>CM054385.1:18802915-20109582 GCA_028858755.1 Ara ararauna | reverse complement strand
TAATGGCACACATTTCTGGCATGACCCTGCAAATCCATGTTTGGAGGCGGTGTGCTCACTCCAAGTCATGTTGTTGCCGCTGGACTTGCATGTTGCAGGTCAGCTCTAGCAGAAGTGAATGGTTGTGGGGCCAAGCCTTTCGAAATCCCATTAATAGGAGTTCTAAAACTTGCAAAATATAGGTCAGCCTTGATCATAATGGTCTGTCATGTTGTCCTTAATCCGCCGCAGATAGCTATGCGTGAACTCAGGTATCAGATGCTAACAGTGGTAATTGTTTTGGTTTTGGGGTACTTTTTGGGGTTTTGTTTATTTGCTTTTTTTGTTTGTGTTGGTTTTTTTGTGGGTATTTTTTCTTTTAATTTCAGCAGCCTTATCTGTAATTATCTTGTTACAGTGCTTAAAGGATGGAGCTTGTGGTCTTCCACAACTTTGTCACGTAGCGAGAAAAAGCAGATGTGATCATAGGACTAACCAGATGAAGTCCTAAAAAAGGAGAAGGTGGTAAGGGTGGTGAGGCACTGGAATGGGTTGCGCAGGAAGTCGTGAATGCTCCATTCCTGGCGGTGTTCAAAGCCAGGTTGGACAGAGCCTTGGGTGGCATGGTTTAGTGGGAGGTGTCCCTGCCCATGGCAGGGGGGCTGGGACTAGATGATCTTAAGGTCCTTTCCAACCCTAACTATTCTATGATTCTATGATTCTGTGTTTCTCCATAGAGAACACGTAGTGCTTTGGAAGTACTCTGTCAGATCCTCCAAAGCAATCTATAAAATTAACTGGACCATTCACGATGAGGGGGGAAGAATGTTTGCTGGAATAACAGTCTGACATGACGCAGGTAATGCTGATGGCTGCACGACTGCTTCTTGCATTTGTGGCTGGAATATTACAGTACAGTTTTCTTTCTTCCCATGTATTACTTCAGAATCGGAGGGAGTGATCAAGTATCTGTATGATGCAGAGGGAGGATCTAAGAGATCTTTTTTCCCCTGAAGTCACCATACCTCACCAAAGCCACTCTTCTTTCCAGATATGACCTACAAACCACAAGTTACATTTATTTCTGAGCATAACTGCCCTTCTCCAGGCTGTAGTTCCAATGCTGAATTTGAAGTTCTGTGGACTTTTCACTCCATGGTTATCCTTGTTCTCAGCAGCCTTGCTTGTATCTACAGATAACTCCATGCATGGGAGGTCAAGCACTGCTTCCTCTGATTCTGCTGATCCCTCACAGGACCCAGAGAAGGACAGCAGCACACAGAGCACTGAGCACATCTGGCACCGTACAAGTAGCAGCTGAGAAACCAGGAGTACACAGAACTGCCAAGACTACTTGGTGTCAGGATTTCATCTTACTTGCCGAGAAGTAAGTGATTTTAGCACCCAAGGTCCCCTCCACTGAAGAATGACCGTTCCCTTATTAGAAATATGGTCATCAAGTCCCACTCAGCTCCTTTGTGTCACATGTTGTGTAATCCCAATTTCCTATCTAAATTTCTTCATATGTTTAAGAACTTCCCAGTAACTGTCATAAACGTCAGCATCCTGGGGATAGGGTAAGTAAGAGCTTTGAAATGTCTGCCCTTTTCTTTGTCTGTGCAGGACAACCAAGTTGGGAAGAAAAGGCCTTCTCAATACTAAATTAGACTCTTCTTAATTTAAATCTCTACTGAGTCACGTTTTTGGTTAACCCTAACCTCAGCATTCTTGGTTGTGTTTAAAATACTGCGTTCATTTGCATATTCTGTCTGTCTGGAGCTAGCCTGAGGAAGGTTGGATCAGCATGGTTCAGGCAGTCTTTCTACGGTATTTGTGAGCCTGCTGTGCCTCTGATGAATAAGCTCAGGGTCTGTAGGGCTCTAACCTGGTTTCTAAAGTAGTTACATGTGTGTTTTGAGCAGCCAACCTGTGGCTGGCAGATGGCCTCTTCCTTTTAACCACACAAAAATCAAAGGTCAGCATCAGCTGCCCTGCAGGACAAAGTCAAATACAGATTGCAGCAGGTTTACAGATTACAGATTTTCCTCTCCCGTGACCCTGCAGTGCGGGAAGGCCCTGGCCCGGCCCTGGGAGGGACAGCTGTGTCTGGTTTGGGAACACGAGGTGCCGCTGTGCAGCTGCGCCAGACCCGGCTCTGCACTGCCGGTGCCCGCAGGCTGCTCCCCGGGCTCCCCTTCAAACGCTTTTGCTTTAAACGCTTGCTTTCCTGGGACCTTGGCTGTCTGCGGAGTGTTCTTCTTGTAGGGGATTCTAATTGACAATCAGATTTGCATCCTGCCTGCAGGCAGTGCAGCAAGTACACCAGAGATGCAGTTGGATCGCAATCTGTAGGCAGGAAAGGCTGAAGTGAGTAAAAAATGAAGTTTGCTGAATCATAAATGAACATTTCTGACAGTTCAACAATTAGAGTACTGTCAAAGTTGCTCTCCTGCAAAGATGTTCCTTATAACCTCCAGCAATGCAGTCAAAACAGATTTTGATTTTTCTTTAGCAAAGGCTTTCCAAAGCACATAGAACACTTCCATTTAGCTCCTAAGCTGCTACATTCGTGCCCGCTCTCAGCTGTTGTAGCTCAACTATCCAAAATTTCACAGCAATTGTATCAGCAAAAGTTGGCAGCAAATTCTGCAGGGGACCGGGGCTGGGATTTAACATGAAATCAGTGGGTCACACTCTTCACTCTAATTAGGATTTCCCTGTTCATAGCTAAAGCCTCATCAAAGTTCCTATCTTCAAGGCAGTGCATTTTGATTATAACAAGTCTAAATGAGGTAGGCTGTCCCTATTCCTTGCACCCTGTTATTTCTAATCTCTCTCATTTCCTTCTTTGCCTTTCAGCTGGAGTTTTGTCTGGTCCTCGCTGGCTCTGGCTGCCGTGGCCTTTGTGACTGGAGCCCTGGGAATGTGGGTACTGCTGTTCCTTTACAGGGCTCAGCTTGTGCAGGGCACTGTGTCACCGTGCCTCCGAGAGACATGCAATTCATCTAACAGGTGAGGTGTGCCGGCTGTGGAAACACACTTGGGAACAGTGCACAGGGCTAAATCCCAGTTTGTTTGAAGACAGAAGGTAGGATGTGACTGTGAACGCTTCTTGTGAAGGCAGTTGGGTGTGAATGATGTCCTACCTTGCTTCCAGGGATACCGAGGCCAAGTGGCCTTTTTGTACCACCGATGGCAAAACGTCAGCGGCTATGATATCTGTTGAAGATTTTTACTGTTCTATGTTTGTTCTGCACTTGTTCTAATCTTCCTGTTATCCTGTAGTTGTTTGGTTGTTTTATTGTAGTATTTTTGTTGTTACCCTGTTGTTTCGTTGTGATAGCAATAGTGAACCAGTGTTTTTCCCCTGATTTTAGTATTTTTTACTGTCAATATGCAATTCCCACCCTCCTCCACCGCACCCACCTTCCACTGTTTTTATGTCCTCAACTTAAAATAAACAGGCTGTGTTCACATCTGCCTTCCCTGTGTTTGATTCCTGGGCCAGGGTGCAGGGTGCAGCTTTCCAGCACCCTCTACTTGTGGGTACTTGCTTCCTCTCTTCAAACACAGCTGCCTGGTTGAACAACAGTTATTATTATTATTATTACTGTTTCTCACTATTATTTCACTAGTTTGCCTCCACTTTGCCTATGCTTCAGGCAGTGGCAGTTTGAGGGCAAGACTGCACAAACGTGATGCAAAAGACAGTGGAGAGACAGCAACTCTGCTCTGGATCATCCCAACAGTAATACTAAAAGCATGGTACCTCCAGAGCTCTTTGGATTCTGTTTTGTCTATGGCCAAATAGCTGCTTCTTACTCAGAACCACCAAAGACTTTGGTCACAGAGGCTAGTTTCATGATCACAGTTGTCCTGCATTAAAACTGCTTTGCAGACAGTGCCTGGCTGGAAACCACTTAATTCACATGTTTCTTCCTGCTTCCCCATTGCTCATCTTGTGATGTGAGAAGAAAAATGGTGGAGGAGCAATGACCCATCTGATAAGCAAGCTGAGTTGATGGAGTTCGAGAGCCAATTCACGGTTTGGCTTCTGAGTGCAGGACCTGAGTTTTGAGAGCTGGAGACCTTCCAGAGGCTGTCCCTTCTGGCTGAAGATGCTCCCCATGGAACTTCAGCAACCAGTTAGGAGAAGGTGAAGGAGGGAGAAGTGCCTCGGCAGCAGCAACCAGAGGAATCTTTACGTTCTTGAGCAGAGGTGGATGGGCTGAACAAAGCACCTATGGTGCTCCTCAAGAGAAGGGGTGGCAGCGGCATCTTCTGTTTGGCTGAGAGAGGGCAGGCGGATGAGCTGGGGCAAGGCTCAGGCAGAATGTGGCAACCACACGCTGCACGTGCCAGAGCTCCTGCCCTTGCATGACCGTTTCCTTTCAGTCATAGGCAGCTCCCCCAGGATCTGCCCCAAAAGGCTCCCTTGAGCAGCCCCCTCGAGGACCTGAGCCAGCCCCAGTGCTCCAGCTGTGCCCACTGCATGGCAGCACTGGCCATGGGGAATGGGGAAACCCCTGGGCTGGAGATGGAGCCCTGCCTCCCATGGGGAGAGCATGAGGGACCCTTGCAAAGCCCCTCTGAAAGGGCAGCACAGCAGCAGCATCCTCCTCTGCCCCCAGCTCTTACCAGAAAGACCTGAAGGGACATGAGGGCTGCACGTTTCAATAACAACACATTTGTCTCCAGCAAGGGCAACCTAGATTACAACGGGTGCCAGTGCTGGGCTGTCCCCTGAGAGCTGAGGAGGACCCCACGATGCCCTTCTGAGCTGTAAACCCAAAGCTTGCTCTACCTGCATTCAAAACCAGCCCAGTTCTGAGCCCAGGTTTTCCCTGAGTCTCAGGCACGGCGCTTGGCAGCTGCTGAGATCAGAAGCCTGGTCATTTGCATTCGGTTTGTTATTTTCCATGGGCATTCCCTGTGTGCTCCTGCTCCCTCCTGGGGAGTTCGGTGCCCCTGCCCTGCCCTGGCAGTGATGTGTGTCACGACAGCTCCCGGGCTGCAGCGGTCCAGCCCTGGCCAGCAGCGCTTTTCCATAGCAGCACCGCAACTGGTGCGCTGCGCCTGAAAGTGCGGCTGGAAGAACTCTCTAAGCCTCGATGTGGAGTTTTAGCAAGCGGGCATTCTTTATGGCAGCGCTGGGTGCACGGGGCCACCTTGCACATCGCCTCTGCTGAGTGTTGTGAGGGCGACCACGACGTGGCCCCTGCTCAGTCCTGAGGAGCAGGTGCTGCCCCAGCAGCCCTCTCCCTCTCTGCCGAGCTGATGCCGTGCAGACAGCCCTGCCCTCCTCAGCTGGGCTGCAGGGTCCCCACGGCAGGGCCATGGCCAGGGAGATGCTCAGGGGAACCGTGTTCTGTGTGGTCCATGGCATCATCCCTGCCCGGGCGCCTGCCCGGCAGAGCAGGGCAGGGCTATGGAAGCTGCAGGCCCAGAGGCGAGGGTGGGATAAGGAGCGGGGTGGCACAGGGACACTGGCTGCCAGGGGCGCGGGCGGCACAGGGCTGTCAGTAGAAGGCGGTGGAACGGCGGTGCCGGTGGAAGCGGGCCACGAGCTGTAGAACGCGGCGCCTGCCGAGGTGCCGCCGCGCGGCTCCCGCAGCGCGTTCCGGGCCGGTGGCCGTTGCAGAGGAGCCCCAGAGCTATGGCGCTGCCGGGCCCGTGGCGCTGCCCTTGGCGCTGCTGGTGGCGGTCACCTGCCTGCTGCAGGGATCGCTGCTGGGAGCGGCGCTGGGCGCGGGGGGTGCCTGGTGTGCGCTGCGGTCCCGCCCGCCCGCCAGGCGCTCTCTGCCCCGGCGCTCTCCAGCGCGGTTCCTGCCCCCCCGGCGCTATCCCCAGCTGCAGCTGCCCCCATACAGGCCCGGCCTGATCGCCCGCTTCCCATCCCCTTGGGATCAGGTGGTTTGGCCCCTGACCAGGAAAAGGGCCAGTGACGGCGCACCGGCCACTGTCATCGGCCGAGGTGTGGGCCCCCCGACCCGCGGCAACTGCCTGGGGTGAGCACGGGAGTAGGGTGTGGGTGGGATAAGGACACGGGTGGTCCCAGGAAACAGGTGGGATAAGGACACGGATGGCAGTAGGACACCCCTTGTCAGGGACATGGGTGGCACAGGGGCCCTGATTGTCAGGGATGAAGGTGGCAGAGGGACACGGGTGGGATATGGGCACAGGTGGCAGAGAGACGTAGGTTGTCAGGGCTGAAGGAGGCACAGGGCACGAGTGGGATAAGAATACGGGTGACCCAGCGATGGCGGTGCCGGGCCCACACTGCTGCCCTAGGCGCTGCCCTGCGTGGTGCTGCAGGGATCGCTGCTGGGAGCAGGGGGTCCCGGTGTGTGATGCCATCCTGGCAGCCCGCATCGCTCCTGTCTTCGTGTCGCCCGCACGGCAAAATGGTGTCTACAGTGGCCCAACCGCAGGCGCCATCCGTGCTGAGAGAACCCGTGCCGCCGCTACTGCCTCTGGCGAGCTTGGGGGGAGGATGGGA
Organism: Ara ararauna; assembly: GCA_028858755.1. Classification (NCBI taxonomy): domain Eukaryota; kingdom Metazoa; phylum Chordata; class Aves; order Psittaciformes; family Psittacidae; genus Ara; species Ara ararauna. The sequence goes on along the minus strand of CM054385.1, from coordinate 20,103,104 downwards.
CGGGATCTTCCTGGCACTAACAGTGCTCTGACCGTTGTGCCCCAGCAGAGCTCCACCGCAGACCGTGCGCCACCAGGACGCGCTGCCACGGAACCGGAGCCCTGCGACCATTTTCCCCCCAGTACGCTGGGACAGTCAGATGCCCAGGGGCTCACCGTGGGCCCCATGCCCAGCAGCGCTCCACAGCCCACAGCCCAGCACAGAGCTCTTTTCCTTTTCCCACTCTGCCCTGGCCAGTCTGCTGGGGGGACACTTCCAGGGGAAAGGAAAGGGCCAAATCTCTGCTGTGCTGGCACCTTTTCAGCTGGAGGCAGCAGCACATGTGGGAGCCCTGGGTTCCCACTTAGATACGGGTCTCCTCAGCCCCTGCTGAGCTGTAATAAAACCCTGCGCACATCTTGGGCTGGGCTTGCAGATGTGAGAGTGGGACGTAGTGGTGGCTGATGGAGCTGTGCAGCTGTGCAGGGAAAGGTTTTATCCAGGGTGGATCCGTAGGGAAGGGTTTGCTCTGGCTGGGCCAGCAGCGTCCTCCCTCCCCATTGCCTGGGCCAGGAAAGAGCCTGGAGGCTGCTTGCTCCCAGAGCGGATTCAGTTTGGGGGGCTCAGACTTTGCCCTCCACGGACATTGCGGGGGGGAGCTGAGCAGTGTTGGAGCAAGAGAGGCTCTGGGCTCGGCAGCCAGCAGCTGGGAGATGGGATTTACTCTGTGGTGAGCAGGAGAAAGGGAGGCTGTGCTCCCCTGAACCAAATTAGTTACTCCTGGTCTCTTTCCACATTCCATTAGAAGAGGATGTGTGTGAGGGAGTCCCCACAGGCCGGCCCAGGATGCTGCTGTGAGGTGCCACTTTGGATAGGAAGGTAACGTACTGCTCATCCAGCCAGTGCCTGTTTGTCAATGCCAGCCAGGAAGAAAGCAGTCGCTTTCCCAGCCGACCCGGCGCCCAAGGCCTGCTCTGCACCGGAGCTGGGACATTCCTGGCTGAGACACACGGCTGCTGGGTGACCCAGTGCTGGGGAAGCCCTCTTGTTGTGTCCATCAGCATGCCTGCTGCCTTGTTGCACTGCGGTGCTGGCGGCAGCACTGACCGGCACTGTCCCTACTCTGCCCGCGGGCCGGCTTGGAGCTTGAAGGGCTCAGATTGCTGCCGCGGTGGTGTTGCTGTGTGGCACTGGCACGTCCTGTCCCAGCCCGGGGCTGACCCTAACTGGCTCTCTGCCACTTGCACAGGGAATGGGAATTGCATCGACCAGGAGACGGCACCCCAGGAAGAGCGAAGAAGGCCATGCAGCCCGAGGAAGGTGAGTGCAGGTGAAGCCCAACTCTGTGCCGGGCTTGGATGGGCCACTGGTGCGGACCTGCTCCGATTGCAGGTGGAGCTCATTCCAACACTTCCTCAGCTGAAGGAGAGAGGAAAGCCCGTGTGCTCATCGCGGATCGGGTCCCGTGGCACAGTGCGAGATGTGGCCACGTGTGGCACTTTGCGTGGTTTGTGGTTCGGGTGGGCAGCGTGCAAGGAGCATCTGTGGAGGTGGGAAGGGGCCGCTGCCCGTGGAGCCCCAGCGGGCTCTTGTAACTGCTTCCCACGGATCTCCTGTGGCCAGCTGCTGCCCCAGGGCATCACAGCCTTGTCTGCGGGTTAAGGCCCCGTCCCTGGCTCTGCCCTCCAGGATGGGCATCCAGAGAGGAGTGAGAAGGGACAACCCCTTGGTGCAGGCCAAACGCCTCTGCTGGGAGCTGCTCCTGACTCATCTCCTCTGTAGCTGTCGAGAGGCCTGAGGAGAAGCGGCAGCAGTCCCCAAGCCCACCACCATCCACCACCATCGCCAGGGAACGGAAGGCCCCGCAGGAGGAGCATCTGCCTGCTGGTGCCTGGCGAGACCCACCCGCTGGTGCTGGTACGTCGCTGTCTCGCAGCCTCTTTTGCCCTCCTCTGGGGATAGAATGTGCTGAGTGCAACTCCTGCCGGGCTGGGGCAGGCTGACCTGCCTGCCTTGGGGCAGCTCTCATCCTTGGCTGAGTGAGAGCTGATGCTCTCCCCTGCCCCAGTGTGTGGTGGCTGTGCGTGACCTCCTTCAGAGCGCCTCTGCCTGAGAAGGAACTAAGCTACTGCTCTCTCTTGGCAGTTCCCTGAGCTCATTCCTGGGTTCCCCACCACAGAGATGATCCTAGAGGAGGAGAGGCTGGCAGCGTGGCAGCGCTCTCGACAGCTCTTTTCACCTAAGGCTGGTAAGGGCAGACTGGGAATGCGAAGGACACGGCAAGGAGGAGAAAGCCATGGTCCCGGCTGGCAGGGCACTGTGTGTGTGTGTAGCGCAGGCTGAGGAAGCTCCTGGGCCAGTGCTGCCTGATCCTGGGCTCTGATGCTCTTAGAGACTTGTGAAGACTCGGGAGGGAGACCTCGTGTCCCGCCATGCGCAAGGTGATGGGCGAGCTTGCCCAGGGCCGGAGCTGCAAGCTGGTCATGCTGGGAGACACTGCTAAGGGGTAGTCCCATGCGGCAAGCTGCGGGTCCTGATTTCTTGCTCCCACCCTGCAGCCATCACCCAGGACTGCTCAGGCACCAGCCGCACACGGGCAGCGTCCATGACCACAGCATCAGTGGTTTCTGGGCAAGCCATTTCCACCAACACCGGCCTTATTCCCACCACCCAGCCCAGAAGCATGAGCCCGTCTGTGTTGCCAGGTGGGTCAGGGTGGATGGGGCTTCTGTGGGGGTGAAGGGCACGGTTAGATTCAGGCAGCAGCTTTCCTGCCAGACCTGGCTGAGCTGCCCAGGCTCAGCAGCTCGGAGGGGCTGGTGCTCGGGCTGTGCAGAGCCTTGCCGTGCGAAGGGAAGGTGCTTCCGTCACTTGCAGCCCCAGTCCCCAGCCCTGGGGGTGGAGGGCAATCTGAAGTGACGCTCCTTACCCCCTCTGGATGCACTGGATGCATCAGCTCCTGCGCATGCTGCCAGCTCCCGCGCATGCTGCCAGCTCCCTAAAGCCAGGCTTTTCTTCCTTTGCTGACCCCGGCTCTCAGTGGTGTGTTGCTTTCCAGGGACTCCTGCGCCCATCTCTGGCCAGCGCCCCTCAGGCCTTGGTCGAGACGCCACTTCCTCTGGTAAGGACGGAGTTGGTGCTTCAGGCTTGAGGAGCTGATGGGTTGTGTTGTCCCCTTGGGCTGGGGGATGGCGGAAGGGCCAGGCTGTGCTGTAGCAGCCAGCTCAGGTGGTAGCTACTAGGCTCCAGGGATGCAAAACCTTCCATTCCCCCAGGGATAGGGATGGTGGTAGCCCTGCTGCCAACTCAGAGTGCGGCTGCAGAGACCTGAGTAACAGTTGTGCTTCCAGGTTCACCCACCCAGGCAAGATCCAAGGACAGAGCCTGCAAGCGGCGCAAGGCACGGATCCATCATTCCTGCGATAAGTAACGGCCAGTGCTGCTGGTCCCCAGCCGTGGGGGCTCCGGTCCAGAGCAGCCCCAAGGTGGGACCGGAGTGACGGGGCAAGGCCCCGTTTCTGCTGCCTGCAAGAAGCCGTGCTGGGTGGCAGTGCCTGGGGTGGGACAGGGGGAACTCTTCCTACTGGAAGAGCTCCCCAGCCAAGGCTGCAGAACCTCTGTGCGTCTGTGCAGCGTTTCCATCCTGGCTTTATTTTGCCATGTTTCCTAAGGTGTAAACTGCTGCTGCAGCCCTAGCAGTCTCTCCCCTCTCTTCTTATCCCCCTCCCCATGTTGGGGTGCTCTGGAGCCACTGGGGGAGTCCAGAGCAGGCTGGGCTCCTCTTCCTCCCCAAATCCCATTGGTTTTCATCTGTGCCTCATCCCCACCCATTTGGGATTTACCAGCTCCCAGGAGCTGCAGTGCTGTCTCCCCTGGTGCCGTTCAGTGGGAGTGGGGCAGAGGCTGCTGGAGCCAGCGGTCACCCAAGAGCTGCTCCCCCCTGCCGTGGGGTCCTCACCACCCCCAGGAGGGCTCTGCTGCTGGGTCTTTTACTCTCGGAGCCCCGTAATTGTGTGTGTTGGCTGCAGTCTAAATTACCCCAAAACCCACAAATATTGAAACCTTCGTTAATGAAATCACTCTTTGTTTTTATATTTGACCTGTTACAGCATCTCCTTCCTTCTAAGTTGCGATGTACATGGGTGTGACTAAACCTGTTCTCTTTGGGTTTTTATCTTCCCAAAGGAGGAGGACCGCGCAGATGCCAAGTGGCCTTTTGGGCCACCAGAAGCAAAACGTTGGCGTCTCTGATGTTTATTGAAGATTTTTATTGTTCTATGTTTGTTCTACAGTTGTTCTAATATTTTTGTTATCCTGTTGTTTTGCTCTTATGCTGTAGTTGTTTTGTTGCTTTATTGTAGCTTTTTGTTGTTATCCTGTTGCTCTGTTGCTGTTCTAACTATAGTAAACTAGCATTTTTCCCATAATTTTACTATCATTTTCTCCTTTGTTTACTGTCAATATACAGTTTCCAGGAGGAGCCACTGGTCTGGAGCAGAGACTCCTCAGCCGTTCGCTTTCCCGCTCTCCGCGCGCTCATCGCGCCGCCCTTTGCTCTGCCCGCGACTCCTCCCGGTCCCGCGCGGCGGCGCCTGCGGATTCCGGAGCCCCGGCGGATCGCCCGTCCCGCTCGAGGAGAAGAGGCGCCGGTCATGGCGACGTGGCGGGTTGCCTTCGGTTTCTGGTGCGGCCTCTTTTACCTGCCGCTGGTGGTCGGTGAGCGCGGGGTGGTGACTGAGAGGAGGGAGGCGCGGGGGGGTTCGGCCCGCAAGGGGTTGGTGGCCTTTGGCCTCTTTTTGAGGCGGTTTTGGGGGTTCCCGGCTTGGAGGAGCCCCTGCTCTGGAGCAGAGACTCCTCAGCTCAGCCGTCCAAGCAGTGCGGGACATGCTCTGTGGGCACCTGGTCTTGGGTTGCCACGTGGCCCCAGGGTCTGCAGGAGAACCGCACCTTAACGGTGGTTTTGGTGGGAATTGGGTTTGCTGAGGGAAAGGTTATGCTGCAAGTGGTTTGTGTTGGTCAGCGGCAGTTAGTGTCCCAGCAACGACTGTGAGCATCCTCCTGAGGAATACTGTTTACTGCTGAACCGAAGGTGAGACTCCTGGGAGAGAAACAGTGGAGCGCAAAGTGGCTCCCAGTTACTGTTGATGCATCCCATTAAAGACCTTCACCTTGCCACCCCTACCACAATACGTTTTTACCTTTCAGAGCAAGTTTAAAATAAACAGTGTGAAGTGATGGTATTGCATCAACAGCACTGCTTATATAAGCTCCTCTGATAGCTATGCATGAACTCAGTTATCAGATGCTAACACTGATAATTTTGGTTATGGGTTGGTTTTTTTTTGTTGTTGTTTTTTTTATTTGCCTTTTTTGTGTTGTTTTTTTGTGGGTATTTTTTTTATTTCAGCAGCCTTATCTGTAATTATCTTGTTACTGTGCTTAAAGGATGGAGCTTGTGGTCTTCCACAGCTTTGTCACGTAGTGAGAAAAAGTGGATGTGATCATAGGACTAACCAGATGAAGTCCTAAAAAAGGAGAAGTGCTCTTGACATCCTATGCAGCTGGCCTTTAATAAATGGGGTGGGAAGTGAGAAGTTTTCTTATTGCAATGGTTAGGGACTTTCAGTAGGAATAGTTCAGCAGCTCTGTTCTTGAGGTGGCACTCAATGAGGTTGTTAAGCTGCTGTTTTGCAGGGTAGGATGAACCCCTCAGTAGCAGGTACGCCAAAACAGGTGGTCATTTCTGCCTTTCTCAGCCTTAGCCCTTCCACTGTGGTGGATTGGGTGTGTGCTGGACTTCTCCTGAGGTGATTCAGATCATTAACCCAGCAGAAAAGCAACTGGTTTCAGCTCCTATAGTCAACTTTTCTTTCTTGTAGCTGTGCGCTGTTTTGGCTTTAGCCTGAGAGTAATGTTGATAACACACCAAAGACTTAGTTGTTCCTAAGTAGTGCCTACTACCCTGGTCAAGGGCTTTCAGTCTCCTCTCATGCTCTGCCAGTGAGGAGGGGCACGGGAAGCCATAGGAAGCACAGCCAGGAGAGACGACTCAAACTAGCCAAAGGGTAATCCATACCATAGAATGTGAGGCTCAATACAGATACTGGGCAGGGGGGTGTGTGTGGCCAGAAGAGGCCGATCACTGCTCTGGGATGTGCTGGGCATCAGTCAGTGGGTGGTGAGACATTGTCCTGTGCATCACCTGGGGTTTTTTGTTTGTTTTATGCCTTTCTCTCTATTTCCTGTTATTATTGTATTTGACCTTACTTCAATAATTAAACTGTGCTTATCTCAGCTCACAGATTTTACTTTTTTTTTTTTTTTCTCCCTTTCAATCAGTTTAGCTGTCGTTTCCTTATTGGTGATACAGGAAAGAGAGGATTGTCAGCTGACATTGTGTCTGCAGGGAGAAAAAATTGATGAACCAGGCATAAGCATGCATAAACACATTAGTAGAAGTACTACAGTATTGGTATGGGAGGATTTCCTCCTTGCTTGTGTTTAATGAACCTCCACATTTAACCTCTTAGCACTTCTTTTTTTTTTCTTTGTTTAATGTTGGCTGCAATATTCACGTATGTCTTGGTGCCAGAGAGTCAAAACTTGGTTTTCAAATGGCAAAATCAGCTTAAATACTCCAGGAAATACCTTTTACTTTTTTTCTGAAGGAACACGATTTGTTGTCTTTGCCTCTTCTTGTTTGCTTTCTCTGAACAAGTACACCTGAACAATTTGAGCTTCTCAAATTCAGTTGAGGAGCAAAGCGGTGTTAATGTCATATGAAAGAAAATGAGGAATAGAAACTAGCTGACTGCAGCATTTATCACTGAAACTGTACTGATACTCTTACTAAAGATTCTTCTTGGGACATGGTTTTTGCTTAAGCTTTGTGAAGTATTTTTATGTGACAGTTGGAAGCTTTGAATGGACCATTTCTGCATTTCAGTCATTCAGGCTTGAGAGGGCAGAGAGAGAAAAAGGCAAGTGTGTTAAGGAACACATCAGCCCCATGTAATGCTGAAAATATGAGATGTCCCCTAAGAAATCCATCCTAGTACATGAATGTCTCCATTTTCTTAACTTACTGATCAGGTGATGCTTGCCATTTGACTGATCTTAGTCCTAAAAAAATCTCAATTTTATGACATCTTTGGTTTATGCTGTAGATTAACAGGATCGGAGCTTTCCATGAAGTAAACAAAACAACAGGTAGAAATAAGTAAGTCACATGGAAATCCAAATCTACAGTGAATGCAGTCTCATTGCATCTTTTGCATCAAGTCAAATATTTAGAAAGATGTAACATTTTCTTCTAACTGATCTTAAGGCTTTTGTGGGTTTGTTTGTTTGATTGGGTTTTTTTTACATTTTTGGCTAGTCATGTTGCTCTCTGAGTCTTTACAATATTGTGGTAGCTACTAGCAGATGTATTGAGGAGGGTAAGAGCAGACAAAGCATCTTGTAAGTATATTGGCATGCAGTTGATTCTTTTAAGTATGTGTGAACAGTTGGGAAGAGCTGCTTGACAAAGACAAGATACTTTGTGGGCAAGAAGTGTGTGCTCTTGCTTTGCTTTCAAGGAAATAATTTGTAAGAGTTAACTAAACTACTTGAAACATTTAATGTTAACCCAGGTGAGCTGGTCAGTATGGGAGAGACACTTTATATGATTATTTCTTCAATTACTAACTCTTGAATTTTATTTTTGTTTCAGTTTTGGGTGAGGATTGTCAGGCGTATATTGATCATCATGGCAAGGCACAACCTGCAAAATCCTGTCCTTATTTCTGCTGCGGACACTGCATGCTCCAATACTGTTGCTCTAATGCATTCTTAAAATTTGATGAACAACAACAGCTTCAGTGTAATCTGTTTGATGGAAGGTACGAGGCAAACTCCATGTATGCAGCAGGTTATAATTCTAGTGTCAAATGATGAAAATACACAGCTTAATATTTAAAAGCTTATCCAGGGGCCTTTCAGCTCTGTATTGGGCTCTACTGGGGTCTGCGTTAATGCGTGTAAGTTACCTGTAAAATGGGAGCAGTGAGGTGGTCAAATTAATGCCTGAATGGGTGTGTGTTTTCTGGAGCCTTCACAAATGCTTTTTACCCTATTTATTTTTTTTTATGACAAAATCTGTTTTAAGTGTACATTGTCTTTCATGAGCATTTGTAACTTAGCCAGGTACTTAGGAACTCTGGAATTTAGCCAGCTGCAAATTCCATTGTTGAGATGGGTTCTCTTACTACAGGGCGTCTGACTTGAGCAATGTAAACTACAAGCAGTTTTTTTCGGACTCAGATGATGACATTTATTCTGGCCCCAGGTAAGCCATGCAAAGTCTCCGCTTTTAAATGATATTTATTTGTAAGTTCTTCGCTGTGGCGTTGGTACATGCTGACGGAACTTGAAAACGGAAGGACTTCCAGGTGTGCTCTCGCTCTCTGCCGGAGCCTTGGCACACGCGCGCTGTGCTCTCAGGCAACTTGGAAGATCGAATCCGTCGTGGCGCGGTGAAAGAAGCTGCATTTGCTTGAAGTGTCTCGGTCCCTTTAAGGGGCGGGGTCAGCGGCTGGGCCGGGCGGGGCGGCGGGCGCGGGGCGAGCATGGGGTAAGTGGGTCCGGGGTGGCGGTGAGGGGCGAGCGGCAGGGGCAAGCACGGGGTAAGCGGGCCCGGCGCGGCGGTGAGGGGCGGCAGGGGCAAGCACGGGGTAAGCGGGCCCGGCGCGGCGATGAGGGGCGGCAGGGGCAAGCAGGGCGTAAACGAGCCCAGCGCGGCCGTGAGGGGCGGCGGGATCTTGTGGCGCGGCGGCAAGCCCTGCTAGCCAGGGCAGAAGCGCGCCCTTCGTCGGAGTGGCCCGCGGACTCGGGAGCCTTCTGCGAGCACCCGGAATGGCGTGGCGCGGTGGGTAGCCGGGGCTCCTGCTCTCATACAGCTGAGTGGAACCCGCCGCGCCCCATAACCTATAGATATATCTTTCTGCATCTTACGCACGGTAGGAAGGAAGCCTCGCTAGAGGCACCTAGTGGTAGCTGCCCTGGTATACGCCGAGGCATCGATCGGAAGGGGGGAAGCGAAGTCTGGGATCCTTGGTCTCCTGTGAGCCAATACTCTTCCGCAGAGAAAGGGTTGATGTGGCAATTTGGATGAGGGATGCCCCTTCTCTGCTGGTCTGATGGAGCTGCCTTGTGTGTCTTCAGATGCACGATTTAAGTGCAGCTGGGGTGAGCCTCATCTTGCAACCAACCTTCACTCTTGATGCATTTTTCTTAGAAAGATATGACAAAAAAAACCTTTCCATTTCCTGTCGTGGGGGCTGCAGAGATGTTGAATCTGCTGGAGTAATAAAGACTTAATGTAAATAATGTAATTTCTTTTTTCTGTGCTAAGAAGCATAGTTATTAAAAAGCACAGAAAATGAAAGACTATCAGTAGTCTTTTAAATAACAAGCCAACCCTCAAGCACCTGAAAAATTGCTAAAGTAATTGTAACCAAGGCCCACAGTCTTTGCACAAATGCAGAGGTGCCTTTGTAAATGAGAGAAAACATTCAGGAAGTGGCAGCTCAGTTGCTTTAATTATCTTTGCTTTCAGCTGTGGAATGTCTGAAAAGACAATCATGGCTGTCTTACCTTGAGAAAACATGTGACTTCTCTTTTTTTCCTTTCAGTTCATCACAGCTTTGAAAACTTAGTGTTGTGCAAAGGCTGAAAATTCACATCAAACTTAGTTTCTGGTTAGGCAATGTTCATAGAAAGATGGTAAATATTGACAGAAATGTCATCGTTGAAAAGCCTCCCAGATGTGACTCCAAAGGAAACCCACATCCCAGAACTGTCCAAAGGGACTAATGAGTTAGGCTTCAGGTTTGAGTGTTTCCACATTGAATTGAAGTGAGTAGGACTTTATGTGACCGCAGGCAGTGAGAAGGTTGCTGTTCCATTACAGACTTTGCCCAGGGTTTTGTATTGTGTGTTGGAGGTTTTGGTTTTGATTGTTGGTTTGTTGTGTTTGTTGGGTTTTTTGTGTTGTGCTTTTTTTTTTTTTTTTCCCCCACCAAACAGTAAGCTGTATTCTTTCTGGAAGAGTTGCCCCTAGTTTCTGTCTGCAAGGCATGCTCTGCCCTCTCATTCTGTGCTAATTTTATTTTAAATCACAAGTTTTACTCTGCATCTTGATGCCTGTGTTTCTTGACTGTGGAGAGGAGGACTGATGTCGGTTGAGGTGTTTCTTCCTATCTCCAGCAAGATGACCATAGTTTTTAAACAGCTAACAACAGGAGGAGGGGCAACAAAGATCAACTGTTTAGTGCCTTGTTCTTTCTCTTGAGTTGCAAATACTACCTTTGACACTGTATTTCAGAAGAAGGAGGTGATGGTTTCCGGATTCAGAGAGCATTTATTTCCTCGTTCTTTCATCAGGCTGATGCCAAGATCAAGTTACCACTCTGGGACATTTCTCAGAAATCATGGCTTTTTAAGAGAATTTCACTTCTCTGAGGGCTTGTGACAAACTCTGTATGGACTTGCCACTGGGCTGAGTGAGCTGGGATCTTTCTTCTCTCCCTTTGGAAAACCTGCTACAATTACCCTCTAAGTCGATGGACAGTGTTAAGGAAGGGTTAGTGGTGGTATATATGTTCTTCTTTGTCTAGCTGAGGAGTTTATAGTTTGTCTGTGCTTTGGCTTTTTTTCCTGTGTATATTCTGAGATTTTCTGCAGAAGTGCAAGCAAAGCACCAGCTTTTAATAGGCTTCTTGTTATTACTGTTCTTTAAGGTTAATATCTTTCAGTATTGAATATTGAGGTTTAGGTGCTGTTGAGGCAGGGGTGCAGGGCACTTTGGGCAACCCTATGAAGTGTAGTTCACAGTGCAAGTAGTTTATAGCCTATAATCTTTTGGATATTTTAAAGATAATAAATTCCAGTCTTTTGGAATGTCTTCATGATGTAGTTTCAAGTACTTGAAAGCATTTAGCTTCTCAGAACACTGCATTCAGAAGCAAATGTGAGCATTTTAGGAAAAGTATAAAAGTCAGTGTTAACTCAGATTCAGATGTTTCCCGTTGTTGATCAATCCTTCAAGATCATTTGGAGCTTTTAGGTCAGAGCATAGGCATGTTTTTCATACCACTATACTTGTTAAAGTTGCTTCCATTTTTCTTTGCATTCAAAATGTCCATATGTAATTTCTACAATTTTTGCTGCTAATGGATGCATTGTGGCAAAGATTTACCACTGGAAGGTGTTTCACTTTCTAATTGGATTACTGAAATTTCTCCTGCTTTGCTCTGGTTTCCAAGATGGATTGTGAGTAGTGAGGTTATTGCAGTTGGTTTTCCCCTTCCCTTCTGCAGCATGTGATGTTATTGCTTTAAGAAACTATGCGAAAAGCAGAGCAGTGATTCACTGGAACAGCAGTTATATCACAATTTTCATTGGTAACATGGTTATTTAGTATTGCCATGCCAATTTTCCAATAATGACTCTTACTGGAAAAGGAACTTAGATGACTCATATCAACTAATTCACAATTCAACTAATTGTGAATTCCTTGAGTGTTTAAGGAGGTGGAGTAATTGAGAACATCTGTATCAAAGTTACAGAAGAAAGTTATGTAGTTGGGGCAGCTGCGGTCAGTCCTAAATGGAAACAAAACTTGATGTTGTACACAGTTAATTGTACTCTGTTTCTGAATTAATTTCTGCCTTGAAGTTGAAGCACATTGTGTAGCACTTACAGTAATGCTTGAGAACAGGCTGTTCATCCTTAGGTGATGAGAAGAGGGAGGTGGAGTGATGGTCTTCCTGGGAACCCTCTGCTGGTAGAGACCGAACATCCTCTTCTCATTCAGGTTTTGTCATGGGCTGATCAATGTGCTGTCTCGTGACTTCATTTCCGTGTCATTCTGCTTGCCTTTGATTGAAATGCAGCATATGCAATGATAAGCTACATGCATAAGTTGTCAAAACCAGTGATATTTTAACTGTGGAAGCTGTGATTGTCCTAATTTGCTGATCCTCAGTTTGGAAGTTTTCAAGCATATGTCTTTTCTATAGACTAGATAAAAAATACTGTGGTATTGAACTGTACCTCGTTTTTCTTCCTCCCCATCGCTATCAGGGACTTCAATTTACACTTTCTAGTGTATTTGGATGGTCCAGCGTCTAATAGTAGGCTGCCAGTGTTAAGAAGATAAATCACAAAGTTTGTTCATTTGAAAAGAACTTACAAGTTAGCAGCCTCTATTTAATGAACGGAGGATTTCTTTCCCAGTGCTGGTCCTTAATATTTTCTGTAATAACTGAGTTAAACTGCATTCAGAATCTGTTCTGTGAGGCTTGCATTCAGACGCAGGCTAATCTCACCTTGCATCTCTAAGGAATGTAAGCTTCTTGTCTAGAAATAATTGAGATTTGAATTTGAAGTTACTTAGAATAATTGTTCTAAGCTTTTTACTGGTCTGAGAAGTAAATACAAGCTTGCACAATTTGTAACTTGCGTTTATCTTCACTGTATTCTCAGTGAAGAAGCTTCTTAAAGCTGACAAAGCAGCTGTGAGTTGCCATTAATAATTATTAATTTCTCGGCTGCCTGTTTCAGGAAGTGGGCTTAATGCGGGTTCATTGAAACCAAGGTGGAAGGAGAGGTTGAAAAATGCTGTCCTGGCTCAAGCGGCAGATGTGTGTGGTTGCGTTAGCATGCTCTTCTAACTACAGAAGGCTGTTCCACTGCAAAACCCAAGACAGTCTGGCCTAAACATGCAAAGACACAGTAAGATGAATCATTAGATTATGCTCAGGAGTTCTTTTCTGTGGGTGTGTACTTCATTGACTGTATGTGCTTAACTAGGGTAGAGTATTCCCTTTCTAACTCTGTGAGTTTTGCTGTGCCTCTGCAGAGTGTAACTCTGAAAACAGTAATTTTTAACATATGGGTTGGATCTGGAGAGAACTTGTCAAAGCAGCTGCAGGTAGGGTAACCCTCAGAAAAGGCTTCTGTAGCCCAAGAAACAGAGAATCCTTCTTGGAGAACACGGTTAAAAGACCATGGTTGTTATTTAATAGAATCTATGAAAGATTGAGCATGTGGGTTCCAAAGCTAACTCCAATTCTGCCTTTTTGTATGCTTCCATAAAATAGCCATGGTCTGAGGTGTAGTAGCCAGAGGTATTTGTGATAGATTGTCTTGTAGATGTGTTATGAGAGGAGAATGTCCTTAAATTGCCTACCCTTTTAAAACTGCAGTTATAGGGTCTTCTGTGAAATGAGCAAATTAGTTTTATTTCAGGACATTAGCAATTCTGCAAAGATTGGTCTTGACAAAGTCTGTTTTTATTAAAAACATTTTATGCTGTGTGATGCTCCTCACTGTTTCTAGATGGTCTCTGGCTCTCAGATCCACTAGGAGGTAAACTTAAAAACTTCTTTTAAGTTGTGGAAGGAAGCAGTCATCAAAGCCACTTTTGTGCACTCTTTTTTTCCCCCCCTTTTTTTAAGTGAAGGTCTTATTCCCATTTAAAAGGAGAAGTAGTGGTCAGCCGGATGTGACCTCTACTGCAGAAGTCTGTTCTTATTTGTAAAGCGTTAAATTTTCCTTGATGATCTTCATTATGCTGGATTAGTAATACCTCTCCCAAAGAGAGAGAGAATGAGCATGTCAGTTCATAGGTGTATAGAAGAACTAATTCACCTAATTTAAACTTTGCTCCTACCTGAACACAGTGTTTTTAACTTTTATGTATGTAATGACATACAAGTAATGCGAGTAAAGAAAAAGGTGTGTTTCCTATAAGAGCTAGATTATATGGCAGGCAATGCTGGTGGGTGTGACCTTCTCTAAACTTCCTTTGATTGCAGTTTCAGTGTGTTTGACAAGTCATATGTTGGGTTGGCATTTGCCAGGAAAAAATCCTGTTTTTAAAAATTTGGCTCAAAGAGTTAAAAGCTCTAAATTAAGTTAGTTTCTAATTAGTTGCTTAACTCTGCTGCCTGAGATTAGTATGGCATTGGCAGTAGCAAATTCTTAGTATCACAGTTGCTGTTTATGTGGGGAAAACTTTCTGGAGTACTTTTCTTTTGTTTCCAGTTAAACTTGTTCTATTAATTCAGTTATCCATTTCAGAAAAAAAAAATCCCTCCCATTGGCTTTACATTAGTTCCAAATTTTAGTTAGGGTGGAGGGCAACATCCTGTATCATTGAACTGGGATCCTGTTGATAGGAGGGGAACTGACTCACTTTCCCTCAAATATCTGTGCCTGTAATAGCCTACATTCTCTTTCTGCCACTAAAGGAGCATTTTTTATTTGTTGTCTGTAGAAGCAAATGCCTTATAGTGTGTTTAAGCACAGTTCTTAGACTCAGGGTCCAATTGGACTTGTCTGAAATTGTCTTGTGTCCCACATGAAGCTGCAGTGTTAAATCTTGCAGCGTTGACAAAATACTTTAGTTGCTCTGAGTGCAGCTCTGACTTCTCCCCTTGTTATGTGCGCATTTTTAATGTACCAGCTACCTATAGCAATTATTCTTGACTGTCTACAGAGTGTCCAGTAGCAGATTTCCTGCAAAACTTCCCTGGAAAATTATATTTTTAGTATGCATTACAAAGGGATGTATGTAAATGGACATATTTAGAATGAGTGAACTGCTTATAGACCAAGATGATGCTTGTATACATCGTCTATAATAACCTGTTGGATCTGGGTATCGGATGGCTGAGTAAAACCACAAAATCCAGGAAGTTCCCTCCCTGGCACTTTCACATATAGACTGTTTAAGAACTTATTGTGCTAAATCTGTTATTTGTTAATTTGAAAACTTTAGAAGTTACTGGCTTTAAAAAGTAGTAATTGGCTTTACTTCCAGTAGGTCTTTGTGTCTGAAATTAAAGTGGATTATTTTTGGCTTAAAGTAACCCACATCAACTTCTTATTTAATCAAACAGAAAAAGGACCCATTCAGTGCATATTCAGCAAACTTTTTCTCAGAAGAGTCTTGCATTCTCTTTTTCTGTAACACTTTTGCAGTTGCAGGGCTTTTTGGCTTACCATAGCATTATCGTTGTCACTTCAGTATTGGTTCTCACACCAGAGCTGGCTTGGCTGATGATTGCTGAAGGGTTGCTGGGCAATGCTTAGCTGTGGACTTTGGAGGATGTAGCTCAGGGTTGTTTGGGCTGCAGATAAGCAGAGGTGTCCCAGGAATTGAACTGATGGGCTCCTGCTGCAAACTTTTCTTCTTTTGGGGGGTATCCAGAAAAAGCTAGAATTTTGTGATAAGCTTTAGTGGTTTTCAGTGTCAGTTAATCTGTGCCCATGCTGGAGCAGTTTAGCAGTTTACAGTTAGTGGTGGCTTGAGCTGGTAGTGCACTGATGTGTTGGGAAAAATGAGATGAAACCATTTTTGTCACATTAAGTAGCTGTATGTGGGCAAGACCCCAGGAGGGAGACTCTCAGGTGCTAACTTGAGTTAGCATTGTCTGAAAGATGGGTATTACAGTTCCAGTCCATGCTTTATTGCATTGCATAGCTCATAAAATGACAGCAGCTACTGAAACCTGCCAGTCTGATGCAGCTTTTAAGATCTCATGGTTTTGAAAATATGCTTTGCAATCTGACTCTTAAGCCTGTCGCCCACCGCAAGAATCACTTGTCCTTTGTTTCTTAAACACTTCTGGGTCATTTGGAGATCTCATTTGGTGAAGGTGGCCTCTAGTTTACCTGGGGCTGGAGCAGGTCATGGCTGACACCCAGCAATTAGTGTGATCACATCTGGACTATGAGGCTTAACTATGGTTTTGGTTGTCCACATGTGCCAAAGATTCTGTGGCCCAAAATGCAACTGTGCTAAAGGAGGCTGGTTGATCTTATCAAGTGTCAAAGTCATGGTGATTATTTCCCATGAGTATGAACCTCGCAGGAGTTTGATTTCTGTATAATAGTAATTTATTTAATGTTTTTTGAGTCTAGTGAAGTGGTTCTTGTGTTTTGAATCTCCGTGCTAAAACTGTAAACCGAGGAAGTGTGTTTGTAAAAAATAATTCCTGTGAAGGACTCTTGGAGAAGTCCCTTTGATTTTTTCTTAACAAAATAACAAAAGTTTATCCTTTCTTTTCCTGCTAAACTTTAGAGGCCGTATGTGGCATTGTATGGCTGCAGCTAAACTGTTGGACTTAGGAAAGCATCTCGGTCTTGGGATTTGTTTGGGCATGCCCTCTACCTGAGTCTGGGCAAGTCTGGACATTTACCATCCTATCACATTTCTGGGAACTGTCTTCTTTTCTGGAGCAGTAAAGAATGATATGTGAATACACTTTTTTTTACACTTTTAGGAATGGCCTAAATTATCTTCTGAAGTCTTTCCAGACTACCCAGTGTTACAGCCATAACTTGGTCTTTGTAATGTTTGCTTCTAAAAGCAGCTGGGCTTTTGAAGAGGACTCTGCCAACATTTTTCGTGTGGAATAGAACAAATCTTGGAATAGATTAAAACTTGTGAAACTATAGTGAAACTATTTATTTTACAATTTTTCACAATAGCTTCTGCTTAAACTATTTTTTTCAGAACTAGGTGGTCTTGTTGTTCACTTGGATGTTTTTTTTTTTTTAAGACAGAATTTGCAGTGTCCACCGTTGTCACATATGCATGCAAAAACTTCCTTTACAGCAGGGCTGACAAAATGTTGCCAGTTTAAGTGATTCAGACTATTAAGGAGGTTTAAAAATATGTTGCTGGAATTGAAACTTGGATGTTTGTGAAGGCCTTGAATACACTCAAAGCATTTTACTTTGCCCCCCCCAAACACACTTGACAGTGTTTAAGATTGAGATCTCTGATCTGAACAGTCCTGAGAGTTAACTTCTACAAATAGTACTGTTTAGACCCTGTGTTTGATACTCACATTTTAATATGCCCATTGTATCTCATTTAGTACCAACAGGAGTAAAACAGGCGTTGATCAGATACCTGCCTTTATGAGAACTGGTACATATTTTGAATAATTAGGCAACCTTAAAGGTAAGGTGAGTCTTTGAGGTATGCTCCTTACACATACAATTTAGTGCTTTCCAAAGGTGAGAGAATATGGGTAGAATAGAGCAAGGAAGGAGAGAGGTGGTGGTGGGAAAGGGCAGGGAGCCGTCTCTTCACATTTACTTTGCTGTAGGTATTATGAGAAGCTGCAGTTTATCATTGCTGCAGTAGAACTGCTATGAGGTTTGATTTTGTTTTCTGTTAAATTATTGGCAGAAGTTAGCTTTCATGTGAAGAAAGAAGCAGGAAATGGCAGTGAATAATCTCAAGCTGTTTATAACAGGGTGTGCTTTATTTAGAGACTCGAGTACCTATGATGTAGGAGTCTGGAAACCCGTGTTTAGACTGTGAAGCCAGCAGAGCATTCTGGTCTGGTGCTGTGGCCTCTCTGATTTCTACACCTTGATGTTTGTTTGCAGAATACAGTGGGGAAGGTGTGTTTTTTGATTTGGGTTTTTGATTTCTCTTTCTTGGTTAACCATTCAGAGGAAGAATCTTTAAGCTACAATCCCTCATGTCTGATCTTTTTCATTTATGTATAATGCTACCAGAGGTAATTAAATTACCATTTAATGTGAATTTTTTTTTTCCCAAATGTTTTCAAAGTCCTTTTAGACAGATTCATCAAGTGAAAGCAATTAATGAAGCTTTTGTCACTTTCCTTATTAGAGGTAGTAAATATGCAGTGAGATATGTGCTTCAGTGAGCAATAAGCTTTATTAAAAATAAGCTATTGGAGCCCATGCTTCAAACTGACCAGTGTTTATCTGTTGGTGGCCAGCTTGGCTCCGGATACACTTGTGCTGTTTTTCTCTCTTGTAGCAGAACCAAATTTGGTTCTGAAAGATAAGGGTGCTCTGCCAGTTTTCTGCTGTGCGATGAGTAGACGTTTCTCCACTTTGTCCATTTTCTCTGTTTCTTAGGTTTCTTTGATTTTGCCCAGCTTTTGCTAAAGCTCAGAGGTTCGTTGTCTGTAGGAGTGAAAACTTTTAGTTCTGTTTTTCAGGCCTAATCTCCTTCCTTGACACATAGCTAGTTCACTAGGAAAAAAGTTTGGTGGGTTTGTTGTGAGTTTGTTTTTACTTTCTTTGCTGGGGAAAATGCCTGAGGAAGAACCTAGAAGACACTTCTCCTTTGTCTCTGCTAATGTTGCTAGGTAATAATTGCGTGTAATGGAAATGTTAGCTTCTCTAGTGAGAGAGCTTTCTCAGGGTTGATAGGGAAATGGGAACAAGAGCAAGGAAAATGCTGTTGGCACTCCACAAGTAGCAGTAATTATAGGTAATGTTTGTTGTCATGCATTTTCTAGAGGTGTCTGGTTTGTCACAGACATTCATGCTCTTTGAACATTGCAGGCAAGATGGTTATGTCATAGAATCATAGAATAGTTAGGGTTGGAAAGGACCTTAACATCATCTACTTCCACCCCCCCCGCCAGGGGCAGGGACACTTCCCACTAAACCATGCCACCTACTGCGTGACTCATTGTGCATACTTCTGTTTCTTCTGTGTGTATATCAATTTGTATAATGAATATCTAGTAAGGACCCTGTAGAATTAATCTAAATTCCACAGGTCACTCTTATATCTGATCCATTTCTGGATACACAAATAACTCGGCTTGTGTTTCCAGGCTAACTTGATGTGTGGCTGCTGTTGGCCTTGTGGACAGGAGGCATGCTGTATTTCAGGATGTGGTTTCATTGTGCACGTTTACACCACCAATTGCATTTCATATCTTCCTTTTTCTACCAGGCTTGGAGAAATGAGATTTTGGGGTGGAGATGAGCTGGCTGTGAACTTCCTGTGCTGAAGTGAAACTAATGCCTGTGAGACTGGGGGAGCATGTAAAGCATCATAATTAGGAATGTATTTGTGCAAGTCAGCATACAAAAAACATTCTGTAAAGGTGCAAGTAAATGTGACAAAGCATGTGTGGGCCTTTACGTCTGCACCTGTGTTGCAACCATCTGTTTGCTTTCCTGGCAGTGTTTCTGACGTGGCTTCTCTGACTTCAGGAGGCTGCAGCAGTTCCTACTTCCTGTTTTACATGTAAATACTGAGATGCAGTGACTGTAGGCAATCCACAGTAGGGGGTTTAATACTTGAGGCGTAGATCCATGGGATTATATTTAGTACTTAACAAAATGAGTGCACAAAATACAGTTACCGTTAGATAAAACTGTTGATCAGATTCTTGAAGAAGCTTTTTCTTCCAGCTGTTGCAGAAACAGTAAAATTGATGGAACTTCTCTTAAAGGAAAAAACAGAAACGCATTTTAAATTGAACCTGTTTTTTAGTGCCTGGCTTACTGAGCGTTAAGTTGCTTTAAATTGCTGGGGTGAGATTTTCCCGATTTGGGCTAGGGATAGAACGATTCTTTTTTTTTTTTTAATTGTCAGTAATTTACCTTTCCAGTGTCATTGATGCTCAAAATCAATTCTCACACTTGGTGGCTGGTTGGTAGCCAAGCAGAAATTGTTGGAGGTTCTGGAGGTGTCATTTTGTTCAGAGCTGATAACAGGAAACTGAGCAGTAAAAAAACCAGCAAAACGTAGAGAGTTCTGTGGCCGAAATCTCTATGCAGAAGGAAAAACAGGATGACTATAAAACCAGCGCTCTACTCATTTTAGAGCTTGTTGTTCATTAAAACTGACTTCCTGCAATTGTTTCCAAAATTGATGTATGGTGATTTTTTTTTTTTATATATATTTTTTTTTTAATTAAGAAATGAAAATGCTGAAGACCTTGCCTGCTGTGGAAGAAGAGCTTTGTTGATTTTAGACAGTAGGAAACAGAGGATGTGAATTAACACTTGAAAGGGAATTGTCACTGGGCATTTAATGATTTACAGTGATACTTTCTCTTCCCTGTGTGGTAAACAAAATTTATGAACAGTCATCTCCATCAGTTGATACCCATCACAATGGTTAAAGCTGGTGTAAACTTTGGCCTTTCATACTAGGTTTTGGTGGTTTAGGCTGTGTGTCTGTCTCCCAAATGCAGCATAACATACTTGCCGTTGCATTGAAGTTAGCATAATTTCACATCTTCCAGAGCACGTGAAATGTGGCTTCTAAAGCAACTGTTTACAAATGCCAAGGAACCTGCCAAGAATCTGCAGCATGGAGAGGTCTGCTCAGTACCGAAGATCATCTCGAGATTGGGCGTGGGAGCTCTTACCAATGCGTGAAGAGCTTGCTGTGACCCCAGAGTCTGGGGTGCTTCATCTCATTCGTGCCTACCTATGTGTTCAGAGCAGTCAAGCAATGCTTGGAAAATTAAGTCATCAAAGCAGTGATTTTGAAATTTGTTGCTGTAACCTTTTGAAGTACATAAAGGGACACAGAGTTATACTGAAATACCAAGAATCACAGAGTCACTAAAACGGGAGGGACCAAAGACTCAGGTTGGGTCCTTTTCATGCACAGAGGAGCATGCCCCTTGGTAGGGGCTGCTCTGCTTCCACTGGTTTAGCAGACCTGACCTCATGTTAGCGCTGCATTTGACAGTTATTTCTTATTCAAATGCGTGAAGTATTAACGAAGTGGAGGAGGAGCAATGTGTTTGCTACAGAAGGTCAGGATGAAGGGTGATGAATTTGTGTAAAAGAATCTTACCACTTCTGATGGTATCTTTTCTTACAGTTTTGGAACCCTTGCTGCGATTGGAGTCACTGTTTGTGCGGTGATTATAATTACTATAATTCTGTGCCTCACCTGTTCGTGTTGCTGTTTGTATAAAGCCTGTCGAAGACCAAGGCGTAAGTACCTGGTTATTTATTTTCTTTTTCACATCTTTGAACAAGCCTCCCCACCCCCCCATGTGTTCCTATAAAAGGTGAAAATAATCTTGCCTTACTTCTCTGCTGCAGGAGTTGCAATGTCTAAACACAAAAAATAAGTATTTAAGCTGCTTCAGAATGTGAAGTTTCAGAGAGGTGTTTTGGAATATTTTCTAAGCATTTAGAAGTTCTCTCTTCCCCATCCCCCAACATGGGGGTTTGGGTTTGGGTTTTTGTTGAGTAAGCAGGGGTTAGGGATTTGTTAGTGTATAGGCAACATCAAAAGGAAACTCATTTGAGCAATCATGGGAGGAAGCTCCTTACCTAATAAAGGAGATATTTATTATCTTAACCCTTAAAAGCAGGTAACATTTAAAAATCAGCAGGTTTTCCAGTCTTACACCAAATGATAGATTACCTTGGCTACAGGTTTGTGTTCCTGGTTTTAAAGAGTCCAAGCCAAAAATTCTTTGCTCTTTGTGGTTGAGAAACAAGAAGGTGAGTTGGCTGCTCTCCCAGTACCTGAAGGCTCTCATTGCCACCAAAATCAATGGAAGCATTATTTAGAGGCATACATTTTTAAGTCTTTTGTTGAACTCAAAATAGAATTGCCCAGATTTTGACGTGAGAGGTTGAGCATGAGAGAGAATGTTTTTTACATTGCTGTTACTGGCTGTCCCAGATGATCTTCTAGAACCAACAACACTAACCATGTTCCTTTTGCTTGCTCGTAGCTGTTGTGACCACCACTACTTCCACTACAGTGGTTCATCCTCCCTATCCCCAGCAACAGGGAGCATCACCCAACTACCAAGTAGCCCCCTACCAAGGATATCAGCCTGTGGCTATCCAGCCACAACCCGGAATGCCAGTAGCACCATACCCTGCACAGTATCCTCCCCCTTACCCCATGCAGCCATCAGGACCTCCAGCTTATCATGAGACAGTGGCAGGTAAGACAATGCTGAGTGCTTCTTCATCTCTTAAATAGCTGAAGAGACAGGTGCTTTGGAGCAAATCTTGTATTATCTACATTGCTTATTTTCTGTGACTATATGAATGTAAATGTAAACAAATTTTGTAAAACTCAAGTTATGGTGGGTGCTGTAATTCTCCCTTGCAATTTCCCCATCACTATTTCTATGTTAAGCGTTGCAAGAGGAGATGTAGCTGGAACTGCGTTTGCATACTTTGGTGCTTTGTGGGACTGTTGGAGGATCCAGTACAATATTTAAATAATTTAATGTCATTTACTAATATGTTAAAATTTCATATTAAAAGGCCAGTTAACGTATGTGTAGTAGTTGTGTGTTTCTACATACACTTTCTAATTAATATTTGCTAGCTGTTTCAGTCTCTACACAGATGGCATTTTCCAGTAGTTCAACACTATTTCCATAGAATACAGTCTCTGATCAGCTTCAGACAAGTTTGCCAATACCTAGAAGTTAAATTATCAGAATCTTTTTGTTTTCTGCTTTCCCTCTTTGACAGCTTTGTTTTCATGCGGCTTTATTGTTGCTATTACTAATTCCCACTTCTGCTGGTAATACCTGTTCCCTGAACAATTGGCTCCTGGCTCTTCAGAGTGGTAAAAACTAGACTGTTACCTCTCCTGGGATTATTAAGCCCTCTTACAAACCACACTGTTTATCCTTCTAAGTAACAAGCAAAGTATTGTCCTGAATTCCTGAAGGAATCATAAGATAATGCTTAGAAAGTAACTCTTTTGTGACAGCTCAAATATAAATTTCATGGTCTTAAGCACTTGTATACCAATTAGAAATTGCACATTAATGGTGTGCAGACCAGCCTCGCACGTACAAGCACTGACTTGGCAGGCCTGTTGACTTTCTCTTGTAAACTGAAGAAGCCGTGGGATTTATGGGATTACCCAAAGTGCTTTGGCTTCGTTTTTATCATGTGATAAAGTGAGCCAATAAACTAGTCATGTTGCTTCTCCTACTCTGGTTTCCCGAACTGTTGCTGGTTTGTTAGTTATTAAAATACTTTTTTTTAATGGGAAAATCTTGAAGCACTTTCCATGTTGCCAGCTGAGAACGCCTCAAAGTGAGAGCTCTTTCCTTTAGTTCTCTTGCCTATAAACAAAGGGGCAGCCTCTTAATTAGGACATATGCAAAAGAGAAAATACCTGCTCTGTCACACAGGAGCCAAACCCACTCACTTTACAAGATCAGCAAAAGATACCCACACTTACATGTTCCAGGGATCTGATCAGGTGGTATGTTATTTGAACTAATGTGCTGTTTGAGAGACCTGAAAATGAAGATGCCACTTGGGAGCTGCTTGTCCCAGAACACTTTAAAATAGAGATAGCTTCTGAGTTATTTGCATTCTAGTATGTAAGTCAAACTCTTTAATGTGCTTGGTAGCAATGGCATACTTCCCCCCCCCCCCCCCCCCTTTTTTTTTTTTAAACTTTGTGACACTTACTGGGAAAGCATTTTCCCTGGAAGAATCCTAAGATGCTTCCTCTGGTCCTTTTTCTTTTGCCCAGTGGTTTATTTTCATTTCTATCGGGTATGTCTTGTTGTTTGTGCATCTCTGACTTGCACTGGCTGCTTTCTTGGACCAGATCTGTTTCTTTGTTTTTCAGAACATGTCCTCCCATGAAGGCTAACCATGTGCTTGTGGCTGCCATAATACACATTTCCACTTAAGCATAACAAACAAAACCTAAACCAGACCACAAGAATAAAGGTTTTTGTTACCTTACTTTTGAAATATGGATGCTTTACGAGTTAGCACAAACTGTTCTCAAGTCCAATTAACATGCTAGATAAGTTGAACCTCTTAACTGTGTGCTTAAAACAGAAGTTGCCATTACAGATGTAGAATTCAGAATGTAAGTTTTACAGATTTGTTTTCTCTTGTGTTTTGCTTTTGCAGCTGGTGCTGGAGCACCATACCCAATCAGCCAGCCACCTTACAACCCTGCTTATGTGGATCCTCAGAAGCCCACCTATTGAAAAGACCATCTACTGTCTTGGAAGTATAATTTGTGCTGTTCACACCATGCAACTGTAGTATATTCTTGTGGAAGACAGCAATCTTTTGTCTCAGTAAAGTGAAAGTTAATTCTGTATCTTTTTCTAAATGCTTCAGGTATGAGGCAGTATTATTTCTCTTGCAGAAGTTGTTAATTTATACCTCAAACACAAAAAGAGGTTTTGTTCTGTATGCAATGGGAAAAGCATGAAGGAGGAGTACTTCAGAAATAAGAACCACAATAACATTTGCTGTGCAATAATTTTGAAAGGAGTGGTCTAATACGAGCATTATCAAACACCCAAAGCTGAAGCACTTTTGCATGGTATTAAAACGTAAAAACTTAATCTCTTCAGAAGCTACCTGATATCTGTTACATATATTCTGCCTGTTTTGAAGCTACTGTTGTTAGGTAAATTACCGTGTAATACTTTTCAAAAGGGAGTGTTCGTCTTTTGAAACACAATTTCCTTCTGTAACTGGTAGCAAACCCCATGTAATTCTCTGGCCTAGTTTCAATTTGCTGTGCTAAATAGCATGAGTTGATGATTTCTTCGTTTTCTTTCTGAATTTTAAGGCTTAAAAACTGTGCCTTCACTGGGTGTTTTTCTCAGGCCATTTTGATTTAGTGCTAGAAATTAACAACAAAACCAAATTACCTGCCACTTAGTAGAACAAATAGATCAAAAGCTGAAAACCTGAGACTTCATTAAAATTATTGGATGAGTATTTGTTGGATGTCCCAAGTATTATTGGACAAACTTACTTAAGACATCTGTTATTGATGAGTTTGGAAGACAAATTAGCACCTTAATAATATGTTAAATATAAGTACCTGCCAGTGTTTAGTACTGCCTCATCATAGCAGAGGAATTATTTTACAGGCGTTTTTAAATGCTTGGGGCTTGTTACTTACTGTCCCTATTGGGAACTGTAGATGGCAGGAACCTCAGAATGACAGATCTGCATTTGAATAATAGTGGGAAAGGAGGGTAAGAAATCCCAGCCGAACACACAGTAGAGATTAAACCTCCATTTTGACTTCAGCATTCTTATAAAGCTGAGCAGAGAATAAGAAGTCAGGGAAATGGAAGAGTGGTGGGACCTTGCCACAGCAAGGTAACAACATATTTTCAAGAAGGTAGTGCTTGTAGTCATGAAATGCCTTGGGGCATTCTCATGACTGTTACTAGTGGTTGTAAGGCTTTTGGTTCTATGCACCTTGTATTGATCAAATGAATCATGATTTCTTTTTAGTGTCCTCTACAATTTTATCTTTTCTAACACTGAAATACAAGTTGTTATTCCTCAGTAGAGCTATCTGGTCCATTGTATGTATCCCTGTGACATAATCAGTAAAATAATTTTGATCTATCTCATACATTGACTTTTATGTTTTTAGAGAGGCTGTTGAGCCATTTGTCCTATGATTCTACATTTGGGATATATTATTGTTTAAAAATCATCAATAGTGGTGTTGCTTTACCTCATACGATGAAAAAACTGCTGCAGTCATAGGCAGCTTTATTTCTCGTCTTGATTTTTGAAGTCTATTTCTGGGTTATTCCAGTTCTGCTTTTCTGGAAAGTCTTCAGGGCATTTCAGAAGAAATTTGTAGAAAGCTTTTAGCATTGGGATTCTTGACAGCCTGTGCCCCCCCGTTACACCTCTCTCAGAGTGCTGAAGTTAATAGCGTGAAATGGTGCCAGGAGGCACTTGCAGGGCATACATGCCCTGTATCTGTGTGTCCCTCCTCCTTCCTGCCTCCTGAGAAATTGGGTGATGCTTCAATAAACTGTTTGGAGTTACGTAAGAGCAACCAGAAATGCACAGTGTCTCCTGTATAGGGGATGAAGAGTTTCCTTAGAAATCTGGAATTTTTATGTGTGGGAGGGCACTGACTAACTGCAGAAATAATTTCCTTGCTATGGATCATACCCCTGTGTCATTCCTATAGAAGGAAGGCAGAGACCTCATTCCAGCACCTTTGTTAGCCAGCTGCCTGGATGCAGTTTGGCCAGTGAGCACAGCTGCCACGCGGCTCTTGGAGCACAGGTACAGTGTTCTAGTGTTTGCCTTCATGAGATGGTTACTCCACACTGCTCTTCCTTTCCTCCAGATGATGTGAAAAGCATACAGTTCATGGCAATGTAAATAAGGTTCTTTTTCTGTTATGAAAGAAAAATTTGCAATGTCATGAGAAATTGGCTTAGCCATCTGCCACCATCCCTAAGAAAGAGAGGAGGAAAGTAAAGTGGCAACAATAATAGATTTCCCTGAATCTAAAGTTTTGGTGTAGATGTTGTACAGACCAAATAAATTGCCTTGAACACCATTGTACGTGGAGTGGTGGGAGGGGATGAGGTGAAGGAGCCTGAAAATTTACACCTTTACTTTAGTGAACACATGCTAATGAAAACTACATGCAAGTGAAGAGATGAATCATTAATATACAAGGAACTACTAGTTACAAAATCTGTTGAAATAAGAGAAAATAGTCCACTTAATTCATATTTGGAGCACTTTGTGAGTTCTTTCCTTATTGTTAGTGTATTAATCATCATTAACAATAAGGCATAACACCAAATTTTATGTAGTTGCTGCCATGCATCCTATTTAAACTTGTTTTCATACAGTTAAGAGAACAGTATGGTTATAGAAAAGATTGAGAAGTTGATCCATAAACTTTTAGTTTAAGCACTACTGATGTGTCAGTCCAGATAGCTATTGCTTTCATGTCAGACTAGTTATGCACAGTGCCATAGAGGAGGGGGAATGGAATTAAGATGTTCTATGTTGAAAGAGTATATGTGGGGGGTTTGTGTGTTGTTTTTTTGGTTTTCATTTTTCTTTGGGGGGCGGTGTTTTAATTCTGTAAGTGCCTTTGTTTCAGAACTGCTTTGCGAAATTAAATACAGTAATTATGTTGTACTGAATTTACTAGATAATCACTGTTGATTCTGGTAAATACTGTAACCTAGCTTTGTATGTTGTTTGTAGTTTAAGCGTAAGTATTCAGAAGTAATGACATAAACTGTACACCTTTGTAATAAATGCAGTCTTTTAAGTATATTCTATCAATTCTGGTTTTTTTAGCCTCAATTTGAGTATTATTTAGGAGTGTATCTGCAATGCTACACTTCATTGTGTTTGACAGCTAGTGTTACCAAGTATACTTTTAGTAACCTTGTATCATGAATATCACTTTTGCTAGTGGAGGCTGAAGCCTAATTGAATTTACAGGTCACAACATAAAGCAAGGACAGTATAAGCTCCTGAATGATATTCTGACAGTATGCTTCAAAGCTTATCTAAAAGGTTTGCTTCTAAGGCCTTGTGTAGTCTGAGTAAATTAAATGCATGAAGTATGAATACAGTAGCTAACAAATTCCAAGACATTTTAAAAGTCTAGTGTAGACAAGATGGTAGACTTCAAAGACGTCTGTGATTTGATTAAAGTTTCATATCTTCCCAGTGTATATTTCGACTTGTGTGTTGAATATCATGCCTCGTTTATCAACTTGGCTAGTTCAATGTGTGGTAAGTAATGCTTTCTACTCTGTGAAAACATTTTTGGCTGATGTTTTTGTTATATTTTCAGTAGTTTTGAAAAAAACTTATGAAAAGTTGTATTCATGCCTCTGACTCACTTTAAGATATTATATATACATTACTTAGTAGTTAAAATTACTTGCTGTTTTAATAGTCTAGCACAGGCTAACCTTTCTTAAGCAGTAGTTCACACGAGTGGGATTAATATGAATAAACCCAGTTCTGGTCAGATGTTGCATGCTACGTGATGAGGTATTTTGTATTTGTCTTACTACACCTTGGTTTATAAAACGGTATTTTGAGGCCTGACATAACATAAACCAGTTGTCTGTGGGAGTTTGCTTTGATTGGGGGCTGGACTAGATGACTTACAGAGGCCCCTTACAATCTCAAATCTTCAGTGATTCTGAGTTGTAGAAAATAAGGTGTTACCTTATTAAGGTAACAGCTTAATAAGGTGCAAATTCCCTAAATATTTTAGTCAATGATGCATCATTTACTGTATTCTGTACCTACCTTTAGGAGAAATAAACTGCTGTGTATTTGAATCCATGCAGTACCTCAGGTCCTTGGATCGCCACAGGAAGATGCTTAGCAACACAGATACCTTTTCCTGTGCTGCAACTGGTCAAGGGCTACTGTCTGTAGGTCTTAAAATACACATCAGCAAGGCTGTTGTCCTCCTTCTTGCATAAAGTTGCCTGAGAAATTGGCAAGCTGGTAGTGGTGATTGCTTTCTTCATCCAGCTCCTACCTGGCTTTAGGTCCCGTCTCCTCAGTTCCTGGAGGAGGAAAATGCTTAGCAGAGGGGGAGCTGGAGTTGCCATCCCCATGGGCAAGAAAACAGGTGGCTGCTACTGACTGAGGAATGTGATAATCATGCATAGAACACGACTTGTTGTGTTGTTGCTCAATACTTCATTATTCAGCCCTGTAGCTGTGCTTGATGCCAGAGTAAATTCCTCAGTTAAAGAGGCACAGCATCTGTAACATGTTAGGGAAACGCCTACTGGCCTTGAAAAAAAGAGCTGCTGTGTCGTGGATCGTTCAGGGAGTGTCTGATAAGAACAGTCTGAGTTCTTTTGGTTTTAGGTCATGAAGATAGCAAACCAGTAGTCCCATAATCTGTAAAAATGCTTTGGGTTTTTTTCAGGGGATGATCAACTGTGCATATGCAATTGGATCTCTTTAATCCCAAGAAAAGGTTGAAAGAGAAGGTACAAAGGGAGGAATTACTGAAGGTCAGTACAATCTTGCAGTAATCCTGACAAAAGATTGGTTTCTCTAAATGACTTAACAAAGAATTATGGCAGCTCTGTAAGCATACCTGTCTTCCTGTTCTCTTGAGAAATTCAGCCTAGTTTTTCCTTAAGAGCATGAACTTTTCAGTTACAGAAAATGCCTTAATTTTTAAAAGCTATGGTTTAATTTCATACTATAATGTTATAATTTCTGCTGGTGACAGTGTAGGGATTTGTGTGTGCGTGTGTTTGTATGTAGTGGCTGTACATAGCCTGGGCTATACCACTTTAAAGTCAAAAGTGGAAATTATGTAAGTGTAGATGTACAGGTTAGGGTGTTGTCTTGTTAGAATGGGGGGCTGGGAGGGGATGCAGTGTCAGAAGGGAACAGCTAGGGGGTATCTTCTTAGCATTTTTTCCACATGTAACACTTCCGTCTATGAAGCTTAGCAGTAACACACTTCTCCCTTTTACCAAGTTGCCATACACACGCCCTTTAGATGAGGCCGGGAATTTTTGAAACAAGTTTTTATAACTGGATTGCTTCAACACTTTGGGATTCCTCAGCTGGTTTTTGTCCAAATTCACTTGGTCTATTCACCCAAAGAACAGGTTTAAATGCATGTTATCACCATAAACGCAGATTATGTATAGAGAAATTAGATGGTGAGAATAGTACAGAACAGCTGAAAAGTGATGGCAAATCACTGAATTTTGGGATATAGCAACTGTACCTTTTAAGTTTGCCACTAACAGCAGGCTAACTGCCAGATCTGCTTTACCCCTGCTCGTGTTCATAGGGCGATTTTTAAAGAATTACCTTTATTTTGGGTTGCAGTAAGAAAGGGACTTTTACCCAACACTCTCAAGCTCTTCTGTCCATTCCTGAAGTCCATGAAATGCTGTGGGTTTTGGTTTGGGTTTTTTTTTGGGGGGACACACACATGTGTGTGTGTTATTTTAAAAGGTGAACAAGGCAAATGGGTTTATGTCACATTGAAACTTCTGTAGCATGTCTTGTCCAGTGCCCTGGTGGCACTTCTAGGGTTATTACCATGCAAGCACACAAACTTAGAAGGCTTTGCTATCATGTGCCTGCGCATCTGTCCCTGCTGCAGTTAAGCAGGAAAATGGCAGTTCTCCAGGCTGCTACAAGGGACCTGAAACCTGTTCCTGAGTAGTTGGCAGTCTGTACTGTACAGAAACGAATATGACATACCTGGGGGAGCTCTGCCAGCTGTTGCTCAAAGGGAAGGAGGCTTAGCCCTAGGCTGTGTTGTGGGAGGAAGGATCGAAGTTTTATACTTAGGAGCTCTGGCCCTTGAAAGGGTATAGCACCAGTTCTTCCTCCCATCTTCAGTGCTGTACCCTAGCCAATGTGATGCTCCTTCATCTTCACTGTGGTGCCTATCCAGATACTACAACCAAAAACCACTGTCATTCTGCACATCTTTCTCCTGCCAAGATAGAATGCCTTCCTCAACATTACCATCTTTCTCTTCTACCAGGACAGGTAGGTTTTTAAAACAGCAAATTCTAGTATTTTTTTGTTTGGGCATCTCAACAATAGTTATTCTTTCAACAGATCCATGAAATCAAGAAAAATTATGAACTCAGGTGATCACTGCAAGGCTTTGAATTTCTTGCGCAGAACAGAGCTGCCAACTATAAGTTATTTGTAGAAAGGTTTTTAAAATCACAGTAAACTGTTTACTAATATCAACATGAAAAATTTAAGTCAAGCAAGAAAGTGCTACAGCTACAAAGAAACAAATGGGTTCAAAAGACTTTCGTAAATGGAACCGGTCATAAGCCACTGAGTGGGTTTGTACAGCAAAACAGTACATTGCAGGATAATTCTTAGAGCAAAATCTTGCTTCCAGCTAGGTTTAAATGGCACTTAAATAATCACAGCAAAAAAATGCCTTAGTTGTGCTGCATTTGAGTGCAGCCTTTAGATTATCACTTAATAAAACAGATGATTGGAATTTCAGATTTACAGTGGCAATGATTATGATTTAGATGAGGAAGGACAGAGATCTTTGCTAGATGTTAGCTAGCTGGAATCCATTCCTTGCTCTTCTGCTTCTGGCTCAGGAGGATACAATTCATCCAAAATCAGCTCTGCAACAACAACAAATCATGTTTCAGAGTCATTTACCTACTTTATACAGTATAATTACAGCTGGCATCTGTTTGCATTTTAAAACATACTGACTGTAGAAGGCTACAGCAAATACCCTTTATCAAGGTTCTATGCAAACAGGTCTTTATATGCATTTTGTCATACAGACTTCTCCCCCTCTTCTCTTTAATGCCTTTTCAGGCGTTAAAGGAGAGAACTGTCTTGGGCAGTCAATTAAATTTATCTATTAGTGGAAAACCAGTAAATGGTATTTCGTTATTTTGCAACTAAAACTAATTTTTGTTCACCGATTTTTAAGTCACTAGGACAAAAGCACAGTATTTTGTGTTTTAAAGGAAGAACCCAAATGCGAACTACAGGCTTGCAGGCACACGCATGCATCACCCTCTCCAACTTCCCAAGCATAACCAGACAAGGTGTTTGGCAAAGTTCTAGAAAACCTTGGAATACTCTAAGCAATCAGAGTAGAACCCATACTTGGCATACTCTTTGGCATCTCCAGAAAAGTCACTGTAACTAATAGTGGCATGCTTGCATCACCTGCCTTACTTATGCAATACGTACACCGACAGTGAAGGATTTATCACTCTGGCTCTTAATAAGACCAGATGCCTTATCTGATATCTTGTAGCAAACCCACCTACTCACGGAAGAGCACAATCTTCTCATCAGCTCTACACCATACATGTAAATAATGCCATGAGTGAACTAAGAAAGGGCATTGAGGTACAGGGAGGAGAGGCAATTTCACAAGAGTAGCTCTGTCTAGGAAATGGACACCACAAGTGTGCAAAGCAAGGGGCAAGTCCTGATGAACATGGGCTAGAGAAGCTTTCTGAGTAGTGGAGGAATGTTGTGGGGTAGAAGAGAGAAAAGGAAGACAGATGTTAAGGATGGGGGGAGTGGTGGGGAAACAAAACAGTTGCAGGGAGAAGGTGTAATGCTAGTTGGAGACTTGAAATAATGACACTTCTTTTTTAGTAAGGTAATACATAGTGCAGATTGCTTTACTGAAAAGAGTTGGAGTATGGGATTTTGTTTGATCAGATAATAGGGGCATATCTCTATAGAGAGAAGAAAAAAACTATTAAAGAATAGTACAGTAGTGATTCAGTATAATGAAGATTGAGAAGCACTAGACTATGAACTGTCTTCCAAGGTCTGAGCAACAAACATCCATGGTATTTGGTACGTTGCACTTGTTAAATGAGGAAAGGGACAGAAGTAGAATTTCTATTTCTGCAGCATGTAAAAAAGCCAGACTACCACTTGACTTATTTTACCTTCACAAGCACTCAATTTTTGAGTCTTTCTGAGAATTGCTCTTATGCCCGGCATGGCTTGATCATATTGATGGAGAACTTCCAAACAGTGTTCATGAAACAGTTTATCTTTCTGAGATAGGCTGTGTAAGAGTAAAAGAGCATCCCGTAAAAACTGAATAATTTGTTCCTTATGTGCACACA
Organism: Ara ararauna; assembly: GCA_028858755.1. Classification (NCBI taxonomy): domain Eukaryota; kingdom Metazoa; phylum Chordata; class Aves; order Psittaciformes; family Psittacidae; genus Ara; species Ara ararauna. The sequence continues at coordinate 20,070,891 of CM054385.1, read as the reverse complement.
AGCTGTTCTCAGATCTTCTAATCTTCATCCACTGTCTGTGTAACATTATAATTAGTGCCTTAACCACCTGCAAGAGGAGAAGAAAGTGCCTCAATACATAAACTTACAGTAGTGTAAAACTTAATTGTCTAGCAAGCAAAAGCAAGCTTCCTAGAAGGTGTCCTCCTTTAAAGTACAGTACATTTCTCTTTCATTTTAGCTAAAAAAAAAAAAGGGACAAAAAGCTATTTTAGCATGGAGTACCTTAAAAGTTTGCAGTAAACTCAGTCATTGTAGTGACATACCTCGAGATTACACTGGCACTCTGTACCAGGTAATAAAACTGCTGGACTGGAACACCGCATAAACCTTGTCAGGAGTCTAACCGTCTATTACAAAAACATACAGAGTGCATTATAATGAGTACTGGGGTTCTGCAGAATTAGCAAACAAAGCAGAAATAAAGGGAGGTAGATGACATTTCATTAGTAACTTCACACATTCTTGTTTTTTCTTAACAGTTGATCCATATCCCCCAAAAAATGTTTCAGTTTTTCCCCTGTAAAACTTTACAGACATAGAATTTGCCCTGCAGAGAAACTTGTTTCAATTTTCTGGTGAGAAAGGCTGTGAGGTGCAGTGGGCCTTAATTTACTTCATACAAATAATGTTTACACTGAATTTAACAATGTAGGTAGGGGGATAATGAAAATGGTTGAAAATACTTTCAAATGAGAGCAGGAGCAGAACAAGTAGTAAGAAGAACCTCAAAGAAGTCACCACTGCCAGAACAAACAGTACAAGTTTAAAAGCTATCCTTCCTATATATAAAAAGCTAGTATTTCCACTGAATACAATTAATATAATCCTAAATTGCTAAGACTGCCTTTTATACGTAGTAACTCATAAGATACAGTTTAGAATTAATCAAGTCAAAATGAATCATAGATCTCGCTTCCTTTTACTCTATCGATCTAAAAGCAAAATAAAGCTTAGTGTTGAATATTTACAGTCATCTGAGGATCTTTCTTCCTCTTTCAGTGACTTAACTATAACTGTTATGACTGATGTTCTCTTGACCAGTTACTGATTCAGTTTCAAGCAGCTACTCTGGCAAATCAATGTAATCCCTTACTGCAAGCCAAAACTTTCTGTTCTATTTTAGTTGGAGAAAGAACTTGTTTTCAGACAATTTGTGCATTGCCCTGCTTCTCCCACTCCCCCACCTGGAGACAGCAGCAAAAAGCATATGAACAAACAGCAGTGGTTGCTTACCTCTTGTTCCAGCTGAAGCCAAAGCATTTCAGATGCTGATTTATCTGGTCTTGATGTAATATACATGTATAGTGCAAGAAGAAGGCAGGTGTCTGAAACAGAGATAACTCTGTTCTTTTTGTAACTAGTCAACTGTGTGACAAAACTAAATTTTATCCTAAACAAGACAACATTTCAGAAAATACATGGACTGCTATGCTGGGACTTGTGACACAGGCTCAACTTCTTGCTTAACTTCAGACATCTTAAGCAGTACTGAAGAAACCAGTATCCCCTAAACTTTATAAACACATTTGTGGGAATACATACCTTCATTCATAAGGAACTGGACAAAGACTACTTGTCATGCAGAGTAGTGGAATCCCTAAACTCAACGGTATCATGCATGCAGATAAACTTCAAAACCCCTCAAAAGCCTTTTTTTTCCCCTCTCATCAACATTAATCTGGAAAGTAGTTTTAAAAATTGACATGGGTATAAAAGCACTGTATGTGGACAGATAATACAAGACATAAAACTCTTCAAACAATAACTGAGACACTAAAATTTTCAGGTAACATAGGAGACTATTTGGGCTTTTAACACCTTGGAGCAAGGCCTGTTTGCATCGCTTTTTAGTCATGCTAACTAATGTTCAGCTGGTAAGTTATCTGTGTAATGAAGTCTTTTACCTGAATGAGAACAAATCTGAACCACCAGTGTATGGTGTTGAGCAAGAATAGACAACAGTCTCACGGTCAAAAGGACAGCAGGCAAAGGGGTCTCTGGACACAGACAATGGAGCAGTATCTGGCTACTCAGTAAGCGCTGAAAACTTCAAAAGAAAACAGAGTTAGAAATGGGAAATGCACTGATAGGTTGAAAAGACACTGTTTCTTGTACACAGCATCTGAATCTGTGCCTTTTCAGCCATGCAAAACATACCTGATCCCAATTTGTGTGTCATAAATAAAATGTATACCAAAACCCACATTTGGTTACATTTGGCAGTCATTCTCCAATTCATACTATGGTTGTGTATATCAGACCATTTAGCAAATTAAATACCTCACTTTTAAGAGTGGCATTTTACCTACCAGAATGAGACCCTGTGCTTTCATTCCTTATGCATCTCCCAGCAACCTTGAAAAACCCAAAACGAATGTTACAGATATTCTAATCAACTGCATGTGGCCTTAAGAAGTTTTCTCACTTTCAGGTGATGGCTATGCAATGAGGCAACAGATCTGTTTCATGTAAATGTCATAAGCAAATCTTGTTACAGATCAGGGGTAACATTATCATATTCATTATCAGCAAAGGCAGTAGAAAGATCCTCAACTGATTCTCAAAGGTGATCTGAGAATTCTCTTGTACACACCAAAAGTTCTGCTGTCTGTACAAATTAGTTTCAACACAGAATGAAAACTGGTAGACAGTAGTCTGAAATAATTTGAAACCTATTGCTGACTTACATTATTAGCAAGTCCATTGTTGAATTTTCAGCTAATTTCACCAAAACCTTTAGGCTTTGGTTCAGTATCCTGTCACTCTGGGAGCCCTTTGCAGCAGAAAAAGCTAAAACCTGAAGCAGCTTTTTAAATAAAGAATGTTGAGGTTGATCGTTATTGAGAGCATCCTCTGGAGCTACAGGCAGCCCTCCTTGGGTCCTGGTATCTTCTTTATCATCACACTGGTTATCACACAACACCTTTTTGTCCATCTTGGAAACCTGTTCATCTCCAGCACCAGCACTTTCTTCCACTTCAGTAGATAGCAACAAGTGGACAACATCCCAGCTATAGAATGCCAAATAATAAAGAATACCCAGTGATATAACTGTAGTTTCTTCAAGAGGCAATCTGAAGTCCTCCTTACTTGACACCATATTTGCATTGGTTCTGGAAGAAGCAGCTGAATGGTTTCCACAAGAACCATTTACTGACTTGTCTGCCAGTTGTACTGCTTGACAGTATGCACCAATATGGTGTTCTACCAAGGGCAAGAGGTGCACGGCGCCTCGGATCTTGCAGCGTGTGATGTGCAACTCTCTCTGGCTTTCTGTTGGGCTTCCTTCAGATAATTCTCCATCCATAGCAATCAAGTTCAATCCTGTTATTGCAAGTTTTTGAGCTTCTTGCAAGGATCCAAGAGGAGCAATTTCTTCTTGAGTTCTCCTGCTGCTGGGTAGGTGTGTGGACTTCCTATCCAAATGAAGTTGAAAAAGGGAAAGACTTCAGAAGCAAAGGCAGAGAACATAGTTGAAATTTGAGTTACTCATTCTTAATCAAACAATGGAAAGGCTAGAGAGTAACAAGAGATGTCTTTCCAAAAGAAAATGTAAACTGGGAAAAAAAAAAAACCACCTACTCCTTGATACCTTGTATATAATTATTATGTATATAATTATCCATTAATTACATAATTAACCTAGTTTGTCACTTAAGTATTGTCCCCCTGTTTAGTATCTATGATAATCATGATGTTCCAAATTGAATGGTCTAAGCAAAGCAGCATACAACACAAGGAACGAGATATCCTCTGTGAATAAGCATTTCTCAGTATAGAGAATGCCGCTATCCTAAGAACATGTCAGATGCAGTTTAACAAAAATAAGTAAAACTTACGTATCCAAATAGTTGGGCTGCAATACAGCTCCAGGTAGAGGCTCAGAGTTACTGCTAAGGAGATGGCAGAGTCCTAGTAATGACCCAGGGACAATGGGCTGTTTCATCAGTGCATTTAATAAGATAGAACCTGAAAGGATGCACAAAATAGCTCTGGAGTAGCTTTACCATGTCAACAACAATAAAACCAGGATTTTTCAAATGATCAGCCTTATTTATAGTTCTCTCAACTTCAAAATACCTTTTCCATTACAAATCTTCTTTTTCTACAAGAGAACGATTTCCAGAAAAATGAATTTACGACTTGAATATTAACCAAACTATATTTAGAGATACTTTACCTACAATTCAATATTATCAAAAAACAGCTTGAGCCAGATAATTGTATATTCCAATTATCCTGATGACTTGCTCTTCATGTTCCAGTTCAGACTGGAATTGAAATTACATGATGCAATTCTATTCTGAATTGGAAACAAAATAGCACCCTGCAGAATTCCTAGTGTTGACAGTTGTAAATGGCATTTAAAACAAAGAAGAAAAAACCAAAAAAGGTACATTTTTTCTGCTTTTATATTGGTTTTACAACAAAAAGCGTAATATATTGATGCTGGAAGAACCAGCCTTGTAATAAGATGCCTCTTGATATATATCCTTCCACAAAGGAAAAACCAAACCCAGGCAAACTTTTTTCTTAAAGTAATAATATAAGAATGTTGTTGGGATACAAGATAATAATATAATCTGAAGTGTGTTACTGCAAAATCACAATGTTAAACAGTGACTATCTGAACACCACTCTCTACTGTGCAGTGCCACTGTACATAGCAGGCTTCTCAGCACAATACTGCTTAGTAGAGGCAACAAAGCTGCTCCTCAGAGATGCTCACTATTTCTGTATTAAGAAAATTAAGTTACCTTGTGTGTTTCGTTTAGGTGCAGAGTTGTGGGAACCATTTTTTCCCATAGCTTCAGGCTTCAGGGGTAACACTTCAGGATGGGTTATCTTACTATCTAAAAGAAACAGTAATTATGAGTCAAATAAGAGAACTACATTTCTTATGTACCTGTGCCTATCCTTTACACACATTCTGTTAGCCACAGCTGTTATAGAGTAAGAAAACAGGCAGCAGACCAGTAGAAAACTGATATAACTCAAATATGTCAAACAATAGTAAAAGCTGTATGCAAGTAAAATTAAATTAGAGAAGTGAATAAAATTTCAGTTTTACTGTCAGATGTTCCAGATTGTTCAGTGCTATTGCTCTCAACTTTTGTCTTAGAAAAAAAAAACAGCACCTTAAGTTGAATTCCCACTATGAGTAGAGATTAACAGAAGCACACTGAGTGCTGTTACCATAATGAACAGTCAGGAGGCTGAAAAAGTAGCAATACTAATGCTTTAAGGCTACTGTATTTTTTTTTTTTATAAGAATTCATACTGCCAATCCAATTTAAGACTGAATACTGTAACTGACAGTAACAGCTCAGATTTTTCATGACTCTTCCTCTAAGGATTAGTTGACGATATCCAATTTTTTTCCATTTATTATTTATTTCATATCAGAAACATGGCTGTCAGCTGCTATAAAAACACCACAATTTTGCTTCATATAATAGCAATCTTCAAATACATGAATATATTAATTTCTTAAGCTTTACTCAATTTCAAGATACACCTTTGTGAGAATTACATAAAAGAGGAAATGCGTGTACTGTTTCAGTTGCTTCTTTCAATATGGCTAAATATGTACCCTTTAAAATAAACTCCCCCTAAAGGTCAGCTTTAAAGCCAAAACCGCAAGAACACAAAAAATGCGTTAGCTGACTAGCAGACAAATTCAAGAAATAGGCAAATTATTTCCTGATCTTCAGTAACCAAAGAGAAAAGCTGATTAACAATTTGGATATTTCAGTTCATCACATAATAAATGGAAGTTTTTAAGATGGCCAATAGCCACTTCATGGTTGACATCTTGGCATCTGGTACATAGGCATTACCAGAGTGTGAATCAAAATGATCTTAATGCAAATTTCAGTCAGCTATTTCATGGCAATTGCTATAAAAAGGAAAGAAATTTAAGCCAAACCAAATGTAACAAATATGTGTTTGTTTTTCTCTACAACAAACTTACTGAAACTGTCCAGTCACATAGTATAAAAATCCTTATCTAAGGCAGAATGTTCAGATGCAGCGAAAAATGTTGCAAGTTGCATACATGTTTACCTTCTTTGATCAAAGTACTTGGGGCAATCAGATTTCCTGAAGAACACAATGGTCTAGTGGACATTTCAGCATTGAAGGATTCCTTTGTAGGAAAGGATCTTTTTCCAGGCTGTACAGAACATCCTTCTGGTATCACTTGTATTGCAAAGTTCTTTTTAGGGCTAAAATAGAAATCAAAACACTAGAATCAATCAATATTTCTTTTGTATTTAGTTTACTAAGCAATAAATAAGGATCTATTTGCACCAATGTTTGAAAGGTACTTCTCTATTAACTCTCTGCAGTTTTGTCACGAATGCAAGGAAAGCTCTTTGTGAGCAAAATCCATAGAGGTCACCAGACTTTTTGGTTGTGTTTTTTAAAGACAATGGAGCTAAAAGTTACATGAAGAAAGAAAACCTCTTCAATAGTTTCAGCACACATATTGTAAAAAGGAACACAAACTCATTTTCCAAAGCTCCTACCTTGGTGTTAAAACTGTCTGAATAACATGCTTATTTCTTTCACAGTTCTGATGTTGTGTTCTTAATTCATTCATTTCTGCATCTTTGAACTGCAGCTCTGACTGTAATGACAGCAACTGAAAGAGGAATTAAAGACAGTTTTACTGAATAATTCAGAGGTGTCAGAACTGCCAAGCAACTAGAATTACCATAAGATTTCAAGTTTACCATCTACTTACTATGATCTCTGCACAGATCTCCATTTTTATGTATGCTGGTGCAACTAATACTACCTTAGAACCAAATGCCAGTTTAGGCAAGAAGCGTATGACTTGTGAAGACAGACCAAGTGCCACGCAGAGCACAACTACAGTGAGGCCATTAACAGCAGAGTAAACAGGACAAAAGCAGCCACTGTCCTCTTCAGGGCTTTCGAAAAAATGACTGCAACAGGAATAGCATTCTGATCAGTTATAAAGCATGTTCTGTCGCTTTTTTCCACTTTAAAATAAATTCCAATTTTAATGTTCTTGGGATTTCTTAAAACAAACAAACGAAAGTAAATGAAAACCTCTACACTTGAATTTTACTTTCATTTTGACAGAAGAAAACCTGCAGCAGATTCTTACAAATGCTTTCTTCTAGATGAAGTAAGCATATATAATTTGGAAATTCCACACAACTGTTCTTCCTTTGACTAGATGATCTGCCATAAAATTAGCTTCTGCATGTGACGTGCAGGTAACTGATAGTTACAAACCTTTTTGGAGAACTCTTTTTCTTTTTCACTTAAGATCTGACATTTTTGCTGTTCCAATAGCATGTACGATCTTTTCTGTTCCTCCATAGCATACTCCATCTGCTGCATCAAGTCACGCAAAATTTTAATTTCTCCATTTTTAGTAAGAATTTCTTCCTGCATTTCTTTCAGCTGCAAACAGATGAATTTCATCAGAAGATGCATATAACCAGAAGTATGTATTTATATCATTATATGGGTCAAAAATTAGGTATATTTATACTTTCTAAAGAGAAAAATTTTCCTGTAACCCAGTGCACAAATTCTGCGATGTTGCTTCTAATCTTTTCCTGGTTAAATCATGCTCAGCTACTGTTTTATCTAACAGAACTATAAAATGACAGCAAAGGCACATTTTCACATGCCATTGGGGTACCTGTTAGAGACATTCCTTCTCCTTCCCCTTCTCTGTGATTATGTTCTTTTTTTGATAACTATTCTACTCACACACATCAATAATTTATTCATTGTTTGGACGATAACAATGATAATACTTCATCTAGCATGGCAGCCAACAAGCATGCTGTCCTCAGACAAGCTACCACCCCTAGACTGTATCTCCACCACATATGTAGTCTCTAACACTTTCTGAACAACCATCTCACTCAGAGACAAGACTTTGGAGAGAGAATAAGATTGTTACTCGGGAAAGCATGGAGAAAGGGTAGAGACACACCTCTACGCCACTATATAAAGTTATGGTTCACCCCCATGTTGAACGTGGTATACGGGTAGGAGCTTCCACAATAAAGGATATAGAAGAGCTGGGAAAGATTCAGACACCAGAGGTAAGGGTGCTGAAAGAATACACTATAGAATACTAAATACACATGTAATATTTCTGGATCAGGAAGTACCTACATGAAATGTTACCAGAGGATAAAAGGCTTTTCTAGTAAAAATAAAATCATAGACTTGCTCAGGTCTTATATTCTTCTTAAGCTGTCTGCCAAAAAAGGATAGACTTGGCATGGGCATTTGTACCTTCTTACTTTTCTGGATCTATTTCTTCCCCTTTCCATAAGGGATCATCATACAAGTAACAGAACACATAAGTCATTTTCTCAAATCTTTAAGTTTCACAGAACAAGTCTTGCTGGCTAGGTGACAGTACAGAGGAGAACCCATTTAATGGGAAACAGGTAAAAATGAGTATTTGCTAATCCAAAATGACCAAGAAATAAAATGTTGCTCTCATATAGAATACAATTAGAGCTGTTTCTAGTACGGTGCTTTTAATAGATCCATGAATTTCAAACATTACTAGTCAACTTAATAATAATTAAATATTTGGAACCGAACTTATCCCACCTTTCAGTTCACCTTATCAAAAAAGTCATATTTGGAGAGGAGGGGAAGAACTGCTGACCTTCTGTTTAATTTCTTCGTGCTGCGTTTGCAGGACTTCCAACTGGAAGGCATCTCTCACCAGACTATCTTCTGTACCGCTTCCTGCTGCAGAAAAAAGCCAAGATCTGCTCTGAAGCATGGATGATGCATGTATGTCAGCAGTGACTGAACATTTTATTAGTTGCTGTCAAACACCTGTGAGTGTCATAAGAACTATACTGCCACTACACACAGGTAAATCGCACGCGGGTCGTCACCACATAACTTTGCTTTAGCGCTTGTCCGTCAACCCTTAAGGAGATCACACCCGCGTTCTCGCCACACCGCAAGGCCCGAGCGGGACCGAGCCGCTTTCCCCTCTCCCCGCCACGGCGCCGCACGGACACACCGACCTGGCAGCTTCTTCCCCGCAGCGGGAGCTCCGTTCCGGGGCAGCCCCGCCGCCGCCCGCCGCTCGGCGCCGCTCTGTCCGAAGCCGCCCCACGCGTGCTTCGGGGGCCCGGCGGCGGCCTCCTGGGACAGCGCCTGAGAAGCCAAGATGTCGATCTCCTCCAGGTCGTCCGCCGTAAAGTCGTCGCCGTCTCCGAAGAGATCTCTCTGCCCCTCGTGGCGCCCCGCGGGCCCCGCGCTCTTGGGGCGCTTGCAGGGCGGGAGGCCGCTCCCCAGAGCCCCGGCAGGGCCCGCCAAGGCCGGGGGGGCGGCCCCCGCCCATCCCCCCCCGCGCAGCGCGGGGCCGCTCCGCTTCCGCGGCGCCTCCATGGCGGGGCACGCACCGGGCACCCGCACCGCCGCGGGCAGCGCCCCCCGCGCGCCGAGCCGCCCGCCAATCGCTGCCTGGCGCAGCTTCCCTCGGACCAATGGGAGCGCGCCCGGGACTACAGCGGCTCCCGGGGGACAAACCGAACATCGGCGCGCAGCTATTCGCGGCGCTGTAAGCGGCTCGCTGATTGGCCGGCGGGCGGACGGGCGCGCGCGGCGCTGCCGAGGGGTTGGTTCCGCCGGCGGCCTGAGGGACGGGCTGTGACGTCAGGGCGTTAGCGGGTGATGTCATACACGCCGTGCTGACGTGTGCAGTGCTGGGCGCCTCGGTACAGGACGCGGAGCTGCTGCAGAGGGTCCCGTGGGGGCCGCGGGGGTGATCGGGGGTCCGGATGTTATAAATGATCGTAGTCCAGTTATAAAATCAAAGGTAATTTATTGTACAAAAAGGCAATAAACAAAGCAGCGCTGGGTGCCCGGGGAGTCACTGCTCAACCAACATGCACACCGAGGATTATACAGTTACTTCTTTTATAGAGCCTATACATGCATATTCATTAGGATATCTTAATATATAAATTTGCTCCCGCTTCGTATGCTAATTAATTTTACAAGTCCTTCCCGCATGCGCACTGCTTCTGGTGGTCTTGGGCGAGGGTCTCGGGATGAAGTAAGAGTCTTCCTCATTGACCTTTATACAGACTTCTTGAGGTTGAACTTTTTACCTTCTTCCCTTGCACATGTCCTTTGCTGGTTCTTCCACCCCCCCTCTTGACTGTCTTTGGGAATTTACAGCCCTATAGATAAGGGGCAGGATGCAGCCCAGCGTAATTGGGGCCCTTCTGCAATTTAACACCATTTTGTAGCTGTATCAGCATTTCTAGACACTACGTTCAGGGATATTTGGGTTTATCTAACCTAATGGTTACGTAGTTATCATATACACACTGTATGTGACTGCTCAACTATAATGAGTACAAACCCTTAGTGCTTCTCCTCTCTTCATGATTACAACTTTCAGCAAATTAATGGTCGACATTTATAACACAGAGCATCTCTCCTGTGAGGAGAGATTGCAGGAGCTGGGCCGGGTTAGACCGGAGGAGAGCAGACTGGGAGGGGAGCTCGTTAATGCACATCAGCACCTCAAAGGTGGGTGCCAGGAGGACGATGCCAGACTTCCCAGTGGTGCCCAGTAACAGGACGAGGAGCAATGGCCATAAACTAAAGCACAAGAACTTTCACCTTGTGATAAACACATTAATGTATTGGCTTTCACAAATCATAGGTGTTGCTATGTAGATATAACTGTATGAGTTTGCAATAACAGAAACAAAGCTTGCTAAAGACATAAGGTTAGACAACAAGTTGAAAACAGCCAGAACTCTTCTAATAATATATATATTATTATATATATTAAAATATATATATATAACTCTTCTAATAGTAAAACAGAGTCACATAGCAAAAGAATTTGTAAAGGTAACAGAAAAAAAAAAAGGGGGGGGGGCTTGATATGAGAAAAGCAAGTGCCTGGAAAATGTAGGGTTAAAGTACTTCAAACTTAACTTAGGTCAAAGATAACAATGTTTGTGGTGGCCCCACTAAACATGAATGAATTATTTCACACCATCATTCTACTTATCAGTTGGTCCCAAACACCTGTTAGCTTTGGATACTCCTTGTCTGCCCATCCTGCTCTGCTGGCAATACATTTTGTACGAAGGTCACACTGCTCTAAATCTTTGCCAGCTCTCAGAAACTTGTAGATACGGCTGGGTTCAGCTGATTGTGATTACTGGGGCATCCAACTGTGCCAAAGGTGAAAAGTGCGCCGTGAGGAAGACTGCTTACTTCATCTTGAAGACCCCTGCCTGCATGAGGAAGACTGCTGACTTCATCCTCAAGAACCCGGCCCACAGTCGCCAGAGAGCAGCACACAGACACCAAGAGGAGGAGACTTATGATAATAAATTTCTGAAGCTAGTTATAATATTCCCCGCCTATACATGGGAATTATGAATATGTATATGGCTAATGCAATAGTGAAAGTATATAAGCCTGTAACAAACACCAATCAGTGCACCTCTGGCTACAGTCACGCGCCCAGCGCTGTTGCTTTTGCTTTATTGACTTTGCCCCTCAATAAAACCCTGTTATCTCGATTAGAGGAGTGAGTTTGTATTTCACAACCTCAACATGAGGAAGAGCTTCTCGACATTAAAGGTGGCAGAGCACTGGCAATGCCCAGGGGGCGTTGTGGAGTCTCCCTCTCTGGGGACATTCGAAACCTGTCTGAACACGTCCCTGCATAACCTGCTCTGGGTGGCCCTGCCTTGTCAGGGGGTTGGACTGGATGATGTCCGAAGTCCCTTCCGACCCTAATGATTCTGTGGTTCTGTAACCGCTCAGCAGGGACAGGTTAGTGATGTCATGAGCAGAACCTGCTGGGCAGGGTTGTCAGGCTGCTGGGTGCCTACCTCCCCAGCAGAGGTTCACAGAGAACCCCTGCAGGCACCTCTTCTTGTGCTGGCAGCCATCACTGCTCCTGATCTTTCCTCCTTGCATGGGCTTCCCATGGCAGCTGCGGGGGGACACAAAGCCACAGACATGCAGCTGGTTTTGGTTATTCCCCATGGGAATGTAAGACATGAGAATGTACGGAAAGGAAGTTACTCCAACTCAACCAAGTCATAACACTTACAAAAACCGGGAAGCACTTACTCTGATTTTCTGTTACAGACTCAAAGGCATGTTGTCCTTCTCTTTTTTTTTTAATTGCATTAGTTGCTCTAATAGAAGACCAGTCCTAATCTAATACTTGAGTCTACAGAACAGCCCATTATAAAAATAAAGCACTACCCCCTGTGAGGTCCTAGCTATGTTGGTAAACTTTTCAAGTTCAGACTAGACAATAGCCTTGCAGCACATTTTAAAACCAGGGTTATTAACAATTTTCAGTGCTATAAATCAGTTTACAAATCCCCTGGTGATCACTGAGAGACACTGTGCTGTTAGGATGATATATTTCCAAAGATTTCAGAGAAATCTGATTTCTCTTGTTCATTTCTCTGTTTCCGTCTACGTGCAGAAAAGCTTAAATAATCACTAGACTGTAGTGCTTTATCAATGCACTGCTCTGGCATAAGCAGCAGCAGCCTCTGATTAGCCAGTGAAGCCAAAAGAAACCCCTGAGGGTCGATGCTCTCAGCTGTGCTGGCTCATCACACCTTCTCTGCTAAAGTGACAGCAGGTGATCCCTCTGAACTTCAGCAGGTGGGATTGCTGCATCTAATTAGGATAAAAGGGGCAGTCTCCTAGAACACAGCACTGGCATCAGTTTAGTTCTGAGGTATTAACTTAAGGTTTTCTTTTTGTTTTTCTAAGAAATTGTGTTTCATTAATTATGGCACCAAGTCTGGAAAATTATGGAGGAATTTGATGCTTGCATCATTGGTGGTACCATTATTTATGTTTGAAAATAGTTTTTCTTCATGTAATTGGAACATAATTCATGTCTTTGTATTCTAGCAACAAAGAAAAGGTAATTCTTGCTTTTAAGAACTTTTGCTTTTAAGAGTTTACTTGATTATGCTTAGAAAGAAATGATTCTATGAGATAGAGTGAACATGAAACTGCTTGTTCTGTTTAAAACCTCCTCTTTCAGGTTTTAGTGCTCTGTTTCAACTATCTGTTTATAGAGACAGGCAACAAGCTTAATTTAAGTAATCTAAAATGAACTCAATTTAGACTTTATTTGGTCTTAATGCTGCCTTTTATATATAAAAAAATAGGCCAGTGTTATTATTACTATTTTATTACTACTTTTACATAACACCATACTGTGTGATATAGCTTCAGCTTTTCTTTATCCTTTTCCTCTTGCTGAAGAAAAATGGAATGATAGACTGCTTCCACACACTTCATTTAAGATAAAATAGTTATTAAAAAAAATAAGATAAGCTAAGATACTGACTCTGTTTTCCTTTCTCCAGGTGTTCCTGCTAAAGAAATGACCTGCAGATGAACAGAGTAACAACAACAAAGTAAGTCTGAGTTGATGACTTAAAATATTCTTTGTGAAAGAAGGTTGTAAGTGTGGTAGTTGTTGCAGGCATTATGTAGCTGTCATCTAGTCTGTGGTATAAATTATGTGGGTGGCACCTCAATGGGGCTTGACCGGAGGTCCCTGCTCAAAGATGAGTTTGTCAACCTGCTGAGTAAAGGGGCAGTTTACTTACCTGATGTGAAGAACAGCTTGAGCTGGGTGTCTCCAAAGGGGGATTACTGTTGCAGATCATGTACCCCAGTTATACCCCTACAGGCAGATTTCCTGGAATGTACCACCTGTTCTTCTCTCCATTCTGGTCAGAGGGTTCTTGATTTTTCTACTGGCTTTCTTAGCCATTGGGCTGGCTGCCTTCTGAAATTACCTCATTCCTGGGGAGTTGTTTCCTTGGTTGTTTTATTTCCTTGCTACATCTGCTGGTTTTGTATTTGCAGCATTAGTTTTGTAAAAAATTTTACTCTTGGTCAGCTGTTGCAGCTGTGACTTTAATGTTACCTGGTAACTGTGGCACCTTTTTATTTTTACTGGTTTGATTAAATTTCATTTGATAATTGGCTTTGCTGCATGTTATATTAATTGCATACATGAAAAGATGTAGTATAGAGGTTTTAGCTTAACAGTGGATTTTGTAGTCAAAGTGGGATTAAAGATGGTTTGGGACACATGGTTTGATTTTCAGCTAGTTTGTGTGGCTTGACATGAGGTAGGGTTCAGCAGGTTTTTCAGATGTTCTTGTCTTGCCTGGTGTGTCTCAGATGTATGAGTAGAGAAAAGCCTGGATTAATCCAGCTGTGGTGAATTCTGTTGCTTCTCATCCTGCTACAATCAATGGGATATTACACGTTATATAATGTCATGTCTCGAGTATCCTATGTTCTCTGCAAGTTTGCTATTTATTGTTGAATGGGATGGTTTTGTTAATGTAATGCAAGTTCAATTTCATATATTCAAGGTACCGGTGTAGAGTTGCAGTTACAGGCAGGTGGAGGAGACTGGGGAGCTTGAAGAAAACCTGTTGAAGCAAATAAAATACTTGAGCTTCAAGTGAATGTAGAGCAATATCTGTGACTATAATAGTCAACATCTAGGACTATATTCCATTGCTTAAAAAAAAAAGCCAAGACCTACTGACAGCACAAAGGCTGTTCTGAGGGAATAGAGCCCTTGGTAGTAAGCCAGTGAGGCTGTTACTTGGAGGACATAAAAAAAAATACACTTTCTTTTCCCTGAAAGGTGATCAGTTCTGCCTTCTGCCATGGCAACAAACAAGCCAAAATCTTAATGTATTTTAAGTGATGGACTTGTTGTGCCAAAGTGACTGCGTGTGCTCAACTGTAATGCAGAACAGGATGGTTTGGATTCTGAAGGAAGAGTTATTGCATGCTAGCTTCCTTGAAGCAGTAAAAATATCTGGAGGAACAGTATATTGTTTTAATGTGTTTGTATGAGGATGGGTTAACTATTGGATAAGTAAGGCTGAAGGAAGAAACATCTGTAGAGGAAAAATATGCATTTGTCCTCAAATGTTGCCCTGTTGTAAAGTGACATTTGTCTTTCTGAATCATTAAATCAAAATGAGACAAAAATTCCTGTTAGTGGTCAGGATATAGAAACTGCAATTCATATATCTAACACCCCCCAACTCATGATTTGTACCTAAGAGTATAGAGGTATATAGTTTTGATCTGAAAGCTTCAAGTGATGAGGGTATTGTCTGTATTTGTTTTAGATTTTATTATCTACAATATTAGGTAAATTCAGATACGGAATTTATTCCATTCAAGTTTAATTTCTAAACATTTGTGTCATTTCTTTATCCTGAAGATGAAAGGCCTTTCAGTATGGCCTCTTGTATGCATTTGATGCTGCAATAAAATGAAGCCCCTTTGTTTAAGGGATTAAAAGATGAAGCTTTTTAAGTTTGAGCATAAATAATTTTCTTCTACCTGGGACTTACATGCTTTCTGCAAACAGTTACTCCATTTTTAATATATGGATGAAAACATGCTCTCAAGAAATGAGTGCAGTGGATCAACAGATCTGGATCGCTCAATTCCCACCATGATTTGCGGTTCCACCAGCACTGACAGTACTGTGACTTTCACCTCACTGAGAACAATGTGAAATTCCTTCAGAACTAGTACAGACATAACTGCTAAATATGAAGTCTTTCACTTAACTCGTCTGTAATTCACACAAGACATTCTTCACTGTTATCTTTATTTTGTCTAGAATGTCATCTGGGGTGAAGAGCCTTATAAAAGCTGCAATAGTTTGTTACTGTGATTACGCTCACAAAGGACAAACCCCAGGGTGGTTTAACAGAAGGGATTTTCTATAAAATAATGATATTGCTCTCCTTTTAATTATACTTCTTACTGTGAAATGAATTAATACTTCATTAATTAACCTCTTTTTTACATTTACTCCATGATTAAAAGTGTTCTAACTCTCCTGCAATTATTAGGTGTTACTTTTTTATATCTGGACATCTACTCTAGAGAAATTTTCTAGTTATTTCCACGTGCGTCAGAAACAGACATCAGGGTCCTACTGATATCCTAAGGAAGTTCGCTTGTGCTGTTTCATAGACCTTGTGGTTCTGTTTTTCCTTATGAAATCCTAACAGTTGTCTTTATCATCTGTTTTAGTCATAAGTACATTGGAAATATTTCATTATACTCTTACAGCACGAAGTTATCTGCAATATCAGATACAGATAGGCAATATTTATTGAGCTCTTACACTTGTTTGCCTCTCTTCAGCAACTTTGTCTCATCTTTCCAGTGTTAGTATTCTTTTATGTGCTGATGTATCTCAGAAGCCTTTGCATAGCTATTTTTCTTAGGTATTTTAACCATTAGTTTTCCTTTTACATTTTTAGTTCCCTTCAGAATAATAATCCATGTCTGGTGGCTTTTTTCAGTTTTGCCTTCTGCAACTGTACCAGTAAGGAAGAGAGATCAGGACTGTGACTCAGAACTTCGATCTCATCTTGATTTCTTGCCTTGAGTTGTGTCAGTGCTTGCAGTCATCAATTTGGCTTTGTGTAATCCCTCCAGGCTGATGCAAGCCTTCCTACTCAGCCATGGCAATGTGCATTGTTGGGTTAATGAAGGCATTCTGCTTCTTGAGTGGGAAGGTTGATATTTTTACTGTCACCACACAATTTTATAGATTATTTTTTCTTGTGGTGCTAGAATCACTCTTGATAATTTTTGTTGTAATAGACCCATCTATCGTAATTGTTTTCTTGCTGAGGACTGAATTTATCTAAGTAATAACAAGTGATACTTTGCTTTCCATTATAAGGCTATGTAAAATTTTCATTGAGAAGTAAACTGCTGCATTTTAGCTTGTAATTTGGGTAACTTCTTGGGGGGGGGGGCACTGTATTTTAATTTAAATGGAATTACATGAAAATTTTTTCATCTGCTTGGGAGAGTCACTTTGCACTGTGAGACTGAGCTATATATAGTGGTTTACTCTTTTTATATATTCTTGGAAGGGATTAAAACAAAAACTGACCCCTTAGACTTGCTTTTTCTCATTCTGTGGATTTGGATTTATCATGTGTCGTTTGTGTCGTTCAGAAGGACGTATTTCTAAGGTTGCAGAAGTATGAACGAAAACAGAATTCTTGTGTGTGATGAGAACATTTTATTTAGTACTCATACAAATATTCTGAGAAGTATCATGTGTTTTTTTTTTTTTTTTCTTTTTTTTGTGTGTAATTTTTTTATTTTTATTTTTTTTCCCCCTGGATATACCAGAGGTCATCCAATCCATGTCTCACTTGACTGCATGTTAAAGGTTGATACAAGGGTTTTGTCAAAAGGCTTCTCCTCTGGGGAGGGAAGATGTACAAATGTGTTGGGAGAGGGTCACCTTGTTCTTTCTTTGCTCTACAGTGTGATGGGCTGATATTGAAGGCATTGAATATTTTGATGTGGATTGTGAGCTTTTTTAAGTGGTTGAAGTAGTTATGCTAAGACATCAGTCAAAACTAATTAAATATGTATTTGAATTTTGTAGTAGTGCTGAACGTGTAATCTGGAATTAGATTTTTTTATAGATAGTGGTTTTGCTGAGCAAAATTAATTCAGAATCATGCACTGCAGTATTTGTGGAACACTGATTTTATCATTAGTCTTCTCACTAAATAATGTTTAGCTAATACCTGACATGCTTTAGGTTTTTGTTTTTTCTTTTTCTTTTTTATTTAATGACTTAATGCTACACATCTTAAGTAAGAAAAAGGTATTGCTTCTGTAGAAGTCAGTAGAATTACTGCCATGTTTAACACAAAAAGCCTTTTGCCTCAGGCCTAAATGAACATTTCAAGCACTTGCACTGTTTAACCAAGTCCTGTGTATGGGTTTCATGGAGCACCTTTTAGTTTCTGAAGTATCAAAGAAGATTTAATTGTAGCTGAAACCTTACCTGTTCTGTCTGTGAGTCACTTCACCCAAAAATAATGTGTGTTTGAGTGTCACAACTGTATGTGTGCCACATGTCTTGATGGTATATTCAAGGAAAGCTGTGCGTATTTCCTAAAATAAACAGGTATTTGTCTTTTTTCCATAAGTCTTTAACCCTGATTCTTTTTCTAAATGCGTTCCAAAGGACCAGATGTTGAACACTCAATGGAATGAAAAATTAAATAAGACAGTGTGCAAAAGTTTGCTTAAGTTAAAGGGCTTCTTTTTAGCTGTGATCCAGGATGGGCTCTGTATCTATCTCTGATAAAGAGACTAGAAATCAGAAGAAAAGCACATACAATTTCTTGTTGCCCTTTTCCCTTCAGTGTTACAACTCTGTTGTTCAAATACTGTTTTCTCATTAAATTTGCTAAACCTTTGTTGTGAAATGAAGAGATTAATACTTGTTTACTGGCAGACACCATGTCTTTGTGGTTTAGTTTGATGAAGTAGTTGAAAAGCAAGGATGGTTCCAGTAACTAAGGTATAACACAAAACCACTACTGCTACCACCAATAATAATAATAAGGGAAATAAGAAGGGAAGAGAATACAACTGCTCACCACCTGCTGACCGATACCCAGCCCGACCCGAGCAGTGATCTGGCCCTTCCAGGTAACTGCCCCCAGTTTCTATACTGGGCGTGATGTGCTGTGGCATGGAATGCCTCTTTGGCTAGTTTGGGTCAGGTGTCCTGTCTGTGCTTCCTCCAGGCTTCGCTTCCTCCCTGGCAGATCATGAGACTCAAAGTCCTTGGTCAGAGTAAACATTACTGAGGAGCAACTAAAAACATCGGTGTTACAGCACTGTTCTCAGGTCGAGAGTCAAAACCACAGCACTGCACCAGCTACAAAGAAGGAGAAAAATGACTGCTACTGCTGAACACAGGACACTTGACAGTGAACCCAAGAACTGGAATAGTAACTAGCACTGGATTAAAAAGGGAAAATTAATCCAGAGCTTTTAAGAGGCATTTATTTCCAGCCTCATTATAGCTCTTTTGGTTTTGTACCAGATTGGTAAGTGTAACACTATAATGTATGTTTTATATTCTGTTCTTTGCAAACCTAACTTCAGGTCATTCAAAATACTGTTGCTGCTGAATAGACTTTCTGTTCCAGTACTTCTTCACAAGGATCCATAGTTGAGAATATAGAGATTTGGAATAAATTTTGCTAACAAAGTGTGAGGGGCAAACAATTAGGCTTTTGGCAAAAGTTACCTGTAACACATTCAGCATTTCAGGCAGGGTCCTAAAAAGCCATATACATTATTTTTTTTTCTATATGTTCTGCTAATATGTTTTAGATTATTTGCATGATTTACAGCAGTTGTTTCCTGTAGTAATTACTTCAATAGTTCTGAAGATTGGATTTTTTTGGGTAGCAGTGCTGGGTTCTTCTAGCAATATATCTCCTGGTGTGATTCACTGCCTGTGAGCTAATTACTTATGTTGCTGTGATGAACTGCATGTTATTATTTCCAGTGCTTCAGACAGCTAACTGAACAAATGAAAGCTGGAGTTCCATTTTCAGCAACAGCATCTAAGCATTATGCCTGTGTCTACAGTTAGGTTTATTCCTACTTAAAAATGCCACTGAATTAGCATCCCTAAAATATATTCTTTGGTCTCCTTCCCAGTAAGTCTTTTTTATTTACAATACAGTTGTCTCCTGTTTCATGCTTAATATCCAAGTTTTAATGTTTTTCCACAAGTATATGCTCAAGACTTTAATTGCCATTTGATTATCTTTGTTTGAAATTGAGTTTCTCTTCTTTCTCTCTATTTCTGCCCCAAATCTGTTACTGCTGTTTTCATGTCTGAATTCATGCAGTTATAATCAAACTGTTCTCTGGAGTTTCCAGGATTCTTTTTTACTGTGTGAGTCACATCATTTATGGTTCTTACCTTGTCCTGCCGATGTTTTTTAGTAACTTGACTGTTTTCCCTGTTCCAGAGGAATGGGAGACCTATCACCTAAAGGAGATAGTATTTGTTAAATAGAACATGTGAAGGGTTGCCATCTGCAGGCTGTAATCCTGTGTTCTGACAAACATTTCACTGTGCTGCACAAAAATGGAGGAACTGAAAAACTGGAAAATCTGATGTTGGTTGTCCTCTTAAAAGAGGACAAAGCTAAGCTTACTTTTTAATGATTAATGGTCTTGGGCATTTTTTTATTCTAATTCATGCTCTATTTATGGAACTATTTGGATCTTTAATTATACTTTTTTGGAAGATGGACTATTTTTCATATTTGTACATAGCCTGCTTGGTGCCTTTGTGAACATCTCCATATGAAAAACCAGAGCAGTAGGTGGATGTTCTTTCTTCTGTTATATAAACTCCCCATTCATATAAAAGGGCTTCTGCCTATGTGTTTTAATTTAAATTACTTGCAGCACTTACTTTGGATGTCATGTTTGGAATGATTGCTTTAGGAAATTGGTGGCAGAAGAATGGCTACTTTTGGTAAATGTGATTATTTGGTAAAGGTAAATATATTAGAACCAAAGAGTCAAGTTCTTAATTTTCTTGAGTTAAAATATATGAAATCAAATGGGTATTTTTCAGTTGGCAGTAATGCAAAGGAGCAGGCCTGAATTTGATAGCAAGAAAGGACAATTAACTTTATATTGTGCATCATGGTCTAAAAGAACAGTATGGTGCTTGTGGAAGTTCGTAATTTCATTTTGCTTCTAGTATGTACATGGTCATGCTTGTCGTTTGAGGATCTTGTGAGTATCCTCAATATCTTATAAAGCTCATCTAGGTACACTGATAACAAAAATTAACAAAGCTACACAATACTGTCCTTCTAGAATGATACAGCAAGAATACCCAGTAGAAAGGAAAAATATATCTCATTAAGTATAGCATCTTTGGTTATGAAATAAAGCATCACTTCTAAAATAGAGAAAATTCCTGATCGAATCTGTGTATGCGATGGTTTTATTTGGGTTTAGTTTTGTAGTTTAGGGTTGGTTTGTTTTGTTTTTCAGTTAGCCCTTTGCTCTGTTATTGTGTTTGACCATCTCCTGTTTCTCTGAAGTGATAATGCATAAGCAGGATTACTTGGCATTCAACTGAAACATGGTATGTTGATCTTGTGAAGTACCCCGTCCAGAAAGAGCCCAGTGTGGTACAGTGATGCTTGGAGGCAGATGAGGGGAGGTGGGCTTGAGATAGAGGTGATGGGAAATAAATATGATCAGGGCATTCACATTCTTCTCAAAACTGAAGAGCCCTTGGGAAATCTTCATGAACTAGAAGGGAATACATTGGCGGAAGGCTAAAAGCTTAGCAGATAAGGTCCACGTATTTCGCTTTTTACTTTGAATGATCAGAGACTGATCCTTATAGAAGGATCTTCTAATAAATTATTTGTATACCTCTCAGGCCTTCCGAGTTGTCCAAGGAGGTTAACACACATAGAGCTTGTATAGCTATACAGAGTCAGGGTTAAGTACTGTTTAGGCTGTGTTCCTTTCTTGAATAATTGCTGTGAGCAACTTCAGGTGAGTCAGATTTTGGTGGGTAATGTAGGTGATTCCTAAAATGGCTTTTTTTTTTTCCACTTTTAATCAATGTGGATCCAGTCTCCTGTAAAGCCTCTTTGCGCAGCTGTGTTTAATAGTGTTTTGCCCTTGATAAGGAATTAGTCAGGGTATGATTTTTCACATCATAATAAATTACATTCTGGGACTAATCTCTGAAACAATTTCCATGCAAATATAACAGTTCAGGCTTATGGCTGGTAATACTCTGCATGTTTTTTGGTTTATTTGCTGCTTTTTTCCTTTCTTCCATTTTTAAAGTGCTTCTTTATAACTGTCATCTGTATGCCCATTCCTATTTTAAGTTTTTCCTTTTATTTCCATTGCCTTTTAACCTCTTCCTGAGTCTCTAAGGTCTCCCATCTGAGCACAGACACTGAAATAGTGGCCTGACTTTCGGATGTGTTAAGTGAACACAGAGCCTTCTCATTCGAATGGGAATTTGAATTGATCAGCCCTTTGAAAATGAACGAGATCAGTCTTGTCTAAAGGAAGTATGGAATTGTGAAACTGAGATAATTTAAGTAACCCAAGTGACCCCCATGGTCTTTAAAATGCTTTCTGCAATCAAGATAATGGAATAATGACAGAATTGTCAGAGCTTTAACTGTGGTAAAATCAAATTACATGAACTTTAGACCAGTATCCTGAGGGAACATGGAACTAACAGACCACACATGCACATGGAGAATACTTAGGCATAGTATCCCCTGGCAAGTAAGGAAACCTGTGTGTAAGACAGAACAGCAGTAAAAGGTAATGACCAGTGGAAAGGTTGAAGGGGGACAGCCTGCAGGAGGGAAGAGACATGATCAATTCAGCTGTAGGTATACTTGTGCCTGGCCTCGTACCTTGTGTGGTGACCTTGGACCTCATCACTACAGCTGGCTTGGTTCATCCCTGGTCACTGTCACCAAACCTGCTGTTCTTCATGCTCGGGTACTGTAGGATTGAGCCCATTGATATAGTGCCTTGCTGTAACCCCAGCTCTTGGTTAGCTGTGTCCCTTGCAGGGCAGCCACTTTTGCTTGCTCCCTGACTGTTGCAGCACATCTGGGGCAGGGGCAAGGACCTGAGCTGATGTGCAGCTCAGCCAGCCGTAGAGGTCCAAATGCACCTTCTCACAGCTGTACCTCTCTTAGGCTTATCCATCAGACCCATGGCTGCACAAAGCAAATGCAGTTTATCTGTAAGAACAGGTAAAAAGGAGGGGTCACTTTAAGAATATAGGTAACTGAGTTGTGTTTTGGTGGTTTTTTTGGGTTGGTGTTTTTTTTGTGTTTTTTTTTTTTTTTAACTATGTATAGACACATGATAGTATTTCCTCAAACCAGCAGATGAGGCTGTTTCCCCTTATTCTAGTCTGCAGTACTACAAACTCCTAGAAATCTCTGTGATAAAGTATTAATATTGATCAGCTGGGATCTTAGAGAAGAGCAATTTAGAGTTTTTATCATCAGAGCTGCTTTTCAGGCACATCCAGAAGTAAAACAGATCAAGCATTACATGAACAGCATTTAACTTCCTTTTTGGGGGGCTAAGTGAGAAAATGGAAAACAAATCCATGTTGTATATAGAAAAATACGCCTGCCTTGTAATAAGTAGTTTTGAGATTTACCAGTCTCCTTCTGTCTCTCTCGCTCTCTGATATTGATAGATAGTGATAGACTTGCTTTGTAAACACTGCTCTGGGAACCTCATGAAATGAATCTTAAAACGATCCCCTCAAAATCTCCAAGAAACAAACACTACTCCCCATCCCCCCCAAAAAAATCCCAACAAAACCAAAAAACCCCAACCCCCCAAAAAAAACCCCAAAACAACACCCCCCCCAAAAAAAAAAGAAAAAAACCTCAACCCACAGCAAAAAGACCAAAAAAAAAAAAGCCCCCCCCCCCCCAGAAAACACCACAAATGTTTGTGTCTTTTACTTTCCTGCTTTTGTCAGATTATTTTCTCTTTCCAGATATTTCCTTCTAGCTGGGGGACAAATACTATAATTTAATTTATTTTTGGTCTGCCAGCTGCCTTTGAGTTGGGTGACAGGATTGTTCTAATGCAATTTACAGTTACCTTTCTAGTACTGGCTATACTAGCTACAAGTGTATCTTTTGTCACTGATGTTTAACAACAACAAAACCAAAACCAAGCAAAAACCCAACCAACCAAAACAAAACCTGTAAGTGACAGCCCATGGGTAGCTCAATGAATGGTATATCCCTCTCTCCCAAAACATTTATTTGGTGATGTGCTCTCCACTGCTTTTTTTGGAGCAGAACCAGAAATACCTGTTGGTTCTGTGTCCTTTCTTCCCTTGAAAGGATCCCCGCACTTCCACCCTGCTCGAAGGTTCTGCAGTGCTGCTAAAAGTACAGTTTTATAATCAGCTTAATCTGGTCTGAGAATGAGCTAGCAACAAAACGACTAATCCTGCACTCCCCACCGGTTTTGGTTGTGTTCCCATTCCTTCTTTAATGATGGCTGGAGACTTGTGTGGCTATGTACTGTGTCATGCTGATTTGCTAATCCACCTAAAAACACTTTAAAAAGGGGGGAGAGGAAATCCCACCTGAGAAAATCTGACTGTTCATTTGATGAATAATCTGCTCTAATGTGTCTTGTGGGTTAAATGTGCTAAGGATAATTTGAAGAGAGGGCACAGGAATATGCAGCCAGATTTGAAAAGAACAAGATCACTCTTAAGATATCACAGTATTTATATATGCTTCTCTGCTTGTGAAACTGCATTATATCCATGTTCATGCATTGGAGATGACAGAGAAGCTAAGGTTTAAAATTTGAGAAAATGTCTCTTTAAGATACAGGTTCTATTTATTGATTGCAGTCACGATGATTCCAGTAAAGTGAGCTCCTCAAGGGAGCTGGTCAGTGGGAAGTATTCATTTTCTATGCTGCCATTTGAATACAGAGATTACTCCAAGATTATCAGCAGTACAGTCAAAAAAAAGTGCACTTGGTAAATTAAAAGTTTTAATGTGGAAGGTTTTGAGGTTTTTCCACAGAAGTTCATTGCCAAATGATGGCAGTTTAGCTGAGAGCCAGTTTAATGTGAGTTCTCTTCCCTGTTTAAAGATGATCTTACAGGGCTTGTGCCAAAAGGAAGTTTAAAGTGCTCTTCTTTAACCATTAACAGGTCCAAGGACTGAAAGCAAGGTTAGGGTGTATTTGTGAAGTGAAACAATGAGGTGTTTTCCCAGGGCAGTCATATCTTGCAAGAGGGTGTTTGGTCTTCAGCCAACAGTGTAACATATATAGCAAAGTACCTGCAATTAGAAGTGTTGTCCTGAAAGTAGCAAAAATACTGGTTCTGTGTGACTTCTGACCATGCTACTGAGTCTGCTCTGGTAGCTTGCCTTTGCCTCTTTACATGAAGAGCATTTTGGTTTCTAGTTCCTCATATGTCACTTACTACAATGCAAAACCTGAAAGCTCTTTATCCCTTCATCTTTCCTTCCTTGCCTCTACAGGATTACAGGCTGTAAGAACAGACTTCAAGGAGGTGCTTAAATGGGGTTGGTCTTGTTCCATTCTGCTTTAATACCCTGTCAAAACTACTAGGATTTCACCATAGCATTTTGCTTTAAAGACCTCGAACAGTTTCTAACTAAGTCTTCTTTTCCATATGTTTTCTCTTACCAGTCCTGAAATTCACCACAATGCTGCTTTTTGTTTGTTTGGGCATTTTTTGGGCTGTTGTTGCCTGCTGTGTCTGTCCATCCCACCCCCAAAATTGGTTGGGATTTTTATTCCCTCTCAATTAATGTTCAGGACTCCTGTGCATGGAAAACAGCATTTAATTGTCTTGTCTGTATGTAAAAAATACTGTCTTGGCAATTCTTTGGCGTTATATATACTGTACAGAGAAGTTGTCTATGTTGTGTCTCTGAATTAATTTCCTCCCTCAAACTGTATGCAGCAATTAAACCTCTTAGTAGTTTAAATGTATGTTTATTCATATCTGTGGTTATTGATGGCTGTGTAAGTTTGCGTAAGCTCTTGTCTGTTAGTAACATATGTGGCTTTATCTTCATTGACCTTAACTCACCCTTTTTGTTACTTCCATTCCTATTCCTGAAGCCACTGACTTATTTAGTTTCTAAAATACTCTACTGTGGTTTGAAGTAACACATGCTTTCAAAAAAGCCATCAAATGACCCACTCTGGTCCTACTCTAATCTTTTCTTTGCTGGGTCATTGTTTCTCAGACTAAAGTGGTGAAATGACTGTTTAAGCGTAAGATTTCCTGCACTCCCAATATGCGTTTGAAATTACACAGAGGAAGCAAGGACTCAAGAAAAAACTATGGCATGGAGCAGTGGAATCATCCTGACAACAGCAAAGCTTTATAATTTTAATGAGGTGCAAGCTATATAAATATACTCCATTTTTGATGGTCTGGGTGTAAGAAAATATAAACCTGTCAGTCTTATTTAAACATAATTGCATCTTTTGAAAACTGAAAATGGTGCAGTAGTTTAAAAAATATTTTGTGGCACATTATCATGTCCATTCAATGTTCTTGGACTCATTGTCTTGATTTTGTGATTTTTCTTAATCCTAATTTTTCAAGGCAGACACTTTCAGGTCCCAGGGTGGGATCTTTTATGCCATGCTGACTCTTTTCATAAAGAACAAAATAACCTCTCTTATAGAAACCTTTCATTTTAGGAACCTGGAGAACTAAGATGTAGCTATTATTACAAACCCCCTTCTTATAAGCTTACAAGTCCTTTGTATTATTGGCACCTAATTCAATCATGAGTCTCAAGTAATGCTATTTTTCTCCCTAGATCTGGATTTAATGAACTTTTTACAGCCATCAGCGTACTACTAAGAAATACATGTCTGATACGTCTTTTTTTCCTCCTCAAAGTGAATAAGTAATCTGCTTTTACACTCTCATTCCCTGGTAAATTTACAGGTTACGAAAGACTGCATATGTGAGAGCCCAGAGTTGATGACTCTGGGACATGCCTGAGAAAAGGACTGAGCAGAGGTTTTGAGCTGAAGCTGGGAGGGGAATTGTTTAGGTGGGCTTTGGCAGAGTCAAGATGGCATGACCCAGGGGAGTTAGGATGCATACACTGAAGATGTGAAGTTATTGCTGTAGTTTAAATGCGATTTCAAGCCAAACAAAAGCTGTAGATGTGGGATGATAGAAGATAAGCTGTAGTAACACCACAAGGCATAGCCCTGTCAGTGGAATTCCAGTCAAGCCATACTTCAATGTCATTAATGGCAGAAAGGCTTAAGATATTTCACTTCCATCACATTGTAGTTAATATTTGAAATGAATAATATTTAAAAACTTATAATGCAGGGAAAAATAATGTGTTACTACGTTTTTGGCTCTGAAGATTCCAGGTTTTATCACTATGTTTTCAGAACACTGGCAATATGCCCAAGTGGTAGTTCTGAAGGTGAAGAGAAGAAGTAAGCACTAGAGAGGGACCTGGGTGTTCTCAGTGGGTTTACCCGTGCACTCAGAACATCTACTTGTTTTTTTTCCTCTGTAGATGTAAAATTTTCATGGAACAACAGAAAATTAACTTGCTATCCTAGAGGTCCTTTCAAACTTGAGATAGTTTTGCCATTGCAAAAAATTCTATGATTTTGTAACACTTCTGGTAAGTCAGGATAGCATGGTAAATTCTTGTATGTTTTATTTATGCATTTGTTGCTACACAACATAAAGAAACTTTGCAAACACAAGTGACAGAAACATACTTTAAGCATCCCTGTCATTATTTTCCTCTTTATTAGATGGCCAAAGGAGCAGGGATTCATAGAATCATAGAATAGTTAGGGTTAGAAAGGACCTTAAGATCATCCAGTTCTAACCCCCCTGCCAGGGGCAGGGACACCTCCCACTAAACCATGCCACCCAAGGCTATGTCCAACCCGGGCTTGAACACCACCAGCAATGGAGCATTCACAACTCCCCTGGGCAACCCATTCCAGTGCCTCACCACCCTTACAGTAAAGAATTTCTTCATCATATCCAATCTAAACTTCCCCTGTTTAAGTTTGAACCCATTACCCCTTGTCGTCTCACTACAGTCCCTCATGAAGAGTCCCTCCCCAGCATCCCTATAGGCCCCCTTGAGATATTGGAAGTCTGCTATGAGGTCTCCACGCAGCCTTCTCTTCTCCAGGCTGAACAGCCCCAACTTTCTCATCCTATCTTCATATGGGAGGTGCTCCAGTCCCCTGATCATCCTCGTGGCCCTCCTCTGGACTTGTTCCAACAGTTGCATGTCCTTTTTATGTTGAGGACACCAGAACTGCACACAATACTCTAAGTGAGGTCTCACGAGAGCAGAGTAGATGGGCAGGATCACCTCCCTCGACCTGCTGGTCACGCTCCTTTTGATGTAGCATATTTCCTTTTTCATGTGGGTGCCTATAGGAAAACCTTGAATAAAAAGGAAAGGTGAAGTGCTCATCAGTATTTTGACAAAAGGAAAATACAAGTTTTTTAAGCCCCATTTAAAAAAGTTTTAGTGAAACTGGATGATAAATGAGTTCAGTTACAGCACCACATGCCTCTAAAAAAAGGATCAATGACTCATTGCAGATATATGCAGGCTTTATTTTCGGCTTTCTAGGTGCATCTTCTCTCTCCTTTAAAAAGGCATCATTTTCTTTACTTTGCCTTTTATAAAAGACTGCCATGCAGGGTTACATTTGGCTACTATCCAGTTTACACAAATGTTGGTTATACAGAGGGAAAACTGCAAGTGTTAAGTTACTTTCTGGTGTGGTGTGGAGTCCATTGGGAGGAAAGGAGGGGAAAGTTGAATTTCAGAGACCCCTTAGTGATGATTTAAAAATGCTAATTCAAGGATAAGTTTTGCTGTTTCTAAGTGAAACTCATAGTGATAAAATAGACTGGATTAAGGGACCTAGAATTTAATTTTGTATTTATGATGGGGAAATTGGATAGCTTGCCTTAAATTTAGTGTACATCATGTATGGGTATATTCATAATCAGCGGTGTGCTGAGGCACTTTTTGACTACATCGAACAGTGTTGCTAATGGTAAGGAAAACAGCTTAATTCTTTAACAATTTTTTTGTTTGGCTGGTTTTTTGTTTTTGTTTTACCCTAAGCGTTTGACCTGAGTAGCCTTTGTTGTAGGCGCAAACTGATGTTCTACAGCGCGGTATCTGAACAGGTTGGAAGGGCAACCGACTGCAAGGCCCACGACAGCGACCGGGCAGAGGCCCTCGCTTCTGCAGGGAGAGGCTCTCCCCGGCATGGGCAGAACTCCAGGGCCGCTGGCGCGGTTGAAGGGCCGCCTAAAGGCCCTACCCCGGGCCTCCGGCCCGTCCGAAGGAGGACGGAAGGACCGGAGCGGGGCGGCTCCAGCGGCCGCGGTTAGGTTGTGCCCCACTCAATGATGGCTGCTACGGAGCTGCCCGGAGCAATGATGGCCGCCCGGCGCGCGCGCGGAGGCCTCCCGGCGGAGGGCGGGACTTCCTGCGGCGCTCTGCCGCGATGGTGGAGGCGTGATCGCGGCGGGCCGGCGGCAGGCACCGTCCGCACGGGGCGCGGCGGCGGCCCGGGCCGGGCATGGAAGTGGAGAAGATGGATGAGAACGAATGGAAGTACCACGGGGAAGGCAACCAGAGCCTCGTCGTCTCCCACTGCCAGGTGGGAAAGGGGGGGGGGGGGGAATGCGGCGCGTTACGCCTGCCCTGCCCGGCCGGGCCCGCCGCCCGCGCCGCGCGCTACCGCAGGGTCTGGGGTCTCCGCAGACCGCGGACCGGCCGGGAGCGGGAGGGCCCGGGGGCTCTGCTCTTACCCGACGTGTGCCTCCCCCGCGGCTGCCGCCAGGTGCTCGGGCCTCAGCCGCCGGCCCCACTGCCCTCCCCGCCCTTCTCCGCACAAGTTGTTTCCCGTTCCACTCGCCGGGAGTTGGGTGCCGTCGGGAACGGGGTGGGGGGAATCGCGCCCGTCCTCTGGGAGAAATTAACAAGCGTTTTCCTTACGGCTTGTGTGGGTTTGGCGGTAGAAGTAGTGGACGGGAAAGCAACTGATGACTAAACAGCTGTCGTCGGGGACGGGAGCTGCGAGGAAAAGTACTAACAGTTCCCCCTTCCTGTCGTAATGCCTGAGTGTGACAGGAGAAAGAAACCTGGAGAATGGATGTTTCTCCTTTTGTCACCGACTCTTTCCATACCGGAGTTTGAGAGCACTTGCTGCAGTGCTGAATTGGGACTCCACAATATAACTTACATTTCTGGCTTGGCTATAGACGTCTGTGTGAATTGCCACTCTTTTCATCTCTGTGCTTCGATTTACCCTTTGGGTTTCTTTTTGTATGTGTTTTTCTTATTATAGAAAAAAGTAAAAGAGAGTCAACGTGTTGGTGAGCAGTAACATTAAATGAAGCTATATCCAATCAAGCAGATTCTATGTCAGTTTAGAAAGCATGTGTTTACTTGACTGCTGTCACTGTACTCTTGCTCCACCTGTATGTATATTATTTACCTGGTATAGTTGGATACGTGTCCCTTGAAGGAGTTTGTTCTTATTCTAGAAGGTACTTGTGCCTATTTTTTGCCTTAAAGAAAATTTTTTGTATCTTAGTTTAAATTCTGGTATGGATTTGCCACAGAATATTTTAACACTTCATAGATCTAAAAAGCAGTAAAGCCAAAATGAAAATACTGGATTCTTTTGATGTCTGTTTTCTGGATTATAAGTATAAACCAGATGTAAAAAATATTAACAAATACCAAGTCTGAGAAAATGCTGGAAATCGTACAGCGCTCTCCCAAATTTAGGAGGGGCACTTCTGTGGCTATTGTTTCTTCCTTCTCTTTCTTAAATATTTTTGTAAAGATCCAGAAGAATGTGCATGACTTTGTTTCCTGTCCAGGTATTAGCCTTGAAAATAGCAGTTTGAAAAAGAGTCACTGGGTGATAGGGGTCAGAACACGTAATGGATTAATGGCCATGTAATTGTGATATCTTCAAAGACATGGAAATTGAGGAAGTATGCCAGAGATTCAGAATAGTTACTGTGTCAGTTCTCTCTTTAACAAAAAACTAAAACTTTAAGATAGCTGTTTCACTTTATGATCTTTTTTTTTAAAGACAGAACTAGTAAAGCTTCCTTCTTAGAGCTCTGTGTCTGCTGAAGGCAGGCTTGGTATAAAATACTGCTCAGATGCTAATTGTTACTTTTTGCCTGTTAAAGATAGGACATACTTGCATGATTAATCATCATTCTTGTGATCTGATGTCAAGTCATTCTCAGGTTTGCTTGAACAGAACAGCAGCATAACTGAGACAGTGAATTTCATTTTAGCTTGCCTTGCTTAATTTTGTATCTCTTCAGCTCATGTTTTTTGTCTACAAATCCTAGTGGGAGGGATAGTGATTTGACTGTGGCAAGGGAGACATGAATGGATGCTCAGATGTAAGTGCTAGGGTTGTAAGTGAGAGGCCAGGATGGAACTGTGTATGTGCTCCCTTTTGATGTGTAGTGGTATTTTGGAATGCGGGGGGGAAGCTGGTCTCCTACCACTGTAGGTCTGAGCCTCTCCTTGCTGCTTCTGGAAGATCTGAGAAGTGTTAAAAAACAAAACAGCAACAGCAAAAAAAAAACCCAACAAATTAATCCCTGTCCTTCTGGAGAGGAGGCACAAGCTTCTTTGCCTTTTGTGAAGAGCCAGGGTGTCTTGTTTCAAATCCTGCCCTCTGACTCCTCTTTGAGGCACTGATAACAGGTACTGCATAAGGCTGTGTATCAAGCACAGAGGGTTTTTGTGCTGAGGTGAGCGGGCAGCCTGGATGTATGCTTTTGTTCTTGGTTGTGTGGAGTGTGACTGGACTGGAGGTAAAAAGGGAGGGGAACAAGGCATGCATCATCAGCTCATGGTGCTCTTGTGTGTTTAAGGCTGTGCTTATTCTATTGGTTTGTGCTGTTTATGGTATCTTTCCCTATGAGACATGATTGTAATGTGTTGTTAATCCAGAGTTTATATAGTACCAAAATCTAAAAACTTGGTCATAGAAAAATCACATGCCCCAAAAAATAGCTCTGCTAGTGATGCTGATAAGCCTTACACACAGGCAACATGAGGGTTTTTTCCAGTGCTGCAGGTTTGCCTGACCCTTAGACGTTGGCATCCTGTGGAACATGCTGTGTTGTTCTGGTGGAAGCCTTGTAAAGGACTGTCTGATGTGCTCTTTCCTCTTACTGGTTATTAATGCTGCAGAATGCAACAGTAACAAGAGTTTCCCTGTGTGCCTGTACTCCTGGACCCTGCCGAAGGCTGTGTTGAAATCACTGCAAGTGCCTCTCTGTTCCTTATTCACGCTGTTGAGAGGACTTAGAGCATGGTGTAGTTAACATGTCTCTGCTTACGGTGATAGTTTTACAGAGTTACTTTAATTAGTTTTTCAGTATTTAGAAAATGATCTGATGAATAAAGATGGAATGGCTGCCAAGCATTTCCTGTTACCATTGTTATCTCTGTACACTTGCTTACTTGATGCATACTCAAACTTCTGCTTTCATGTATTTTTAAAGTTAAACTTTTGATGAATCTAAAATTCTAGGAGACTTACAGTATTATGTACAAATTTCTCTATTGATAAACTTGTTTTTTATTGCAGCTATGACTTAAGTTAATCCAAATTGAAACTGTAGTCCAAAAACCTTTGTATAGTCTTGCAGCCTGCTGAAGTGCTTCAAGTAGGAGTTAACTAAGACGGCTTCTCTGCCTCATGAAGTTAGTGAGAAATACAACTGGCAAATCTGCTTGGTTCCTAAACACAGCACTTGAGGTGTTTGGGAGGATCACTCTGAAGTTCACAAGAACTGCAGGTTCATTCAGGCTGTATGATCCTTGCCCATTGGTTGCAGTGTTGAATACTTGATTAAATCCATAGTAGCCTCTTCAAATAAGTAATGTATTTGCCATTCTTCATGCCATACTGTGAATTGTATGGTTACTTGTACTTGCCGAGAGATGCAAAAGGTGCTGCAGTGCAGGTACAGCTCTACAAAGCTCCAGCCAAGCACCATCACAAACGGCTAGATGATTTAGAAAGGATGCTGTTTACTCCCTGTGGTTTTATTGGAGTGTTGCTCCTCCCATATCAAGTTTGTTTGTCTTTTGACTTAGAAGGGGCTAACCCAAGTTTTCCCTCCTCCTTTCTACTCTTGGGCAGCAGAGAGGGCTCAGAGGAACTGCTGTAGGACAGTTACCTTCTTGTAAGCTTTTTGACTCTATAAGATGGAGATACCTGGTTTTTGGGGTGGTTTGTTTGTTTGTTTGTTTGTTTTGGGTTTTTTTGTTCTCAGAAGTGAGCTTCTGAAAGTGGAATAGTGAGTTAACATCTACAAATGTCTTGATTTCAAGGAAATATAGGACAGATTGCTGATTCCTGTCTTAGAGTATTCAGGTAGGGGAAAAATACCAAAACACTAGTTGCTGTTCCTTGCAGGTATAAATACAATAGCTTATTAACTGTGGCCTTCTCTGAATACTGCTGTGATTTAAAATGTGGCCAAGTTAGAGTGTCTTGGTTCTTTCACAGTAAGAAATTATAAGAAAAGGTAAGATGCAACTTGTATTTTTTTAATTTTATTTTGACTAATGGGAAAGGCATAGTTTTGGTAAGACTTCATTGAACTTAAACATTTTTGTATCCTTGAGGAGGTTCTTCTGTTAAATTCCAAACCTATGTTAATTCTTACTTCTGACAGATTTCATGCTCTGGATGGACCCAAAAGACTCATCAAGGCTCTATGATGTGATGTAGGGAGTTTTGCATCTCATTCTGTAGAATATTTTGGAGGAAGCAAAACATACGTGTGAGTCAGTTGAACCAAGATTCCAGCATGAACTTTAATGGGGATTAAGGGCCGTTAAAACCTCTTCTGTCTGTTTCTGCTACTTTGTAGGGCATTTCTTTGACCTGGTTTCTCCAGCACTGGGCTCTTTTGGGTACCCTTATCTAAATGTTGTCTAGTAAAAACCCAGACCTGCATACTCTTTGCCTACTTGGACTGATGACTAAACATGATGTATTGCTTTGTTCCTTCTTTCCTAGTTGTGATTGCTTTTTAGTTTTTGAATTTATTCATTGTAAGCAAGTAGAGGAGCTTCTGCCCAAATTTACTGAAGAAGGAGCTATAAAAACTAGTTGAAAAGCCAAGTGTGCAGTCACAAGCAACTATAAAAACCATTTGAAAAGACAAGTATGCAGTGAGGTTGTGTCATCAGTGGAAAAGAAAGGAAGAGATGTCTGGCTCCCTGTAAACAACAATTATGTTTTTAGGAACAGGAGGCAATCACCACTCTGACTTGGAATTCGGGGACCCTTTGTGGCACCTGTATGGAACTGAGTTTCCTCTTGTCAGCCTTGGTTAACGGATAGTTAAATACACATCTGTGGTCACTGGAAAAAAAAAAAAAGGAAGACAGTTTTGTATTTGTATTTGGGTATTTGACCAAAGTGGTGCAACTGTGACTGTAGATGTCATAACTAGTTGGACTATACTTGAGTACAGTCTACTAAGGTTTTACTGTAAATGAAGAATTAAAACGTGGAAGCACTTCCAGTTCTGTGGATTAGCCGCAAAACTTTTTTAGACGCTTCTCCTCTTCCTCCCCCTGCCCCCAAAGTCAACAGCTCGAGTCAACACATGTATAGAATTTGAATTCCATAATGGGATTTCAATCCGCGTTGCAGTAGTGTAGTTAAATTTCCTTTTCCCTTAGCTTTTCCAGGTTGTTGCTCTGAAAGGGAAGCTCTGAATGCTGTGAGGTTTAGTAGTATCTTCCCTAAAGCAAAAGGGGAGGCAGCAGTGGGTAGCAGGGCTGAATGTAGAGAGGATAGAGAACAGGAAGGCAGCGATTAAAACTTTTCTTGTCATTTTAGTGATACTAGGTTCTGTAGATGCAGATGTAGCATGTGCATGGGAGATGGAAACACTGCCAGTCTGAGGTCTAATACTCTAATGTGATGCAACTAGCAGCAACACCACCACTCTCCTCCACCCAGAATATTTTTTTGTCAGAGGTGTCTTGTTTTGCAAATAACGGAGTTGGAGCGGATTTGTCTTCTGGTGACTTTCTTTGGGAATTCAACCTCTGCTTTATGCCTTTTTTTTTTTTGCCTCTTTTTTCCCCCCCCCTTTTTTTTTTCTTCCCCTTGTGTGACATCTGAGAATGCTGAAGGTTATGCAATGAAAATGTTTTTCTGACAAACTCAGGAGGTAGTCTTGATTAAAAATGGTTTTGTTTCTTTCTGTTTTCTGTGCTAGCTCAAACTTGAATGAGTTTCTTTTCACAGTTGATGAGATCAAGTTATCTACAAAGCATTTTCTTTTTGTTTATTTTGTGGGTTTTTTTTTTTTGTCTGTGTTTGGTAAAATGCAGTGATGGAGTTCATAACTTTGCCTTTTCTGTGCTGCACATATATCTTCCCTCAGTCAACAGCAGTAGTGGGTTGGTTGTTTGGTGAAAGTATCTTGGCTAACCCATAAAATATAAAGGAGTGGTTGGTCTAATAGTCTATTTTAGTCACTCCTTTGGTTCTTTCCTCCCTTCCAACCTTTCACTGTGTTTTTTTCTTTGCCTCACTGTATTATTTCTGAGACTCACAGTAATGGTGTTCTGACCTCTTGGTTTTGCTCAGGAGCAGAGCATTTGATTGAACAGTTGCTGGAGACTTGTTTCCCAAGTTGCCTAAGGTTTCTTCTAGCTGAGGTGTCCAGGATGCTGGGAATTCCTAACATGTTCTCACTCTCCATTTTATTACTTAACTTCATTATAATCCCTCTTACTGTTTGGATGTTTTATTGCTGCCCTTCCTAATATTTTCCTGAATCACCTTGTTTCTCAGCATAACAGTGGCTGACTAGGTAGCTTGATGCTGAAAAATATCTGTTGCAGATAGGCAGAGGTTTAGAGCAGGTTAAAGGAAGAAAGCTTAGTACATGTTTTCATGTTCTTGTTGGTATAACTCAGCTGTGTGACACACGGATGAGGTGTTTGATACACTTAAATATTAAGGACCAGGTTTTTTTCATGCTTGTTTTCAGCAGCTAGGTTGTCAGGGACATCTACCATGTTACCCAGACTGTAGCAATGTATGCTGAGGGCCAGGCATCAGTAGGTTTATTCATTCTGTTCTCTCCTTAGTATGTGTTTCCACCTAGTACCAGGGGGTGTATCACTTGATATCATTTCAGGTATTGTGAGTGGGTGGCTTAGCTGAAGGGCCGACATTTCCTTCTCACTAATGGCTACTGCAGTTGTAAAATTCTGGCATTGGTACCATCTACATATTGCAGGGTTATACAAAGCTTAGCTGTAAAGTGAAACCTGAGATAGTGCTTGACTGTCATGGGAATCTAGATCATAACCTAGAAGGGAAAAAAAAGTGGAATGAGGAGCTGAAGTCTGCAAACTGTGAGCTCTGTGCTAAAGAAAACAAGTATTGTGGTGGTGTTTACTTTCAGATAATGGTTTGATACTGAGTGGTCAAGCCAGGTGCTATGCCAGAAATTCTTTATTCATGTGAAGAAATAAAAAGTTTGTTCTTTGGAGACTCCTGTGGTAAATAACAGTATTGTTCAGACTTTTGAATGCTTTCTTGCATTTTTGTGTGAGCAGTTGCTAAACTTCCTCCATACTGGCAGGAAGTGTAGCTTTCCTCACTTTGTTCTGTGTGGTCTTGCCCACCTCGTATGGAACAAAACTGAGTTGGGAAACAACACTTGTATACAATATTACTCTGTGTGCTTCATTCAAAAGCTGCTAAATTTTTCTGTGAGGAGCTTATTTCCATCTCCCACGCCCTTCCACATTGAACAGGATGTTGGAACCCTGGATATGGAGACCTTTAAACATGTTTTTTGTTGAGTATTGTAAAGGTAAGCTTTGACTGAAGTGCCTGGGCAGTGTGGTGGGCATGTTTTTACTGAGCTGTACTCAGCTTTTACTGAGCTTTATTGAAGAAGGAACTCTTCTGTGCAGCTGGTTTTTCTGAGATGTAAAGGTGGTTGGTACCTCTTTGTCCTTTTGCTTCCTTCCTAGAAGCTGTGTTTTCTGAATAAAAAGCCATTGTTTTCTGTTTAAATCCCTCAAACTGGAGTTGAAATTGAAGAGGTTTTGGAATATAAATTTGGAATAAGAAAAGTCAGAATAATTCTTTTAGTTGGCATATAGTGCATGCAGCTCCAGTTTGCTGCTGCAGAAATAGCTTAATACCAGCCAAAAAATTCCATAGTTTCATATTTAGTACCACTGAAACTGGCATCAATTAGTATTTGCATATCACTGCATTCAGGTAGGGCTTGAATAGCAGGTCAGTGTGGCTGAACCCTTCTCCCTCATTTTGGCTGAAATTTAGGTGTAATGCACTTTTTGTAGGTGTCATTGCTGTACATTGTTGTAAATCCACAATGATTACGTGAATAACTACACTGGTGGTAGAAGGTTTGGCATACTTAGAGCTGTGTTTGGTAAGTTCTTGAGGGCTCCTGAGGTTCAGCAGAGGACAATGAATTAAACAACCAGTTCTTACTGTATAAAGAAATTCAAGAGCCTTTACAGGCCCCATTCTCACTAAAAGTAGTTGTCTTTACATCTTCATTTCCTCAGGTAATAGTTGGTGGTGGTGTGTGTAATTGGATGCAACAAATAGTATTGTAGGGAAAGATTTGTTACCAGTCTTCAAGAGTGTTTTCCTCCATGTCAGGGACTTTCAATCATAAACAACTTGAAACCAAATATGGGTTCTCTTGTTTTGCTTGTATATAGTGTGCCTTTTGAAATAAACGTATCAACAACATAGTAGACAAGTAGGCAAATGTAAAACTGCATGTAGTGCTTAGAAAAACACTGGTGAGTTTTTAGCTACCATGGTTTATGAGGCTGTGGAGTGAGAGAGGTGATGTATGTGGGAAGAGAGGTGGGTTCCCTTTTTGGACCTAAAAAGTTGCTTCCCAAAGTGCCTTGTTTGTAGTGTCAGTAGATCTTGCTTATGTGAGCAAAAGTTAGTTCGATGAGACTCTTTTGTAGTTATACCGGGCTGTTGCAAAACTAGATATTACAGTAACACTTTGCCTCTAGACAAAAATAGTTAATGCATGGTCTTCAGACTAATAATAGAGTAATAACAAATGATGTGAACCTGCTTATTTGGAGAAGCAGAAGCTGAAGTGATGTTTCCCAGGCTTTGTGTTTGGACAGGCTAATTCTTCATATTTTCATAGAGAAGCTTATTTTAAAGCCATGTGAGCTGAGGTGGTAACAGCAGAAGGAAAATGTACATCTTTCAGAACTTCTGTACAATTTTACTAGCATTTGAACTTGCCTGTGTACAAATTTCCCCATTTCTTTCACTGCCACCAGCTTTTACACAGGTTTTTTGTTGTGGGGTTTTTTTTTTTAATACTATAGCAGAGACTGAGACTTTAAAAAACCTCAGTTATGCAAACGAGGTTTTTCTCTGAAGGGGAATAGAAAGATTATAGATTTGCCCCAGTTATGTTTAACCTGTGAAAACTCCAGTTCAGGAGGCCTGCATGGCAGCTTTCTTATCACAGTGAAGCTGAGCAGACATTTTTGGTAAATACGAAACCAATATCAAACATCAGGCTGTAAAGAAAGAAATGTAAGCTTTTATCCTGGTTTCATAATGCTGATGTTGAATCCAAAATACCTGGATTGATGCCAGTTATATTTTGGCCTAATTTCCAAGTATTACGTTGGGTTTAAATATTAAAATAATAGCTGTAGTAACTGCTTTGGAGAAGAAAAACTCTTACTGATAAATTTCTTGGGGACTATGATGAGCAGACTATTTTTTCCCAAGACACATTGGCACACATTAGTGGGTGTGCACACATCTGTCTGTCCTTGTGATGCCATTGACTTCTCTGAGGATGTTTTCATAGCCCCTCCCACAGCTTCTTCTCTCCTAATTAGCAATCACTAATTTTCAGTTATGGTTTAACCCAAACAATTGCTTCATGATAGGGTGCTGAAGAAGTGTTTGCCTTTCTTGGTGGGACTGTAAGCTTAAGGGTAGTGCTCCTCCAGAGCATAGGCTTCTGATTACATCATCTCAGGAGCTCAGTGACTGAGAATGTGTTTTGAGAGACACAAGTTTCGGTATCCTTGTTGCTATTGCTTGTTTTGAGTTGTCTGTAACAATTGCAAATGGGTTTGTTGTAGCCCAAGTATGGTCCTGTGCAGCAGTAAGAACTTTGTTTGATATCTGTTATTGAACTGCTGTGCTCTCATGTGAGAGTCACACTTTTTTTTTGCTTGGAGAGTAAGAGTACTCATGTTTGATAGTCTGGCTTTATTTTTCTTTTATTTATTTATGTGGTTCAGTCTCTTGTCACAAACTGGGTATTGAGCATCCTTGCAGAGAAAGGTCTGCAGGATTAAAACAAAAATGAAGTAGAATTCTTCCTTTGAATTCACTATGTTTCTAGCTTGTCTTACTTCTCAAGGTGTGAAGCCTCTTATTGTTGCATCTGTTACATTTGCCTATGTCCATGTATTGTTTCTATTTCTCTGCTTGATTTTGCAGCCTGGTTTGTCTGGGATTTTTTTCTTTTTTTGTCTATATGGGACTGTCGTCCAATCAACTAAACACTGTGATGGTAATGGTGCATTGATACAAGTGTGGATAAGCAGCAGAAGGGCTTACAGAGGGGAATGCAGAGCATGAAATTTGGGGAACACTAGGATCTAGTTGATCTGATTCCCAAAGTGTTAAGGAGTAATGACAACCTCCTAAAAAAAAAAATCTCTTCTGGATTTGGGCCATTCTTTTGCATGCAGATAAGCTTGTTATGTTTTTGATGTCCAATCTGTAAATATATATATATATATAAAAAGACAAAGTCTTAAGTCATTTAGGATAACTGACAAAACCCTTGTGGCAACAACCACCCACAACATTTTCAAGTAAAGAATCAGTCAAGTGAATCAGTAATGCAATAGCATGAATTATGTGGGCCAATATTTTCAGTGGCAATAATTCTGAAGCAGTTGGTGGTTTTGGTATCTAATGGGTTAACCTTTGTGCTGTGGCAGTGGATTTGTGTAACTGTGTACTGAATTGCACAAAGGGATGGATCTAGCTGAGAACTCCCCCTAAAAAAGAAAAAGTTTTGCGGGGGGGGGGTTTGTTGTGTTTTATTGTGTTTTTAATCTGATCATCTAATAGCTTTACTACGGCACAGTGCGAGCTGGCTGGTCAGTGAGAAGTTTTGCTTGACCTTTGCTCTGTTTCCTTTTGACATCTTTAGACAAACAGTGTGTTCTTCTTTTGCCATTTGTAGTTTTGGTCATTTTATCTCAGCATGCCTCTTCAGAAGTGATTTGGTAATGAACAAAATACTGTGGTGCGTCCAGTCAGAGCAATTGGATTTTCCAGAGCAACGCTGGAAACTTGTCGTTTGGGAACTGAGTAATGGATATCTACAACACTCCTGAAATGCTATAGAATCAAGCTTCTGAATTGATGAGGATATGATTAGATCCCTCCATCACTAATCCAGTTACTTATGAATATTTGAAGCGGGGGATCCAAACCATTGAAACACAGTGAAAGTAACGTGGAGTGCGCAGGCTCGTCAG
The DNA here is from genome assembly GCA_028858755.1 of Ara ararauna. Classification (NCBI taxonomy): domain Eukaryota; kingdom Metazoa; phylum Chordata; class Aves; order Psittaciformes; family Psittacidae; genus Ara; species Ara ararauna. Next base: position 20,030,692 of record CM054385.1, on the reverse strand, counting down.
ACCTGAGCTCTGTTATCCGCCTGCAATGGAGGTCAGAGCAGGAGAAAAAGGATAAATGTCACCCAGCAAATTTGTCAAATCCAGGGGTTCATAATTAGTGTTCAGTTTATCTAGTTTGTTGGAGCAGTCGTGCTGTTTAGATCTTGCAGAGCAAATTGAAACAAAATTCAGCAAAGCATCCTTTTTACCTGAGAGTGTGCTCCAGATGTGGCTGAACTAGGAGATTCCTGCTGGCTTGAGACTTCTTGGATATTGAAGGGCCTGTTTCTGGGTTTCACTATCAATGTCTGCATCTGGATCTTGTTTTGTTAGTATTTTGTATTGTCATCTGGTTTGCTTTTCTCCTCCTGCTCTTTCTCTACATCTTAGTAATTAAAGATAACTGCAGCTCTCTCCCACTCAGCACTGCCCAGAGACAGCCTTCAGCCCTGAAATGTGGACTAGATCTGGTGCTGTCATGCTGAGAGAGGTTTTTGGTAGGGAAAAGTCATTTGGTAGGGAAAAAACTTAGATTCCATAAACCTGAAGTGTAACTATAACATTTTGCCTGCATTATCTTTGTCAGGAAATCTGAGTGTTAATACTTTTTTGATAGCGCTTTAAATAAAATGTGATCCTTTTTGGTGTGTTTAGGAAAGGTCCAACTGGAGACACTGAAACTCCAGAAAACAGCTGTTCATCTCTACCTGTGGTGGTGCCCAGTTGGTTTTATCCACATTTTATCTGAATAGGCCGAAGTACATCAGAGGGAATAAATATCTTGAGGAGCAGATACTTAGCCCTGCCTCAGATTAGTCCGTCTAAGTGTTGTCTTGCCTAGTGAGGCTGCAGCTTCTTTAATACTATGTCAAAATTTGATCTGAATATAAAAAGTCTATTTACCAAGTGTAATGGTTAATCTCAGCAAGTTTTTTTTGAGAGAAAGGTGCTTCAGGTGACTTCTGTGATGGAAGGCGCTCCTTTAATAACCTTAAGGTGATAAGGTGAAAGGTCTAATTTACTTTGGACCATCTGCAAAATATTTTTATCTGAACTCTTAAAGGCTGCGGATGTGTTTAGAATTTGTGTGCTTTGAAATACACCGGTTGTTGAATTGTTACAAAATCTGATAGAAAAGTAAAATATTTGGAAACCTGCTTCATTTGTCCTCCTGTTACATGTTTACTTTTTGGAAGTGTAGAAGCAGCAGGTCATAGTGTTAAGTAGAGCTGTGTAGCTGCTGCTGGTAACTGGTATCTCATTAATGTTTTGTAATGCTGGGCTGATACTGTAAGAGGATGACATCTAAGTTGGTCTTGCTCCCCCCCCTCAAAGACCTTTGGTGTGAAAATGGTAGCGTGTTTTTCTGTTTGCTTGAACCTGTGTTTTACCAGATTTTCAGAGCAGTGCTATAAGCTAAGGGAGTATTTACTGTTACACATACTGTCTGGAAACAGAGAGCGGCTGCCTTGTTAAAGTGATGCAAAATCTGACAACAGGTGCTGATGTATTTGATTTCAAGTTGAGTGAAATAACCATCTAGAATGCCTATTTCCCCCGTGCCTTCAATTTTTCAGCTGAGGTAGGTTGGGAAATCAGACAATTGCACTGTTATACAAATTATCATGTTCTTATATGCTAATGAAATCATATTCTTTCCTATCTTTCTTTAGCGCTGTGTGGTGTTGAGATTTTTGAAGTCCCCCCCAAACCAGAACAAGGTAAGATTCAACATGGGGTTATTTTGCAATGTGGCTGTGTTCCAGGAGTTTTGGCAAAAGCAGGAAATTTGAGGTTGTCTTACGTAACTTCGATTATGTGACTGTTGATGTGAAGACCTTTGTGTGGGACAGATTCTAAGACTGCAGTGTGTAGAAGGCACGATCCTTGTTAGGATGGCTTTGGCAACAGAGGAAGTGTTAATGTTACATATGGGAGTGCAGTGATGCTAAGGAAGAAATGGCGGTCTCACTGACTCTTCCTAGGTGGGATCGAAGAGGAACAGCATGGGATGGGTGTCATGATAAAGGTGTGCTGTGGACTGCCTCTTCAGTAGCTAAAAAGCCACAGAATTTGGACAAAGATACGAAATGTTCACAGAATTGGCTTTGCCAGTCAGTGGGTTTAGCGTCCTGTCTGTTGCAAAAACGACATGGCAGGACACAGTCTATCAGTTTCTTGGGCTGTGGCAGAAGGTTTTTCTGCTTGAGAAGGAATTGAAACGACTTACCTTAGATTTGCTTTAACAGGGATATAAAATGATCATGGATCAAAGGTGGAGGGTAAGAATAAAAGTGCACCAAGGAGAAGAAAAAGGAAAAAAGAGCACAAAAGGCAGGAGGTTCAAGTTCTGCCCTTTCCTCAACCTCATGAGTAGTCTTTAGGGTGTGTTATCTGAGAGATTGCAGGGAGTGGTTTGAGCTACAGCAGCTTCTGAACCACTTTGTCATGTTCAGTGGCAGACATCTCTGATGAGACAGAAATGTAAAAACTGGGAGCTAGGGGGGAGTGCTTAATTTTAGGAAAAAAGGAACAAGGATGAACGTAAAATAAATGTACGGGAAGGGCATTTTGCTTTAAATCGAGAAGAGGAATGCAAAATGCATTCAGTTTAACAAGACTTAAAAGAGAAGTTCCTAAAGTAGATCAGCAGAAAGAAAACCCCATGAACACAGTAGTGTGTGTAGGAGTTGTTTGGTGGCCTTTCTGCCTCTATTTTACTTGAAATAAAGTCTGGTAAAACTGAAGTGTGATTCAACTAAGTTTTTGATCTGTTTGTAGTGGCAGGGTTTCAGAAATGCATCCTGTGCTTCTGTGCTAGTCCAAGATAATAACGCTTAGAGTTTTTACAAGAACAGGGAAGAAGTCAGTGGATTGGAAGAAAGGAAAACAGTGCCTATCTCAAGTTTTAATATAGCAAGGGAGAATTAGACCACAAGTTTAAGTAAGAAGTCAATTGATTGCTCTTTATTTAAGAAAAGAAACTGCTGAGTACCAGCTTTCTTTCTGTCATTTTTTTGTTGCATAATAATTGTTTTTAAACAAAATGGATGCAGTATGATGAGGTCCCAAAGGCAGGCAGGAAGTGACGCTTCACAATTACCCACCACAGTGCTGAAGTTGATAATTCTTCTGGGGCATGCTTATAGCTTTTTGGGTTGGGATGCTGAAGCACATGAACAAAATCTCCTGGGCATGATGTTCTGTTAGTATGTGAATGCTGCTTGTGTTCTTGAATGCTGTAGAGGGGAAAATGTTTTTTAGGTGTAATCTCTATCCCTGACTAGTGCAAGATGAATTAGGATAAATATATATTGTGTTACATCTGTGCATGATATTGTAGCTCATCCAACGTAAACAACTTTGAAAGAAGCGGTCGAAGCAGAATTTTCTAGTAAGACACATACTGAAATTCTGATGTAGACAAACAGGTCTCAGTCTCCTCTGCTGCACTCCTTTGGAAAAGGTTTAAGAAGTCTGGATACTGCTTTGGGTTTATACTTTTTTTGGTTATGGATTTGGGATTAGATAAGCTAGTAGACTTGTGGAACTGTTTTAATTGCATATTGCTAATTTTAGTATATGAGTGTTCTGCATGAATTTTTGGGGGGTTTTGCCTGATTTTAGGGAACCTATTTAATGAGCTCTGGTGTTTTGCTGGAGGAGTGGGCGGTAATGATGGGTTCTTCAAAAGCTTTTCATCTGAGCGTTTTGCAGTGTTGAAAAGTAGCCTGTTAGGTGGTGGTTGTTGTGTTCAGAGTTTATAAAGTTGGTGAGCAGGTGTCGTAAGCTTGGTTTGTAATTTTAAAGTTGTATTGATCTTTTTAACTGGTGAATCGTTCCTTGTAGTAGTAGCAGCAGCAGTGAATGTCCTGATTTTCTGAAATGCTTATTTCCCAATATGTATATACACGTACATGGGAAAAAAAAATAAAGGCAATACCCTTTTGCATTCCCATGTGGGTGTCCTGCTCGCACATCTTGGTGCCTATTAATTATTTTTCCTCAAATATACTTCTCAAGACCAGATGACTGCGGCTGAGGAAGTTAGGCGTCACAGTGTGTGTTTTGTTCTAAGACTCGAGCAGTGGAAGATTGCCTGTTGTGAAGAGACTCCAAGCTTATTTTGGCTCTCTTGAAAGGATTCAGGGAAAGCTGTTCAGAGAAACAAATCAACATACAATATGCTAGACATTTTACACAAGAAGCGCTGTCCTGGCCTTTAGAGAATGATGGAAATGCTGTGAAGTGCTTTGGAAAAATTGTGGTTTTCCTACTTGCTGCAAAGGATTGGGTTTCTGGTTAATGCTTTGCATACTGAAGTAACAGTGTAGCATAGTACGTTCCTGAAGCAGCTGTATAGTGCTGTATATTACTGTAGTAACTTTTTTCTTCCTGTAAAGCATTATTACATATTGCTGCTTCAGTCTGGAAATTGAATCCTGCTAGAGGCAGAACAGACTGGGGATGTGGTCTTAGCAGACCTGTGTTACTGTAACAAAACCTTTTGTAATCCTACACAATTTGTGTAAGCTTGTTAGGTAACAAATGCTTTTGGTAGAAAAAAACCCATTGCTACTGTGATGGAATTATACAACAAAGTTTGTGAGAGTGCCTCGGTAGTGACAATCTCCTCCCCATGAACAGTTTTAATTTATGTTGGATGGGGTCTTTTTTCCTTTTTCTAGATTTTGTCCTTGTCAGAGTGTTGTCTTCCTCGTGTTTTATTTTCTCTTGCTCTGCTGTTTGTTTTTTTTCTGTATTCCCCTGCTTGTGTTCTTTTTCCTTTCTGATTTTTTTAACTTGGACATGAGTGCTGCACTTTCTCTTCCTCTGCTGTTACTTAATCCCAAGAGTAAATCTGTATGGTTCAGTGCTTCATAGTGTGTAGTGGTAGGCTGTAGGCTTTGTGTTATTAAGGCATGCTTGGAGACTGTCTATCGTAACAATAAAATACTGTGCAGAGAATCAGAGTATGCATTCTAGTTCAGCATGCATATGGCACTGCCCTCTCTTTCCACACTCTTGCTAAAGAGCGGTGGTTTTGCTGTACGTAGACTTAAAAGCCCCTTGTATGTCCAGTGCCAAGAATGCAGTAATTTATGTTTAACTGAAGGGGGGCTATAGGGATGCTGGGGAGGGACTCTTCATTAGGGACTGTAGTGATAGGACAAGGGGTAACGGGTTCAAACTTAAACAGGGGAAGTTTAGACTGGATATAAGGAAGAAATTCTTTACTGTAAGGGTGGTGAGGCACTGGAATGGGTTGCCCAGGGAAGCTGTGAATGCTCCATCGCTGGTGGTGTTCAAGGCCAGGTTGAACAGAGCCTTGGGTGTCATGGTTGAGGGTGAGGTGTCCCTGCCCATGGCAGGGGTTTGGAACTAGATGATCTTAAGATCCTTTCCAACTCTAACTATTCTGTGATTCTGTGCTGGGAGTGGGATGACACTGTTGTAAGGCTTCTCTGCTGCTTCTTCACAAGCAGAAATCTTTCACAGTCAGATTTGTGCTACTGTTGCAGTCCTGCTAGTGCTCATTTAGCTTCCTTGCTACCTAGCTTGGCATTTTGGACTTGTAGAAGAACTATGGTGTGTTCTTATAGGCACATAACATAAAATTAACAGAATATGACATTATAGTAAGATTTTTTCATTGTCTGGGACAGGATATGGGACAGACGGCACATTCTGTACCTGTTCCTGCAGAGGTTTGTGATGTGGCTCACTTTCTGTGGCCATTCTCTTCCAAATCTCCAAGTGCCATACTTTCTAACATTCAAAGCCTCACCTGCACATAACCTGTTGGTAGGAAGGCATGCTCTGCATCTCTTGACTATTAACAGTTCCTTGAGCTGTTTTAGGAATAATGGTCAAACACAGAGTAGATCTTGAGTAATCTCCCCTCTCCCACCTTCTTCATTTTTTCTGCCCGTTTTCCCCTGAAATCTAAGATCTCTTCTGACTGTTTTCCTGTTTATATCTCAGCCCCTCAGGCAGCAGTAGGGAATCAAACGTAGCACATTTCACATGTCTGTTTAATTTCAGCGTGCACTGACCTACCAAACTCAGTAGGGCAATTAAACTACTTTGCTAAATCATTGACTTGTATGTGTTTGCATTTCTGAGTGTTGTTTATCATTATTTCATAGTTAAGTTACCCCGTTTCTGTCTTCCAGACTTCAGAGGAAATACTACACCATCTGCAAAACATCGTAGACTTTGGAAAACATGTCATGAAGCGGTTCTTTGGGGAGAACTATGTTCACCATGGGGTAAATGTTTGATTTTTAAAATAAATGGCTTATGCACTGTAAACACTGATGTGTTTTGGGGAGCACTGAATGCCAGTAAAAGGAATTAACAGGGCTTGCAGATATTCCTAAGCAAGATAAACGCAGTCAAGAAGCATTTGGATCTAAACAGAGATCCTGCTCTGTGCTGATGAGGTGATTGAATTGTACTGTGTAGTCTGAGCTGTTTCAGGCTACTACTGAAAAGTAGCCTGAAATAGCTACTTTTAATGAAAAGTAGTCTGAAATAGTAGTAATTTCTTTGCCCTGCATGAGGTTAGAGGCATAAGAGGGATTTTTAGAGTAACTGCAAAAGGGGAGAAATCTGGTTCATGTAAACTGTGTCAGTTTCTGTGCAGTCAGAGGTAACCTCTTTCCTTGTCACCCTCTCTGTTCTTTGGGGTGGCTAGATCTGGTTAACCTGACCATCAGATATCTGAGTGGAGGAGTTACAGCATCTTCCAGAAGCTGAGTTACACAATTCTGCCTTGGAAGGGTTGGGGTGAGACCTGAGATGGGATGAAATGGGACTTTTTCATTTGGGAGAAGGACAAAATGCAGAAGGTTTCTTCATGCATGTGAAACTGTCACTGAAAATGCTCTTGTGCATTTATTTCAATTAGTCCTAGTTTTCATAGTGGAGTAAGTACTGCAGTTGATTTCAGGTGCTCGTCTTCATACAGATGGTTAATCAAAGGGGGAAGCTGCTGACTCTTTGCCTTAATATTCAGTTGATAACATCCACTGAACTTTGGTATGCCATTTTCATGGACCCCCAAATGGGATATTAATTTTTTTGTGTTGAAATGTTTTCTTTTTTTGCTTTTAATAGGAAATTATTCAACTGCCTTTAGACTTCGTAAGACAGCTGTGTTTAAAAATTCAGCCAGAGAGGCCGGGTAAGTGCCAGAGATAGCATGAAAACCAGACCCTTCCTCATCTGTAAAGCATCGTACCTTGGAATATGAGAACTTTTTTAATATTTAGACAATGACAAATTCAGATTTTGTTGTGGAAAACCAGGTGTGTTCTAGAATTGCATCTCATGTTAGTTTCATGAAATTGTAGAAAGGGATCCTCTGTAAACCTGTGCTTGTTAATTCTTGAACAAGCTTTCATCTTGTTGTGGAGTCCTTTGCAAAGGTCCGTGAGGGAGGAGGAAAATGTGTCCTGAAATAATTGTTTCAATTCCATCAGCTGCTTCTCCTGACCTATGCAGCAGAGCTACGGGAGAAAGATAGTTTCAGAAACTCCACACTAAATTGTTTTATTTTCAGTGTTTATATTTCACTTGGGGTAAAGTGTCTTGCATCCTTTGAGTTATAGCACTTGAGCAGCGTGCAGCTCAATGTTCCACCTTTCCGCGTCTCTGTCCTGATCGCTGGGCATGTCTTGCCCCAAGGACTTATGGTGTTACAGGCTGTGCTGCCTTTGAAGTTCAATGGATGTCCCTGGGACATGGGGCAGTGCTTGATTTCTCCCAACTTTTACATAGTACTTTGGGGTCTCTATCTAGAGGTGTTAGGCACAAGTTCCCTAGGCACGGGGGATTGAAGGGGACAAGTATGTGAAGGGAAGGGTGCACTGACTTGTGCAACCTTATGGAACATGCTGCAGGACTCGCAGCTTAGCAATCTCTGTGCTTGGTGTGAAGTGAAGCACTACAGAACTTGGTGTTGTCATGCTTAGTCAGCAATACCTGAATATAACTGAATGACATACCTGAATGACAGAATATCATTCTTCAGGTATAGTTAAAAGTACACTGAGGTGTAAGCTCTAAAAAGGACAATGAGAAGTTGCTCATAGTAGATTCTCAATGTTCTGAAGAACAGGCAGAAACTCCTGCTTTAGCAAAGTTCCTTGAAGAAAAATATGGTATTAAAGTACTGTAGACAGTACTTTGATGCCTCTGATCCAGGGGAAATTGGGATTAATTTACATATAGTGAGCACAGGACACTCTCTGTTGCTGACTTGTCCTCATCTTTTTGAGAAGCAGTTCCACAGTGCCAGAAATCAGCAAGGAAAGTAAGTAGTGTCTAATAAAAGTTACAAAATCAACAGTACTGATAGAAGTGAATGATGGAAATTGGTTTTGCTTCTTACAGTTAAAATTTTTGTGTCTGCAAGCTCCTGGGGATTTCTTTAGAGGAAGAAATGTGGTTGTCAGGAGCTGTCCAAGTGCTTTACAACTGCACATCTCACTGTTTTTTAACAGGATTTTTTCTTTTAAACTTTGAGGAAAGAATTTCCTTTACTATTACTTTTCACATAAGCCTAAGTCATGGAAGACCTTCTGTAATACTTCCAGTTTCTGGGTCTGTCTGATTTGACAAGTGTCTTTCAGCTGAACGTGGATGTACTTTTGCTTCAGTTAAGAAAACCAAACCCCAGCATTTTGTTGGTGAAAGGTTTCTTCTTGCACAGCCTAGTGAAGTACAGCGCGTAGCTGCAGGCTAATGCTTTCTGAGGCTTCATTTTCATTCAGTTGAGGTTATTTGTTTTTTTCCAAAACTCTGTTTTTCAGAATACTTTGTTAGCCGTGGAAACCACAACAGAACACATGTATTCTGTATGTCTCTTCAGTAACAGATATTTAAAAATCTGGGAGTGTATGTTCTTGTTAAATTTGAATTAAAATCTTGCAGACCTTTCTCTGTCCCTAAGGATGCATTTGGAGGGAGGTTCCTTACAGGCTTTATCTACCTAATGCCTCTTAGTCCGAAATAATTTTACTACTTTGTTTCTTCCCAGGATTGTTGATCTGGAAGATGTTAAAAAATGCTATTTTTAAAGGAGTGGTTGTAGCAGAGGAAATTCTTGTTTGAAGTTGTGAGGAGGGGAACGCTAACTTTTGTTCCTTCTGTGTTCCTTTTCACCTATTTCTGTTTTGATATGAACACTGCAGTGGTTGGTGTGGGATTCTACAGACTGAGGAGTTGAGCAAAGCCACTTGCAGGTTCTGTTTAGATTTACACTTTCTCCTGAGCTTCTGAACAGTTGATAATATTCCTGCAGTTCTCCCAGATTCCTCTTGACTACACTGAAGAATGGTAGTTGATGCAGTTTCATGTCTTTGAATACAGTCATTTCTTTACCTGTTGTTGGCCAACTGAATGCACTCCCTTGGTGTTTCAGGCCTCACTGATACCTTTCTTGGAGTGAGCTGGGATCCGGGCACTGAAAGTATCTCTTGAGACACACTGTGCCTCAAGTGCTTTGTGGCAGTGCTGAGGAAGCTGAGAATGGCTATTGATAATGGGGAATTTATGCAAGTGCATAAGTAGCTGAAGCCTGCTAACCTGTGTCCTATCTTTCTTCTTTTTGGTTCCCACCCCACTGGTGAAAAAGTTAACTACAGAGTAACTAAAAATCCACACACCTAATTTTCATGCTTGTTTGGGTTTTTTTGTTTGTTTCCCCCAGAGTCTCGCTGTGATAAAGATATGGACACTCTTAGTGGTTATGCCATGTGCCTTCCTAACCTGACCAGGCTGCAGACCTATTGTTTCGTGGAACACCGGCCGATCCTCTGCATAGAGATTAAGGTATGGAGTAGGAGAAGATCCTTCTGGGGGTTTGGTTTGTGTTTAAGTACGTACTGACCAGAGCAGTTGCAAATGAATGCAGCAGTGGGGTAAGGCAGAGCTCACTGCTCCCACTGTGATTCATTGGATTAAATGTTCTCCTCCCTCTTCTAGTTCCTGATCTCTTAAAACTTGGGAAATACCTGTTTTACCAGGCTTTTTTTGCAGGCCACAGCTGTTTTGTGTGTCCTTATTTCTTAAGTGAGGACTCTAAAATAACTGGGAATATTATACAGCTGTTAAGTGTTGGATGTTGACAAGTGTGTTTTTTTAATTTTCCTTTAATTAGAAAAAGTTGCATATTATGTGCCCTTACATTTCTATTAAGTAATATATACTTACATACCTAATCTGTTGTTTGTTTTAGCCAAAGTGTGGCTTCATTCCTTTTTCCAGCCACGTTTCACAGGAGATAAAGCACAAGGTGTGTCGTTACTGTATGCATCAACATCTAAAGGTAATTTAAGTCATCCTGCTTTCCTTTGGCTGTACTGTGCTTTATTTGCTATGCCAGTTTTGCTTCCCTGTTGAAACTTGCTTAAATTTCTGATATGACTAAAGATAGTAGGTGGATACACATCTGAGTTGCTGGGTGTGAATCTGTTTAGTGAGAGATGGAACAAGTTCTGTGGGAAGCTGGAAGCAAACAAATACAATATTAGCCTTTGAGGACTATTAATGCTGTTGATTGGGTAAACTCAGATGTCAAATTTCTTTTCAAGTGCAGCTCACCAAGTGCATGGTGATTCATGGTATTCTGTAGCTCTAACAGCACCTCATGCACAGGAATCCATTTGACTGATGTCCATTATGTGCTGGAAGTCCTGTAAATATTCCTTGCTGTAATTTAGTGTGACCTTTTGCCAAGCTTTCTGTTTGTGAATGCAATTTGAGTGACTTTTAGCTGAATATGATCAGGAAGACCCACAGTGGTCATGCATTTTACGTTCAAAGGGTTTTAAACGCCATGGGACTTCTGAAGACAGGATGTTAGTGCCACACACCTGACCGTGAAAATAACTGAGTAGTTTCTGCAGAAAGAGAGATTAACGAGTGGTGTGGCTTTTCAACAGGTAGCAAATGGAAAATGGAAGCGACCAAGTAAATACTGCCCATTGGATCTCTTCTCAGGGTAAGGAAATATGTATCTTGATTCTTGTGGTGTTGTTTTCCCCAGAAAAAATTGTGCTACAGATTTCTTTCTCAGGTTACCTTGACTTTCACTCTAGTATTAAGAATGATCCATGTCTGTTTATCTGAGGTATACAGCACCAGAAATACTCACTGTAAATCTCTTTACACCTATTTCCAGAACTGAGAGTTGCTTATTAAAGCACCAGTGCCTTTTGCTACATAACAATAAACCTAAGAGCTGTTTAGTGCTCAGATTTGAAATCCCAATTGCAAACAGTCACTTTTTGAAGTGACTTCATGCTTACTGGGCGTGTTCACTTCAGGTGCCAGTTCTGATTCCATAGAGCACTTCAGGCAGGGGTGTAAGCATCTAAGGGCTGTGATAAAATACACTTTTTTTTTTTTTCCTCTTTAGAAATAAACAGAGAATGCACTTTGCTTTGAAGAGCTTATTACAGGAGCCACAGAACAACTTGAAAATATTTAAGGTAAAACAGTCAAATCTGTTTGCTTGCTTCTTTTTTGCCTTGGCTTTTAAACAATTGGACTTCAGGGTATAAACAGTCAAGATCTTACTTCAGACCTTCCTAGTCAGCACCATCACTATTGGATCCCACCAACAGAAGAAGACAGGAAAATTCTTAGTTAGATTTCAAGTTAGGACTGGTAAGTGATCATTTCCTAGAGGGAGTGATTCTGAAAGAGTCGCCAAGGAGCAACTAATAGACAGTGACTTTTAAAGATGACCAGAGTTGTACAACTTTGTGCTGCTTCAGAAGGAAGAAGGTAGAGAACTTTGCATGTTGCTGCAAATACTTTAATTTAGATTACTGTTAATGGCATTCATGCAGGCCAAATGCACAGCATGCCTCCCTCAGGAAAGCAGGTTAACTTTTCTATGGCATTAATGTAGGAAAAATACAAAGCAGTAACTGATGGCTTATGCAGATTTTCAGATTAATTCTGGGAAATATTCTTTACAATTCATTTCCAGTATTAAACCAACTGTTTGAATTTCTCAAACCTGTATGAACTTTCCTATTTTTTCTGTTAGTACAGGTAACTATCACACCTTTTATGTCCCTTATTACAGCATTCCATATGCCAGTCTGGCTTTTAGAAGAAGGTTGCTTGACATGGTGCTTTTTCACTGTTGACATTATTCAGAAAGAAGTGAAAGGAGAATGTGCTCAGTATCAGTTGACTTTTATTGTTCTGATTACTTACAGTTAAATTGGGAAAGTAGTACTTGATTTAAATGGGCTTTTGCTCCTAATTCAAAGGTGGTTACCTGTGGTATCTGATCAAACTTCAGAAGGCAAATTTATAACAGACTGAGAATGTGCGTGCTTGTGTGAAGACTTTTAAACTAGTAACACTTTTCTGTGCTATGTGCTTTAAAATATTAAATCTGATGCCTTGTTTAACCAAGTATGAATAATCGGGTTTCATGAAGTACCTAAATACTATTTTTTTTTCCCCCCTCCTTGTTTGCAGAATGGGGAACTAATTTATGGCTGTAAAGATGACCAGGACTGTGTCTCTGACTGGAATGAACTTGCTCATCACTTAAAACCTTTCTTTTTTCCTTCCAATGGGTTGGTCAGTGGACCACACTGCACAAGGACAATTGTTAAAGAACTAATCCATGTTATAACTATGACGCTACTAAGTAGTACTGATGCCTGCAGGGCAGGTGATATGAAGACAGTTCCTATTTCACAAGGAAGAAGCTACTGTGAAGCAAGTGCATTTAATAAGGAGCTAGTAAGAAATGGTAAGAAACAATTTCTTAAGTGTTGTCAGTAATTAACTGTCATCATGTAATTATTCAGATCTTTGCCTCTCTCTTGCTTTTTAACAGTGATGTGAGAAGGGAAACAGTGGAGTTTTCTTGAAGTTTAAAAAATGAATTCTGAGCTGCGTAACTGCTGGATAATTGGGTTTAGTATAACCTTGCAGTGAGCACTGCTAGCACTGTACCTAATGACAGGGATAAATTCAGGAAATAGTAGAGGAAAAATGGAAGGAAATACCAGTTTGAGCTGATAACCAGCGAAGATATTTCAAACAAGTGGGGAATTTTGATGTTGTATGGGATGCAGCCTGGCTGCTTTGGTTGGTTTATGTGACCTGTTTGTTGCCATTCCCTGCACTTTCTATGAGCCCCTGACAGATAGGGTGTAGCTCATTTTCTTCTTCTCTTCTCCTGGTGAAGAGAAAGATATGAATAGTGGAGGGAAAAGGAATGGGAAGTGAGTGGAAAAACTGTAACTAATAACTCCTGAGTGCATAAGTTTTGTAAAACTCTTAATTATTCAAGATGCTGCTAGTTACCCTAATTACACAAACAGCATGTTTCTTATGCTGCTTTTGAAGGTCTTTTTTTACTGCTGATTGATTTTGTTGGGGTGGAGAAACAGCTGTCTTACAGAAATGACAGCAAATACATATCTCTTTCATACTATCATACTAGGTTAAAAAGAAAGCTGTATCTTTCATACATATCATACTAGATTAAAAAGATCCAGTGTATGAAATGCTAGATTACTTTCTGCCAACAGTTCATACTGCTGAAAGTGAATTTGTGGTGGCTTCAAACTCGTGACAAATGTCTCTTGTAGACTCAAGGAAGTGCACTGCAGTGGAAGCGTGTGGGGTTTAGGTGGCTAATTTTTTTGAGCAATTTGTAGAGTTCTATACCAGGTGGTTTATTCTGCACTCAGAATAAATGCTGTGCAAATGTGCCATTCAGTACACATGCACCTGGCACATTGGTGTTTGGGATCTGAAGTGTTTTGGGGTTTGTGTCCCCCCGCTTTGGTCTAAAGAGTGTTTGGATTTGCTTTGTGCACAAGCATGTGTAGTGGCAAGATGAAGCAAAGACATCACTTGTCTTATTTGAACATACATTTTCTTCTAGGTAAACATAAATTGGAAAGCTCTGGCTTACCGAGGGGTTGTCTCCTTTATAAAACCCTTCAGGCTCAGATGCTGGACATGCTGGATATTGAAGGACTCCATCCTTTGTACAGTAGAGTTGAACAGTATTTAGAGGAATTTCCTGAAGAGAGGTAAGACTTAAATGGCTTTTCTTTTTGGTTCTGATTAAGGAGGTACACAGACAAGGCTGGCTCTGTGCAGGCACTCTCTCTTGTTATGTTGTATGCAACCTTCCTTCATGGATTTCATGTTCTGAATTTCTAACTTGAAATGCCAGGTAACATAGAAGATGAGCTTTATTGTTAAAAAGTTTTGATGTTACTCGCTTTGGCCTGAATTTTTACATAATGATTACAGGAAGTTCACAGCAGAGTAAAAGAGAACAATGCCCTGCTCCTTAGTTGTGGAAGCTCTATATTTGAAGAAATACAGAATAAGATGGATGGTTTCTCCTGCCTTTGGTACCTGTGGAGCTAAAACTACATCTGCAGCAATAATAATGTTTTTAGTAATTCCAAAGTCTATATTGGGCTACCTACAACCTGCCCTTTAAACCCCTGAATTTCATATTTGGCAACAATCTAGCCTGTGCCTGCAAGGCCCTGCAGCAGCTCTGAATCAGCCTGCCGTTGTTGCATGATATGAATAGCTCCAAATGGCAGATTGTAACCCACATTGCAAGTGTTCAGACCATGCCTGAGGCACAAAAAGCTTTATTTTGCGTTATTTCTTGCCTGGCAGAGAAATAATAGAATACGGGGCATTGCAAGCTGCTAAACTTGTTCTCAAATAAAACTTACTAGTTACGGTAAGTTGCTTGTAACAAGCTTTGACTTGGATGCTGCTTTACACTCTGGGCTGTAGCTCGCCTGTACTTCTGCCATTGCTCACACGAGGGCACTCTTTCTTCACGTGCAAACCTTCTGCTTGGGCTCCTTCACGTCTTTGGGCTCCTCGTGCAGTTGAAGGGTTGACCTTAACTTCTGCTTAAATCACTTGCAGTGGGGCTTACTTGTATATTGATAACCTTAAACAAATAAGTTTTAAAGGTATTCTTTTGTCTGTGTTGTGTTTGTGTGCTGAACACCCCACTTTTATGGCCCTGCTTTCCAGGAAGAGTTCAGGTGTTCAACAGGGAAAGGAAGGAAGCCAGGAGGCCAGACCCACCCCTTGTGAGCACACACTATGAAGCAGGGGCACAGCAGGGCCTTGTCAGAGGAGTGTACCCTCTCAGTGCGCTCAACAAGGCTCTGTTAAGTGTTTTGAAACTTACTCATTTTTTGCAAAAAATACTGGTTTTGCAGTGATACACAGGTGGCAGTGGATTAACAGTGATCCATCTTTAAAGATACCTAAACCAGTCCAAGTCCTAAGCAGCAGCAAGTCTTGAATGATATGAGAATAACAGAGCCTGGTCATGGCATTTGTTAGATCTTTGAGTATTAACCTGTCGCTACGTTTATCAGTGTTACTGTTTGTTCTAATTGGAGTTTCTGGGCTGCTAAGGAAAGATGTGACTGAAAACCTGAAAATCTTCTTTTAAAACTTTATTTAGAAGTACGTTACAGATAGATGGACCTTACAATGAAGCATTTTACGAGAAACTGCTAGATCTTTCAACTGAAGATGACGGGACGGTAGCATTTGCGTTAACAAAGGTACGTTTCCTATGTGTACTGTTGAAGTTTATTTAGTCTGTTAATACACTTCTATCTCACTGGAGGGGACGGACAGTGTGTCAGCGTTGCTGCTGGCTTGCCAGAGGTCTGCACGGCTAAAAATTTTTAATTGTGCCAGGGTGCGTCTGTATTGCAGAAGGGATTAAAACCAAACATGTTTAGCACCAGTTCTAGGGAGAAAAATACAGCTGGTGCTTGCCTTTCTGGACTGAAGAGGCATTTGCGTGAGCTGGTGCCATTTTTGTCCTTCAAGTTACCTATCTGTAGGAAATAAACAGGATGCTTACATAGGATGCTGTAAAATCACTTGCTCCTGTTAACCATCTGTTACAAACATAATTTCCAGCTCTTGAAGTACCAACATACTGAGTATGTTAATGCCTCCATGAAGAACAGTATGCTTTGCTAAAGGCAGATAAAGTGTAAGAGAAAATCTGTGTGATTTTTTATGTTGTACAGGTGCAGCAGTACAGAATAGCAATGACTGCTAAAGACTGCTCCCTCATGATTGCCCTTTCACCCTGCCTGCAAGATGAATGGTAAGAGGTGCATGCTTCCAAGTGACTCCCCCGATTTAGAAATTGAAGATGCATTTGCACAGTTCAGTCAAATGACTTCAAAAAGTGGGGGTTTGGATTTTGGGGGTGGGGGTGGCATCCAAATATTTGGCAGCGAGTGTATTAATAAGGTAGAGCTCTGATTTAAGATAGGGCAAATGTCTGTTTCTGAAGTTTTAAGTTGATACAAAAGATAAAAGGTTTTATATTCTACTCCCATCCTAAAATTTGACTTGACTGTTCATAGTAGATATACATATGTTTTTAACTAGGCTCATACAGTTCTGCTTTGGTGTCCTTGTGTGAGAGATTTTTCAAGATAAGCTGCTATTAACTGCCTACTTAGAATAATAAGCAATAACAGAGGTGACTCACTGTAAGGCAGGAGGCTCTGCCATGGTGTTGTCCATCTTGACTTATGTCACCAATACTGGTCTGCTTTTCTGTAGGGGAGTTTGTTTCACCAAAGCCTTGTTATTTCTGGAAAATACTGTTTTCTGCATTTACCCTGCAGTTCCTGAATAAAACATTCATGATGGAGGTGATTTGTGCAGTGGTTGACCTAAGGCCTCTATCCTTCGAGTACGCCTCAGCATTAGTTCTAATACTTAGTTTGTATTACCTTGAACCTGAATAGAAGCTGCAGTGATTCTTTCTGCTTTTGCTGGCTGTTAAGGATGTTGCTATGAACTGATACCACCTAGAACAGGTTAGGTTTACTACACACAGACACAGTAACTGAGAGTAATGCTTTGACTTAAGCTGTGTGGAAGCTGAAAGGAAAATGCTGGAAGAGATGTCAGCATGTTCACTTTATGGCTGGTTAAGCTGGAGCTATAGTTTCCTAAATTCTATATTAGTTGAAGTTTCTTTTCCTTGTTTTCCAGCTCTGAGCAAAGACCTGTGGTACTCACATCCAAATCAAGATTCACCTTTTCTGTTTCTGTGCTGGACCTCGACCTAAAACCATATGAAAGCATTCCCCACCAATACAAACTTGACAGTGAGATAGTTAGCTATTATTTGAAGAATGTACAGGCCAAAGATGACCCAGTGATGACCACTCTCTTCAAGGAGAATGAAGACTGCACATTAGTTCTCCATAAAGTGTAACCATTTCCTTAAGGTTACTTTTATTCAAACACATTAGAAAGTGAAAGATTAATGGAATACAGTTATGGTGGGTTTTTTCCCTGTTGTGTTCAGTGCATCTTTCAGCTGCAAATGTTTTTGCTTTCAGAAATGATTTCTAATTGGTATGCCTTTCAAAGACATGGAATAGCACTAAACAACACGTTTGCTACATAACCTCAATGAATGTATTCAATATGACAGAACAGATAACGTGCCATACCTTGGAACTAGAGGACAGATACGATTAATATTAAAGGTTGAATTCCTTCTTAGAATTGAAAGAGCACAGAATGAAAGGTTTCCTGAAGTATTGCACTAACATAGTAAGCCTAATTACTAACAAGAGAATTGCCTTGGAGCTTGTGCACTGAGCCTCACTCATACCCACTAGGAGTGACAAAACCTAACACAACATTTTAGCATTAAATACAGATTTATTCAATTAATAAATGTAACAACATTAAATCCAGCATTTAGCAGAAAATACAGCTGAGGTGGCTACTCCAGCGTTACTGACCTGTGGAACTACTGTGTTGCTGCTGAACGCTTTTCAGTGCTAACACATGAGATTAAGAACACCAGACTGCCTCCAGCAGCTCTGTGGTCACCTTGCATCTACCTAAAGCTTCTGAAACAAAGTGAAAAGGGTTAAAGACAAGTGTCTTTGCATTGTACATGACAGCTGGGCTTAATGCCTCTGGCATACTGGTCTTGTATTTTCTATACATTATGTGCTGCTATTGAAGGTGAAACCACAGCTCGCTCTTACCTAATTTAAGATGAACTGTAAGAATAATATATTCTACATTTTACGAATTATTTCAGATCTTTTAGGTTGTGTCAAATGGTGGCATTATATCACTGATACCCACATGCTGTGTAGTATGAGCAGCCACTTTAGGGCTCATTCGTTTTAAGTAACACAAAAAACCTGTCTTTCTTTTCTGAAGCTGCAGGCGGTCACTTTGTCATGCGAGTGCTGGAGCTAAGCTTGTATCACTACATCAGCAATTTAATGATGGCTTTGCTTTATAAATGTTAGTATGTGCAGCAGAAGCCTTGTGAGAGGTTGCAGTAAAAGCCATCCTCAAGGAAGATCCTGAGCTGGAGACTGAGGATGTATCCAAAACAGAAGGTAGTATGGTAAAATCTGCAGGCACTTTCCCTGCATGCTTGTGGATTGCACACCCAGAAGTGTGCAGAGATGCTGTTCAAGCTACAGTGACCTGCCATTACCTGAATGCAGCATGTGCTTCCTGGTCATACTTTCACAATAACATAGGTTAGCATTTTAAAAATATATTTATACTGGGATCTTTGTTTGAGTGGTTCAATTTTACTTGAAACTCAAAACGCAAAATGAGAAACCCCCGTACAACTCAAAGGTATGAGCTGCAGAGTCATACCACTGCAGAGCTTTTTCTGTGGGTGGTGACACGTTAGTGGGGTGCCTCACTGAAATGTGACACTGCAACAGGGCAATAAACTGGTAGGTGACAGTGATAACAACCCCTTCTTTCCAAAGGAGGCCTTGGGGGAAGAGAGGCTACTTTAAAATCCAAAAATCCTCCAACTGTTAGAGGAGGAAGGAAGGAAACTTTTCAGGGTTTTATGCTGTAACTTCACACACCTTCTTTTATGCAAGTAAAGAGCATGTGCTGTTACCAAGTTTCATTTTCATGGAAGAAAGAGCTCTAAAGATGAAATACACTAAGGGTTACACAAAACCAGCTAAACCAGTAATATGTCAGTGGATAAAGAGCACTGTATTTTGCCTGTCTACTAGATTCCAAACTTGAAATTAGTCTGCCTGATATCTAACAAGGTATTCTGTTACAGATTGCTGCTCATCAAACCTTAATCCCTGGCATTGCTCAACTATAGATTCTGACAGAAACCAATCTGGCCTCTCACTTTTTCCTGACCTACCAGAACAGTAGGAGACTTATTTCAGTGATCAAATAGCAGATTATTACAATTATGCTATTATAAACATCTTATTTCTTTAGCTCTTGGTTTCTCCACCTATTTCACCATTACTATAAAATATTTTTTCATAACTGATAAATGGAGCTGGCACACTGCTACTGGTATGGTTAGAGCAGTCATGCATTTGAAGAGGAAGTCCCATTATGTTATTGAGATTCTGGTTTGTGGCTTTGGTCCCTTGATTCCAGGAGCAGCTGTCATTCCCTATCAGAGAAGTATGTGACTTACAGTCATGTAGATTTGGTCTGGATAAGGCAGTTGGTTGTCATGGACATCTAGTCCAGAGCCGGAAGTGCTGAGAAATACTGAGAGTTTGCTGGTGAGCTAACAGTACATCTGGTGGAAGTGAAGAAGTGAAGGGAGATCTGTCCACTCTGGTTCCTTCAGGGATGAATGTATGAAATGTGATGCATTCGTAACTAGAATTTCCCCCGGGAGGTAGGAAATCAAAAGGAAGTACTGCAGTGAGCAGTCCTTATTGTCCATCTCTCGTCACGGAAGTGTAGTGGCTCTTTCTAGGTTAATGCTATCTCTCCTCAACACTTGCTGTGTGGAAAAACGTTACTTCATACAGTTACCGTTTTTTTTTTCCTTTTTGTTTTTAGCATAGTATGTCTTTGAAATCTTCAAATTGTCTACTTCCACCCTAATTTAATGAGAAAGCTATTTAACTCTTTGTTCCAGGAGTCTCTTACTGTTCTCTTGTCCTTTTAAACTGTACTTTTACAGAGCTGTGAAATGAAATGGATTTTTATGGACTTGATTTTTGACAGTGCATGACCTTTTAACACTTTCCAGGTATCTAGAAAATGTTAAGAAGATAAAACCACTCTGGTACATTAATGATTCAGAAAGATAAATTTATAATGAATTCACTGGGTACATGTAACTATTTTATTTGGCATTTTTGTATTTAAATGGCTGTATTTATTTTCCTGTCATGACAATTTATATATAACGTGCCATAATTGTACAGATAGCATGTTTTATGAGTATGGTTTCTAAATGGAAGATAACTTAATGTTTATATTCAATGAAATTATAGACTGTGTAACACAATATCTGAATTAAAACTACTTTTGAAATTGCTACCTATTGTAAATAAGGCTGGTATTCATCTTTCCGAGCCAAATACGCTGACCAGATTCTCGATAGCTTCCTCGATCCCAACCAGAAGCAGCATGCTCCGGAAGTGGGCAGGCGCATTCTCTATAGCTGCCATCTTCTGCTCCAGGACTGCAAGAAAAACACAACCACAGACAGATTTTGAAACAGCTGCACTGTTACTGGCAGCCAAAGCAGGTTCCCTGCTGTCTAGAAGAGGAGGACAAGCTTGTTACATTTTGTGAGCCCTGTTAAGTGAAGAGATACAGGAGCTGAAGCTTAGCTGCATGCTAAATTCCAATCTGTTTGCCTGGCTGGGCTCCACAAGAGGGATTTCCACGTGCCCTGAAGAGATGTTAGGAAAAAAAGCGGAAAGGCTTTCCCCAGGAAGCTCAGAAACAGTAACTGTGCTATGATTCTATGTTACCTTGCTTTGGTACTTTAGTCAGAAGGTCCAGAACAGGTGTAGTTCTCCCTTCCTCATCGATGTGTATCTTCCAAACAATCATTAATTCAAACCTGTACATAGGCACAGAAAAGCTGGTTAAGGGTTAACTCAGCACCTGTGTGAGGTTTCTTCAAAGCAGGAAGTGCAGTAGTTGAAGGTTCCACTTGGTGTGCTCTTACACAAAATTCACCCCAAGGAATGCAACACCCTGATCTCTGGTTCCGCAGTCAAGACCAGACATACATGTATTGGAATCGAGGAAAACCAGTGATCTACTGCTGAGGAATGGTTTCAGGCATGCTCCAATTCTCAACCTCAAAGATTTTTCCCATGGTTCATATTATCCCTTAGGAATGGTAAGTTTCCATGGCACAGTGATAAAAAGTAAGATAGATGGCATCACTCTGTGCCATATTTGCACCCTGGGCTCAGGTGTCGCACTTGGATGCAGAATGAAAATGGAGAAAAATGATTTCAGATGAAGCATTTGTACAAACAGGGATGCTTTGGGTTTGAAATAAGGTCCACCCTGCTATTCTTGGCCTTTTTAGAGTAATGCCCAGGGGTAAATCTGTCTTAAGGTCTAGAGTCCTGCACTGGCTTGCTTTTAATTTTTTAAATACTCTTCACCCTCATTACTCCCTCAAGAGTCTTGGTGGTGATTTCTGCAAGGCTAAATATTAGTTCCAGCTTTTGCAGCAGGACGAGGTCACTGTACTCTACAAAGGGACCAGTGAGGCCACTGGGTTCAGCGGGGGAAGACTGTCACGTACACAGGGGTTACTCTAAAACAACAGTTGTAATAGATTCTCCTCTTGACTGTATTTTGTATTTCCCTCCCATCTCTGCTTTTAGGAGTATTCGTTATGGAAAGTAAGGCTTTCCTGATCCCAGCTGACCTGGCACAGTAACAAGTCATTGCAAGGAGGAAGGTCCCCTTCTGACCAGTTGTGACTGTGGAAGTTTCCTTTCACTAGGATTTGCTGGCCTTTTGCTACTTCATTCTTAAAAATTCTTTGGGAATTTGTACACAGCTTGTGCTGGGATTTTGCAAACCAATTAATATGCAAGTGTATTTCTACTAACCCACTGAAATGGTATTATTGTGGGTGAGAGGGAATATGTATAATGGCATTTGGCACCTGGGTGACATGAAGAGAAACTGCAGAATACCACCTAGTCACTTTCTGACTATGCTGGGCTCAGAAAGATTCATTTCAGCAGCCCGGAATTAAAGCTTTTGGGTTTAAATGGCAGATCTGGCTAAAGCAGACAGCACTACCTATACTAGGGTTTATTTGTATTTGTTTGGGCTAGCAGTAATAACAAATGGGAGTGCAGTGCTCCCCTCCCTTGTCTAACTGATTTCCTTCTTAAACAATGGAAAAACACAACCCTGGCTGTTCTCAGTCACACAGTGGCTGTGGTTTTCTTTCCATTCTGTAAGAGACCATGACCAGAGACCCATGTTTTGCCTGGGTGTGGTGTGATTGCTGCACAGAAGAGAGCTCCAATGGTGCCTGTGCATGCAAGGATGGAGCAGGTCAGGCACCAGGGTAGAAAGTGCCACCCTATCGCACAGTGGATGCATCCGACATTCCTAAATTTGGAATTTAGACTCTTCATTGTAGCACAAGCTTCCAAAACTAAGAGAGTAATGGATTTGGTTTTTAATGCAAATTAAAAGCCTGCTTGAGCCCTTTATTTTTTCCACCTAGCTTTTTAAGAGTGGGTACACGCAGCAGCAATGTAATAGATTTTTCTAACAAAGCCACGTGCACGTTACCTCTACATATATTTAGTTGGTTTTTTTATCTCTTCACATTTTTAATGTGTGGTTATAACCCTAATATATAACACACAATATCTAGGCTTTGTGTTTAAACACGTTACAAAGCAGAGTGACACCGTTCAAGCAGACCAACAGCAAACCCTATGCGTTTCATAATCCTTTATCTGCATAAGTCAAGAAATGGATTTATTGGCTTACCCAGAAGTTTTGGGGTTCCTCAGCAGTATATAATCTCCCAGCAGGCCTTCCGGAAGGGTCACAATGTCAGGATATTTTTCCTGAGAATAAATAGGTTCAAAAGGGTATAAATTAGGTCACAAAAATCGTAGACAAGGTGGCTTATAAGGAGTGCTTTCCAGTTGCAATGCATCTCACCCGCTTGCATCTGTAGTAGCATGGTTACTCTTAACAAGTTTAAATTCTGACATATTGGGTTTGGTTTATTTTGTGGTGTTTAAAGTTTGAATGGTTTTGGGGTTCTTTTTTTTTTGGGGGGGGGGGGGAGCAGTTTGCTTTTTTTTGGGGGTTTTTTTGTGAAATATCATCCGTGGGATATCCAGAGATACTTAAATTTGGTCACCTCGGAGGGAAGCCCAGTATTGTGCACTGGTACAAACAGGCTTAGAGGCCCTTGTGCATGGCCTTGGAAACCGTGAGAGATTATTTTTTACCTCAGTTCTGTTAATATGATTTTAATAGCACATTATAATAGATCACCATGGCATCAGTCTCTGCTCTGTGATTTCCATAACTTTACTACCATGCTCTGTTTTGCTACTTTTGAGAAACTGGACCACCGAGCTCCACAGAGAGCTTTGAAAACATAAAGTAATAAAGACAATGAGATACCAACATAACCACTACTATCAGAATATAACAGGACAATGGGAACATGATGAAATATATAAAACTGCTTTTAAACTTCCATATTAGTGTGAATTAGAGCTATTTGCAGCTGCTACAATGTGCAGAGATTGATAATTGTTCCATTACTTTGTTAGTGCGTATCATATTTTACAGTCTTGGAATTACCCAAGCCTTGCAAATTCTGCTATAACTATTTTAAAAGCGTGTAAAAGAAAAGCAGAATAGTAGCTGTGGATGGATTCTTTAGAAGTTCTGCAGTAGGAAAGGTGACAGGTTACTCAGGAGTATGAGGAGCTGCATGGACATGCTATTGCAAAGGAAAACAGAATCCACACGCAGCCTGTTCCCAGAAGACTTCAACACTGTTACTCCCTTGTACTGCCTTATGTACTGGATACGAAGCTGTGTTCCAAAGATTGCCTTTATAAAGTGTGAAAAGTCTGTGAGCCTTTATCATTCCACAGAACTCTCAGGGCAAGTGGTGTGCATTATGGAAAAGGAGCGGGAGAGCTCATCTTTGAAAAGCATTGGAGAAAATGAGCTCGCTTCTGCAGGATTACGCCTCATCTGGCTGACTGAAATTGCTACCAGATGTGACCTTGCTCTGGTTTAGGAATTTATGACAAACTGAAGGGGATTGGAGCAGAATGCCAAATGACATAAAACACATGGAATTTGCCAGGTTTAATGTCTACAAAGGATCTAGCACTGTATTTACCATGGGGATAAAGACCACGAACTATCCTGGGAACAAAGACAGAGTAGGGGCAACAAAGCACACAGCCGTTGCAGCACAGAGACGTGCAGATCTGGGGCCACTCGCCTACCAGAACAGTCATCTTTTTTCAGCTCTGCTCCCTGTGGAATTATGCTCCTCTGAGGATAAAATAAGTTTTTCAAACTTCCCTTCTCAATAACCCTCATCTTTAATATTCTCCATGTAATATCAGAGGTCTCAGAGATTGTAGCAATCTCTTCAGCTCCAGGTTGCAAATACTTATTATCGCAAATAATTTAGGATTAGCTCAAATTTGGTGAACTCAACTCTGAAGTTGTTTACAAGAGAACCTATGCATACCATAGCTAAACACTGTCAGGTTTTATCTTCACCCGCTCGTACCTAACACCTTTGGGAATCACAAGAGAAAACAGATCAGAGGAATGAGAATTCAGCTTTTCAAATCACTCTAAAACACACCCCTGACTTCACCCTCACCAATGCATTTACCCCCAACTGAGAGTGGCACTTTCTGTGTACAGAAACCAGAGGTATCCCAAGGAAATCTCAGTGTGTGATTTCCCTTGTACCTGGAAACGTGTGTTGGCAAGTTCTGCACACAGCAAGTGGTTATTCTGTACTGTCAGTAAATGGCCAGGGTCTTAGCAATCAATCTGAATGCCATGAGAATCTGATCTTGTATGAAATTCACAGGATTTGGGATAAAGTCCAGCTTCTTAGCAGGAAAGATCATATCTTAGCAATCCACAAAACATAAAAAGCCAAAACATAAATAGCTACATCTCTCCAGGCAGAAAACTCACTAGAACTGAAATCTAATTGTGGCATGAAGCTGTGCCTGACCCAGACCCTCATGAGGATGCATGGCCTGTGTCTCACCAAAGGATGACTCCTTAGAACGACCACACAGCAGAAGCAGGAAGCAAAACTACCACACCGGGATTACATGAGCAATCTTGAACACTGAAAATGTAGGGAAAAAGCCAGGAAAGGCAGTCATGCAATCTACCTTTTCTATTCCACACATAAAATACAATATCTGTATCCCACGGGAAACATGTGGATCTGACATGTAAAGGAAAACCAAAGCACATCGTATGCAAAAACTGCAACAGTCCTGACAGAACTACAATCCCAAACACACTTTGGGGGTACCAGATCATCTCATCTTCTCTGCTAGGCCACTTTTCCAAGTTTTCCCAAGAGAAAAGCTGAGCAATAACCAGGGCAACAGAATGGCCTAATCCACTGAAAGGTCCCATAGGAAAGTCCAAAATTCACGTGGGATGTTATAAACCGGACATGGGGCAACTGAAAGGTATCACACCAAGTACTGCGATGCCAGATGGGAAGGATCAGTTACAACTGTGCTAAACAAAACCTGACTTTAATCAAGAAATGTCTTTCCTCAGATGACTTTTAAATGTCAGTTTATGATCAAAACCAAAAAGGCTGTGCTATTATTACTTCTGGACGGAAATTGTTTTTCCAGCTCCTTCAGGAGTCCGAGCAGGGAATCTTATGGGAACTTTTGTCTAAAACAGAAACAGTCTCAAATCACAAAGGGATGACTTTCATGATAGAATACACAGTCTTCCCTTTCTCCCATGACACATCTTACATAAAGATACACATGCAGCCATCCAAGTGGACACACTTGTAGGATCTATTTTTAAGCAGAATTTGGGGAATTTTCTGCATGCTCTTCTAAGGACATTGCTTTAAGTTAGTCAGCTTAAAAGCCATAGCTACAAATGCCAAGCAAAACTGGCAAGACAAAAACTGTAATAAAAGCAGATGGATTTGTTTCTAACCCACTTGTCAAGAAAGTAATGCTACTCTGCTCGTAGTTGGAAAAGTACTTCATAGTTACAGTACTAGTTTTGAACTTGCATTCTGTAAGGATGATATATAAGGAGTCACGCCACTGTGAGTCCCTTCATAGGTGTGACCTACTTCTACGTTTCCCAAAGATTCTCCACTTGGGCTCTGATTCGGGTGATTTGTGTGTGTGGTTTGCTCAACTAAGGCCACATTATCAACCACTGAAGGCATACACAGGACTTTAAAATAACATCAGTGACTCTTTAGTAATTCAATTTTAGTAATTCAAATATAAACTATTTGCAAAACCAAGGAAAATTCTAGGTAAGTGTAGAATACCAGTAACAACATGATTAAATCCCAGAAGTATTAAACCACCAACATTAAATCCACTGCCACCAGTCTGCTGCCCACTGCAAAAAACTGAGGTCAATCCCTCCAGCATCGCTCAAAGGGAAGCCGTCCTGGTGTACTGCCCCACGTGCTCTGGGTGGGATAGTCTCCATTCCAAGTAGCTGCGTTCTCCAACAGCCTTGTTCTCCAGTTTTAGCAGCAGTCTAACTCAGGTAACAAGTGCAGTAGTTTTACTATTACATGATCAAGCCCTAAAGATACATAGAGCCAGCAAACACCAAACTACAAAATGAAAGAAATGCAGCAATTACATGTGTGGAAATTAGTTTCTATTTCTACCTTTAGTAAGCCATCTGCTAGCCCAGGTAACTACAGTTCCATTATTGAGACCTGCTCTTACAATTTGTCTGTCCTTAATGCACACTGCTAAAATATTTTGCGCTAACTTCACCAGGAACTCTTATCCTCAAGCCACAAACTGTGTTAATCTGTCACAAACTGAATGTCCTGCGTACATTTTTAATCAATGACCTTTCTAGAAACATAAGTTGCTTTGGAGAGTTTCAGTTCTAGGCACTGCACAATCCATTTCTTAATGTATTTCTATTAAGTAAAATATTACATTCTGTAAGGCAGCTGTCACCAACATTAAAATGTAACAAAGATTTACACTTCTCTGTATTTTTAAAGCCCTAAGTAAGAGAAAACATTCTCCAAGAAATTTACCTTTTCTGGTACCACGCGCTGCTCAGACTTCAACAGATGAGACAAATCAGACTGTGAGTACCCCACCATTGAGAAATGAGCATTACTATGTCTGAAAAGGAATGCATCCTGGTTTTGGTTCTTTCCTTCCTCTCCACTGCTTGACTGGGCAACAGCAGTGCCATATAAATTGATGAACACTAAAAATATGAGCACAAAGATAAAAGAAGAGCCTGTAGTAGAAGTGAGAGAAGATCTGTAAGACAGCCATGGGTTTGAGAAGGTTTTTGTCTCAAATAGCATTTCCTTGAGACTTCTGAGCTGTAATCAAAGGCCTAGAACCTTTAGAATACACAAGAAGAGGAACTCCTTGCCTGCAGATGCTGCAAGTTTGTCACATGCTTAAGTCAATCTTTAGGTAGAAGTGTTTGCTGTGCAATGCCAGCATTTGTGTATTATTTGTCAGTGAATACCGTAAGCACTACCAGTGTCAGTAAATATTGCGTTCAAAGCCTGAAAGGTCCAAAATATCACAACATTCTGTAAAAAGACTTCTCTTCTGATGCACTGGAATTACTGAGTCAGAAAGACAGATGGTTCACAAGGGGAAAATTCCTGCAGACAGATTTTGTGGTTTTAATGTGCTACATCTTCGATTAGATGTAACTTCACATTTCATTTAAAGAAGCTTTTAAAAATTATATAAAGAAAGTAATATGATAATGACAATGTAAATGTATGAGCAAAATCAGCAAATCTATACTATGTCTCCTCAGAGATTTGCATAACATCCTCCATACATAAAGCATTAGACAAACAGAAGGAACACAAATGTTTAGTTTTTTCACAGAAACCCAGCTCTGTGACTGCCACGCTTACTGAAAGGATTCCAGTGTTGTAACAACAATGTCAAGGATGGCAAACCCAGCACCCTCCAGTGCTTTAGGTCTGGCCAAGCAAACAACAGTCCATTAAAAACTACTCAACAACATAAATCATTACATTACTGTTAAATCAACTGACTTTGTCTACCAAGATTGTATATGTAAACTGATGCAAATATAAACTGGATGAATTTCCTCTTATTTTTCCGAAGCATCGGGTGCACAGGTAAAATACTGACCCACAAATCATAAAAAAACCCCAACCCAATTCAATGAATATAGAAAGCAATAGAATTTATTGTGAGAGAACTACTTAGGAATTACTTTTCTACGACACACCTCAGCAGCCAGCTGAGTATGTTTACGCTCCGGGCTGACATGCTTAAATCCTTGTTTCTTCAGCAGCTCAATACTGGAAACAAAGGTTTTTGGGAGCTACTGGGGTATTCGTAAGGCTTTAACAGTCACATTTTGAAGGAAAATTCACTTAATCCCATGCCATATATTTTTTGGTTGAAAAAGAAAGTATTCTTTATATGGCATTTCATATACTCTTTGGCATCTGTGTAAATAAATTCTGTATTACCTAAAACCTGTATTTGGTGCATAGTGTATTAATCATATTACACAGGACTTTTACAAATGGACTTTTGCTTTAAGGTATGCAATGAACCCATGGGACAAGAATTAGAAGATACAGTGAATCCCTTGTTGTGCATGTATGTATATGATTCACATAAGCTATTTTTTGTTGTTGTTTTCAGGAACTCCACTACAGCAAAAGAGGAACATTTGGAAAGCGATGAATTCAGTTACACCATTATCATCTACTGATACTTGGGGCAGTGCTGGGGCTATTCCCTCATTCAGAGCAATGAAGAACTAGGATCTCACTATTTCAATTTCAGTTTCTAGAGCAAGGCAGTTTATCACCACGCTAATTACGGCAGCATCTCAGAACAGTGTGCTTAGGGAATCAGCGTCCCAGTCCTTGCTTGATCTCTGACCATCACCCTGAGTGTGATAGGTTTCCACAGAATCATTCATGTTGGAAAAGACCTTGGAGGTTTTCAAGTCCAACCATAAACTTAACACAGACAAGTCCACCACGAAACTGTGTCCCTAAGTGCCACAAAATTGTGCAATTAGAGTAAGAAATACAACACAATTGCTAAGGTAGCATTCTACAAATAATTTGAATACCCAGGTTCAAGAAAAAAAATTATCTCGTTCTAACTTCCCTCTAGACTAAACAGTATGGGACATTAGAAATACTTAACACAAACTATTTTTGCATTTCTCCAACTTGTAGCTAGCATTGCACAAACCCACTTGATCAACTCCTCCTGCTGCAGTCAAGTGTAATTTTACAGTAATTCCACAAGATGCAAATCTTCATGTGTTACCTCTTCTCATGCATGCTTAAAGTGTTAAATGTTTATAAAATAAATAATGCTGTATAAATTCTATTTGCTTTTACACTTGGCTTTAAAGAAAAAATTAGGTCTGAGTCCCATACCTGTTGGATTAGCAATGCTGATGGTTTGGGGAAGGCTGCGTGTGCTTAAATAATATTTTCCTTTTGGCCGTTTGGTCATAATGAGATTCAGACTTGAGTCATGGAAACATGAGGAAATCAAGCATCAACACAGCCCCACTTAACCAGATGCATATTATTTTTTAGGACAAACCCATGTATTCATGCTAAGCAACATGTATTGCTGAAGCTGCGGCACCAAATGTCCTGTGTCCAAACCAACATGTTCTAGTGGCAAGATGCTCAAGTGGGTGTGCTATCAGCTTCTGCATCACCATTTCATGTGGCTTTGTGAAAACAGACACAGTTCAGTGTTCGCCTGAAAGCTAACAACATTGTAACCTGAAGTCAATGATTTAATTAAAATATGGCAATCTTTTCAGGAAACAGAGGGTGTTTAACTAAATGTCAGTTAAAGCACAAAACTACAAACATTATTAGCACATCAAAGGTCAACTTTCATCAGATGGTTATTACATCCTTGGGAAGATGGCAGCGTGCTTTTCGTTTTGGATAAGAATAAATATCAATTTGAAGCTACTGGGGTATGTTTGAACTAGATGATATTAAGGTCCTTTCCAATCCCAACTATTCCATGATTCTACGTAATAAATTATAGCTATGAAAATAAGCTATTGTATCTACCACAGCCAGAAAAAAAACTTTAATAAAACCCATTTTAAACAATAAAACGAGAGAATTAGAAAAGGGAAATATTTTATAAATGTGTTCTTGCATGCTATTTTTTCTTTAATGTCTACACTGAAAACTGCTTTGCAAGGCCTAGAATTATATCTTGAAGTATTCAAAGAACGGCACATTGAAAGTTCAAAGCACAAAGGTTCTCAAAAATCACCATGAGGTTTCTCATTTTGTGCAATGTAAGGAACTGAAACCAAGAAAATATAATGTACTTTTCCCCTTCAACTAAATTACACGGCATAAAACCACCATATTTGCAAACTGGATTTATCAGACTTCACCACTCATAATTATGTCTCAGAATAAACACAGCTTCCATCTTCCACTGAGTGAAATGTTTATTTAGGTGGGAACAGTCCTGCTCGTGATCCACGTGGTGCAAATTGCACAAAACTCACAGGAGGCTTCAGAGCCAAAGAGCACGTTTACAAAAAGAAGTGCCCAACGAAAAGTGGGTTTGTCTGTGTGGCAGCCACAGTTCATCTCGCCGCTCTGCTCCCTTCTTTGAAAACCACAAGTGATACCAACATGCACGTTTCCTTTTTAGGAGAGGAAAGGAGAGTTTTGGGAGCAAACTTGAGGAATTAGTCCTGGACAGGGGAAATCTTTGCAGGAAACGCTTCCCAAAATGTCCTCACAAGCTCAGAATATGCCTCTTTTCCCACTGTGCATACATGCAGCTGGTTACCTGAATGCAAATTGCTCCGCATCCGCTTGGTTTCAGAGCTGTGTTTTTAGCAGACCAGATCTGTACCTCAAGAGTATAGACTGCTTTGCTAAGATTCAGCCTTGCAACTACCTCCTACAGTTGAGTAAATGCTCTACAGCAGGATCTGAAACGGACTGTGAGGAAGTCTTACCACCAGCCCCAAACCCATACAGCCTTAGCAAACTGCCGAAGACATTCCTTTGAGTTGTTCTTTTTCCCTATTCATCTTCAGCTGTTTCAGCCCCTACTCTATTACATTACCGTCTATTTTCCTTCTTTCACATTTCCCTAACATTATTTTTGATGTTTGATTCAACCATGGTTGTACAGTACCCAATTCAGTTTGTCACTGTTCACTATTAATCTACCATGTGATTTTTATTTTCATAATTGGATCTAGGCTGCATATGTACAGGAGAGCTGCCCCAGCACTGCCCAGGCCCAAGTACACCTACTACTTTGACTCTTATAAAGCATTTCCTTTCAATATCACTTTGTCATATGGTAACCACATGTCTATCTGCAACTTAATTACAGCAGTCTGGGAATAAATGAAATACATACTCAAGGTTTATTTTTAAAATGTGAGGAAAAAAAGAATTAAATGAAAATGAAACCTTGGGCAAGAACAGGAAGGGGAACATAGCAACTGCTCAGCAAAAAAAGAAGTTGCAGATGTTTTTTCTTTTTTTCTTGCTGGGAAAGAGATAAGTCTTTGTTACTTCTTTTTTAAATTGTCAAGGCAGAAGTTTTCCACTAGATTACGAACAGTTACACTCCTGAGAACATGTACGAGCCAATGTTTCTAAAGCAAAAGCACCAAGGTACTTTTGTCTGTGTTTGTTTCTATAGTAAGTAGGCATATTGGAAATCAGAACACGCTCCTCCAGAGCAGCTGAAGACCTGCAGGCTCGCTCACTCTACCTTCAGAGACTCTGTGTTGCTGCACCAGACACCCCAAACTGCTCCTGAGTTGCAGAACGATCTTCACCTATTAATGCTGCCCTCTTGGACACAGACACTGGCAAACCTGAAGGTGTCAGGGGGCCATGGTTAAGAGGCTAGAAAAGACTCCAGAAAGCAAGAATGCTTCTGCTGCCACAAGATCAACTTCAGCACAACCCTGTCAGATGTGTCACCTGGAGATGCCTGCCTGGGTGTTGCATGGCTTACAGAAAGCAGACATCTCTCCTCCTGAGAACAAGTGTTCTGGAGCTACCGGTCAGTGTCAGGATATACACAGAACAAACATGCCATCTCCTACTCAGGGACAGCACATTCCCCTTTGTTTGCTCCTGTACCAGATTTTATTGACCATCCACTTAAACTGAAGAATCATAACCCCTGAGTTAGTTCCTCCTTTCTCTTTGCCTTTTTAAGTTTAAATAACCCAGTCTTTCCAGATTAAAATTTTAGGACTTACTGGTTATTTAACTTTTAAAGAACACTGTCTCAATTCTAAGGCGGCTGTAGAGCCATCCTCTGCACAAGTATTGTACAGTTCCACATCCAGGGCATACTACTTGATTTGGTTTTTTGTGGGAGAGCATTAACTCTGCACCTGGGAATTTCTTTCAGTGAACCAGTAGAGCTCAGTAGTTTTGCTCCTCCTTTGCAAGTTTACTGACATACTAGTTTTCATTATATTGTGTTTTGAACCCCCTACCCTACCTCTGCAGTTAAATATAATTAAACACTTCATGATGATAAACTTAAACGAAGGTACTGTGTGGATATGTCTAATTTAGTAAAGAGGTACTAAGCAGTCAGGAACAGAATGGAAACAAAAACATTAAGAAAGGCAAAAAGACGCCATATTACAGAACTGCATGAAGAATCAAAAATTTCAGAAGAAATAATTGTGAGCCAATTTTTTAATAATCTGAAGGAAGTAGACTGCAGGAAGGTATTTTTAAGAGAGAAATTAAGCTAAGTTTGGGTTCTTTTCCCCCCCAACAGAAGCAAGATACTGTTATAGAACCTTAAATATTTTTCTGTACAGAAGATGCTGCAAGATTTTCTCTAAGCCTTTTTGATGGCTTTGTAAAAGGGTCCTGGATTGCATAAAGCAACTTGGACTGGAAACACCATAGAAGAGTTGGTTATCAAATGTAACCCAACTTGCTTTTGTACAGTTTACATTACGAAGCCTGTCCAAACAGCAGAATTTAAACATAATCTAAACAACAACATCTGAATTTGGTTAATGACTTGGCTCTGAAGCTGTGTTAGTTTTTTTCTAAGTACCCTGATTAATTTAAAAAGTAATCATAGGACACAACAAAGAACATTCAGTTCACCTATATATGCTCAATGTTGCACATTTGCTTTTAAAAGCATGATTATAAAGGTTTTCGATAAGTTATTCAACTTCTGTTGATCATTTACTGCTGTGGTTATTTCATTTGACTGGATCGGGCAGAAGATAAAAGTGCACAGTTAAGAACTAGAACCAGGGAACTACTGTTAATCAATAAACTCCATTAATTTTTACAACTAGAACAGCCACCCTTTGGCAGAGTAATTGGAGTTCTTTGAGATCTGTTATCCCTGTAAAGATAATGTACCTGCCTCAGATGAGAGAATTTTAACCTTGACTTCATTAGCCAGTGATTCTGTTCATGTATGAGCCAGGAATTATCATCAATGCAATATACCCAAACTATGTATTATTAATTGTTGTGTGGCAGCAAGACTTCCATCCCTCCCCCAAGTTTTTTTTGTACCACAGATTCTGCAAAGAGAAATTCAAAGCAAGAAGGACAGCACACAGTAGAGGACAGGATAAAATAATCTAATAACTTTCAGTTATTATTACTTATTAATCTAACTGCCAATGAATAGATCAGGTACAGAAAAGGTATTTGGAGTCCTGTTCAAATAAACCTTAGAGACCTGCCTTTCTAAAAGCATCTGAAGAGTTATTCACTTCTTAAGAGTTATTCGCTTCTTTGTGGGCAAACATGTAAAGACATGTATGTCCATAGATCCACCTGGAACATCCAAAATATCAGGTTTAATTTATCACCAAGGGATATAAACTGTACAAGAAGTCAATCTCATTTAGAGCAAACTGTCCAACAGCAGAGAGGCTTTTGGTCAATTAGTAGCTGCTAAATCTGCCTGTACTACCACCTTGGTACCTTAAGAAAGTGGTAGCTGTTCTGTAATCTTTACTGGACACCAGAGGCAAAGGGGCAACCTGCACAACAAACAGACAGAAAACCTCCCGCATGACTTGCACTCAAGAATAAAGATATGCTCCTTCTTTAGTTCCACTTTAGATTTTGCATCACTTGATAAGCAACAATGTACACAGAATAATTCCCACCTACTGCCTGTAGTACAATAATATTCTTTACCTAGCCATCATAAGGACCAGATTTTGCCATAAATATACGTAGCTATGTACGTAACATGCATCCTTGTATAAATCGGTGCTTATTTTCACAATAGTAGTGAATACCCATAGTAGTATTATTGTTCCTGAGCATCAGAAAGGGGTTTAACATCTGCATTAGGAGAAAAGCAAAGCTTTCTATAAAAATGTACGCTGTAGACATGTTAAAATCTTTCCCTCAAAATGCCCTCTCTAATGGTTCTACAAAGCATTTAGGATAATCTCATTTAGTAGCTTTCATCGGTCTGGTTATGAAAAATTATCAATTGCCTCAAATATTCTGCTTATGTGAAAATACATATTAACATGAAATGATAACAAGCCTGTTGCTATCAACAAGATATCAACAGTCCAGTTGAAATGACCCTGAAAGCTTTAAGCCCACTGAATTCCTTTAATGTAATACCCAAATACAGTTCTTTAAATCTGGCTGTCAAAAGCATGACATTTCAGTTCATCACACACATTCTTAGCATAAACAAGAGTGACAGAAGAAACATTCTCGAGAAGACCCAAGCACCTACAAGTAGAGATTTATTGTACACAAAAGCATGTAACAATTTATAATTACTGTATGTGTAAGGGTGCAAAGTTGTCAATGCACTGATAAACAACAGGCGCATAAAAATAGTCAACTGACCTCAAACTTTCATCTACTAAATGGCTGCAATAACAAAGCAGCAAACCCCCAACGAAATGGAAAAAAATCCCCCAAAACACTTGTACTGTAACACTATTGAGTCTGCAGCTCTCTAATATACCTTAGACTAAATCTTGTAGAACAAGGATGATTTTGACTCAGATATTTGTATACTGCCAAGTACAAAAGAATTTAGGGCAGTGATGAGAATTCTTTAGTGTATCCTCTAGGAGAAACTGTATGCAGCTGCCAGGCGAAAACATATTCTTGTGCCCCACCTTATTTGGTTTTTAAATGCCAAAGTTGCAATCACTAAGAATGTGCTGTGATGTGTATATAAATATTTGTTTTATTGCTAGGTAGTGCTACAACACAAAGAAGTAATAGTAATACTAATGCTAGCTGCCAGTGCAATTCATTCACGTTCAACACAACCCCGAGGTGCTTTTTCATTTGAATTTAAATAGCAGGCAGTGCAGAAACAATTCAGACAACCTGGTAACAAATCTTGTCCTTGTAGAAATCCAGTTGAAAGAAAATCAGCTAATACTACTGCTTCTCTTTCTATTTCTTCAGTTTCTCAGTCAGTTTAATTCTCTTGTGTTTTTAAAGCTCTAAGGAAGCAAAGCAACACAAACATGCATGCCTATAAACCCAGTCTATGTTTAAGACTTTCCATTTCCCAGTTGCATACTAACAAGATTAGTCCTAATTCAATAACATAAAGTTGTAGAATAATGCACATTAACAGTGTGGATACTGGAGCACCAGCTTCTGCCAGAACATGCTTTTACACTGCTGGATGTGAGGAAGCACAAGAAGCCTTCAAGTCGTCTGTTCACTGGCACTCATCCCAAATTCCTCTGCAAACTCTCCCCACAGCTATTGACTGTTTTCCACACAAACCAATGGGCAAAATGCCACTGTCTGGCCTGAGCTACAGGCGTCTCCAGATGGAGTGATCATGGATCTAGACTGCGGAATGACTTCAGAACTGTTGGAATTCAGCATGCTTTGCAAAAGGACTTAGTACTGTGTGGCATACAGCAACGCATTGCCTTGATTCAAAACTGCATGCTCAGTGAGTCCACGCTCAGTTGGGTTATTAATAAAATCACTCAAGAAAGGTAGAACTGATGTCAGGGTTTCTATACTATTAGCAGTTCAGTGAAAGGGGCATGCCCTTCAGGCTT
Organism: Ara ararauna; assembly: GCA_028858755.1. Classification (NCBI taxonomy): domain Eukaryota; kingdom Metazoa; phylum Chordata; class Aves; order Psittaciformes; family Psittacidae; genus Ara; species Ara ararauna. The sequence goes on along the minus strand of CM054385.1, from coordinate 19,994,500 downwards.
TGTCCTGTTGGCCTACACAGATGAACTGCTAATCGCATAAGCATATGATTGATTATATTATGCTATAGTCTAACTGGGTATTCAAAGTTTCAAGTTTCCACACAAAGAGCAATATTTTAAAAGATTGTCATGCCATTTCAATATAAACAACAGTGCAGACATTTCCAGCATTCTAATCCAAGCAGTAATTAATGAATCTCTAATTATCTGAGGTGTATTAACAAGACAATATAGACTCATAGAATAGTTAGGGTTGGAAAGGATCTTAAGATCATCCAGTTCCAACCCCCCTGCCATGGGCAGGGACGCCTCCCACTAAACCATGCCACCCAAGGCTCTGTCCAACCCGGCCTTGAACACCGCCAGCGATGGAGCATTCACAACTTCCCTGGGCAACCCATTCCAGTGCCTCACCACCCTTACAGTAAAGAATTTCTTCCTCATATCCAATCTAAACTTCCCCTGTTTAAGTTTGAACCCGTTACCCCTTGTCCTATCACTACAGTCCCTCATGAAGAGTCCCTCCCCAGCATCCCTATAGGCCCCCTTCAGATACTGAAAGGCTGCTATGAGGTCTCCACGCAGCCTTCTCTTCTCCAGGCTGAACAGCCCCAACTTTCTCAGCCTATCTTCATACAGGAGGTGCTCCAGTCCCCTGATCATCCTCGTGGCCCTCCTTTGGACTTGTTCCAACAGTTCCATGTCCTTTTTATGTTGAGGACACCAGAACTGCACACGATACTCTAAGTGAGGTCTCACAAGAGCAGAGTAGAGGGGCTTAGCAACTTCATTTGCCAGCTCCTTCAGGACCTGCGGATGGATTTCATCAGGTCCCATGGACTTGTGTACATTCAGGTTCCTAAGATGGTCTCAAACCAGATCCTCTCCTACAGTGGGCCCAGGGTCTTCATTCTCACAGTCCCTGCATCTGCCTTCCAAGACATGGGTGTTATGGTCAGAGCATTTGCCAGTGAAGACTGAGGCAAAGAAGTCATTAAGAACCTCAGCCTTCTCCAAATCCAGGGTCGCCAGTTCTCCCGATAGCTTCCGGAGGGGGCCCACATTGTCCCTAGTCTGTCTTTTATTTGCAATGTACCTATAGAATCCCTTCCTGTTATCTTTAACATCCCTAGCCAAGTTTAACATAAATTCACATGAGAAGCATCAAAACCCCCATATTTGACTTCATTGTATGTACATCGAAAAAAAGGAGAGAAGGAACAATAACAAGAAGGGGGAAAAGAAAAAAGGACAAAAAAAAAAAAAAAAAAGGAGTTCAAGAAAAAGAAATTAAAGCAACAAATAAAAGGAAGATTTCGGATTCCCAGAATTTAAGCATGTAGTTATTCCCAGCTCATATAAAAAGCTGAGTATGTAGCACTCAAAAGACAAGCCACGTTTCCAACACCAAGCTGAGTCTCACAGTAGGAACTATAAGGTATACACAATAATCTGATTGTTAGGTAGGAAAAATCTGAGAAGAAAGGCAAGCACTACAATGTTATTTAAAAAGTGGTTCTGAATTAATGTTTTTTTCCCCTTTAGAAAGACCTCTGGATGACTCTTCCAAAACACACCATGCACTAACATTTGAGGCCTCCAGCATATTCTTCATCTTTGGCGTTTTCTATTTTTTCCCCTCTCTGTTTTGGAATCAGCTCTTGTATTAGCATTTACTTGCAGCTGCTCCTGCCAGTGCAAAAGTAGCACTGTCTAGACTACGTACATATTTATGTCTCTTAAAAATAATTCAAATGATAGTTCTACAGGTCTCTTAACTCCAAAATCATATTTCTTATTTCTTACATATCCTGTTGCCCTACGAGTTCAGAATTACTAACAACTCAATCCTGATTAACTCATCGGATCTTCCCTGCTTATTTCAGTGAGACAAAGATGTCATAACATCTAATTACCAGAGTACTCACTGTGAATGTACTTAATAAAACTTCCTAGCTCTCTGAAACAAAACCAGCAAACGCTTCTGACAAAATCAGTTCATTTTCCCTCATACAACACACAGCATAATACAAATAAAGGCCACAAAATACAGAAAAAGTAGCCAATAAAGAATTAGGTATCAATGCTTGCTCCAAAACATGGTATGAACATCACATACAAATGGTCCTTCTATCTTTCCAGCTGCTTTAATAACCAGGGTAGTAGTATGTAGGAGGGAAAAAAAAGCCTTTTCTAGAGAGTCAGTCACACAGATGAAATAACAGTATCTTTTATTTCCACCACTACTGCTACTTACACTAACTTTCTTTAAGCTAGTGGTAAAAATTCAGTGCTGGATACAATATAATCTTCATTTTGTTACATAGATATAATTTGGTGACAATAGTTGACATTTTTATGATTCTTCTCACTTGTCTATTGTGATTACTGTAAATTGAAGTTCACACATGCTTGCAGAACAAAACAAATGCTGGACTTACTCTAACATCTGGTAGAGCTGTACCACTGGGAACAAGCTTACAGTGCATTATCACTGGGAACATGCTGGAGCATTACTGTAGATGGATTCATTAAATTAGTGTTAAAAGCACCAGCTTTGATATAGGTGAATAATCACTCCATGTTTGAATTGTATTTGACCCCATAAGAACAAAGTATAGATGTTAATCACAAGTATTTCATTTTACAGCCCAGAAGACAGACAGAAAAACCAGGTTATTTATTTAATTTAATGAGAAAACCAGGTTTTCTCTTGGCTGAGAGCTGCTGCTCTAACCACCAGGCAGAGGTAGCTTTGCTCAGTCCTTCCCTCACTAAACTATGAATAAAAAAAATAAAGAAACTTTTTCAAGATTCTAGATGGCTTAGAATTATTTAAAAAAAGATTAAATACTGAACTTGGGTTAACAGCTCTTTGTAGGACACAGTGGCTGGAGAAATCTACATTTTACAGGAACAAAAAATAAGAAAATCAAAATCCAACAGCCTGGACCCTCAGCAACTACCAAACTCCGAAGGTGTGGTTACAAAAAATCACCTTAGGATTTTAACTTATAACACTGATCAAAGAGCTGCTCAGCTGATGACTTTTGCGCTAAAATATGGTTTGCTTTAATCAAAGCTTTTTAATACTTGTTAATTAAAAAATAACTCACACTCCATTGCAAGTTGCTGGCTTGTTTTATGGCAAAACTTTGAGATGGCTTTAGTGAACTCAATGTTTTAAAAATACACTCATGAAAGCAAAAAGGACAACTGAAGCAGTTAAAACCACAGGAGCTGCCTTGCAACTGATGTGACTAAATGGATTATGAATAAAGCTGTACAGAAGTAGGAAAAGGATTTAAAGTAGAAAATGAGCAACTCATAAAGAGGAATCAAGCACACTCAGAGCTGCTGCAAACTTTTTTGATTATACTCCAAACTGCCACTGAAATAATGAACAAATGTTACTATAAACAAATATTATGCATACATACATTATGTCCCCAAGTATGGCCCATATCATCTCAAATTCTTATCACTCCGCTTTCTACACCCTAGTACTTTCTTTCTCAACAAGAGACTACAGCATTACTTCACACCTTTCACTGAAACTTCTGCAGGAATATGACATGTACCAACGCATCCCTTTACAGAACCATTTCTGATCATCCATTTTTTACATCCCTTTTTGTTGCATTCACTGCAGTTTGGCTTACAGATGCTCAAGCACCAGATTAGGTAGCTGCTCTCTTGAACTGACTGGGCGTTAGAACTCTTAGATGAAAACCAGCTAACAAGACAATGCGTCAATAATACGTTTTTCCTTTCCTCTTTTCCTTTCCTTCCCTTTCTTTCTCAAAATGCTTGCCTAAACAGCAGTATGACTGATTAACAGATACCTGTGAATTAGACACTTAGTACAGCTAGTTTAAGTACCAGAAACAGCAATGCCACAAGTGGCATTGATCCTTCTTTGGTGCCTGCCTTATCTAATTAGCTGGTATGAGTTGAAACAGCCTGTGCTGTCACTACTGAGCTTTCATTTAGCAGTTAAAGCGAATATGGACCCTTCAACACACTCCGCAGTGACATGCACAGGCATGATGCTGTAAACTCAATCTGATACCACTGAAGCACATACAACAAATATTTCCAGAAGGAACTATGAAATGATTTTTGCTTTCATCCCAAAGCACTGCTGAAAGGTGAAATGGTATAGACATCTGAATCTGTATCTATATATATTTAATTAAAGAAACCAAACTGTCAAAACTCCAACCCATTCTGAAAACAAATTTGCCAGGTCAAAACACACATAAACAATGAGGTACCAGAAAGATCAATTATTTCACTAAAAAATATCACTGAACTGTCCTCTTTAAATTTTGACATATTTGACATTCCACTTTTCCAGCAGAAATAAAGGTCTCTCCACATATAGAATATCCACTAACTGCTTCCTTCCATACTCATTAGTTTTACTTTACAGTAATTGCACTAACATAAACAGAATTACTTCTAATTTAAACCTGTAGGTTATGTAGTAAAATCTCACTTCATCCCAGTAAATACAGTGACGTACCTTTGTTCCACATGTGGTATATTATAATGAGGCAGATTTTGCAGACTTTCAAAAACTCTCTTGCTCTCATATCCATGACACATGGACAACAGTGCCAGATTAAAATGACAAAAGTTATATCTATAATAAGCACTTGAAGCAAAACTTCAAGTAAATGAACCTCAAAGACTTTTATAAAATTTAACAGTCTTTGAAAAAGCAAAAAAATATTTATCCATCACAGGAACTAACTGGTTAAGCAGGTTGCGGCTGATGTGTACAAGAAAACTGAAAAACTTGAGCAAGTCATGTCTCAGTATGTAAGAGCAGCATGTAGTAGCCTTAAGTCAATGGGGACCTTTAAACATGACCCAAATGCACACCACTGCAGGTCATCTGGTCCTCCAGGCCTGGGATGATGATAGACTGAAAGGCACAGCTCTGTATTGAGTACACATCATTCTAAGAAAGAAGTGAAGGTAAATATAATAAATAAAATTGCAGAGTCATTAAAAGCTATTTAAAAGCATATAGCACAATTCAAACCAAATTCCCTTCAACTCAGTGGGAGGCGGTATCTTACTTCTTGTTTAGGGTAAAAAGCAGTAGCTTCTTCCAGTCAGTTACTGGCAGAACAAATAATTATCTCTTAGGTTATATCATTTTGGAAACAAATTATTTTAAATTTGGTTTCATAAAACAAGTGCCCAGGGAGAGGTCAAGCTCTTCCCATCCTCCTTGCTTTCCACCAGCTAGGTACTGTCCCCTCATTTCCACCAGCAGAATGGCCTGTGTGGCTGTGATGTGTGTTGTGCAGAAGGCACAATGCGTGAAAACCCCGTGTTAGTTCTCACAATATGATCAACAGCACAATCACAGAACCAGAAGTAGGATAACAATCTGGAGACAGCACTGCAGAATTGCTATACAAGGAATTTCTTGCCACTGTCCACTAATTCACCCAAACCATTTGGTGCCACTGTCTTTAATGGGGAAAACATGAATCAACAGGCAAAGACAACTAATTTTTAGATTTAAAAAGAAACTGCAAACTTCGGTGTTTTTTTCTTTTTTCCCTTAAATTTTCTTCCTGTACCAGCTGCCAAGAAACCCTTCTTTTTGACTAAAAAGCTTCAAAATATTTGTGTCCTCAGTTTACACCTCCTTCCTGAGACAGTCTCTCAGTGAAGAGGCATCCTGTTACTAACTTCTACTTAATATTAAAACCAATGTGAAAAAAACTCAGGCAACAAACAGAACTGATACACGAAGCAAGCCACAGGAACCCAACAATGTCTAGCAGACAGTTCTATCTGTAAGATTGATTTTCTTTAATTTGTGATACAATTCAAGTTGGCAACAGCATACAGAAGAAGTTCAGAAAAATTGCATTCACTTTTTAGAGAAGTATACAGTGTTCACACTCTTTTGCCATTTTGTCTACAAATGGCAAGTGCAATCAAGCATGATGGCCAAGTAAATAGAAAACAAATCATTGCTTTTAAAAGGGCAAACAAATAGGGAAAGGCCATTAGAATAATGGTACAGTCTAATTTTTAATTGCAAACACTCTATTTTTATTATTTACATGCAGAGAAAGTAATCCTAATTTTCTATATTTAAAATATAGGCTTTCTATATGTTCATTTTAGTCCAATCTTTATTTAAACAGTCTCCTTGCTCTGGGTATGATGTGTGTACCTACTGAGAGAAAATGCAACTGTTGAGGTTGCCATGACCTTCAAAACCCTGTTTTGAACCATTCTGAATGCTTCATAGTTTACATGAGAAAAAAGATCTTTAGGAAAGAAATAAACTGTGAAAATCTGTTAGGGAGATATTTCTGAGCAACAAGAACTGAAAAGAGAACTTTAAATTTATCACACTGATACTAGTAATGTGACGGGGTTTCCCAGAACAGAGTATCTCTGTCTGAAAGTATTAGAGCAATGTCTTTGATATAGAATGATACTCCCATAATTAAATGCACACTTGGTGAAGTTAAGATCCAAAACTACAAGCTAAAAGGAATGAAAAAAATATTTTGATAAATAGTCTTCAGTTTATACAAGGCTTGGGTACAGCAGAAATAAGAGATAATATTATGTGAACTATGGCAAGGACAAGACCACATGAATTACTCCATCTTTTGTATTTGCGCTGCAAAATACGATTATTTCAGAAAAAAGCTAGAAACCTCAAAATTGTATTGATGAGTAACTATTCAATACTGGCACATGCAAAAAACCAAACCCCACACCAAGCTCATTGTGCTGTTTTAGACACACCGACGAAATGCTCAGTTGCTAAGATGAATTATTTTGGGAACATACAAATCAGCAAATAACTGAAATATAATTGCCCAACATACAGGGAAGTGTCAACATTTGAACCTGAAAAAGGAAGTGATACTATTGGAGAGGTAAGACAGAAGGACACTGAAAATTGTACACGTTCACTTGCAACAGCCAGAGTTTGTAAAGTTGTGTTAGGTGAACTACTGGCTTTGCAACACCACAGAGAAATGGCTATTGACAGTGAAATAATAAAAAAATCTACTAAATTTCTTCACTGATGCACATACAGGCAGTACGTGACACATACTGGACTCAGATCTGAGGTAGCTCCTGAGGGAAGGGCTTACAAATTACTTCCATCTTTCTGTTCACTGGCATTTTAGATATAAAGTGAGAAAAACATATCTCAAACGAAGAACAGTGTTGTATGACTGAATGGAAACATAACCAAGAGGCACTGAGTTGTGGCAATAATTAGTGTTTGAGAAAGTTAGTAAGAATGAATATTGATAATGTGCATATTCTGCTCTCTACAATGAAGAACTGGAACTTGGATGCAGTTATGCAAATTTAGGTTCATTCCCACCTAAAGAAGTACTTAAAAGCTTTTTGCAATGTATTGTTAATATTTTAAAATATATGAGGGAAACCTGGTTTTAATCTGTTAAGGTTTCCCAGCAACATTTTTTCCTTCTCCTAAGTTTTTTTTCCTTAATGATATTGGTGACCACTGATTACAAAAAGGAATGCAGTAACTGCTATAGGTTTTAGAAATACAGTGTACTGCCAATCCCAAATTCCCCATCTCATGTTTTGTGCTGACTTTAACAGTTATAAATTTCCCCCCTTCCTATTTTTTTCCAACTATGAACTTGTATGTTATGTTTAAAAAAAAAAAAAATAACCAACACATCAGTATTTTCAAATTTAGGATTCCATCTTTGTCCCTGATCAAAACCAGCCAGCAACTGCAAAGATTCATCATGACAACTAAGAGTAAAGCGATTTAAAAATGTCATTACATTCTTTTATTTTATTTGAAGGTTAAAAAAATGCTGCTGTAATTTTCAGTACTGTCTCTTTCCTTTCAAATTCCCCAGCAAAATGGAAAAAGCTTTAAATTCCTGAATATGGAAGTGTTTTCTGACTCACAGAAACAGTATTTCCATCAGTGGCTTAGGAATAAATAACTTCATAGCCCTTCCATAAATAACATAGTAAAACACAAAGCATCAAGAAATCTGTATTAACATGAAAGCTATTAAAAATAAGGATGACTGTGGAACATGTAAAGCTACAGAATGGCACCAGGTAAGACATCATAACAGATTATTATGTACAGAGGGTTGTGATTTCCTCCCCCCCGCTCCCAGATAATGGCATTGATAAAATGTATGCTAAGGTATGCATGCATGTGGCTACTGCTCATGTGTGGAAAAAAGAATAAAGGAATATGACGTAAAGCAAATACTGTGATCAGAGCTGTTCAGGGGCACCCAAGGATGCAGCCCTGCACCCGATCATAAAGACTGGAAAAGAATCTATGTGTTTATGCTCTGATCATACGTGTGCCTGACTGCCTTCTGTGGTCAAGACTTGGGGTGCTCTCTCTGGCATTGCTGAAAAACTACCAGAATGGGTGGACTGGGTATCCTGAAATCCTCACGCTGTATGAAGGTGGAGGACCTAGAGATGAAGCATGGCATAAGTACCATACTAGATTCAAGTGCCTACACGGGCCATAATGACGTTTTCAGTTTTGTTTCCTGTTCTTTTCCGAATAATTGCTGAAGCTGTATATGCTGCTTCAGCTGACACTGAGCACTAAGCTGATATTTTCATTTGCAAGCCCTGTTTAAAGATCAGCAATGAAGACAACAGTACTAAGTCAACTTTGGAGGTGCTTCACCTAAGGCTTAGCCAGCGATGGTTAAGGAGAAGATTTCCTAAGATTCAAGTGGCCAGTGCCACCTGCCTTATCAGGATACCTTGGGAAGGCATATCCTATAAAACCCCACTGGATCTACTGCAGGTATCTATGATGACTGGCACCTTCATTATGGTTTCATGAAAAATGCTCAGAAGCTTAGGATATGACAAACAGGTAACTAAAGGATGCCTTCAGTAAAGGTGCTGCTATCTGGAAGATAAATAAAAGAGATGCCTGTAAAAAGAAACCCAAAGCAGCAAAGTGTCCTAACAAAATAAGGATGTGAATTGGTGACTGAAATGCTATGTACCTATCACATTACATACTGAGCAAAAAAAAGACAGCTCAAACTCTGTAGTTCTTGTGAGAAAAAACTTCACTTTCATCCAGTAACAGATATGCACAGTAATGCGGAAGAAGTGAACTTCCCAACATTTGTACATGATATTTCTCACAATCAATTTATAATTGCAGAAAGAAGAACATTCCCCAGCTTGATGTCTTCCAAGGAACATCATGTTGTTCCTTTAAAACTGTTCAATAAGATAATATCATTACCTAAATACAGACATACATTAAATATTCTCAGATGATTCTGAAATAACTTTAAAATAAAAAATTAAACTAAGACCCATGTTACAAATAACAGGGTTTCTTTTTAATGTTCTAGAGAAGACATACAGATTTTTTTCTTTTTTTGCGGGGAAGGGAGGGGTAGAATCAATGTCAACAAAATTAAAACTCTATGAAAGTACTCCATATGCATGAGCCTCACAAAAGCTCAAGTGCTCAGAATCTTTAACACCACAGGCCTATCATTTAGGGCTGTTTTGTGCAAATTACTTAAACAGTTACAAGTTGCTTCAAAAATAAAATGACTCTGATGCTGTTCACTTATACAATTTCCATCTTTCTTAGACAATACTTTCTGCTTTGCTCTGAATCATAGCAAGAAGATATCTTCAAAACTTGTACTGCATGGCTGCTGTATATACTGTCTGAACTATCATAACTTGGCAACTCATCACTAGCTATGAGTCAGCCCTACAAATAACTCTAAGTTCTACTTAGAGTGATACTGAGCAGCTGAGCCAAGAGCACTCAAAGAACCAGCAAAGCTGGCATGAAAACACGTTGCCTTTTCTCTTATCTTGTTTAGAATATATGAAATAAGAGAACAAAAAATTATATACATCCATTTGAGGTGGCATTTTTTTTTAAAGCCTATCTGAATCTTTTAAAGCCTATCTTCAATCACACTTTATAACCAAGCATGCTGTAAACCCTTTTGAACCACTTCCAAATTCCTTAAGGTTTGCTCACTATTAGCAGAAACAAGAGACTGGTTCTGCCTGGAGAAAAGATGGCCTAGGAAAATTCAAAGAATAGCTTTGCAATATTGAAGAGAATACAAAGCACAGCTCTTTATGGAGGTGTATCCTCAGGAAGAAGAGAGAAAAAAAAAAGAATGCTCAGTGCCAGCTGGGCATGGGAACTGGCAGCCAAGAAAAATTGTGTAAACTCTGCCCTTAATACCTTCCAAAATCAACTGAACAAAAACCTGTTCTGAGTTTAATCTTTACCCTGTCTTGAGCATCAGGTTGGACTAGATGAGCTACATGACCTCCTGAGTACACTCAGTAAATTAAGAAGGTAATTTAAGCAATCCTGTAACTTATCAGTGTCTGTCTAAAATGCATTCTTTTGTCTCCTCTGATAAGCTACATTATACCTAGCATTCAATTCGCTTGGTGAAGACTATTCCTCTTCATGTATTTTATTTGTCCATTATGCAGATAAAAGTTTACATTTTTAAAAGGTATGATGTAGAACTGAGGTTTAATGGTCTCTATAAGCTGTGATCAGAAAAAGTTACTTCAGCTCTTGTTTCTATACTCCTATATCATCTCTCAAATTTGCACTCATAAACAAACTAATCCTAGGTACTTGACACTAAGTTTGCTTAAGAATTTTTATTTTATTAGGGTGTCCTTCTATACTCTTTCAGCCTGCTCACTTTCTTTGATGACTAAGGTATTACACTTCAGGTATTTTCAAGATGACTAAGAAACATGTTGCTTCTCCTCTGTTTCAGCATACTCCCTGTATTAAGTGGCCTTTCAGGCATAATTTGAAAATCTGTAAGCCATTTTCAACCTCTCAGACTACCATATTAACTTTGGCATTAAAAGTTTAGGCCACTTGAGGTTTAGAACAGAGCCACAATAGTGAACATACGCCTTTCCTCCCACCATTCACTCCTGAAGCAAAATTGATAAAAAGAGTAACAACAACACTACTACTGCACACTGACTAAAACTTCTGCCTTCTGTGAAAGGAAAAGAGGTTACTAGTGCTCTCAGGAAATCCAGAGAAATTAAAATCTGATGTTGTAGAGAAGCAATGTAGAAAGCTATGCTTAGAGGATTAAGAAAAAACAGTGGTGAAAATTATTCCTTTTGCCACTCACACTTTGGAATTAATTCTGTAAGATCACAAAATATTATTCTCCAGTTCATAAATATATTCCTTCATAGCGTATGAGTAGACATCGTAAGTAGACACATTTTATCTGTTATGAAGAAATGACTGCAAACATACAGATGCAGAGGAGAGCAATATGTTATCTGCTCTATGTAGTTCCAAACCTAAATCTGTGTGGGAATCTGTTGAATATATACACCAGCTAAAGTTTTATGCTTCAAGTGAATGCCAAGAACGCTGATACTTAAAGAATCCAACTTTTTGGTACCAAAGGCTATAGTTACACAACCCACCAAGGTGAACAAGTTCTGCTGGGACAGCAGAAGGAAATATCCTGCTGTTGCTCCCTATTGCCATAACTAGGCTGCTGCATAATATGGAAATAAGAGATATTCATATGACATGGATAGCTTAAAAAGCACACTCGCTCTTACATACTTCCCTAGTAGAGAGTTTTTGGAAAGATTCCAATTCTTTATTTCATTTCTATTTAACACAGCAACGAATCAGAAAACTTCAGCAGAAACAGTGAACCAATTACAATGATTAGAAACACCTAAAATCTCAAAAAATACTTCATACCAGTATAAGGGTCCAGGAGTGTTGCTGCCTTAATTCATGGTATCTTTTATGTTCACAGAAGTGAGACTTATCTAGGTGTTTGAAAAGGTCTTTGAGGAAGAAATAGAAAACAGATTTATTTTAATTGTATCAAACTGCTTAAAAGTTTATTTCCACTACTGGCTGTCATCTAATAGGTACCATTAGAGATGTTATAAAAACCTGTTGTAACCACTATAAACAAGCTTGATGACAACCTAAATTCTCATCCCTCTTTTTCACTGAAGGCTTCCTTGAATAATTTTCCACTGGATACTTCCAGCAAAGAAAGAGGGACAGTCTTGCTCCTCTACAAATAACAAGTTATAAGGAAAAGAGATCAGCCTGTATTTCTTGAAGAATCCATGCTAGAAGCTCCAGGCTTCCACATTCATTACACATATCTTATGCCTCTTGCTCAAGACACTAAGCCACAATGCTCTGGTGACAGCTTGCCATAAAATATATTATAAGATATATTATATATTTTTCTATTATAAGATAATAGAAAATTATTTTAATTATTAGTCACTCAAAGGAGACCATTCCACACTAAGGCATCTTACCAGACATTCATGTTGCACACCTCATTCAAATGACTGGGCATGCATATGGGCTAGATCAGCATAACCATACTCACGGGCAAAGCAGATACTGGCTACTTGGTCTGCTCAGACAGAATTATTCACATAAAGACAGTAAATATGAGATCCCTGAGGATACTGCAATGTATTTTACTCACACAGAAACTACCAGAACTGTGTATGTCTGAAATAATTTGCAAGGCCAACCTGGTCTGAGATTTTAGTAGAATATACACCATTTTTTCTTAGGCAAGTTTACATGGCAGATTTGAATGTAAATAACAGTATTAAACCAATATTTAATTACTAATTTTACGTACATTTAAATCCTTTTGGAACACGGCAGATGATGCCTATTTTCAGATGCTATTTTTACAAATTAAAAAACCCTCAAACCCTACCAGGTAACCATGGGACACTTTCTTTAACAGCTCCTACAATTTTCAAACACTGCTGTTCACTGTGTAGGAAAATGTAATGCCATTTTCAGAAAGAGGGAGCTATGTCTTTGCAGATCCCTCAGGTTGTTTTTATTTCTTCCTTAACAGAAGCTGAGAAAAAGATAAGCAAGGGCCTCCCAGGCATTGTTTCATACTAATGGCAGATACCACTACGATCACAAAGCCACATTCTTTTGCCAGATAACTAGAGGGATGAAGGAGAAGAACAACCCAGATTATTTATTTGTTTAGTACAACTGCCTTTTGTTTGGATATTTCAACTTCAGCATGTGTAACAGATATGCCAGATGGTACCAGACATATGTAGGAGAAAGTACATTTTGGCACACATGTTAAAGGAAAACGGAGATTTAAAGGTAACCATAAGGAAGGCTAAACATGGGTACCACCAGAACTATAATGCCTCCAGGACTTTCTACTCACATATTAAAAGCAGTAATGGCATCAGAGAAAGTGTTTGCTTACCAGCAATTGCCTTCTGAATGAAACCCTGACTATGGAATACACATTAACAGACGAATAGATTATCTCAGATCCCTACAATTAGAAAGCCTTCATGCTTCACTGCTCATGCTAAAGTATCTGTTTTAGAGAAGTCTATATACTGATTTAAGTAACACCTCCAGAGATCCTAATGTCTTCTTAGAGGATGTAGGATTTTCAATTTACGATCTAGCAGATGAGACAAGGTGGTGTCCCTCTCAGTTCTGGAAAGCTGCTGGGAGATAGCGACCTTTCAAAACATGACCTAACTTTAAAAGACTAGCTTTAAGGATTTGCTAGAATTCAGCTATCAGAGTTCTTACATTCAAAGCAGATGCATTAAACCAGAGCTTCACATGACCAAAGGGTGTCCATATCCACTTTACTGGTCTGCTACCAGGCAGTCTTGTGTCCCAGCTAGGCAGGCTGCCTGCAGATCTCTATCAGAACACTATAAGAAGAAGACCCTGAGACAGCAATTAGAAGTGCAAGGAGTCACATTTAAATATATAATGAAGTGAATGCTGTCATTTTTTTCTCTAATAAATATACCATAATTTAAATACATAAGGCCTTTTACCTCACATGCAAAAATATAAGAAGATATTTTTTGCTGTTCTTTTCCCCAGTTATGCTAGAAGAATTGTCTTATTGTTGGGCTCCCCGTTTACAAATCAATGCTTTTAAGCACAGGTACTGAACTGTGCCATCTCATTTCAGATGCCAGTTCTATTTTTTGAGTATAATCAACTCCATTCTTTTCAAACAGCTCCTGATAAACTACAGAAGTTTAATATTTCTTCTTTTGACTTTGCAAAGCAAAGCACAGTAGAAACCGAATTACTATTTTAAGAGACAATGTGTTTTCCCAGTATCTTTCCACCACATGCTGGCTAACAATTATGGTTAACTCAATGGTTTTACCATTCTGTGACTATCTGTCTGAACACTCCTCAGAGTATGAATTCAAGCACAAAACAAATTTTCAATGTCAGAAGAACTCAGACGATTCCATTCACCAGGTAAATTTGTGTTTTCTGAGGCTTAGTAGACTCAGCATCTTATCAAACACTGGCACCCTGAAGAAGGTCTGTCTGGGATGAAGAAAAAGGCTCTGCTGACATACAAAGGACTTGTGGTAACGTACCATTATCTTCTCCCTTACCCCCCCATTTCTCATATTTGGATTACTGGCTTCACTGCAGCTTCTGCATAGCTTCAGGATCATGTTTCAGGATGTAATTAGCCTTACAAAAAAATGAAGGGAAAATGCTTCAGTCATTTTATTTTCCATATGTAAGCTACAACTTACGGTGAAATCAATCCTGTAAATGGACAAAAGAAAAATTTTCCATGCTAAAAACTTCAAAAAAGTTTGCTGCTTATAGATTATAGGCTGTAAGGACAGATACAGATTAAGAAAATATTAATTGAAGAAAAAAGCTCTAATTTTAATAAATGCTGTGTTAATCTTTAGGCTTGCCAAAACGTATTATCTCTGTAAAATAATAAATCTACACTAAAACCATGCTACCTGGAAACTAAATTTCTAAATACATAAACCATAATGGAATAAAATACACAGGTTTTGTGTCTTTTGAAAACTCTCCCTTTTCCTGGTCTTTATGCAACCGAAGGGGAATTTCCAGCTGTGCCCTGTCAGCCTACGGACCGAACATATTGTGCTGCTTTTCATTTTCCTTAAGTGAGCTTTTTAGTTCTCGGAGTAACAGTATTAGCTGCTGCTCTGCACACAGAACAGAACAGCGCTTTGTCCCCAGGGAAAGAAGCTATTTCAGACTTAACTAAGGAATCAGCTAACATGTTTCAACAAATCCTACCGTTTCTCTGTTTATTTTAAAGATATCACTGTGATTTTGTTTCATTTGCAACTGGAGACTAACACCAAGCAGAATCTGCTGTTAGGTTAGATTACAAGGTAAAATGTTTTAAATTCTAAATTACCGCTTAAAGCATGGTGCTGAATGGCTTAAACTATATGTTAACTTTGCAAATATGTATGAAATAATATTGGCTATATTTAGCAATACTTAACAGAAATGCTTTTCTAGACAAAATACGCAATACCAGTTGAGCTGCTTTTTGTTTGGTATGAATGTTTGCCATGCACTTCAAGCTTTCACTAACTGAAAGTGCAATTAGTTTTGCTGGTATGGCTAAATGTAACTCATTTCCATGCAACAAATTTAAAGAAAGGTATGTGAAAAATCTTGGTAAATCACTTTAATAACCTCTTGTGTATCATGAGAAATAACCTTGACATCTTAGAAACACGTTTGAATTTAGACTGCATAAAGATAGATCGTTGAATGAATTCTGATACTCTGGTTTTCCTAAAGGGTCACTACTTGAAAAATTAACTATTTCCATTAACATAATAGCAAAATGGCAGATACTGAAGATAAACATTTTGAAAGCTACAAACTATTGAACACATGACATGATAAAAGTAAAGGTAATACAGATGCTTTCACATTCTATGCATGATCTAAACATTTATAGGTAAAATTAAAAATGTATAGCAATGCAGCCATGTTGAGGGTATCTGACAATACAAAGACATAATATTTCATTATATGAACTATCAATAATTTATTTTTATATGTAATTATTTGTTACATAAGTTGTATAAGTTGAATAAGTTGAATTTTCCCCAAATTAAAAGTTGGCTGGCACTATACTAATAACTTCCTAATAGATAAGCTGAGAACACAAGTCATGAGCATTAAAGGCCCAGTGCATTTAAGGCCTTTTTCTTGTACAACATTCACAATTTTGGCCTTAAAATGTGAGATAGCACTTATTAAGTAAGGTGAGGAAAGAAACTTCAAAACATAGCTCAGAATTTTGCATGCAAAGAACACCATTTGGTTCAAAGCAGCACTATAAAGCTTTCAGTACTAAAGAGTTAAATTGGCGTGAAAATATAGCATATAAACTCACATATACGAACAGGATTAGTTTATGAAGAGATATTATTGGGGGGATGTCTGTTGTCTTTTCTTTTTTAATTTGTAATTATAAAGTATTTTATGAAAGCAAGTTTCGCTTTAAAAATAATTTTATTTACTGTAGTTTTACTCTAAACTGAAGTTAACAGCAAAACCCTGAGATATTGTTTGTACAGTAAATGTAATATATTACATTTACTGTAAATTACATTATATTATTCCTGACTTTTAAAAAAACATACACAGAGAATAGAAAAGTATTTCAGTCCTGCCATTGTACATTATTATACATATTATACATTATATTATGCCATGGTCACAGGAAGAAATGGTTAAATGTTAGAAAAGCCCAAATATAATGTAGCAGCATTGTAACTACGTAGCTATGGTGTTATTATAAAGTATACTATAAAAATGTGACCATAATTAAGATGTCACTGGCTCAACAGAATGAATACACATGTTCAAAACTTTTCTTTGTACATTCAGTTTCCCCTAAGGGCTCCCTCTGTGTTTAATTCAAACTTGCAGAACAGAAGTTTACTGTGTAATTTTATAGCCAGTTATTACCACGCAAGTAAGTTAGGAACCAAAAACATTAGGTCATGGGACCTGCAAGCTGAGGTACTAAGAAATGAGTACTTCCTGAAAAAGGACAGACATCATGAATGCAGAGTAAAAGCTTTGGCATCTATCTGATATATTAACTGATAGTAATTTCTGTAAATAAATGTATGGGCAGTCTGAACTCTATACAGCACTTTGAAATAACCAATTTCTAATGGGTAGAAAGCAGTAAACTAAAATATGGATTAATTTAAGAACCCTGCTACTACATGAGACGTGGATTTCTGAGCCACTTGCAGCTCAAATTGCCTTTATATGGAAATCAAACCATTAGCTGAGCTTAACAAAATTCTACAAATTAATATATTTGCTATACTATTTTAAAATTAAAATAGTTGAGCACAAACCTTACAATATTAGAAAGAAATAAAACCATACTGTTTAAAGCTTATTACTGCCAACTCCCATTTTAAAACATGAGAATATAAAAAACCAAACCAAACCAAAACCAAGAATTATGCTGTGCAAAGCATGAAGAAGTCGCAATCACATACCTTATGCTAAAGAAAATTTAGGCAACTTGGGCCAAAATCTTGACCTATTACACGAATCAGAAAATATCAAGATGCACAAAGTTTTAAACAAAATCTGATTCAGGCAAAACCAGTTCAAGTTCCTGAATTAATACTTTCCTGTACTTAGGCAATATAAGTAACTATATTAAGACTAACTCCAAAATGAATGCCTACGTATAAAGCCAGACTGATGAAGGTTAAGAAAAAGCATTTTTTTTAATCCCCTCCATACTTCCTTAGAGAAACACCATGGATGAACCCTAAGCCTTGTCTTGGACACAAAGCCAAGTCCCAGGGCTCCTCACTAATTCTCAACAACACAAGAATACTAGTATCTTCACTGTCTCACTTAAGACAGGCCACAGGACAAGAGCATTTCCTTTTTGAAAGAATTCTGCCTACAGAGCTACAAATCATTAAAAACTTCAGACATACAACATATTTCCACACAGGTATAGCCACTGCTGGATACGTTTTTGACTCATACTCCTGAATCTTGACTGCTCTGTTTTGGAATGCCACCTATTGGTGATAGCAAGCCTAATTTTTCTGTAGAACTATTAGGAAGACTCCATATAAATAGGAATTATGAATTTCTTAGAAGGTAAAGGCATAACACAACCCATTATAGATCAACCCTTTTAATGCCTATTCTTAATAAAGATTTCCACTAGGAAAGCAAATGTAGGCTGTCATAGAATCATAGAATAGAATCATAGAATAGTTAGGGTTGGAAAGGACCTTAAGATCATCCAGTTCCAATACCCTGCCTTGGGCAGGGACACCTCACACTAAAGCATGTCACCCAAGGCTCTGTCCAACCTGGCCTTGAACACTGCCAGGGATGGAGCATTCACAACTTCCCCGGGCCACCCATTCCAGTGCCTCACCATCCTCACAGTAATGAACTTCTTCCTTATATCCAATCTAAACTTCCCCTCTTTAAGTTTTAACCTGTTACCATTATAGCATGTCACAGATCATGCTATCATGATCAAACTTCCAAAAGGTCTCCTATACTGCAGAACCAAAAAGATTCTATTAAAAGAGGAGGATGGCTAGAAATGGAAGCAAAAGCAACATCTCATTTCATCTCTGGTGAAAAATACCTTGCACAGAAACGACAAGCCAAAAGCATTTGGGGCAGCATATCAGAAATGCATTGGGCATTTTCCTGTTACTTTGCCATTCCCATGTTCAGAAGTTACAACAAACTGGAAGAAATATTAGCAATCAAAAAAGCGAAGAAACTCTTTACAGCTTTTAAGAATACCCTTGCTGGAAGCAGTAATGACCACTAAACTGCAAATCTAAACTACCTCCTCAAATATAAACCCAAATACAAAGCTGGCACCTATCTGAATTTGGCTGTTGCCTGCAAAGGCAGAGAAACACTGAAGTAAAATTGCTTACCTGAGCTCTCACAAAGGCAATTTCTTTCCAACAGGGAGCTTGGTTATATTGACCTACCATGTATTGATCCACCTGCTTTTGAAGAGCGCACCATATTCTTCCCTGTGAGGGTGCTGAGGCGCTGGCACAGGTTGCTCAGAGAAGCTGTGGCTGCTCCATCCCTCGCAGTGTTCAAGGTCAGGCTGGACGAGGCTTGGAGCAACCTGACCTACTTTGAGGTGTCCCTGCCCAAGGAAGGGGGTTGGAACTGGATGAGCTTTGAAGTCCCTTCCAACTCAAACCATTTTGTGATTCTCTGATATGATTAACATAATTCTTAAAAGCTCTTCAATATCTAATTTTCTTTTTTTTTTTTTTTTTTTTTTTTTCCCATTCCAGGATAGTTTCTGAGACACACAAAAACATGCAGGCTACATCACTAGCCTATTATTTCCTCCTTGTGTCTCTGTGCATTGATTTTTCTCAAAATGAAACTAGTGCACTTCTCAGGAGGCAAAGGAGAACAATGCGCCACAGGGGACCGAGAAGGAGCTCCTCAGATGAGCAAAAGGTCACCAGACAGCCAAGGATGAAGTTTCCAGATCCAGCTGCTGTAGTACCCAGCATACCTCTCATTAATATTGATGATGGTGTTATGGGAGTATTTGACTCTCTCATAGGTTTGGGTGGACATGAATCTAGTTACAGTGTCTTACCAGGTAAGAATAAAGCCCCTCTACTACTTCAGAATAGACAGGTTTTTCCTCTTGATTTCAAATGAAGCTTATCAATTAATGAAAGCTTTATTCTAGCTCTACTTGCAACACACACTGAAAGGAAACTGTTACTTTTCTGCAAACCTGATTTTGTTGCCTTTTATAATAATGCTGCAGTTACCATAAGAAGATATTCAATTATCTGTAAGTCCTACAGAGAATCCTGCTTTGCCAGTTTACCATACTGCAAGTTTTCTGCATTCTCATTTCATCTTAACTAATAAAAATGTTCTTGGAATATTTTCATAATTACAAATATATAGCACATTTGAAGGCCATTTTGAAGAATTTCTTGCTCAATATATCTCCTAAGTCAGTCACTGTGTCACTGAGGCCCTAACACCAGTAATACCAGTGTTACTTAAAATAGACTTTAGTTCTTTTTTACTTTTTCAGTTGTATTTTTGAAAAGCAGCATTCAAACTACAGCTACATGCAATATTTCAGAAATAATTCTTTTGTAAATAAATTTATAATACACAGTAATAGTTGCAACATGAAACTTACATTACAAACTAAACCCTTTTAATGGAAAACTAAGATAAGAGAGAAAAACCCCACTCATTCAACACAAGATCATTCTTACGCTCCATCTATATCAAGAACCCAGGTTTATTTAAAAGAAGTTCAATAGCATGACTTATATAAAACTTGCCTTTCATGTGGTCTACGGGTTTCTGTATTGCTGCACCAATATGTATTTTATGGTGTTTGAAGGAGAGGTAGGGTAGATGATTTGATGTCTTAAGGAACAAACAAACAAAAAGCACAATTTCACTGATCTTGATTGAAACCTGCCTTAGTAATTTTAACAGGCTTCTCTTCAGTCACCTCAAAGAATAGAAGACTAGACAGGCATTGAAGACTGAGAGCTGTTAAGCATCTATCTGGTCCTTAGTGCAGTAAAGGAAGAGACAGCTCTTGCTTGTTCAACATCACAAATGGGAAATTCTGACTCACAAACCAGAAAATTAAGATTCACAAGAGTCTAATAATCATCCATTCATTCTGAAGATCAGAACTTCTGAATACTACTGTCAGCATTTTTCAGTTTTGAAACCCGTTAACCAACTGAAAATTATTGAAATGTTGTAACACTTCATATCTTTTCATAAAAAGAGGTTCTAAGGTTGAAGAGAAGACACCAGGATCTTGTGAAGAACCCATACAGGAAGGATCATGTCTATAGCTAATAAAGACATAGACACTTCCATTCCAGCACCAAGAGATCACACACTGAGTAAAGTCATCATAAGCAATTTTGTAAGGATGAAAAAAAATATAAAATGCCCTGATTACCACCGTTCTCATAAAATAATCTATTTTCATAAGCGTTATTTTCATAAGCCTCATAGTGTGTCAGACATGAAAGATATGACCACTAGGTTAACAGGTCTCAATTTAGATGGCAAAATGTATTTGAGTGACATTTTCTTAGTAACTACTATTTGTTGTGAGTCCTTGCTTTCAGAAAGGCTGAACCATTTCAAATAAAATATTTTTAAGTAAGGGTTTTTAACCATGGGAAATCAGCAAAACTCTTGAGACATAACATTTCTAGTGTGTACTACAATATTACTCTTATAATACATACTACTAATGTCAAACTTTTAATTTAAAAATATTTTTTAAATTAAGCAGAGCAAAATACCACATAAATAGCACACAGTTCATGTAAGACATTCCAGACTCTCTGTCAGAGACCATCAGTCATGCTGAAATAATGCATGGTTCTTCCCTCCTCCCTGCCCCATTTGTTTTTTTCTATCTGGACTTGCATCCAAAAGCTGAGCTAAAACCACTGAACTCATTTTATCTGGAACCTGATGCTGAATTTACACCATATTTCCAAAGGTTAAAAGTCCTGTGCTCATCTGCCAAGGACTTCAATCACAAGGTATTTTTCAGTCTAGCTTTTGAAGTTTAAAATATTTTCAAGTTAATGTCAGATTTGGAAAAAATGGAGCCTATTAAATAATAGAACACTATTATTAATCCTGCTTTACTACAGAATAAAATGCAATCCAAACATTAATTTTCATTCTCCTACTTATTTTGCTCTTAGTAGCCTAAAAGACAATTTACCGATACCATGCAGGATGAAAAGTAACAGTTAAATAGAGGTTTAACAGTAACAAGACCTATCTCCTTCCTCCATATAAAAATCAGGTGAACCATTTGAATTAAAACAAAGAGTTCATCTCAACAGAAGGCAATTTGCATCAGTTTGTCCTTCACAGTCTACAGTCTGGTCATTAAGCATTGCAGAATACGATGCGCACTGTTGCACTACTTCTAAAATCTCTTAATCCTCACTTCTCCCTGCTCATACTACAACTGAAGTTATTCAGTGGATAAAAACTTTAAGTGGCACCTCAATGCATCCTCTACTCTGTCTCACAAGGATTTTATTGCAATGCAATAAAAAGGTACCTCTTTGCCTTTGAGCACACATATTTGTTGTGTCTCTTAAAGCAATTCTCATGTACACACAAAACAAGCTAATTTGTTTAAAAGATGTCTGCAGAGGCCAAGACCCAATAACCCATATTTTTATGCTTATTCAGACAAGATTTGCCCCAACTTCAGATACAGTCTAGCAGCTAAAACAAAATAAAGAATTTAAGGAAGCACAGAAAAATTTCCATCTTGAGCCAGATATGCTCCCCTGGAACAGCTGACATTTTATTGTTCAACATGAGAAAGCGTAGTGTTCTTTTTGTGTTTCCTTTGGAGATTATTTAAAAAGAAATATTGTTTCCTGGCAAGAATATAAACCCCAGAAGTCAGGATCCAGCAAACAGCAGGATTGCAGATACCTGGGTAGAATGACAAGGGACTTCCAGCCAACTAACATTTGGCCTGGGCTAACTCATCTCTCCTCCTTCAGTTAACACGGCTTGAGTTGATCACAGCACTGCTTTATGCAGCTGAAAAGATTATGCATATCCTGGAGCTTTGAAAAAATCAAAATGCAACTGTTCAATAGATTAATTTCTCCCTCTTTCCATCCTCAGAGTAACAAATAAGAACTACAAATCAGCATCCACCAGGAATTAATTTTTATTCTAGAAAACAGGCTTACATCCAATGGTCTTTAAGCAGAAGGGCAAAGGAGCACCACTGCTAAGAAGCTGAGAGGAGGACTGCTTTGAAACACTGAAATACACCTGATTTTGAGTCAAATATTAACTCCAGAGACATTTCAAACCAAATATTTACAACAGTCTTGTCAGGGTATTTAGAGACTACCCTGAATTCTCTTCTAAAAACTGAATATCCAAGCATGGACCAGGCTGGAGTGTAAGAAAACAAACCCTGCAAACAATCCCTCCAAAGACAGCCTATTACAAATAAAAGTCGCTTGCACATAAATTTAGTTTAGATGAGAGTTTTCCACTGTATTAAATCTTCATCGGAAGGAGGAAGTCAAGCAAAATGGGAAAAGAGGATCTTTTTTTATTTCTATTCAGGACAGTACAAAGTAACTTAGTAATGGGATTTCAGCTTGAAACAAACACTTCACCAATGCATTAACTAGAAAGAGGAAAAGGAAAAGAAAGGAGAATCTCACCAGATTCAGAGGTATGCTGAAAAATAGAAAAGGATTTACATGGGATGAAGAATCTCAACTTTGGTTTTCCTTCTCTCAAAAGACAAAAAACAAACAAACAAAAAAAACCCAAAACCACACACACACGCAAAAAAAAAAAAACAACAAAAAACCAAAACCAAACAACAAAAAAACCCAAAAACCTCACCAAAAAGCATAATGCTAAAGTGCAATGTTTATCCTGGAGTATGAATGAGAGCTGCCCAGGGAAACTTTTTCTTAGGTAGATTCCATCACTGGAAGGAAAGGAAGATCTGGAAGAGTTTCCTTCCAAAGTCTTGACACTCTCCAAACAACTACCCTATTGAATATCTGAGTATAGCTTAGAAAATACATCTTGTCTACATTTCTTTCTGAAAATTTTGACTGGTACCATAGGAATTCTCAATTTTTTGTAGATTCATGTCCAGAAACTTTGGAGATGAAGTATTCAGTAGCACAAGTTGCTCAACTTTGCTACTTTCCTAGCAAAGAGGGTTATTTCAGATAAAGCAAGATACAGGGAAGAGGTTTGCCACCTTACCAGTCATTACAGGATGGACTTTATTTCCATTAAGCCTATGAATGGTCACTACAAAAAGGTATATTGTTACCTTCCTGGTTCCACAGAGCCCTAACAAAGCTTTCTCATTTTATGTGCAGTATATTAGAAAAGGCATCTAGTGCACATGAGAGAAACAGAAGCGGGTTTGGACAAAAATATTCTCAAGTTCTGCATGACATATTTTAATTCTCTTTTGCTGAAGCAAACTTTTTCTTCTTTCTCAGCTGTATCTATGCACATCTGTCATTGAGATGCATTTCTAAGCATGGAGAGGAAAGAAGAGCTGTCATGCAAAACACCCTCAGAAACTCACCATCTAGGCTTAATCTTTCCTTTTTAGGAGTATCTCTCAAGTTTAATAATTCAAGAGTTTTCCAGAAGACAAAGCTTGTAAAGGTCCTCATCAGCTGGCTAGGAAGAGGGAGCAGAGGATTAGAGAGACAGAGAACCTGCACATAGTTTTTCACTGTGAAGCTGTAGCAGGTAACAGCTATGCACCTGTTAAATGTGTGTCTCTCCCTTTGCCTCCACAGCTTGAGCAGCCAAGAACCAAGTAAGGATTGGAGACTACTACAAAGCTCAAGAAAATGCAGTTATGAAAAAAAGGAATAAGGATAAAGATCATTGGAATAGGGTGCATTTTACATATTTTGAAAAGAAGAACAAAATAGTAGTGCTTTCCAAAGTTTTAAATGAGCATTGTTGGTTTAATTTCAGTTTAAGCTATTTAACTCCAATTTTCTATTTTCTTTTCGTAGGAAAGACAGGCCACTGCACAGCTAACGGGATGATTATGTATGATAAAGCCGTCTGGTCTCCCAAGCCCTGCATTATCTGTCTCTGTTCAAAAGGAGAAGTGATATGTGATACCACCATGTGCCCTCCTCTAAGATGTCCCAAAACAATTATACCTGCAGGAGAATGCTGCCCAGTTTGTTCTGATACTGGTATAGTACACCATAATATTATTACCATTCTAAAACTACCTCATGCAAAACCTAACGTAAACATTACATTTAATGATAGCAAGGAGTACAAAGTACACATTACCCTTTTATAGAGAAAATATGTCCTGAATTACATAGTAAGAGCAGGTCTGCATAATTCCTGCTCAAGCTGACTCAGTTTCTTACAGTACAGTGGATGTTAGATGAGCTTGGTGTACTATTCAAAGAAATGAAAATGTTAAGAATGTAACAGTAGAAATAACTGTATTTCTATTTTTTTTTATTTTCCCCTTTCTGCTTCTTCCCTCCTACCTTTAAAAATTATGGTAAATGTACAAAGAAAGAACACCTGGTTACATTTTATATTGCACTTACATTTACAATGGATCAATCAATAGCTACTAGCCATTATTAATGTGTTAGACATGCATCATAAACATCATACAGTTTACAGACTTGTAAATCTTGTTAGGAGCATAAAAACACGCAGTTATTTGATATAAGTCAAGAGAAGGAAGTCAACTCTCAAGAGGAACAACAGAACTGCAATTTTGCTTATTGGTAAAAATGTAAACAAAATCAGTATCTTTAAAAAGGAAAGGAGGAGATGAAGGTGAAATGGGATTTCCTTTCCTCTCGCCCTGTATCCTAAGTCTGCAAAGTACTGAACTTAATCACCTCTCACCATGAAAATATTATTTAGCCTTAAGTGTGTGTGTACACATGTGACACAAAGAAATACACTGAGTAGAGATATTATAGAAATTAAATGTAGAACTAGAAATCGTATTGACTGAAACAAAATCCTTTTATGCGTTCCCTTTTGTTTCTGGAGTTGCAATGAATCATGCCTACCTACAAACTGTTCTGTATGGTCAGCTCAACCATTTCTCAGTAAAAGCAGCAATATAAGACCATATTTTTATTCTTTCAAATAATATTCTAAGGGGAATGCTATTCTTCTATAGTTACCATATGTTTACTGAAACTTTACTTTCATATCCTCTTATCAGACAACTTTTTTTTTTCCCCCTTCATGGCCTCTGGTTAGCCTCCGCTTTGGATTCAAGTATTATTCCACTGGATGACATAAGTGAGTTTTCTGGCGATTCTCCAGAACCCAATGACCTTGACAACACCATTGTACTGTCATCAGCACATACTCAAACTGAAAAAGATGAACTGCTGAGAACAGAAGTGATAGAGGTTAAAGAGAAAGAGGGCCATAAAAAGGATGGAAAGAAAAGAAAAAGGAAAGGCAAAAAATCCCAACAGAAGTACAGAGCCTATCACAGAGAAAAGAAGCCTATCAGAAGAAAGGGAGATGCAAAAGAAGAAATACGGGACAAAAGTGATGAAGAGGATGGTACTTTCAGAATGCCATCTCATTTCCCAATTCCGGTTCCACCCATAGAAGCTCCTCCTTTGCCATCTGGATGTTCGAACTCAGACACCACAGTAAGCTGTATTAACGCCAAGCTTAAACAAATACCACCAATCTCAGATCCAGATCTAACAAGTCTAGACCTTACAGGTAGATAATAGGTTTACTTTGCATGATTTTTTTATGAATTAGCATTATCCATTCTCAAATGCAGTCAACAGCAGTATTAGTACTTTGTTGCTCCTTATCATAGAAATTAGAATGAATCCTAATTTCTAAGCCTCTAAAGCAATGAAAGTGTTAGATTTGCTTACTAGTGTTTAAATACTAATATGAACACACAATTATTTTACCTAATACAACCATTTTTGTAATATATTTTTGATGTACAATATGACACAACTCAGATGCATGCTGTAATGCATAAATCAAACTATTTTCTTGAATTCTATCCTAGGAAATAGTATCACTACTATCTCAGATGAAGCATTCAATGGGATACCTAATTTGGAATGGATTGATCTCAGTAAAAACAATATTACCTCTCCCGGCATAGGTCCACGAGCATTCAAAGTAAGAAAGCCTAACTTTTCTACTGTCCTTTGACTAATTATTGCTTAAAGGGAAGTTTTTCCTTCTTTTCAGTCTATGGATCCAAATCAGTTTCCCCTAGTATGAGTAACCATCATACAATTACAGTACAGTTAAGACTGGCTTTTTCAAGAAATCTCTTGCCATATGAAGCATATATAAAGATTTTTGTATGACATTTACCAAGTATTAAATGTGAAACAATAAGAGCAAGACATTTTTCTGACATTTTATCAGCTGCAGTTGAGAGATTTCAGAATTGAAGGGCTCATATCCCATTAACACTACCTGGGACACATAAACTTACAAAATGTTGAGCCTGAGTACCATCTTTCTCATTACTGTAAAGCTTACTATGCTCTTGGATTCCCCCAAAAGATCTGCCTGTGGTAGGTCTTGCTATAAAAATCCACTGAACAGTAGTTCATGTAATTAGCTGTACGCTTATCGCTCACTATCTTTAATGAGAAACTTTCAAGCACTGCTGCTTACTAGAAGAACAGCTTTCCTGTAAAATAGTCCAAGAATCTTTCTACATTGTGTTTTTCCTGCACTGGGAACGTACATGGTAACAGTCTGTTCCAAGTGCATCTACGTATTCCTTATTTGAAGACAGAACAGTCTCATAGTAATTTCTCATGCAAGCAAGTATGTACAGGTAGTAATTTAAGTGTGGAAGTAAGGCATCAAGGCCTTGCTTTTTCAGGCAAGATGAATCAAAAATCATACAAATAACAAATGGAATTATCACAGTGTGTTTTATTTGTTTCCTGCCATATGCAATCAGTCTTGTAGGAGACTCTGTATACCACCTCTCTCCATATAAAATAAACAGCTTTGGCTGATTTCAAGGGATTTCAGCTCCTACAACTCCTATGAAGTCAAAGTGGATGGAAAAGACAGACCAGGAAGGTGTCCCAGTTGTGAAACAGATTTTAGTGAGGCTTACATCAAAGCAGGCAGTTAAGGCAAAACCAGAAGAAAGCAGGCTTCAGCAGATCCACCGCTGAAACAACTCCACCTTCTTAAGAAATGCTCACTACTGCACAATTACTGATGTGCATTTATTTAAGCTACAATAATTTTTCATGCCAGTATTTTAAGCTGGCTGAAGTCATAACAATCCTAGGCCACTGAAAAAGTCGCTGTTATGCCTAAAGAAATTTTCTGACCTACAGAAAACCATTGATTTACACATGAATGAAGAGTATAAACAGATTACCTATAAATGCATGGACTTTGAACTCCTAAATACTGCAGTGGTGTAGTGAGGTAATACCTACATGACTGAAAGACGGTAGCAATAACACAAACAGGAATAGATAGCTGCAGGATGGCCACATGGAAAGTTGATGCTCTTTTAGTCATGTTATATTAACTGGCCCCTTTTGTTAATATTGAGCATAAACCCCTCAATTAATTAGACTGATAGAAAAAAACATTTTTTGTTCAAAACACTGGATATTGGTGCACTGCTGCTGCAAATCAAAAGCATGTGTTTAAGAAAACATTAACTATGATTACATTGTATGTTTAATCATACACCCTACACCTTGATAATCTAAGAAATCTTTTTCCCTATGATTAAGATCCTGAAAAAGCTGAAACGTTTGTATTTGGATGGAAATATGCTGGTACATATTCCATCTGAACTGCCATCAACTTTGGAGGAAATAAAAATAAATGACAACCACCTTCATGCCATTGATGAGGACGGTTTAAAAGGTATTTAGAAATTGAATATAAATCATATGAAATATATTAAAATAAACTTGAAAAGCAGAATATTCAACCAAATGTATCTGTTTTTTTATAACCAGAAAAATAATTGCTAGCTTTTAAGTGCCATGTTTTCCAAAGGCAACAAAAGCTGAAGGATTTGGATGACTAAGTTTTTTTAAATTACATTTTCCCTTCTTATGCAACTGCTACTCTCCAAAGGAAGCTTCTGTTTAAGGTTACTAAGTAGAGGTGGATATGCTGAACATACCTACAGTCTTACAGCTGCCTTCTTTTCCATTTTAAGTGGAGAGAAAGCTATAAAGCTCTAGTCACTCTCTAAAGTTCTACAAACTAGTAACCAATATAATCCCATGATTACGAGATAATAAAGGAAAATCCTTTCACTATATTTCTTCATTGCTGTGAATTGATCTGAGCAATGTTTAAGACTGCTAAATTTAAAGCGTATATTTTAACAAGATACGAGATGGCAATAACTATCAGATATCTGAACTTTTTCTCCCTAGATTTAAAGAACTTGATCACCCTGGAATTGGAAGGAAATAAACTTAGTGAAGCAAACGTCAGTCCTTTGGCCTTTTCTCCTTTGAAGAGTCTCTCTTACTTGCGACTAGGAAGAAATAAATTTAGAATTATCCCACAAGGTCTTCCCACCACTCTTGAGGTAAAAACAAAACCAGACAACCAAAAAAACCAAAACCAACAAAACCCAACCACCAAAACAAGAAAACTTCATTTTTCCATCTTCATCTTTCCTCCTCCTTTACTTACAGCCTTAAAATCATCAGGTAGAGATAAATTTAATTTTTATAAATTTTTTCCTAGATATACTTACAATTTTATTCCTAAATAATTGCTCCTACAAATTTACTGATATACCAACTCCATCCCAAAAAGTATCTTTTAAGTTTGAATTTCTCTAGTACTGTCTCACAAAATTGAGTAGCCTGCAACTTTGTCTGTTCCATTACACATCCTTCACTTAACACTCCTAATACAGACCATATCACAGTGCAAAACCATTATGAATGGCTTAAACCACGACAGAGTCATCACACAAAGTTCACAAGACAGCAACAAGAATAGTGAAAGATATAGAAAACCTGTTTTATAAGGAAAGCCTAAAGGAATTAAGATTGTCTTCTGAAAGAGAGAAAGACGCCTAGATCTAACCATCCTCTGCCTTTTTTGGCTGGCCTAAGTCTCAATTTCCCTTGTTTTCCAAACCTTTGCTGAATCTCACCTCATTTGGGGTAGGGGATAGTGTTTGAACAGGAGGTTTATTTTTCTTCCTGGACAGATTCCTTATTCCTTGATTTTTTATTAAAAAAAAAAATTCTTCTTTTATTCATTTCCCATCCCATTCCTCTGCCCAGAATTTGAATGTGATTTGTTGCAGTGGTTTGCGGTTTTTTAGGGAAGCTATCTGGAAGGTATTTTCTTCCTCTTTTTAAATTTCACTTTAGTTTCATTCTTAGCTTATCTCAGTCTTTACTTCAAAAGATAAGTCTTGCTACCTATTAATTTCACTATCTGTCTTGATTCTATCTTTCCCTTTCCTCTTTCTCATTTCAGCGTCCTTGTATTTATTTCCTTTTATCCTTAGGATCTTTCATAAACTGAAATGTGAGGAGGAAAAAACTCCAAACAGCATCTTTTCTATAACTTTAGCTTCTTCTGCAGCTACTGCCTGCAACTTTACTTCAGCCTAATGCTCTCCACTACCCATTCACTCACACATAACAGGTTTTTTTCCCTTCATCCTTCCTTGATGAAACAGTGGACACCTGCCAAGTTTTTGTGCACTTCATATGCTTTGGGAACATTTAATTTTAAAACAACACTTAATAAATTCACAATGGTTTTCAGGCTATGAAGTTGCTTTTCTCTTTTCCAAAAGTCTTCATCTACAGACCCTAAATTCTATTTCAAGTCCTACATATATTCTAGCCAGTTTTATTTCACTTCATATTTATCCTACATTACAAGAGATTATCAGGAATTTAATCTTTGTAAACCACAGAGATTAAAAATAATATTTTTAATAATACAGAGATTGTACTTTCATACATTGCAGACTCAACATTAAGTTCTGTAAAACATTAACATTTATATTTCTACAGATTTTAAAGTTTCAAAGCTCACAAGTGCCTAGCAAAAACATGAAGAAAGTAAGACTCTTTACATTTTTCTCACTAATAATTTTCCAAGACAAAAAATATTAACATCTGCCTGTCAACCTCATCACTCACTTTATATACTGTTACACTGTACAACTTCACACAAGACAAAAGATGCAGCTCTTTTTCGATTTGCTCTTTCAAAGCAAGTGAGAAAACAAAACAATTGCTTTGAAAAATAGCGTTCCTGAAGGTCACACGTCAGCTACAAACTGGTTCAGATTCAGAAATCCTCAGATGTATCTAGCAGTATGGAGGACATGGAAAAGATACATCCTGAATTTGCAATGGGAAGAACAGCGTATTTTGCTTTCACAAATTTTCTTTCCAAATGCACTTACAGGAGTTATACCTTGAAAATAATCAAATTGAAGAAGTGTCAGAAATTTGCTTTAACCATACAAGAAACATAAATGTCATTGTGCTAAAGCATAACAAATTAGAAGAGCACAGAATAGCACCTTTGGCTTGGATAAACCAAGAGTAAGTACAAATCATTTAAACTGCCATTATTTTCTTTTTCCTCTTAGTAAGTCAGATAACAAAATAAATACTTCCACTTCATTACTTTTAATTTGAAATTGTAATTATCTTTTTATTTCCTTCTTTTCCTTAGCTAATTTGCCTTAATTTCCTTTTCTTGAATTGCATAATTTACGAGGTATTCAGTCGGTTTTCAAACAAAACCACTTTATGCCTCAAATCTGTACCAGAGTAACATAAAAGTATAAATATTTTTCTGACTATCCAATAAAAAAATTAATATAAATTATCAATAATGCTCCATATAATATTACAATAACTTGACATTAATATATAATTATCCCACAGATAACTTAAAAATAATTTAATTTTTCCTAGCCTTATTTCCCGTTAGATCGAAAATCAAAGTAAGTAAGATGAAAGGAAGTCTATGCAGCCTCACTCTGTAAGAGTAGAATGAAAGCAGAGCAAACAACAAGAATGAAAGCAGCAAAACGTGATACTACTTTTGGTTCTTCTGGTAAATTCTTTGCTAAGCTATGTAGGGTACCTTGCCATAACCTGCTGTAGTCCTATCAATTGATTTCTGGATTTCTAAAATGCTTAATTTGAAAACAACTACACTGCTCCTAACAGCTTCTCTCATCTCTAGAAGTGAAGCATACTGGAAGGATTCTAAAGGAGCCATTCACAAAACAATTTCAAATGGGCTTTAGAAAAAGTTTAAAATCCATGTCATAACCACTAAGTTCTCCTCTTATTCTGCATTTTCCAGTGTCACTCCTTATTGTAATTAATCAATGCTTATCAATTACAAATTAGCCCCTTGGGGTTTCCCTGTTCAGCCTTCTCTCTGTACTCCATTACTGTAGATTTCTTCCCACCAACAGAATCATTGTGCTTCATTGATAATTAATTACTTCAATTCTTTTATTCCCAGAGTAACTGTACTCCACCATGTTCAAGAAAATGCATTCTGTTCCATTCACAGAAGCGAATTTCCTTTTGAAATTTAGTTTCCTGGTATCATGTCAAGCAAATTTTGTAATGTAGCATTAATGATGCAGTATGCTACAATGTTTTAATACTCTTTTCCCCCCTCCTTTAATGCAGGAACTTGGAATCAATTGATCTCTCTTACAACAAGTTATATCATGTTCCCTCCTATCTGCCAAAATCTTTACTACATCTGATACTTGTAGGAAATCAGATTGAAAGAATTCCAGGATATGTCTTTGGTCACATGAAGCCAGGGCTGGAGTATCTCTACCTGTCCTTTAACAAACTTACCGATGATGGAATAGATCCAGTATCATTTTTTGGAGCATACCACACTCTGAGAGAGTTGTTTTTGGATCACAATGAATTGAAGTCTGTACCATTTGGAATTGATGAAATGAGAAAACTACGTTTTCTAAGACTGAACAACAATAAAATAAGGTAATTTTGGCACTCTTCATTACATTTTAACTAAGCGCTTGTTTAAAGTAAACCTTTTTTGTTACTTTTAAGTAAGCTTTTGGTAAAAAATTTTGAAGGAGGTGCTAAATCCTGAGTTTTATACTGCAGTATTTCTGCATACGATGAGAGAAAAGTGAGATTTCAGCCTAATAGTTCTTGAAAACGCTTACACAGATACGGAGCACCAGTTCTCTCCAGACAATAATCTCTACTACTGCTTGAGCTGTGTGTCTGACCAGGCGGCTACAATTTGATAGGCACAGCGAAGCACCATCGTTTTCTGCTCTTGGGCCAGAGTCCAAGCTGGTTACAAAGGCACTGGAAGGAGGCACCAGCTGCTGCTAATACTGGAAGCGGCCTTTCTGCAGGTTTTGGCCAGCCCAGTTGTTCAGTTCATAGTGCTCTCTAGGTCCTCCATGTAGTTTACAAAGCAAAGGAGTGACAGACAGAGTATCTTAGGTGCACTGTACAGAAAGTCTTCATTCAGCAACACATAGCAATACTTTCCTATGTGAAACCAAGTATAAATAAGTACAAACAAGTACAAATGAGAACACAATGCAAGGAGAGAACTTTAAAAAGAATGATTTGTATATGTCCTCAATAAATACATTATTGAGAAAATTTGATATACTGATTAAGTTAACATTTTCAAGTCTCCAAATACACAGTACCTTTGACATAAATTATGAAATTATGAGTTATCTTGAATAATTAAAATATAATTCCTCCCACAATATCACAGGACAGTCCCTCCAGAACGCATCTGCAAGGCTCATCTTGATGATGATATTCATGACAACAGTGAAGAGGAGGAGACTGAAGATTCACGTTTGGAACACGTTCATCTTGAAAACAACTACATCAATACAAGACAGCTATCACCACATGCATTTTCATGCATAAGATCCTACTGCAGTGTCGTTCTTAAACCACAGAAGAGCAAATAAACACCCACATTTTGCATTGCAACCTGTATCTCTAGAAACACCACTTTATTCTCTGCCACTATCAGGTCTGCTTACTTCTGGATTTAAAACCTTCTTACTACTTAAATAAGATACAGTATATTATATACTGAAGTAAAGTAGTAGTGTATTTCTTAATGTTTCATTATAACAACATTACATGTAAAAACAGAAGCTCGAGTTTATGTCATAAATTTTTACTTCTATTGATAGAAATTCTACTTAAACACAACAGGTCAAACCATGCCCCCAGATACACCCTCTGCAAGATCAGATTTCAGAAGATAAGGATGCAACTAAACCCTCCACTTGGTCCTGTCATATTTGCTGAAATGGGTTCAAAACATTTTAAATGGTACCACCAGCTTTAAAAATTATACAAATAAAAGTCCTTGAGCTAGGAACATTCCAGCAATGCAAGAAACAAAGTGCTTAAAACATACATGGTACTGGATTTTGTACCAATGTTCAGAGCAGTAGGTCTCATTCATTTTTACAAGGTTCCCCACTTAGGGGATTAATTAGACCTTCTCAAAACTTTAAAATATTAACTTAGTAGTAGCTTCTAGATAGTTAACAATCACCCCTTCATAGACAATGTTGATAAAGCAGTTTCAGTAATGCATTCGATATGAATGCCTGCTTGGGTATACAATAGTGTTTGCAAGCAGATCCCTGTTTCCCAGGAAAGGAGTTCAGTCTCCTGAAGACACTTTTTTTATGTCTGAGTTCAAAGAAAAGAAGCATTTTTAATATTCCACTCCAGATTTTAACGTTGTATTCTTTCTACAAAGTGGCCAAAACTTTGATAAGAAGTAGTCAGTATTTTTATTTTAAAGAACAATTTCTACTGTCTGTTCTTTTAAGAGTAGGCTGGTCACACAGTTACTTTCCGCTTTCTCCTTGGCTATTCTGTGAGGCATTATACAAAATATTCTGTTTTCTTCAGCACTACAGGTATGCTGTCTAGTGATTTCTTCTTCAGCATGGATGAGAACAAAGAATGAAATGGCTTAATACAGGGACTGACTTTTTTAAAGGCATATAAAAGCTGTAAGCAACTGCGTATCATAAAACCTTCCAAGGATGCACATTACTACTGAACTGGAATTTTACTGCCCTTGCTCTGGAAGTGAAGGTTTCACTATGCATTTCCCACACATCCCAATCTACTGCCGACAGATTATAGAATCATCATAAGCATCCTGCTCATATAGCATTTAACAGCCAGGAATTTCCAACTCTTCTTTTTTTTAGCATGCTATAGACAACATCTATGAACATTCTTAAGCTATACAATTATGGTTGAAGCAAAATTACATTGTTCTATCTAAACTTCTCCCTTACTTAAGTAAACTCTTGCCTGTAAAGACACAATGGTACTTCATCTGCAGTGAGTCAAAATATAATGCATTCCTTGTAAGAAACAATCCTAAGATACATGGATTTCTGTAAAAAGTTTGCTTTGGGTATTTTGTTTCGAAAAGTACAGTCAGATGTCATACTTTAGTGATTTGCTAAGGTCGGTAAAAAATGGTGAAATCAACAGGCTGAGTTTTTACATACTCTGTTGACATGATTTGATTTCATTGCTTGTGCACTTTCAACATTTGATTCCTTCCTTTTCACTTTGGCTAATATTTTGGCTAACATTCCTTTGTCTTTGTAAACCATCATTAAGATCCCAAGCTACTGTTTTGAGAGACTAAAAATCCTAAATTATTAAAATGAATTATTTTAGTCTATTGCTAAACAACTTCAGACTTATTTTGCAACACTGCTGAGCAGCGCTTTCAGAAGCTTTACTAAGCATTTTAGATACACAGATTTATCCAAGGAGAGATGGAAAACAAGCTGCTATATTACACTATTTTATGCATTCTTATAATAAATTTAAGCAAAATACCACATATTGTTGCAATTGTTTTCATTCAAATAGAAAACTTATCTCTTTGAAACATTCAGACCTGTAAGACCCACTGAAAAATCTCCATTGGATTTGCCTGGGGTAACACCACTAAAATACAGATGACTAAAGATTTATTGCAACCATTAACATGCTTTTCTATCCAATATGCACTTTTCTACCCTTAAGGTATCACAAAAGTGAATTTTATGCAAGTAATCTAAGATTTGTCCTTTGGTCATTTACAACAATCAATATCAGTCTTGCCTGAAAGAAAGCTGTGATAAGTTGTTCCTACAAGAAGCACTCAATAATGTAACATAACATAACCTAAAGGGAAACAGAGAGGCTAAAGGAAAAACATTTTGGAATCAGAAGACAACAGTAGCAGAGGCAGAAGACCAAGAAGGAGAGAAAGAAGCCAAGGGGTGAAGGGTATGTCACAAACAGATGCTTATTCACTTGAGAAATACATGGACAATTAAAACTTGCCTAACATTTCCAAATGTCAAATGTAAGCAATTTAAGTCTGTTCACTCTTCAAATTTACCACCTACATTGAAATCAAGATGGGTTTTATTATAAATATATATATATTAAAAATCTCCTTACTTTTTAACAGTGAATCTCAAAGGATTTTCTAAACAAAGTAACTGGGATCAGCACTTTACAGTTTGTGACAGTAAGACACTGAGAAATGACCTGACTATTTCTGATCAAAAAAATTAGGGAACAGTGGCCACCAGTAGAATAAAAATACACAAGAAAAGCTCAACATGAAAGTCCTCCAGTTAGTGTTTCTTCTCTAAAAAATACGTGAACAAATAATATTTGCAGGCTTACACTGGAAATTAACATACTTCAAGAAGGCCATTAGATTGAGAATTGAATATAGGTCTGCTAACAAACAGATCTGGGCAGACACACAGAAGTAATCTCAGTTTTGCTGTTCTCCAGATGCAGCTGTAGCTGCAATTTGTATTCACATATTGTGTTCAGATAAATTCAAGAGAGAACAAGCTGCAAATTGCTAAGACAATGTCCTATCAGATTTTTTTAACCATTTCAGAGAAGAAACTACAACTTAAAGTAAGGCAAAAACCTGAATAAATTTTCTTTAGTAATTCAGCTGGAGACAAATGACAGGTAAATATATCTGAATACGAAGATGTAAGGTAAATTTTGAAACTATAAGAAAGTTATTTTAAAGTCACTAAGAGATCCAGAATAACAAAGGTTAGAATTCAACAGCCACAGAAATCCCAGTACTACAATACCTTGTGGCGTAAGAGGAATTCTGAGAAATTAGACATTCTGTTTGGCTTTTAAGTTCTGATTTGCATTGTTGGCATCATACATAAGAATTTGGACTAGACCTGCTAAATCCTTCAGGTAGGTCCCATTATAAACTCAAACATAATAGAGACATCCTGTGGTTATCACCATATTAATAGACAAGCTTATAGTATACACCCTTCTCCACTTTCCAGAGATCACCTCATGGCAAAGCTACAAATCACTCAGCTTTGCCCGCAAAGGATTTGAAGTGTGAACATTAGTTATCTAGTCACCCAAGGCAACAAAGCAAATTTCACCCAATGAATCCTCTTCTATGTAACACTATAGAGAGTGGTTGATACCACTGCTGAAAGTTGATTCTGAAACATGCACCATGCTTGTGTTTACTGCAAAAATCCTCTTAGCATTCAATAGGAAAAAAAAATCAGGACTGGGAAGCATGACTTTAATTCTCTATCAACAATTTGGTTACCGTTCTACTGAGAGAAATCAACAGACTTTTAAAATCTCTTGCAAATCACAGCTTTATGAAGAGTTATATCCCAGCAACAAAATAATCAGTTTATAATTTTTGTTGTATAGTAATACAAATGTTAACTAGTTGAAACTCTCACGAGAAAGCATTTCCTAATTTAAATACTATCTTTATATTCTAATGTACATCATTTTTGGAGAACACAAGACTACAGACAGTGAAATACGAGAAGTATGAAAAAATATCATCAAAATAATCTTATACAATAAGCCTGATGACTTTCTGTATGAAAAGCAGTTCTCATAGAAGAAGCCTGAAGATCATAAATTTGTAGACCAATACAATAACTGGTGCTCTGGAAGTCTGAAGCTTCCTTAAGTAAGCTTCAAAATCTCTACTCATTTGTAAGTGCAGGCACTTAAGAAAGTAACAACCAGGACCTGACTATGCTCTCTTTGGGCTTACAGCCTAAAACCACCAACAAAGGGTCACTCCTGCACAAATGCAGAAAGCCACAACTAATGTACAGTATCCATATGTATTACAACTTTTAGACAACCACTCCTTGCTCCAGTTATCTATCAAGTTTTGGAAGACCAAAATTCAAGTCAAACCAAATCACACACTTAAAGGGGGTCAGAACCATACTATGACCATCTTGCAGAATGTCCCAGCCACAGAGGTGAAGTCTACTTTGGAAAGAGTACGTTTTTAAAGAGACTTACTCTGAAAGCTGGTTTTGCATGAAGGAAGCTTTTAAAGATTTAGTGGACTGGAAACAGCAGCCAACCATGTAACCTACACTCATTTGGAAGAAACTCTGCATAACAGTCTCTTTTGAAAAGTGAAATAGGTATGAACAGTCACCCAAAAAGATTAGTTCATAATAATATGTTTGACTTATTCAGTAGACATACATTCTTGTTTTCTAATGAACAAAAGAGAGAGATCCCTGCTATTGCTAGTTTAGTAACATTACCCTTCTATTATAGCAAATCCCAAACTCTCTATTTCAAGGGGAAAGGCTTTAATTTTACTTCTCCTGGCAAATTGAAAACCATTTTAAATGGGGAAAAAACAGCAAACGTGAAATAAGAGCTCTGAGTTAATGATGTCAACAACTTCTGTACAGTTGCAAGGCCCAAAATATTGTGGAAAAAATGTTGGAACACTTTTTCCATCTGAAAGTAGTGAAGATGTCACTTAAAACTCTCTAAAACGTACTAAACAGATCTCATTTTCCACATTAAGAAATGATCATATGATCAAAATGAACTTACCTTTTTATTTTCTTAATAAAATATTACTCAAATTTTTATACTTACTCAGGCATTGAGCAGCTATACTCAAGCAAGCATACTTTTAAGAATTTTGTTACAACTGCTATGATGACATTCAATGGAAACACATTGCTTTAATCATAGATTCATAGAATCAACTAGGTTGGAAAAGGCCTTTGAGATCATCAAGTCCAACCATTACCCCAGGACTGACAAGACCACCACTAAACTATACCACTGAGGGTCTCATCTATACAGTTTTTGAACACTTCCAGGAACGGTGATTCCACAACTTCCCTGGAAAGCCTGTGTCAATACCTGATTATCACCTCTGCAATGAAAAATGTTCCCAATATCCACATCAGAAAGTCTCATTACACATGTAATGTTCATTGTTAACAGACACCCTGTTCCACACTAAAATTCCATCAGGACAGAGCCATAAAGACTTAGCACTGTTTTTACCTTTTCATTTTAAGAAGTGAATATCAAACAGAACTTTTCATAAACACCTTCCATTACATATGAGGTAAGATGAACAAGTTGAAACATTTACTATGTCATTAAATTACCTTCGGGAAAACATACATATATGTTGTGCATCCCTGAAAGACCTTACTGAATAAAACGTTTTTAATCACACCAAAAAACAATTAATGGTAAATTATCATCCCTTTGATGATACTGAAATACTCCAGGTAGTAAAGCAAAACTAAACCAACAGATTTGCGAGCATTATGGTATCAGCTTTTTCACACAACAAATGCCTTTATCTAAAATGGATAATGTTTGATCAGCCTTAAAAGGAATGGCATACAAAAGCTAAACTACCTCAGGCTGAATCTCAAAACTAAACAAAACAGCTGTCTTAAGCCCCACAGTTTTCTTTTGTTTCAAGGAAATTAAAAGCAAAGGAACACCATAAACAGCAATGCCCTTTCTCTGTGGAACTATTTTTGATCACTGTCAAAGACAGGGGACTGGACTAGATGGGCTCTGATCTGATTCAGTACAGCTGTTTTTATGCTGTTAAGTACTTTACACATGGCTCAGCCTAATTGCTGCTGAACATAATTTTGCACATTCCATTAAGTGTGTACATTATCAGCCCAAGAATAAGCTAATAATGTTTCCCAGTACACCATCTGGTCATTGCTATGAGGTTTCTTGAAGCAATACACGATTGCCTCTTCTCTGCAGTCATGTCTATTAAAAATTCCCACCAATGAATGGAGTTTCTCAGGATTCTAAAAGATGCAAAAAAAGGGAATCTCACTTGAACAGCGGGCTAGCGGCTGATGATAACTTTACCTCTTGTCACTTCCCAGTAGCTGAGTACTATCCTACGAACCCATACAGCATACATTAATTTGTTTCAGTCACTCACTAAAAGTAAAGCTTGATCTGTATTTCATATAGGTCTTTCACTGATGCCTACAAATGGGAATCTGGAGAGATCCCCCTTAAGCTCATTTTTACTTATTTTCACATTTTTATCTGAGGGTGGTGAGGCACTGGAACGAGGTGCCCAAAGAAGTGATAAATGCTCCTATACCTGGCAATGTTTAAGGTAAGGTTTGAGAGAGTGTTGGGTGACATGGTATAGTGTGAGGTCATGGCAGGGGGTTGGAACTAGATGATATTAAGGTCCTTTCCAAGCCTAACTATTCTATGATTCTATGATTCTAGTTCTATGGGTAACGAGGTTTACTTGGGGCATTGATTTCAAAGCTCCATATTCAGAAATTGTAATTTCTTTCAGCCTGGGGAAGTCCTGTGCACTACAACTAATTGGAAAACCACATTAATCTCAAGAAAAAGGAAAGATCTTTTATGTTCCCCAGATTGCAGGCTCCCTTATAACATTAATTTCTTTGGGAGGATAAAAATATGCAAACTATGCTGGATATTAGGAGCAAGGGGAAAATGCCTGAACATTCCTTATTTATCATACAGTCCAATAACTGTTATGCTGGGCTCAAAAAAATTACTTGGTGCTTAGGAAATACAAAGGCTTAACTATCTGCTTTTCCCATAAAAGCCAGTGATATCCTTGCCTAATGTTTCAGACCCAATCCTGTGAGTTTGCCAGCCACAGTAGACACAAATCTCCTTTGTAGTCTCTACATGTAAACAAATACTCAAGAGTTGAGTGAATTCCCCAAAATTATATTCTTCCACTCCGCTTGAGCCATTCTGAGTCCATTAATTACATGGATTTTTTCCAAGGGTTTAAATTTCCAAGTAAATTTAAGCCTTAACAGTCATATTATTTAAAGTGTTCATCTTAAAAAGCATTTACATTATAATTTCTTCTTTAGTAGTCTGTCATGTAAGGAATTTCCTACAGCCACTGGATAAACAATTTCCATAGTTCAGTAGAATTTCCATTTCTTTTGTGTTTAATTTTTGTACAGATACAGATCTCCACATAGTTATTAAATGCAAACTTTTGTGTAATTCATAGCTTTTGATTTAGGCGGTAATTTATATAAACATAACTTTGATAAACTGAGTTATTAAGACCAGCTAATAATATACTGCTTTCTACAAAGTATTTCTAAACTGTTCTGTTGATTCAGAGAAAAGAACTTCCATTCCAGATGTGTAGCATTATGAATACATACATATAGAAAACTGTAGGTTTTGCATGCAATTGTACTAAAATAAATCTATATTTTTCTGTGGGAACTTTTCATATGATAGCAATTCCTAGCAAAAATATATAAAATCTGACTTATTTTTTCCACAAGGCAGATATTTTTCTCAAAGGAGTAATACTGAACACAGCTGTGGAAATATTACATATTTAGCAACACTATCAACCAAGACAACAATCTTCTAAGTGAATTATGTAATGGTATTTTTAAAGGATTAAAATTAGGAAAAAGGACTAAAATTTACTTCATTTTTTTCACAACAATTTCTTCCAAAAGCTGAGAGTTGGCTACGCCATTACATTTTATCCTCTGGCCTCATACATTCTGTTATTTAAAAACCATCATAGTTAGGGAATGACTGCCCTTGTGAATATTTCATGATTCCTAACCCCTTGTAAATTACTACCCTTTATAAATATATATTGCTTGCTGCCTTCTACTCCAAGACAGTTCTGAACTCCTTCAGTAAAGCTTATGCATTACCAGTCTTCCAGGGAGAACTCCTTTTTCATTTTCTGTCCAGCACACTTTGGCTTTAGTAACAGAGAACTCAGGAAGCAAGACTTTTCCTCTTTCAATTAGACAAATTACTTTTTGGGTCTAGATGAGACATTCAAATCTACTACACTTTCTCGCACATTTCCACAGCTCAACTACAAATGTTTAATAAAGTATTTCCCTTTGGTTTGAACCTGTCACCCACTCACTGTTTTTGTGTTAACCTGGTTTTTGCATTGGAAAAGACAAAATAATTAGTCTCTTTCTTGATGACATATGGGTTCAAATAGATCTGTATTTCCTATATTCTGTATTTATTTTGAAAGTTATTTTGATAGCGTCTGGTAAAACCTTAAATGAAAGAAACATGGATTAATTCTCCATTTTAGCTGAATTCAATTTCTTTCCAGTCTTTTGAGCAAAGAAGAGGCCATGGTTTTATGTGAGGAGACAGGCATCTTCTACATTAATTGTAAAATATACCGAAGTTATAATAATGGTTATTATAACCATAAAATAAGAGTATAGTCGCATTATGAATCATACGCTGACAGATTACTAAAGATGTTGTTTGCTTGTTTGACAAAAATCAAAATTATACATTGGTAAGTAAGCCTTTCT
The DNA here is from genome assembly GCA_028858755.1 of Ara ararauna. Lineage (NCBI taxonomy): Eukaryota > Metazoa > Chordata > Aves > Psittaciformes > Psittacidae > Ara > Ara ararauna. The sequence continues at coordinate 19,952,219 of CM054385.1, read as the reverse complement.
ACAGTCAAAGCTACTTTGTACAGACATGGGCAAGCTAAACGGAAATCACCCTCTGTGGAATAAGAGTGTTCAAGAAAAAAAAAAAAAAAGCCTTTCCTTTGCAAACTGTTCTACAAAGAAGATCTCATTTTCCATACCGCAAGCTCATATGCAATTATGACATGTTTTCTTTCAATTTATGTAAGTATTTCCACTGAGTGGCAAAAGTATCATCTAGTGAATTTCTGTAGGATAAAAAGCAGTGCAAAACTGTCCAGGGAACCAAACAATTAACTACATTCCTACATTTCCAAACAAATACCTTTGAAAATAGTATATCAGGATACCTGTCAGACAATTCTATTGTCTCTGTTGGTTTCTATGTAGTCTCTTAGCTTAGTTTAGAGGTTTTCATCTTCCTGTTTCATTTTCTGGTCAGCTCTGTGCGATGGATGGCAAGTGAAACTGAGCTCACACCCGGATTCAACCAGCCATGGGCCTTTGCTGCCTAAACTAAAGCAGCCCCATTTGTTCGAGGCTGAAGCAGATTCAGCTTTTTGAATACCACATACCTACAGAGGAATAAATGCCAAAAATGTGTTTATTACTTTACACACGCGAGGTTCATTTTTTAATACGCAGGCACAACTAGTGCAAACGCTGCAGAACCTCAACATATTTTCACTCCTGAAAAAACAGACTTAACACACTGCTATTTAGAGTGTTTTCCCCTACAGATGAAATGGAGAAAGAATCAGTGTTAAAAACTAGCAAAGCACTATACAGACTCATAGAATAGTTAGGGTTGGAAAGCACCTTAAGATCATCTAGTTCCAACTCCCTGCCATGGGCAGGGACACCTCCCACTAAACCATGCCACCCAAGGCTCTGTACAAACTGGCCTTGAACACCGCCATCAATTGAGCATTCACAACTCCCCTGGGCAACCCATTCCAGTGCCTCACCACCCTTACAGTAAAGAATTTCTTCCTCATATCCAATCTAAACTTCCCCTGTTTAAGTTTGAACCCGTTACCCCTTGGTTCTATCACTACAGTCCCTAATGAAGAGTCCCTCCCCAGCATCCCTATAGGCCCCCTTCAGATACTGGAAGGCTGCTATGAGGTCTCCATGCAGCCTTCTCTTCTCCAGGCTGAACAGCCCCAACTTGCTCATCCTATCTTCATAAGGGAGGTGCTCCAGTCCCCTGATCATCCTCGTGGCCCTCCTCTGGACTTGTTCCAACAGTTCCATGTCCTTTTTATGTATATGACACATAAGCAAATTTGTCCCTTTTTCAAACTGCAAACTTGGCAAAAAATAAAGAATCCCAGACTGGTTTGGATTGGAATGGACCTTAAAGCTCATCTAGTTCCAAGCCCCTGCCACAGGCAGGGACATCTTCCACTAGACCAGGTTGCTCAAAGCCCCGTCCAACCTGGCCTTGAACACTGCCAGGGATGGGGCATTTACCACTTCTCTGGGCAACTTATACCAGTGTGTCACCATCCTCACAGTGAAGAACTTCTTCCTAAGATCTAATCTAAATCTCCCCTCTGTACACAATACTTATAATTTGATAATGGCATAATTATGAGAAAATAATATTAAAACTACAACAGCAATAGTCAACTACAACTAAAGCAAACTTTTTCAGAAGTCACCTGATATACTTAGTGTTATCTTGCATGACAGAAACACTGCTACTGTGTCCATGAGACAGAAATTAGACCCGACAATGAAATTTCCAGGAACAAAACATGCATCTGAGAACAAGCACTAAGTTAATTCATATGGTAGGGAAATCACTTCTTACTGAGATAATATCCTTTTTGTTAGTAATGTTTTTAGAAGTTTTCATTTTGATTATTCTGAAGTTACAAATTGTGTGCTCCAAAACTTGCAAGCAAACACAGTTTGGAGATCTTCCTACAAATATAGTTACTTTTTCCATCTACAAACCAGTATACATTCAACATACATGCAAACATTTACAGACCCATGTTCTTCCTTTGACATAGAAATGCAAATTCTCTGCTATAAGTGTCATATTTATTGCTTCCATTTCTAACAGTTTATCACAAACTGAGTCAAAGTCATCTTCTTTTGGATCTCCAAATTCCTAATGTAATGTAAATTACTTTTGTTGATAAGTAAAGCTAGGAAAAAACATAATACCAAATTAAGTTAGATTATCTTAGCAGCCTAGCGTACTTTGACTATTTTATTTCATTTTTTCTGGAATGCAAAGGACTGCATGGCCATGTTTCCTTTTTCTTAAAATTACCATCTCAATGGAAATTGGTGAAAATTGCCACTTTAAATGTTGCTTTTAAGTGCTGAATAATATGAATCTAGCAAAACGCTGTGTATAAGAAAACTTCATTTAAACTTCCATATTATTAATACTGTTTTTCAAAACAGTGAAAAAAGGAAAATAATCATCATTTGCAGAGGATCAGGCTTTTGTAGCTTATTTTGTTTTAAATTGTTAAACTTTGGCACAGTGAATGCTTGATACTCTGTGAGGAAATGTTGTGCTCAGTCCAGCTTGTATTCTGAAACAGAAAAGTTTCCTTCATTATTTATTGTCAGAGTGATTCAGTAGTTTGGCAATGGTTGCAGAGCTTTTCATTTTAACTACTGTTTGATTTTCCATGCAAGAATGTCTTGTGTTTCCAATGTCTGTAAGGCAGATAAATACCCATATTCCATAAAAATGCCATGTAACATTATTCAAACTTGTTCAGTAGCATCAAAAGCAAGACTAACAATTGACACGTTCAGAAACCAAAACTTTTTCAAGACCTTAATTCATCAAGCAGGTTGTTTTTCAGGCAGAGGCATCTCCTGATCCAGTTAAGAGCACAAATCTTTTTACAGGACCAAGGAGATGGGAATCAAGGTGGGAACAAGCTAGCTGGGGACTTCTTAAATTGGCATTCCCACACAGACAAATTTGTATTAACCTGTAGCCTGAGGCAAACAAAGTTAACTTATTCTCCTAAGACAGCACAAACGATCTGCAAGGGAGAAAAGTAAGGTCTGTCTTTCCAGGAAACCATGTTGCTTCTCTAGGTCACCTCTAGTTATTCAAGATTGACACATTCTTGCACATATAAAACATGTAAGCCTGACAATCACATGGATGCATGTATAGGCACACTTTACTCTGTAGATCTTTTTGTGCATGATCTCTTCATACTGCAAGTTATGAGCTGCCCTTCAATATTGGCATATTGCTAATAATGCCACAGACTAAAGGACTGACTGCAAAATTAAAAAAACATTTTGTTGAAGTTTCTAAGCCAGCTGCCAAATATATGCAAAAAAGTAGGCATCTACTAACACGTGAAAGTTGATTCATTCAAGATAACAAATTCTAATGATTACATATTTACACTGAAGACTCAAGATGAACAACAGAAGCAAAAGAATAGTTTTTCTATACCCAGCTTCCTTAAATGCTATAGTTCTACTTCAGAAGAGCCAAAACTTAGCTAAAGTCAAAATATGTGACTGCGTTCCACATGGACTGGCTGTAAGCATAAAAAGAATATGTCATGTTATTAAAATGTGATGGGCAGACTCCAAGTCAGCTTTGTGCAGTTGATGTTAGATTCATCACTTTATGCAAACCACATTTATAAGCAGTACTAGGAAAACAAAACATACTTAGTTTGCCTTACAATAACAAGTGTACACAAGATCAGCTTAAAAAGGAGACTGCAATGTAAAGCACTGGCCACATAGGGCAGCATATGCTTCTTTGCACAAATAGAAATACAGTAATTTTCAGTAAAGAAATCAAGAGAGCATTTTATATCACTGATGTGATAATATTAAATATAAAACAGCATCCAACTTGTATTCATTTGCATTTTCTACCATAGTGAAAGACAGTATTCTGAACCACAACATGCTGGATATATTCCTATACTATGCGTCAGAATTTCATCTCCACTACTCATAAGAGTTTTATATGTATTTTAAGGCAAGCTAAAATTTTAATTTTCAACCAATTCTTTCACTGGTGGAAATAGAAATCATCATAAAGGTCTAAGCAAACAGTTTGACCTCATATGATCTTTACGAAAATACACATACACCTGCTGGCAAGGAAATGCCTTGAGACTTTTGAGACATTTTGAGACTCTCTCTCAATTTAAACCCCAACATCACAAACAATCATGACAGAGATGCATTTTTCTAGAAGGCTATTTAAAAACAAAATCTCACTATTAATGAAACAGCAGATGCAATAAGGTATAATGTTTTTCTTTTAATGACATCTTCAACTCTATCATCTTGAATCAATTGCTTTACAACGCAGCCAAGAAAGCAGAGCTGGACCCCACCTCAAAAAAGCTGCAACTACAGCCTTTGAGCAGCTGCTACAGCTTCTACTGTGGTTTTACCCCAAGAAACGAGGGGAACCCAAGTACCTAGCATCAATTCCTTCATTTTCACAACCCGATTTGCATTCAGAACTTTATAGCTGCCCTACTATGCTGGCTCATGCAATGATTTTGGGTCCAAAAATTAAAAGTATACTGGAAAGAATGATCCTGGAGAGGAATTTGCCAATAACAGTTAATTTTTAGTAAATTTGAAATATGCAGCAAATGTTTAAAAGGACAGGCTTGTAAACCAGATTGAGAACCACAGGCCTATTTTAGGTTTTAGTATTGCTATCAACGGTGAAAATCTAAAGTTCAGAATCTGGTAGTCAAGAAATGTGAAAAGGTGACTTCTGGATATTCTATTTTAGGATGCAATTATATTCATAATCAAAATACTAAATATGTATCTTGATATTTTAAACACTTATTACAAGAACAGCATGTCAATGTAAGCAATATTTATTTCTAACATACTGATGCTATATGTTGCATAAAATATATGGATAATCCCTTATAAGATAAAAAGGTTACATCTTTGCCAGCTACTACCACTCCACAATGGCAGCTTCTTTATGAAGTATGGCTATGGCAAACTCTATACACATAAGAATGTGTTCCTACCACCAGGATCAAATAAAAAGATTAAGTAATTATTCAAAAAAAGCATTCATCCAAAACAGAGATGTTTCTAAACATCAGGAACAGGGAACATTGCTGCAAAACCAGGATCAGCTGAAATTGCTGATTCAACACTTTACTATTGAAAGAAGTGAAAATAAACCAGTACATTTCTATCACAAGTCTTAAGCCATGCTCTCTTCTATTAAAAAGCCAAGAAAATGTTGTTTTTTTTCTTTTAAAGAGTGATTTAATAGTAATTTGCTCAAGTAAACGTATCCAAACCAAGCTATTACAAAACACAGGGGAGCGTTTGCTTAGGAAGCTTGGGTTTCTAAATACAGGCAAGAGATTGCAGATATATGCAATTGGAGATTTCAAAAATCATCCTTCAGATTGTTGTGTGGGAATGTGATTGCTTTTGAAACTGTAATTTCATTCCTTGGGAGAAGTGACAGGGAGAATCTCTATCATCATTCATCTATGCTACTGGAACTGGAACTCAAGCAAAACCAATGCAGCAGGTAACACAAGCCTTATCTTGTTTGCTAAGAGAGCACCAAAGGTTGAATTTTTGGCATGGTATCATTTTCTCCCTTAAAAAATGAACAGTAGCCAAGTAACTGTTATGCAACTTTTGCAAACAGCACCACCTTACATGTATATTTAAATAAATTATTAAAGAAAATTCCCAGGCTATTTCTCCACAACAAGACCAAATTACTAACATAGAAAGGAGCTTACTGAAGAAACAGATGAAGTAGATGTTCATGGCATTGGGTAGATATAATGTATTGTAAATTTACAGACACAAACTGTTTAATTATGTTGTAAACTATACTTAATTATAAAATTATGAAACTTGCTTTAGGTAAAGTCAATTTGCCACACATTTCTGAAGCATACTTAAATAGGCAGCATATGGATGGTAAACAAAGAATAACCCAGTTTCTACCTGTTGTGATGTGTATGTCAGTACAAACTATGTAACAGGACTTTAAGTTCACAACTTCAATCCTCACCAAAGAATATTGCAAATATTATATCTGTTTTAAATAACAGATATGCTTTATTTCTCATGCACAAGAAAGAAAAATTAACTATACTGACTAATAAAATCTGATTTATATTTTACAATCTTAAACAGTTTTCCACAGCCAGATAGTTGCCTATTGAAAGCAAGAGGTAGGATTTATGTATAACCACACAACAAAGTCCTAATTAGAAAGGCTTGGCAACGTGCTGATCATTACAGGCTCTTCATTTAATCTGCCACTGGCTAAGGTTTTATACTTTTATTCACATCATACTTTTTAAATAACAACAGCTAATGAAGTAATAAATAAGTATGATTTCATAGCAGGAGTAACCTGAAATGATCCTCTCTGTACTTCCAATGGCCTGATGTCAACTATTATTAAACTACAGATTTTATAAAGTCCTCCACTAGACGTCTAGAGTTAAGCCAGAAGTTTTGGCTGCAATACAGGCAGTGATGAAAAACATATGAGTGGTAACAAGTCATCTTAATATCATTCTTCAGTACTAAGATGGGCTAATCTGAAGCAGCACTTTACTCTGGTATCACCCACAGTGCCAGGAGGATCAAGTTTGGAAGTGGAATTTTTCTTTGTATTTACTTTCCATTTAATAGAACTCAGCTTAACTTAATTTTTTTTTTGTTGTTTTATTTTGTTATTTTTTAATAAGAAATAACTTGACATAAAGATCTCAGGTGGATTATCACAGTGCTTCCAGAAGAACTACCAAACTTGCAAGGTATGTCCAGTTTAAATACCTATTCTATATAAATAACAACAAAGAATTAAGCAACAGGTTGTCAGTCACTATTTGCAGATTAATAGTGTCAGGTAATTTAGAGTTAGAAGCACCACTTTGTTTATGGAGCATTTGAAAACCAACTTTCCAGCTGAAATAATTCTGTATTTACTACATCTGAGCTGCAAAGCAAAAAAAGGCTACAGTGAGTTATTTAACTATGAAAGACTTGTCAGAAAGACGTAACAACTGACAAAACTTTTTTCTCAGTTATTACAGTCTATGAAAATCTATCCTACAATTGTTCTTACAGTTACAATTCAGCGTTAACTTTCTGTAATTTGGTATTCACAATGTTTGTTTTTTAAGTAGCTATCAACAAAGTAATTAAAAATTACACATGGAAGAGTGAACTGTATACAAGCTACACCCTTAAAATGCTCATAGATCACATTCAGTAATACACAAGAGACAAGCAATTTTCCAAAAAGTAAATACTCTCTAAACATAACTTACTTTGTAAACATGCTATTAATTATCATATCACAGAACTTCAATATTGGACTATTTCTCAGGACAGAATAATTTCTTCAGTAGTCTTACTAAGCCAAAAATTTCCTCCTGTTTTTCTTTAGCAAAAGAAAAACAATAGAGCAGACAAAGAGTTAAACATAAACTCCCTTTATTTCTGGAATGGGACAATGACTAATAGAACCAGAACTATTTTTAAATACAGCTTTCAAAACAGCAAGGGTCTTGCCTTTCTTTGGACAAAATCTGTGCATGGGGCAATGGTTTGTATTATTAATGAACACAGGCTTTTCATTGCCTCTATAAAGACCACCATTGTGTCATTTAAACATTTCCTTTTCAGAAACAATGCCATAGGAAGTTCACCCCTGTACACTGGTAACAGAGGTGATTTCTAAATATAGAGTTTTTTTTAAGTCTGAAAACTTTACCTGTTAACTCCTTCAGTGTCATAACTGGTAAGACAACAAAGACCATATGCTGCAAGACTGGCATGCTACTGCCAAGGAATATAGACTTGATCCGTTTTGTTGAGGGTTTTATGTACACATCCCATACTAACAATATATCTTATATACTCACAGAAAGTGTTTTTCTTCCCATAATTAGTGTTGAGAATTTTCACATCACAGAAGTATTGAACATTTACCCTAAACTAATATATATAAAAAGTTCCTATGTTCCACATGCTGTTTGGCAATACGAGTTTTGGTAAAGACCACCATATTAGTGAGGATAAATATGTCCCAAACAATCAGCAGAGTGAATTTAGGATTCACTGAATTCTGAAGTTGTATTTCCTGAAGTGACATACTTCAGGAAAGACAGTCAGCCTTACAGCATCTATACCTATAACGTGTACTCTCTACATTCAGCTACCTCACTTTGCAGTGGCTGGTCTTTCAGTGAAAAGGTGCTGTTTGGTAGCTCTTTACACTGAAGGAGAAAGTAGGATTGTCATAAAGAAAGCATAATGAAGAAGTATATAAGCCTTCCTTGAATTCCCAACACTTTCTCAAACTCATCTTCAATGTTCTGGTCTTTGAGAATGGACAAGGCCAGACCCTGTTCAAGCAACAACCATCTGTTCAGGTTGTTATTCAACAGAACATCTGAGCCTAACAGCTTGCGTATGCCAAGAATGGCTGTCCCACCTCTTCTCCTTCCCTCTCTTTCCCTTCAGTGTTTCATCCCCCTAAACCAGGCTGTTCCACCCATTCCTTTGTGCTAGCTCTGATACTCAAGATTGATTCAGTTTATTCACCCAGAAAGAATGTGTTGGGTTTTTTTCTTCCTCACATTAGTTTTATGTTGGTTTAGTAAGTTCCATCAGCTCAGCCTGATAGGAAGAGCTGCTATGAGAGAAATGTAGTATGTCCTAGGTGCAGAACCAGCTTAAAGTGGCAGCAGTGGACCATTAGTACAGCTGTATTCATGAACTGTACTTTCTGAAACAATTATTTCATAACATTCTTATGGTACAATAATTAAAGTATTTCCAGAAACATCACTAGGATTTTGGACTTTAGGCTTTCATTTTCTTTTCATTCTCTTACTCTTGAAGTGTAAGCATGCAGAACGCTTGTATGAGTTCTTTGAGATGAGCTGCAAAGTCAGAGCATTCCCACAGAGACATATCAACATCTATATACTGGGAAACTCAAAAACTCAGCCAGGAAAAAAAACTTTAGAACCTCCATAAACTCCAGTTCTTTGGAATCCATTCTTAGGCCAACGCGAACCTGGAGACAAACTTGATTACCACCCCTAAGTACAAAGCCTATACATATATACATTTAATTATATTTATTTCACAAATCAGGTTTGCTTCTGTAAAGGGACTTGCTTTCAAGATGTTTACCTCAAAGGACTAGTATGTCATCAATGTCATATTTAAACATTACCTTTCTAGAACCATTTGTGAACAACTCATGTTTTTCAAGAGTTCAAATTGGCCACTATTCCAATCAGCCTCAATTCTTCCAAAGTTTGAAATAATAATTAGTTTTTTAAATATCTGAAATATGCAACCACTTGCTACAGTTGCAAGTGTGGAAACAGATTTTAAAATTGTTTCATAGGACAACTTTCTAGCACCAGATCCAGAAAAGCATTTCAGGAACGTACATGAATTACATCTTTTAGATGCGGTATCACAAACAGGAGTTAACTGACTGTTAATAAAATGCTGTATACCTGCAAGGTAGAAAGTATACTAGTGTTCTGTTGTCAGACACATCTGGGCAGAAGGAACCACTGCATTCTTTTTTGAGAGTGTAATCTATATACTGTTATCTTTTTACTTTTTATACACCCTCAACCACACACAGTTACAGTACCAGCACTGTATGCATACACAGCATTTTAGTGCTGTTAAGGACCATATACAAGAAACATCAAAATGACCTTGTAGAGAAAAAACAATGCAAACAAAACCTCAGAATTTTGAATAAGCCAACACCCTTGTACAAACCAGAGCACACCTTCTCCTGCGACTGAGATCAGTGACAAAACACCTATATAAAGACATTTTCAGCCATAAACAGATCAGCAAGCATTTAATTAGGTGATCAAACAAGAACTGACATCCATTTAGTATTTCCTTAAAGAGGTCTATGATAGTCTAAATAGAAACATTTTTATAAACAGGATATACATAATGAAATTTACAGCAGCCCCTGTTGGTTTGCATAGCAAACTGTAGTACCCAAACAATATCCAGAATTTGGCTTCAGAGGGGAACAAGGCAGAGCTGAGCACTGAATTTACAGTCTTTCCTCACAGAGTAGCAAAACATCCTGCGGTAATTGTGTCTTCCCTTGCATCTGATTTTATAGGAGTATTTGGTCAACAAACTGATCTTTAGAATAACACCAGAGCATGTAGAAAATATCTAGGGGTCCCTTCCAACCCATACTATTCTATGATTCATCACCATTACTCAGGTAATACACTCTCCTGTAATTAAAGACTGGACTCCTGGTTTTCCCAGGCAGGTGTGGCTAGAAAAAATCTGGTAAAATTAGAATTCCAAGAAGCAGAATTATACTGAATGAACAGCTGTAATGAAGCAAGATCAGTCCTTTTTTTCTAAACACAAATCTACTTTTTAAGTCCTTTGAAAACTTGTGTACTCTTCTCAGTAACTTCAGGGAAAAGACATGGGGTTTTCTACTTTGAAGGTGCTCTAGCTGATCCAGCATCTTTCTGTCTTCCAGACCAAAGTACCTTTGATTACATAAGAAAGATACTTTCAAGATATAGATAATATAGAAAGCTGATGGGGTTTATGGCAGTAAATTCAAGTATGACACATAATTATCTATCAGCTGGCCTAGCTGTCATGTACAGGCCCCATGACAACAAACCTATGTCAGAAAAGAAAACCAACCACTTTTATTGAAAAAATAGGCATTCAAATGTATTGGCTTCCAGTCCTTTTCAAGGTGCAATTTAAGTTAGTGATTTCAAATAACATGGATTCATAAGCCCTTGTCAGAGAAAAGAGCCCTTGTCAAATAAAAGTCAATGCAAATGTGCTTCCATACAAAGGTAACCATCTATCAACAGCAGTAATAAACAGAAGACTAGGAAATGGGAAAGCTGTTGTCAGAACTGAAAACTCTGTTTTTCCAGATTAATCACAGAATCAATCAGATTGGATAAGACCTTTAAGATCAATCAAGTCCAACTGTTACCCCAGGACTGCTAAGTCCACAACTAAACCATGTCACTGAGGGCCTCATCTACACTGTTTTTTAACACTTCCAGGGACAGTGAATAGAATCACAGAGTGGTTTGGGTTGGAAGGGACCTCAAAGCTCATCCAGTTCCAACCCCTTCCACTAGACATCTTCCACTAGGCCAGGTTGCTCCAAGTCCTGTCCAATGTGGCCTTGGATACTCCCAGGGATGGAGCAGCCACAGCTTGTAGGGGCAGAATAAAACTTTACTTAGAAGTGTTCAGAGAATAGGATAACATGCGTTTAGGCTGTATCCTGCTGAGAGCCTTTTCTGCATTGCTAATCAAGTATCTCTCAGTTTCCTAGATGCAAGCAATGCACATGTGTCCATGTATCACATTAAAAATTTCTTTTCCGTCAAGGATGAATAAATGACATCCACTTCAAAGATCTGGTAAAATTTACTACAAAAATCACACCTGCAAGCTATGAAGCAAATGATGATACTATTTTTTTAAGCTCTAGTAAAAAAATATCATTTTATGACATTAATGTCTAATGAATTTCATTAAATATTTTATTATATAATTTATAATAATGATTTCTATTTTAAAGACTATTTTTTATAATCATCATCCTTCATATACTGATTAAACCTTAATATTCATAACAGACCAATTCTCAGGACCAGAGGCTGTAGCAGTGGTTGAAGTAAATAGTTCAATACCTTTTATTTGCTGTTTCACATTCACTGATTCTTGTGTTTGAGCATTTTGTTTGTTTACTTTCCTCTCCAAGATTGGCTTTCCTGATTAAGAAGATATGAAAGAATACACACTCCTCCTCTTCTTGGCTTTGTGCTCTGCGAAACCTCTCATTGGTCCTTCATATTTTACACTAAAGAATATGATGCTCCAAGATATGGAAGAAGATGATGATGAAGATGACAACAATTCTCTATTCCCAACCACTGAACCAATTATACCACTGATTCCTTTTGATTTATTCCCAGTATGTCCCTTTGGATGCCAGTGCTATGTGAGAGTTGTCCACTGCTCTGACCTAGGTAAGAATGAAGTTGTGTCTCTGTTCTCCACTGGACCCCCTTTTGGAGGATATGCTTTTTAAAAGATGACTCCTATAGCTCCATAAATGACCCACATTCTTACATTCCTGCAACAGTAATTTTCCAAAGGAGCTTACATTTTTTCAATTAGGCTTGCAAACCAGACCTAACTCATGTCCAGCAACTAACCTGTGCCCAGCACTTTTTATGACATAAATGTTTTTCCCAGCTCATGGGAAAAAACATCACAGGTAACAACATTTTAACTGAAGCAAAATCTGCTGCTGTCACTGTTGCAGATATATACTAATCCCTAAATACAAACTCATTATTAATTGTGCCAATTTGAATTGGTGTTCATTGGATTTTACCCATGATTCAAAGTAATCAAAGGTCTATGCTCCTGTGACTTGCACAATGACATTCATTCTAATCACAGCTCTGCCACCAGCTTAAACTCAATCCTAGACTCCTCGTATCTTAGAAACATTGACTGAACATATGAATTGCTTGTTTAGGTTTTTGTTTGTTTGGGTTTTTTTAATGTGTCATTATTAAGGAATGAAAATAAACGTTTCTGACAAAAATAAACTTATTATTGCATCTAGTCTAGATTGCAAACTGCTTTACACTTAAGTTCACATGTAGAAAAAAAACCTATAAATAAACTTCATCTTTAAATAACTGTAACCTATTAATTAAAACATAATTGTTGATAAATTGGACCAGCGTGTAGCATTTGATGCATCAGCTTTTCCACCGCAAAGAAAGTTGCTATCCCTTGCTAGTCTCCTGCTGATTCAGGATCTCAGATGGCATAAACTGAAGTGGTTTTGTAACTCAACAGTGAACTGGACTGAGGGATTTATTCAACTGATAGTTAATTACTAGCTGCTGGTTGCTACCAAGAACACATTTTGGGGACATGACCTGCAACCCTGCCAGTACAATGGGATAGGGCAGTGCAGAGGTGGAAAGGAGCAGTTAAGCACTGAGCAGAAATCCCTTAAAGCCACTGCAACAACCCTGCTCCTCAACAGAGGACCACAGCCCCAGATTCTCCAAAGACTGCTTCCTCCAGAGACTTTATAATACAGCATTTTCCCTGTAGAACAACCTGTGCTCTGAGCTCACTTATTTCATGGATGTAAACAACCTGCAATGAGCACCCTCCTTTAAGATTTTCATGGTCAGGAGCAGAAGCAGTTCCTCCTGAAACTATCCACACATTTGTATCATACATTCTCACTTAATTAGTTCTTCTCATTATCAAATATTCCATTCTATCTTTTGCTTTATGACACTTTGCATTTTCTTTCCCATCATAATCATCAACAACCTTACTGTGTTTTGGTGTTTAGCAGTTAATTTCTTTGGTCTTATATACAGGCACATAATGTTTCTGTTTCTGTCACATACTTCAACAGGTCTGACATCAATACCTCGCAACATTCCACCAGATACACGTATGATTGACCTTCAAAACAACAAAATTAGAGAGGTCAAGGAAAACGATCTCCAAGGACTCATGTCGCTTTATGTAAGCTTGCTATTTTCCAAGTTTAAAATCCTATTTAGCAATATGAAACATTCTGATACTTTTAAAATACAGGGTTTTTTTCTTCTCCAGTAATAGCCATAAAAATACAGTCTAATGCCTGCATACTTGACTGCTCCCACCTAGCAAGAAGCAAATTTCTTTGAGCTGCAAGAACTATACTACTTCCTACAACATCCAGGAAACATCAAAAAGAAACTCAAGATTTCTTCACTCCTTAGCATGTAGAGACAGGCTTTAGAATAACTGGCAAATGATAAATCTAAACATTTACAGTACACATTAACATTATAATGATTTCTTTTCATCATGAAAGAAAATCAGAGAATCTCAGAGGCTTGGAAAGGAATATTAAATCTGTTCTGGAAGACTTATCTCCGTAGGATGTCACTCTAAATCCAGTACCAACAAATACTGACAATTTAAAAACTTTTTTTGTAAGAATGACAGATCTGTTCCACAAGTTATAGCAAGTTAATGACATTTTCTACCTCATTAGGAAGACATGAAACACATCACAATAAAACCAACTCCTGTTCAGTCATGTTTGGTTTCTGAGCAAGAACTGAAAATTTACCAGATCTAAGCATTTCAGAAACAGCTTCTTTACCATTATGGGCTAAGCTAGGATAGAAAAAACTGGAACTATATAAATTCACAGTTTGCAACAAAGTTTCCATTCCCCTCAAGTGTCTCATGTCTGGGTACAAATGGTCTTATGAGCAAGTCTGGGGTAAACACACTAACTGTGGTTTATATTCGGTATAAAAGATCTTACAGAAACTAACCTCCAGTCACTGAGAAAGACACTGGACTACATTAGCAATCACCACATTATACAATAGAGTCACCACTTAATTATGCGATGATTGCAAACTTTGAGCTGTTTTGATTTTTCTCATCAGCTAATTCGTGGCAAGACCTAATAAAACTTTTACTGAAAGCAAAGTTTACTTTGTACGTCTTGTCTGAGCACTAGTCTGTTTAGCAAAGGCACAGATGGCAACTTGGATTAGGAAGGAGAATTTCCTGTTTATTTCCTTAAGCTATCCTCATTTTTTCAGGGGGAAAAAAAATTAATTCTGTTTTGCTTTAATTTCCCCTCCCCCCCACGCTCCCCCCAATTTCAGAAAGAAGAGACTTAACAACACCTCACAGAAGTAAAAAAAGAACAACATTTATTAGTCTAGGTATGGAAATGCAAAGATGTGATTTGACATGCAAAATAATTTCAGAAAACTCCTATTTTGTTGTCTGCAGTAACTCATTACAAGTTCTCTGATAAAACAGAGCAAACAAGAACGAGTAACTGTCCCAAAAAAAGGACTAGAGTACTGTACAGAAGAGACTTAAGTCCAGAGGCTGAAAAATTATGGCAAATAAGATAAAAATTCATGTGTGTCTAAGTCATATACAGGCATTAACTTTAAGGAAATTCAGATTAAAACCCTGTTATTTTGCAATATTATGCTGAAATAAAAGATGGAATTCTGAGTTTTGAGAATTTGTCTGCTTTAAAGAACATCAACAACAGAACACAATCCTGACACAATCCTACAAAATATATGATGACAAACATTGTTTTGCCAGCTCTTCTTATTGCCCATTGGCATCTTGTCAGCTCTGACTAGTTTTTCTCTACCTTCAAGTTGATGCTCCAGCTGTCAGGCTCTTTTTTTTTTCCCCACAATCAACTGAAATGCCCAAAGTGCATTTCAAATGCCATGAGTGCTAATGTTTGGTATGATGGAAAAATATTTAAAATACTTCATTTAAAATTCTGTAATCAAATTCATGACTTAAAATTCATAGTCAATGTTCCTGCATAAAGAAATTTTCTTTGTATTTCTCTTCCCATCTGTCATAGGCACTGGCTTTGAACAACAATAAAATAACCAAGATCCATCCAAAAGCCTTTCAACCAACAAAGAAGCTAAGACGATTGTATTTGTCTCATAACCAGCTGACTGAGATTCCAACGAATCTACCAACCACTTTAGCAGAGCTCAGAATCCACGCTAATAAGGTGAAGAAAATCCACAAGGACGCATTTAAAGGAATGAAGTCTCTACATGTTTTAGGTAAGTCCTATTAAGTAGAAAAGAAAATGTCTTTATCAAAACTGTAACATACTATATATAGTTTTCATTCAACCATTTCCAGTGTGCAACTTTCTCTTTAAGGGATCTCCATGCTCTGGAAGTGATCTTCCATGACTTAACTACTATGTATCCTCACAGCCTTTCTTCACTGAAAGCTGTGACTTCCACCCCTCAGAATAGGTAATCCAAGCTAAACATTAATTAATGCTTAGAACATCAGAAGTCATAAATAAAATGAAATTGGATATTTATAATGTAGTCAAACATACATAGAAATCCTATGCCATAAAGACCTCTTTTTTTTTTCCGCTTGGACAGAAATGAGTGCAAATCCTATTAACAATGACGGAATAGAGCCAGGGGCTTTCGAAGGAGTAAATATCTATCATATCAGAATTGCAGAAGCGAAATTAACTTCAATTCCTAAAGGTATGCTTTGTTTTACCTGTTCTATTTTACCTATACCGGTAATCTCCTAAATAAAATGCTTCAACATCTATGTGATTATTAAAATGTTCATAAATTCTGTACTGTACTTTTTATTTCTATCAAATCAACCTCCTACTTTATTTTTCTTTCTCTACTTGGAATCCAATTCTGCATCCCAAAAGTGTGCAAACGTGCAGGCACATGCACACACACACAAGCAGTGCACACACACTCTCTCTTTCCAGCCTTCTCCCTGTCAAGAGGTCCACTCCTCTAACATCCAGACGCTTTTCAGGAGAAGCAATGTGAAGTAAATCACAGTTAGATGTCACTTCACATCTTCCACATTAGCCTCTCAAAAATCCTTACAAAGAAAGGATAAACCTCCTGTTATTTGATCATAAGCGGTCACCAGAGATACAGAATTCCCACTTTCTTCATGCATTTAAAATTTCTAACTTGAATTTCGAATGTTTCAAGTGAAACTGTAGCTCAAATATGCTCTGCAATATGACCACCATAATGCAAAATCCAACACAGCATTTTATATATCTTTTGATGAGGTCTTGCTAAGTGAAATTTAACTGATAATTTCAACTGCTCAAAAATACTAGCTATGAGAAAAAGGGAAGAAAAAAAGATGGGGCTTTGAGCAATCTGCTCTAGTGGAAGGTGTCCCTGCCAAGGCAGACAGTTGGAACTGGATGAGCTTTAAGATCCCTTCCGATCCAAAGCAGCCTGTGATTTGTGTTTTGTCATTCATCAGCTTACAAGGAAACTAAATACTGGCCTAAGATAATGATTTTGGGGATCATTCAGACAAAGAACTTGTTTCTTATTAAACTTAATCTCTTCTTACAGACAAATATATAATACAAAAGCATCCTGTAGAAGAAAACACAAAAAAAAAAAAAGCCACCAAAAAAACCAAACCAAACAATAAAAAACAAACCACAAGGTAAAAAAAAAAAAAGAAAAAAAACAAACCAAGCAACTCACATTAGTTGTTCAGATAATTTTAAGATCAGAATTACCTGGCTGCTTACGGTAACACACCCTAACATACACAAAAAGACTTTCATTTACTATCATCATAATAGCGTCTCCTGACACTTAGTATCAAAAAAGCCCACCAAAGATAAAATGATTCCAATTTTGTTTTTCTAAGCAGCACTCAGTGGAATTGTAACCTGGAATTTAAAGTGGATAAAAGCCCAAATAAACAAACACCAAAGCATAGCCACTGGCAGGAAAAGAGACTGTAAAGCACACCACTTCAGCGTTGTGAGGCTACAACAAATAACAACGCCAATGGGAGCAGTACTCTCCTCAGCCATATTAGAAACACAAGCGCAGTTTCTCTTGCTTGGTGTCAGGGTGCCATCTAGACAGATGCTGGTAAAACTGAACATAAGATCAGCAAACACAAATTCAAACCTGTGAATGTCTTTCTCTGCCTTCACTAAAAGGATGCTGTAAAAAAGAGTCTCCTCCTCACAGTCCATTCACTGACAGTTCTGAATTGGTACCACGTGAGAAAACACTCCACATACTGGCACAGGAAAGAACATATGGAATATTCAATTTTCCTTAGAGAATTCCAAAAGCTTTCCTCCCACATCACATCTTTGGAACTTAATAACAGCACAGTCTGGAACTGATAACTACACAGTTGTTACACTGTGTGCAAGAAAATACATATCCAAAAACTGGTTCCACAGGAGCAGTATTTGGACTACCAACAGTTAGATAATTGCATATAACACACAATTTATATCTTTAACAGGTTAACCAAAAGTATATGGAAAGCTGTTATGAAGCAAGCTAGCAAAACTATATAAAATTTTAGAATCCTGAATTCTTAACTTTAGCATATGTACCTTCACATCTTAATTTTCTTTCAAGGTTACTATTTTAAATCAAATTATGTTGATGATTTTTATAATTAATTTTAAGTAACATACTTGTATCTAATACCCATTTCTTTCATAGAGACACCACCACCCTCCCCCCACCTCACCCCCCCAGTTTGTCACCCAATACTAAAAACAAAGGAAAGAAGTTGTTTGGAACATAATAAACATTCCAAGAAAAACAAGTTGTCTTACTTTTCTCATACTGCATTTATTTTTCACCAGGACTGCCTTCCAGTCTACTGGAACTTCATTTAGATGACAATAAGATCACAGCAATTGAAATAGAAGATTTTAACCGGTATAAAGATCTTCAAAGGTAAAACTCCCAGGCAGAATGCTTTTCTTTGATTAAACATCAGACCTGGCAGGATCTCTTATTTGATACTTGTCAATGGGAGAAAAGAAAAATTTAGAAATTAAAATGGTTTACTAAGAACTGCTATGAATAAGATCAAACTTACAACAAAAAAAAAAAAAGCCATCCCCCCCAAAACATTAGCCTTGTTACTACACCTCTTGCCTACAGTTCTCAGTAGAAGTGTATGTTAAGAACAGCATCTCATTACAAAAGGCAATTACTGTAAATTCTTACCTCAAGGCACCTGGGTGTCGTGTAATATAATGTGTCTTTCACATAATGTCTCTTAATGTGCTAGTAATAATATGCCTCAATTAAGCACTGCCTGTATTTCTCATACTCAGAATATATGAATCTTTGTGGTCATATTATTTATCAACAGTAATCTGTGGTTTTCTCTAGGCTGCTCCCTACCAGGCCCAGGCACTTCAACTCTGGTTACTCACAAATCACCCCAAAAATGACATACACAGCAATGCCAACAGACTTTGGTTTGGTAACAGAATGCCTTTCTTGCAAATAAATTTATAGGATTTAGGAGTCATAATAGGTTTTTAATTCTAGAGAAAGCCTAAATGTACTGGAAGGAAAAACTCCATACACTGAGGAATGTATCACTCTTGTAGGGGAAAAAAAAAAGGAAGTTTGCTCTGTAAAGCTCAGTTAACTACTCTGAAAATACGGCTGAGCAGCAGTGAATTTTGGATTTGGTAACAAACTACTATGAAAGAGGAACTGATGAGCTGCTTTTAGACACCAACTTTAGTTTCTGAAGAGATTAAGAAAGAAAGGACAAACAGAGGATGGCAGGTCAAGTGGAAAGAGCAATTAAAAACAGACATGCACATCCACCTTCCGAATCATCTTCCCAGCAACACAGGCTGAAGTGTCATGGCAAAAAAAAAAATCTAACCAAGGTCTAAATTAAGGAAAATGTGGAAGTAGGAAAGAAGGTAGTCCTGCTTATTTTTAAAACACAATGTTTTTGACTAAGCTATAACTGTTTCTTTATAAGACTTGCTCTTCTTTGGCTGTTTATTAGAACAACACTTTCTGTTACTATGAGATTACACTGCTTGATAAAACAGCACAATTTCTTTTACAAACAGACTGGTTGATGTTTCTCATTTTAACTCTTGCCACTAGAAGTAAAAAAACTGCATGCAAAACCAGACATTTGCTCTCATCAGGCTAGCTGCTGTCCTTTAAGTGCAGACTGAATTAAGAAGAAAAAGAGTTTATTAGATAGGTAGAGGTAAGATTTCATGAACTCTCCCCAATTCTTTTTGTCTCCTATGTTTACTCCTATATATATCAAATTAAAAAACAAACAAACAAAAACCCAACCCAAAACCAAACTAGCAAACAAAAAGCCACAAAAAAAAACAACAACCCAAAACCCAAAGTATGTTTAATCTCTTTGGTGCTGTTGTGAATCTCAATTGGTCTTTAATTAAATGTTTCTTATACTATTTCTAGGCTTGGACTTGGGAATAATAAAATCAAAGATGTGGAAAATGGAAGTTTTGCCAACATACCAAGCATACGTGAAATCCATCTTGAAAAAAATAAGCTCAAGAAAGTTCCTCCTGGCTTACCTGAACTGAAATATCTACAGGTCACATACTAAACTTAATAGAAAGTTCTGGTAGTTAAAAGTTGTTTGACCTTTACACCACCATGCTGATTAGGACATAACTAAAAAGCATAATTGTCACATATATTTGTTTGCTACAGGTTTATTATATAATTATTATCATATAACTATATATATATATATATATAAAAAATCTGGCATTAGCAAGCCAGAGTGGAAATTTTTCCATATCCATGCGGAAAAATCTTAAATCCAAAGTAAATTATTTATGAGGCTGAAATGATAAAATTTTGGAATTTGTATTTAGAACTAGAAAAATTCTGCAATAAAACACTTTCAAAAGACACTTATTTCCCGGATTCAGAAATAGCAATTAAAACCATACCAGCAAATCTTCCAATATCAACTTTTCTAGAGACTGCTTTTAAAAAATTATTAAAACACTGAAGATTTACATTTTGGTAGAATGTAATATTTATTATGAGAGAATATAATTTTTACTATAAAAGAATATAAACTACGTTTTAGGAGAATGTTCCATAACAATAGAGTCCAATTATTCTGACAACACACTGATAAAATATCATATAACTTGTTTTGTGAGAGAGACTACAAAACACTTGTTTTGTGGCAGGAGGTAAATATTTATAAATATTTAACATAAATTTTTAATTCCTATTACTATTAAGGCTTGTATCAAACTAATCTTATAAGCAAACCTCAATTACCTATATATATGCCAATGAATGTTTAGGTATTTTTTCCATTTACATGCTAATTATTTGATTTTACTGTTTCTTATCACTGCAGGTAGTCTTCCTCCATTCTAATCATATTGCAAAACTGGGAGTGAATGATTTCTGTCCAACAGGAAGAAGAAAGAAGAAAGCGTTATACAGTGGCATAAGCCTCTTCAATAATCCTGTAAAGTACTGGGAGGTTCAGCCTTCAACTTTCCGTTGCATTTTAGCCAGAAACAGTGTGCAACTCGGAAATTTCCTCAAGTGATAGAGAAGTTGGTCATTTCATAAAGCAACTTGTCCAAATCAGTTCTACAATACTTGAAATTTGCAGAAAAATGCCAATTTTACACTATTTAACCAGTTTACAATGTATTTACTATTTCAGAGATAATGAATTAGATGAAACATGTAGATTGAACATGGATCTTACTAACATTTGAATAATTTAAACAAAAGCCTTTATGTCTTATGGAAGGACTCTTGGAACTGGAAACTGTATTTGATGTTTCCTATTATAGGTGTTAAATTCTTTACTTAAATCATGTCATTTTGACATATTCTTTCTTTTAAATAGATTCTAAAAATCAAGTGGAAGTGACTTTTTCCATAGTAACGAATTTTCATCTGCCAAAAAGCACTGTAAGAGAGGTTGCAAAAAGAAATGACCACACCTCAAGGACAACTTCTTATGCCATTTTTGATAATTAGCAAAGATGCAATAAAAAGGTACGATATTGTGAGGTCTTTGATAAAGGTAGGTTTCATATCAATAAATAACACACAAAAAAAACTCTGAAAGCTTTTGGTATTTCTTCTTGCAACTTCAAGAGGGAAAAGCTCTTCAGTGTTTTGCTATCAGCGCAATTTGATGCATTCTGAACTTTGAAAAAGAAGGACTCAAGATTTATCATATGCTTTAAGCTTAATAGGAATGATTATTAAACTCCCTTTAGGCTGGCACAAGCATTTTCTTTTATCTATAATGATAATAATCATGGTTTTCCTTTTATTTTTTTTCCTCTTTCATAATTGACATCATACGGGTTAAGAATCCCTTGTTAACATAAGTACCTTAAATTGCTGAATGCAAGCAGATAGCTGGAACTCAATTGCCCTGACTTCTTATATAGGCCAGCACAACAGAATTCTCAATACTGACAGTACTGTATAAAAGGGGTATTTCAAATAGCTGTTTAGTGTATATTTGTTATTGGGATTCAAAATAAATTAAATAAATTTAAAAAATACTTGCATTTGTATACTTGATTATACACTAAGTCATGTCGAAACACTCAGAGATTATAACCAAGCATGTGTCTGACTACTGTAGATATTTTCTCTATTCTTCCTTCTTCTAAATCTACATACCAAGAGGATCATTTATCACTGCTGTTCTTCACCAAGTTCAAAATTCAATGCTTCATCTAAAGCTGCTATGGAAAACGACACAGAATAAAATACTACGTGGAAATCAATTCCCAATCTCAGCCTTTCTACCACCTCCCTAGGTATACTAAGCAATAAGTATCAAGTCTTAAGATCTCATTTTTTTTTTCATCTGCTTGGTCTCTTTTTATTTAATATTTTGTTAGTACCACTATGGTTTCAAGACCCAAAAATCACATGGGGAGAAAAGCAGAGTGGGTCAAGGGGAAGGTTTTCCTGAAGAACAGTTATTGCAATCAGAAATTCTGTAAGGCACTTCAAAGCAGAATAAAAAGAAAACAAACCCCAATTCAAATCTGCAGATCACCAAGCATCTTTCTATTCCTGGCTTCTGAAGATATTTCTAAGGAGTGCGTTTCTTGGCAAATAATATGGGGAAAGCAGTGATCAGCACTGAAAACCACAGTTAATGACTATAGTCTTCATCAGCTGGTGTAGTTTTTAATCATGGACTTCTTTAGCCATAGTTACGCCATCGTGTGTGAAGAGCTATGATCTCTAAACATAGGAAAAAAGGGAGTATCTTCAGAGGTTTTTCTACTAGGGAATTAGTTCTACAATAATAGGAAGCACAGAACTGCTGATGTACAGTTCTTACATGGAATGCATACCAGCTTTTACTGTGACTCCATTCTCAGTGAAGATGCAGTCTTCATTTATATAAATGAATCCAACAGTAACAAATCTGACAAGGCTGCAGAGGGAAACAGCCAACTCCGGAAGCCACCTCTATAAAATTTATGCAGAGTGTGAAAAGAGCAAGGGCAGAAATAAGTAACTAAGAATGAAACAGCCTAGTTACATAAAAAATAACACACCACACAGGCTAGTCATTTGTCCTAGAATAAATCATCTTCACATAAAATCTGTACATTCCTGATCAAGCAGGAACACCTACTAACTACTTCATGGTAGCAGCCCAAGTGCACATTCGTACCCTCTGGGAAATGCCCATCCTCACTTAACAATAGGCTACCCTGCCTTACATGTCTACAAACAGCTCATAACCCCATACCAGAGACACAAAGAATTACCAGTAACAACTACCTGTCCAGAAGGAAGTGAAGATTGAAAATAAATGCATATTCTCATATAGTAACAGCTAAGTAGCTGAAGTCCTTAAGGGTTCAGAAAAGATTCACTGCTTATAAAGTTTACTATCAAAAAGATAGAAGAAAGGTAAATAAAAGATGAGGCAGGAAAATTTATAGATGACCAGCATGTAAGCAAAAGCCAAAAAGATTTCAGGGACTTCCAGTGAAAAAGAGTGGTGAAGTAGCAAACATAACAGCACAAAGTTCATTCCTAAAGGTCAAGAATGAAAAATGGAAGAAAAATTTCCAGATCATTTACCTACTTTGTAGAACACTAAGTTAACAGCTTTCCCCTTGGGGAAGTGGGATAAAGGCAGACTTCAATCAAATCTTCAGTTGAAAGTACAAAGAGCAAATACAATGCCAGTAAAAAGAACAGGTAACAGAAAAATCATTACATTTAGAAGAATCACTAGTTTAAGTGTATTCTTAAACACTCAGGCTATACTAGTTACACCAATTCAGTAATAACATCATCAGTAGAAAAGCAGATTCAAATTCTGCAGCTTAACTAAGAGAATAAACCTTTATCTGTGACTTCAGCTACACTGGCAATTTTGCATTAAGGCAGGTAAGTATCACATTGTTCATTCTGTCCTGTAAGCTATTTTTAGAGAAAAAAAACAGGCATTTCCTATATCATATCACATAAATTCATAGAATGTCTGTCACTTATGAGAAAAAAAAAAGTATGTTCAACAACTCTGCTATTTTCTGATACTATTTTTCACTCAGCATTTGTGGGCAATAATAACTAACAATTTACATACCTTGTATCTTTGGCATAAACCCACGTGGATGTCACAATGACATTGCAGTATAAAATGAACCTTACACAGTCTCAGGAATGATTTCTGAACATGGACATCAAAGCAATTCACCAAATAATAGCTAACTAATAACAATACACTGGCATCCGGAAGTCTTTCCATCTAACAAGGCAGTTCAGTTGATAGGGTGAAAAACTGTCAAGAAATTAACTCCACCTTTTCATTCTCCACAGACGTTAAAGGAAAGAGGAAGAAACATTTGATGTAAGTGCTTCTAAGATTCTTCTCTTATAACATTATTTGTACAAGTAACTACATTCCTCTCATAAAAAATAAATAAATAAAAAATATATATATTTATTCAGCCTAAGCTTTCCAAACTTCAGTGGGTTTCTCTCTTCTGATAGTGTGGGAGGTCCTTAGAAAACAGTTAACAAATTTCACCAGAGGATGGCAACCTATTGTTACCAATAGAAGGAAAAGTACTTTTAAAGAATAAATAACAGAGACTGTTACAGTGGAGTAACAGCCCAGTAAACTTCACAAATACTGATTAAGCAGAGAGGCCTATTTCAGTACTTCTAAAGACTGAGTTCTACATCCTGGCTTTACACCATTAGCATGCCAAAGGGTAATCTCATCACTCCAAGTAATCTTACCACCTCTTTCCCCAGTAACAATCTGCTTAACGCAGTACTTCAAAACACAGCAACACAAAGAATAATACAACAGTAGCAGACAAACTTCATAAGACACAGAAAGTTTAAGGAATTAAAGACACTATCAAAACATGATTTTAACTTGCACCATCAGCTACGGCAAGTGCATACCACATAAATAAAAACATACATGGGATTTCTTTCATATCCGTAAAGAAAAATCCAAACAGAATGAAAATTTTGAAACATCAAACGACTTCAGATTGAGATGTCTTCTGCAAGCAAGACACCCAATGAAGAAAAAAAACGTTTTGTAAAGATACCTAACTCACACAACCCTCAATCTCCCATCACAAAATCCCATTCCACCTCAAATCCTTAATCATATCAGTCCCAACACATATATTCATTTCCTATATTTCTTTCACTGCAATATATCCATAGGTTAGAAACATGGGTTCAGAATCAACTAGCTGGTTGTCTGAAGACTAGTGTATGAAACTCACAGATCATAAAGCGCTTGCTTTTGCTGCTAAAGAAGTCAAAGAAGGTGAAGAAGTGTAGATTTTTTCTTCCATTTTCCAGTATTAATAGTGTCTTCCTCCTCTGCTTAGATGTCAATTTACATGAAACCTGCAGGAACTCAGTGTGCACAGGCTAAAAGTGCTCTGTGCTCAGAAGTGCCAGGCAAGAGAAAAAGGACATGGACAGAGAAAAAGCACAGCTACTTGGGTATCACTTCATGACCTTAAAGAGAGTTGTAAAATCATAAAAGCACAATGAAATATAGGCTGGATGAGCAGACAACAAGGTGGACTGAAAACTGGCTGAGTGGCAGGTGCTCTAGTGAATTCCAGTCAGATCCCAGCAACCAGCAGCATACCACAGGGGTCTGCCTATACTGGCTCCAATTCTGCTCAGCATCTTCATTAATGATTTGGATGGCAGGACCAATTACTCTCAGCAAGTTCGCTGATGACACAAAAGTGGAAGGAGTGACTGATACACCATGCTGCCACAGAGGGATCTCAACAGGTTGAAGAAAACGGCCAACAGGAACTCATGCAGTTCAAAAAAGGGGAGTCCAAAGTCATGGACCCACTGAGGAATAACCTCCTGCATTGGTAAATGCTGGATGACCTGGAAAGCAGCTTTGCAGGAAAGAATCTGAGAGCCCTGGTGGTCAAGTTGAAAGTGAGCCAGCAACGTGCCCTTGTGGCAAGGTTAACAGTATCCTGGGCTGCTTTAGAAAGATAAGGATGATCTACCTCTTCATTCCCAGTGTTGCTGTCACCAAGTTATTCTATGAGTGAGGAAGCTACAGAAGCTATGGATTTGAATCTAACAATCCTCCGGTTCATCCAATTTGTCTTCACCATACACCAATACCTCAGCATATTCTCCTACAGTTGCCTTCCACCTGTTTGGCTGCCAAATGACAGAGCTACAAGTATGCCAAGGGGTTAGTCAGCATCTCCATTTCATCTTGCCATCTGGCTGCTTACTCTAAGAAGGAGGATTTGTAACTGTCTTTTCCTCAGTTAAAGTACCTCTTTGGAGTGCTTTCCTCTGACCAGCTGCTATTTTTCACAGGTTGGTAACAAACACACATACATTTCCCTCTATCCTGTGTCAAATTTGGATATAATTAACAATGAGGGTCAAAAGATACTGAGTGAAATAAGTGACAAAGACAGAAGTTTAATTCTTTAAGAAATCAGTTAAGTGAAACTTTGGCTATTCTAAACATAGTGGAAACTTCCAAAAAGTTTCACATCACCAAGTATCCCATCAGGAATTCCAGCAGCAGCATTTCTCAAAAGTGATGGAAATGCCTAAGAGCAGAGCAGTAGGGAAAAAAAGTATATAAATTAAGATATGCAGGTTTTGAACCATTCATACTGGTTTGCTAAAGAGGTAAAATGTTTTAGCTACCTAAAATCGGTTAGGCATAAGAAATCTATACAACTATTATGAAATCTTGAAATTACATTATTTCACAAAGCATTTACTTATGTATGTCCTAAGAAGCAATATCTGCTATCTCTCAAAGACAGCAATTACCAGCATTAAACTATGTACTGCATTCCTTTAACCACAGCTGTCCATTGACTAATCTCATGATGTTTCTTTTCAAGTTAAAATTAAATCTAAAGTTTCTGCTAATATTTTGATATTTACTACTAGTAATTCTACAAATAGTTGCATTCACTGGATTGTGTTGAAAAAACTTCAAATATCTCAAAGAAGAGTACCCATAAAGAACAAGACAAACTTACCATGTTTGAACTATGCCAATTTGTTCTCAAGAGTTTCTGGATATTTTCCCATGTTGCCCTGATCTCAAAAAAAAAATTACTTCACAAGTGGTTTATTTTTAATGACAAATTAGCAAGAGCAAAACAACTAGCAAATGGAAAGACTAAGAATATCACCCAACATTACCACCCACTATTTCACAGTCTGAAGAGCACATTCCTGGTCAAAATATCGCACTGTTTACCCAGAAAAACTAAGCTCCATAACAGCAGACTAAAGAAACATTAATATTTCCATTTGATTTTGATCAGAATTTAACATCAGCATGAGAATAAAAGCAATGGTAAACTAAAACTAATGAAATCATGCTCTGAAGCCTATTTTTTTTCCTCTTTTTCTATGTACAGAATTTAAGATTGTTTGACTGTTTCTTGGGTTTGTTTTTTTTCCCCCCCCCTCTCCTTTCTGGGGAGACCAGAGGTCTGAGAACAAAGCTACTAATAGGAAACGTATGCAAAAGCCCTGGAGTAAATGAAAATCTGACTCTTAATTCCAAATGCCACGTATCACATACCACTGTCTAAAATTATTTACCAAGATAAATTTAAGATTTACCCTGCATACTCAGTAAATCACCTGAGATAGAAGATAATAAAATAAACAGAAAGGCTTTCATAATTATCCAAATATTGATTAGTTTGGAATAAGTTTGGATGCTTCTCAAAGCTTGTGTTAGCCAATAAAAAATTAGCTCAACAGAATATGCTGCCAACAGACAGACTTGTTGCAGTTTTTCACATAAAATATTAACAGTTCTACTCCACTGAACAATGCAATTCTGGATTTAACCATTATGCTGCTATGATTGCAGTGGGAATACCATACAGCAAGGATTTGCTATGCACGAACACTTTTTCTGTCTCAAGTTCATGTTCAGGAGAAATTTGAAGACTATGAGATTTCTGGAACAGCAGCACTGTGGATTTGATGAGAATCCCATACATTTCCACACACTGCGAAGTCTTGCCACAAGCTCCCTGTCCATAAGCAGTAAATTTAATTAGCCTGGATGCATTAGACTAGCTGCATATATAGAGACCATCTATTCATCTCGTGTAGTGTGTTTCATATACCAGACTCATTATGCATGAACTACCCACCACTTACACAAAGGTCTCTATCAAAGCTGCAGGGAGCAACACTAAAATCAATATGCTCACACCACAATTACATTTGCAGTAACTGTTAATGAATTACATTCTCTGTTAAGAATGGAAAAAATCTCTTAGCTGACGTCTTGCCAAAGATGTAAAATTTCTTTATGGACAGAGAGGGAGCAGATCATTGACACAAGCATGCAGTTGCCTGTGTTATTTCCAGGTGCTTTTTAGGTATAAAGACCAATGAAAATACTTTCCTTCCAGAAGAACTCTTCACACAATACCTTAAGTCCTTTGTTTCTCATTTGTAGAAAATTGGCCTGCTGTTCTAAAAGATATTTTACCAAAATTTATATCTCATTTAGGCCACCAATAAGAACACCCAGACACCATACTATTCTTCTCCTATCAGCAATATCCTCTTCTATCTTCTTTCTATTGTACAAGATGAAACAAGAAACAACAGACTGAATGACTCATGGGTCTGTTACTGCAAAACATGGTCAGACAAACTATCCAGGACTCCATTTGGAGTTTTAGATAGCAGGCATTCCTTATTATAGCACAGGGCACACACGTAAATCATTTCATAAAGATAAGCATGCCTGGAGTCTACAAGCTGCATCCATATATCCAATGAACTTACACATATTTACAACCTTTCCAGGAAATGCTTACATATTCACTAGATTTCCTGGAACTAATTGTAATACTTGCATTTTAATTATGCATGCGCTTGCTTGCTGAGAAGTGGTCTTGAGGGGTTTCTGGTGGTCATCAATAGTTTTTCTCACTGTGTTCACTGACTGATCTGTGTGCTTGCACATGTGCAAAAGACTCTTATGAATTACTTAATAATAGTATCTGTGTTTTAGCTCAGTTTGTTCTGATTTGCTCCTTAGCTTGAAGAACCAGCATGCCTGCCTTGGTTACTCCTTTTTTATCTTCAAAGGTTACCCTTATTTTATACACACTCCAAGGCCGCACTGGCCCATCTTGCTCTCAACAAAGTGGTCCCAGCCTGCAACCTAACATCTTGCTCTCAACAAAGTGGTCCCAAATTACAACCTAACATCTTGCTTACAATTAACAGAGTGGTTTTAATTTACAACTTAGCATTTTAGCTTACAGGTCAGTAATAGGCCCCAATTTTTTAACATGAAGAAAATTTAGAAGCCACTTCTATATTAGCCTGACGAGTAGATGCTCAGATTCAGGAAGTGTTATAATAATCTAGTATTCTGCAAGAGCAATAAAAGCAACTGTTTACTCATTTCCCCAGCAGCAATACTGTTTTAATACTGCAACATTATTATTACCTATTCAATTAACGGTTAGTGTTCAATATGTAGAAATTAGTATTTTCATGAAAGCCTACTTTGCTTTTTGGAAAGCATATTTTTCATTTATTTTTTTAAGCTAATACAGACAATTTCCATTTAGATGTTATCCTCCTGTACATTACTTCCAATATTTTTTTATTTCCTGAAATACAGGGCAAAGATGAACTTTAATTTAACTCTATTTAGAAAAAGGACTAACATAGAAAAAGGATGTCAAGTAAATTTCAGAAATCCACAAATCGCAAGTACATGTCACTGTAATGGTATACTTTGTCCCCACCTTCACTAACTGCATAGTACTGTCCTATAATAACAACCAGCAGAATCTTCAGGTAATG
This sequence comes from Ara ararauna, assembly GCA_028858755.1. NCBI lineage: Eukaryota > Metazoa > Chordata > Aves > Psittaciformes > Psittacidae > Ara > Ara ararauna. The sequence goes on along the minus strand of CM054385.1, from coordinate 19,922,388 downwards.
TGATAAAGTTTGAGACAATATAATCAGAGCACTTTTAGAAGCAAAAGTAAACATGCAAATATCTAACCTAAAATTGGTATTGAACTCAACAGTTCTACTGGACAAACTATGCTCCTATACAGTGGCCTGTAATTTTGTCATACTGGATAGGAAGATAAAGTCTGCTCTGCTGCTATGCAGAAGAAAATATACTTCAAATCTTCAACTACTACTATCATATCCAGACCCCATCAAGTACTTTCTTAAGCAACATAAGAGATCCTTTATTTGTCATGCCAGGATCACAGCTAACAAATACCATTTTCCTTTACAGTATAGCAATAAACTTTTCAGAACACAGAGTAAGCAAGTACAAGGCCAATAGGCCACTATCTGTTCTCGTTGAGACCACAATTAAGGTGAAATCTGTAGAAAATTTTACATTGGTACTATAATCCCTTCGTATTTTGGCTCTTATTGGGAAAAAAAAAATCTTAACAAAAAGGTCTTCCTAGAACAATAAATATTGCTGTTCAAAGCTAAATAAAGTGTATTCAGATTGAAATTTAAAATCTTTTCTTTCAGAAAAGTAGAAACATAAGTCAGATATAAACCCAATCGTCAACATTTTTCTTACTGCTTCCACCCAACAGATGGAAGAAAAACCTTTATAAAGACATCATATAGATTCTTTTTTTTTTTAATTTACGATTAGCCATAAGCACAGTGAACATTAAAAAAAAAAAAAAAAAAAAAAGAGGTTTCTTACCATACTAACTGAAAACCTTTGAGATGTTTTCCTTGAGTGCATTTCACTGGAGCATACATATGTAATATTCCATTACTCGTGTTTCAGGAATGTTTTGCCTTAGCAACACTTATGCATATTGCTGTTTCTTGTGCCTTGCACTTAGAATAGAAAGGATAACACATGCTTCCTACTTGAACAGCTCCCTCTCAAAATTAGAATGCACAGGAACCTGAGAGGAGGAGAAAATGTGAGCACGGAAAACACATCTGTTAGACGTGCAGGTGCTTCCTGAAGTAGCTTTTCTGTCTTTCTAAAGAGTACCTATCCACTCAATATTCCACCACAGAGGGTAAAACTAGCACCTAGTTCACCCACTAGCAGTTCTAAACAATTACACCAATCATCTCTGTGACTGCTTTTATAACAGACTTCTTTAAAGGTTTAAGCAATAAGCCCTGTATTTGACAAAGATGTGAAGAAATGAGTTCTGGAGAGCTGTCCTGCAGTCATACAGATTAACATTTTTAAAGACAACCACCACTCAGTTCTGTTAAATTCTGCTCGATTTCAATCAAGCACTGGTTTCAAGCCATCCCTCATCCCTTGACTAAGACCCAGTGAGATAGGTTTTGGGATTTGGTTGGTTGGTTGTGGGTGGGTGGTTTTTTTTCTGTTTTGTTTGTTTGGTTTGGCTTGTTGGTTTGGTTTTTTGTTTGGTTGATTGGGCTTTTTTTTTGTTGTTGTTTCTGAAATAATTTGATTTCCAAAAAGAAAGCATTACAGATGTTTATATTTTGGCTACAAATAGCTGCAGATGTTACCTCCACTCTCAAAAAGTGCTAGGACAAGGCAAAAGTCACATGTCACAAGCTTGATATAAGGCAACAAGTACACCTCCTAGATTACCATGAAAGATTTGTAACTAGTGCCAGACCAGTTCACCCTCCCATAATGAAACAGCCACTACTATGAAGGTTGTTTTGAGTCTGAACCATGTTCAAGTCCCCACCAGAAGCAGCCATAAGGCTTTCCAGAATCTCAGAAACAGAAGACTTTCTGCCACAGAGTAACTGGATAAAATAACCCTAAGACCCTGTCTCAGTTCTGCCAAGAAGCAGCTGTGACTCATAAACTATTCAAACAGTTGAGAAACGCTTTAATTTGATTACTTGCCATAAATCAAATGAAGCATTTATTTTATATGTCAGGCAGAACATAGGTGCATGGACAAGAATCTCCCAAAACAGCTTTAAGAAAATCCAAACAAAACTGAGACAAAAATGGGCAATAACTGAAGGAAATAAAGGTACACTGATTATATCTTTCCTTATAAGAGAATATGACAGAGTACAGATGAATTATGTATAATAATATTTGCTGTTTCTATGAAAGTTTCCAAGTCACAGATTCTGACTTCAGAAGAAATGTACTGCAGGCCATAAATGTAATGCTGGCTGTGACACCAGCATTCAAGGTCTTGTGCTAAAATGAGAGGATTTATTCTTGAGGAAAAAAGAGGGATAATAAAAACTAAGAACCAGTTTAAGGATGATCTCCAGTTTCCAGGCTATTGGAGAAAGCTGAAAGGCTGCCTGGGAAAACCCTCTATTTCACAAGGCAGGACAGTTGCTAATTATTGCTCTAGAAATGTTCAAACAAATACATCTACCATGAAAAAAACACATTCTATAGTCACTGCAAAAACAAGTAAAGACCTTCATTCTCAAGCACACTCAAAAGTGTAAGTGGGAAGCATTTTCCATCACGTACAAGGGGAAAATTTTTGCTAATGCAAAACTTTCCTATGCATGATCATTCAGGAATTCTTTGGCAGATAACTTAGACAACTTCTCCTTATCCTTCTCTAAAAGTGCCTAAAGGGAAAAAAAAAAATCAAAATACTTATTTTTTGGCTATAAACATATGAACTGCAGATTGGATACAAACATGGAAAAAGCTGAAGTTGCAGGCACATTTTCTAATTCTTCTAACAAAAATGCATGAAGTCCATAGCTTAATACCAAGGTATTAAGATAAATTATTAAGATAGGGTAGAATTGACATTATCTCTTTTAAGTATAGATCACTTTAGGGCATTGCAGTTAGCAGTTCTGTTTGAAATATGAGTGGAAGGGCCTGCTTTGGAATAGATTCAAGGAATGAAGTCAGCTTAACTTCATGCTAAGAGTGCTATCCCAGTGAGCAGCAAGTTTCTACTGAACTTCACATATTAAGAACTTAACATAGTAAATCCTCAGATTTTGCTGGTGGATGCTTTTTTTTAAAGAGAGGAGGGTCATGCTTAAACCCTGAAACAACTGAAAGATACACTAAAATTTTTTTTAAATGGTAATTGCAAAATGAGTGTCATTTTACACTATCTCAAACAAATAACATTGAATAAACTATTACAAAAGCAATAGGGTCAAATACAAAGGGTCCTACTCCATCCAGACTTACCAACTTGTAGTAGTACTGCTCAAGGATCTATGCACTCTGTGTTCAGCTATATCACTTTTCTCACTTTCCTCCATTACAAAACACTGTACACTCCTTTAGTTCTATTTATAATGTTTATTACTTTTCTTTATTAACAAGACACCTGTCATAATTTGATCACCTATATAATTTTAAATAGAACACAAACCAGGCAAAATAAAGGCCATGTTAAAGTTCGCGGTCCAATTGCTCATGCTGCCTCAAGAAAATTAATATACCTGCACCACTGAACAGCGGTTGTAAAAACAGACAACCCCATTTTGTACTGCTGTAATCGCAGATATACAATCACCAATTAAGCAGGCAATACCCCAGAACTCCACATGGGAGGAAAATACAGCTCAAACTCATCTAGCTTGCAACGACCTAAGTAGGCTGTATAAAAACACAAAGTCTAAAGCAAAGTATATTTGTTAAACTATTCAATTACTACAAATATAAGTGTGACAATAATGACTCTCTCCTCAGAAGAGATTTATAATTTCATACAATAGTCCATGATATTTTAGAGTAACCACAAGTTCTTTGCTACAGATATTCTAGCTTACATGAATTTTAAACTCATTTTATTATTCCAGTATCAATTGTTTATGATTACTTGTTACTGTGGAAGTAGAAATATTACAAGATGAGGATTATTTAAATGCCTTCACTGTAGAAACAAAAATCCATACATCAAAAAAAGTAACCCCTCCCAATATAGCATTAATCTTCTAAGGTTTCTAACACAGCAATACATTCATAAAAAAGTTACAACCCTCCTCATCTATTAGTTTTTCTAAGTAAATTATCCATGCTCTAAATTGACAGTCACAGCAAAAAAACTCTCACCTGCCCCTTCCATTCAAAAAGCCTCCAGAATACAAATCTGAACATGCCAGGAGGTTTAATACTTAGCTTTTGCTTTTGAAGCAAACCAAATGGCAATACAAATTGTTCATTGCACAGGGTAATGCACATGTTTAACCAAACATCTGATGAGATCAGGATTTCCTAATGTATTTCTTCAGATGCACAGATGCTTCTAGCAAAGGTTCTAAAATTTCAGTGTATCACTGTTTATTACTAGAAGCTACTTGACAATTGCCTATGGGATTATATTAATTCCCATGTTACAAGGTCATTAAATTCTTGCTCTCAGTCATTTTTCTATACCAGGATCGGTCTTTGAAAACCAAATGCAATTGCATTTGTTAACTAGTAATTAATATACTTCAAAGCTATGGGGGCTTTTAAAACACAAAAAGTGAACAGTTTAAAACCACAGGAAAATAAAAATACAGGGAATGTAGAATGTGAGAAAAATGCAATTATTTCAATAAATACAGGAATGCTTAGGAAGAAGAGAGAACAAAGAGAGAGAGGAGGTTATTCAACCAGCAAATCCACCTGAGTGGAGGAGATACAGGGGGCATAGCCTCCATTTCCCACATCATTCATGGATGAGAGGAAAAGACATGTTTATATTTCAGAACAATAATAAGCAACCAATGAATCCATCAAAGGACTTATACACAATAGCCTATACTGTTTTCTAGTAAAAACATAGGACAACTTTGGGGTTTTTTTATTCTTTTAGGACTGTGCTGTCACCTAAAAAGCACATTCTTGAAATAGACATAAAACCTACATAAAAAATCACCTTTAATTTCCTCTTTAAATTCATGATTGTAGCATGTCTACTCAAGTAATAACAGACTAATAAAAATCAACCAGTAGCCACAACCTGCCTTTAATTAATAGTCAATGAAGAAAGTTAGTTCCAAGTATCATTTTATCACTATATGCAAAATCCACAGCCTAGCAAATCTTAGAGATTATTTTTCAAAAATACTTCTTGTAAACTTAACTGTTTTCAGTTGCTCAACATGTTCTTTTTCCTAACAAAACAAAGCAATACATATAAACAGGTTGAATAAGGTTAGGGTTGCCAGAGTTTTGATCTTGTACTAACACCCACTAAACGGGAAGTAGAGACCACACAAGATTCTGGTCAGAGACACCAGTAAGCCACACATGGCACAGGTCTGTCTTCCTTTCCTTATCTAAACAGGTTAGGTCTGAGCTCTGCAGCACTGTTAATATGATCTGATGGCCCCTTTTCCTCAACCTTTAAAAATGCATATTCACACAGTCCTAAAACGACTTTCCACTGAAGTCCAGAATAACACTAAGTCCATAAGAGCTATTATTAACTGAGTGCTCTGGGCTCTTGCTGGGCTGGAGGCTCTGCAAGATCAAGCATTTCAGTATCTTGATTTGCTTAGAGCTCTACACTTAAGTAACTGAATTTTCAGAGTAGTTCGTGGCACAGAAGGGCCTTGGCAGATCATATATGAGACTCACACAGGCTGCAGTGTTTGTGGACTGCCACTTAAGACATAGAAATTAGAAGAGCTTCTGTGCCTACAATCTGTATCTCAAGTGCAGCCCAGTCTAGATGATATGTGCCTAAGGCTGATTCTTAGTACAGAAACCCACAGGCTTTATAGGGAACCAAATTATAACTTTCAAACTTCCTCACTCTATTTGATGATGCATTCTCTTTTCTACCATGCAAACGCTTAGAGTACCAAACTAACATCATCAATTCTTACCTAAACTATAGAATTCCTTCAAAGTTGTCAACTGAGGCTTTTCAGATTTTGAACTTGAGGCTTTTCTTCAGACACCTGATTGCAGGGCCAGGCACCAGCTGAAGAGCTTTAATTCTAGTGAGATCATGCTTCCAAAACAGTTCTCAGTTCAAACTTTCACAGCTTAGCTTCATTTGATTTTCTTTAGTCTTCTATGAACAATATGCACTTTTTTTTCTTTCTTTTCTCCAGGCTCCGTATGGACCATTATAAGATTGTTGGTTTGGTTTGGGGGATTTTGTCTGGGGGGAGGAGGGGGTAACACAAAGAAACTCAAGAATCTTTTACAGTTAAATGATGGCTATAGGAAAAAGGCCAAGCAGAATAATTTATTCCTTCTTATGTTAGGGCCAGTCCCATTCACCTCAGGGCCACTGGTTATCTTCTCTACTTACCTAATATTTTGCCAAAAATTTGGAAATTTCAGAATTTTTTTATGTTGGCTGTACTGAACTACCTAAGCAAACCTAAAACCACAAAATATTAGAACACAAATCTCTCTTAAGCCTTTAGTTCAGAACCAAACTTGAAAAAGCTAACAGGTCTCATAAGTTGAAAGCAGTTAATGAAGAGGCAAATAAAATTTCAAACATTTTCACTTACAAAAAAGGATCATTCCAAGTTTGGCTTAAGAAAATAAATCAACTTTAAGCCACTCTGATTTCTAGCTTGATACACATCTTACTTTGCATCACAATCACAAATGATAAAAGTTTACACAAATTCAAGAACAAAAACAAGTCCTTACAAAACATTTTTAAAAGTGAAAACTTAATACATTTGTCACAGCCTTTGAAACAAGAACTCCTACATGAGTGATGAGTGATGTTAAATTTAATCCTCTCATTATCCTTCTTGTAAGGAAATTCCTCCCATACTGCAAATGAAAACTAAGAGAAGATCAAACCACACAACCTGACCAAGATCACAAAGTATAGACTTGTTTATATCCAAGATAGTTCCTTTTTTGTTGCATAAACTGAATCTTATTATACCCATGGCTAGATCTGCATCATCTTCTGCAGCTAAATATGCTTTAAATCAAGAGCTTTGCTGCAGTTCCTCAAAAGGACAGACTCTTGCTCTGTCACCATGGATTTTTACATGAGATTTTAAGTCTCCTGACAGCTCAAGAGAATTTAGGACACAATCAATAGTAGAAACGACAGAAAAATATAAGGTATAAAATTAACATTCTAATTTGGTCCACTTTTCATGTTTAAATAGTTTTAATTTTTGCATGTTTTCTTAGAAATGTTAATATGATAAAGCTTCCAAAAACTTGCAACATGTTCTTTGCTTGTGTTTAAAAAAACGCCAAGCTTTACAGCAACAAATAAAAATTTCACTAACTGGCATAGCAAACTTGGTGGGCTTTTTTGATTTATCATTACTATAGTATTCTAATTATTTTAAAAATCAATTTCTTTGTTCAAGTATTATTTAAGTTTAGTGGTGCAATATAGCTATTCAACTCTTTACAGTACTGTTAATCAAGGATTATGTAGTTTTAATTTTACTGTTCCAATCTCTCCCTTGTACTCTCTATTCTCCACATAAATGCATGACTGCTTTGTCTTAGTTCCAGTATTGCTGAATCCTCAATACTATTCTGGTCATGACTTCTGGTACTTTATATCCCAAATGTTAGAATCATGGAAGATTTATCTTCTTAAACAATGTTCCTGTCCTCAGTGTTACAGAACAAACTTGTAAAGGTCAAGCAAATTATCAGTTTCAGGAAACTCAAAGACAGAAAAAGAAGTAAAACTTATTACTGCATTATTTTCTCAAATATGGTATCTGTAAGACACCTAGGCTTTTTTAAAAACCAGGACCTTCCTTGAGAAGAGCTTTTGATATAATGTAATTCTTTTATCAAACCAGAAACATAACTGGTTTTGATAAAACACCCAGTTAAGCCAGGGGAGCATCCCACTTTAACAGAAAAATAATTGTCCTTTTTCTCAATTTTTTTTTTATATATTACAGTTATTTAAGTACCACAGAGCAGCAAAAGCAGATCCCCATGCCTGGGTTTTTCTTCTTCCTCTTGAAGGCCATAAAAAATATTTTTCTTCAGTAAACCAGTTTATATCTCATGTCACACTTGTCTTTTTCATAAGAAGAGTTATGCCCTCTCCATACAATGTAGCAAGCACATGCTGGAAACTCACTGGAAATCCTTAACTACAACTTCAAAACAGCTAGCATGCACGAAGTGGGAAATATGGATTGTGGAGGGGGGGAAAAAAAGAGCTTTTCCATAGCACTATAGAGTGTTTTCCCTCCCTCTTGATAAGGTTAATTTTTTTACTGTTTCTTAACTTCATCCTCCAAATCTTTTGCATAAGTGAATCATTTAGTTGAAACTGCACTATGAACTAATGACCTCTGTAACATTTTGTGAAATCTTTTTTTATTTTTAACGGAACTGCTAACACTGAAGGAATCTTGCAAATGATTTCAAACTGATTTTAACAAAAGGATAAATAGCTTCACAGTCTTATGACACAGCAGCTACAGAAACTGATGATGTGGCACAAGACTTTTTTCTTTACTGGCAAATCAGAAGGGGGCTAAGGCTATTATTTCGCTTTGCCTTTCCACAAGGCTCTTCACCACAAAACATGGCTTAGAGACATCTTTTGTTCCTCCATCTGGGTTAGGCTGTTTCTCAGATGATTTCACCAGCAGAGTAACTTGCTGTCCGCTACAACTTGAGCTTCACAGACTTCCAAAGAGCAAGTTTTCTTGGTAAGCAGGAATAAATGAACTGATTGTGTTATTTCTGCAGTTAAAAGTGATCCATGCATGCTATATCATATTTAGCTTTCAGCTAGTAAACTGTTTACAAATAGTTACTAAGCTTTGAGTTTATTACAGATGTAGAGAATCATGTTTTTAAGGTTTTCTATTTTCTCTCAGCTTTGTAAGTGTGCAGTTTATCACACTGCATGCACCTGACTTGTGTCTTCCATGATCAAGTTTCATCTGACATGAGTCTTTGTTTTAAATCTAGTTAAGTTCTTAGAACTGCTTTGTGAAGAAGTGTTAGTATCTCAGTGCTTTGAGACAGGACCTGCAAGCCTGGCAGGACAGTTACTATTCCACCGAAAATGCACTCAACTACAACTAAGGTATTAAAAAAAAAAAAAAAAATCCCCCCAAACATCTCTTCATAAAACCAGGAGAGATTTTGGTACTTATTCCATATGAAACAACAATAACTTTCTTTACATAGTCTACATGGCAAGTAGATCAACTGCATGAAGGCCTAAGTAAGCTTTTTTCTTCAACTGAGCAGAACTTTACAGAGTTGTTTCTCTTGGTTTCTAAGGACTACCGCGGCACTGAGAACACAAATTATTCATTGGAAATTTTGTGACACCTAGTAGAAGTGTTGAGAGAATACAACCAGAATGTGAAGCTAAAGTTCCAGACTGAAACTGAGAGGGAGCAACAGGAATAAAAAGGAAATAGAACATGGAATAGGCATGGGGGACAGATTTTGTAAGGATCTGTTTAAAAAAGCCAGAATCAAGCCACAGGATGTAGAGACAGATTTTCCACACCAGGTCTGACTAAATGTTAGAAGTATGGTAATAAAGTGTTCTCCTAATACACACTGTCTCCTCCTGAAGCACAGGATTGCTTCTCACCTCAGCAAGTGTCTGCAAAGTTTACCAGCATAGCACATTTACATACTGCTTATAGTGTAAGGCTGCTCTCTGTGTAGATTTCTGCTATTTACTTAGAGTAGCTCAGGTATCTGAGGATGCTGGAGGGAGATGGAAACCCTGACTCCATTCAAACCTGGTTTAAGATTTTAATCAGTTACGAAACTTGATTAAAGGAACATTAAATACAAATGCTACAAAGTCAGTCACTGGTGTACACGGGCTCTGTGCAATACAGGAAGTTGACAAGCATGTATTAAATTCCATGATATTGTTACTACTTTATTAGAATTCTCTCTCTCATTTAGTTTGTGGAACATGTCATGCATTAGGTGTCAATCACCACTATGAAGCATAAGAAATCAGCATTTAGAAGTCTTACCTCCTTTTTTATTGTGTTCGGTAAACAGATCTGAAGAGCATTAAGATAAAGAAGAGCCCCCGAATAAAAAACATGAATGTCATTATTACAAAAAATATAAAAACCAAACGGAGCATATTTGCTTTCCTCTGCCTCAGGGTTCCCGTACTATACTGAGTAGTCTCTTAAAATTTTCCCTTATATATGTGTTTTCACCTGCAATGTTACATTTTGACTCATCTGCTGTTTAAGTTGAACTGCGTGACATGATTCACAACTCTAATTCTGCTAAATAACAGGGTTTCCCTGACTGCATAAAGTGTTCTAAAATGTTCGTTCAGCTTTGAAGAACAGAAATTTGACATGCAAAATTATTTGTCTTTCACAATATCAGTATTTCATCTCAGAAGATGAAATTCAGATGAAACTAATTTACCTTGAAGGTTAATTAGTTAATGTTAATTTATAAATTACATACTATTACAGAAGCATGGGAAGACTATAAAGAAAACTTTTACCAATGAAGATCTTACATTCTGTGCACTACACAATGGTTGAATTACATTTATTTAACTAAATTATAGGAACAGAAAAATTAAATTTTTATCACCATTAATGTGCTCTATCAGCCATGCTCTGCAGAAGAGAATAGGAAAGCAACATAAAATGCTACAAAACATGCAACCACCAATGCAATGTACATTCCTATTTTACCTAGACAATAGGCAAAGAAATCTATTTCATTGTTCTATTTATAGAAGCAATCCTGCATTTACCTCACCTTAGATGAGGATATATATTTTTAACAAAAATAACTTTAAGAACAACAGACAAGCCGTGGCTTGCATGCTTATAAGGCTAGCAAATTTCTTCACAAGGACTGTAGTACAATGCTAACTTGGATTATTTAGAGAGATGCTGAAATTCCACCCTGGAAGATTTTCAAGGCTCATGCACACAAAGGCTAGGCTCTCTGCTGGAGATGGAAACAACTCATAGGATCATGGAATGGTTTGGGTCGGAAGGGACCTTTAAAGCTCACAGTTGAACACTGCCAGGGATGGCGTAGACATAGCTTCTCTGGGCAACCTGTGCCAGTGCTGCTCCACCCTCGCAGGGAAGAATTTCTTCCTGGTATCTAAACTAAATCTACCCTGTCTCAGCTTAAAGCCATTTCCCTTTTCCTGTATTGATGCTTCTTAAAACCAAAACTTGCATGTTATTTCCTTTACCACTAAAACTTATTTTTCCTTCTCATCAACAGGATACAACCTACAAATTTAACCATGGGAATTCTGAGCCAGCTATCAATCATTCACCTCCTCTGGGCTGCTACAGTCTTTAGTCAATATGAAGACTATGATTTTGAGGATGAATATGATGAGGTGCCAGATCAACACCCATTTTATTTTAATCCAAGTACACAAGCTGAAGTTCCTCGCTTTCCTTTTCCAGTTGAGTGTGCCAGAGAGTGCTTTTGTCCACCAGCTTTTCCATTATCAATGTACTGTGATCATCGTAAACTTAAGACGATACCAAATATCCCTAGTCACGTCCAACAACTTTATCTGCAAAGCAACGATATTGAAGCTGTGCCTGCAGGACCATTCTCTAATGTTACCTTCCTAAGAGAAATTAACCTCAGCCACAACAAAATTAAATTTCATACGATCGACCAAGGTGTTTTTGCCAAGCTTCCAAACTTACTGCAAATTCATTTACAACATAATGAATTAGAAGAATTTCCATTCCCACTCCCTAGCTCTCTAGAGAGACTCCTCCTTGGTTTCAATAAGATTTCTCGGCTATCTGGAAATGCACTGGAAGGATTACCTAACATAACCATGCTTGACCTTTGCAATAACTTTCTTGACGACTCAGTACTCAAAGGAAAACCCTTTTCAAACATGAAAAATTTAATGCAGCTAAACTTATGCAACAACAAATTGCAGACCATGCCCCCTGATCTACCATCATCACTTATGTATCTCTCTCTTGAAAATAACTCAATTTCTTATGTTCCAGAAAACTATTTCAACAGACTTCCAAAAATCATTGCGCTAAGAATGTCTCGCAATAACCTGCAGAACATTCCACGCAACACTTTTAATCTACCCAACCTTCTAGAACTTAATCTTGGACATAACAAATTGAAACAAGTTTTCTATATTCCAAGAAGTCTGCAGCATTTGTATATCGAAGACAACGACATTGAATGTATGTTGATGGTTGCAATTCTTTAAAAGCAAAAAAAAATAGTGGAGTTTGGCACTGGTTGTGGGAGGGGGGCGAGTCTGGTGTATTTTTGCTTCCACCCAGAGTTAGGGACTTTTAGCCTATTAAAAAAAAAAAAAAAAAAAAACACAAAACCAAAAAAAAAAACCAACAAAACAAAAAATCCCCCCCCCCCCCCCCCAAACCCAACAAAACTCAAACTATCAGAGCCCTCTCTTTTGTTATTTCCTCGGTTTCAAGGACCTGCCATCTTACAGCTTCTCACTTAGGTCACATATAAACCAAACATAAAATCCAGCAGTTATCTAAACGTGCATGCTGTTCAAGAGGTACTCTAACGTCCTTCTTTGCAGAGAGGTGAGCTTGAACTATTAGTGTCCTGAACTAACCAGATAATGTGGAAGACCACTGCCCATCCTCTTCAAGATACAGTGAAAACACATGCTCTGTCAGCTGAAAACAAACGAGTGAAATTAGAAAGGATTTTATTCTTGCACCTTACCCTGATTTTCAATTTTTTTTTTCTAAAAAGTTAGTATTAGTTTTTCATAACAAGCTAATACCTTTTTGAAGATTGCTGTTTAGGCAACTGATCAAAATATACAGAGAAAAGGAATTATGAAAATATTCCATTCACATAAAATAGTAATTACAAATTGTAGCAGTGGTTATATCTATTTTTTTCTTTAGCCCACAATTTTATACTTTGCAAACCCCAGAATTTTTATCATTGTTATTTACAAAATCAATTTAAAATACAGGGAAAGATTATGTTAGCGCTGTGCACAACAAAAATGTTTTCTGTTTTAAATTTCAAAGCACAAGTTTCAGTTTTGTAGTAAGTCTTAAATAGAACTATTTTCTGTATTTTAATTACTATTTTTCTCTCTTGCAGTCATAAATGTTACTCTGATGTGTCCATCTATTGATCCAATGAACACCAACCAATTAACCTATATACGGGTGGACCAAAATAAGCTTACAGTTCCAATCAGCACATATGCTTTCTTTTGCTTCCCTCACATTCGAACCATTTATTATGGTGAACAAAATGTTAATGTCAACAAATCAACTCAACTAAGAATGACAGTGTTCCGACGATTTTTAACACCAGAAGAATACCATGAAGCAGATGACGATCGTGAAATACAGGATCATGAAACTGAAGAAGATCACGAAGCAGAAGACAACTATTTTCATCCATACTTTCAGTGAAGTAATCATCATTAACAGGTATATATAGAAACTGTTACTTAGCTGTAGGGTATTCATATCCACTATAGAACAGCAGGATAGTTTGGGATATTTAAGATACATCTATAAAGTGGAGATGAGATTTTAGTGTAGGTAAAAAAGCTGTTACTGATGAAGTAAAAAACATTAATACTAGGAGCAAAGAGCACCTCAGCATTAGACAGCAACCTAATATACAGCCTGGGGTGATGATGGACCCATCCTTAGGTGAGCAGCCTAAGCTGAAGAAAATTGACCTGAAAAAGCTTTTATGTCCTAAAGCGATCCAGCTTGCAAAATTACTAAAATACAAATCAATGTCATGCTCAATAGCAACAAGTGGATAACGCAAACATCTGTTCAACTACACACTAGAGAAAATAACAGACACACTAAAGAAAATAAGAGGGTGAGATCAGAGATACTTTTACAAGGTTCCTCAACAACTTCCAGAAATAAAGATGTTTCTTCTTTCAATTTCTAATTTCACAGGGGAAAAAAAAACCCAACCAACAGAGTTTCAAATCTGCCTTATATTATGTTTGCAGTGTCTTGTCAACGTGTATTATAACATGTACTTCTCAGCATGTACCTCAACTACCACAACTATCACAACTCATTCAGACAAAAGGAGACTGTAGCTTACTAGTAATATAGGAGATAAATGACCAGTCAAAGGTCTCAGAATTTAGGGAAAATTACATGCATTAATACAACCGAACCACTAGTATTTACATTTTACCTATGCTTTTCCTCATATTATTTTAGAAGGCAAATTAAAATGTAATTTAATCTTTTTATTATAATTGTTCATAATGTAGCACTGGTACAAATAGTACGGTTTTTTTAAACTATTAATTTAGACTATTCCTCTCTATAGTTCACACCCACTAGCTATATTCTTTAGAGTAGAACAAAAATTGCTTAAAGCAATCTAAAGAAAAGTACTATATACTATTCGAGCTATGCAGGGGTTTTTTTGTTATGTCTTATGCCTCAAACAGATCCAAATATCTACAGGGTAAGGTAATACTAAAGGGCACTTGACTGCTTCCATTTCATTTAAATTTTTTACTGTTCAGTATTTTGTTCCTGATAAATCTTTGTTAGCTGTGAGGATGGATCATGATTTTCAACATGAAAAAAAAGTGATTGCAAGAAGTGGAACCATACATCGTGTTACCAACTTTACATTATGTTTTAAGTGTACAAAAACTAAAAGTGTGGGCAAACTTGTATTAGTATTTCTAAAAACTTTCAGACAGGTTTGGTTGTTTCTCTTACAATTTCAGTTATTTTTGGAAGTCCATCTTAGTTTTTTTTGTTTCTGATGCAACAACTACAGTATTAACAAAATGAAAATACTTACTGACACTTTCTTTTAATGGCGAGAAATTTCTCATAAGCCCATGGTTATAACCTTTAAGAATATATACAGTCTTTAAGAACAACTGGTGTAAAAATTAGTGGATGCAAAATTTACTATACCATTGTCAAGTTGGGGGGCTTCAGTCAACCCAAGAAATCGATTCTTTCTCTCCTTTCCTTTTTTTTTTTATCTACTTTCTGAACAGTTATAATATTAATGGCGAAACATTTTATGGTTATATACCCCACATATTTACAGTGCTGCAGTACCAGCATCAAGTACTTCTGGCTTCTTGAAGGAGGAATATATGTATGTGTTCAGTACTTTACTTAAATAGCATTACAGTATATACACATCTATAACTTTATAATTCTATTAGCAGAAACATGTTGCATATTAGGGAACCTTTATAAATTTTCAACTACTTCAAATTTTAAGTGAATAGAGCACAAAATGCAAATCTAAACTAATAGAGGCTTTTTTGAAAGGCTTGTTGAGCTTTTAAAAAGCTATTCACTTACACTATTCAAATCTAGTACAAGTACTGTATCTTATCACAAACTTTCTGCTTTTAAAAAACATTTCTGAAGCAAAATTTAGCTTTAGTTTTAAAGTAGAAATAAAGATACTGACTTTGTAGAAACTAGTTATATTCACTTCTTAAAGTTTAAACATAAGTCAAACCGATAATCATTGAAAACTTTCTAGCTGTCTTATTACATTAATCTCATTCAGATGGAACACAGAATTGTATTGCACTTTTCATTCATTAGTATTATCACATCTCATCTATGGCAAATACAATGCTATTATTTAAAAAAGATTTTAGGGTTCTCAGGGAACAAAACACCTCTAGTCTTATGCCTGCATTAGAGATACGAGAAAAATATAATAAAGTTCAAAATTAATGGAATATCTAGATAAATACTGTTTGCCCTGGTAAGGCATACATAATTACATATGGCATAATTAGAAAGAGATCAGAGAAAGGCAGTAACGTCACCAAGAGTAAGGAATATTTTCTATAAAAGTGACACTGAATAGCCAGAACTGACCAGTTCAGAAAAAGAGATGGCTATGGGGAGATACAGCAGATACCTGCAAACTGTGAGTTGCAAGCACAGCATGGCTCTGGGGATCAACTGCTTCAGAGCGAGACCAAGGAGCCATCAAATGAAGCAAGTATGCATCAGGTACAAAGTAGATAAACAAAAGTTTATAAGCAATGAATAGTCAGCCCATTAAACTGGATGCCTGGGAAACACATTGGACACAGCAGCAATTTTGTACATTTCAAGGAAAGACTGGAAAAATAATTGCATTTCTTGGAAGAAAGGTTGTTAAACAGACAAAGCACAGTAGGTACAAAAGTGCTGAGCTGAAAATAGCTGGAGAATGGAAGAATATTGGGACATGGGACGGGACAAGAATCACGTATGTTTATCCTGTTCTCAGTCATCCCAAAGCATTTGTGTATGACCACTGTTGGAGACAACACTAACCTTTATTTTGAATTTCGCACCCAGTTCTATGTTCTCACTATCCTGGACTAAGTATATAACATGCTGGTATTGCTCTTCACTATTAATAAATTCTGATTGCCTAGATATAGTTGAATTTTAAACTTTTTTTTTAAGCACTATCAACTATGGTTAGATGCCGAGGCATAGCCTAGTCAAATTTGGGAACAGCACGTGCTCCACGTTGCAGTGTTCTGTACCAGAGAGGCTTCCATACTGATTCAGGTACACAAAGCAGCCCGGATGTGTGCAGAGTTCTACATAAACCAAATTACACTGCTACATAACCACATAGATTTTGCTATTAAAACATATTTGCTTCATGTTTCTACTAGTATTTATTCTCGGAATATTAAATAGGCTTTTTAAGCAGGAAACAGATTCATAAACTGAGAACTTAACATGTATTAAAATGCTCATTTTATCAGTAACAGCAAAACCTAATGAGCATTCAACAGCTTAACTGATTTCTTCACAACAGAGTCAGTAAACAAATACATTTTTTCTTCCCCACAGTCCATATTATTGTATGGTATTTGTAGGGTATTATTGTAGGGTACTGTAAAAATCAAAATATAGAGAAATAACAGTAGTTTAATCTGACTGTTCACATTTGTTCCTTAGGCCTCAAAACAGTGAGAATATATTTCACCTTTTACCATTTTCTGTTATTGATGGTATTTAATACTTATAAAACTTATTCTGTGAGATATTTACTTCAGTGTGCTGATAATAAAAGTTACTTGGATTAGGAAAGAAGCACCTCTATAAAAACCAGATGGTTTACATTTCAAGTTTCCCTGACTTCTTTTAACATATTCACATTCCACTGTAACAACATGAATCAATTTCCTTCTTTGATTCCCAACTTGACAATTGCAAGCAATAAAACACAGGAATTTCCTACCTGAAAAACATCAAGGGGGAACATACTGGTTTTTTAAACAAGAAACCTATACAGTGAGAGAGATTTCACAATCGTTTTCCAATACTGCTGCAGGAATATGAACTTTTCATGTATAAACCGATCTGTGCATACACTATTGGAATTTATGGAACTAGTTACAGAACTCCACAAATGTACATATTTATCATCCAATGTTTTAAACAATTTTATCCAAAAATTACATTTCTAACAACCTAATTAATTTTAAAGGGAAACAAATACCTTACTCTCATAATTTACTGCACAAATTCATCATCTACAGAGAAAGAAAAAAAAAATCAACCTTCCCCATTATAAAGCACAACACAAGGAAAAAGAAGATAAATATGAAGATAAACACAGAGAGCAAAGTAGATGTATGACTAACATAAGGAACAAATGACAGGCACATAGTAGTAAAAAACATATAAAGCCTTGGTGCCCTAACCCTAGTGTCCATGTAGACAAAGTAATGGCTCTCAAGAAATGACAACATTGTTATAAATAAATAATGTCAATTCAGGAAGGAATTCTAAGAAATTTTCATAAATTGAAGGAAGTTGGCTTTTGATTCAGGATATAACTGATGACATACAGGCAAAGTTCAAGAGAACATGTTCTATAGAGAGGTCTGGGTAAATAGCTGACAGTACCATTCTTCTAGTTACCATTTGAATTTGTTAACTGTAGTTTGATTTCTGTTTACTATCGTGCATGATTTGTAAAATGGGCTTTATTCATTTGTAACACAAAGACTGGCACAAAGAATCTGTTACTTTTCCAGAAATGCAAGGAATAAAGGTAATGTCTTCAGCTTTAAAAAATCTTGATTATAAATCAGAAACATATGGAAGGATGTTCATACAATCACTAGGGCATTTTTCAGCTGTGTCTATTTTGCAGCTGATGGCCATAACAGTGACCTTAACTTAATGTAATTCACTGAGCCTTGGAAATAGTTGCAACTTTTCATAAAAATACTGAAGGTGTTTATGCCTAACTATTTCATTTCCAGCACTTTTTTGGTCATTCTGAATCTTTAGGAACATTCTAATTTTTTCCTGTAAGACATAATGATGTTATTTATTTTACATTTAATACTAACTCCAAACCCTCCTCCATCCATCAAGGATGCTGAATTGGAATATACTTTACTTAATAACACACAATACCTCTTCTATAGTATCACCTTCAGTCCAATTTCTGTGTATTGCTCAAGAACAAACCAGGAGACTGCTTCCTCCCTTTTAGGTACTCTGGCTTTTTGTTCCCAGAATGAATGCAGCACAAGCACAGTCATTAAACTGCCTTAAAAACTATTTTTACATCCCTGAATCAGAATCTCAAAAGAAAGCAGAAGGGGATGCAGGAGTTACAGAGAAGTTCCAAATCACACAATGCACATGATACACAATATACATTCAGCAGTCAAAACATGCAGCTGTACCATCAGAGAAAAAATAATTTTAGGAGGTAAAAATTAATCAGGCCACAAAACAGTCAAGCAGAAAAGGCCTGCATTATAGAAAAATAAAATGATATAAAGAACAATCCAGAATACTTCTTTGTTTCAGGTTAAAAAAGAAGAAAATAGAAAGATAAACAGAGTTCAGTTTTAACATCACTTCATGCCTTTGTTCTCTTTAACAGTAAATCTGTTTCACTACTTGCAGATTATTTTATACATGTTCAATAGCCACCTTTTAGTCTATAAAACCTTTTTAATTACGATTATTCCAACCCAGAGCAGCTGGTAAGCATTGTAAAGTCTCACTTCATAATAGGACATGCTAAGGAATATTGAACAAGTTACCTTCCACATGGAGAAAAAAAAAAAAAAAATCACAAACAAAAGAAAATTCAGGATTGTATTTAGGTCAGTAAATGTCCATAAAGTCTTTTAAAGCCTTCCTAATTTCTCCCTATCTCATTCTGTCACTGACATATTTCTACCCAAGAGAAGACATTATCTTTTGAACAGTCTGCATAGGTGATTCCCAATGTTCATTAGGCATAAGTAAGCTAAGCAATAATCCATACCACTGTCTTCCAAGGACACTTAAAAAATAACAAAACCCCCAAACTACAGAACCAGCCAACACTGTCCTTTAGAGACTATGATACAAGATGAAAGCCAAGTTCTTTAAGCAGCTGCAAAAATACACTTTCTTTGCCTAAATACAGAACAAACCTGAGTATTTAAAAATTAAAACATAAAGAATCTCAGCTTTATTTCATAAGGAATATCTTGATAGCAACCTTACAGTACTCTCCATAGTGCTGCCTCATAGCCTTATTAACCCATGCACCCCAGAAATAAGTGCTAAGTTTTGTTTGGTGGCTTATTTCCCATTTTTCTTCTTCTCTTTTTTTATCTAGTGTTATGTCTCCCATCACATCATCATGAGTCTTTGTATAGGCACTGCCAGTCCCTGCTTCCACAATTCCTGCAGACACCCTGGAGAATTTCCAAGCAACCAGAAAGAGAAGGCTACTTCCTCTCTGGTTATCTGGCTTTTTTTTAGGTCAATCAGTTCTCCAGTACCTTTTGCAGGGGTTCACCAGGAACAAGACTTCAGTGCCTCACACAGTAAGAATTATCAGCAACCAGCCCTCAGTTCCATTATAAAACACATTACACCATTTTAAAGCAATGCTAAAAGAAGTATAGAAATGCTCTCTTATAATTTTTTTACTTAGCTGGTAAGGATTAAGTAGAAAGTGCTAAGCACTAACATGGTAAAGAAAAAAATAACATGCTTGCACCTATGAGAACTGCTTTTTGTCAAAACTCACAGAAAATGAAGAAAACTGCCCTCCCACTTAAATGGGTGCAATTTTCTCTGGCAACAAACAATGGATGAGAGCTGTTCATAGCAGCTTTGTGGTATGCATCTGCATAATTAGCTTTTAAGGAAAAAAATGGTATCTTTTTTTATCTGTCTTTTGTAGTGTTGGTAGAAGTTGAGAATAGAAATGAATTAGTCATATTAAAGCTCTGAGCAGGGCAGAATACGAGGCCACTTTCAAGACAAGATCGATTTGACCTGGACATCAGCCAGTTCAAATAACATACAAAACCCCACTTGTCTGCCTGCAAAACAAAATCATTCCTCAGTGCTTCTAGGATACTTTCAGCTTGACTTTTTACTTTACCTGCTTTTGACATGTAAACAGTACTAAATACTAGATTCCTTCCCAGATGCTGGATTTAAATCAGCAACATGCATAGGTTGGAGAATTACCTTAATTTTTTGCCTTCCTCTCCCATACCTTTCCTACCTCTGCTGTCTGTATCCCATCCAACACTTTTCTCCCCATCCGTCTTCTTTTTCTCTCCTAAAAGCCTTTTATTCTTCACTGTCAAGCCTGATAGAAGGCAACATTGTGGAACAAATATTATACCTACTCTGTATGCAAACCTTATCCTCTAAAGTTAAGTTTTTCTGAAAGCAGAATCCAAAAAGCAAGTGTCCCCTGTTAGACTGACTTGGATTCCCTCTACTAGAAGTAAAGAGTTGTTACACTTAATTTATACCTTCAGCTACATTTCATATCCTTACACAATTGTAGTGAAATTTGTAGCCTTCTATTTTAAGACAGGATGCCATTTCAACACAATTAGTAAAATAACCATTTTAAATGCCTAACATTTCAGGTGAAACTATTTTGTGGGGAAGTCAGTGAGTGAAAATGAAATAACATGGGTAAAAAAAAAGGCACATCTGACAAATCAGAAAGCATAATCACCTCATCATGGCTCTTTTCAAAAACTGGAGCTCAATGAGTTAACACAGCTTGCTTAGGTTTCAGAAAATAAACCACTAAGTATATAGATCCTTCTAACTACAGTCGAAACAACAGCCAGGTATACATCAAACTTCAAAGCACTTAACAATGCTTAGAAAGCACTTTCTGCTTGTCAGGGTGAATACTTCCTGACAGCTTTCCTATTGCTAATGTCTATGAACCACATTTTTTCCTTTCAGATTGTTTGGATATTGTGGTTATTTCAAGAATAAAGCAGCACTGCGGCTGAAAAAAACAATGCTATCCCGTCCTTGTTTGCAGCCGCTTGCACTTGTACTTCCCCTTTCTTGGGTACAAGCAGCTGTTACATGTTCAGATAAAAGCAATTTTTATCTGAAATTATTGTTGATGCTTTTTCTTCTTCCTGGCACAATGGATGACAAGCAGATGAAATACAGGATAAGACTACTTTATTTGGCACTGACAGTTTAAAGTGACAGTAAAGCTATACTGTAAGGTAAACCTTGATGACATCATGCCAAAGTAATTGCTTAACATATCCCTCTTCAAACTTATTTATAAGCAAGTGTGTATCAGTTTCTTATGAACACTTGGATAATAACAGTGAGTACACACATTACACAGTGGTTTTGTGGTAAACATACCACTGAAATCTTGTGACCCTGAACACGGACTTTTGACTGTCTTCTGCAGGAGCTGTTACAAAAGTCTTCCAACATTACAGATCCTCTTCTCCTCTTGTATATCAAAGCAAGTAAGAACTTTCTTTCATGAAGACTGTCTAAATTTCTAAGGCCTCATTTATCTAGTAATGTTTGCTCTTTTTTTAAAAAAAATTATCATACATATAGTTCAAAACCTAAGCTATTTCCTAGATATTCCGTGGACTGGATTGTAAGATTTCAGAACTTGGAAAATAAATCATCATAAGAATATAACAAATACATTTAATAGTTTATAGCATGCTTTCAGCCTCAATGCTTAATACTTTTCCCTTAGAACATTTACCCTTTGAGTACATTCAAGCATTGGAAAAATGTGGATGCCCCAGAGCCAGACACAATCTTAACCTGTTTACTTGGCAGTGGGGTGGCAGCTGGAAAGAGACAAGTACAAAGTAGAGCTGCAGCCATGACTTCCAAAACATGCATAAAACTATGAGGGGTGGTAAGGTAGTATTGACACTGCAATTTTTTTGTTCCTTCCTCAGCAAACCCACCCCCTCTATCACACACAGTACTTCCCACTGCAAGTTCCCATGTACTGCAGCAGAAACTACCTTAACCCAGCCACTTCAAAACTTCTGTTGCTCCAGCTGAAGAGCAACCAAAGGTGATTCATAGGCCAATTCCATTATTATCAAGCCTCTTTCATTTATATTTGTTATATACCTACAGCAAATGCCTTATCCTAGAGCAAACTCCAAGTCCAAACTATAATATCCTTAATTTGCATATGAGCTAAACAAAAAGCATTTTTATAAAGTCCTACTGAGTTCAGAAAGTGGTAACTCAAACCGGAAAAAAAGTTTAGAGAGCAATGGTTGTAGCCACTCTCCAATTTGCAGATTTACTACAGGTATCTGGTTTCTAAACAAGGCAGCACTTACAAGGAAACTTAACCAAATAGGTTCACTGTTTATCCCCAACATTACTCTAGCCAACACAGATATATAGGTGAAAAAAAGTCTGAAAATTAAAGAGAAATATAAATTTGCATATATTCACAATAGATTTTATTGCTACATACTTTTAAATACTCAAAGGCTACTTTGTAAATTTTCAAGCTGGTCATCTGGCTCCCATTTGTACTGACTGCCAAAAAGAGGCAATAACAAAAAGATAGGGGAGAAAGAAATGCATTAGAAATCCAGAAAATTGCAGCTTGCAGTTCAGATGAAAATTCTACACCTGGACAGCGTTAAGGTATCTACAGAACTGACACAGAACTTTACTTAAAGCAAGTATTTATTGGGAACCCAATTTTTCATTAAATTGTCAAGGCTTTCAATGAAGCATTTAGTCACGATTTGTCTGAAAAACTCAACACACACACACACACACACACACACACACACACACACACCCCCCTAAAAAGTATTTTTTGTTTCCAGCACTCTTCAGACTGAAAAGTTTCCATTTCATACTTAGGTGAAACTTCTCTAAACACATACAACATTTTATTAGCAGTAAAATGTGACTAATACAGTGTACATATGTTTTGGCTCCACCTCTCAGAAAGCAGCTGCTTTGTTTCTTAGCTAAACCATTAAACAAAATGGATAACACATGCTTTGTTATAGACCTCTGGTTTGCACAATTAGTATCTGATTTACAGAAAAAGCCTTAGCAGTTTTAAAGAGTATATCGTCACAAAGCTTAAGGCTCCCATTTTAACAAGTAATAGCAAAAGTAGGATGAGCTAGAGAGGCTTAACATTTACAAAGCTACTCAAAGTACAACCCCCTTGCTCCAGGATATTACCTCTTACCCTAGGGAAAGAATGCTGGCAAAGCATTCTCTACCCCACGGAAAGCACTTTTCAGAGTGTCAAATTTTGAAAGAGTATTCATTTCAACAATCTGGATACAATTTGTAAATTTACTCTTTCATTAATCTGCTTTAGGTTAATCTAGAGATAAGTATATATGGATATATGACAATCACAGAAGAACTCTGAATCTGCTAAAACAGTAAGTGGACTTTTTTCCTAAAATTATTTTAACCTAAAGTTTAAATAAAACAATTACAGTGAACAGAAAGAACATGGTGTGTAAAGATTTTTAAAAGTATTGCTTGTGTATTTAAAATGTCTTAAAGATTATGTTTGCAACCTTCTCCCCCTGCCCTAAAAGTATGCAACCTGTAAAATATTCAGGGGTGTTATCTTCTCTTTTTGCTTTCAAAAGCAGAGTGAGAGATTATTGTTGTTATAAAGCATTTAGGTTTGAAAAATCATTATTTTGACAACTGAGCAAAATGCATTTGAAGCTCGCTCATTTTAATTAGTTCAGCTACATAAATGCCAAATGTTTCATGAAATGCATTATAAAATCCTCTTGCTAGTAACAAAAAGAACACACTAAGAAACATGCAAATGCAATTAAGACAGTGTTTTCCTTCTTAGTTGGAAAATGCTCTTTGTTATTTCCCAGTTTCCTTTCATGCTAAGAACAGCTTTTATAATGCCAGAGTCTAATTGAAGGATATCAAGAGTTAAAATTTGTTCCATGTTCCTTATGTGTTAGAAACCCCTGCCAACTAGTCCTCTAGGCTTTAAATATTGTTTTGACGGATTGCATTTTCATTTCCAGTCACAAAGAAAGTATTCTCCATAGCCAACGCATGAGCAGATCTTCACAAGCTCAGTGAAAGCCACATACGCTGTTTCGTGCAAGAATGAAGACTTTGCAGACTATTTTTTTTTTGTTTGTATTCGTACCTTTGGTAAATGCAGCACCACCAATACAGCAAGAACCACTCCCGTTTTATGAGTATGATACAGGAAGCCCGAGCCAACAAGATTATGAAATTCAATCCAAGGATATAAGAAAGGTATTTAATTTATATTATGAATTTAATGTTTTTAACTGCTAAGCATTATATGAATAAGGTGTTACATGCATATGTGCAAGTTTTACGGAAAAGTCTTACAATAATAGCAAAACACAATGGTTTCAGACATCAGGAAAGCCACTCAAATTAAAACCACAAAAATACTACCCTTGCTACAGTTTGAGAAATCCACAGAAGACAGGCTTTCACAAGTAAGACCAAAGCATCATTTTTAAATCTGCTGTAGTTACTGCCTACTGTTGTATGAGTTAAGAATGGGATATACTAGTACACTAGCTCTACAACTTCAGTAACGTTGTATTAAGACAATAAAGTTTGTTTAAAAAACTAGGGTGATTTTGTTTAGAAATTCTTTTTTAATATCAAAGTAATACTTGAAACAGTACTTTTTACTGGATGTAACCTGGCAGCATGAACTAGTTTCTCTGTTGACTTTGGTACCAAACTATCAAGTTTTTTGCCTTGTTTTTTCAGAGGTGGGTTGTTTCAGGTTTGTGGGTTTTTTTGCAACTCAACAGTTTAGCAGTCCTGAACTACTGCAGAACATTCAGTCTCTCAGCAGTCACCTATATTATTAACACTTTGAGGTTCTTAAAGGTACTGATAAAGGTTATACCTCATGGCACTCACAAGCACCCCCAGATGGTCCACTCTGAACTTTTTTTGCTGTGTGCTCCACATACATGCCCATTAATTTAAACACTTCAGCAGAAGACACAAAACCAGAGGAGAGTTAAATCAAGTGCAATAGCCTCAGCTGGCAAGGCACAGTTAAATACGTCACAGCTCTGTTAAGACTGCCTCTGACAGGACCTAAATGATACACATCCAGAGAACAAGATACAACATTGATCAGGAATTAAAACTAAAAATGATTACCCCAAGGATAGTGACAAGGAAAATGCCGCATATGTGAACAAAGTGGTAAAAGCCACGTAATAAATTCAAGGAAGTTTTCATTAATATTAACTGTACTTGTTACAATAACTTAGTCTGATATATAAGAAAAAGGATAAGCAGCAAAAGATAATTAGTATAAGTTAAAAACTGCAGCACATGTAAAGAAAAATCTCTTCTGTATATTTGTTAAATATTTTTCCCAATTCTTAAATTATTGCTTGCCACTGCTAGACTAAAAAAGGCAGCTACATATTTACATTAAAAAATGCCTAAGATATTTTTAAATGTGATTATCTGCCATAGTGATGAAGTAACATGTTTTCATAAACCCCTGAAAGACCACTTAAACAACCCATAATTAGCAGGGGGCTATCCACCCTCAACTGAATAAATTTTTAAAGAAATACTAAAACCGTTAATGCTAACTAGATATGCACAGCATCAGATGACCGTCATTACTAAAATCATTCCAATAAGAATATGCTACTGTTTCAGTAAAAAGAACAATAATGAGTGTACCACAAGCAAATGGTGCCAACAGATGTGCCACAGACTAATCAAAGTCTGTACTGGCAGTGCTATAAACTAGAGGTCTCCTGAAGGCCAACAGTCCTGCTTCGGGTAATTCTAGGAATGCAATGGATTGTTTCCATCAGGTCAGGTCTCCAATGACATGTTTTCATTGCAAAATAATAAATTAGTTCCTTATGTGCAATAAAGACATTTATACAAGATACAGTATTCCCAGTTTAAAATGACGGAATGCACAATCAAATCTATTCATTTATTGCACAAAATCTAGCTCCTAGAATATTTCAAGTGTTAACTATAAATGAAATACATGTCAACAATTTCCTCAGAAATCTATTATACATAGTGAATTTAACTCAATACTGTATGTTTGAACACAGAAAAAAAGACTGTTTTCTGATTAAAACATCAGAAGAAATCTGTTAGCAATCAACAAAACAACACAAACTTTTGACTACCACTAAGAAAAAGGTCAGCCAACTAGAATGTATTACAGCGATTATTATTTGAGACCACAGTCACCCCCATCTTGAATATTAGAAGTTTAAAACAAAATCTTAATTTCCACAACAAAAGCATACAATTAGACACCATCTCAATATCTGGACTAATTTATTCCACTGAATATAGATCATCATCAGCTTTATAGTCTTTGTGTGTCATAAAGAAGAACCTTTGCAGAAGCTTTAAGATTGTTGAAGTATTCAGATGTAAAATGTTATCATGATTTTGTATGGGTAATTCATGTCTGTGGAATAAAGTGCAAGGGGCAGGTGGAATTTAAGCATGTAAGCAGGCCAATATTCCATCAGTGCCTTCCCTACATATGCAAGTAATAAACTTGCTGTGATTATAATCCAAACAATCTTCCGCACTGGTATTCCATGGTTTGGAATTTTTACAGCTGACCAGGAAATACTTCTGATAAATTAGTTATTTATACTTGCCCTGGGTTCAGCTGTAACAGTTATTTTTCTCCTTAGTATCTGGTGCAGCGCTGTGTTTTTGACTTTAGTTTGAGCACAACACTGATAACACACTGAGGTTTTTACTTGGTGCTACAAAATATTTACTCTGATCAAGGACTTTTTCAGTCCCTCATGCTCTGCCAGCAAGGAGGGGCACAGGAAGCTAGGATGAAGCAGAGACAGGACACCTGACCCAAACTAGCCAAAGGGGTATTCCATACCACATCACGTCATGCCCAGTATATAACCTGTGGGGTTACAGAATGCCCAGGTTGCTGCTCAGGTCAGGCTGGGTATTGGTCAGCAGGTGGTGAGCAATTGTATGGTGCATCACTTGTGTTTATTGTTTTCTTTTTCCCCTTTTAGTTTTATATTCTCTCCCCTTGTTATTTCCCTTACCATTATTATTATTATTGGTGGTAGTACTACTAGTTTTGCATGGTATCTTAGTTAGTAGACTGTTCTTAACTCAACCTGTGGTATTTACATACTTTTGATTCTCCTCCCCATTCCTCTGGGAGCAGGAGGGAAAACGGGGAGGGGAGTAAGCAAGTGGCTGCATGGTTCCTACTCACCAGCTGGGCTTAAGCTATGACAATACTACTTTTTTCTTCCCCCCCCCCTTTTTTTTTTTCGGCAGGGGAGGGGGCAAGAAGGACAGGGACAAGGTCTCTTGTATAACTTTTGGTTGACTGCAGAAATTAGTTGTATATTGTATGCTGCAAAGCACTCATATGCATACTCTTTCATAGATCACACCTCAAGTAGGATACTGTACTAGAAATCTACACCTGGTACAGGTTATGCTATGCCAGCAAACATGCTTTTCATAGAAGAGTATTAAAAATGTCCCTTATGAGCCTAGCAAACTATAACAATAGAAGTGTATTTGTTCCATTATAAGCCCATGTACACAGAAGTCTCTGCTGGCACATATACCTCAGTTGAGGACCATATCTTCACATGCTTATCAACACAGCTATGCAAGCTGAACATTTTTGCTGAAACCTCTAAGATCTGCTGCTTAATTAACTGCTCAGCTCACACCCTCAGCTCCTCTACTTCCAACACTGCAAAGACTCTTAACACTACACAGACATTTCACGCTGCAACTCCTAAGCTGTTGCCAGCATTCTAACTTGGGTATAAAAGTCTTACTAGACCAAATCGACAGATCTCAAACCAGAGGGAAAAAAAAAAAAAAAAAAAAAAAAAGCCATAGCCTGCATAAACAGATGCAGGAAAGAGCCAAGGGATCGATGATTCACAGGCTAAAAAGGGGTCAAAATGACAGAGGCTGGCCAAGATACTTGTTTCTCAGGCTTCATGTCAAGTTTGAGGGTTTTATTTTGCAGAATACAAAAAATTCCCACAGTAAAGTATATGTAAGCAGCCAAATACTAAATAAAACATAGTATCAAAAGCAACTTGACAACATTACTTTCACATAGTTTTCGTAAAAGAACTCTCTGTGCTACGTAGAATCATAGAATGGTTTGGGTTGGAAAAGACCTTAAGATCACCTGGTTCCAACCCCCCTGCCATTGGCAGGGATGCCTCACACTAGACCATGTTGCCCAAGGCAACATGGAGAGGGGGAGAAGTTAAAAAAAAAAATAAAAAGAAAAACCAATCAGGTCACTAGTGAGCACTCACACAGTCTGTAAGAAGCTCCCTTCAGCAGGGGACCGTACTCCTGCCAGGGACTGATCCTTACGCACATAAAAAGAAAAACATCTTCCACACCCTGTAATGTGCTTTTCTCCATGTGTTTTCAATAGCCATGCAGACCAAAAGCATATTGTCTTACTCTGTCCTACAAATGTTCCCCATCAGAAAAAACAACAAATGATGCTAGCTAAGAACAACTGCCACAGTCAACCTAAAAACCCCCTTCACTTTAATACATGCAAATCATAGTAGTATATACTGTATGCATACTGTAATTCTAGAAATATGTAATTCTCCAAAATTCTATGTTATTCACTGAAAACCTGAGTACCATTCCCTGCATCACAAAAGACCCTTTCTGATAGCAGCCCATGTCTTAAAACAGACTTAAGTGCAGTTACTGGGAATTAACTGCTGAATTTCAGCCAACACCTGCAAGAAACATGTTTATAAACTAAGTTGTCGTGCAGCTCCAAAGATGTAATGACTACCTCAACAGAGAATTCTGAGCAACTTTAAATGCAAGGAAATGGTGTTTTATTGAGACTATTTGGGTAAAACAACAACAAAAAATAACACATATACACAAGAATCCTATCAAATTTTGCACATTGTTCAAGATGTACTATCTTCATAACTCTAGAGTTTTGTAAACACCCATTGCTTACATATTCCTTCCCCACAATGTCATCTATATTTTCTATTTTTATTTTGTGTCTGCTGTTCTTTCCTAAAGAACTTTCATTTTCCGAAGAATACTAGCAGCACCACCTTCCCTTCTTGCCTTTCAAAGCAAACAGCTCATGTATAGAAGTGATATCATAGCAGTCATCCAGCATATAAGAGTCATTTAAGAATTTAATGTCATAAGGCGGTGTGTCATGGAAGGCTCATTTTTAAAAGACATGCTATTTCAGATCCTGTTTTTTTATTTGCTGTTTTTTAAAATAACATTTGCTCTTACACAAAGGATGGAACAAATACTTCTCTTGACACTTTTCTAAGACTGCAAGGAGATGACAGCGAAACCAATGTAAAACCAACAAAGGATACAAGTAAGTTAATTAATATGAATACTGTAACATTTAAGATCTACTAAAGAACATTTTAATATGAATATAATATATAAAGGATGACAAGGAATATAGAATTAATCTTTTAATTTACAAATATCTTTCATATTTTCTGTGGAAGGTGGTCTTATTTCTGATGGAGCAGGCTGAAAAACCAAAAAAGTTAAAGGATACTCAAGTAAACTTTGAATACACAAAGCACAAGTTATAAGAATCTCTATAGACTTAGCCTATCATATTTGCTGTAGAGATGTATCCAAGTTCAATAAGCTAGGCAAGACAAACAAGAAAACCAAAATACACACCCCAGTAAATTCCACAGTTTAACCAAGTCATGATGAAATATGATGTGCTTACATTCCTTAAATAGATTTCTTCAAAAAACTGGTTATTCTCTCCACAGTTTACATCTGATACTCAGGCAGGTCAATGGTTAAAACACATTCTTCACTAGTCTAGGTTTCCTACAGGCTCCAGGGTATATTCTCCAGATTTCCCCTAACAAGCCACAAGGACTTCCAAACATGAAAGGAACAAAGTTTTTGTCTACCAAATAGGGCACTGAGAGACACGTTCTGGAGTGTCTGTGATCTAAACTTCCAAAACCAACTGATGATTCAGCAAGACCACCAGAGTGTCAATCTCCACCAAAAGTGGAGTTTTAACCAAGGTTAGTTATTGCCAAATAGCATCTGTCAACAAACCCTCATCAAAAGCAGAACAAATCTGTAAGATGACCAAAGCTTCTAATCACAGACAAGCAAAACGGCTGTTGACTTTGAAAGAGTGACAACATTGTTCCACAATCATTTTCAATGTCCTACAGTCAAGCACGCCAAACAACACTAAATCAAAAAAGGCAAATGGGGCAGAACTCTGAAGTCTAACAAACAGTAATAGTAACAAAACTAAAGCTCAAGATCTCAATTCTCTGCAGTATCTCTATAAGAAAAAAAATACTATACATGCTGGGTTGGCTTCCCAGCACTGACTGGCTACTTCTGTAACTTTTCACTGGTGGAGGAAGATCCTATTTTGCTAGTAGTGATAATAAACTACCTAGCATTATGACACTACTTTCTATATTACAGAGAGTACTGTACTTCCGTTTGGAAGCTAACCAAAACTCTCTATAGGGAAAACATAGGAGATCAGATAACAGGGGAGACAAAACAGGATTCAAAACCACAGTCATTACAAGTGTTTGAATATTGCTGTCATAAATGATTTTAAAAGCAAAGCAGAAATTACTAATGCACTACTAATGTCTATGAGGAACAGGACAAGTCATAATGGGCTTAAACAGCTTTTAAAAAGATAAAGAGTTTCACTAATTAAAATAACAGCTATAAAAACATTTTTAAAAACTCAGTAAAAAAATCAAATAGATTGCCTACAGTAATTTTATAATCATCACTGCTGGAGTTCTATAAAAAGAATTAAACAAAACAGTAGCTAGGAGTACCACAGAGTAAAGGTGACCCTGCCAGAAATGCCCCAGGGCAATTACAGGATCAAGTGTGAGCACTGCCATGTTTCCCCTGCATGGATTTCTCTTCTCATGAGAATGCTTCTAAAGCTGGAATTAACATGGTCAAAGAGTCGCAGTTGTCATACTAAGCCAATTAAAGATAAAGAATGAAACCAAATTAAGATCGATTCATAGCATTTCAAGACATGCTCAGATAGAGAATATACACAGGGAAATTATGCACAATAATACAAACCTCAAAAGTTCAGAATATGAAATCTTTTCAGAACTTGATGGGAATAGAATTTTTTAAAAATCTAACAGTGGGAAATCTTAAAAAATACTAGGGAAAGTTCTATTTTGAATATTAAAGCTTTAGCTAGTTGAATAACTTTTAACTGTCTACTCACAACAATCCGGTTTCAGATTTACCTACTTGTCTGCTCTGTGTGTGTCTAAGTGGATCAGTGTACTGTGAAGAAATAGACATCGAAGCAGTACCCCCACTGCCAAAGGAGACAGCATATCTTTATGCACGATTTAACAAAATAAAAAGGATAGCAGCCTCAGATTTTGCTGACATCAGTAAGTAATGTTCCAGTTTTAATATCTGTTTATTTGAAGTTGTCGTCCCTTAATACTAGGCCAAGTTACTAAAATAAAATGTACTTTATACCTTATTAGATTTCATTACATGTATTACTTATTTAATTCAACACTTGTATTAGAACAGGAACTGTGAAGGCTATGCGGAAACACATGTTGGCCCATTTATACATCTTAATATTCCCACATTATCCCATGCAAGAGAAAGAGCAGATTGCTAAAAATAAAACTGAACTCTGCATCTCTGCCAATCTTAAATGACCAGGTACTATTTTTCCTTCAAATGCTCCGGGCTTATTTCTCCCAGCTATCTCACACTACAACATGACAAACTATGAATTACTGAAATAATATTAATAAAGAAAAAAATAATAAAAAAGGAAAACACTCTGGATCTTTGAATTTTTATTAAGACCATGCGTGAATTCAAATATGGGCTTCATCCGTATTTTAACAGTGTTTGCATTTGTGATCACAATAAGGATAATGCAGCTAACAGTGTAACACTGATCGTATACAACCATACACATTTCACATGCAATATAATTACATAAATTAATATTTAGATTTGTTTCTTTTGTGTAAAGCTACCTTGAGAAGAATTGATTTTAGTGGAAACAGGATAGAAGAAATAGAAGATGGAGCCTTTTCAAAGCTTCTGTTATTGGAAGAACTTTCTCTCGCTGAAAATCGACTTCTAAAACTTCCTGTTCTACCTCCCAAACTAACAACATTTAATGCAAACCAAAACAGAATCAAGAGCAGAGGAATTAAAGCAAATGCTTTCAAGGTAAGTAAAGGACAATAATTTAGGTAATCAAAGAAAAGAAAATAACCAGACTATGCAGTATAGCACCAAATGAGATTTTCTGTATTTTTATAACATAAGAAAAACTACAATGAAGAAGCTTTCCAGTTTTTATTCTGTTTTTAAGGCACTCTGGAATAGTCCTTTGCATATGCACTCTCTCAGGTCCTTCATATACAAAAATTTTCTATTAAATACATTTCTTTCTCTCCTACATGCACAGAAAAACTCAATTCAAAAATTGATGGCTCAAATACCATAGCCAATAAGCTGACAGTGAGAATTCCAAAACACAAGTAGGCCTGTTCAATGAATTTCTTGATACAATAGAATTCAACATTCACAGCAAAAGATGTTTTATGTGAGACCACTTTACAGACTATGTGATCTGAAAAATTACTGATGTCCTGTAAGAGGCACAAGTTACTTAACTTCAAGTAAGCAATATTAGCATTAATAATCTCTGTTTCTTCCTATTAGAAACTGACAAACTTGGCCTACCTCTACTTAGGACATAACGCCCTGGAATCCGTTCCCCTTAACTTGCCAGAAAGTCTGCGTATTCTTCACCTTCAGGTATTTTTTAAATATTTCTTTACCATGCTATTACAAAAAGCCTCATTAGTTACATACTTCAAGCCAAACCCACTGCCTTCTAAAAAGGGTTCATTCTGCAGCTGTGCTACAGCTAACACTCCTCCAAATAAAACACTTTACCTCTCATCTGTATTGCCACAACCATACTAAAGTTCAGAATTTGTTTTAGCTAATCACCATGCAAGAATTTCTCAGTCATTTCAGTATATCAATGATAGGAAATTGTAAAAATAAGCAATGATCTTTTATCAACAACACATTTCAAACATCAATAACAACCTCAAATGGTTTATCAGCTCATTGACTGAAGAAATGTAATTCCTACATGTCTAAAGTATTCACAAATCAACTCCAATGACAATAAAATGGGAGGGTCAGAGAGATAAAGTTTGAAAATTCTTCAACATCTATGGGGGTTGTATAAAGATGTGTGTTTATGTTTTGTTTTGTTTTGCAGTACAACAATATTACTACAATCACCGATGACACATTCTGCAAATCTAATAACACACGTTACATCCGCACACTCATGGATGAGATAAGGATGGAAGGCAATCCAATCCTCTTGGCAAAGCATGTTAATGCTTTTTCCTGCTTGAGAACACTGCCTGTAGGAACATACTACTAGCCACTACTTACATGATTGTACATGCCAAAACTTAAACATGGGAACAAAAGATCATTCTTTTTCCTCTGTTTACATGTTTATACCCTCTTCCTTATTAATGCCATTTTCCCAGAACCTTTTACTATGTTAAAACATGGTTCTTCTCTTAATGAACTATTTCAAAACAGTCACTTTATTTTCTAGTTACAATCTCACTCATGCTTTCAGAATCTCTTCTATTAAAAATACATATATGCACACACATACCTTCTCTATTTTTATTTCACCACATATTCTTTATGTGTAGGTAAAATTCACACAATTAATTGGTTGGTCACATTCTTTACCACTACTCTGAGCAATTACTACATTTCATTTTCAGATGAATGCCAAACACTGAGCAAGCTACAGAAGAAATCACAACTTAATTCCAATGCTACTTTTTTAAACCTGAAATGAAATTTTTCAGTTGGCCTTCAAAAGTGCATTGGATGAAGTCACATACTAAAGAAAGTTATGTTTAGAAACAGAACTTCTTAAAGCTTAACTTCATTAAAATTTCCTTAAAAAATTGGTTTGTGGAAAATTAAAATAATTCCTAATTAGACTTTGTGTACCAAGCAACACAGCAAGCAGAACTTTTCAAAGATGGGTTAAATGTCCTTCTGTTTTGCTTTCAAAACAACCTGTGTGTGCATATATACATTATATTTTTACACAAGGTATTTCTAATTGAAATATATAATTTTTGCTCAGCTGTACTTACAAGTCATTTTTGCAACACCAGCTTCCCATTTTAATACAATAGTCAAAGCACAGCATAGTATGATTCCAAGTATCTAATTAACAGATGATGCAGACCAAGCTTTGTTCTCCTGCTTTTCCTTGACAAGAAAACATGACAATTTAATTAACAGCAAAGCTGAATTAATGTTCAATATTACCTGTAGATAAGTAAAATCTCAGCTAGACATCAGTGCAATGAAAAAGAACTACCCGTGTATCACTATATATTTGCTCTTTAGGGAAAAAAAAAAAATCAAATCAGATCTTTAAATTTAAAAGTTCTTTCTATTTTTAATCTAAAAAGAATGTTAACTTCAAGCATTGTTTCACTCTAAACCATGCAGTGTATTAAAAATGCAAAAAAGTGCGTGCAGGCCTCAACAGTCAGTTCACCCGGAACAGGACATACTTGATAGAGGATATAGTGTTTCTACTTACACAGTTACACATTTGACATTCATTTTTCAGCTTCTCCCCTCAAATACCTACCACACCTGCAAACGCTTTAGATAAACAAAAGCAACAATGCGATAATTATTAGCACATCAACTTCGTGCTAATTTTTAAGCTAGTATAGATTCCTAATCTGTAGAAATAGTTAAGCATCAAATGCATGATGATATACCGCTAATATAGAATAATTATTTCACAAGATATTTTTTATTAGTTATGTTTATCTTGCTTAGCTAACCCTTGATTTGTTAGTGCTTGTGCTATGGGGAATTAAGTGCACACTTAATACAGAACAAACTGATACTCTGCCACTAAGAGCGTTGAGACATAAGTGACTTTCAGTCACTTTTTAAGTAAGTATGTCAAGCATCAACTGTGGGCTCATCTTTCTGGTAAGAGAATGAAATTATGAAATGCAGGACAAAAATATTTTTGCCCTGAGCCCACTACTCAAGACAGACAAAGCAATGCAATATTTTCCATTTTAAGTTATTTGACATAACAAGAAATTCCACTGTCTTAATATAACTGAGAACACAACCAAGTCCGACAGTGAAAATAATATTTTGTTTCAATTTCTTACATCAGAAAAATCTAACGTTTCCAGGTTTTTAGCAAAAGGTAGAAAATACAACCCTAAAGCATGTAAAAATACATTCCAACTTCAAACATAATTTATACTAGAAAAAAGCAAGCCACCAATTCTCTCATCCCTCTTTCGATAAATGCCTAAAACAGATAAAACACAGCTAGAAGTTTAATACATAAGCAATAGCCCTTGACCTTATTCTCATCACAGATCTTATCTACCAAGTAAAGCTCTTTCCAGCATTATTAGGATCAGTAAATATCATCAAAACTTTTCCTTTGA
This sequence comes from Ara ararauna, assembly GCA_028858755.1. Lineage (NCBI taxonomy): Eukaryota > Metazoa > Chordata > Aves > Psittaciformes > Psittacidae > Ara > Ara ararauna. The sequence continues at coordinate 19,886,512 of CM054385.1, read as the reverse complement.
AAACAATTCTGTGTATACACAAATATAGACACATTTATGCAATATATACACACATGTAAACACTCTAAGACCTAAGCACTACGTTATTAATTTTGCATTAAAATGTTGTAGATATTTTTTAAAATTACCAAGTATCAATAGTAACACTAATGAAAGCTCTTAATATTTTGTGAGCAAACCAAAGCAGACAACTGCTATGCCTCTTGCAGGCAATAACTTATCTCCTATATTTTAGTTTACTTTTCCTATTCATACCAAGTTAACTCAAACCATTAAGAGAGAAGGGCTTCAGTATGCAGGAGTTTTTACCTTCTATTTGTGTGACCAGAACTAATATCAAGCTGAATGTACACCATTCTGTTTTTTTTCCAATCTCTCATTTCTGTTCTGTATTTCCAATAAAACTTGAATTTTTTTGTTTATCAATATCAGCTTCAACAATCTGGTCTTCCAGCAATGCCAACATGCCGAGTTGTTCACCCTCATAGCAGACTTAAAGCATGTTCAGATCAGAAAATTATTTGCAGATATAAATCCATTTTGCAGACACAGTATTTACTGTGGCAATATAGTAAGACCTGCCATGCAAGTAATGCCATACAGAAAACTTGTGGGATGCATCACTCATCCCTTCAAAAATCTATTTAGAGCACTACCTTGTGGAATTTTTCAGTAGAATAAAGGAGCAGCAGCAGAGATTAGTAACTGTATGCCCAATTCTTGTGTGTGCGTGAAGCATTCAAGTTGTAGACTAATCTATTTCAGTAAAAAACCCACAACTGCTGAAGCACAATGTCAGGGAGTGTATAACACAGAGCACAAAATGCTTACAACTGATACTGCTCTACTCACACCAACCTAAATCTGCCCCCGTTTTCTAGGAAAGTCTGCTCACCGTCACATCAATGAGTATTTCAAACAGTTTTTTGCTTAATCCAAGTTACGCATTTTACCATCACTCTTGATAACTGGGATAACCCTCACTACGAATCTGCTATTTGTGACAGTCAACTTTTTAGAAACATACTGGTGCCCGACTTTGCTTTAAATTTACAACTGTCATTCATCTTATTCATTATTATTTGAAGTATTCACTCACTTCTACATTATTCCTTTCTTCTCAAGTACCAAACTAAAAGAAAAAAAATAATTTACCTGTCCTGGTTTTACAGTACACTGTAACTAACAGATCCCACTAGAATACTATTAGAAGCACTGTCTATTTCTACTTAACAGTCTAGATAATTTTCTTTTAAATAACAAATTGATAGAAAAATATAAACCCCAAATCCCATCCCAAATAGTCTCTCTAATACTGTGCACAGTTACCTGCCCCTACACTTGACACCTAGCAAGCATGTAGGAAAAGGAAATAAATACCAAGATTACAGACTCAATATTTAATATTGTTCAAGTATGACTATTACTAGGGTAAGACTCTTCAGTTGGTTTTATATATATGTTAAAGGCATATTTCTAGTTACTTTCACACAAATTACTACAGATTATTAAGTTACAAATACACATTCTCCTTAGCAATCTGGTATTTGAATTGTCAGATTCAGTCTCTAAACCCTTTGTTTCTAAATGAAACCATTACTAATGCTAGTAGAAATAAGAAGGCCTAAAGACTCCTCATAAGCACAAAGTCAACCATACTTGGTAAATATTCTCCCAAATTGGTTTGCCTTTCTCAACAGCATCTTTGTCCACAGAAAGAAAAATACCTTTAGACAGAATATTTGTAATACTGACAAACTTGTAATACGTCTTCACGAATTTATCTTCATACATCTTCTGGCAATGAATATACCCCTTCATTGTTTACACTCCATGCCTGAACAAATACTTTTAAAAACTGCTTAAGATATCCACAATTTAAAAACAATCTCCAGACCTGTTTCCCTTTTGCTTTTTATTTTTGTACTAAATTTTAAAAAGAAACCAGTTCACTGAATCATTGTCCCAGAAACGACAGTGACTGCTGTCATTAGGCTGATCCAAGCATCAGAAAGCAACAAGTGAAGTTGGGAAAAAAAAAAAACCACACAAAAAACCAGCAACACAAAGCCATAAAGCCCTTGGTGCTCTACCTTCTCTATAGAGGGATTCAATAAAAGTCCTAGTACAAAAGCCAGCAAGATTAGACAACATCAGTTTGTTACTCAGCTGAGGACAGGATTCTTTTTTTACTTTTTTCTTACATCAGAATTCAGTACCTTTTTCTTTAATCTGATTGATTTGATGCTAGAAATCAACGTAGCACAGAACTCAGAAAGTCCTCAAAGATTCAAAAAGTAGGAAACAAAGCAGTTCCCACTTCATACTACAGCTGAAAAGTAAAGAGGGTGCTGAGTTTAACAACAGTAAATGCTGGAGATAATAAAACTGAATTAAAAAAACCATACATAATTAAGCACTAAACATCCTTTTCTAACATTAAGCATCATATTAAGATGCTCTGTGTCTGCCAGACTATAGTATTTTTACTCTGAAGATTAGTTGTTTATCTTAAAATAAATACAAAGACAAAACAAACAAGCCAAATAATGGCAATTTAAAACAAAGTTCAAATACTATGTTCCAGTTGAGAGGAACAGTTTATTTCACATTTAAGTAAAACACTGTCCAAACAAATGCTGCCACATTTTCAAGAGACAGATCCAGTCCTTCAGAACATGTCAATGCCAAAGACTACAAATGTTATTTTCTTTTCATTTCCTCTTCTGCCTTTATTTTGGTCAAAATAAAATGTAATACCAATGAAAACCTATCTTACTTCCCAACAGAAATAGATAGGCACAGATATTCTTATCTTCCCCCCATGTACGAGGAACATCACAACAGCATGGTAAAAAATCAAGACACCAAGCAAGAGCTAATACTCTCCACTTATATGCTCTTCTCCACAGCATACAAAATTAAGATTCCCATACTTTGTTAAAGAGCACTAATTTCACCTCCATTGCTCTGTTTTAATGAACTACTTCAAGAACTAAATACAGTACCAATACACAAAAGCTTGATAGACACTACCTTGAAATGTAGGAAGGTGTATCTGCGATGTTCATACCACTCAGCATAAGATGAAAGGCTTCTGAAAAATGTTAAAAGACTTCCACGTTGTTCACTGCTACAAAAGAAAAATACACTGTTTAACCCAAGCAGTATTAGCCTGATGTACCAATTCTACAGCCTAAAATTTGCACTTCTTCCAGAAATTGTGATCGCTATTGTTCAAATTTGAAGACAAAGACTCCTGTCTCCCCCCGTCCCCCCAAAATTATCACAACAGGAAAAAACACTGTAGTGTAGATAATGAAAATATTGAAGTACTCATTTATAAACTAGTATTTTCAGCTCCTCAGAAAGGTAAACAGCAATCAAGTTAGTCTCCGATACAAAATGTGATAAACTGACAAAACAGCCACCTTTACAATCTTAATTTGACTTTATGCTTGTTCATGTTATACTTTTATTTACCAAATAACTTTCAAGATGCTGCATAGTCAAACTTGAACCTACAACTGAGAAGATTTACCAAATTGCATTAATAAGCTTTGAATATTCCTGAGATCTTTGTCCTATTCAACTAAATCTTTACATGATATGTTATCTGCCTCCTCCCACATGACATTCAACTTCTCAAAATGAACCTTGAAACCAGTAAGCAAGAAGGTTTGTTCATTAGATCATGTGTGACAGCAACCATTAAGGCCCCTGGCAGGGGGGTTGGAACTAGATGATCTTAAGGTCCTTTCCAACCCTAACGATTCTATGATTTTATGACCATATTTACAGATTTTGAGCTCTAATCAAAAGAGGAAAGAGACAGTAATAGCTGGGAGGAGGCTGCTTTGTGGTGAGGGGGAGAAAAAGAGTTTGTCTTGGAGGGGTTTCTTTTTAAGAAAAACAACAAAAAAAATATTTAATCTTCAAATTTCTAGTAACGTAAGAATCAGGACAGAGAAAGGAAAGGAGACAACTTAAGATGACACAAACTGCCAAATAGCCAACAATCCACTCAATGTTGTTGGGGGAGTGAGGAAAACTGCTTGAAAAGGGTATGCAGTTTTTAGAAAAGAAACATGGCAAGGATAGAAAGAACAAAAATGCCACAAAAGCTAAGCGGCAATACCTGAAGCAACATGATTCTTTAATCATAAGGGTGATCAGCCTCATGTCATTGTTGATATAAAGCCACAATCAAAGGAAACAGACTACTAGCCATTGTCAAAACACACTTGGCAAGCACCATTTTGGAAATCTAAAGATCCATTTCAGTTACTAATACAGGATTTCACAAGCTTGCAAAACCTGACTGAAGAATATTTCAGAAAGTTACAAAGGATCTAAATTCTACATTTGACTTTTAACATCCTTTCTGTTCGACATTAGGTATTCTTTTTGGATCTTCAGAACAGCTGAGAGGGGAAGCTTGAGACCATTAAAAGAATGGTTGAAACAGCGTATTACCAAGTCACTTCGGTAATTCAAGGCAGAACTGTGCCTTGGATCCAGCTGCATTTAATACGCAAGAATGAAAATGCTTAAACTGTTACAAAAACATAAATGGGAAAAAATATATCAAGCTCATTCAGTTATTGAAAATGTAAACAAAAAGCCAATCAAGTTTCATCCTAGCCTGGAAAGAACAGCATCATTAGAGGAAGTTACCACAGTAGTCACAGCTGCCAACAAAATCAGGCCAGGATGAAAAAACTGCTGGCAGCACAGGCAAAAAATTGAACCCCTGGAAGGATGCAGACACATACTGATTTACAATAGCTGAGTAGCTCTATGTTCTGGAAAGCTTTTTTAACCATAACTCAAAACTGTACATATAGAAATCTACACATACTATAGTAAAAATCAAGACTTAGTAGTGACTGCCCACATCTCACTGTCTAGTGAACGTGGTTCTATACGTATTGCAATATACTTTTTAAATCTACGTACCTAGAAGAGGATAACACAATTGTTACAAAACTACATACTTAAAATTCTTTTTTAAAAACTTGGATGAGTATCCATTTTTATGCAATTTAAAAGACTATCACAAACCTTATGACCTTGTTATAGCATTATACCTTTAGCCTGGTTTTATTTCTTCTTTCCCTTCAGATTCATCTTTAGGCAATATAGCAGATGAAAATTTTCAAGGTTAGATCACCAAGCAGAAAGACACAATTTTGCCTAAGAAGTTCAAAGAACCAGTTCCAGATGTAAAAGTTAGACTTCCAGTTATATCTGAGCATATACTTCTCTCATGTACAGATATAGTGTTGGCTAAATCCAAGATAGAACAATGGATTCAGTGTTTAGAAAAAAGGAAAACCTGTGCTGGCATGAACAGACATACACATTAGACATGCTTTCCTGTATCTGCAAGGGAAAGACTGCGTAAGAGCATCATTTCAGTTAAATGTCTTACAGCACTTAAAGTACCCATAAACAATAACTCCTAATTAGACTAAGTTAGCCTAATTCCTAATGCTGAAACAAACTACAACAAAAACTAAAATGCTAAGAGAACTTGGTATAAAAGAACAAGGTACTAATAGAGTGCATGTTAAAAATTTAAGCCTCTTTTTTATTTTGGAAAGAATTTAGCATTAAAAAATGCCACTGGATAAAGAAAAAAAAAATAATTCCACTGGGAGCCAAAACGCTCATCTCCAAAGCCAACATCCATGTAACAAAGAAGTCATCCAAAACCAGCAAAAGGCATACTTTTTTTTTGTTTTCTGAAAAGCAGAGAGTAACTCTGTATCAGGTTAAAATCACATGACCTTCATCCAAACACTATTTCACTTTTACAAAAACACAAAACTATGTAAGAAACTTAACTGTTGTAAAAGTATTTAAGGCTCCTTTAATATGCTCCTTTAGCTATTTAAAGAGAGAAAAATATATTTTAACTCTCTGCAGTAGGCAAGACTTCTTTCATTAACATATAAAACCAAAGAATGACTTTTACAGCTGTGGGAAGAGTTCATGTTTCCCCTCATTTCCAAGACACCTTGCCCATGCAGTGTTTAATACATATTAAATGCAGGCCTGTCCAAAATCCCTCACTCTGACTTATAAATTCTAACTAGTTAGTAAGAAGTAGGATGTAAGAAATCATCTGAAAACTCCTATTTGACTAAGGAATCCACGCAGCAGTGAAATAACCCCGCAATTAACGGGATATCAAGTGAAAAATGAAAGAAAAAATGAAAAAAAAAAAACCAAACAAAAAACCAAAACAAACCCCAACAAAAAAACCTGAATATTTTTTATAGCTATTGTGGTCCTTAACACTAATAATGTATAATGGAAGTGATAACTGGTGCAAAGGGGACACAAGTAAAATCCCAAAATAGAGGACTAAATAATGTGATTCAATTTGCATACATATTTTATTGTTACAACATATTTAAGGAATGATGTATCTTTTAAAAATAGGTATTATATATTGCAGCAGTACCTGGTTGAAAACAGCCTGCCAAATTTTGCTTCTTTTAAAAAGATGTTGCTCAAGTGTTCTAGCATTCCCCCGTTTTCTTCCAAAGCATGATCGGCTTGGAAATTACAATTGAATGCCACATTTTTAACTCTGGTGCTCTTAAAGACCCTTTTTTACTGTCATGCAGTATGAAAAATGTATTTAAAAAAAAAATAAATTAGAAAACCAAGGAGAAAAAAATCCAGGCCAGCAGAGAAAATGGAACAGAGCTAGACAATGGATTTGGCACATTTAAGCCAAGGAGGCAAAGGAAGGAGAGACTGGTAGGGAGGCTGAAAAGAATAAACAATACAGGAAGAATGGAGGGAAAGGGAAGGAAGAAGTGGGAATCAAGATTCTAAGAGCAGCTGATGCACTGAAGAATAAAGAGCAAGTTGGGAAAAGCCTGGAACTGGACGTTGAAAGTGAGGATTAGGACTTAAAAAAAATATAACTAGCTGAACAAGGGGATGGGAAAACAAGCCATAAAGGGTGATCACATAAACAGATTTAGTCAATGTAACAGTAGGTTGCTGTCAGACATTGCGAACATCAGTCCCACTCTGGTTACATATCTATTGCCTTAGATCAGCAACAAACACTATTTGTAGGACCAGACAAACAGAAAAAAAAACAAATTTGAAGAGCCTGGGGAAGGGCAAGGTGGATAAGGCTGTTAGATATTTAGAAAAGTAGTCAGGGGCAACCCACTGAGGCAAGGTCAGCAGATGGTACATGCTAAGGAGAAAGAAAGAATCAATTGCTTTACTGACAGCAAAGCTTTAACTCATTTTACATCACTCATGAAAACTTATGTTTACTTATTAATACTGGCATAATGTAGGAAAGGACCAGGGTAGTGAAGAGACAGGGACAAGGGAGCAGTGCTCAAGCCAGGACGAAATAAGGTCTGCCTTCAACGCATTCCTTTCCCATATGATTATTAAGTTCCAATACATTTCTCCTGTCAGAAAATGCTCATGAAAACAAACCAGGGTAATTTCCTTTTCTAAACCATACTTTCTGACAGCAGTCAACTACTACTCTCAGTTATACCACTAGCTTTAGTGTACCCATATGGAAATTTCAAAGCCTCAGGTTTCAGTACAGACTAATGAAGCCTGAGCTAACTGAACAGACCTTTCTTTTCACCTATTCATTTGCCTTCTTTCTCCCTCCCAAAGTCTAAAAACAACAGAAATCACTTAGAGAACAGGATTAAGTCAACTACCCAATAAAAATTAGAAATAAAAGATTTGTTCTCAGAGAGATCTGCTAGCAGATTTCAAAGTGGAATACTGAAGACAATTTGATCATTTTTCCTCCTGTGTAACAACCTCCAGAAAACAATCAAGAAGCAGCATTCAGTCATACGCTTGAGTTTTAGTATGCACATTTTCTTAAGCCATTGAACAAATACACTACTCCAGGTTTTTAAACTATATTTTACTGCTTTTAATATCAGTAAAACAAATCCTGATGCAAAGAAAAGAAATTGAATAGTGAGCACAGAATTAGAAACAGGCAAGTACTGGAAAGCGGTTCTGGGCATACACTTTTAGCCATTAGTCACCTACATTGCACATCTACAGCTCACATACACATCTGAGAAGCAATTAACATGTTGATTTCATAAATTGAAATGTGATAGCTGAGATTACCTTCTTCTACCTTTCTCTGAACCAAACAATTTCAAACAGCTAAAACACGCGATAATCCTAAAATTCTTTCCATTTAACATGCATTTGTAATGGCCCTTTCCGGCCTTAAAAATCATATGCATTTCATCTTCTCTCCAGAAGGACACAGACAAGGACTAAGAGTTTAGGTTGGGCTAACAGAACATTACCAAACAAAGAAATTGACTGAGAGCAATTTACATGACAACTCAGTACTGCCTTTAGTATCAAATATCCCATACAATAACTTCACTTAAAAAAAACCAAACCAAAACAAAAAAAACCCCAAACAACAACAAAAACAAACCTCCACCTTACCTTGACACAAATTTGTCCAAATCTGAATTTCCCCTAGGCTCCATTATAATACTGAGATCAGTAATAGCAGCAGACACATTTGCTTTGTTCTAGATCAGATAATTAACAACACAGTATGTTATAAATTTCTCTAGCATGGAGAAATAAAGTTATCTATTTGTATATAAAATAAAAATATATGCAAATGCTACCAAGTAATATAAACCTTTAAAATGGCACTTTTTAAACTACATCTTATATGTGTGGACAATTTCTTTCATTTCAACAGCATCAATATTATTCATACAACAAGGTTTTGGAATAATAGCTGAACTTGTCAGCATTGAGAAAATATAAAAAAAGTCTTCCTTTATATGTGGTATAAAAGAGGTTCATCTACTTCCTTTCCTATCACTTCCACTTCTTTAAGACTCTTCTAATCTTCCAGCAAAATCGCTGTCACATATACCAGAACACTCAAATATAAGGTTTCATCTGAAAACCATAACAATGCTACCCTAAGTTTAAAAAAAATAAAAAAATAATAGAAAAATCCTGTTAGCTTTCCTTTTATTTTTTATTTTAAAGCCTATAGTTTTGCCTCAAATTTCATCCATTTTTACAGTAATAACTGTTACTTGGAGATATGTGCGTAACAGTAAAAATAAAATGTTTCTAAATATTTAACAGCCTAGTAAAATACAAAAAAAAAAAAAGACATTCATATAGTAGAAATGAAGCCACAAAGAGCTGAATTATTATTTTTCCTACGCATTCCTGAAGACACCAGAGTAACAGGTTAGATAACAGTGAATGAAAAAGCTTACAATCATGGCCTGAAAATTAAATGCTTAATTTTCTACTGGAGACATTGTACTTGATTTTTCTTATACCCGGCCACGACAAGCAAATGTGAATGGCAATGGAAACTAAGTAGACAAGCAGGATATAAAAACATACATAGCAATCCCTAGTACTGGCTGGACAGGAATGCTGCTAGCACCACCATCACTAAAAAAGGAAAAAGCAAACCAAAACACTACAAAGTTTAGTGGATTGAGTAAGTAACATCAGAAAAGTCTGGCCTGAAGTCACAACTTTACTGAGAGCTATGGAGGCAGACTCCTGCACCCACAGAGGACCAACTGACCTGAAGTGTTTTTTCTAAATAAATGCACTTGGTATTCTATATGCCTCCTACTCCAGCATACACCATCAGTGCTGAAAGAATACAAGTTCCAGGCATTACCTAGACAAGTGCTGCCATCAAGTGGTGTAATAGATTTAAGCAGCACCAATCCAGCTATGCATTTACATCCAGTAAATTTACATTATCTGAGCTAGATTGACACTAAACGATGCCATCATTCCACAGGAGCATACAGGTGAGACATAAATATTAATCTACCCAAGTAACATGATTGATGCGAGCTATTTCCATGCTCAAACCTAAATACAGTTTTATACAAGAACATGGTAAAAAAATATCACAAGTTCCAAGTCATTCATGGACTTAAGAGATTGCAAAATAACCTCATTCATCTTATGCAATCCACATGTGATTATTTAATTTCATAAATTTATAATATGGCTTTTCTTAAGACTAGAAAGGACAGCTTTACATAGCAAGGCAGTTTTTAATACTATTAAGTTCACCCATATTCAATTTAAAAAATACCTTCAAAGCTGAGCTGAAAACTAAGTTTTCAGGAGGAGGAAATTTCCATATGTCAAAAACATTATTAAAAATTGGGGTATATTATAATAAATTGCAATAGCAGCTGTTTTCCACTGTTTATCACTTTGAATTCTGTGCTAAGAATAGATGATTATGGAAGAGCCTCCTCGCAAAATATCTGTATTTAGTGCAACTTCTGTGCAGTCCTGTGATGGAATGGCTACTGACACTAACCAAGCAAATTAGAAATGTAACTAAAGCAAAGAAAAAAAAAAAAAGTTCAAGTTTGTAGTGTTCAAGCTTTTCCTCAGTTTCCTCAAGAGAGGCAAGATTTGAAATTTTCCAGTCTCTAGAACAAGATACCTGACTACAGAATGTGCTGGGGGGAGACCAGAGACAGCTGTGGGATGGAAGCCATGCTGGGTCAGGACAAGGCCCCAGCAGGTATTTGGCAGAGTTGGAAGTAATCCAGTGCTGTTCAGGGCTTTACGTCAATGTTAGACTGCAAGAGCATCCTGCAAGGTACATGTTTTGGGAAGAAAGGGCGATTTGGATTTGGCAGTGTTAGGTTTATGGTTGGACTCTGATCCTAAAGGTCTTTTCCAATCTAAATGATGCTGTGATAAGGATTTCATGATTGATTGTTGAACCTGACCTTCAGAACTATTTTGCTTGAATGCACATGGAATTTGAAAGTTGGGCCTAGCTACTACAGGGTGAAAGCAACCCCCTGAGGCTTAGGTTAAGGAGACTCAGGCAATCAAAATGACAAAATTCCATTTTCAGATGGAAAAGGAAGTATTCATACCAGTCCATCTGAAGTTCTGTCTGGTTGCTTGGTTTCTGGGGGTTATTTTTTTGATCCTTACCTGCATTTCAAGAAGCTGGAATTCCAAGTGAAAAGACAGGGAGCAGCAATTCCCTGTTAATCTGTGCTTCCTCACCGTTTTGTTTCTAGCTGTTGCAAAATGAAGTTAATACTTGATTAGTATTCTAAAACAACTATTGCATCTCTTCCATTAGTCATATTTAAAGTACCAAATGATATCATCCATCACATAAAGAAATCAACTTAAACATGTTAAAAGAAACCAAATCTAACTTTACAGCAGTCTTTCACTTTCCCACTATGGAAAGTACTACATTTACTCAGAAACTACTTGTCAATAAAGAAAATTCTACTGTATTTCAAAATAATTGTTTTTCTTTTAACATTGAAAGTAGAATTACAACATGCACTTTCAAATGTAATGAACGGAAATAGTACGCTCAATATAGCACCAGAAAAGGACACAAAAATGCTTACTTTTTTCCAGTGTTTTCTTAGAATGACTTGTGAACTGAATACCAGTAAGTTTCATCAAAAATGAGAGATGTGTTTCTAGACTTTCAAGTTGAGCTTTCAGGTCTGATGCAGATCCATGTCCCTCAGATTCTCCCTGACGTTCTCTTTGGAGTGATTTTCTAGAATTTAAAAAAAAAAAAAATTAAATAAAAATCAAAAGGGCAAAAGACCAAGACATAAGAATATGTTTTGTCACATCAGTACAGCAATACCACTTAAAAAAGGCACTTCTACCATGATCTGATGGTTTTCTGACCAAGAACAGTTTTCAATAAGCCACATTTCAGATGGATCTCATTACTAGAAACAGTAAGCTACTCTAACTTCCATAAATACTTTATGTGTCCGGTCATGTAGACACAGCCTTCATTATAAGTCTTGTGATGCAAGTATCCATTTTAAGAAATGTACAACAAAAATGAGCTGCGATGCCTTTACTATCTAAATTACTTATTTTAGATATGAAGTGCACATTTACTGTAGAGTATCAGGTAAATAATGGAAATAAAAAGCCCAAACATGGCATTTTTTTTAGCATATGTCTAGTCACACCTGTACATCTCTCCAATTCCCATTTTCCCACCCTTTTTTTTTTTTTATTAAAATTGGCACTGAGGTTTTTCACAGTGCGTAATGCAAAACATGGCCTTTGCAGACAAAAACTTTGCAGGGCCTGCACAGCAATGTACCTGATATCATGATCTGACCACTAAAATTGCCTTTCAGAAAACAAACAAACCCCAAACCCCCACAAACTACCAACAGAAGACAGTAAAGAGAGATCAACTATTTATTATTTGTGATCTTTTACCATATGTAGGACATGATCTAAAGATCAGCACTATAAAAACAACAGAAGGAAAGTCCTAAGAGAAGTAAAAGCTTATCCTAATCAATATTGACAAAGGAACATTATTAATCCAACATGTGAAAAAAGCATACATTGACATTAATATCTCCTCATCAGAAAAAAAGGTGGATTCCTGTTGGCTATCTTCATACTTTTCAGCCAATAGTTTAATTTCCTCTTTCAGTGACTGGATTTCATCTTCATAAACTTGACAAATGTTGCTGTCCATTTTCCAGAATGAATGTTACTTGATAAAATAAAATAAATTTCCTAGAAGAAAAGAAATAATCCATATTCAAAATAAGTTTATGTCCAACGAATTAAGAAACTCAAATATAACATTAGGCAATTGTTTCTCCTACTCCTCTACTTAAAATAAGTCAACGCTATTATTTTATGAATTTAAAGAACTGAAAAATTGTTAAATACAGTTTTCAAATATCCCAGGTAGCTTCAACAAGTACAATAATTTATGCCCTCCATCAAGAATCCTAAGGTGCCAAAACACTGCTGCTTACAATAGAAGATTACACAACCAGATCAACCCCGACGCTCAGCAACCAAATTCGACAGGAATTCTGCCACCAACTAGAAAACAGAATTATGCTTGCAGTAAAACTCTGCTCTTAACACTACAGCACTCTGTGAACAGTGTAACTCCTACTTAAACCCTAGAAAGTCCACTTAGAAAGACACATAACAAGAACAAAAAAGCCACTTGTACCATAATTCTGAATGCAAAAAAGCTCCCTAAGAAGCATGGTAGCTCACTCTAAAAGCATAATGAAGAGGAAATATTCTACCTCAAGTGAATACAGGCAGCTCTACTAAATAGCAGCAAGAATGTGACAATGAACATGCCTTGATTGCAGCAATCATGAGATGGTCGAATTCGAGACCCTCAGGACAGTGGGAAGAGTGTTCAGCAAGCTCACTGCCCTGGACTTCGAGAGGGCAGACTTCGGCCTCTTCAGGAACCTGCTCAGTAAGATTCCATGGGATATAGCCCTAGAGGGCAGGGGGGCCCAAGACTCTTGGTTGATATTCACGGATCACCTGCTGCAAGCTCAGGAGTGTTGCATCCCAACTAGAAGGAAGTGCTGTAGGAGGACCAGGAGACCTCCTTGGATGGATAAGGACCTGCTGAGGAAAATTCAAAGGAAAAAAGAGGCTTATAAAAGGTGGAAGCAAGGACAGGCAGCCTGGGAAGAATACAGGGATGTTGTCCAGGAAGCTAGGACCAGGTTAGGAAAGCTAAGGCCCACTTAGAATTAAACTTGGCTAGGGATGTTAAAGATAACAGGAAGGGATTCTCTAGGTACATTGCAAATAAAAGACAGACTAGGGACAATGTGGGCCCCCCTCCGGAAGCTATCGGGAGAACTGGGTACCCTGGATTTGGAGAAGGCTGAGGTTCTTAACGACTTCTTTGCCTCAGTCTTCACTGGCAAACGTCCTGACCACACCACCCAAGTCTTGGAAGGCAGATGCAGGGACTGTGAGAATGAAGACCCTGGGCCCACTGCAGGAGAGGATCTGGTTCGAGACCATCTTAGGAACCTGAACGTACACAAGTCCATGGGACCTGATGAAATCCATCCGCGGGTCGTGAAGGAGCTGGCAAATGAAGTTGCTAAGCCACTGTCCATCATATTTGAAAAATCATGGCAGTCAGGTGAAGTTCCCGATAACTGGAAAAAGGAAAATACAACCCCCATTTTCAAGAAGGGGAAAATGGATGAGCCGGGGAACTACAGAGCAGTCAGTCTCACCTCTGTGCCTGGCAAAATCTTAGAATGGATTCACCTGGAAGGCATGCTGAGGCACATGAAAAACAACAAGGTGCTTGGTGACAGCCAGCATGGCTTCACTAAGGGGAAATCCTGCCTGACCAATCTGGTGGCCTTCTGTGATGGGGCAACGGAACTGATGGACAGGGGTAGAGCAGTTGATGTCATCTACCTGGACTTGTGCAAAGCGTTTGACACTGTCTCACATGACATCCTTGTCTCTAAGTTGGAGAGAGATCAATTTGATAGGTGGACAACTCGGTGGATAAAGAACTGGCTGGATGGCCGCACGCAAAGACTTGTGCTCAATGGCTCGATGTCCAGCTGGAGACCAGTAACGAGTGGTGTTCCTCAGGGATCGGTGTTGGGACCGGTCTTGTTCAACATCTTTGTCAGGGACATGGACAGTCGGATTGAATGTGCCCTCAGCAAGTTTGCTGATGACACCAAGCTGTGTGGTTCAGTTGATACACTGGAGGGAAAGAATGCCATCCAGAGGGACCTTGACACGCTTGTGAGGTGGGCTGATGCCAACCTGATGAAGTTTAACCATGCCAAGTGCAAGGTCCTACACCTGGGTCAGAGCAATCCCAGGCACAGCTACAGGTTGGGCAGAGAAGAGATTCAGAGCAGCCCTGCGGAGAAGGACTTGGGGGTGTTGGTCGATGAGAAAATGAACATGAGCCAGCAGTGTACGCTCGCTGCCCAGAAAGCCAACCGTATCCTGGGCTGCATCAAAAGGAGCATGACCAGCAGGTCGAGGGAGGTGATCCTGCCCCTCTGCTCTGCTCTTGTGAGACCTCACTTGGAGTATTGTGTGCAGTTCTGGTGTCCTCAACATAAAAAGGACATGGAACTGTTGGAACAAGTCCAAAGGAAGGACACGAGAATGATCAGGGGACTGGAGCACCTCCCGTACAAAGACAGGCTGAGAAAGTTGGGGCTGTTCAGCCTGGAGAAGAGAAGGCTGCGTGGAGACCTCATAGCAGCCTTTCAGTATCTGAAGGGGGCCTATAGGGATGCTGGAGAGGGACTCTTCATGAGGAACTGTAGTTAGAGAACAAGGGGTAGCAGGTTCAAACTTAAACAGGGGAAGTTTAGATTGGATATGAGGAAGAAATTCTTTACTGTAAGGGTGGTGAGGCCCTGGAATGGGTTGCCCAGGGAAGTTGTGAATGCTCCATCGCTGGTGGTGTTCAAGGCTGGATTGGACATAGCCTTGGGTGACATGGTTTAGTGGGAGGTGTCCCTGCCCATGGCAGGGGGCTTGGAACTAGATGATCTTAAGATCCTTTCCAACCCTAACTATTCTATGATTCTATGATATTTCTGACTTCACCTAAAAGCAGCAAGAAAAAAAAGTTTTTTCCAATATAGATAGCAACTGTGATAAAAATTGATTCAGAGAAAACTCCAGGATCTCGCCAACAAAGTTTAAAATTGACAACCAGGTATTCTTTATTGCGGTGCTGGGAGACATGGGGAATCATTCCTCCAAGCGTGTACCTCCAAAGCATCAACCAAGCTGTGATTATATTTTCCTTAAACATACATATTCATTAGATTACATACACTACATCATACTTTTAGAGAATGCCTCCTGTATGCACACAAAAATGTGGGAGTGGGCTTTCGGACCCCTGGTGATTATTTCTTCATCACTTTGTTTTAGGATCATTGTCATATCAGTAACCATCAGGGGGTTCTGGCAAAGCTTACCTTAGTAATTACCTTTTCTCTATAGCTGTTAACAAAGCCTAACATCCTTGAGGCTACTCATTTACAACCCTATTCTTCAATCAACCCCATTCTTCAAAATGTAGTTTCCTTGCATTAGTTCCTCAAAGAATTCATTTGAGTCCAAATGTAATTAGTGAGCCAATCTGAAGTCACAAATCACTGCATAGCTTCTAATACAGAAGTTAAAATCAGGAATCTAAAATCGTTGAACTCTTTAAGAACCTTTTCAACTAATCACAGGTTCCTCCAGAACCATATCCAGCTGGTTTATATTAACAGAGCAAGCAGCTGAGCTGCAAATAAAAAGCAGTCCTAAACTGCTACAGAAACCAAATCCAGCTTTGACCACTTCACCTAAGGATGCATCTGATTAAATGAAGCACACCTGCTCCTACTAACACAACAGCATGTCTTTCAAGTAAACAGCAATAAAGATGCAAAGAAACAGACACATTTCATTAATAATTGAAGACAAATAAACCTCAATTTTAAGGAAAAAAAAGTAATTTTCAGCCTAGACATAACACATTCAAAGGACTGTGGAGAATGTTGTGCAACTCCATACCAATATAGCTTTCGCCTAGGGAAAAAAACCAAACAAAATAAAACTAGATTTTTTTTTTTTTTAGTTTATATGTGGTTTTAAACAACTGTATTTGTAAGATCCACACTAACATGGTGCAATAAAAATGCATAGGGGGGAACAGGATTTTGTTGGTTTAGGTCATATGAAACAGCACCTGGATAACACATAGAAGAAAACATTTAAAAAGTTTTAAATTAAAAATTTGCTCATTTAATAAGGTGCATGCAATTAGAGAACCACTGACACTGTAACTGCCTCTGAAATTTTAAAGCAGCCTTACACAGCATATGAGTACAAACAATATCCATGGGGACAAGAAATGGAAGTTTAAAACTTCTAATGTATCCTATCAAATTAGATTTTTTTAAGTGGATGCATTGAAGAAAGTTTTGGTGATCATAAAGTACACTGAGGAAAAGAAAGACATTACAATAACCAGAACTTTACCACAGACTGTTAGCAATTCCTTTTTCAACAGCCGTTTTGAAAACGGTAACAAAACACATATGGTGCTTACAAGTATTTACCTTAAGCGATTTACTACAGTGCAGAAGACTCAAAGACTAATTATGACCTCAAAAACAGCGTAAAAACACGCATGCATAAAACAAAAAATAACTTTCACGACAAACAATCATCCCTCCTCAAATGAAGCATACACACACACATACACACCGGCATGTTAATGGGAAACATTTTACATTTCTACGTACCTGCCCGCGTACACCGCTAAGCCTTCACTTCTACGCTGTCACAACGAAAGCTGGAACCAGAAATCAGCGGTTTGCAAGGATGGAGCCGCCGAGGCGCAGCGCTGCCAGACCTCGCTACCCCTCACACCTCACAGGGCAATGGCTAGCAGAACCAACACTGCCGCCGCCCGCGCCAGGACCCGGCTGCAGGGCTGGCGGCCGCCCCGGCACCACCACGGACACCACGGCGGAGCAACCGAGAACTTCACTCAACGCGCACCAAACTCACGCACAACACGCGCTTCCAACTGCCCAACCACTGGCCGCGGCCTGGCCGGTACCACTACGGCTGCCCAGGCGGGGGACACCGGCCGCGCCTTCATCCCCTTCCCTGGAAACACAGCCACTGCAACGCCACATGCAGAGTTCGCTGTTCAAAATGGTGCCACAAGCGCTGTTTTATCAGGCAGCTCCTTAGTCTCTGTTGCTGGTTTCTGATTAGTGTCTTGTGGAAACTCACCCTCCTTTCCTCATAGTTCCTTCCGCTGGCACCTCCCGCGGTCCCCAGACCCAACCCTCGTGTTCTCTCTACACTGCTCCGGTCGGCAACGAGCAGATGAGCAGGACCAGGCGGCCGCAATTGACGGAACGTTTTTAACCCCGGGCAACAGGAAAGGCTGCAAGGAGGAAGATAACTTGAATGGACTTACGAGGCCTTCATCTCCTCCCAGGGACTCATGCAGATTGGCTGGTGTACTCTCAACTGCAAATTTAATCAGGAGGTAGTGTAACTGCTGCACATGGCACAGGGTTGCTCTGTGTTCCTCTACTGCTTCTTAGGTCAGTGTGGAGCATTGCATTGGTTCTGTGCTCCTGCCCTGCTGGCAGGTTGTGCCCAGTGCACACACTAGAAATACCAGGTCTGCTGTTTTAGAGATCTTCACTAGACTCTTTGGTCTGTGTTCACAGAGTGGTGCAGACTGTGAAGGTCTTGTACACTGGGTGTGTTGCTATGCTTCTGCTTGTACGTTGGAGGGTGTGGCCATGCGGTGTCTGAGAATCATAGAATAGTTAGGGTTGGAAAGGACCTTAAGATCATCCAGTTCCAACCCCCCTGCCATAGGCAGGGACACCTCCCACTAAACCATGACACCCAAGGCTATGTCCAACCCAGCCCTGAACACCGCCAGCAATGGAGCATTCACAACTTCCCTGGGCAAACCATTCCAGGGCCTCACCACCCTTACAGTAAAGAACTTCCTCCTTATATCCAATCTAAACTTCCCCTGTTTAAGTTTGAACCTGCTACCCCTTGTCCTCTCACTACAACCCCTAATGAAGAGTCCCTCCCCAGCATCCTTGTAGGCATCCTTCAGATACTGGAAGGCTGCTATGAGGTCTCCACGCAGCCTTCTCTTCTCCAGGCTGAACAGCCCCAACTTTCTCAGCCTGTCTTTATACAGGAGCTGCTCCAGTCCCCTGATCATCCTCGTGGCCCTCCTTTGGACTTGTTCCAACAGTTCCATGTCCTTTTTATGTTGAGGACACCAGAACTGCACACAATACTCCAAGTGAGGTCTCACAAGAGCAGAGCAGAGGGGCAGGATCACCTCCTTCAACCTGCTGGTCACGTTCCTTTTGATGCAGCCCAGGATACGGTTGGCTTTCTGGGCTGCGAGTGCACACTGCTGGCTCATGTTCATATTCTCATCGACCAACACCCCCAAGTCCTTCTCCGCAGGGCTGCTCTGAATCTCTTCTCTGCCCAACCTGTAGCTGTGCCTGGGATTGCTCTGACCCAGGTGTAGGACCTTGCACTTGGCATGGTTAAACTTCATCAGGTTGGCATCAGCCCACCTCACAAGCGTGTCAAGGTCCCTCTGGATGGCATTCCTTCCCTCCAGTGTATCAACTGAACCACACAGCTTGGTGTCATCAGCAAACTTGCTGAGGGCACATTCAATCCGACTGTCCATATCCCTGACAAAGATGTTGAACAAGACCGGTCCCAACACTGATCCCTGAGGAACACCACTCGTTACTGGTCTCCAGCTGGACATCGAGCCATTGAGCACAACTCTTTGTGTGCGGCCATCCAGCCAGTTCTTTATCCACCGAGTGGTCCACCTATCAAATTGATGTCTCTCCAACTTAGAGACAAGGATGTCATGTGAGACAGTGTCAAACGCTTTGCACAAGTCCAGGTAGATGACATCAACTGCTCTACCCCTGTCCATCAGTTCCGTTGCCCCATCACAGAAGGCCACCAGATTGGTCAGGCAGGATTTCCCCTTAGTGAAGCCATGCCGGCTGTCACCAAGCACCTTGTTGTTTTTCATGTGCCTCAGCATGCCTTCCAGGTGAATCCGTTCTAAGATTTTGCCAGGCACAGAGGTGAGACTGACTGCTCTGTAGTTCCCCAGCTCATCCATTTTCCCCTTCTTGAAAATGGGGGTTGTATTTCCCTTTTTCCAGTCATTGGGAACTTCACCTGACTGCCATGATTTTTCAAATATGATGGACAGTGGCTTAGCAACTTCATTTGCCAGCTCCTTCAGGACCCGCGGATGGATTTCATCAGGTCCCATGGACTTGTGTACGTTCAGGTTCCTAAGATGGTCTCGAACCAGATCCTCTCCTGCAGTGGGCCCAGGGTCTTCATTCTTACAGTCCCTGCATCTGCCTTCCAAGACTTGGGTGGTGTGGTCAGGACGTTTGCCAGTGAAGACTGAGGCAAAGAAGTCATTAAGAACCTCAGCCTTCTCCAAATCCAGGGTACCCAGTTCTCCCGGTAGCTTCCGGAGGGGGGCCCACATTGTCCCTAGTCTGTCTTTTATTTGCAATGTACCTATAGAATCCCTTCCTGTTATCTTTAACATCCCTAGCCAAGTTTAATTCTAAGTGGGCCTTAGCTTTCCTAACCTGGTCCTAGCTTCCTGGACAACATCCCTGTATTCTTCCCAGGCTGCCTGTCCTTGCTTCCACCTTTTATAAGCCTCTTTTTTCCTTTGAATTTTCCTCAGCAGGTCCTTATCCATCCAAGGAGGTCTCCTGGTCCTCCTACAGCACTTCCTTCTAGTTGGGATGCAACACTCCTGAGCTTGCAGCAGGTGATCCGTGAATATCAACCAAGAGTCTTGGGCCCCCCTGCCCTCTAGGGCTATATCCCATGGAACCTTACTGAGCAGGTTCCTGAAGAGGCCAAAGTCTACTCTCCTCTCAGAGTCTTAAGCCTGAACTGCAGGAAAGATTTGGCAAGTTTGGGTGTGTTTTGGATATGGTGATTATTACCAGAAAAGGTGATCAGGGTAACAGCTTTGTGTCATTCTTTAAAAGTCCTTGGAACCATTCTTTTAAAAGTGAATTGGTTTTCAATTTGTTGTGTGAAATGTTTTGGGTTTGTTTTTTTTTTTGTTTAGGTGGGTTTTTTGTTTTTTGTTTGATTTTTTTTGGCTTATGGCACCTTTAATTCTTGGGAGATGGCTTAGTTTTCAGTTTTAAGGGAAGCTGTGACATTACAAAGAAATTAACTGAGTGTTTCTGTTTGCTCATGGAACCCTCTGAAAACTTTCACTTAGCTCAGTGTCAGCATGTTGGATGCAGATCTTAGTGAGTGTAAGTATATGGTTTTACTTATTTCTTTTTATGTAATTTATGTTTTTGAGCCAGGTTGCATTCCTGAAAATGCATCTAATGTTGTCAGATCAGGATGTGGTCAAGGCAGACCCTGTTTCCTTCTGTTGTCATGTTCATTCGTTCTCTTTTCTTTAAGCTGCAATTTTATTGAAATTACTGTACAGGAGCTCTCAGTAACTAGGTGTAATCACCTTAAAAAGGTTCCTTGTGACTGAGTGACTTAATGAGTTTGTTCTAACCCTTGTAGGAAAAGTGCTTCAAACACTTGCATCAGGTCCATAAAACATTGTGACTTGATATGAGAGGAAGCCCAGGAGGAGAGTTTATGTGAAGAATGCTCCTGCTGCAGCAGTATTACAAATCCCAAAGTTGTGGGGTTACAAAACTAGTTGCAGGGTTATAAAATTACCTGTGTAATATGTAGCAGCAAAACTGCAGGTGAAGATGCCTGTTCCCAAAGAGCAGCATTGGAAATAGCGCCCTTTTATGTAGGGAATGGTGCTGTGAGGACTGGGAAAGCGGTTAGAGAACAACTGTTTGAGAGCCCTTGAAACTTTGCATCCAGGAGTTCCAAGTACCTAACTTTTCCCTCTGGTTTTCAGTAGTCCTTAACTGTGTTTTTTAAAGTGCACAAGAAGTGAAGTCGAGAACAGCCTATCTGATAGGATGATCAGGGGCTGGAGGACCTCCCATATGAAGATGGGCTGAGAACGTTGGGGCTGTTCAGCCTGGAGAAGAGAAGGCTGCATGGAGACCTCATAGCAGCCTTCCAGTACATGAAGGGGGCTAACAAGGGTGCTGGAGGGGGACTCTTCATCAGGGACTATAGTGATAGGACGAGGAGTAACGGGTTCACACTTAAACAAGGGCAGTTTAGGTTAGATATAAGGAAGAAGTTCTTCACTGTGAAGGTGCTGAGGCGCTGGAACAGATTGCCCAAAGAAGTGATAAATGCTCCATCCCTGGCAGTGTACAAGGCCAAGTTGAACAGAGTCTTCGGTGATAGTGTGTGGTGTGAGTGTGACAGTGTGTGGTGTCCCTGCCCATGGTACATAGGTGCCAGACCAGAAGGTAAGGTGAGGCAGGTGTGGAGAGAACTAAAGCAGAAGAAAAGGCAGAACCGGGCACAGGGTTCTTCCATCTGTATTTGTGTCAAATCTCTACCCTTTACCTAAAGAAACCTTTATGAAGTGGAAAGCAGTCTAAAGAAATACCTTATATGTTGACATATTCTGTATGTGGAATGCTCCTGTCGTTCCTTGTAACACCTGGAAATAGTCTTGATCAGACTCTTTTGTGATGTTAAATTGCTCCTTTATGTTGGCAATGTCTTTGTGTCCCCCTCAAAAGCATGTCGAGAGAGTGCGTGTCTTATTTTCGTACGGCATATATATTTTTGATGGCTGAGTTGTCAGGAACATTTGGGCAACAAAGATTGTACTTCCTGCAAAGCTTTCGAAGTGATTTGCTAAGCACAGAGTGAAATTGCAGGGGGATGGGGGTGGGGGTGGGTGGGATTTATTTAATTTTTTTATATTGGGAAAAGTGCAAAATAATAGTGATCCTGTCTGTATAGTTACCACTCCTAGAGCGTAGTCCAGAAGATGCGAGTAATAAACAAGAACAGAATCCCAGCCCTTCCACCCAGCTCTAGGACAAAAACCTTGCTCCCAGCAGTTCCGCAGAGGCTGCAGCACAGGAGCCCACTCTACCAGGCGGATCTGTGGCCTGTGACCCAGCAGCGGCCACATCCTGCTCCCTGCCCTGAGGTGTGGGTCTGACTGTGGAGGCCCTGAGGCTGCTGCTGATGGGGGCTGCTCTGCATTTTCCAGGCCTGCTTTGTGTGTGGCTAGAGGGGAGGCCACCATCACCTGCTGGGAGACAGGCTGCGACCGCAGGTTCCATCTCCCATATGCTGTGGAGGGTGGATGCATCATCCAGTATCTCCTGGTTCAGGTACCTCCTCTCCCCTCCTCACCGTCACCAGGGAATGACCCAGCGCTTCTCATCTCACCCATCCCTTCCCTCTTCCCCCAGATCCTTCTATTGGGAGCACAGCCCACAGCAGCAAGAGGTGGCAGCTCCAGAGAACATCACCTGCCTCATCTGCCTGGACACTGTTGAAGGCAGAACGACCTATGGGACCATGGTGTGCCCAGCATGCAGACATGCCTGGTTCCACAGGGCCTGCATCCAGGTAGGAGCCGTTCCCTCACTCCAGGCATGGGAGGCTCTCAGCAGCACCAGAGCCACACTCCCTCTCTTTCTGTTTTTCCTGCAGGGACAGGCTATTCATGCTGGAATTTCGTGCTTACAGTGCCCTCTGTGTAGAATCAGAATTGGTTTCTTGATATGGTGCACATTTGGGCACCTGTAAGTGTCAAAGCACCCGGGTGCTCCTGGGCTGTGGCCAGGGGCCAGGCAAGCCCTGGCAGTGGGTGCCACACGCCAGCACCATGTTTAAAGAGGTGCACATGCAGACAGGCTGTGTCAGGGCTATCACAGTTGCTCCCCAGTACATGCTTGCAGCTGCTCCAGCAGTGACAGTCAGGAGCTATCAGGGAGCAGAAGAGTTCCAGCACTGAAGTCAAGGCTATTACTGATATATGGAATACCATGCATTTCTCAGGCTGTGGAACTGTTGGTACTTTTATTATTAGGGGTCAGCAAAGGAAAAGAACCACGGAATTCCTGTTTAGTGTCTGTTTTCTCTTATTTGTTTTCAGTTCTCCTTCACCTTATAGCCCATAAATTTGTAGCTTGGGATGAGAAAACTTTCGCTTGCATTCAGCTGCTTTGTCTGGGACAAGTCAGACAGGTTCAGGGCTGGTGTGGCTGTGGCAGAGCAAGGTAGGCCTGTTGTTCCTGCTGGTTGGCCGTGCTGCAGAGTGGCTGGGCTCACATTCCAGGGGCTATACTTAGTACTGCCAGCTCAAATGTGAGTTCAGAGCTGCTAAAAATAGCTGTTGGCCTTCTCCACTCCTGGTGAGTGAAGCTTATGGCAGGGGTTTGCCACGAGCTCTCCTGCCAGCATACCTTGGAATATTCCATCTGCCTGAGTGTTTTGGTTTTCAGTATTTTGAATTTCTTTCCCTGGTGATTAATGCCTTGAAAGCACAGAGCTGGTAGTTCGTTGGATTGATCTCTCTGTTTTTTTCCTTCCTTTCTTCCTTCCAGCCTATTGCCTAGATTTGGCTATTTAATAGGTAGGACAGTAGCAGACAAATAGGTCTTGAAATAACATTTGCCATATGAGAGAAATTTTATGGTATGACATCCTGTCTTCAGAGGCCTAAATTCCTCACAGAGGAGCTCGCTGCAAACATCTCTCTGTCTGTCTCTTCTCCTTCCAGAACTCCTGCTCCATGCTAGCTTCTGATGAAGCTGCTCTGCTGAAGGCACCCTCTCTCATGCCAACCCAAACTGATTTTTTGATTCCACTTCTGTGCATCTTCACATCCATCAGGCTTTCAAAAGGTCTCTCCCCACAGTCT
Source organism: Ara ararauna (assembly GCA_028858755.1). Taxonomy (NCBI): domain Eukaryota; kingdom Metazoa; phylum Chordata; class Aves; order Psittaciformes; family Psittacidae; genus Ara; species Ara ararauna. The sequence continues at coordinate 19,862,235 of CM054385.1, read as the reverse complement.
TAGGAAAAGCTCTAGTCCTGCAGAAGTGGGACATTGTTCCACAGATAGAAGTGCAAAGTGATGTATTGAAAGGGGAACAGACTCAACATTGTGAATAAAATGATGGGCCCTGGGCTAATCTTTACTGCAGCGGAATGGGCTTGGGATGAGATACTGTCAGAAAAAGAAAGGAGGAAGTCAGGAATTGTTAGGAAAGGGATAAGGAGAATTATCATGAGTAAATTTGTGGTTTACCCCCATCTTGAGTACCATGTCATTTTAGTCTTGCCAGATCCAAAAGGGTATTCTAATGCTGGAGGGGTTTTGAGGAAGGATGAGAGCACGTCTGGTGTCTGGGATGGCTTTTTTACAAGGAACAGCTAAGTGAGCTAGCCTTGAAGAGAAAGAACTAGAGAAGAGCATTATGAGAAAGTTCTCTAAAGTAGTGGCCCAGAGAGGGTGCACGAGAGAATTCTCAGTATGCAAACAAAATGGTTTTAGCTGTTGTCAAAGCATGCTTTCTTACTGCCACAAAATACTCCTGAGCAAACTGAAGACTCTTAAGATCCTTTGTGAGCTACTTTACTTGTTCCTGCTATATTGGGTCCTTGGTTCATTTATTGCCCCGATGTGGTGAGCAGCAAATTCCTCTGATTCATCAAAAGAAACACAGATCGATAGAACTTCCCAGTTCATGTCTCACAGCACAAGACTGTGTGGACACGTGTGTGTGGGCTGCAGCTCTTTAAAACTTGGAGACAGAATTTTCTGAATAGCTCCTGTGTATGTGTATTCCCCAGAAAGCACCTGACGTTCCAGAACCTGCAGGAGCACCTTGACCGGTTGCTAGCAGAGAAGAATGGCTCTGAAGACAGTCGGGGTAAGAGACACCGAGTGTCTGGTTTGTGCTTTCTGCTTGTACTGCTTAATTGGGAGGACAAGTTGTATCATGAAAGGCAGTTCCCTGAGTGAGCCTTGTTCTGTTCTCCTGTGCTCTAATTTACTGTACCTTTAAATCCTGCCTGTGAGGGGCTCATCAGCCATCCTTGGAGCAGGTCTGCTGGTGGACGTGGGGGGGCATATTTTCAGGTGAAAATGCCTGGAAAAGCTGTTCAGGGGCAAATGTTGGAGGTATTTCACTGGTAATGACATGCAGAGCCATTGCTGTGACCAGCAACATGCAGCGCTTTCCTCAGTGGGAAATGCAGAGGCTTGTTGACAGTTGTACATATTGGTCTCCACTGTAAGTATGCCCTTTAGGCCTTGGGCTGTTGGCTGTATTCTTGCTAGCATCCATTTCCCTGAATGAATCAGGATGTGGCAGGATACAACCTGGCTCCTCTCCTAAAAAGAACTTTTCTTGCTGGCCACAATCAAAGTGTGATATGTTGGCCAAGCATTTGGCTCAGAGTTTAGTCTGGTCTTTAAATTCTGCCAAAGTAAGATTTTGCTGTGATGGGGAAAACGTAGCATATGTCCTGCCTGTTGCATAGCTAAGACGTTGTGTGTTGCTATGAAAACCTCCTTTTAAATGTCACTGGTGTCTCCTTTCCAGAGGTTCTCATGGTGCAATGTGGGTAATGCTAGTTCAGTCTTCCTCCACTGCAGCAGAATCCAGGTGCTGTTGTAGGGTTAGCTGGAGACACTCATCGGCTGTACTGCTAAATCCTGCACAACTTTCCCTAAGAGTTTTTTCTGCCACTCTTGTTTCAGATCAGGTAGCAGAAGGCCGGCTTGGTCCCTCTACTGTGGTGTTGGACCACACGAGCGGTTTTGAGGGGCTCCTGCTGGTGGATGATGACTTACTTGGGGTGAGTGTGGTGCTGGGAGCAGCAGAAAATGGTCTTGTGGGACTAAAAGCACTTGGGGTTTCTTGGTTTGTTCTTCATAACAGATCCCTGTCATTGGGTTTGTCGTGTGTTGTAAATGGAGTCTAGCCAGAAGGCTGCAGCATCCTGAAGGAAATGAGCTCTTCTGGGTCTATCAGTAGCCCTAAATCTCAGCAAGCTCTGAGTGGAGCTGCGAGGGAGTGAAAGGATTACCATGGCCCAAGGGCTTGCTGAAGAGCTTTCTCTAAACAAAGGCCAGCAGCCAGCTTTCCTGCCCAGGCTTTCAGCAGACTGCCTCTTCCTTCCCTCCCTTCTGGTGGCTAGAGGCTGAAGCTGAGGCTGTCCTTTCTCCTTTGTTTCCACTAGCTTGCTGCTTGCTCCTTAGCTGGTGCTCCTCATGCAGTAAATCAGTGGAAAGAATCCACTGGAGTGTAATCCTTTCCTACTTGATCAATTTCTGCACTCCTTTCACCCCTTCACTGAGGACATGCACCCCGTGTTCCTGTGCTCATGCTGTCCTTAATCAGTGTATCATTTTTTACTTCCAGCAGAGGAGGTTGCCCTGATCTCCCTTTTCCCTTTGACCACCTGCTGTAGCTTACCTTGGCTGTACCTAGAATTTACCCTTTACGTTGCATCAGACTGACTTGCCTGTGATTTCCTTGTTGCTACCTTCACCTCTTCTTCATGGTCTGTTGTGTTACCTGCCGGTCCTGGCCTTTAGTCTGGACACACTGAAGCTATAGGGTTTTTCTAAGTTGTCCAGGTTTCAGATGTCTTTCCTATATAATAGTCATTTTTGAATACCTGTCACATCTCACTAGGAACCTGTCCTTCACAGTGTTGGCCTTGTACTGCTGCCATGCTGCATGCTTCACTGGGGTTCACTGAGTATGGATGAGCTGTGGGAAGGACCTGGATGGCTTTCCAAGGCTCTGAGTACAGCTGCTGGGATGGGAAAGATGTCCCATCTCTTTCTTATACTGTGCTTGTGAATAGCTCTCCATCTACCTTTTTGCCTGATTTCAAAATACCTTTTGTTTGTTGGTCCAGGTGATTGGCCACAGTAACTTTGGGTCCATCAGGGCCACGACGTGCGTGTATAAAGGTAAGGAGACAAACCAGCTATGTGTTCAGAAAAGACCCTGGGAAGAGTGTATGGAGAGTTACACAACTAGAGCTCAGGAAATCTTGAATAAGTTTCAGATCTTGAACCTTCTCTTCCCACCTTCATCCACTGGCTTTTCCAGGAAGTCAGAAGGATGCAGGATTGTGTGGTGCTGGAGTGAAGAGGTAGGAGGGGCATGCTGGGGATGTCCCGAAGCTCCTTACAGTATCACATTTATTTCTGTGGGAGCAGCGTCAGGTTTGGCTTCTCTAACAACAAGCCAGGCAGCAGGGATTCACTGTGTGGCATCTCTTTCTTTCAGGGAAATGGATTTACGAGGTGCTTATTTCCTCCCAGGGACTCATGCAGGTTGGCTGGTGTACTCTCAACTGCAAATTTAATCAGGAGGTAATGTAACTGCTGCACATGGCACAGGGTTGCTCTGTGTTCCTCTACTGCTTTTTAGGTCAGTGTGGAGCATTGCATTGGTTCTGTGCTCCTGCCCTGCTGGCAGGTTGTGCCCAGTGCACACACTAGAAATACCAGGTCTGCTGTTTTAGAGATCTTCACTAGACTCTTTGGTCTGTGTTCACAGAGTGGTGCAGACTGTGAAGGTCTTGTACACTGGGTGTGTTGCTATGCTTTTGCTGCACATAGCTAAGAAGTGTAGACTTTCCCCTTGCATCATCTCTGGCAAGGGTGTGGGTCTGCAGTGCTGGCAGCCAGGCTCTTGGGATGCCCCTCATCAGCTAGTGCTGCTGGGCTTTTTTGCCCAGGAGTGGCAGGCCCAGGCCAGCTCTTGGGGTGTTTGGTGCTGGGAAGGGATGTCAGGTGCAGAGTTTCATTAACTTGCCACTCTGCAACATATGAGAGAGGAGGTGATGGTCATTCTTCAGGGCTGCTTTAACAGAAATTAGAAGTGTAGAACGCCAGTACTCTTCTTCTGACCCAAAACTGAGTAGCAAGTGGTGTATTTCTCTGAGCCACAGATCACATGCCACTGGATTTGTACCTAGAATGAGGACTTTTCTCAGGTAGAACATCTGTGCTGTCAGCTGCTCGCGTCTCCTCCTTAAAGATGCGCTTGTGATAAGAGGGATCGCCCCATGCTTGGTCTGGTCTGAGTCTCCTCTTTGATACTTTGGTGCAGGAAGGAGTTGGAGGTACACCAGATTCATATGCATATGATGGAAACAGGGTGTGCAAGTGGAACGTGACTACTACCAACTATGGCAAAGTGAGTAGCTGTCCTCCCAGAAACAGGATGCAGAGGAAGGAGAAGAAAACAGGTGGCTTCTGCTCACTGGACTCTCCAGGGCCTTGTGGAACACCCTCAAGCTGCCCTTCCTTGTAGAAGCATTTCTCACTGAGAGTGGCTCTGTGAGCAATCCAGCCCTTGGCTTAGCCCCACCCCTATAGTGAACTGAGGCTGATAGAGGCTGCTGGAGGGGTTACTATAGGACACCTCTCCAGAAGCCCGCCAGAAGTTGCCAGAAGGGGACGCCCACTTGCTGACATGAAGAGAAGCTCCAGACGCTGCCACCAATCACAAGCCGTTGCTAGGATCTGACTGGGAGGCAGAGCCAATCAACTGTTGTGGAATGTTCTGGGGTTCTGTAACTTTTCTATAAAAGAAATGCTTGCACACAATAAATTGTTCAGCGTTCGATCACATTGGTCGGTGCCGCGTTGTTCCTGATCTCTCGCAAGTGGTGCCCGAACAGGGACCCTCAGATCTGCCTCCTGAGAGCTGCTCCGGTGGTGAAGATCAGTGCAGACCTGACGGGTGGGAAGCCGGTCGAAATCCATCCGGTGGATGTTGAGCCCACCGAAGAAAAGAAGAAGAGACGTGTCCCTGTGGCTGCAGAGTAAGCGCTGCAGAAGAGAATCCACTTGGTACAGGCAAGTGGCGGCTGGGGAGGAATGGGGGCTACTTGGTCGAAGGACGAAGTAGCCGTGTTGAATCTCCTCCCAACACATCCTCTCTAAGAGAGGGATAAAATATGTTGAAGTTGTTATAAATTATCGTAGTCCAATTATAAAATCAAAGGTAATTTATTGTACAAAAAGGGAATAAGCAAAGCAGCGCTGGGTGTCCGGGGAGTCACTGCTCAACCAACATGCCCACCGAGGATTATACAGTTACTTTTTTTATAGAGCCTATACATGCATATTCATCAGGATATCTTAATATATAAATTTGCTCCCGCTTCGTATGCTAATTTTACAAGTCCTTCCCGCATGCGCACTGCTTCTGGTGGTCTTGGGCGAGGGTCTCGGGATGAAGTAAAGAGTCTTTCTCAGTGACCTTTATACAGACTACTTGAGGTTGAGCTTTTTACCTTCTTCCCTTGCGCATGTCCTTTGCTGGTTCTTCCCCCCCCCCCCCCCCCCCCCCCCGACTGTCTTTGGGAATTTACAGCCCTATAGATAAGGGGCAGGATGCAGCCCAGCGTAATTGGGGCCCTTCTGCAATTTAACACCATTTCATCGCTGTATTAGCATTATCTGGACACTACGTTCAGGGATATTTGGGTTTATCTAACCTAATGGTTACGTAGTTATCATATACACACTGTATGTGACTGCTCAACTATAATGAGTACAAACCCTTAGTGCTTCTCCTCTCTTCATGATTACAACTTTCAGCAAATTAATGGTCTACATTTATAACAAAGATACGCTGAGGGGGTTGTTGGCAGTGGAGTAGGGACAGAGAGCTGTTATGTACTATTGGAACTGCATTTGAGCTATCCACCTGGGAGGCTATAGGGGCGCGCTTATGGGACACAGTGAGTGGGGGGGGAAAGGCAGCAAAAGAGGCGAACAAGTATGCCACCTTGTGGAGGCTTATTAAGGAGACGCTCTGTGCAATGAAGTCAGAGCGAGCTGCTGCAGCCTCAGCCGCCTCTGCGCTCTCCCCAGCACCCCGAGCTAACCCCTTTGATCGTCGCCAGCCCGCCGCGGGGCCGCGCCGACAAGCGGCGTCCGTAAAGCCCCCCCAGATGGCGGTATTCCACCAGGTGACGGGAAGGGCGAGCCGGAGGGAGTATCCTCATCTACCGCAGATCCAGAGATAAGAGCGGGGTGCGGGCCACCTCGTGAACCACCTTGTCAGCCTATCCCAACCTCCTCTTCAACAACTCCTGATCCTCCTTCTAGCCCTCCTGTGGAGGAAAAGCCCGAAGGGGCTAAAGTGAATCATGACGCAAAAATACAGCGATTAATGGAGAAAGTAATAGCTAAACTGAATAAATGGGAGCCTTCTTCAGCTCCACTAAGGGCCGGAGCTTTTAAGGAGCCTGTTTATTCCTCCCTTCCGTCCTCCGAACCTTCCCCTAAAGCCTCTAATGCAACCACTCCGGGGGGGGGGGGGGGGGGGGCGGGGAACCCCCGGGGAGCCCAGGGAGGATGATCCGACGAAGGTGCAGTTGCAAGAAGTGACTGAAAAGCTGAATACTTCTGGGCCGAAGGCGGAGCCTACCTTAAGCCGCACTCTGCCTATAGAGACAGGCCACGCCTCCGACTCGGCGTCGAACCTTTTTAACCCCTTGCCGCGGGATCCGCAGGATGTTTCTCGGAGATGGAAGGGGGTGATTAGGGATGCTATGGTAGAGGGCAGCTTTGTCCCCCAGGCGTATCCCGTCTCAGGCCCCGCTCAAGCAGATGTTATGTAAACAATACAACAACACCAGGCACTAGCCTAGAGAGGCCGAAGAATGAGTATATCTACAAAATCGGAATTTATGGCTGGAGAAAGCGTTGCCTCTACCTGTTTGTTCTCCTCCTGCTTATCATCCCAGTTGTGAATTTTTCTTTGACAGTTTGGAGCTTTTCTGTGTGTAATAGATAGGGGTTTTTTTTTAATTCCTTCCTAACTGTAATTTGTACTTTAGTTGAAAGTATGTAAGAAATACCTGTATTTGAACATACTTCCTTTCATTTCTGTATTGATGATAATCTTTAGGATGCTGAGGTTGTTGACAGCTTGTAGTGAGGTAAATCCTAACCATTCTAAGAGAATGTATTTTACTGTTCTCTCAAAGTGTCTATTTAGTTTATGTTTTATAGCTGTGTTTGCTGTAATTTCATCTCATACTGAATTCTTAGGGTTTTACAGATGCTGGCAAGCGTTCTAAATTAGCTGCTTGTGTCTGGCAGAACCACCAACGGTGGGAGAAACACGTGATTACTGGCACTGTTAATGATTCGTTGCAAACGTTAGAGTTACGAGCAGTTATTTGGGCCTTTCAAAAATGGAGTGATACTCCCCTCAATATTGTTTCTGATTCATTGTACGTTGTGGGAGTTGTGCACAGGATTGAAGGATCGTTTTTGAAAGAAGTTAAAAATAATTGGTTGCATCAATTGTTATTACTATTGTTGTGTCTATTACAGAATCGTGAAGTTCCTTATTTTATTACTCATCTTCGAAGCCATCAGTCAACTTATGGGTTAGCCATAGGCAACAACAGAGCAGATATCTTAGTTTCTCCTGCTTGGGCTGGGCCACCCATTAATAGCTTCGCACAAGCTCGCGAATCACATTCCTTTCTGCACCAATCAGCAAAAGAATAGCTTGAGACGTGCTTTGCTGCAGAATCGTGCAGCCATTGATTTTTTACTGTTGGCGCAGGGTCACGGCTGTACCGATTTTGAAGGTATGTGCTGTATGAACCTGTCTGATCATAGCGGGAGCATTCACAAACAATTGGCCTATCTAAAGGAACACTCTCAAAAAATCCAGTAGGAGATAAATCCATTGGATGACTGGCTCCGCAATATTTTTTCGGGATGGGAATAGGGGCTCGGATTCGGAGTTGGATGATTGTTACCTTGAAGGTGTTGGGTATTGTGTTACTAGTTTTGCTTGCATGCACCATTGTACTTACCATAATGAAGAAATATGTAAACAGGGCGCTGAGTCAAGCCTGGATTGCTCAAAAACAAGAAGGGGGTATTGTAGAAGCATTTCTCACTGAGAGTGGCTTTGTGAGCAATCCAGCCCTTGGCTTAGCCCCACCCCTATAGTGAGCTGAGGCTGTCAGAGGCTGCTGGAGGGGTTACTATAAGACACCTTTCCAGAAGCCCGCCAGAAGGGGGCGCCCACTTGCTGACATGAAGAGAAGCTCCAGGCGCTGCCACCAATCACAAGCCGTTGCTAGGATCTGACTGGGAGGCAGAGCCAATCAACTGTTGTGGAATGTTCTGGGGTTCTGTAACTTTTCTATAAAAGAAATGCTTGCACACAACGAGTTCATCAGCGTTTGATCACATTGGTAGGTGTCACGTTGTTCCTGATCTCCCGCACTTCCTGCTGCACTCTGCTGTTTTAGAGGCTGAGTGCCATCAATTGTTTGTACTTTAGGGGTGCTGGACATGCTGTCTGGGTGCTTCGTTTAGCAGCCTCAGCTGTCTGATTCCCAGCAGTGTTGCTGTTGGCCTCTGGAAGGTTCTGGTTCTCTGTAGCACACCAGAGGATGATGCAGTATTGGGAGAAATGTGTGTTTGTTCCTGTGCATGTTCCTGTTACTGGAGGGAAAAAGATGCCAATCAGTGGCTTACATGCAGTTTCCAGAAAAAGCTATGTGAACTGGAGTGAGAAGGAGCTCTCTCTTCCTCAGCCCTGAAACCCATGGGATTGGTTGTGTTTCAGACACTCTTTTGATGTGGGAATACCCTGGGTATATATTTAACCTTTTCTCTCCCTTTACTGCAGTCTTGGGCAGCAGGAGACATCGTCAGCTGTCTGATAGACCCTGATGAGGGCACCATTGCTTTCTGCTTGTAAGCATTTTTGCCCGGTTGCCTGCTTTGTTGATGTCTGTGTGGTGTGAAACATTGTTTCCTCACTGCTTAGCAGGTTGCTGAGCCCTATTTCTGCCCTCTCCCCTTTAAGTTCCTTGGTAGTTCCATCCTGTTGTTTTTCTGCGTTATATTCAGAAACCATCTAAATGAGTCTCCTAAGTTGAGGTGGAAGCATTTGGCAGAAAGGTGTTCAAGCTGCAAAGTTTGCTAGGATTTTGGAGGGGAGGGCATCTCTTTTGATGCTTAATACTACAGCTGGCTGAATCACCCTGATTGCTTTTGTGGTTGCTGTAGACCTTGCCTGTCCTAGATTCACAAGGAGCAGTGGAAAGTCTGATGAACCTCTAGCCTCCAACTCCCATGCTCAACAGGCAGAGGCCAGGCTGAATAAGAATTGTTCCCTGACCCGCAAACTACAGCCTGAACAAGTCAGATGGAATTTAAAACTATTAGATGTTCCATGTCATCTTTTAGAGAAGGGTAGATTGAGGGCATTATCCTTCTATCTCCACCAACATACATGGATGAGGCCAAAAATCTCACCTGCCTTTCAAATGACTTGCTGGTTATTTCGTAAGGTTTTGGGTTGCCCTTGAAGCTTCACGGGCTCTGCATGTGGTGCAGACTCGAGTGCCTGCCTGTATGAAAACAGAAGTGTTGCTGTGCTTCTCATGGCTGCTACTCAGCAGAGCTGTGGTGTTTGTATGTGTGCCAGATTAAGAGTGATGGGAGGCATGACTGACTTTTTGATAAGATAAATCAGGTTTCAAAGAATTTAACCACTCAGCTGATGTCAAAGAATGGGGAAGAGATTTGGCTTGAGGAGTATTGAGGGACTCTGCTCTTTCCAACCATAGAATCATAGACTAGTTAGGGTTGGAAAGGACCTTAAGATCATCTAATTCCAACCCCCCTGCCATGTGCTTGAAGAATCTCTATTAATGCAGCGTTGCCCTTTTAAAGTGATGTTGGGGTCCAGGTGAGTTGTGTGGGACTTCCTCGTACCCCACACCAAACTGTGACCTTATTTAGCAGTCTCCTCAGGCTTTTACTGCCACGCTTTAGCACAATTAAGTCTACTGTTCTGGAACAGAATTTGTATCCTATTTTTTCTAGTTACATCTCTGCTAAAGGATCAGACCTCTGGGTTTGCTTTTTGTTGGTATTCTGTGTAAATGTAGTGAGATTTGGATCATTCTTACTATTTAATTAAGACCTTTTTTCCTCATTTTTCCTTTGTTTAGCACTTCTTCCATACATATATCTCTTGCCCTGTATTTAGAATCCATGCCCCATATTTTCCCTTTTCTTTAAAAAAACCCTTATTTGATGGAAAATTGTTTCAAAGCCATGGAGTGCTCACTTTTTGCAGTCATTGACGTTTATCAACTGACTTAAACTACATCCTACAGTTTTTACCGTAAGGGAGGCTTCTTCAGAAAGGGTATAATTTGATACGGATGTCTTTGAATTGACCTTCCTTGACATAATCAGCAATTTGGATTGACAGGGCTTTCTTCCTGATGAAGGGATGATCAAATGGAAAGGAATCGACGACTTAAGGGAAATCAAAGGGTAACCAAATGGCGATAAAGTGATAGCGGAATGGTAATGAGAGTCACAGCAATCATTTAGGTTGGAGAAGGCCCTAAAGGTCATCGAGTCCAACCGTTAGGCTAACGCTGCCAAGTTCACCTGGAAACCATGTCCCTAAGCTGGCCCTTGACTCTGCACTTGCTGGTGGAGCAGCCGCCCCGGTGACCCGGGTGCCAAGGGCTCCGGTCCCTGCCTGTGCGCTTCAGAGCCAGCCCTGTGATGGCAGTGTCCGTGTCACAGTGGGTGGTGTGTGGCCGAGGGTGCCCCTGCCCCTGTCTGGGGCGCACGCAGGCCAGCGGTGCTGATGTCGCAGTGGGCACTGTGACCAGTGGCTGGCAGGGGCAGGCCTATGAAAAGGGAACGCTGGGCACAGCGCGTCACTGCGAGGTGAGGTGCAGGGAGTAGACGGCAGGGACAGGGCTCTCAGGGAGCTGCCAGGGGAGGACGGGGCTCCACACCGCAGGGCTCTGGGCCTGGGCTGCAAGCTCACCTGCGTCTCTTCTCCCTCAGAGGTAGCAGAGGAGCATTTGGAGAAGCAGCCCCAGCGTTGCTGGGACAGGGACTCTCCAAACACTCACCTTTGATGTCTGACACATCTGCAAGGAGGTGTAGGATACCTGACTCGATGGAGCAGGGTAAGAGCAAAGCCCCCCTCCTACAGCCTGGCAGAGGGACTCTAGGGGTGGTCAGCGTGGGGCCGGGAGGGTTGTCAGGGGGAGGCAGGAGCCCCCAAGCCACCCTGGGGGAGGGCCCCTCCTCTCCTTGGCAAGCGGGAGCCAGGGTGGGCAGTGGGCAGCCACCGGGACACCCATGCCTGCAATGCCCTTTCCTCTCCAAGGCTTCCAGCCCTGCCCAGCAGCCAGCTAGGCAGGGACAGAGCAGCCCTTGGGGGCAATCCCTCAGGGACGCATCCCTGGCCCTGCGGAGTTTCTCATTCCCAGTGGCATTTCCTCTCTCTCATCCAGCATGCGTGTTGTGTCGCCGGGCAGAGGCCGACCCGGACCTCTGTGGGCCAAAACTGCATCATCGAGGTATCGGTGCCCATCACTTTTGCCTGGTGAGTTCCTGGGGGGCTGGCTTCATCTTTGCAACACACCTGCCCTGCCACATGCCCCTCATCAGCTCCTTGTCTCTTCTGCAGCTTTTTGCCAGTGAGCTTCCTCGAGAAGACACTGAGCAGGAAGGAGAGATAAGATTTTCTGCTATGGATATTCAACGTGCAGTTGAGCAGGCAGCCCAGATGGTGAGGATCAGAGATGATAAGGGTGACTTGTGCCAGGAGAGGTTTGTGGGAGCTTAGCCCAGATGCCAAGAACCAAATCCCAGCCCTTCCACCCAGCTCTGGGAAAAAAGTCTTGCTTCCAGCAGCTCCACAGAGGCTCCAGCACAGGAGCCCACTCTGCCAGGTGGATGTGTGGTCTGTGACCCAGCAGTGGCCACATTCTGCTCCCTGCCCTGAGGTGTGGGTCTGGCTGTGGAGGCCCTGAGGCTGCCACTGATGGGGGCTGCTCTACTCTTTGCAGAATTGCTTAGTGTGTGGTGAAAGGGGGGCCACAGTCGCCTGCTGGGAGATGGGCTGCAACCGCAGGTTCCACCTCCCCTGTGCTGTGGATGGTGAATGCATCGTCCGTTATTTCCCGCCATTCAGGTACATCCTCTCCCCTCCTTGCTGTCACCAGGGAATGACCCAGCGCTTCTCATCTCACCCATCCCTTCCCTCTTCCCCCAGATCCTTCTGTTGGGAGCACAGCCCACAGCAGCAAGAAGTGGTAGCTCCAGAGAACACCACCTGCCTCATCTGCCAGGGCCCTGTTGAAGGCAGAACGACCTATGGGACCATGGTGTGCCCAGCATGCAAATACGCCTGGTTCCACAGGGCCTGCATCCAGGTAGGATCCATTCCCTCATTCCAGGCATGGGAGGCTCTCAGCAGCACCAGAGCCTCACTCCCGCTCTTTCTGTTTTTCCTGCAGGAACAGGCTATTCGTGCTGGAATTTCGTGCTTGCAGTGCCCTCTGTGCAGAGAGCAGAGTTGGTTTCTTCTTGAAATGGTGCACATGGGGATCCACATCCCCATAAGGTTGGTGTCCTCTTGTCCGGCAATGTGCCGTGCCTGGACCTGCGCCAGCAGTCGTGGCCCTCCGCTGTCCCCCGAGTCTGGGCTTTAGCTCCATGGAGGAGTTGGAAACAGGGTGTGGGGGGAAGAGAGGGGAGACCCTGCATCTGCCGTATGCTGGGGCAGCAGGAGCTCATCAATTTTCCTTGCTCCATCAGACCTCCGTCATGGGAGGACAACAACGCATATGCAGAACTGTACCAGAGGCACAGCAGCTGTGATGCCAGGGAGTGCCTTTGTCCAGGAGGCAGAGAGGCGTCAGAGCCAGACGGGTAAGTTGCCAAAGCTGCACCTGGAGGTTCGGCATGGGATCTCTGTTTCAGCAAGGGCTCGAAGCAGAAGGGCTGAGAGCAGCTCTACTGGACAATCCCATGCTGTGGGTACTTTATCCTTAGAGACATGAACCCGTTTCTTTCCCCAGGCCCTGGCAGCTGCTCCTGTGCCGCTCCTGCGCTGCTGAGTGCACACACCGACGCTGCTCCAGCTTAGGGAAGAGGCATGAGGCCAGATGGGATTGTGACAGCTGTGCTGGGCTGGGCACATGTAAGTGTCAAAGAACGCGGGTGCTCTTGGGCTGGGGCCAGGCAAGGCCTGGCAGTGGGTGCCTGGTGTGGGCTTGGCAGAGCCTGTCTGCTGCAGGAGGGATGGGGCACCGCTCCGGCCTAGCCTGCTCCAGGCCTGGGGGCCATGCTGTTAACCTTCCTGGTTCCCCTTGCAGCCTCTGGTGCCAGCTCAGAGCTTGCTGGTCCCAGCACTGCCGGCCCAGCAGCATCACGGCAGTCGCCTGGATCTGTGGAATTGGAGTCCAGCAGCCCCAGCCCCAGCAGCCAGGCAGCATTGGGGCAGGCTCTGGGACCTGAGGCACAGGAGACCGGCAGCCCAAGCACTAGTGGCCAGATGCCATCAGGGTCACGCCAGGGTTCCCCAGTGCGTGAGGGCAGCAGCCGCCCCAGCCCCCCTGGGCCTGACCGACGGCGACACCAAACCCGGGCCGACCGACAGACCCAGACACCCTACGCACGGCCCAGAGGACAGCGGGAGAGGAACTGATGGCCAGCAACACGTGCTGCCAGCAACACCCGCAGCCAGGCGGTCCCAAGGCTGTCCCGAACCTCCACATCACCTGAGACGTGCAGGCGCAGCACCAGCAGGCAGCAGCCATCGGCGGCATCCCGTGGCCCTGCACCACGGCAAAGCCGCAGGAGCAACAGACCTAGTGGGCCCATGCGGGTGCGAGACCGTTCCCGCTTGCAGCATCGAGCCCAAACTCCCTAAGCGCAGCCCAGAAGACGCTCCCAGGGCAGCTGCACACCAGCAGTACGAGCTGGGAGGAGCCCCTGCCGTCAGGCTGTGCCCAGGCTGTCCCAGTGCTCCCGAGCACGTGCCAGCCATAGCCGCAGCACTACAAGAGAGCGGCCATCAGCAGCATCCCGTGGCTGCAGAGCACGTCAAAGAGGCAGCACTTTAAGATCCACCGGGGCCGTGAGGGTGCAAGACTGCTCCCGCTTGCAACGTCGGGCCCAATCTCCCAGCACACGGCCCGGATACCTCAGTGGGACCAGCCGTGTTTCATCTCTGAGTGACCACTGTGATCCCCGTACACCGGCACAAGAAAGGTGTCCCTACATCTCTGGACTGGGAGATTCCAGGCTCCTTGGTTTACTTATTCCTCCTCGTGTCCCTTTCTCAAGTGGCAGCCTCAGGGGCCGGGCCCAGAGCGTTGTCCTCTGCCCGGGGTAGGCAGCCCCTTCCCCAGACCTCCGTCCTCGCGGGTTGCCCTTGGCTGGCTGCCCAGCGCCTTGGCCGTGGGCTTCGGGCCTCGCCCGCCCCGCAGCCGGCTCCGTCTTCCGTTTCAAGTCCGCACGCTGTGGCGGGACCCGGCCCCTGTCGGAGCCCCGGGCAGCTTCCGCGCAGCGGCCCGCCCAGCGCGGCCTCCCGTCTCCCGGCAACGCGGGCCCCGCCCGCCCGCCCGTCCGCCCGGCACGGCCCTCGCGGCTCGCCGTAGATCTGCGGAGCGGCGGCGGTGCCGCGGCCGGGGTGGTGGTGGTGAGTGGAGGGGCCGGTGGGCCTGCCCGTTTCTTGTCTGCGCTGTGTCTGTACCTGTCCCCGACACTGCGGGTCCGCGGTGGGTCTCGCCGGGGCTGCTCTTGCAGACGCGTGTCTCGGGCTCCGTCCGATCTCGGGGGTTGTCGTCCGGTGTTTTGTGGCCGGGGTGGGCATAGTTTGTGGCTTCGGAGGTTGTCGGCAGGTGTGGGGGCTCCTCCGGGTTGTGAGTGTGTGTGTGTGGGCATGGGGAGTGCTGCCGGCTCTGAGGAGTGTCTGTGGCTGCCGGCTGCCACGTTTAGGGGTGTCTTTGCGTTTGGGGGTGTCTCTGGGCTTGCAGCATGCCGCAGGCTTCAGGGGTGCTGCCGTCTGTGGGATGTTCCTGGGTTTAGAGTCGGTTCCTGGCTTTGGTCGCTACTGCTCGGTATTTGTGGTTCGGGGGTGCTGCCAGGCTGGGGATGGCACAGAGCTTGCAGTTTACACGGAGCAGGTTTCTGAGCTGGCTCCCAGACGGCTTCTTCCCGCTGCCCTGCAAGAGGGGGAGGCCTCGGTCACCAGCTGCCGGACAAAGCTGTGTTTTCTGGCCCAGCTTCTCAGCCTGCTCACCTGCCTCCGGTCAGCTCTGCTTAAGATCTGGCTTTCCCTGTGTTGTCTATGGTGTCCTCCTGCTGGAAGCTGCCTTCTGTTGCCCAGAGAAGGGAGTTTAACCCATGGGCAGGCTCAGCTGGGTGTCTTTGCTGGATCTGCCAGGGCTGGTTTTGTGAATTGTACATGGCACTAATGTGTGCTCCCCCAGTCTGCCCTTTGACCCGTTGAAATCAGCATCTGCTCCAGCCGAAAGAGATCCTAACCCTGGAAGTGCAACAGTGCCAGGAATGCACCTTGTAAGGTGCCAGTGTGTCCATGCTTTGCTCTCTGCCTCGGCATTCAGGCTGTTTGAGCAGCGCGGGTACCGGACTGGCTGCCCTTGGGAAGAGCTGGGAGCGCTCCCTGCTACCCTCAGGTGTTTTTAACTTGTCCTGACAGAGGTGAAATCACATCTGTCACATTTAATGTACTTATAGGATGGCACACATTGTGCTGGCTACTTTACTTTAGTATTAAATAGTGTGTTTCTGGTTTGAGTTTAATTGTTCTCTTGCTTGTTTTGAGTTTCTGATGCCCATCAGTCAGGGCCATCGATCCACGCTGGTTTTTGCTTTGTTCCTGTGTAGCCTTGACAGTGCCACAGGAGGGGCACTGGGCAGTGCTGCTGCACTGTTGGATACTGTGGTGGCCCTGATGAAAGGGGGTTGGTAAATCTTTTCCTGAGTCTAGCTGAAACTCAAGCGATCTTCTGCCAGTAGAGCTGCCGAGGCACTTTTGTCACTTGACAAGTTCACTAACTTTTCTTGGGTTCACCTTAGCTTCAGCTCTGAGATTGCCAGTAAGCCTTTAATTGTGGCAGACTTTACTCCTGTTGCATCTTCCTGTTGGTCTGTGTGCCACGAAGCGTTTTGTCAGCAGCTGTCTAGTGATGGAGAGACTTCCCGTGACGGTCGGCTGCTGGAGCATTCAGGAACAGGAGAGGGATATAACCTAACATTTTGAAGCTGGACAGAACTACCGCCTTGAATTTATTCTTTTTGTCCTGACGCATGTCAGATCAGCTCTGATAGCTTTCTTTGAATTCTAGTGATACCAGGGAGGGTCATGAATCTTTATTCTCACGGTAGGTTTTCAGCTGTAAATGCTTCTGCGTATTTCTACCAGCGTCTGCTTTTGTCCATATAAAAGCATCAGCTGGGTCTTTGGTTTTGTGGTCAATGGCATTGTTGTGTAGTCCAGTTCATCCAGCTCATATCAAGTTAGGTATAAGGAAGAAGTTCTATTCTGTGAGGGTGGTGAGGCACTGGGTCAGGTTGCCAAGAGCAGGGGTAAATGCCACATCTCTGGCAGTGTTCAAGGCCAGGCTGAACGGGGCTTGGAGCAGCCTGGTCTAGTGTGAGGTGTCCCTGTCTGTGGCAGGGGATTGGAACTGGATGAGCTTTAAGGTCTCTTCTAACCCAAACCAGTCTCTGATTCTGTGATTCTACAATCTGCATTTATCTCATTCCTTCTCCCTCTCTCTCTGTTTTGGGTAGCAGAATAATAATCTATTAAACAGAAGATTAACCAGGTGCATATGTCTCTGTTAATACGGAGTGGGAGAGGAAGGCAGAGGTGTCTCATCCGGACATGAGTAGCAGTGCGATGCGGTGGCCAGTTGTGGTGGTGTTTGGCAGCGGTGGTAGCTGCGGCCCTGTGCTGGCTCAGTGCTTCTGGCTCAACCTTGGTGCAAAGGTTGCCTATTTCTGGGCTGGTTCTGCCTGTACCCTTGGTCGGAGTCGGGTCTCTGTTGTCTGGAGTGTGACTTCATACCTTGTTCTGCTTTGGGAAGATTTTGGGTTGTTGGATGGGTGGGGCTGAGGGCAGGGTTGGCTTTGGGCTCCTGTATGATGTTGTCAGTGCAAGGACTCTGGCTATGTTTTGGCTTACCTCTGCTGTTAAATCCAGGTACATCAGCATCCAAGAAAGGAAGAAGTCTAAAGGCAGTATTCTTCCCAGCCAGTTCTGTTCTTGGTGTCTGTCTGTCTTGCGTCCGCTCTGGGAGTGGTGCCTGTGTAGAATGACGTCAAAAGGTGCTGGGACTGCTTTCTCGAGGAAGAGCTACAGGCTGAGCTCCGAGCCAGAGAAGTCCAAGGTCACAGGTATGAGCCTGTAAGTGCCAGGTAAAAGCGGGACTGCTGTGGACCAGGTGAGCGGCCCTTGCCTCATTTGAGATCAGCTGCCTTCCAGTTGCAGTTACCTTGCTGATGTGAGGTGCGGTGAAGGTGAAACTGAGTAAGTTCCTGAACTGAGAAGAGATTTTGGGAGGGACGTTCCTGTAGTAATAAGGACTTCAAAAAGTCATGTCACGGTGCTGTTTCTTTGGCACACAGCCCTGCGTCATGAGGCTGGAGAATGTGTTGTTGCCTGCCTTCATCCATCTGATTTTGGGAGTTCCCCTTCCAGGATGACCAACTTGTCAAGTTCTCAGATTAATTCTTTTCTGGGAAATTTTGGTTCCTGCTAGGCAGTCTGTTTTCTCTTGGACTCACCAATCCATCAGAATTGTGCTTATGAGACCACAGATCTGTCAAAGGAGACCATAAATTTGAGAGCACTGTTGCACCAGTGGGATTCCTGAGGATGTAGTTCCACCTGTGGGGACCAACTTACAGCCTCCCATTTGCTATTGTAGAGCAGCTCAAATTGGAAAGAGCCCTTGTTGAGGAGATGCACCCCATAATGCTGACTCCAGGGCTGCTGCTGAAGACAGATGAGAATTGACTTCTTGAAGCTGTGTTTTCCACTGTGTTATCTGCAAACTTGAACATGATTTTCCCACAGTTACCAGTTTCTTGCTTATAAGTGTAACTAATGTTTGATTTTACTCTTGCCTCCCTAAGCTCATTTCCTTCCTGTTTTTCACCAGGGATCGTGAACAGTAGGCTGCTGAATGATTACCTGCATTGTGTCTTTACCAGTGCTGATGGGAACCAGCCTGCAGCTGCTTACAGGTATTGGACATCTCATTCACTAGATGGCAAGTGATGATGTATCAGTGCCCAGCTATACAGGACTATGGTGGAAGGAAAGATATTTTAGTGCGACACAGTGATCTTTGTTATAAGCACGGCAGCACCTCGGTATAGAAATGACTCTTGGGGCTCGTCTTTTAGTGGCTTTTTCAAATTGTGGGGCTTGCTAGGAAGGATTCTTCAGATTTGTTTTTGCGTGAAAAAAATACTCCACACACAAAATCACTAGGCAATTTTTCCGAAATAAACAGGCAGGTAGGCATTCCCCTTATTTTTTCGGTTCCCTCTTTACTTGTAAGGAAGTACAAAACGCACAGGCTCTAGGTACAGGAATGAAAAACTGGTTGTCAGTGCCCTGTAAACTGAAGTCAAGGCTATTACTGATGTATGGAATACCATGCATTTCTCAGGCTGTGGAACTGTTGGTACTTTTATTATTAGGGGTCAGCAAAGGAAAAGAACCACGGAATTCCTGTTTAGTGTCTGTTTTCTCTTATTTGTTTTCAGTTCTCCTTCACCTTATAGCCCATAAATTTGTAGCTTTGGATGAGAAAACTTTCGCTTGCATTCAGCTGCTTTGTGTGGGACAAGTCAGACAGGTTCAGGGCTGGTGTGGCTGTGGCAGAGCAAGGTAGGCCTGTTGTTCCTGCTGGTTGGCTGTGCTGCAGAGTGGCTGGGCTCACATTCCAGGGGCTATACTTAGTACTGCCAGCTCAAATGTGAGTTCAGAGCTGCTAAAAATAGCTGTTGGCCTTCTCCACTCCTGGTGAGTGAGGCTTATGGCAGGGGTTTGCCACAAGCTCTCCTGCCAGCATACCTTGGAATATTCCATCTGCCTGAGTGTTTTGGTTTTCAGTATTTTGAAGTTCTTTCCCTGGTGATTAATGCCTTGAAAGCACAGAGCTGGTAGTTCGTTGGATTGGTCTCTCTGTTTTTTTCCTTCCTTTCTTCCTTCCAGCCTATTGCCTAGATTTGGCTATTTAATAGGTAGGACAGTAGCAGACAAATAGGTCTTGAAATAACATTTGCCATATGAGAGAAATTTTATGGTATGACATCCTGTCTTCAGAGGCCTAAATTCCTCACAGAGGAGCTCACTGCAAACATCTCTCTGTCTGTCTCTTCTCCTTCCAGAACTCCTGCTCCATGCTAGCTTCTGATGAAGCTGCTCTGCTGAAGGCACCCTCTCTCATGCCAACCCAAACTGATTTTTTGATTCCACTTCTGTGCATCTTCACATCCATCAGGCTTTCAAAAGGTCTCTCCCCACAGTCTTAGGAAAAGCTCTAGTCCTGCAGAAGTGGGACATTGTTCCGCAGATGGAAGTGCAAAGTGATGTATTGAAAGGGGAGCAGACTCAACATTGTGAATAAAATGATGGGCCCTGGGCTAATCTTTACTGCAGCGGAATGGGCTTGGGATGAGATACTGTCAGAAAAAGAAAGGAGGAAGTCAGGAATTGTTAGGCAAGGGATAAGGAGAATTATCATGAATAAATTTGTGGTTTACCCCCATCTCGAGTGCCATGTCATTTTAGTCTTGCCAGATCCAAAAGGGTATTCTAATGCTGGAGGGGTTTTGAGGAAGGATGAGAGCACGTCTGGTGTCTGGGATGGCTTTTTTACAAGGAACAGCTAAGTGAGCTAGCCTTGAAGAGAAAGAGCTAGAGAAGAGCATTATGAGAAAGTTCTCTAAAGTAGTGGCCCAGAGAGGGTGCACGAGAGAATTCTCAGTATGCAAACAAAATGGTTTTAGCTGTTGTCAAAGCATGCTTTCTTACTGCCACAAAATACTCCTGAGCAAACTGAAGACTCTTAAGATCCTTTGTGAGCTACTTTACTTGTTCCTGCTATATTGGGTCCTTGGTTCATTTATTGCCCCGACGTGGTGAGCAGCAAATTCCTCTGATTCATCAAAAGAAACACAGATCGATAGAACTTCCCAGTTCATGTCTCACAGCACAAGACTGTGTGGACACGTGTGTGTGGGCTGCAGCTCTTTAAAACTTGGAGACAGAATTTTCTGAATAGCTCCTGTGTATGTGTATTCCCCAGAAAGCACCTGACGTTCCAGAACCTGCAGGAGCACCTTGACCGGTTGCTAGCAGAGAAGAATGGCTCTGAAGACAGTCGGGGTAAGAGACACCGAGTGTCTGGTTTGTGCTTTCTGCTTGTACTGCTTAATTGGGAGGACAAGTTGTATCATGAAAGGCAGTTCCCTGAGTGAGCCTTGTTCTGTTCTCCTGTGCTCTAATTTACTGTACCTTTAAATCCTGCCTGTGAGGGGCTCATCAGCCATCCTTGGAGCAGGTCTGCTGGTGGACGTGGGGGAGCATATTTTCAGGTGAAAATGCCTGGAAAAGCTGTTCAGGGGCAAATGTTGGAGGTATTTCACTGGTAATGACATGCAGAGCCGTTGCTGTGACCAGCAACATGCAGTGCTTTCCTCAGTGGGAAATGCAGAGGCTTGTTGACAGTTGTACATATTGGTCTCCACTGTAAGTATGCCCTTTAGGCCTTGGGCTGTTGGCTGTATTCTTGCTAGCATCCATTTCCCTGAATGAATCAGGATGTGGCAGGATACAACCTGGCTCCTCTCCTAAAAAGAACTTTTCTTGCTGGCCACAATCAAAGTGTGATATGTTGGCCAAGCATTTGGCTCAGAGTTTAGTCTGGTCTTTAAATTCTGCCAAAGTAAGATTTTGCTGTGATGGGGAAAACGTAGCATATGTCCTGCCTGTTGCATAGCTAAGACGTTGTGTGTTGCTGTGAAAACCTCCTTTTAAATGTCACTGGTGTCTCCTTTCCAGAGGTTCTCATGGTGCAATGTGGGTAATGCTAGTTCAGTCTTCCTCCACTGCAGCAGAATCCAGGTGCTGTTGTAGGGTTAGCTGGAGACACTCATCGGCTGTACTGCTAAATCCTGCACAACTTTCCCTAAGAGTTTTTTCTGCCACTCTTGTTTCAGATCAGGTAGCAGAAGGCCGGCTTGGTCCCTCTACTGTGGTGTTGGACCACACAAGCGGTTTTGAGGGGCTCCTGCTGGTGGATGATGACTTACTTGGGGTGAGTGTGGTGCTGGGAGCAGCAGAAAATGGTCTTGTGGGACTAAAAGCACTTGGGGTTTCTTGGTTTGTTCTTCATAACAGATCCCTGTCATTGGGTTTGTAGTGTGTGGTAAATGGAGTCTACCCAGAAGGCTGCAGCATCCTGAAGGAAATGAGCTCTTCTGGGTCTATCAGTAGCCCTAAATCTCAGCAAGCTCTGAGTGGAGCTTCGAGGGAGTGAAAGGATTACCATGGCCCAAGGGCTTGCTGAAGAGCTTTCTCTAAACAAAGGCCAGCAGCCAGCTTTCCTGCCCAGGCTTTCAGCAGACTGCCTCTTCCTTGCCTCCCTTCTGGTGGCTAGAGGCTGAAGCTGAGGCTGTCCTTTCTCCTTTGTTTCCACTAGCTTGCTGCTTGCTCCTTAGCTGGTGCTCCTCATGCAGTAAATCAGTGGAAAGAATCCACTGGAGTGTAATCCTTTCCTACTTGATCAATTTCTGCACTCCTTTCACCCCTTCACTGAGGACATGCACCCCGTGTTCCTGTGCTCATGCTGTCCTTAATCAGTGTATCATTTTTTACTTCTAGCAGAGGAGGTTGCTCTGATCTCCCTTTTCCCTTTGACCCCCTGCTGTAGCTTACCTTGGCTGTACCTAGAATTTACCCTTTACGTTGCATCAGACTGACTTGCCTGTGATTTCCTTGTTGCTACCTTCACCTCTTCTTCATGGTCTGTTGTGTTACCTGCCAGTCCTGGCCTTTAGTCTGGACACACTGAAGCTATAGGGTTTTTTTAAGTTGTCCAGGTTTCAGATGTCTTTCCTATATAATAGTCATTTTTGAATACCTGTCACATCTCACTGGGAACCTGTCCTTCACAGTGTTGGCCTTGTACTGCTGCCATGCTGCATGCTTCACTGGGGTTCATTGAGTATGGATGAGCTGTGGGAAGGACCTGGATGGCTTTCCAAGGCTCTGAGTACAGCTGCTGGGATGGGAAAGATGTCCCATCTCTTTCTTATACTGTGCTTGTGAATAGCTCTCCATCTACCTTTTTGCCTGATTTCAAAATACCTTTTGTTTGTTGGTCCAGGTGATTGGCCACAGTAACTTTGGGTCCATCAGGGCCACAACGTGCGTGTATAAAGGTAAGGAGACAAACCAGCTATGTGTTCAGAAAAGACCCTGGGATGAGTGTATGGAGAGTTACACAACTAGAGCTCAGGAAATCTGAATAAGTTTCAGATCTTGAACCTTCTCTTCCCACCTTCATCCACTGGCTTTTCCAGGAAGTCAGAAGGATGGAGGATTGTGTGGTGCTGGAGTGAAGAGGTGGGAGGGGCATGCTGGGGATGTCCCGAAGCTCCTTACAGTATCACATTTATTTCTGTGGGAGCAGTGTCAGGTTTGGCTTCTCTAACAACAAGCCAGGCAGCAGGGATTCACTGTGTGGCATCTCTTTCTTTCAGGGAAATGGATTTACGAGGTGCTTATTTCCTCCCAGGGACTCATGCAGATTGGCTGGTGTACTCTCAACTGCAAATTTAATCAGGAGGTAATGTAACTGCTGCACATGGCACAGGGTTACTCTGTGTTCCTCTACTGCTTCTTAGGTCAGTGTGGAGCATTGCATTGGTTCTGTGCTCCTGCCCTGCTGGCAGGTTGTGCCCAGTGCACACACTAGAAATACCAGGTCTGCTGTTTTAGAGATCTTCACTAGACTCTTTGGTCTGTGTTCACAGAGTGGTGCAGACTGTGAAGGTCTTGTACACTGGGTGTGTTGCTATGCTTTTGCTGCACATAGCTAAGAAGTGTAGACTTTCCCCTTGCATCATCTCTGGAGAGGGTGTGGGTCTGCAGTGCTGGCAGCCAGGCTCTTGGGATGCCCCTCATCAGCTAGTGCTGCTGGGCTTTTTTGTCCAGGAGTGGCAGGCCCAGGCCAGCTCTTGGGGTGTTTGGTGCTGGGAAGGGATGTCAGGTGCAAAGTTTCATTAACTTGCCACTCTGCAACATATGAGAGAGGAGATGATGGTCATTCTTCAGGGCTGCTTTAACAGAAATTAGAAGTGTAGAACGCCAGTACTCTTCTTCTGACCCAAAACTGAGTAGCAAGTGGTGTATTTCTCTGAGCCACAGATCACATGCCACTGGATTTGTACCTAGAATGAGGACTTTTCTCAGGTAGAACATGTGTGCTGTCAGCTGCTCGCGTCTCCTCCTTAAAGATGCGCTTGTGATAAGAGGGATCGCCCCATGCTTGGTCTGGTCTGAGTCTCCTCTTTGATACTTTGGTGCAGGAAGGAGTTGGAGATACACCAGATTCATATGCATATGATGGAAACAGGGTGCGCAAGTGGAACGTGACTACTACCAACTATGGCAAAGTGAGTAGCTGTCCTCCCAGAAACAGGATGCAGAGGAAGGAGAAGAAAACAGGTGGCTTCTGCTCACTGGACTCTCCAGGGCCTTGTGGAACACCCTCAAGCTGCCCCTCCTGCTGCACTCTGCTGTTTTAGAGGCTGAGTGCCATCAATTGTTTGTACTTTAGGGGTGCTGGACATGCTGTCTGGGTGCTTCATTTGGCAGCCTCAGCTGTCTGATTCCCAGTAGTGTTGCTGTTGGCCTCTGGAAGGTTCTGGTTCTCTGTAGCACACCAGAGGATGATGCAGTGTTGGGAGAAATGTGTGTTTGTTCCTGTGCATGTTCCTGTTACTGGAGGGAAAAAGATGCCAATCAGTGGCTTACATGCAGTTTCCAGAAAAAGCTATGTGAACTGGAGTGAGAAGGAGCTCTCTCTTCCTCAGCCCTGAAACCCATGGGATTGGTTGTGTTTCAGACACTCTTTTGATGTGGGAATACCCTGGGTATATATTTAACCTTTTCTCTCCCTTTACTGCAGTCTTGGGCAGCAGGAGACATCGTCAGCTGTCTGATAGACCTTGATGAGGGCACCATTGCTTTCTGCTTGTAAGCATTTTTGCCCGGTTGTCTGCTTTGTTGATGTCTGTGTGGTGTGAAACATTGTTTCCTCACTGCTTAGCAGGTTGCTGAGCCCTATTTCTGCCCTCTCCCCTTTAAGTTCCTTGGTAGTTCCATCCTGTTGCTTTTCTGCGTTATATTCAGAAACCATCTAAATGAGTCTCCTAAGTTGAGGTGGAAGCATTTGGCAGAAAGGTGTTCAAGCTGCAAAGTTTGCTAGGATTTTGGAGGGGAGGGCATCTCTTTTGATGCTTAATACTACAGCTGGCTGAATCACCCTGATTGCTTTTGTGGTTGCTGTAGACCTTGCCTGTCCTAGATTTACAAGGAGCAGTGGAAAGTCTGATGAACCTCTAGCCTCCAGCTCCCATGCTCAACAGGCAGAGGCCAGGCTGAATAAGAATTGTTCCCTGACCCCGTAAACTACAGCCTGGACAAGTCAGATGGAATTTAAAACTATTTGATGCTCCATGTCATCTTTTAGAGAAGGGTAGATTGAGGGCATTATCCTTCTATCTCCACCAACATACATGGATGAGGCCAAAAATCTCACCTGCCTTTCAAATGACCTGCTGGTTATTTCGTGAGGTTTTGGGTTGCCCTTGAAGCTTCACGGGCTCTGCATGTGGTGCAGACTCGAGTGCCTGCCTGTATGAAAACGGAAGTGTTGCTGTGCTTCTCATGGCTGCTACTCAGCAGAGCTGTGGTGTTTGTATGTGTGCCAGATTAAGAGTGATGGGAGGCACGACTGACTGGTGTGTCTGTGTTGCCATGTTCCTGGGAGGGGAAAACAGATACCTGGATTGCCCAGTTAACCTCAAAACCCTCCTGCTGTGACTAAAATATTGTGGGTTTTCCTTCTTTCAGGAATGGCATGTCTCTGGGGACTGCTTTTGATAACATCACGAGGGGTGCTGGAATGGCTTACTTCCCTGCCATCAGTCTCTCATTCAAAGAATCTGTGGCTTTTAACTTTGGAAGCCGTCCACTCCGATATCCTTTGTGTGTAGAGAAGGAGGTCTGAGGGGAGAAGAACATGTCCTGAGACCATCTTTGGAGGCTGCAAAATACACGTACCTGACTGCAGGTCACTTTAATTTGTTAGCACTTGTTCCCACAGCAGGGTCATGGAGACAAGAATCAGATACGTCCTCAGCTGGAGCAGAACTGCAGGGCACACAAACATGAGTGCTGGTCCCTGACAGCTTCTGAAATGAGCTTTGCTTTCAGCTCTGAATGAGCAACTACTGCTGCAGCCTGGGGCTACCTGTGCCCAGACACCCTGATCCTTCAAAGTTCTCACTGTCCAGTTTTGGAAACCCTAATACTGCTGAGCCTCTTGGCCACTGGTCTTTTCTACTTCCCATCCATATAGGACTTCCTCAATATTGCTTATACCATGTCAGAAGTGGGGATAAGAGCTTGTGGCTTACCATCCATTTAGAAGGCACTGAGGTTTGAACTATGACTGGGGCATGTGTGGGTATCAAGTAAAGTAGAGACTCAGTCTTTCCTAGCATTAACAAAAGAAGTCCTGAGAGGATCAGATTGCGTTTTACCTTAACACTTGCCTACTTATCCAGTGGAAGGTTACTGCCCTTTGCAAGATCCTCCTGTTGCAGACTTAATGAAGGCTCACAAGCTGCTAGGCTACTTGAAGAATGTGATCCATATTGGAATAGATGTAACAGTAAGCTGTTGTTCTTAGGTGGATCTGTGGGGCACCACACTGGAAAATGTGGTTCTGCACTTCTCAGCACATGCTGACAGCTCACATGTTTCCACATACCTGGAGTCTAAATGTTTGTATGCTTTTGCATAAGCTGGGCTTGTTGGCTTGAAAAATGGGATTCCTAATAGTTCCAGGAGTTAACTTAAATCGTAGTGGGCTTTACTGTTCTCAGTCCTGCGAGGTTTCATTCCTGGTATACAGGAAGTGGTGTTTGTCTGGGTCAGAACTGCTGGATTTTATTTTGCAGCCTTGAGAGAAGCTTGTTCATATCCTAAACTTTTTACTGCTTTCCTAGTGATGTGGTGAAATTCTGGCAGGTCTGCCTTGAGAACTGTTTTGGCTGCAGCACTGTTGACTTTGAGAGATGATCAGTTTATGCCATCTGCTATGATTGTGGTTTGAATGGAGACCAGCTTTACTAGTTGACCTTCTCTGCAGGGATTCCCATTTACAAAGTGGGAGTCATCTACACTTAAAACGCTTTTGGAAAAACCTTATCAAGGTGTATCCATGTGGCTAATAGTAACTGACATCTCTACTGCATGACAGCTTTCCAGAGGCATGAGCCTAGCTGCTTTGCCATCCTGAATTCTCATGTTCAAGGTTTTTACTGCAGTCAGCCTGTAAAAACAGTGGCTGCCCTAGCCCTCCGGTTCATTCAGTCACTGGTGTATAGGTGGATTGGGCTGGATCCAAGCTGTGTGATTTTCTGCATTTGTCATTGCAGGAGGGGAAGCTGGTGGAGAAGGACACGTCCATGTGGCAGCTGCAAGGAGAACCCACAGTGTTGATTACGTTAGCCCACATATTCAATTATTTCTCCCCTCTTCTGGTGAGTTTTGTCCATCTATTAAAAGCTTCTGTAGATGCCTGTTACTGTGCTTGCAAGGGGATGTAAACCTCAGCTTTTCGTGGGAGGTGACTGTGCCTTGGAGTACTGTTAACGTGGCTCTGTGTCTTAGTGCAAGGTGTATCTGGTGGAAGATGTGCTCATGACGTTCCTGTTGAGCATCCTTGAGCGAGGAGGAGCCGTGGAGGCCCATCCCCTTATTCAGCAGCTGCTGGATCTCATGTGGCTTCTTATGGAGGTGAGTTGCTAGGGTGCTGGTTCTTCCCCAGGGATCACAAGGAAACCTTGGGAGGGGGTTGTGCTGAGGACAGGGTTCAATACTGAATGGCTCAATACTGAATGGTAGTGGTGATACTAGCAAAGAGCTTACAAGGCATTTATAAGCTTCTCCTACTGGCAAAGGAACTGGTTATGTTGAGTAACTTCCTGCTTCTGAGAGCATCAAGTTTATCAATGAGTTGGTCTCTTGGGTGTTTTTGATCCTTACATGACTGTGGAGGTCCTAAATTCCACCACATGCCCCAGGAGATAGATCACAGTGTGCAGGACTGGGGTGGAAATGGGCACTGCACTTTCACCACCTCCAGCACCATTGGGAAAAAACCTCCAGTTTCCCATGGCCCTTTGTGTGCAAGCTGGATGTGGTCACTCATTGCAGGGACATTTGTTTCGCACAGCCTTTACTAGCCACTGGAAAGCTGCTGCTGCTGGAGGGTTAGGGTAGTTCCACAGAGCCAATCACTGCCAGAAACCTGCTTGGAGACAACATGTCTGTACTTTGGGGTAACAGTTAACAGATGGACAATTAACAGCACTGGACCACTGCTGCTTGCCTATGAGTTGGACTCAAAAGGACAATTTCATCATCACGTTTACTTTTCTCCTTTCTGAATTTTTTCTCAAAGATGGTATGTTTGATAGGCTCAGGGGATATGAAGATGGGTGACTGCCCAGCTAAAGAGGACCTGAGACTTTGGGGTTTCTTTAGGTGATTTTTGGGTTTGTTTTACTAGTGCAGGAACTTGTTTTCCTGTAGCAAAGCGATGGCACCAACTTCTGCGTGGGCTCTCCTATGGAATCAGATGGACAGCCACTGTGGGTTCAGAACGCCTGCTTTTTCCGATCTGAAGTGAATGCTGCCCTCCAAGGTCACACTCTGGGAACTGTAGCTGTTCCCTACTCGATGCTGCTGCTGTTCAATGTCTTTTTTATTTTCTCAGGAGTATGAAGTGCACGAGTGTCTCAAGCAGCTACTGATGTCCCTACTGCGGGCTTACAGGTTCTCCCCCATCATCCCAGACCTGGGATTACAAGTGAGTTGCACTTCTGAATCCTCAAGAATCTGTGACTAGGCAGCATCTGTTATGTCCCCTTGTCCAAAGGTACACGATGTTTTGGATTTTGCAGTTGTTTGATCTAGAGATAGCAGTTCTGTCACGTTGAATCTATTGGAGAGTCATAGCCTCTTCTGCAGGTGGAGTCACTTTTGCTTTTTCTGTTTCCTTAGATTCACTACCTCCGGCTCACCATAGCAGTCTTGAAGCATGAGAAATCCCGAAAATACTTACTCAGCAATGTTCTGTATCCTTTGTGCCTCCTAGTCTCAGTTCTCCCTGCCCTCAATAATGCAGGCGAGGAGGCTTCAAGGATTTGAAGGTCTTGGGAGGCAGAAGCCACCCTGTCTTTGAAAAGTAATTTTTAATTGCTCGGGTTTCCTCTGTCAGTCTGACACCATTCTCTACAATCTCCTGCTTTGAGGAGGTGGAGCAGTGTCATATAGTTCACATCATAGTCACAAAGAACCTCATTTCTACCTGACTGACATCTCTAATGTCACTAGAGCAAAAAAGCTTTCAGGCAGTCCAGCTGCTGTGCTAGCATTTGAGCAGCTGCTGTGATAACTGCCTGGGGCTTCTCCCAGGAGAAGGGGGCTCTTGATCTGGTAGGGCTTTGAGTGATTGTTCGGAAAGGAATCTCTCCCTACAGCTCTGGAAACAAACCCTGTATATTCTCCTGGCATAGCTTCTGTGCTTGCTTTAACTTGGCTGCAGCTTTGATGTGCTCCGTTCTGTTGTATTCTTCTACATTAAGAGCCCACTGCGTGTGGAGGAGGCTGGTTTGCAGGAGCTCATTCCCACCACATGGTGGCCAAACCGCTTCACCAAGGAGGTGAGTAAGGGCGCATCCACTAAGCAGACTGAAGAGATTTTGTGGCCTGCTGTCCCATCATTTTCTGGCTGAGGAAATTGGATGGTCCATGTTTCCAGCTGCATTAGTACTGGTGCATCCTTCAGAGTTGTGTGAGAGCTGTAGCCTGTCCATTGCTCTGTCATCTTTACTGTCACCTTAGAAGGGATGTTTGGAGTGTGTTGCTTAGGACAGGGAAGGGGGACATTTTCTCTGGCAACAGATCTGAAAGGAAACCTCACAGCATCTAAGGAATTCCAGGTTGACATGGGTAACCTCAAAAGATCTCTTGCCCTTACTCTTTACAAGGCCAGGGAAGGCCTGTGTAGGTGTGCTGCCAGTCACACGCTGGCACGTTGTTTCAGGGAGTTTCTGCTCTCCATTTGGCAAGATGTTTTCCCTGTGAAGAGTTCTCCTAGTAATCAGTGTCTGTCCCCAACCAGGGCAAGGAGAATAAGGAGGTGAAGGAGGAGAGTGCTGAGGAGAGACTGAGGCGGCGGGCATATGAAAGAGGCTGCCAGCGGCTGAAGAAACGCATTGAAGGTCTGTGAGGAAGGAGGGAAATTGTCAAGATCCCAAACCTTTTGTTCAGTCAAAGGGACCAACCCTTGAGCTGTTTCCAAATTCCCTTCACAATGTCAAGTCCAGCTGTGTTCCTGCCAGGATGGGCTGTGCTGCGGAGGTGGGGACTAGCCATGCCATTATCTGATAGAGGGTTATGAGTGCTGGGACCCAGGTGCACAGACCTGCAGGATCCCATCACTGAGCCGAACTTGCCTTCAGGAGTATTGTTTATGTGGATGGGTTTATTGCTGGGTGGTGGGGGAGAAAATTCTCAGTGATGTGATTAGCTTTCTGCTGGCACCAGTTCTTCCTGGGCCCCTGTGCAGATGAGGTGGCCTTTCTCCTGGGGACGGGGTACTGCAGTTGGGGTTAGTATGGGTAGTTACTGCTTGTTTTCTGATGGCAGATGTTGTCTCCATTTTAGTGGTGGAAGGTCTCCAGGTTCAGATTCTGAAGCTGCTGCTGAACAACAAAGACAGAGGGGGGGTGAGTGCCCTGTGAATCTTCCGCTGCAGTATCCCCACATCACAGGACTTGTAAGGTGTAGATTTACCACCTGCTTTTCCTCCTGCCAGGGGGAAGCCTCCAGATACATCTTCCTAAACAAATTCCGCAAGTTTCTTCAGGAAAATGCTAGCAATAGAGGGGTAAGTCAGAAGGTCGGCCTTCCTTCAAGCCTCATCTTGAGCACTCTGGCACATTCAGACTGGGAACTCAGCCCTTTTGACCAGGCTGCTTCCAGCAATTTATAACTGAGGTCTAGATATGGCAGGGTGTGGGGAGAAGGTCTAAGGCTAGAAGCCAGGCAGCTTATCCAAGTCCTATGCAGTCATCTGTAGGAAGGTCGTCCTTGGGCACAGCCTTAGGTGGGAGCTGAATGACCTCCTAAAACCTCTCGGGGAGCATGGCTGTGGAGTGCTCTGCCACAGCTGGCCTGCTGGCTTTGGCATCTTCTTCACTGCCTGGGTGAGGACTGTTCTGGCCCTGAAGCAGTTTGTTGGGCTGCAGGTTTGGGTAGGCATCTGCTGTTGCAGGAAACCCTTTCTTCACCTGCATCTCTGTGTTCATGATCAGCCCTGTATTTCATGGTGGAGCACATTGTGTCCATCCTCCTCTGTCAGACCAGCTTGTTATTTCAGTGACCAGGACTTTCTAGAGGTGGAAACTGCTTCCTACCATTAGGGCTGGCCTCTCTACCAGTGCTGGATGCTAGAGATGCTAGCAAGGCTGAAAACACCAGAGTTTCTGCCTATACCATGTGTCCACTGGGACTAAGATGAACTTTCACACCTGCCCTGATGGCTGAACTCTCATTCGTGCCCTAGAACTTGACTGTGTTGTGCCCGCCAGAGTACATGGTGTGCTTCCTGCACCGCCTTATTGCCGCCCTGCGTTCCTTCTGGGATGGCCACAAGGCGAAAACCCCAGCCACAGTGAGCAGTGAAGGTAAGGCCTGGAGGAGATGCTTTGAAGGCCTTTCTGTGGTCAGGACAAGGCTTACCTCTTGGCAGTGCTGTGCAAGATGTTGGAAATGTTCTGTTTCTCATGGGTGCCTGAGCCTTCTGTCACCCTGTTTCCATAGTTCCCAGTTCACCCTGGGAGATTCCTGTGTGCAGACCTATTCCAGTAAACATCAGAGCTGAGGCTTGCAAAGGGGCACCTGTACTTTTTGCTGTTTCTTGTTTCCTTATTTGCTCTGAAGCAGAGTCCAGTATTGATTATGGGTCTGTAGAAGGGCAGCTCAGTCATCCCATAGTCAAAGTTTAGGGGAAGATATTTGTCTGGTTTTGTGATTCCCAGACAGTGGGATTAAGGGGAAACCAAATCAGTGCCAGTTGCTTTCCCACTCTCGGACCCTGGCTTGCCTGTCCTGCCATCATCTGCTTGGCACTCCCTTTTCTTTCTTTAGGCTGGCCTTCTCTCAAGAGTCAGTAAGTTCCTTAATGATTCCTGTAGGACTAATTGACAGAGCTAGAGTAGCCAGACTGAGAGCTGCCGGGGTTTCTGATGATCTAGTTTCCTCCAGTGGCTGTTGCTGGGAGGAAGGAAGTGCTGGGAGGTTTGTTGTCAATAGCTATGGGTTACTTCTGTTTCTGTGTGGATCTAATGCTTGCTTCACTGCAGAAATCACCTCTGCCTTTATGGCTTGTGCTTTATGACAACAAAAGTTGTCACTGAATATTAGTCCAGGCTGGGCCCTGAGGTCTGTCACAGGAGGACTTACATGTCTGTGTGGATCCTGAGAATGTGACTCATGGAAAAATCAAATCTTCTCTGCTTTAGAGGCGTATGTCCCTCCTCAACTATTCTATAATGGCAAGGTGGATTATTTTGACCTTCAGCGACTTGGAGGTCTCCTATCTCATCTTAAGAAGACTCTGAAAGGTAAATGGTCTTATTTCCAATACCTACAGCCACGTCCTGGCTGGAGTTCATTCAAGAGACATCCCAGGGAGGGAGGGAGCTGTGGGTAATGAACTTGATTAAATTTAAGGAAAGGAGATTTGAATTTGAATGAGATGCAAGTTATACTGAAGAAGACACCATCCTTCTTGTGTTGAGCATCCTTTAAGTTTACAGTTTACTGTTTATATCCATGAATGGGGCATGTGGCTGGTGGAGTGGAATCATAGCAGTACCCTGTGGTGTGGTACTCTTGCTGCACCGTAGCCACGGGGTGGGAGCTGTGAAAGAGCTGACCATCTGCCTGGCTTTGCTGGGTGTGAAGGATGCCCATGGCAGGGGGGTTGGAACTAGATGATCTTAAGGTCATTTCCAACCCTAACTATTGTATGATTTTATGTCCAGGATTTACTTGCTATACCTCTTGGGGCAAGCAAGAGCAGCCCTTTGTACATACTGCAGCTGTGTCGTTGTATGCAGCATGCTACTCACACAATAGACATCCCTTTTGGAAGGTTAGAAACCCCTTGCCATTCCATTGGACTTGGTTTGTCTCTGGTTTTTGGCTCATGTGGCACTTGCCTTTAGCTCAGATCTCCTTTCTCCTTCCCCAGTGTGTTTGCAAGATTCAGAAAATTTTCCCTGTCTCAAATTGCTCCCTGGCTGTTCAAAATAAGATTACTTAACTTGAGAACCTTGCCATCTCCTCTGGTCTCTAACCAAAGTCTTCCTGGCCAGCTTTAAAGACAAGGCTATAGATTAGAGGACACATTGGTCAGGCTTTGTGCAGCATAGCCATCAGCACAGCCTTCCTCTAAGCTGAGAATGGTTTCTGGTCTGAGTCACAGCCCTAGTGACTTGGGGACATATCATGGGAGAACATTGAAGAACTGGGTTCTTAAAAATGGTCTCCATCCCTGAGTTTCCTTCCCTCTGCTAGTTCATTTTGCTCCTGATGGTTGTCCTCTGGTTCCTCAGTTATTCTATTTGTTGCTGGTAGGACCAGGAACAGAAATGGGTCCTGAGTGAGCAGCACCCATTGCTGCTTGGTCTCCGCTGCGTTAGCAAGGGCAGACCTATTCCACATAAGGCAGCTGGGGGGTCGGTGAGCTTGTTCTAATACAGCATCCTCCTCTACTGTCAAGAAGCAGGAAAGAGGATGAACCTAGGTCTGTCTCATGGGAAGCAAAGAATGATTCCTGTGTTCACAGCTGCTTTGGTGTGCTCTATGCAGATGACCTGGCTGCAAAAGCCAATGTGCTGATTGACCCTGCAGAGCTGCAGGCAGTGACTATGGATGATCTCGATGAAGATGAGGAATCGGCAACATCAGCAGCACAAGTGAGCCAGGATTTACTGTAATTCACCTGTGGGGACCCTGGTGCTGGCACAGCAAGCTCAGCCTCTGCCTAGAAAAGCTTTACCTTAGATGAAGGCAGAGTCTGGGCCAAGACTCTTAACAATCCATGGACAACCAGATAAATAGCTTCACTTGCTTGAAGGTTGCTGGAGATCGGCGAAGTCCTGGATGCACCAAGTTTGAGCAGTGAAATTTCCTCTGCTCTGCTCTCTCACTACCCATTGATCTACGTACGTCCCTTCCCGTCCGTT
This sequence comes from Ara ararauna, assembly GCA_028858755.1. Lineage (NCBI taxonomy): Eukaryota > Metazoa > Chordata > Aves > Psittaciformes > Psittacidae > Ara > Ara ararauna. The sequence continues at coordinate 19,828,785 of CM054385.1, read as the reverse complement.
GCAGATCTTGGTGCTTGCATTTGAAAGGGTGCACGGCAACTACAGACAGAGCAACTTCTTGGTTGCAGAGCTGCTGCTTGTACTTGGCATGTGCCCTTAGAGGAAGGAATATCCATTTGCTAACCTGGCACTGCTGGCCCAGACAAGATAGGGAAGGTACATGCTCGCCTTCCAGTGACCATGGTTCATCTTTACCAACATCTTTGCAGGGATAAGGGAGGAATAGTGGGCAGCCAAACAACTAGAACTGTTTTTTCTTTGATTTCAGTCTCAGCGTCCCTCTGCTGCCCTGGCCATTGGAGGAGCTCTTGCCAGACCTGGCTGGCTCAGCTCCCCCACTTTGGGCCGTGCCAACCGCTTCCTCAGCACAGCAGCCGTCAGCCTGATGAACCCGCGGCGGCCTCTTGGAGCTCTGGAGAAGATTAAAGTGCGCACACTAAGTGTGGAGCAGCGAACAGAGGAGGACAGTGAGTACCTCTGCTGCATGTTAGTGTGGCCCAGGTGATCCCTAGGAGAATGGCATCCTTTCCAGCCTACACCATTCTATGATTCTATGACATAGAATCGTAGAGTCATAGAATAGTTAGGGTTGGAAAGGACCTGAAGATCATCCAGTTCCAACCCCCCTGCCATGGGCAGGGACACCACAAACTAAACCACGTCACCCAAGGCTCTGTCCAACCTGCCTTGTACACCACCAGGGATAAAAAAACAAACAAACAAACAAACAAACAAACTGACATGCATGACCTGGGTCTGTTTAAACAGATCTGGGAGGTCAACCTGATGCATGCAGTGAGATGGGAATGGTATGTTAGTATATCTAGTGAACCACATGGGCTGGGAAGGGGCAGTGTGTTAGAAAGACACAGCAGGGCTTTGGCTTCAGAGGGGTGCAGGCAGAAACTGAGGTGCCAGAATGCCTTGCTGAGAATCTCTATTCTGTCTGGGGGATGCATTGCAGTTGAAGGCAGCCATGGAAATGAGGGTCTCTTACTTGGCAAACCCCCAGAGGAGCCAGATCAGCCCATCACAGAGAACTCTCTCCTGGAAGTCCTGGATGGGATAATCATGATGTACAACCTCAGTGTCCACCAGCAGCTTGGGAAGGTAAGCAGGAATCCATTCCCCCAGCATCCATGCTTCGACACTGTCTGTTTCCTGCTTATTTGGTGACTGTGTGTGCCTTTTTTCTTCTCCCAACTTCCATGGGGGATCTGGCTGCATGCTTGTGTGTCTAGGACAAAATGCCCTCATTTGTGTTTGGAATCTGCTGTTTTTTCAGATGGTTGGTGTGTCAGATGATGTGAATGAATATGCCATGGCGCTGAAAGACACAGAGGAAAAAATCAGCCGCTGCCCAAAGAGGGTAAGTGTCTCTGCATTTCCAGCTTCCTTCTCTGGTGAGCCTCAGTATCTGGCAAAAAGGATGAAGCACAGTGGGTGATTTCTAGCCTTGGAGCAGCCAATGTCTTGGATGGGGTAGTAACCTATGCCTGGAGCTGGCAGCTGCATTTCATAGTGTGCCAATCCGTTGTACCACGGGCTCAAGGAACAGAGGGACTGAAGCAACCACTTCAGCTTCTCCCAGACAAGCTGATTGCAAAATTCCATGTGCTGCAGGTAGATGCCTTGGAGATGGTTTCCTGGGGTGAGGACTCTCCAGTGCTGGACTGGATGCCTCTGTCCAATTCCAGCTGCAAGAGACAGTGTACCTGATGATGTTAAAAAAGTATCTGACAGGAGGTGACTCTAAAGCTGCTGCCCACCCCAGGCTAGCATCTGCGTCAGGCCTTGTAGGCTGCTGCTGAGAGTGATGGGTGCTCTTTATAGCACTGTTTCCCACTCTCTACGTAGAAAGACTGCTGATCACTTTCCCTTCTGCCAGTATTCCTTAGCTAGCCCCAGGGTGGTATTTGCTTTTGCATTGTTTGTCCAGCTCTGGAAAAAGAATGCTATAAATGGCAGTGACATCTGCCCTCACATCTCTGCACTCTTTTCAGAGGAGAGACATCCATGAGGAACTGCTGAAGAGCCAAAAGGTTTTCTCTGAGAAGCTCAATCACCTAAGTCGACGCCTTGCTTGGATAAATGTCACCATTTATTCAAAGGTGAGTGTAATGTGAGCAGCTCAGGCAAGACCAAGCCAGGTGCCTCTGTTTCTGTGCTGCTTAGCTCACGTGTTACAAGTGTCTTTTTCCCTGGTGTTGGAGCATTACCAATGATCTCTGGGGCTTGGTTTTCCCTTCTTGTGCATCAGAGACTCCTTCCTAGGCCTGGGCCCTTCCTGTCTCAGACTTGGTCCCATTGTGTTTGTTAGGGTATAGCCTAGTCTGTTCTGAGCTGTGCATGGTGCTGTAGGCTTTCCCTTGGGGCATCAGAGGGTGCAGGTTGAAGGGAGGTTCAGTTCTTAGGGCATGTCTGGAGGATAGAGGCTACTCTAAGCCATTTCCCTGAGCTATGGTGTATGTCACAGGGAGATCTCTTTAGTGCTGCTTTTGCTGAAATCTGAAGGATCCAAGCCTGAGCGATTTTGTTCAGGTGTTCTGTCCTTCTTCATTTGGTTCCCACATAAAGAGAGTGCATTCTGCAGTTAGTAGCACAATGACTGTTTGCACAGGTTGTCTTTTTTTCCCCTGCACTCACCATTTTCCAGGATAAAATCTCTGGTGTGTTTTCTCATGAGCAGTTTTGTTGTTACACTCCACTGATGTCCCTGTCTTCCCTTGCACATTGCCTTGCCCGATCTCTGTAGCTTTTTTTGTGCTGCGGAAGAAGACACATTTTCCTGAACATGCTGTAGTAACAGGGTTCCCTGAGCATGCATGTGTCCCAGAATGTAAACAGGATGGGTAGTTCATACGAGCACATTTGGCAGAGCTGAAGTGGCTGATCCTGACTCATGAGCTCTTTGCTTGTTGCCTCCTTCGCTCCCAGAGCAGGATGGCAAGGCACAGTGCTGCGCAGCAGCTCTCCAGCTCCATTAGCATAGCCCATGCTTGCCAGAAAACAGGCCTTTCTTCCCAGACTGTTCTTGAAAGGCAGAGGGGCATTACCAGTGTATATTGCAGGTATCGCCACAATGCCCATGAAGAAACACTGTTCATGTCTCTACATGATCTGTTATCATTAAATGCAGGTGCCCACCTCCCATCAGAAGCGTGGTGTCACCTTTCTGTGTGAATCAGCAGCATTTGGGAGTGAAGGCTACAGCCTTCTCCACTTGTGCTCCTGTCCTGGTCTGCATGGCCCCCAGGGAGAGCAGCTCACTAGATGACTTGGGCTGTGAAATGTGCCCCAGGAGCTGAGCGAGCTTGCTCTGGAGAGGAATGTGGCTGCTCAGAGGAGTACGTCCATACTGCCTGTACCTTCAGGGCTCCATCTCACAGCCATCACAGGTCCCTGCTGTCTCCGGTGGAGACATCTTTCCAGCAGGCTCCTGTGTCCCTGGGACTTGTGTGCAATGGAGGGACACATTTGTATGAGTGTTGCAGGCACTGCTGATGCTGATGGAGAAAAAGTCTACAGGGGAAGTCCTGCTCTGTGCTGAGGTGTCAGAGTACGGAGGAGGCTGCTGCTTCTTACGGGCAATTAATCACTAGTTTTCTGAGCTGAGGGATTCAAGGTTAGATGAAAGGGAGTACTACAGCTCAAGAACACTTGAAGTAAACAATCCTGCCCTCAAAACATCCTTGTGGGAAGACCATTTCAGCTTATTTTATTACAACCCTGTGTTTATCCATCACATGTGGGTAATCACGTCTTTGTTTCCTCTTGGTGTAGGCTTTCTTCTAGCTTGGTAATCCCCGAAATGATGTTCTGAGGTTATCAAATCTTAATAAAACCAAATGCAGCTTTATTTACCTTAATGTTGTCTGCAGAATTGCTTTTTATCCTGAAAGCAACAGTTAAGCTGAGATATGTGTCAGTGTTGAAATAAAGATGTCTTTTAGTCAATTTAGTTGGTTTGCACTAGTTCAGTCTAATTTATAGAACAAACCCATGTAAATCTGCCAAAGGTGGTAGTGACATATTAAAAAGAAAAGCCACTAAGGAAATGAAGTTGCTTATCTGCACCTCTTGTTTTAATTTGTTTTTAAATCAGAAGTATAACCGTCCTCCATCTATTTTGATGCAAATTGCTACTGCTTATGATATTTCTTGGCATTGAAGGATATGAAATAGTATTCCCTCTTTTTATGGCTTTGTTGGTGTTGACTTTTGTAGCTTAAAGTTATGTAGTTGCCCTTAAATTTCCTGGTTTTAATTTAGGAGCCTCTTGAGTTTTGCTTAGAGAAGCAAGAGGCCGACGTTCCTCAGGATGGTGAATGTAGTTGAATGGCTGGCACAGAATTCAAAAGGCTGTGGCTGCCTATTATAAAGATCTGAGCTGGCATGAGCTTTCAGCCTGTTCCTATTTAATTGAGACAAAGGACCAGCCTTCTTTGCAGCAGATTTATGCTGGGTTTTCTAGTATCTGCCTTCCTTCAGCCAGTGTCCTTGGAATAAAAAGTAGCATGCCTTTTATTGTGGTCCGATATGCCCTGCCAAGGAGTAGTTCTTGGAGGGTTTCAAGTCACAGTGAGACGAAGACATGGTTGGTCTGATGTCACGTTGGTGATGTTTGTGCTCTGAACTTGAGGTTGGTGTAGAGATCTCTGACTGCTCCTTCTACCTGTTGCTTCTGTGGCTCTATGAAAAGACCAAATGTCATAGATCTGGTTAATGAATTTAAAGCAGTGGCCTGAGGAACATCTCAGCTGTGGAGCTGTTTCTCAGGCCTAAGTGTGATGCTGATTGTTGTGTTTCTCCAAAGAGAAACTGGACAAAACTAAATGGGGATTGTTGTATGTTCTCTGGCCAGGAAAAGATGCAGGATATATATTGGCTGCTGCGAGTGTGCATCCGCACCATCGAGCATGGTGACAGGACAGGCTCACTTTTCGCTTTCATGCCGGAGTTCTACCTCAGTGTGGCTATGAACAGCTACAGTGCACTCAAGAACTACTTTAGCCCTGTAAACAGCATGGAGGAGCTTCCAGGTAAGGGGATGAGGAGTCCTTGCTAATTCCGGCCTGATAAAGTGTAAAGCAAGCCGCATCCTTATGGTGAAGTAGTGGTAGGTGAGCATCACCCCTTCTGTGTCCTTCCCTGGTTGATGTGCTGCATCAGTATGTTATCTGTGTACTGTGGGGCAGGCAGTGAGTGCTGTTCCTTGAACAGATACCCACTGGTGAGCCATGCCTTTGCTGTGCTCAAGCAGGAGCCCATGCCTTGCCCAAAGCTGTAAGTGTGAAAATCATTAGCAGCTAAAGATTTTGTTTCCAAGGAGGTACCAGGAATGAGCTGGGATGCTGGAAAATGTGATTGCCCCAGCAATGTGTGCCATTACGTGCTGGTTTCTGGGTGGGAGGAGAAGTGCCCTGTGTGCAAGAATTGGGACTACTTTTGAATCCCCTTGGGATTTGGATATGTTCCTATCAAGATATCACCCAGTGGGTGCCAGAGTCTGTTTAGGTAGATCCCTGTGTGCGTTCTGTGCTTTTCCTGGCTCAGTGATCCCACTGAGCTCTTAGCAGATAGTTCTGTGCTTTCCAGAGCCCACAATGGTAAGAAGAGCTTCTGTCCTACCAACAAGACATAGCTTAAGTGTTTAGATCCATTAAGTGGGAGCTCTGCCTGCTGTTCAGGGAACAGCAGAATTGAGTGTTAGCAAATTTCTTCAGGGCCTGCAGACTGGATATGGCTTTTCAGCATAGATCTAGGGTGTTACTTGCGTGGTTCAGCCTCTTCTGCATTAGTCGTCTCTCACACTGTCTGACTCAATTACGTGGTTTTACCTTTCTCTGAGTAAATGTTTCAGACTCTGCAGACTGAGGTGAGAAGCTCTGTTGGGAGATGTGTTTTCCTAGCTGTCTGCTTTGACAACTAGGCACACCTCAAAGCTGGAGTTAGTTGTAGTATATATATATAATATATATATATTATATAGATATAATACATCTATACAATGTTAGATGTATTGCCCTATCATGAATGAATTCCATGGCCTGTGCCTTGTCCACAGGAATGCTGGAGCCACAGGGCTGCCCATCAGGCTGTTGGTGTGAACCCTGCTCCCTCTTTCTCTTTGCAGGCTATGAGGAGACCCTGATGCGCCTTGCTGCCATCCTGGCCAAGCATTTTGCTGACTCAAGGATTGTGGGCACAGGTAAAGCTGCAGTCCTCTGCTTTGGAGTGATAATATTGCAGGTCTGGCTAGCCTCACAGCCAGAGGCTCACCAGACTTCTGTTGGGATCTATCTGTTGACTCTGTTGAGGGCATTATGTCTTAGTGTACAAAGAGATTCTGCCCCTGTCTGGGCTGTTCTGCTTCTTCCAGGATGAGATACATGACATAGGATACCCTTTTAAGAGCCTTTTTCGTTTTTTAGTTTTAAGATATCCAGTCTGGGGTTATTCCTTAGCTGCCTGAGCATTAGCATGCTCTCCACATCAGCTGGGACAGTGTGCCTCTGTAAGTGAAGATCAGTCCCTCCTAGCCTCTGGTGTTCAGGTGCTCCCTGGTATGCTGCATGTCCTTGGGTGCCTGGCCTAGTCCGTTCTCATTCCTCCTCAGACATCCGGGACTCCCTGATGCAGGCGTTGGCCAGCTACGTCTGCTACCCCCACTCACTGCGTGCTGTAGAGAGGATCCCAGAAGAGCAGTAAGTGCTGCCCTGCCTGTTTCCAGGGAGCTGGGGCAGGGCTGGGGCGGTGGCAATGCTAGGTGGGGGAGCAGGTGGGCTGCTGAGCACTGTTGAGGTTCCAGAAGCTGCAGCAGGATGCTGGAGTTGATTTGAGAGCCTTTTGTCACTCTCATACCAGTGGCTTTGCTCTGCCCCAGCTCCATGGGTTATACTGTGTGTCTTATTTAATCCCCTGTCCCCAAACCCTTTGGGCTGACTTAAGTCCTTCTCTGGCAGGCGGATCTCAATGATGAAGAGCCTCCTGGCTCCCTATGAGCAACGACCCTGGGCACAGACCAACTGGATCCTTGTCAGGCTGTGGCGGGTGAGCATCCTGTGTCCTTCCCCCTCTCAACATCTGAGGGCATTTCACTTCCCAGTAGCAGGAAAAACCCAACTGTTTTCCAGGCTCTAAGATCTTTTCTTATCTCTTTTACCAGGGCTGTGGCTTTGGGTACAGATACACGCGGCTCCCACACCTGCTGAAAACAAAGCCTGAGGATGCCAGCCTCCCCAGCCTGCAGAGTGAGTGAGGCAGGGGATGGGCACTTGGGATTATGATGAGTGGTGAAGTAGGACCAGCCTCTTCCCTCGTGGCTGTCCCTACCATGGGCCAGGCCAGCTCATGAGATGGTTGCTGAAGTAGAGGGATCCTGATCAGATATCCAGGCCTGATCTTTGTAGCCTGGACATCCCCAGCTTCTCTGCACTGGCTGGTGACTTTTTTGCATGCTGAGTGGTGGGTTAGATCCATCCTGAGGAGGGGTTCTGCCCTTCAAGGGAGAGGAGAGAGGTCCAGGGCTGCATCCTTACGAGAGCTTTTCCCCAGCATATAAGCCTGGGAGAAAGCTCTCCAATGTCCACAGCTGCTGTGGGGAAATGTTTACAAGTGTACCAGGCAGTAGGTACCCCGTGAGTGGGAATGGGTGCCCAAGGAGACAGGGTGCTGGACAAGTTTTTAAGCAGGAAGTGTTTTAACCAGGCATCTCTGTTGGAGCCTGGCAGAGCCTGTCCTATCTTTGGTACTGCAGTTTGGTTCTTCGTACTGTGACCAAACTGAGGGATTCCACATCTCTGTTGTGGCTGAGAAAGATGGGGAGAGAAGGTACCTTTCTTGAGCTGAAGAACATGTCCCCAGCTTCACCCTTGCACAGTCTGGCGTGTTCATATACATTCCTGATCCCCCTCTGCTGTGGAAAAGGCTTTGTGCCAGGCCTTGCTCCTGGAGAGCAGAGCGTACTGCAGCCCAACATGGGCAGGCAGCATGTGGAGGTGCGATCTAAGCTCTGTCCAGCAGGGAGAGCTGCCAGTCTCTGTTTTAACAGCATTCTTGTTCTCTTTCTCTCTCCTACCGGTGCTCAGGAGATCTCTCTGTTGCTAGTTTCCAGAGTAAGTTTGTTGTGTGACCATCTCCTGTCTGGTGAAGTAGGTTTAGAGAGCTCCTTCCTTCCCCTCTTCAGTCTAGAAACCCTTCTTGGGGGCAGAGGGCTTCACACAGTGATCATTTTTCTCAGTTAAGTCCCTGGGAGATGCCTGCAAGCTGGTGCCCACATGGCAGTCTCTAGGGCTGCACTGTGGACTTGCTCTTACCAGGGTTACCCCTGGGGTCAGAGCCCTCCTGCAGGCTGTGCCAGCCTTGGATTCCTCTCTTCCTTGGAGGATGTTGGGGAAGCAGTGCTGACTGTCTCCTCACCCTCCTACCACACAAACAAGTCTCTGAGTGGCTGCCACAAGTCCTGTGGGGCAGTGCCCAAGCTCCCCTATCATGGGGAGCTCTGGAGCAGAAGCAGAATTTCCTCAGCTTGCGAAGTCTCTCTCCATCCGTCCCTGGGTGGCTCTGCACAGTCTGATCCCAGAGGGGGCTGGGTTAGCTACTGGGAACTTGCTTCTGGGATTGCTATTTTAAGGTGCAACCAAATCAATAATGAATGCTGATTTAATTGAAGAGGGACAGGAGATTCAAAGGTGTCCTTGTGATGCTACCCAGGGAAGGAGGAGGAGATAACTTCCCTGCCTTCCCACCCATCAGTCTTCACTTTGTTGCAAACTGAACATTGGCAGGGACAATGGAACAAAAAAGAAATCCCTATTTGTCTGAGACTGCTTCTGCAGGCCAGTCTAAAGGGAGCTTGGGCAAATGCCTCTTCTCTGGTGCTCCAGCCTTTGCTTTGGGCATGCTTCTTTGGAGGACTCTTGTCATGGGTTCAGCAGCAGCAGTCATTTTTTCTCCTTCGTAGTAGCTGGTGCAGTGCTGTGTTTTCGATTTTTAGTCTGGGAACAGCGCTGATAACACCGATGTTTATAGTTGTGGCTTAGAATGTTTTGGCCTGACCAAGGACTTTCTAAGTCTCATGCTCCGCCAGGGAGGGGGGGGAAGCCGGGAGGAGGCAGAGACAGGACACCTGACCCAAACTGACCAAAGAGGTTATTCCACACCACAGCACGTCATGCCCAGGATGTAAAGCAGAGGGCAGAGGCCCGGAAGGGTGGGGGTGCACTGCGTGGTCGGGCTTGGTTTTAGGTGGTGAGAAATTGTATTCTTTCCTTGTATTTGCCTTGTCATTATTATTATTGGTGGTAGCAGCAGTGATTTGTGTTATACTTTAGTTACTAAACTGTTCTTATCTCAACCGGTGGGAGTTGCATTCTTTTTGATTCTCCTTCTCATCCCTCCGGGAGCGGGGGGAAGAAAGAGGGGGGAGTGAGAGAGCGAAACTGTGTGGCTGACTGGACTTAAACCACGACAACTCTGTACAGGTGGGAAGGGTGTGCTGATGCTGCATTGCCCTATCTATGAACAGTCCTATGTTGCCTTTTGCCCACACTCACTGATGGTGAGCAGTGAGATGGCTGCTTGGGTTGGCCCAGGTTGGGGGAAAGGCTCAGAAAGGCCCTGTGTGTTCCTGCTTCTTTGTTCCTGCTACCTCCCCAAGTTGTTCCTTAATCCTGCTGGCACAACAGCTCTCATGCAGGCAGAGCTCTGCCTCCAGTTTGGCTTCTGACAGCAGTTGGGGGCCCTGTTCAGAGACAGGGGCATTTCTGCTGTGGAAACTTGGTTTGCTTTCATCGTGACTTGTAGGCAAGGCCGGGTGCTGTTTGGGCATGAACACAGTGATCAGCAGCAGTGGCCCTGCTCCAGGCCCAGCATGTCTTACTTTCACCAAGCTGCAGGGTGGCTCCAGGTTGCAGCACAGGGTTCCTCTGCCCCAGGCCTTCTGCCCACACATCCATGAAGCAGTGAAGGGTAGGTAGATGGGACCATGAGATCATCTGAGCTGAGCTGTGGTGCAATGCAGGCCAGAAAATACACCTATGGTCCCTTTCCAAGCCTAGAAAATTGCCCAAGCTGAAATGTTCTTTCAGGAAGAAAGCCCATCTTGATCTGACAACACCAAAAGCATCAACCAGTGGCAGTTGAACTCTCCAAGCCCTTCTGATGGTGGTTCTTTATCCTCAGAAATAAATTCATCACGTTTTTCTGATGAGAATGTACCTAACCTCATCTTCTGTTCTCTGCTGCTGTGGCTCTGCCTTTCTCTGCTGAGTTGAAGTGTGCTTTACAACATTTTGTTCTTCAAAAGTGCTTATGTTCCAGGGAAACCTCATTTCTTGGTCCTTTCTAATACTGAAAAGAAAGTGCAACCTCTGTGTCTTATTCAGGAAGGGCTTTTGCTTTTCCATGAGCCCTTCCCATGTTTTAGCAGCCCCAGAGGTGCCAGTGTCATGCTGGCTGGAATGCTTCCATGATCCACCAGTCAAGGAGCCAAAACTTGCATTAGGCTGCTTGCCAGTGCTTTGCTTTGGAGGCATGTGTGAGTCCCAAGCGTGCACTGGGGTGTCCTAATGCCTTGCACTCAACCTTATTGGTACATCACCCCTGCAATGCCTCTTGCTTTCCTTCTGCCTCACCCTGTAACGTTCCCTTCAATGTTCTAAATACATCTTTGAACAGGCACAGTTTACCAGTGACATGGATTGCTGCATCCTGAGCTTACCTCTTTCACTGCTGTTTCATCAGTCCAACAGCCGCTGAGTGGCAGCTGTTGCACAACTGAATCTGGATCCTTTCAAAAGCTTAGATTAGCATTGCGTGCAACTGCTTTGCTTCTGAATGTGGTCCATTTGAGGCTTTCCTCCTTTATGCTCCCAGCTCTACTATAAATGCTGCAGAGTGTCCAGAGACCCCCTTGGGCAGCTGACCAAGGAGTCTCACAAATAACCCTGTTATAAGTCTTCTTGGGTCATTAGCAAATTATAAAGTACATGATCGTCTTTGTGTGATGAAAGTACATGACCCTGCTTCTTTACAGTTATCTAGCAGGAGCACTTATTGAAGGCTTCCACTTTGTCTGCTTTATTAATTTTTAACTCTATCTTTTAATGGGCCTCTGCAGCTATCAGACTTTCTCCCATTACTGCTGTAGGGTTTTTTTTTACTAATTCTGCTAGATTTTTTTCCCTGTAGTTGAAGAAACTTTGCATGTAGCATGGTTAGTCAGGGATGTTTCTTTTATGTCTTCTTCTATTACCCCTTTTCTTCTTGTTTTCATCAGCTACTGACTATGGTTACGTTCACTTTCCCCTTTCCATTTTAACTTACATCTTTGTTTCATCCTGGCCTCAGTCAACCTTTTAACCCAAGTGCTTGCTGTAGCACTGGAGCTTTCTGGCTGCCTAATATGTTCTTAAAGATCTCTGTGTTTTTATTCGCTATTCCCCCCCCCCCCCCCCCGATTTCTTTTTCCTCTGGCTCTTTTTCTTATATTTTTGCGGGGAAGTTTCTGTTGTGGAAACATCAGTTATATCTATAACCGCTGGGGTCATACTCTGTTGCCCACATTAAATGTATTGAAGTCATAATTTCTGGCCTTGGAAAACCACTGTTTTCTGTTCCAATGAATGATCTTTATCTGTCATAATGAAGGCTAAGCCAAGATTGAGTGGCTTTTGTAGTAGGGAGTTACAAGTTTTAGAAGCATTAGTGACCTACTATTGTCAGGATCAAGAATGTAACCACATCAGTAAGCATCCACAGACATCCTATGAAACGATGTCCCTGTCTGAAATGGCAAATGTATGGGATGTGCCATTACCCAAGAGGGAAGTGGGAACTGAGACCTGAAGGTGGAAATGCCTCAACAAAGGCAAGCATCTTACAAATGAAGATAAATGTAGCACCAGGACTAGGTTTCTGGATACTACTAATGACTGCACCATGGAGAACCTCATCTGAGAACTCAGGCAAGGGATGAAGCTGCTCTTGTTGTATTCCAGGGCTGGTTTCTTATGTTGCTTTCCTTCTGCCTGATAGCAGCATCTTTAAATTCAGAATCCTCTTGGGAGGAACAAAAGCCAAGGAAGTTCACTGTTTTCTGGTGTTAGCTTAAAACCTTAAAAAAACCTACATAATCGTGGAGAAGTTTGACAATGTCACCATTTTTTAGTGCTTTTGTAGATGGGCACAGTCTTCGCCAGCAGCAAGGAAAGCATTTAAGAACCTAGAACTGGAGGTTTGGAGCAAAGTCATACCACTTATTGGAAAAAGACCATGAGAAAATAGTCATTGGCTAATAACCAGAATAAAGCAAGTTATTGCAAGCATAAAAGCATTCTTCAAAAAGGCAAAGCTGCCTTCTAATGAGGTAGACTCTGGCTGGGCGGTTCATTTTGAGATCTGTCCTGACTTGAAATGTTGGTAAAAGAGGCTTTGGTGACAGACCAACAGGTCAACCCACAGAGCTCATGCATGAGGAGTGGAGATCCTTGCCTTGGTATTTGAAGGCTGGAAGGGAGCTAATATGACAGCAGTTTTAACAAAAAGCATTTTTTATATGTTGGGGGAAGCTGGGGAAAAGAAGACGTGAAAAACTTAACCCTCCAAAAGGAACTTCCACTTCTGAATGACTGGGAGAGAAAATGCTGATGGAATTTAGCATCACGAGATGCGGAGTGGTAAATGTGAAAGGAAGATGTGATTAAAAACCAGTGGGCTGCAAGCTCTCATCTGTTCCCTGTTCAAGCTGGTATGCTCCATAACCCCTTTAATGGTGTCTAGATCCTTATTTCCCAGTCCGGACTGAGATTTGGGGTCATTCTTCCCCAGAATTTTCTCCTTTATTTTGAATGCAATCAAGTTTTTTGTCCCAGTCCTCAAGTTTCTCAGGGTGCCCCTAGGACATTGGACAAAGCTGCTGGTTTAGTGTCATCAGCAAATTTGGTAAGGGTGTGCTGTACCCCATCATCCATCACTGTCAGAGAAGACAACGAGTTTGGCTCCAGTGTTCACTCCTGGGCTTCTCCACTTGTGCCTTGCAAGTTCCTGAGGGTTATCCTTGAACTGTCAACCTATTGCAATCTTTTGGAAAATACCAGCTTGATGCCCAGTCAGAGGAGCAAATTACACTACAGCACTTCTGAGGAAGGAAAAACAGAGCAAAACCAAAACCACATTATGCGTTCTTGCAAATCTGCCACATGTTTGTGGTTTGAATGCTATGTGAGCTTCTGGTTCCACCTCTCCAAAGAAAATCTGGGAGAACTGATGAGGCTCAGGGAGGGATGGCAAAGGGAATAAAGTTTCTGTATGAGAAACTGAACAGGCTGGGGCTATTCCCATTCAAAAGACTATTATAAAGGCTTGGAATCATGGCTAGCTTTAGGAATTGACTGGAGAGCAGCATCATGCTGTCTCTCCCACCAGGAGATGGTTGCAGAGAATAAATATCAAATAAAGTGAGTAGGAACCAAGCTCAAATCCAAGTTCATCCCACTGCACACAACAGAGCTGTGAAGTGTTGCTCCAGGATATGTTCAATGCTAAAGATTTACACAGTTTTAAGGGGATGCTGGGCAAGAAATCGACTGAGGACTGCTAAGTATGTATAAAGGACACCTAGCTTAGCCAGTCCCTGAGCCGTGTGTAGCCAAGGGCTGAGAAAGTACTTTTGGGTGGGAGTAGGACATCAATGATGTTTGTTGTGATGGAATCCATCCCAAAGATGTGCTTTTAGGCAGGATCAAAGCCAGGGTGCTGGCCTGCCCAAAGTAATTATGCATTATCAGCAGTGTCATCCATAACAACTTGCTAGTGAGTATTCACAGAATCATTTATCCTGTTCCTATTTGAGCTGATGGTCTCCTGCCATTCCTTTCTGTCTTTGCTAATCCCAGCTAGCAATCTGCCTGTAGTTATGCCTTGCTTCTCAAGCTCTAGGGATGTGGTGGACGTCACCCTGTGTTTCATTTGCCTGGGCTGGCCCTTCAAGAAGCTGTCACCCCAAAGACACAGCATGGCTTGTTCCTCTGGGCACCACAGTGCTGCCAGACCTTCCACCTGCTCTAACTAGTGGCTTCTAGTAGAGGGAAAAGTAGTTAGATTGGGGGTTTTCACTATATTTGGTAAATCTGTTCAAGTTTCTTTCTGCAAGCCCTGAATTTAGCGTGTGGTTTGAACTCTCATGCCTTTCCCACATAGTGTTGAATGCTTTTGTGAGCCTTTCAGTGACAGTGGGTCCTTCTGCTCATGAGAAGCATCGGTTTCATTTGTGCCCCCTTCCTTTCCCTGTGTGGCCATGGGGCCAGTGCCCCACAAAACCCTGACTGTTTCCCAGCTGCTGTGTCTGATCCCATCTGTGTTCTTGATAGTGAAAAAGCCCCAAGGTGATATGCCATGTACCATGGGGATGTGTCTGTGCTCAGACTGAACCTGGCCAGGGAGCATGGGCAGCTCTGCCTGAGTCTGTGCAGAGCAGGGCCAGCCCCTGGCTCCATGCAGAAGCCTCTAAGGAGTGGAATTTAGTAGATACCTTCCTCTCTGGAGGCAGGTAGACAGGCACGGCCACGTGAGACCAGGGATGGCCATGCTAGCTCCAGGCAGCTGATGCCACACTGTCATCAGGAACAATTAATGCTAAGCTGACCATGGGCTGCAGAGCCGAGCAGGAGGGATGCAGAGCCGCAGGGCAGTGCTTTTGTGCACATGGGCAGCAGTGAGCACACAGGGCTCTTCGCTGGTTAATTCAGGCTGGCATTCCAAAAAAGTGCTTGGAGGTGTGACAGGCGAGATTGCTGCTCAGAATAGTCCCTGCACTCCAGCTTCCAGTGCCCTGCCACCTCTGCTTACTATGACACAAGCCAACGTTTACCAAGCCCGGGACCAGGCTCCCTGCCTGGCCTTGCCCCCCACCCATTGCCACTCTGGGACCAGGCCACTGAAGCTGTCACTGTCTGGTTTCAGAGCCATGTCCCTCCACCTTGCTGCAGCGGCACATGGCAGATCTGCTCAGCAGTGACCGTGACCTGGCCCCCAGCTTCCTCAACAGTGTCCTCAACCAGCTGAACTGGGCTTTCTCTGAGTTCATCGGCATGATTCAGGAGGTGAGTGCGCCACCCAGGGGTCTGGTACTCAGTGAGTGCTCATGTCCTACACACAGCAAGGTTCAAGACCCAACTCTCAGAATTGGGTGTGCTGTGGTTCCCTGGCATGTGTGGGAGCTGAGTGGGCTGGGGTCACAGACATTTTGGGAAGGGGGCACCTTGTTAAGCTGTCTGCATTGCTTGGCAGATCCAGCAGGCAGCAGAGCGCTTGGAAAGGAACTTTGTGGACAGCCGCCAGCTGAAAGTGTGTGCTACCTGCTTCGACCTGTCAGTGAGCTTGCTCAGGGTGCTGGAGATGACCGTCACGCTGGCACCAGAGATCTTCCTCGACTGGAATCGCCCATCATCAGAGCTGCTGCTTCGAAGGCTTGCCCAGGTATCATCCTTTAGTGGGGTGAAGGGGCATGGGGGTCCCTCCACCTTCTCTCCAGATGTGCTGTGAAGTGGGGACTCCTGCTCCAAATGCTGGAGTATTTAAAGCTGCTACAGCAAACACAGCTGCCACAGAGCAAGTGGTGTTCCCTAAAATCTCTACATGTCAACTGCTCTGCTCCTCTGCAACTACTCTGGTTGCAGCTGATCTCTACAACTGCTGGGAGGGAGGAGGACAGCTACTTAAATCTTCCTTCAGAGGGGCTATGGCCAGTTACTTCCACTCAGTAAATGCTGAATTCTCCTGTGTCAAGCAGTGTCATGAAATCTAGAGAGGAGGTGTGGTACATCTGAGCAAACTGCTGCGCAGAATGTAGCCGGCTTCACAGGGATCATGCCCTCATGTCTGTGCAGACATCTTGATCTTTTATTCTTCAGTCTTAGGATATGGCACCAAACATCTCCACTTCCCTGCCAGGGTGATCATACAGCCCTGTTCCAAACAACAGCCCTTAGGCTCCAGTAGATTAGTTTCTATTCTAAAGCATGAGCAATCGTGGAAAGCTGTGAGGACAGACTGCTCTTGTAGGAGCCAGCCTGATGGGGAGCAGTCTTACATACCTTACCTATACTACAAGGGTTGGGTTGATCCAAGGGTTGAGGCTCAGGACTCTGAGCAGACAAATCAAAGCTGGACATAGTGGAGACTAGTACAGTGGGAGAGTGCTCAGATTTGATCCTGGGATTTCTGTAGGGATCACTGTGTGAGGAGGAAAGTGAGGGACCCTTAGCAGGTGATTTAGGCAAGCAGGAGAACAGGCAACAAGAGCAGGGTACTGTAGCATCCCGCTCATGTCCTGATGGTACTATGAAGCCATGCCCAGCTGCTGAACGTGCCCACTGAGGGGTGCAGTATTCTGCTCTTTGTGCATGAGGGCAATAGGAAGAGGGATGCTGCATTTAAGAGGTGGTGCTTAGCTTGCAGCAGTTGTGCCAAGCCTGGAGGGGACCCCACTCATCTCACTGGGGGTTTGGGTGAGAGCTTATGGTGGCTAATTTAGTGTTTTTACAATTGATTCCTTCTGTGCTGGATGTAGGCAGAAATCTCTGCCTGTGTTGATACTCTCTCAAGCAGAGAAGCAGATTGCTCTCTGTGCTCATCCTGTGCTTCAGGCTGGGAGGTCCATCCTGCTGCCAGCTCCAGGCAGGGCAGGACCTGGACTGTGCTTCACCCTGCTGACATTGCTTTTGCCTACAGCTGCCAGACTGCTCTTCATAGCCTGTGGGTGTCCTAGGAACTGTAGCTTCTGCTTGCCAAGAGGTTTTATCTACAGAAGTAGCTTGGCTTCTTTAGGTGGGATTCAGATTTAGGTGGAAGATGCTGAGATTCAGGTGTCCTGACCTCAGACTGACTTTTTCCGTAGGAGGTTTGGGTCTGTTACAACCAAGGTGGTAAGGTGCCATCTCCTTCATGCCAGGGCCAGACAAGGTCTGTGCTGTAAGCCTCCCTTGGTGCATCTACCTGCTCCCAGGCACCAAACCTGAACTATAAGGACGTGCTGCCCCAAAGCATGCTGTTTGGATGCTGCTTACAGAAAGGCCCATTCAGATAATGAAGACCACCTCTGCTTTTCCCTGCACAGCTCTTAAACCAGGTGCTGAACCGTGTGACAGCTGAAAGGAACTTGTTTGACAGAGTGGTCAACCTCCGTCTGCCAGGTGAGTCTGTACATCAACAGTGTGTCTCTCTCTCTTGAAAACGTGCTGAATGAATGCCCTTGGGAAGTAAGGGATGGCTTGTAGTGAAGGTTAGTGTAGAGGTCAATGGGGCTAGACCTCAGGCCTGGCACATCCCTGGACTGGAAACCAGTCTGGTCCCACAGACTGCCACAGGATTGGTGTCTTCAGAAGACATGTAAATCCTCCAGATGTAAATGAGTGTTGGTGCTCTTCCTAGGCCCCAAACCTCTGTCTGCTCAGCAGCTCTGGTTCCCACCAGGATCTCTGTCCCCATGAGGCAGCTGATGCATGGGTCTGGTTGTCACAGTTAAAGTGGCAGCCATGCTGTGCTTGGATGAGGAGGTGTCTTGCTAGACACTGATCTGACATAGGTTAGGTGGTGCTGTTTGAAAGGTTCAAACCCTGGACAGATTGCAGTTTGCGTAGTAGCCTTGATTGCTGGGTTCTGCATTGCATAAAAGGTGCACTGAAATGGTAAGGGAGGCCATTCTTGGCAATATCAGTCCTCTTCTTTGTGGAAGTGACTGTGGGCAGCTGAGTTGGGTCTGTTAGCAGACTGGCTCCAGGTGCTGTGTTACGGGCATCCTATATTTCCTATAGAGCAGCTGCACCTGTTGTGGTGGCAGCAGCTCTATCTCTCTGTTTTGCTTTCATAGGGCTTGAGAGTGTGGACCATTACCCAATCCTTGTGGCTGTGACGGGGATACTGGTCCGGCTGCTTGTGGACACTGATGCTCAAGGGTGAGTGCCTTTTGACTTCCAAAGCATGGAATCACTGTGTGTGGCATTGCTTTGGGTGCTGCAGTAGTCAGTGCCATGGGAGGTGTTGCAGGAGTGATGTGGGTGCATGGGGACCAGCAGAGTGAGGTGAAGCAGATGTGATGGAACGGGCAGAAGCCAGAGCCACATGCCCCTGCAGGACCTGTATCCCAGTGCCGCTGGATGTGAGACTCCTTCCTATGGTGCAGGAAAGCCCTTGTGAGAGGTAGCTACGAGGTGCTGTGCTGACAGCATATGTGCACCTTCCTCCTCAGGAAGGGGTCTGGCACTCTGACAGGGCAGCTGCTGTTGGAGGCTGTGAGTGCTGCATGTAAAAGAGCTGTGCTGATGTGGTGACACAGGCAGTGCTGCAGCTCACAGCAGTGGGTGGGGGTTCATTAAAGTTCCTTCACTCTGGATTTATCTCAGGAAGGCATCAAAATGTGTGCAGAGCTCTCTGGCTGCCCAGACCTGTGACACAAAGTGAGACAAATCCTTCACAGGCACTTAGGTGCTGCTGATTTTCAGATGAAGCAAATCTTATCTTCATGGTAACCAGCTATTCAGAGAGAGAGCACTGGGGGAGTGATGTGGCTGGACAAAGCTACATCTGACCTGTTGGTTTCTATGTGTCTGTGCTTGCTTGTACCAAGTCTTGCAGATAAGCCTGTTCTGATACCTTCTGCAGCCCAGCCTTTGCTCTCTTCCACTGTTGTTCGTAGGTGTCTTGCCCAGCCCCTGCACCCTGTAGGGTGCTGTAGGAGATGGGGCTCTTCTGTCTGTGCTGTATATCCTGCTTGTTTTCACACTTGGAGAACATGATAGTCTCTGGCTTTGTGGAGAGCAGAGCCCCATCTGGCCAAGCAGCTCAGCCCTGCAGCCGTCTTTCAGCTTTTTCTCTCAAGGACTCAAAGATGTACACAAATGTATCTAATTATATCCTGCCTCGTGGCTGCTGCACCAGTCTCACAGCTCTAAGTGTGACAGTGCCAACAGCTCAGCACAAGGTCATTGATCAGTGGCCTTTCTGGACTGGGAACAGGGGGGATTTTGCTGGCCCCCAGAATCCTGCTCCATTGAAAGGGCAAACATCGTGAATTTGATGCAACAACTAGACACTTCTTCCTGGAGCGAATCGGGAATGTGATAAAGTAGTTCCCTGCATGCCAGGCAGGATGAGAAGCCCTTCACTTGCTCCCTGAACCTTGAACATCTATCCCAGGCCAGGTTGCTTGTAGAGTCAAAGAGCAGAAGGGATAAAGCTTTTTTTCTGGCTCTCAGTGTAGCAAACTCTGAAGACCACTGGGAAGATGGTAATGGGATGATAAACACATCCTTCCTAGCCTGCAGGGAGTCCTGGGGAGACAAAAACCTTCTAGACTGTGTCGTCTTTACCTGAAAAGCCAGCTGTACTTTGGGTTAGTGAAACTGAAGCAGACAGTGTCAAAGGGGCTGTTCACCCCCAGGCACATCGTCCCCTGTCTGCCAACAGCATCCTCCATGCTTGGGGCAGCAGCAGGCTGCACACTCTCAAGCCAGAGATGCTGTCTCCTTTGATGTGCCATTTGGAAGTGACAAGTCTCTGATTGATCTTCAGGGGCTTTGTAGTCACCTCCTTGGGCACTGGAAAGCAGAAATAAGCACAAAATGGGGGAGTGATGCAAGAAAAGCATCATGTCTTTATGGTGGACCTAGCTAAGCAGGAGAAGCACAAGGTGGAACAGGAGAAAGCCCAGGTAAAAATGTCTATAAACCAAAATGGTTCTATGTGATTTTGCAAAGCTCTGCAGTAAATCTGAGGTTTGATATGTCACTGATCTATAAAAGGCAAGCAAACGTTGCAGGAGAGCCACTGAGGTCAATCAAGACAGAAGAATCGAGGCTGATGGCTTGGAGACCCTCTACTGCTACCCAAGCAGAGGAGATGGGACACCTCATGGTAGAGAGCAGCATGACTGCAGGCAGAGTACCTCACAGGGAAGGGAAAACTGAGCCATTCACCCTCTTTGTAGCATTCTGAATGGAGGACTGGGGTGCAAGTGTTGTACCCTGCTTATAGAGTGGTTCTGTGCTGTGCAGGCATGTTGAAAAACAGCAAACAGGGATAGGATGGAGGGAAACTGCAGGTATGAGAGGAAACACAGAGGCTTTTCTGCTGCCTTTGTGTTCCTTGAGGGTTCAGTGCTGATTTGGAAGTCTCTTGGCACCATCACCACAGGATGGTGAAGAATGAGAGGTACCCTTGGTGTGAGCGTAGCCCCATCCCCATAGTCACAAAAAAAAAGGGTGATGACACAGGTAAGCAACAGCTGGCCCGGAGCAGGGCAATGGGAAGTGTCTATTTCCAGGTGTGTGACCAAGAGGATGGTCCATGGAATGGAAAAGGAGAATTTAAATCTTCCTTGGGTTTGTATGCTCCCGTGGGAGATGATTGCTATGGGTCTTGTTGCTCAAAGGATCACATATGTAACCACAGTCTCCAGAGTAAACCCATTTTTATGAGCTCAGAAGGAGGCAGCTTATTCCTTCTCTTCCTCTCAGTGCAGCAAGCAGGATAATAGGACAGGCTTTTTTCCTTGCTTGGAAACACTCTGCCCAGGTGGTGCTGGAAGCAGGTAGAAATCTCTTCCAGGTCCCATTTGGTAACTCCCAGATTGCCAGAAATTATAAACGGAGAGATTATCTGGCCCACATTTGCATGAGGGAACTTCTCTGTGGGAATTACTTGGGACAGTAGCTGTTAGCCTGACCAGTCCCCTTCGAGCAAGCTCTGCCCCAGAGGATGACAGGGAATGTGATCTTGGGTGACTTCCTTGGTTTGGCTCTGTTTTTTCTGGTTGTCTCAAACCCAGCAAACTGATGCTGTACCAGGCACTTGGTTGGAAGGTGAGCAAGCTTTGTCCTAGGACAGAGAGGATGGGTTCATCTGGAAGTGGAGGAGTGAAGTCCCATTTATGGAGCTAATGGGGAATGGGTGGGAGTAAAGAGAGGCAAAGCCCTGCCAACTCACTCAGCTTCATTGTCAGGATGCAGTCGGATGCCTCAGCTGCTCCTTGCCCAGCACGGAACACTCAGCCAGACATTGAGTCCTCTTGCTACAGACTCCTGGCATCAGAGCCATTAAGCACAAGAAAGGAGAACCTTGCCTAGGCTGGGATGTGATGAGGCAGTTGATACATCATACACCTGAGTCCCTGGGTGGAGCAGGCTCTGCTTTTCAGAGAAAAGAAAGGTGTTTCCTCATTGGGGATGGCTGGTGCTGCTTGTGGTGAACCAAAGCTTCTTGCCCACTTTATCTGGGCTTACTGATCTTTGTAGCAGGGCCTGGAGATTTTGTGGCTTGGCTCCCTTTCTGTAATGAACTTTGCAAACAGGCAGAGGAGAATTAGTGCAGGGCACAGGTAGGGAGCTGCTGGCTCAAGCTGGGGTCCATCAGCAGAGGGTCTTCTAGTTCACAGGCAGGAGCATGGCAGTTGCCCGTCCCTTGAGGGCTTGCCAGGAGGGAGCTAAACCTTGTCAGCAGGTGGGAGCAGGGCAGCCTGGTGCTGGGGCCTGGGCTCACCAACAGACAACAGCTTCTTCATTTAGAACTGTTTTGGTCTTTGCAGTGTTGTCATGGGACTTGTTGGGCGTCCTGACATGCTGCTCCCTCCCAGCCTCAGGTCTGACAGCAGTTAAGCAGCACCTTCATTGCAGGGAGCCTCAGTGCCTGGCAGGGAAGAGGAGAAGGGATGCCTATGCACTGTCTGTTCACCAGGCCCTAATGACTTGAGCCTTGGTTTTGTGGGAGAGGGAAGGCAGGATCTGGCAGGCTGAGCAGGTGTCATCCCTGTGTTGGTCTGCTAAATAATTGAACAGATTTTTTATCAAGCCTCTTTTGGAGTGAGCTAATGGAGCAGAGTTGGCCAGAGCTTGTGTAAGGATCCTGGCAAGAGCAAGCAGCAGGGGAAGGGATGAAGCCCAAAGGTGGGGCTGTTGGTCCTCTGTATGTGAGGGCATGTTGTAATTAGGACTGGGCATATGGGTTGGAACAGGCTTTGTGGAAAGTGAGTGGCCATTCAGAGCAGAGGTGAGCTGTGTTGTGTCAGAGCTTGGCCACCATTCCACTCCTTTGGGTTCCACATGCCCCACTGACATCATGCCCTCGGAAGCGTGAGGAGCAAGGCCAGGCCAGCATGTTCCTCAGCCTTGCCCTTGACTGATGCTCTCAGTGTGAGTTTGGAGCATTAGAACACATACAAGGAGTCAGCAAACTTGTCTGCAGTGCAGCTGTACAAGAAAAGACCTAAGCAGCCTTCAAGGTGTATCTCCAAGAGACTTCTGCCCAGAAGATGGAGAGGACAGGAGGAAAGAGCGCTGTGGTCACCAGGAACGTGGTAGTACCAGCCAGCAAAGCACAGGATGGGGATCCTGGGCTGAAACCAATCACACTGTGCCAGTGGGATGCTGAGTGTGAGCCAGCGGGACCTGCCAGGATCAGCAGCACTGTGCTGCTATGATGTTGGGATAATTCTGGCTGGATCACCACCACTCTTCTCCTTTGTACAGTACAGATGAGTGCAGAGGGACTGGCAGGAAGGAGGGGATGGAGAGGTTCCTTGAGTGGAAGTAACACATAGGTAAGCAGAAAGGTGAGGATGCACCAGGTGGGGGAGGCAGGCCAAGCAGGATCTGGTTTTGGGGTCACCCCCATTTGAAAAGTCACAGAAGATTCCAGCCTCCAGGTTCCTAAACAGCCTGGTCACTCACCTATATGGTTGAGCACTGCTGGGATCCTGGGGACTTGGTGGGTCCCTGCTGGGCATGGTAGTTCTCTACAGTCCTGTAGGACACTGTAATTACTGATCACTTAAATGCTAACGCTCCTTCAACATGGATTGATGAGCAAGCTGGGGTGGAACAAGGTGCCAGCGGCACTCAGTCTAAAGGAGTCCCTGCATGGAGGAAAGACTATATCAGACCTAAGTTTCATGGTTTAAAAAGGAGTCTGATCTTAGTTTTTACAGGCTTCAAACCAGAGCAGTGGGACTGCCAAGGCTGGGCTCTCCTGGCTCCTCGGGGCTGTCAGGGACACACTGGGAGGCAGGAGCAGGCATTGTGTGGGCCAGCACCAGGCTTTTCTGCTTTGAGCTTTTTGGAAAACCGTGAGGAATGGGTCCAGGTCCAGCCATGGTGCGTCCAGCCCTGGTGGTAGGAGGACAGGCAGGAACTGGCAGTCAGTGCACCCATATTGTCCTGGCTGAGCTGTCCTGGGGTAGACAGGAGTCAGCACTGGAGGCTGGTCACAAAGCCCAGTCCTCATCCCTGTGTGCACAGCACAGGTTCTTGTGTGCTGGAGACACTGATCTTTGTGCTGATCCTTTGCTTTACCCTGCAGAGTCAAGGAGCAGGAGGCCACTTTGGCAGCAAGCCGGGGCTGTAATGGTGCAAAAAGCTGCTGAGAGAGGACAGTGTATTCCTCTGAGACGATCCGTTACATTTCCCAACTCCCTCCTGTCGGGGGCAGTGCTCTGGGCTGTGTTACTCCTTGCTGAGATGTTTTGCCTTTCAAGCTGCTTAATGAACTGCTTTGACAGTTCAAACTGGTTTTTGCCTTGCTGGTTGGAGCAGCAATGTGATGTGGGGTCTTTTCTGAGCATCAGGAAGGCGTGAAACACGGAAGCAGGGTTTTCCCGGGTAAAGGCAGTGGGGAGCTCTTGGGGGCAGCACTGACACAAACCTCAGGTGTGTTGTCCCCGGTATAGTGGGCTCAGACTTCTTGCAGGGATGGATTATTGCAGCCAGCATAGAAGAGCTCTCCTGGACTTCTCCAGGCTGGTGTGTCCCCAGAGGGGAGCCCTCAGGAGTTTTTTCACAGTCCAGTTTCCCCGAGCTTCAGTCATTAGCCACAGCCAAGGATGCAGGTTTGCAGAAACACTAATGCCTGGGAAGTTGATGTTAGCACCAGCAAGGAGACCTACAAGGATGGCAAGAGGTTTGGACCTGGGCCTTGTTGGCTAGGCCTCTTTCCCAGATACTCCCAGGGCAAATTCAAACCATCCTTCCTGTGGGATCCCTGCCTGGGTGTAAAACGAGGGGATGGCACTGCGTCATCCATTCTCAAGGGACAGGATACCACTCACGTATCCATCTGACCCCGAAGCACCTCATCACCCTGCTGTAGCTCCCCAGCGTGGCCAGCTCTGCATCGCAGGCTCATCAGGGGCTGTGCACTGACAGGAGGTGACGGGCTGGCAGTGGCAGGGGCGAGGGTGCAGGCTGCGGGGCCTGTCGCTCCGCATCCCATCGCCTGTGCAGACCGCCAGGCAGCGGCACAGGGCGCGTGGTACTGGGGGCATGTATCACATGAGGCTGTGAGCAGGGTTGGTGTCAGGAGGGGCACTGGGAGGCTGTGGTTGTCTCAGGATAGCTGCTTTCCAAACACCCTCCCCTAATTGAATGGGTGAGAGGTTTCTGGCAAGTGCTTTCGGCAGGGTTGACTTTTTGCTGGGGAAAAAAAACCAAAAGCTGCTTGTTTCCTGGCTGAAAGAGTTGAAGGATGGGTGCTGGCACTGCCCTGATGCTGCAGGGACGTTCCCCTCCCACCAGTCACAGTGCTGCCAGCAGCTCTTGGGGCTGGGGTGCATGGCCATGGGGGGCTGTGGGTTAGGGGGAATGTTTGTGAAGGGTCCTAGTTTCTGTTTGTACTGCCCAGGTTGTGTCTGAGCTGTGCTCCTGCAGCAAGGTGGGCTCAGCACCTCCTGTGCTGCAGGTGACAGTCATGCTCCTGTTCTGACTATGGCTGGGATCATGGTGGCCAGCAGATGGGGGGACACCCTTATCCCTCTGCAGGACTAGGCAGGCGATGTGGGGGGGTGGAGCTGCTCCTTGTGCCAGGGCTGGGTGCTGGGAAAGCAGCAGAGGTGTCCGGTGAGGTGGGGGCTCTGTCTGCTGAGGGCATGGAGACTCAGGGTCTCTCCAGAGTGCCTCTCCCCTGCATCTACATCCTGCTCGTCCCTTTTGGGGTCTGATTGTGCCCTTGTGTCAGTAGGTGCTGCTCCGTAGGCCACCAGCTCTGTCTCATTGCGTTTAACCCCCTCAGTGATGCCACCCTAAAGCTGTCTGATGGGAACAGAGGCTGCAAAGCCTAATGCAAATCTGTACTGTACCAGCAGGAATTCAGGGCTCCCTCTGACCACCCCCAACTCCCACCACTGTGCCCAGGGGTTGCAGGGTGGATGCATGCTGCTGCCCTGCAAGGGCAAGGAGACACTCAGCCCAGCATAAGCTTAAAAAAATAGGCATTTTTATTTCAATGTAACCAGAGAATTACAACCCAGGAGAGGAGAGGATTACTCACATTTATCGATAGGCTTATTAGATTACTGCCTAAATAGCTGTGCTTTAGCAGCGCATTTTTCTGCCTCAAGGAGAAGAAGCAGTGAAGGAGGGTGGTGCATCCGAGACCTCATCGTCCTTGGTGGCATGAGGAGCTCTGAGCAACGCGGCCGGGCGCTGTATCGCATCACCTAATCATGCTGTGACTATTTACAGCTTCTTGGGAAGCAAAAGCCTGTGATGTTTGCTTGGCTGCATGGTCAGGGTCTGAGCTGCATCTCTCTCCTGCGTGGCCATCATTGAGGAGGGGGTGCATAACCCCCTTATGACAGGGTCATGCTCTGCTCAACTCCCAGGGCATGGTATATAGATGGGGATGGCAGGGGCTGGAAGAGGATGGTGGCATTGCCACCCCCAGGCGTTCTGTTGTGAGCAAGGACTGTGCCCCACTCATCATGGCTATTCCTTGGTGCGGGGGTCTGTGGCAGTGGCACCATGTTTGGTCTCATGTGCCCGGGGACATGGCAGATCACCAGCCCCCGTGTCACCATTAGAGAGTTTGGGTGCCCACATGAAGCGGGGGTTTCTCAGGCATGCTGGACTCATCAGCGTTGCCCTTATGCTAACAAGGCCATTGCCTTGCTCACGCAAGGGGCTCTTGCCAGGCACTGGCATGCCTCAGCCCAAAATCCACCAGAAGCTCATGGCTGAAGGAATTGTGGGTGATGCCAATCACCCTTGTGGGTCAAGCCAGGAATTCAGGGTGCCCAATAATCCTGCAGCAATAGAGGAGGAGAGCTCTTGGAATGCCTCGGTGTTGACAAGGACACTCAGCTGTGCTCCACTATGACACAATGGGGGTGTCTGAAAAGACGGAGCTGATGGACTCCGAGTCTGACTTGAGCTGCAGGACCTTGGGGTGCTTGGAGTCAGGGAAGTCCTCGCCAAGGGCCAGACGGATCTTGCCATTCTGTGTCTCCCTGATGGGCTCGAGGAATACCACGTGCTTGTTGGCACTGACCTTGCGGTTGGGCCCGTCAGTGGCTGGGGGAGTGGTGCTGAGGATGGAGGACTGGGCGCTGCACTCCTGCGGAGGGCTGAGAGGAGCTGGCTTCTTGCAGCAGTTCAGGCAGCGGCAGGGTGTGAGGTACAAGTAGATGAGCACCAGTACCAGACTCACGATGCACCCCAGCAGGGTCGTGAGGCCGGTGCTAAAGGTCTCCCCCTCTGGCTTGGGGTAGTGAACCGTCACATTGACCTCGCACAGCCTGCTGAAGTTGTGGGGGCTGTTGATGGCCAAGCCTACATAGACCCCGGAGTGCCAGGGCTTGGCCACTGCGATCTTCAGGCTGCCGTTGTGGTAGACTTCCAAGGAGCGGTTGCTGTTCCCTGGGTGTTTGATGGGCTCGTGGTGAGGGGAGATCCACATGTAGGTGGTGGCTGCAGCTGGCAGGCTGGTGTTGCAGGCGAGCAGGAGGGTCTGGCCCACCATCACAGGGAAGGGCAAGGGGTGCACGTCTTCAGGGCCTGTCGAGCAGTTCTCAAACATGTGGTTGTATTTGAGGAACTTGATCAGGGACCGGGGCACATTGTCAGACACCTTGCAGGTGTGTTCCTCAAAAAAATCCTTCACAGAGCTGAAACCTCGCTGCTTCCAGCGCTGGAGCATCAGGTAGAGTGGGCAGCTGCACCTGATGGGGTTGTTGTGCAGGTACAAACCATTCCTGATGTTTTCGGGCAGAGCTGCCAGCTGCTCCACAGGGATGCTGCTCAGGTTGTTGGAGGAGAGGTCCAATGTGCGGAGGCTGTAGTTTCCCAGGCCCTGCACCGAGTGGAAGGGGAAGGTGGTGAGGTTGTTCCAGCTCAGGTAGACTTTCCGCAGGCCACTCAGCTTAGCGAAGGCATTTTCATCCACTCGAGTGATGTGGTTGTTGTAGAGCAGCAGCTCCTCCAAGCTCACCAGCATGTCAAAGTAGTGTGTCTCCACAGCATGCAGGTGATTGGAGGACATGTCGAGGTGCCGCAGGTAGGAGGCATTGTGGAAAGCCTGCAGAGACAGCTCCTTAATCTGGTTGTGACTAATGTGGAGGGCCTCAAGGTGTGGGACGGCGGCCAGCCAGCGGTCGTGGAGCTGGGTGAGGGCGTTGTGGCTGAGGTCCAGGGTGGTGGCGGTGGGTGGCAGCGCATGGGGCACATGCTGCAGCATCTGCCGGCTGCAGCTCAGCAGGTCAGAGGTGCAGATGCAGGTAGTGGGGCAGCTGCGGGGCAGTGGGGAGGCATAGGGAGCACGGCCATGGGTACATAGCTGGAGCAGCAGCAGAAGCTTCACCACCCATGGCCAGAGCTGGTCTGCGGGTGCCCATGGGAACATTGTGCCAGGCAGGAGACTCTGTGGAGCCCGGCAGCACGGCCAGGCTTGATATGACAAGAGGAAATATGCCCCAGTCCTCCCTTGTCTACCCCTGTGTTGCCCTGGCTGGGGGCTCTACCAAGCATCCATAGATGCCACTTTGCACCCTGTAGAGGAGGATCCTGCTTCCAGCTGTGGGGCTTGATAAGAGTTAAAGGGTGGCATTGCCCTGCCCAGCGAGGCTGCCTCGTACCTGTGCTCCAGCTGACCATGGGCTGTCCAGCACTGGGGTGCAGGGGGAGCCGGTGTCCAGCATCAGGGGGTTGAGATGCTCTGCTGCTTCAGCGCTGTTTCGGGATGAGCGAACGCCTCGCTGCCTCCTGGAGCCCTGTGTCTCTGGAGTGACAAGTTTCTCAGGGCTCAGTGCCGCCGTGGCACATCCCCACGCTCCAGCCGCCGGTGAGCCCCATCCAGCAGCCAGCTCTCTCCCGGCCAGTATCTCCCAGGAGCCGGGCTCGCAGCAGGAGCGCGGTCCCGCTCCTGCCCCTATTTACGCACTGGCGTGTGGGCTGGGCAGGATCCCATTGGTCCCAGCACGGGGAGTGGTGGCTGCGGTGGTGGCCATGGTCCACCCTTGTTGTCCTGCGAGCAGGGAGGGTGATGTGCAGCCACCACCAGCCCTGCGCGGTTGCTTGTCCCCAGGGGTGCTCAGGGTCACTTTGCCGACCCTCCAGCTTCATTGGTGCACAGCCGCTGTCCCTCTGGCTGGAGAATGGCAACCTCAACCGGCTGTAATCCATACGGCAGCCGTGCCGGCTGCTTCGTGACTGCCCAGCCTCTGGGAGGATGCTGGAATAAATCTGCCCCGTTGTCACCTCTGGGAGACCCTCAGGTCCAATCCTGCACCCAGGCTGGATTGGAGGTCATCAAACACACACTCCATGCACAATACTTAGCACCCAGTTGTGGTCCTTCCCACTGCTCTCATCCTGCACAAGCTAGCAGGGACCCTCCCCCCAGCCCTCCCAGCCATGGGATGAGCCCCATAGGAGAGGGGGAGCCCATGGCAAGGAAGGGGTGGTCACAGGGTGAAGGACATGCAGGAATGTCATTATCCAGAGCCTGGGTGCGTTAGTGAGGAGCGGAAAACCAGGCTGGGGAATTGGTTTCCATTAGGGCAGCAAAAAGCTAATTTGGCGGCTGCGGCTGCTGCGCATCAAGGGTCTGTTAACTCTCTGTGCCCCGGCCCAGGCTCAGCCTGTGCCACTGGCTTCTCCCTCGCATTGCCTCCTGCCTCGGTATCTGTGCTTGCCCCAGGGCTGGCCATGGAGCCAGCTCTGCTTCTTCACTGGGGCACTGAACAAGCTGCAGCACCGGTGCCTGATGGAAATACTAAGGTGACCTTCATCTGTTGTGCTGTTCCCCACTGATGCTTGAAGCCAAGGACAGCCATGACTGCTCCTTCCTGTCCTGTATGGCACCCACTTGCCCTAGGGGCATCTCGGTGCAGAGGCTGGGGGAGCACAGCACGCAGCATGAGGCTGCTGCGTGGCAGCTCTCCCTTTACCCTTGTTGTGCTCCAAAGCTAGGGCAGTGCTGGCTGCTTCAGCTGCCCTGCAGCTCCAGCCGGGCACCGGTGCGTGAGGGCTGCAGCCTCAGCAAGTGCTGATGCACCATATCGATCCCCAGAGCCTCTGCGCAGAGGTGATGGAGGAGGAGGATGGCTGATGCCCTTCAGCTGCATTTGAGCCTGTACTGATGATGGGGGGGGTCCCTGGGCTGAGGGTGCAGCTGGGTGGTGGTTTGTGATCACGGGGGGGTTGTTCCTAGGGTCGAAGCCTGACTGTGTCCCTCTGCAGGGTCGAGCATGCGACGGCGGTGCTGCTGGCGGACCCCTGCTTCCAGCTGCGCTCCATCCAGTACCTGCTGGGCCACGCTGAGCCCTCAGCCCTGGCAGCCGCGGCCCCGGCCACTGAAAAGCGCCGTTTCTCCCTGCACACCTGTAAGTGCCGGCCCTGCGCTGTGCTCACCGCTGCAGCCACAGCTGCAATGGGCAGAGCACGGCTGCCCCTGAGACATGTCCCAGTCCCCTTCCTTAGCACTGGGGACGGGTCCATGGCCCCGTTGCTGTTCCCCAGCCGTGGCACTGGGGATGGGGCTGTGTCCAGTGCCTGCTTTCAGCAGTTCTGTCCCTTTGCAGTGCCCGGTGTCCATCTTGCTGCCCCCAGCATGGGGATCCCTGTCCCTAGCACCAAGCTCCCTACCCTGCCTGGGCCCCAGGAGCAGTCGCAGCCACCCATGCATTGCCCAGCTACCTCGGGCACATACATATGTGTGTCACATTCACACCACACACACCCAGTCTGTCCCCACAGACACAGATTACATCAGTACTGAGGAGTTGGTGAAGGTGGACAAGATGCTGAACCATCTGAGCGAGGAGTCCAAGCAGGCAGCTGCCACCACACTGGTGAGTGCCCCAGCCTGCTGCCCATGCTCACCAGCAGCCCTGGCTCCTGGCAGAGCTGCCCTGGGATACAGGGCTTTTGCTGCTACTATTAACTGTGTGATGTCCCCCGCAACAGCCCACCAGTGAGGAAGACCTGTGCCCCATTTGCTATGCACACCCCATCTCAGCCATCTTCAGACCCTGTTCCCACAAGTCGTGCAAGTGAGTAGCTTCCATGTGTGACCCAACACCAGGGTGACTGCCAGCCGCTGCCCCCTCCTCCCACCCTCCATGCTGTGCTGGGGGAGCTCACACTATATCCTCCTCTGTCCCAGAGCCTGCATCAACCAGCACCTGATGAACAACAAGGACTGCTTCTTCTGCAAAGCCACCATCACAGGGGTGGACGACTTCACCAAGCCAGCCAGCTCGTAGAGCCCAGCCCAACACCATGGGTTCCCCACCGCACGCTGGCTTCTCCCCAGGTACTCATGCTGCCCAGAGCAGGGGGGCTGCAGCGTGGGGCTGGGGGCTGCAGAGAGGGAGAGGCTGGTGGTTGGGGGTGCAGCATCCCCCTGCCAAGCATCTGGACCACAGCAGCCCCATTGCCCCATGGGCCATTCTCAGGGAGGGGAGCCCAAGGCCTCAGCTCTGTGGCAGCACTGGGAACATGCAGCAGTCCCAGGCCAGGGCAGGTGGCTGGGCTGGGCATTCAGGTGTTACCTTGCCCCTGGCTGGGGGCTGGTTTCATGAAATGCAGCATTAAATTATTCTTCCTTATGTGGTGTCTTGAGACAGGGGGAGGGGAAGCCAGGCCAGTGCTGGAGAGGGGAAGCCAGGCCAGTGCTGGGGAGGGGAAGCCAGGCCAGTGCTGGAGAGGGGAAGCCAGGCCAGTGCTGGGGAGGGGAAGCCAGGCCAGTGCTGGGGAGGGGAAGCCAGGCCAGTGCTGGGGAGCGAGGCAGTGCTCAGGCCACGCTCCATAGATGGAACTATAAATATTTAATTCAAGCTGGGAGCACAGAGCCTAGTGGGGGCTGCTACATAATGATGCGTGGCTCTGGCACCGACTCAGAAATGGACTTGTGCGGCAGCACATTGGCCCCGTTGAGGTAGAGCTCGTCGTTGACGATGACATCCTCACCCAGCACCGTCACGTTCTCCATGCGCACCTGCCCCAGAGAAGCCACATCACGCCTGCCCTGGCTCAGGTTTTGGTGCCATGCTCCTGCTCCTGCCCACAGGCACTGATGCATCCCTCCATGCACAGCCTGAGGCAGCAGGAGCACAAGAGCTGAGCCCCGATCTCCCATGGGGGCACCCATGTCCTCACCCATTGCCCCACAGAGCAGCTCCAGCCGACAATGCAGGACTCCAGCCAGGAATGGGAGCGAATCCGGGCCCCCTCCAGCACAGTGCAGCGCTTGACACGCACCCCATCCTCCACCACCACACCAGCCCCGATCGTCACGTTGGGGCCGATGATGCAGTTTGCCCCGATCTTGGCGCTGGGGTCCTGGAAGGAAGAGCGGCTGCGCCGGGGCCGGGAGGGCAGAGCTCTCAGCATGGCCCATGCCACCCAGACAGTGCATGGACAGCAGGCCACAGCTCAAGGACAGCAGCGAGGACAGTGATGGGAAGACACAGAGAGCCCATGATGTGTGCTGGGGGCTGGCACTTACCACCAGCACATTCCCTACAACACCAGGCCCTGAGTGGAGCTTCTCAGGGTGCTGAGCCCGCAGGGCCTGCAGGTACATGCACATGCCTGTAAGGAAGTCCTTTGGCTGCCCGATGTCCATCCAGAAGCCTGTGGGAACATGGCTGTTGTAACAGCCACCAGCACAGTGGTGACAGTGCTGGCAAGACCTCCCCATGCTGCCTGCAGCGTGTGGAGTGCCTTACCCTGCAGCTCCATGGCATAGAGCTGCCCTTCTTGCGCCATGGCAGGGAAGATCTCCTTCTCAATGGAGGTGGGGCGCAGCTGCGAGTACAGGGCGCAGGGCTGAGCCCCGGGCCTGGACTCCCAGCCTGGCCCAGCCCAGCATCCCAGCCTGTACCTGGATGCGCTGCAGGATGCCGGGGCTGAAGATATAGAGCCCAGCATTGATCTTGTTGGACACGAAGACACGCGGCTTCTCCACAAAGCGGCAGATGCGGCCGGTGTCGGGCTCGCTCACCACCACACCGTACTTGGCTGGCTCCTCCACGCGGGTCACCACCAGTGAGCCCTCGCCGCCGTGATGCCGGTGGAACTGGGCCAGCGCCGCAAAGGGGAACTCGCAGATCACGTCGCTGTTAAGGACAAAGAAGGGCTCCCCGCCCTCGGCCAGCAGGTCCCGCGCCAGTGCCAGCGGCCCCGCTGCCCAGCCATCAGTGACGCCACAGGGACAGGGTGAGCCCAATGCCCAGTGCCTGGCTTCACCTGTGCCCATCCTAGCCCCCCAGTGCCCCAAGATCCTCACTCAGTCCCACTGTCCCTGGTCCTTCTTGTGCCTCTGCTGACATCCCTGGTTCCCCTCATCCTCTCGATGCCCATCCTGGGGTACCCCTAGCCCAGCCCTCGCCCATCTTGACGTAACCCTTGCCATGCCCCAGGTCCTCACAGTCCTACCCATCTGTACCCTCCCCACTTCCCCTCCCTCAGCATCCCCCAGCCCCACGCAGACTGCTGTCCCTGGCGCCCCGTCCCTCCCGCTGTCACCCTGCCACTTCAGTGTCCATTTCGGTGTGGTTCCCCGCAGCCCACGCTGCTGTCCCAGCACTTCCTCTGTCCCACCGGTGCCCGCCCCGGCCCCAGCGCCTCCAGCCCTGTCCGCTGCCCGCACCTTACCTGTGCCCAGCGGCTCCTTCTCGTGGGACAGGGAGATGCGGATGCCGAGCTGCGGGCACAGCGTGAGCTGCGGCTGCGAGCCGGGCGCGGCGGGTCGGGCCGGGCCGGGGGATGCTGGGGACCCTTACCCGCTGCTCCTGCTCCCGCATGGCGGCGCCCAGCGCCTCCGACATGTAGCTGACGGCCAGCACCACGTGGGTGACGCCCGCCTGGCGCAGGGCCTCCAGCTGGTGCAGCAGCAGCGCTTTGTTGCAGAACTCCACCAGCGGCTTCGGACGGCTCAGGGTCAGCGGCCGCAGCCGCGTCCCGAAGCCCCCCACCAGGATCAGCGCCCGCATCGCCCCGCGCCACGTCAGCACCGCGCGCCGCCACGTCACCGACACACCCCCCCCCACCCCGGGCTGCCCCGGGTCCTAGCGCCCGCCACTGCTGGCGGCCGGCCCGGGTCCTAGCGCCCGCCCCTGCTAACCGCCCGCCCCGGGTCCTAGCGCCCGCCACTGCTGGCGGCCCGCCCCGGGTCCTAGCGCCCGCCCCTGCTAACCGCCCGCCCCGGGTCCTAGCGCCCGCCCCTGCTAACCGCCCGCCCCGGGTCCTAGCGCCCGCCACTGCTGACGGCCCGCCCCGGGTCCTAGCGCCCGCCGAGAAGCGGGGAGGGCTCAGCCGCACCCTTATTCCTGCCCCAGCCCAGCCCCCAGGAACAGGCAGGCACGGCACACCACGGACAAAAACAGATCCTTTAATGGTTTTTGGTTCTCTGTGAAGCACAAACGGGGTGATTATTCATGTAAAAACAAACAGGGCTGAGGCTATGTACAAGCTGTGCAGTCCCACTGCCGTGGTCCGAAGGGGAGAGGCGCAGGCAGTGCCCCGGCCCTCACACCTCACCCTGGCCAAGCGAGGACGAGGAACCCGAGGTGAGGCCGAGATGCCCCGCAGGAAGGGGCCTACGCCTGTCCAAGCACAGCCCACAAGGGCCAAGGGCATGCACAGGGTGGGCTGCGGTGTGCAACACGGCTGTTGGGAAGTACCCAAGGCACCCGCCACTACAGCCCACAGCCCACCTCACTCTGTCCCGCCCCCTGCTCCCCAACATTCCCATGGGCCCTGCCTGCTGCGGCAGTGACTCGCAGAAGCAATGAAGTAACCCAGCACAGGGCAGTGTGGTGTGAATAAAGGTCCTCAGCCAGAGAGCCCGAGGGGAGTAGTGGCTTAGGAGACAGGCAGGGGTACAGCTCAGGACAAAGCTGGCACTTCCCTTGCCCCCTTCCACACAGTGCCATGTGTTGTGTCACTAGTTAAGGTCTGGCGGCCGGAAGATGTCGTGCTGTACGGAAAGACAGGG
The DNA here is from genome assembly GCA_028858755.1 of Ara ararauna. Classification (NCBI taxonomy): domain Eukaryota; kingdom Metazoa; phylum Chordata; class Aves; order Psittaciformes; family Psittacidae; genus Ara; species Ara ararauna. The sequence continues at coordinate 19,794,522 of CM054385.1, read as the reverse complement.
CCCTTCTCCTAATAGCCAATAGTGTTCAGTTGATGATGGAAGCAGACGGAAGTGATGTTGCAAACCCTGGCAATATAATGTCGTGTCACTTAGTAACAAACGCCATTTTGTCGTCCACCACATTGGTGTCAGCGTGCTAATGGCCCTCACGACCTGAGGGGGTGGTCACCTGTGCCGTTCCTGAACCAGGTCACCACGTTCACAGAAGGCAACACCATGGACATGTGCCTGCTGCCACTAGCCAAGCAGTGGCACTTCCCAAGCAGACTGTGCACACACTGAGTCAGCACACATGCGACATGCGAGTATTCCCTAAACAAGCTTTCCTGAAGTGCGAAAACAAAACCAGACCAACCTCACCAGTACCCAGGCAGCCTCTCCAGCAGCCAGGGTAATGGGAACAAACACCATGGAACAAGTCAGTGACACTGGGGAAGGAGCTTGGGGGGCCCAGCACAGAAACATGGGGTGGGGGGGTGATGCAGAGCAGGGTATGGTTTGGTACCACCAGGCCACAGTATCAAACATTAATGCCCTCATTGTGGGAATAGTTGATAGAAAACGGACACAATAAGATCATAGACCAACGGATGGAAAAAGCCTGACAGTAGTGAACCAGAGGCTTTGAGGCCTTGGCTGAAGGTTACTAGCGAACGTGTGCGTGAGAAGAGGTTGAGGGAGTTGGCAGAGGAGCCTGAGAATCCAGGATATGTAGGGAGGAACTGATAACTGTAACCTTGAAACACAGCTGCAAGCTGGAACCCCCCTGGAACATAACCAAGAAGAAAACTGCAAGGGGGGTGGGATGTGAATGTAACCTTTGAGCTGTGACCAAGCACTACCAATCATGTATCAATTAGTAAGCATAAGTAGCCCATCACATATTAGCGAGTGTGCCTGCATAGAGTATTTAACTGGAACCCTCAGATGAAATAAATGGAGTCTGATGAACGATCATATTGATTGTCTTCATTCTCCCACCACTGGAGGGTCCTCGCCTACCGCACAGGCAACAAGAGCCTGCGGGCCCTGCTCGCAACACTCAGCAAGGGAGGCAGTGGGTAACACACGGGCTCAGGGAGGGAACGTGGGCAGCCGGGCACACCCCAGCTGGCTGCTTCACCTACAGACTGGTGGTTTACTTTGGGAAAGACTGAAACCGTCAGGCCATAGCACTGACTGCTCAGCCAGGTGCCCCCTCACCTGCCCCCTTGAGCCCCTTAGGGAGCAGGAAGGGGGGCAGCAGTCCTAACCATCAGCCTCCCCTTCCATCATCCCCATGCATGGACCAGCCAGAAGGGCCTGAGGGGAAGAGGGCAGCCTGGGGCTGGAGGGACACAGACATGTAGGACCTGTGGGACCACCATTTACAGGACAGGAAGAGTTGAAATGGTCCGAAATGCCCCGCTGCACAGCTAGGGTCACTTTAACTGCTACAGATACTATTGCTAGCCCGTGAGCCGAGTTCTTGCTTGGTCAGTGGTCCAGGGCAGTGTTACTCTTACTGAGCCCTGTGCGTGGCCCAGGCTTGAGCACAACCCCAGGTGTGCAGCACTCCCTCCCGGCCACAGCTCTGCCAGGGGTTGCATTTGGTCATTTTATTTCCATGTTTGGGTTGGTTATTCACAGTGCCCAAACAGCAGAAAAAGGCAGCATCAAAAGCAAAGCCCCCTCAGCAAAACCCAGGGCAGAGCTCACACCACCAAATGCATGGATCAGCACCTGTGCTGCTCATCATCAGCCCCACAGACACTTATCTTCCAAATAACTCTGGAGAATTTTAAAGGGAAGGCTCTCCTGGGGGCTCCTGAGGTAGGAGGCTCCTCATGCCACAGCTCCAGGCTCCCCAGAGAAGCTGGGCTCTCCTGCTTTCTCTTCCCTCTGTCCAGGTCCTTCCTCCAGACTGCATACACAAAGAGCGAAGAACCAAGACACCCAACACCCAGCAGGCATCTAACAGAGCCTCCTCCAGAAGGCAGAGCTAGTGTGGTCAGAAGCATGTGGTCAGCATGAGGAGCTCTTCCACCTGCTTCCCCTCAGCTCTTCTATCCAAGTATATTTAAAAATGATGGAGCAATACAATTGTTTAAAACCAAAGGTGTCTGCTTTTTTCCTGTGGTAGTAGGTGGTTGTGTCTGCTCCTGCCACCATGACAAGATTAAGAGGCCGTAGCCGAGGGCTACTGGTTTTCCTCACGCATCTGTTCCATGATGTTGATGAGGCTTTCCAGCCCGAACATGTAACCCATGTCGGGTCCATCATGCACCGTGGGGTCATCACGAAAGCCTTTGAACGTGCTATGTGCAAAGTCAATCATACGCACGTCCACCTTGGGCTGGGCTGAGGAGCCGGGCTCTGTGCTGCCGCCATCCTGCAGGCTCTCCGGGACGGAGCTGTCCACCCGCTTCAGGCGCATCTCCGGACGGCGCTCCACAAACATTCCTGCCCTGCTGTCCTTCCCATCATAAATGATGAGGAGGGAGCTGGAGTAGAAGCGGTAGGAGGCCTGTCTTTCCAAAACTGCCTTCAGGCTTCGCAGTTTGGCGAGGATAGGCTCAAAGAGGTCCTTGCGCAGCTCAATGCCGTTGTGGAGATACTGGTAGAGGGCATTACGGAAGCCCTCGATGGAAAGACCACGTCCATAGTACTTATTCCTGCATAAGTAATGCCCTGTGTCCAGCTGATAAACCTGGAACACCAAAAGAAATGCTTATCAAGTGGGAGCAACAGGTTAAGGTCACACATAGAGAGCCCTGCACCAACAGGGCAGAGGGGACTCATTCTGTCCCCACCAAGCTCAAGACTGAGCAGAAAACAGCTCTGTCTGTTCCCTGAATTCCACAGCAGCCCAAGGGTGCGTTCTACAGGCACAGCCATAGTGCCCACACACTGACTGTCTCTTCCAGGACACCATCAGGCATCTCATCAGTCTGAGTGTCCCCAGGAGGCATGCCACAACAGACCCCAAAGTCTCAGAAAGCAAAGTCTTACAGCAAACTTGGAGCTGCCAATATGTACTGCCGCCATTGTGTGGCACATAATTAATGAGGGCCCCTGATTGCTTCCGAGTCTGTGGGCAGAGATCTGGACTGCAAGATCCTTCTGCAGGTAGGGAAAGGAGCAACAACTGCACAACAGCACCAGCGGCAAATCCTTGTGTGCAGGGCCCAGCCACAAGAAGAGGACAACTTTTTAACTCTCACTTCATTACAGAAACAAATGTCAGCAGCTGCTGGGATGGAGGGACACATCCCTCCCCAGGCACCATGATTCTAGCTGAACAATACACCACAAAAATAATTTTATTAGAAAACACCCTAATTGTCTGTGAACAAAATAGCTTTGGCTAAACCAGGCCATCTCAGGAAAAGTAAGTTCCTTTGTTCTAGGCTTAGAAACAAAGACAAAAAGCAAGTCTCATGAACACTGGTGTACTTACCTGAAGTGGGAGACTAACTCAGGGCTCAGCAGAAAACACTAACTGGAAGGTCTAATGGGGCTGCAAAAAAGAAACATGCAGCACCTGCAGCCTTGGGGATCCCTACCTGCATCCCACACACGCGCACACCCAAGGTGGCAGAAGTGCTCTGTTCACACTTCTTCATCTGCCGGGCAGCCTTCTCCTCAGATGCATCATCTCCATGCTGTCTGGTCCCCATCTTCAGATCAAGTACACAGGGAAGCCTGAAGTGATGCACCACATTCTCCAACAAAAGGAACTCTGGGAGATGTGTCAAGGAGAACTCACTTGCCAGAGACACCACTCCCTGGGGACATCACAGACAGGGACAGGCAACAAACAGACAGCACAAACTGAGAGGTGAAGAAAAGGACAAAACACAAACAGCAAGGAGATAGCATGCAGGGTACTGGAAACTCAGCAGGAAGAACCAATGAGCAGAACTCTGATGTCAGAAAAGACATGGTATGGCAATAAGAACTGCTGATATATTAAGGGAGAGCTTAAAGTCTACTGAAATTAGCAATTTAACCATATGGATAAGCAATACAATCCCCATGGACTGAAAACTCAAGGCTTAAGTAATAGCACAGTACTGTTGCTCCTGGCCTGCCCAGAACAGCAAAGCTGCCCAATGCACAGGGGAGGGAACCAAGGAGGCTACAAAGACAGGAAAAAGAACAGTAACAGGAGCCTTTAATTACCAGCACACACAATCAGGGCACAGCACTGAGAACAAGCCTGAGACAATCAGTGCATCAGCTTGTGCCAAAGGGAAGAAAAACAACCCTGAGGTTTGCCCTAAGCAGCCCTGGCAGGGCACAGTTCCACATGTCATGCTGAAATGGCAACCAGAGCACAGCCAGATTAAACCTGCAAGGAAGTTTAACACTCAAAAATCTATCATCAGCTATGCTTGATTCTGGAAGAGGAACTTCGTAAGAATAAGGAATTGTGATTAAAAGGGACAGCTGAAGGGAATTACTTCTCTGCAAGTGATGCAGACTATTTAAAAATTAAAGCTGGAGGCTCAAAGTACACACTTGAGAACAGGAAAAGGAAGCCCACACAGTAAAAATGGTGAAGAATACAGCTATTAAAAGTAAGTTTGCTCTTATGTGAGGGAAACAGAATCAAGCTCCAGCAGGTGAAACAAACAACAAACAAACAAAAACCAAAAAACAAACCAAAAAACACCACAAGATAACAAGTTCAAGACAAAAGCACAATGACTCATTTGCAAAGGCACAGAACATAACAAACCCATCTTCAACCACAAGCAAGCCCGCCAGACTGCCCAGAGGTTAAACACAAAGTACAAATGGAGCTACAGGGGAGACGGATGGGATAGGGGTGTGAAGAGACCCCCTAAAAGAGAAATAAAATTAGTATTTTGCTGCTTTATTTACTGGGGAAAAGCTATGGGGATTCCCAAGACAGAACTCTTTCTGAGCTCATAGAATCCTCAAACTGAAATGCCAAGAGAAGATACTGTATGGCAAACAAAAAATAAAGAGATGTGTAACTCATTTAACTCTGCCTTAATACCAAGAGACAGTGGGGCTACCACAGCACTTAAGCTACTGTGATCTGGGGAACTATAAACTGACCTGACTGGTGTTAGAGCCAAAGTTGCCAGCAGGGTCTTTGTGTGGAGATCTACTCTGTTTCACAAGCAATCCACAAAAGTGAGATGAGAAATCTGCTGCAAGTACCAGTTACTCCAGGCTGCAAAAATAAGGAACAGCTGTGCAAAACTCCACAAGGATCTTATGAGACTGACTTGGCCATTAAATGGGCAGACAAAATCCACTACGGTTTACATGCAAGATGATAAACATATGGAGAAAAATATCCATGCATAAAGCAATGTTTCTGAGACAACTATTACCAGTCAGGAATGGGATCCTGGGATAATGAAATCGTATTTGGAACAAGACAGTGTGTTAGGATTATGAGGGGGAAAGAAACACAACAGCATTAAACAACAGTGGAAATCTCTGGCTCAAATGCACCTTCTGTATTGTGTGCAGTTCCGGTCACTGTCTCCAGAAGGAACAGTTCAACTGGAAGAGACTCAAAAAAGGTGACAAGGACATAGTTCCCACCTAAGGGATTACTGAACAGCACAGACCTGCATCTGCTGCCAACATGAAAAACAACAGTTCAAAACACAAGCCAACAAAGACAAGGCCCAGAGAAGAAAGAAAATGTGGGATCTAGTCAGAAACATAGCTTCTCTGAGCATCACTGTGTCCTGGGTTCAGCAGCAGCAGTCATTTTTCTCCTTCTTGGAAGCTGGTGCAGCGCTGTGTTTTTGATTTTGGGCCTGGGAGCAGCACTGATAACACCAGTGTTTCGGTTACTGCTTAGTGATGTTTTGGTCTGGCCAAGGACTTTCTGAGTTTCATGCTGTGCCAGGGAGGAGGGGAAGCCGGGAGGAAGCAGAGACAGGACACCTGACCCAAACTGACCAAAGAGGTTATTCCATACCACAGCACGTCATGCCCAGGATGGAGAGCAGAGACCCGGAAGGGTGGGGGTGCACTGCGTGGTCGGGCTTGGTATTAGGTGGTGAGAATTGTATTCTTTCCTTGTATTTCTCTTGTCATTATTATTATTGGTGGTAGCAGTAGTGATTTGTGTTATACTTTAGTTACTAAACTGTTCTTATCTCAACCAGTGGGAGTTGCATTTTTTTCGATTCTCCTTCCCATCCCTCCGGGAGCGGGGGGAAGAAAGAGGGGGGAGTGAGAGAGCGAAACTGTGTGGCTGACTGGACTTAAACCACGACACACTGTCAGACATGCGCCACTGTATGGGAAGCAGAAAGAAACTCGTAACACCTTTGCTTGTGTGAAGGACAGGAAACCCAAAGGAAATGCAGCCCTGGCTGCCTCAGGCACAAACATGTAAGGCCAAGACAGCAACAGCAACCCGACACACTTAGTTCTGCTTCCCAAAGGATACTGTAGAGTTTTCGGTCCTTGGACTCTGACCGCATGCGGCTCAGCTGCTGCTTATGACAGCGTAGGCTCCAGGGGTTATAGCTGATCTTTTCAGAGCTCAGACCACTGTTCCCATCCAACATCTGAAATGGAACATCTGAATGGATGTGCAGGTCCACCCTAGGACTCTTTGTTTCCTGGCTGCTGCTGGTATAAAGACAGAACAAACTTTCCTGTTAGAATCCACACATTCTCCAGATACCTGTGAGTGTCACATCCTCCCCTTGCACACAACTATCTCCTATTCCTTCTCTAGTCACACACTTCACACAGTTCAAATCTTCTTAAACAGCAAATCTTCACTAATACCCTGAGCTGTGGACTCACACTCAACAATCTGTTCTGACATCTCTGCTAGGTTTTATTGTAATGGATAGAGTAACAGGAACATTTGTTTCTCAGGGAGCTCTGGCTGGTGTGAAGGTAGAGACCCATATTCAAAGCACCCCTGGAAGAAACTTCTGTGTTAATAACCAGGGGGACTAAAGAGCGTTTGAACCAGCTCCACATACTCTCGGTTCCACATCCAATAAACTGACAAGGGTTATCCAGTCAGAAGCATTTCACGTGGATGAGTTCATCCTGAGCCCAGCAGAACTCTTGACACAGTTTGCAGTGCCCCCCTGTGCCAAGCGAGCAAGTGCAAGACAGCCTGAGCACTTTATGCAAGTGAAAAACACCTGCAACAAAAGAAGCACCAGAGCTGAAAGGGGAAGAGGTATTTTCCACTCATCATATTGTCACTGGACCCTACAAGTTTTACCTTTCAGTACTGTCACTGGCCAGGCCAGATCTCTCCTCCTTGTGCTCAGTGCCACTGCTTGATCTGTGAAGACTCCGACGCGAGTGCTTGCGTCGTGGCTGGTCCCTCTCTGGCATGTCGTCCTGCTCCACAGCCTCATTCTCCACATAGGGATAGGCCACCAGGTTAATGTAACCGTCGCTGTCTCCCTCAAAACAGACAGATACCACACCTGCCAAAGAGAAGTGGCATGTCAGTTCTGTTTCTCTGGGCAAGAAATACACAACCACTAGCACCCAAAGGGTCAACAGAAGAGAGGAAAATGTAGCTCACAGAGCAGCAAAGCAAATCCAGAGAAATGTAAAGGAGGTTTTAAGACTACAAGAACCCACATGTTGTTAAGCACAGAAAGAAATCCCCAAACTAGTGCTCTGAGCTGCTACCTGAGCAGTCAGTAGCAGCAGGGGAAGCTCTGCTACCACAGGAAATGAAGGACAAAAGCGCAGCTGGTAGACGAGGGGTGTGATTATTTCCTTCCCTTCAGTCTTTCAGCAAATGTCGTCAAGCTGGAGAAAGTCAAGTACAGCCCACCAAAATGTTGAGGAGGGCAAAGCATACAAAATATATATAGTTCATTGGAGCAAGTATCTATGTCTTAGAAGCACTCCTGCTGTTGACAAGGACATCACAGGCTGAGAAGCAATGTCCTTGTTTTATCTTTCTCTGCTAAAGGAGCTCTCTAGTATCTGACTATGAAGTACCAAGCTCTGAGGCTGAGATGACACTTGCCTATGTTATCACAAGTCAGCCAGTCTCACAGAAAAGGCACCTACAATGTCCCAGGGCTTCCTAGCAATAAAAACAGGAGGGTCTTGAAGTAGAACTACTTCAGCCTGGTGCGGGCAAGCAGGACCATTTGTGTCCTGTGCAGTTTTACCTCCTGAAGGCTCCTGGAAAGCACCACAGTCCAATGGAAGGTATCAGTCCTGAACAGCACAGACTCTGAATGTATCTACCTGGCCAGCCAGAGAGCAAGATAGCTGGCACACTCCTAGTCAGGGCTGACACCTTCATCTTCAGGACCGTCCCCATCCCTGAAAATGAGGTTACCAGCCCATCTCCTAACTCGCAATGACAAAAATCCTTCACTAGCTTGTGAAGCACTGAAAGCTGCCAGAGGTATCAGACACTAGTGACTGATTCAAATAATTCATCACAAAAGCTTGCACTACCTGGATGATGCAGGCCATCTTGTTATTGCCCTACTTTTTCCCTTATCTGCACATGACAATGCTGAGAAGGTTCAGGTGGCTCAACACAACTTCAGAGCAGTTTGGGACTCCAGCATGTCACTACATACATGCCGCTCTGAGCGCTCTGTCTGCCTGGATATGGACACCTCCACCTCAACATTACAGCAAGATCCGAGTGCTCAGACAGGAAGTATCATCCCCACTCTCCCTCTCCTCCAGATCAGTAGGATCAACTTCTGGGTCTATCAGATGAAGTCCCACACTGGGGTAGAGGTGTATGTCCTATGTCTTTGGGCTATCAGGAAGTATCTGACTTCAAGAAGACAGATCTCCATCTGGACTATCAGCTTCATCAGTTTTAAATATATCTCCCAAGAAAATCCTGCCATCATATTGATTTTAGTCATTACATAGGCTTCAGCTGAGGTTTCCAATGGGTCAGTAGAGCACCGTATGGTGCCAGAGTGGTTTGAGGGTACAAGAGGACCCATCTGTTGGAGGCCTTCATTCATGACCTGCACACAGACAACAGGTAAGTAAGCTGACACTGCTGTGAGACCCTCAGGCTGCAACCAGATCAAATGGCAAGACCTCGAACAGGTGGTGGTCCCAGCAAAGCACCATCTGCCCCAGCACCACGTGGTGACAGAGAAGCAGAGGCAATAGGAACACTGAGTCCCTCAGAAGGCTGCCTGCCAGCGTCACCATCTGAAAGACACAGATGAGCTCCCAATCTCCTACAGTGATACAGACACTGGAAAATTCCATTCCCTCAAAGTGACTGAGGACAAGGCTTCACCTCAGCACTCGGAAAGCAATGCTTCCTGCTTCAGCAGCTTTCTGATACATGCCCACAAAAGAGATGGGATGAGGAAGCCGTGAACTACGGGACTGGAATGTGCCAATGCTCGGATATGATCTAACTTCATTTGCTCAAGGTCAAGGCTGTAATTGACAAATCTTGGTAGTAAAATTACTTCAGTTACACACCCATAACCTTAAGCGTCAGACTACAACTGTCATGCTGCACAAAGTCTAGAAAGAGAAGCACGCTGACCTCTGCATGCCTATAGAAAAAGCCTTTTTCCTGTCCATGTGCTCCTACAAAATTGCCAGCCTGAAAGGAGAATTAAAAACAAATAAAGTAACACGAAAAGACAGCAAGACATCAGCAGCTGCAGGAAAATGAGAGGGCAGGTTCCTGACACATGTAACTGCATTCTGGAAAGACAACAGGCCTCACCTTTGTACTCAGGTGTGAACTCCTTCATTTCTGGGGGCAGAGATTCATAGAAGCGCTGTTCTCTGGTAATGAGGGGCTTGCACACAGTGTGGTCATCATAGCGCATCATGCTGCTGTGGCCACCAACCTGGTGAATGAAAGGCTCCAGCAGGACCCCCCGGTCTCCGGATCGAGTGGCATTCTTGCCATACTTGCCCACTTCCATGGTTTGACAAACACACATTGCGTTGGGCACCAGTTGCACTCTTGGAGCATAGGGAGAGCCACATGGGCTGGGAAGGTGGCTCAGCAGCAGTCAGGCAGACACGGGGGAAATCCTGGTGATCTGCTCCCTTAAAGTGACCTGAAAAAGCAAAGGAGATTTCTGTGAACAGAGGACTGCTTGCATTCACTCCCTGTTGGCTTAGAAAAGGTTTTTGTATTTATTTATATCCATAACTATTCTTTTTCTGTTCTCTGTTTACATCACACTTGTTCCAGCATGCTCTTCACCACCACTTTAATCCTACAGGTAAGCACACACTCATTTGGAGGCAGTCTCATCTACAGCTTCTCCAACAGTGTTGATATGAGGAGATAAGAGTATTCTGAGCCTTCCATCTGTAGAAAAATACTATTTTTTTTCTCTAGTTAAACTTATCAGTAAGGCAAGATGATAATGGGGCACAAACCACGAGGTACAGCACAACTAAAACCAAGCTCACACCTGCCTGTAACAGAGACTGTCACAAGCAAAACAAAGATTTCAAGACTCTGAATTCCACTCCTTATGCCTCTGCACTTTTAACATCTGAAAAACTAAATAATGATTCCTTCTTTATTACTCTAAGCACTTCAGGACAACTATTTCCAGATATTCACAGCACCTACATGCACAACAGGTCCCTGATCTCTAGAGGTAAGCAAGAGAGATCACTAAATTCAAATGAGATCAGAAGTGCTTTGGAGAAGACAGATGCTGTTCTCATGTTTGCAGAGTGCCTGACGCAGCCACGGGATGATGGAAAAGCAAAGCCATTCAAATTCTCTCCTGCTGACTTTCCCTTTCCAGCTTAGATAGTAGCTGTTCCTGAGGCTGCTGAGGAACACTCCATGCGATTTCCTCGCAATGATGAGTTATCCAGTCTTTGGTACAAGAACCATATGGTGACTACAGTTTCTGTGAATTCATCAAATTTCCAGTTTCTTGGCACAGCCACAAGTAAGGGCAGTAATTACAGAGATCCTGGATGCCTGGACAAGGGTTCAGGCTGTTCCTCATGTGGCCACGGGATGTCTCCACAACTACACAGCAGTGCCAGGCTGGGGGAAGTTCCGCGTGAAGATGGGCTTTTTTCCCTTCATTCAATTAAATCATGCAGGAGATACAGTTCAAGAGATTCAAAAGTAGCAGAGATACTTTCCAGCATATTTAACCCAATCTAACCCCAAAACTCCCTGCAAGAGGACAACACTTCTCTCACCCTGACTGCATGTCCCCGCTCGCTCCCTCACACTGGGTTTTGGAACAGTATGGGTTGAATCATCTCACTGAGCTGATGGAAAACATTTCCTTTTGTGGTTACATGACCACACAACTAGAACCAGTGTAAAGGGAATAACTGGAATATTTAGCTGGCTTTTACAGTGAGGAGAGGGAGTGCGGGTGAGGAGGGAAACAAAAACACCAACAACAGAGATGCTCCCTCTCTGTAGCAACCCATATCTTCAAGGTATCCTTCACAGCCTCTGTCTCCTAAAACCAACTCAGAGCCTAAGTTGTATCACAAAGACAAAAAACATGCTGTGGATTTCTCTCCTCCCTCTTATCTGCTTTATCAACAACAAGAAAAATTTCAGCAGCAAAGGCTTGCTTACATCATACATGGTTTAGTTTGGTTTAATGGTAGTTAGTATCTGAGAACAAGCAAGGTGCCAGCATCTGCAACAGATCAGCACTTCAGCTTTCAGATGAATGCTTTACACATTTACATCTCCCCTCCCTGTCACAGCTTTGTCTTGGATTCAACTTCTTTTATTTTGCCAGCAACTAAAGCAGAGTTTTCAGTTACTGCAAACAATATAGCGGACAAGTTTAACTTCTCATATTTCTGTAGTTTAAACTTCATGGGACAAAAGAAGATCCATCTGTGCAATACCAGGGGTTGCAATACTCAGGACACATGATGCTCAAGTCATGTACTAGTCCCAGTTTTCACTGAAAGCCAATCACAAAATCTCAGGGTCCCAGTCTGACCAGCGATGGAAAGAAGTACTATTATCCATATTTCAGAGAAGGGGGATTATCCAAGCAGATTCCTTAACTTCAGACACCTTCACTAAGATGGAGATCACAAGCACCCAGGCAGACACCCCCCCCCCCCCCCAGTGCATTCTCAAAGCAGTGCTATGGGCTACAAGCAGATGCTGGCCATCAGAGCAAAGAGATCTGAACCCTCTGCCTACTTTCAACAGCCTTCTTTCCTAAAGGTCGGAAAAAACCAAGCACACGCCACCTGAATTATTCTGAGGAGAGCAGCCACTCACTCTGCAAAGTCTCTTAAGCCTTCCCTACTGCATGGCCTAGAGGTACCTGTGAGATGTCTTCTGGGACAGCAGCAGTGAAAGCAGGCTGCAGCCCCCAAGAAGTACCCCAGGGTACTGCCAAGTTGCCCACAGCCCCCAAGAAAACCCAACATGACGAGTTTTGGATGTGCAGGCACAGCTGGGAGGGAGTGACAGCCAGAAAACCACGCACTCCGTGGCTGTGACACAAAAGAAGGAGCCAGGCACCAGGTAGGGAGAGTCTAAACCCAGTTACGACTGCTCTACATAGTCATCCACAGGTTCTAAAGAAAAGAGCGATACAGCCAGTATTTTCCCAAATACAAGCAAGCATACTTTTGCACAAGTAGCATTTCAGAGACGACGTTTTTAAAAGGGAAGCTATCTACCAGGCTTGAGAAACAGACACTTTATAGCTCAGATACAGCTTAGTGTTTTCCATCAGACCAACTCAAAGTAAAGGGTTATCACTAAACATGGACACTTATCTACAAATATAGAATAATCCCAGCAGTCTTAAACAAATTTAAAGCAGAAATTATTTGAAGGTCTAAATATTACTCATCCTTCCTCTGTTAAACAAAAGCATGGGTTCAAGTATTTTAGCTGGCTTACAAAATTCAGAGTTCTTCCAATCATAATGTAAAATGCAGTCAACAATTCACACGACAGCTTGAGAGAGACCAATTTATGGAAGCAGATCCTCCAACATCACTGCTATAGCTCAAACAACAGTAAAACATTGAGGCCAGTTTAGCATCCTCCCTTCCAACAGACTGATCTATAGTTAGCAAGACAGATCACCCATAAAGGCAGACTTGCAGGAGGTGGGGTGAAGTTTAGGAGCAAAGTTATCAGTGACTACAGAAGGACACACCGCGTCCTGTGCTCCATTATCTTCACCAGTAAAAAACTCTTGTACTGGAAGAGACGTTATTAATATATATTTAAGTCTGGATGCCTGTCTGTTAGCGTATCTGCTCCAAATTTGAACTGCATACTTTACTGTTCAAACACTTTTTAGCAGGATGGGCATAAGGAGCACAAAATACTTTCAAACAGAAGTCAGGAAGACACAAACTCTGCTCTTTCAAACTACCAAGTTGGGTAAACCCTGTCCTCGATACCAACGCTAACCTTAGGGAGGGAATATGCCCCTCCACAGAAACAAACAGTTCTGTGCTCTTGAATACCCAGAGCACCCTTAAATATTACTGAACCTCAGCTGAAGACTTCCATGTCTTACCAGACCACCGCCAGAACCAAGGAACAGAGATGTCCTCCTCGATGGTGTAACTTCAGGTACCAGGGTAACAAGCCTCAAAGGTCACCACACACTTGAGAGGTGGGGGCAGCGAGCTGCACTGCAATGGGTGTGAGAATTATTGCAGACCACACCATGAGGCTGATGTCCCCACTCTATATAAGCAGTCTTGTACACTGGCAATGCTTCATGACTCACTAGTAAATCTATTTTCCAAAATAAATAGAACTAACATTTAAAATCGTGACAACTGAACAGCAAGAAAGCTGACTGCATTAAGCACTGTTGACTCACACCTCTGTCGTAAGCAGCCTACACGTCCATCCTTCCAGCATTGCCTTGCTGTGGCTCCTAGGATGTAGCCAGCCCTCAGGACCTGTGGTGCTGAAGACCTAGGCAGACAGCCACTGATGATTCTGGAGCTGGACCACAGGCAAAGAATAAATACTGACTTCAATGTCACACTGACAGAAGTTAGACTTTCCCTTAACAAACTCAAAGCAACAAGAACAAAGAACAAGAACACAGGATACTAGTACACACCAGGCAAGAGGACTACAGCATTTGGCCAATGGGTAACTGGTGACTGCTTCTTGTGAGCTGGATGTAGCAGCAGCTATAGCCATGCTAAAAAGCTTGGTGTCTTCTAGTTACACTGGACTGGGTAACAACTTCTACAGAGGAAAATTCAGTCTAAGAAAATAAAGCATCTCCCACTGTGCTGTGAGATCAGCCTCCCAACACAAAAGCTGATTCACAGGCCTGAGACATGTCTGTCTAGCCAGCAGAGAATGGAGATGACCCTCGGAGACCCTGGACCCTTGGACAGAGAACAAACTCTCCAAGAACCTGCAGCAACATTCAGGATATAACTAGAAACATTTGGTCAGCATGGTATGCAGGAAGCTGCAAACCTTCCCAGCCTACTTGAGCACATAGCTTGGAATCCTGAGCCTTCCCCTGCATCTTCTCCGGTGTTTGAACTATTATCAAATACAGCCCTTTTTTGGATGCACTGCCCTCACCAAGGCAAGTGCGGCTCTTCAGATCAAGGCCAGATAGAATACAACCCACACATATGCATCAAAAGTGAAAGAGAAGTCTTAGAAAAAGCCACTGAAGAATGCCAGCTGAGGAAGAGAATGCCAACAGCGAGGCTGGTAGAGGAACTGCAGTAAGCAAGGCCACAGAGAGGACAGCAGCCATAGGTAGGCCCCGCTCTGTGCAGTGAGCTGAACAGCAGCAGCACACTTCCTCCACCAACACACTTCCTGCCTCAACGACAGGGCACAAACACACTGACTGCTGAACTGTACACAAGGAAAGAGCCTAATCTACTTTAAAACAGAGTTTGACCATACCTATAGAAAGGACCACGGGGAAAATAAAGTTGTAATAGAAGTCCTTATGCATGCCCTATCTCCTAGAGATCTGAAGGAAGACTGTGCGTTGGTTTTAGCTATGATTTGAGTTTATCTTCTTCTAGCAGCTTGGATGGGATCTGTTCTGGATTTGTGCTGGAAACAGTGTTGATAATTCAGGGATGTTTTGGTTACTGCTGAGCAGTGCTTACAGGGTATCAAAGCCTTTTCTGCTCCTCACCCCATCAGCAAGGAGGCTGGGGGTGCACAAGGAGTTGGGAGGAGACATAGCTGACCCCAGCTGACCCAAGGAATATTCCACAGCATAGGACATCATGGCCAGCATACAAAACGGGGGGGGAGGGAAGAAGGAAGTAGGGGATGCTAGGAGTGATGGTACTTGTCTTCCCAAGTCACCCTTAGGCATAATGGAGCCCTGCTTTCTTCGGAGATGGCTGAACAGCTGAATTCCTTATTTTGCTTTGCTTGCACACGTGGCTTTTACTTTCCCGATTAAATTGTCTTTACCCACAAGTTTTCTCACCTTCTGATTCTCACCCCATTCCCACTGGGGGAATGTGCAAGTGGCGGCTTGGGGCTGAGCTGCCAGCTGGGGTTAAACCACAGCAGGCTATCTGTGCCATACTTCTATCACACTAAATCACAAAGCTTTGGCACTTCTGCCTGTGAGACCAAGAATGTTCTCCTCTTCCTAAGAAAGGAGCGGAAGCTAAGCCTTTTCAGCTCTTTCTGAAGAAAGAGAGGCTGAGCTATGTACTTTTAACTATGGCTGGAATGCCTAAACCACTCGTTAAAAACCAGTGCCTGGATCTGGGGTAAAAGAAGGCTTTTTTCTTAGAAGCCAGATTAGCAAGAATTGCAAAGGTCCTTCTGCCGTCACCTACTCACAAAGCATGGCACGCTTTCAAGGAGGGATGAGGTACTTCAAGTGCTTGTTAGGGATCTAGACCCAAAGCACAGAACAACACCTGTTTTCTCACGCTGGCATAGAGGTAGCTGTCTTTTTTAAGCCAAGCCTTAGTGCACAACAGGGAACGCCTGTCACATCCAGTAACATATGGATCTGGTGCTCTGCAATGCCCTGTGAACATCCGTCATGCAGCTGTCTACAAGTGAGGATAAACCAAAGGCGGGACTCAAATAGCACAAATGGCCTCTTCCAGCTTGTATTCCTGTTTGGCCTGGTGCTGGAAAAACTAGCACTACTGCAATAACATCAGGCTGGGGAGCAGGAGAGGACTGCACATAACAGGAATGATATAAGCTGATTTAATTCTCCTGCTGTTCTTTTCTCCAGGCTTCCCCTTCTTCACTGAAGAAATGCAATGCATTGGCAGAAGGGCACAGGCTGCCTGGGGACCTGCCAGTCCTTGTCACCACTCTCAGTGTCACTGTAAAGGGAAGGCTGGAGGCAGGTCCAGCCCTGGTCCAGTCATCACTGCTCTTTCCTCTCCTCTCCAGAGCTGCTAAATCCTGCTGCACCTCACCACAAATATACCCTGCCCTGGTAGTAAGGGCACCTTCCTTTGCTGTTCACAAGCACAGGCTTCAGTCCAAACCCCAGAGTTTCCATAGCAGCAAGACCTGATCCAACACGTACATTAACAAAAGATTGCTTTATCGCTACCAGCCCAGATGATTTTCTTCCAAGCTTGTGCCTAAGGGAGCAGGGTCATCCAGTATCAGCTTTTTATTTCATTGGAGAAATAAGAATATGACACATGCTTTCTAGAGAAGAGCTTAGGGAAAATCAATTGCTCAGCTTTCTGTGAGCTAATTTCTGGCTTCTCTTCACTTAATTTAAAAAGAGGGAAAAAAGCCTCCATTAGATACAGGTTATTTTTAAACTATTCCAACACAAAAGTTGCTGGTCAGCACAGCTCTCGGATCCAAAAGAGACAGAAAGGAACTTATTTTCAACAGTCACAAATCATGAGAAATCAACCTAACCCACCAAGAAAACACCTTTCTTGAATTCACACTAGTGAAGGGACCCAGAAAGCTCATCAACAGGCTCATCAGCAGTAAACTATAGTGCTTGCATTCATAGCCGGGGGGGGGGGGGGCAGGAAAAATATTCACATCAATCCCACTGAAGAGGCTTGGCTCAAAGACTAACTTGGAAAGAATTTGTAACTCAGCTTACAGACTGAATAAGCAGAGGAAACAATTTCACCTCCTGCCTCAAAAATCCTATGTTTAAAGCTTTCATTAATGCTGGTAATAAAGCATACCTGCTCTTCAGTCATAGATCTTAGCCTCCTCCTCAACAGCGAGGCTTAAATAAGCCAGACTCATCCCCAAGGAAGTCCTGAAGGACTGGACGATCATGGTAACTCCACCCAAATGCCTCCTCAGTAGGAAGAAGATGGAACAACTATGCTGAGTTCAGCATGTGGACGAGTATGTTCAGAAACACTGCAGTTTCATGTCAGCTGTGGGTACCAAATTCTACAACCTCAACAGCATCAGAAGATGGGACAGATGGGCAGGTAAACACACCATGCTAATCTGCTGACACTAAGAGAGTGAGTCAGAGTTGTTGATGCTTTTGTTGAACCAGAAGACAAACACACCACGTAGCAAGTCACTGCTGGCACAGAAAAGGAAGGTGGGATTTTGTGGTAGTGTGGACAGAATTTACCCAGATGGATGGCACTGGAAAAGACTGCTCAGTGCCAGGGGCAGCTCACCAAACAGAAGAGAATCCACCACGCTCAGGTCAGTGGTAATCTCAAGTCTGGGCCACAACAGTGCACAAAGAGAACAACTGGCACCTCCTAAGTAAGTTCTTACCTCATCACCTTCTGGTTAAAAATGCCCCAGAATTCCCTGGAGGTATCAAGGCTGGAGCCACAGAAGCCAGTTTGACCTCATCACCTACAGAGTAACTGCCAGTCCCCAAGCTGGAACTCTCATCATACACAAGATGCTGTCACCATACACTTGTGCCAGCAGCTCTGCAGCTTGAGTGCCAACTCACACCTCCACACAGACTCAAGCAGAAATGGTTGTGCACCTTAGGCTTGTGTCATTCAACCACAATGTCTCACTTAGCCAGTACAGAGAACTGGAAAGCTGATGAAAGATGGGCTGAGATCCTCCCAGCTTGCGTAAGAACTAGAGGAAATTTCCAGTGAAAGCACAAAAATCCCGGGAAAGGGAATTTTAATGTGCAACAATAAAATCAGTTTTCAGGCTTGAGAGGGTGTTTGACAGGAACTGAAAGGAACAATTGATGTGCTGTATCTTACACCTGCCACACAGAGAAAGCAAAGCAGGGAGGCCAAGTCAGGATTCTGTAACAGGAAAAACAGCCAACAGCAAGAGCACACATACAGTCTGTAAGTGGAACATATGTGGGCTGCCAAAGAAGAGAGAAGCGGTGTTTTCTGGCTCTTTGCCCTCTACCAATCTCATAAGGAATCCTCAGAAGAAAAGGTAAACAAGAGAGAAAAAAACAGACTATAAAACCAAAATATAAAATCTATTCAAAATTAAAAGTTGAGCAAAAATGGTTTAATCTACCTGCACTTTATAATTTTTATGCTTTCAGAATGTAGCAAAACACTGGATTAAGGAAGAAGATCAAGGTGAACAGCTAGGCCACAGCACTCTCAAAGGGAAAAGTAAAAAAGACATCAAAAGCTTGGTCCGCACAACGAAAAGTGCACGTGAGACTTTATTCATCCACCATGTTCTCTCTAGCTTGGCAAAACAAGGGCTTTTGAGGTGGAGAAACTGCTTGTCCTTAAAGTGATTCTCCACAATGAAACCAAGTCCATCCAAATGCCTTGCTTTGAATTAAAAAAAAACAAAATTAAAAAAGGAAAAATTATGCTTGGATTTCTTTTGGCACCCATTGAGCCATATCAGTTTGTAATTCCTCCTTCAGTTATTTCTTCAGACCACGGTTACACAGGTAATCCTTTTGACAGCCACACCAGCATAAGCAGCACCCTCCCACTCAGCTCTGCTTTGCTGGTGAAACTGTTTGTAACCTCACCATGACTCAAGTTAGGGAACTGATCGCAGTTAAAAATAAACCAGCACTTTGTTTTGTTTTTTTAAAGGATTACTTCTCAACCCAGGTCAGATCCCCAATCTATTGTGCAGCTGTACAAACAGTTGTATCAGCACAAGGTGCCTGAATTGCTGCTGCTTATCCTCATGCCCAAAGCCAACGTTTGCATTCCCAGCTCACCTCTTCTTTCACAGCTGCTGTAGAACAGGATTACTTACTAAACTGAACACGTAGGATACTTTATGCTGCAGCTTGCAATCACGCGGAAGGTCTTTTTAATGAGACAAAATGAGGTCATACTGATGTGTATCTTATAAGCAAAGCATGGCTACTGAGCTCCCTCAAGCTGTTGCTTGTCTCAAATTATATGTCATTTTTTGCAGTGTGCACACTGAAATAAATATAAAACCATGAGTATCAAAGCCACAAATGTGAATGAACAGCTTTGGGCCAAGATCTGAAACAAAACTCTTAGAAATTGAATAACTTAGCTATTTTGGTGATCTTCCACTCAAAAAAACTCAAGCCTACGTGACATGCAGATTCCCACCTATGAAGGGGGGGAACGTCACGAAGACAGTGACATTCAAGGGATGGGGAATCTATCTGCAGTTCTGGCAACTCGTCAACTACAGGTGAATTTTACATTAACATGGAAATACGAAAAAGAAGATAGAAAACCAAAATAAGCACTAAGCAATGATAAGATGGTAATATGCATTTGAAATGACCCAGAGAGAAGGAGACTGAACATTTCCCAAAATTACCAGCTCAAATACTGTTTGAAACAAAACCAACTGAAAACACTTCCCATTTGATGGCTGCCTGGCAACATACCAGAAAGGACTTGGTTCTCAGTTCTCAGCTTTCACCTGGTGATAGGTGCCCACATTAGGCACACACAACTACATGTCTTCTATTGAAGCAAAGCACAAAAGATTATATAACCAGTAAGATTTCATTTCCTAGAACAGTGTGAGAGGCATGTTAATGAAACAGCTTTAGGAATCACTAGAAGACAAGAATCACAACGTCTAAGCTGTTCAGCACCAATGGTTTGTAGATGTCAAATCAACGCAAGAGGACACAGAAAACCAACAAAACTGGTACTGGTGAATCTTACCCTTAGTGCCTTAATGTGCATCTCAGGGTATAGTTCCACAACAGCTTAAATAAATTAAAGTCAGCACCCTTCAAACCCATCCTCTCTCCTGAGTCAGCCCTGGCACTCACCTCATCCTGCTCAGAAACCAGCCTGGCAAAAAAGTTAACCCAGGGGAAAAAAAAAAGTTGTTTTTGTCAATGTAACTTCCTAAACTGGTTTAGTGCCAGTGCCCAATGAAAGTAAAACAGGAGAATCATCAGGGGAAGGGCAGGCAGAAGAGGAGCAATGCCAACTTCATTCAGCTTCAACTGTCCCACAACCATGTGCTCCGGGAACAGTCTCACCCTGGCTATAGAGAAACCTGAGTTGCTGCTCCCAGCAGAAAGATTGTGCAACTTTTTCACTGCTCTCCTGACATCTTTACACCAGCATCAATGCTCTTGCAGACAGCTAGATTAAGTACCTAACCTGGTAGGAAACTAATACAGCAACACATAAAATAAAACTCCTTTAGTTTTCAGCTGGATCAGGTGCCTAACTGATCAGGCCATAAGGTTTAACAATCCCCCAAGCATCAAAACAAGGGAGGAAACTGAGAACCTGTGGCCAAAGGCAAGGTTCAACTTCAAGCAACTGTGAAGCTGCACTCTTACTCAACACAGACAAAATATCACAGCAGGACTATGGAATATTTATTAAAAAAACCCTTTTGCACAATTTTTTAATCTAATTCTTTATGTTTTAATTTTCCACAACACACCATTAATATTTAAAGTGCCCTCAAAATGCCTTGTTTTTTCTCAAAAGCAGATCTTTAATTTGTTACCAGCATTTTTTTCAATGCTAAGATGCTACTAAAAATATATAGGGGAGAGTGAGAAGCAGCCTGCTGTGATTAACTAGGGCATGACAAACAGCAGCAGCATGTGCAAGCAGTACTAGGGAGTAAAGCCAGGAGGAACACTCACAACACTGCACAACCAACACTGATTCATGAACAACAAAGAAGTCTCAGAATTTGCTGCCTGGGCTATGTCCAAGGCTCTCTTTACCTTGGTTATGCTAGTAAGTCACATCAGAAAGCTGGCCACTTCTGCACAACCAAGCTTTTTTGGAAGCAAGAGCAGATCCATGTGAAAGGCTTTATGGAGGAAATCACTGCAACAGTTACCATGAAGTGATCCATCATCGAACAGGTTTTAGCAGTAATGCACACAACTGGGTATTAACCAGACTAGCTGTCTATCAATACACCAGAGCTCCCCATGTGCTGTCACACTCAGAAAGGTGAAAGCCTCACCAGGTATGTTGCAACAAAAGACGACATGAGGCTGAACTAGTCATTTGTCCCCTACCTCACCATGAAAGGGGTCTTGTGCCATCACAGCTCCAGAAACTGCCTGTACGTACACACCCCTTATCTGCTAGAGACTGAACACTTCACCATTCACTGTGCATTGCAGTACCTTAATGCTGGTGACATTGCAGGGTCTTCTCAGAGGAATTTCACTTATTCATAAGGTATGTTTCATGACTTTGGCCTGACACCCATTCCCCTCATGTTCAACATTTGTTTTAACTAGCGCTTGTCACTGCTTGTAACACCTAGCTCTGGACACAGCATTGATCAAATAGGATATTCCTGGAAGACATGTTTTTGCCTCAGAGATGCAGCAAGCTCAATTTCTGCTTGTCATAATGCTGCCACTTGGAAATCAGCACACTCAAAGAACAGTCTGGGCTACTTCATACACAATTCATTCTTCCAGAACACAAGTGTTAAAGCTGTGGCTGCCCCTTGAAGAAGCAGCAACTTCCCAGCACTACTGCATTTGGACAATCTTGGCGGGGGCGGGGAGGATGTCCTTTCAAAGAAAACAGTATGTTTATGAGCAAACGCCACAACACCTCACTAGAATGTCGTAAATCAGAAGCAAGAAGTTTATCTTAATACATTCTTGACTGCTGATAGTCACTAACAATGGAAGTATTTATCTTTAAATACCAAATGCACATATTGAAGGATTTTAAACCATTAAGAAAATTCAGTAAAGCCATCATTCAGGACTGTATTTAGACACCTGAATTTCTCACATCTCTTCCATACAAGAGAAATATAGGTGTGACAAAATAAGGCAAAGGTAAAACTGCAGTGAAGTTGTCAAGTGCTAAGCAGAAGCACATGGGCCCATTTAGATCAAAGCATGCTCCAAGTGTCTCATGAGTAACAAACTCATATCTGTATGGAGTAAGACTTCATAATTCTGACACATAAGATTATTGACTCATTTACACACAGCTGTCTTCTGGCAGGTAGTCTCTGCTGGTGCAAACCTGGAACAGTCATTTTACAGAGGTTAAGACTCTTGCAGGATCCATCTAAATCTATTTTCTGCTGCTGTGAGATGAAGTATGAAAAAGGAAGAGAAACTGATCACAAACAGGTAGAGCTTCACACAGGGATTGTTTCTCACCCTGCAAAAGGCGACCTCCCAAAGCCTCTTTGACTCTCTCCTCCGGTAAAAGGATTACAAAGCCTACACTTGGGAGGCCACTGCTCAGCGACTGGCCCACTGATATTACACATTAATATTGGGTCTTGTCTCTTCATTGCTATCAGCAGAGACATATTAGAAGATTGTATAAGGCCACTGCTCAAAGATCAGGACTTTAAATAGAACCTCTAATGCACACAGGGAAAGCCACAGCCAGTGGTGTAAAGTGGGGACTTTGCTTTGTGGCTGCCACACACACAGCTGCAGCTCTGCTTAGTGCTTGCTGCTCAAATACCAATCCAGCTTATTTGCACATGCAGGCTCCCAACTACCCTAGGACAGACATTTAATCAAAGAATAACTGAGAACCAGAGATCATGACACGGTAAAAAACTAGGCCAAGTCTAGTGAATGCAGTTCGCAGCTCCACAGCTCGTGTACCAGACCAAAGAGAGTCTTGACAAGCACTAAGCCCAAGTGTACTTTCAAAAAGTGAGAAGCAGCAATGCACTATAAGGATGCTAGCATCTCAAATGGAAAGCCAAGGAGTAGACTGCAGCAAATTCAATTACATAAATCTTTGTTTTTCAGAGACACCAGGAACCAAGAATTTAAGGACATTTTTCCCCAGTTCTTTTGGGTTTTGCACCTTCCAACAAAACACCATTTAGACACTTCTGAATGGAGTCTATGAAGCAAGCCCTGAATGATCCTTAGCCAACAGTAATCAGGCATCATTACCCTTGCTACTTAGCAGTGCACAGATGTACAGCAATCCATGCTGCCATGCAGGTGACATACGGGTTTTCATTCATAAAGTAATCAAAGTTAAAAGGCATTATGAATTCCACAGTTACAAAAACTATAAAGACTAAATATGAAGAGAAACCTTATCAGGTAGGAACACATTGCCAGTAAGGATGCAATCCCTGTGAATGGAGATTTGGGATGAGATTAGACACATATATAAGCTAATTCCAACGGATACAGTTAGTTCCGATTTAGGAAATACGGTTAAACATTCTCAGAAGTATATGACTCACCCAAGAGAACATCTCAGATGCATCTGTAAGAACACTCCATGGTTTTGGCTGGTTTAGGCTGCACAGTGCAATAGCTAAGCGAAGCCAAGAGTAGGAGTTTTAACTACTAACTGTAGAGAGAAGCTACAGGGTTAACCACAGATGAACAAAAGCCCCAAGGAGCTAAACCCATGAAGAATTATTACAAAAGCTGTAGATACAGAGGAGCTCAAATTACATTCCTTAAGTAGTTGATAAAATAAGAATGATCTACAGCTTTCCAAGAGACCACTAACTGAAAGACAAACATAAGCAGTTTGCAGTGAACTTGGATTCTTAGTATCTGTTCTCAACTTCTGAGTTATGATGCTTTTAAAAATGGAAAAAAAGAGCTTTGAGGAAAAAAAAAAAAGTCAGTTCCAGCAGATGATTGATTTCCACAGAAAAAAACCACAACTAGGACAAAAGAGAACTTCTAATTGCTATATTTAATTCTGCAGTGACAAAAAAACCTCAAGACAAATGTTATATAAGACCATTTACCTCTTCTCTCATAACTGGCACCTTAATTTAGCACACCACCACACTAGATAGCTTAAACTGAATTCTTAATGCCAAAGCGTACCCCTGGCTGCAGTAAAGCAGCAACAGCAGTAACAGAAAGGGGGAAAAAAATCCCCAAGCAAGCATCTTATAATGAACTTTGCAATTACAGTTCCTTGGGCACAAGTAGATATACCAGAGCCTGTCCAGCTCTAATGAAACAGTATTTTTTCCAGATTTGTAACCCCAAAGAGATTATCAAATACTCCCTCTTATTTTAGGAACACTGAAAAGAAATCACAATACAGAGTAGACCTGGACTGACGGAAACCTCCAGCTCACCGTTTATACTAGAATGTAAGTCAAACATAAAGAGGCTGTAACCCGCTGAAAAGGAAATTACTTCACATTTTGAGTGACTTTCTTCTTTACAAACCTGTCAGTGTCCCACACACATCCTCCATGGCACTTTAAGTTAGGTATGACTGAAATCCAAAACCGCCATGCATTATACTTAATATAATTCAGTGGCTATCACATACACATGTATTACTGACTGAAAAACAAAACAACGTAATCTTGAAGAGCATACATGCCAACCCTCCCCACACCCCAAGAAAATACAGATTAATCTTCTTCACTGATGAAGAACAAGACTGATGAATGCACCAGACAGCATCTGTCTTCCATCCATCTAATCGCATTGGGTCAAAGAATGACATTCAGAAATAAAAGACAGATTAAGCGTCTACTTTCAGAAACTATCATCCTGCTGTGAGGAAAGAGCTCTGTGAATCACCAGGTCATCCTCCTCTTACTCCATTTACTCTTCAGAATTCCCTGATGTGCTTGAATTCATACTCCACCCACCCAGACTGTAATGTCTCAACTTGCATACACGAATACCATGGAAGACAGTATCAAAACACTCACTAAACTTAAGCTAAATGGCCTCTAGTGCTCTTCCTTATCTACAAGTCCAGTTATTTTATCACAGAAGACAGTGAGGTGGGTCAGAACAACTTTCAGTAAATCCATACTGACTTCCCAGCCAACATTCCTTCACATGCCCAGAAAGGTGTACCAAAAGGACCTGACCCACAGCTGCCTCCATGGCTGAAGGGAGGCTGACCAGCCTGTAGGTCCTTATACTGTAGTCCCTTTGGGACTATTCTGAAGATAAGTGCAATCACTGTGAGGGTGGCGAGACAGTGTGCCCAGAGAAGCTGTGGCTGCCCCATCCCTGGCAGTGCTCAAGGCCAGGCTGGACAAGGCTTGGAGCAACCTGCTCTGGTGCAAGGTGTTCCTGCCCATGGCAGGGGGCTGGAACTGGATGAGCTTTAAGGTCCCTTCCAACACAAACCATTCTATGGTTTGTCTTTCTTAAGTGATCAGAGACATCCATCACTTTTCAAAGATGGATAAGACTGGCATCACCATGACAGAGCCAGCTCAGCACCTGAGTGCAGCCCATCAGGACCCACAGACTCACATGGCTCAAATTCTCTCACATAATCCCTCACTCTGTTTGCATTTGCTTACAATTCCCATTTCCTCTTTGAACCCTGCCTCTAAACACAGGAGCCCAAACCCTACTGCTGAAGACTAGCATAAAAAGCACTTCAAGCAATTCTCTGCCAACAGTCACTTATTCAGCCACCTCATTCAGCAGTCTTTGTTTAGCCTTTTACCGCCGATGTAGAGGTAAAAGCTACATCAGAATTATCAGGGATGTTGTAATAAGCACTGTTCTGAGAGAAAGTAACTGCTTCTACAACTCAAATACAGAAACACAGATTAACAAAGCCAAGTTTGTTCTATCTGTATTCCAGGTTGCTAAAGAAACCACAGGTCTCTTCGCACAATGTAAAACCAACTTGCTGGAAAGCTGCACGACCCCATTTCTAAACCATGTAGCAAAAAGCCTCCCTCTGCTAAATTCACTTAGCCTGGCCAATAAAGGGAAGTGGACTCTGTAAAGAGCAAACTTAGGCCGGCCTGAAAATTCCCAAGAAACTTTCATTGAGAAGCTTCTTTTCAGCTTTAAATCACAAAGAAAAATCTAGACAATGGAGTAAGACTTTTTACCCAGTTAGATGCCAACCAGCCAGACAGCTCTAGGTATAGAAAAGGAGATGCTTTATGATGATTCCGTATTCTCAAGCATAATATCTCAGTGTATCAGATATGGGGTAATGGCAGGAGAAAACTTACAGCTGCTCTAATATGTCCCAAGACTCAAGAGAGCCAAAGGACACAAAACGCTTGCAGCCTCAGCCATTGCTGCAGGCTTCTGGCACTGAGCAGGCATCTCATTGCGCCATGTTCAGACTGCCAAAGCAATGCCAGTGCCTGCTGTGTCTGGAAGCAAGCACGGAAGTGTAACACAAGCAAACAAAAGTATGTTTTATCAGACTTCAGAACTCACAAGGCTTCCCTGCCCCCTTCTGGGAACAAGGTGGATTTGAAAACTTCAATATCTACTTCCAATGATAAAATTGTTTACTTCTGTAAACAACCGGAAGAAAACCAGAAAGAACTTTTCCCTCAAGCAGGAGTCCCTTCAGCAAAGCCATGGATATTAAGTACACATCCTTCTGCTGCAGAGACAGACTCAAACTGGATTTTCTTTACTCATACATTAAAGCCACTGACAAATTTATGCCTGCCAGAAAACAGCCTGACAATTCACTACAGCTCTGTTATGACTAAGCTGATGCGTCTCCCAGGTCACAATGCAGATGTGCATCCCTGTCCTTTACCCCAGTATCTCCACTACTTACTTCCTCAAAATAAAAATAAATATAATATAGCAACTACAGCAAAACTTACATGATATGCATTAACTGCTCATAAGCCTTCTCCATAACTTACAGAAAACACATTCTACTAAGCTGCTGAGACCCGACTTAAGCAAAAATCCCTTTGCAGTGACTTGCCACACCACGTGTATGTTGAGAACTTAAAATGCAAAAGGCAAACAGACCTCACTAGGACCAGAGGAGAAAAATTCTCCTATCTGCCTCTTCCTACTGCTGCTACCAGAAGAACATTGTGCTACTGTTTGGCCATACATGTTTGCAATTCACAAATTTTAAAAAAAAAATTCAAAAGAAAAAAGAGAGAGAAAAAGAGTTGCACTTTACCTCCAGAATGCAGCCTGCAATACTCTGCCACTCAGAAAATTTAAGCAGGTACTCACACACTTTTCCTCTGTCTCTGGTTTAGATGTGGGCTACTGAGGAGGAAAGCTAAGCAAAGACCCCACATCCCACTCCCAGCTGTGACAAGAAGGGAATTTCCAAAGCAGTGGAGCACAGCTACTGTTAAGTGGCCATTTAGGATCTGTGAAGAGAAATGTTTCTCATTTTGAGGAGACTGACCCTGCAGCAGAGATCCAGGAACTCTATCCAAAGAGCACATTCTAAGCAACCACACATTCCATGCTCTCCCCTCCCTTTGCAAGGTCAGCCGGTAAGGAGTAGAAGCTGGCTCCAGTGCACAGGAAGCAGCACAAATGTTTTGTTTCCTAGCAATTAGGACAACATCTTGATTTAAACCTATCAAGTCTGAGAGTTATGCATTATAGCCAAACACAAACTTGCTGTGAAGAACCATCACAAGCAAGCTAATCTCACCCTAAGGCCTTTCCAAACTAGCATTTAATTTGGTTCACTTCATGCTCACTGTAAAGCAGCTTTACAATCCCTACAGTATGCTGTGGGCTGTGACACCACTCTGATCCATCTCCTCTTCAGATCTATATGTTGCCTGTTTTCTGAGCTGTCTGAGAATTAATTATGGTGGAAATGAACACCATTCGATAACGGGATTCCAAGCAACTGACTCTCAAAAGGGAACTGAGGACTCTTCGATCTCTGTCGTCAAGAAACCTGCAGCAGCGCCCATTCAGTACAACTCTGCTGTTGCAAAGAAAATAAGACCAAGATCCAAATAAGCAAACAGCAGTACTACACCCATCTTCTCACTTGTCGCCAGAAACAAGCATAAGATTAGTCATGGCATGGATTCTACCTCTTCCTCTTGTCACCACTAGACCACATCAGAGTAGCATCCTGACCTGAGGAAGTTCTGCCAAAACTGCAGGTGATACATAAACAGCAGCTTTAACCAAAAATGTTGGTACTGACTTTAATATATTCTCTGCATGAGCTTCACCTACTCCTCCATGTAAAGCAAGGCAGTTAAGCTTTACATCCTCATGTGATCTGGAATTTCACCATCCAAGAGGACTTCAATCTCACATTTGCAGGCAGAGATACAGCAGGGCATTTCAGCAGTCAGAGCAGAGTTTGAGAGCAAATGGAGCGGCTTGTGCGTTAGAATTTTCTCTTTCTCTGTCTCACTGTGAAGATAAAGCAGAACAAACAGTTTGCTTCAGCTACACTTGTCTTTTTCTACATGGGGAAGCTGACAGCACTTGCATTTGGCAGGTCGCAAATGGCACCACGCAGTTTTACTGGACAGCCCAGCTTTTGGCTGAACACTGTTAAAACATTTAAAGCCACGAGAAATCCAGCAATTCTTACATCCCTCCACTGAAGTTTACCAAGTCAGCAAAGTGTTCAGTTGATTTGATTAACAGATCTTTCAGATAACCATAATCTATCCAACGTCATTCAAATGGAAAGAACCAGCAACAGGCTACAAGTTTTTGTGCTTCCACTGAGGTTTCCATGATCTTGCCAAACCATTCAGTCCCGGGGCACTTCAGCCATTAGCAAAACAGCATTTAGAAAAGGAACAGCAGGATAGTCAAGTAAACTATCTGCATACTGTTTTGAAAAGACTGCAGTTTGGTGATCATTTTATTTTCCATGACCCCCTTGCACTTCAGTTCAACTTACTCTTACCTCATAATTAAATTCTGAAGTCTTTAAGATCTCTCTTAGTCCATCAACAACTGAATTGAGTTCATCAATACAGACTGAAATTGGGGCACCTCTTTTCAAGTGAATGTGGTGCTGTTTGGCTGAAATGCTCAAATAGCAGAAACAGGAAAAGGCAACCTAGGAGCACATCAGATCCTCAGAAAGACTTAAGAGCATAAAGGCAAGATTATCCAAACAAACTCACTTCACTCTGGTAAACAAATTCTCGTGCCAAAAGTGCAAGAAGCAGCTGTTATCAAGTGGTTTCTTCTGCTAACATAGTTCCAAGACACTGGTACTAAACAAAATTTGGAGCTTTCTTAAGCATCTTAAAAAGATCAGAGAAACCCAAGGCAGTCAAATGTACAGTACTACAGATTATGTCAATGCTCAGGAGACAGCTCAATGGACTGTATGAGAAAAGGGAACTGCAGGTTGCACCCATTCTGAAATTAAGGTTTGTAGAAGTAGGTAAAATATTTTATTAGACCAACTGATAGAGGATGCTCTCCTCTCCCACTGCAGTCCCTTCTATTTTTACACAACTGATTAAAAAATTAGTTCAGCTGGAAAACACATGTTTTGGGGCCCTACTTTTCTACCTAATCCTTTTTTCCTTGGAAAAAGTGCTAGTCCCAATGACAAAAAGCACTCATATCACCGTCTACCTTCTCAATACCCCCAGCCAAACAAGTTTTATTTTAAAAGTGCAGTTTTATCCCTGTAACTGTACCTACATTAAGAGATACCACAGGCAGAGCTGCACTAGGTGAGGATGAACGTGCTGATTAATGCAGCTGTCCCAAGTGTTTGTAGCAGGAATGACCTTATAAGCACGTCCACAGGGAGTTAAAGCCACATAATCACACTGCAAATCCATGCCCCCTACTTGATACCAGTTTAATTTTCCTATTCAGATGACCCTTAAGGGTCACAGACAAGAACACATGAGCTGTAAGCTCCCAACTTGACACTTCATTGTGATTTTTTTTCCACGAGAAAGTACCAAATTGTCATACAATTGTCATACAGGTACATTGTCATATTCAGTATATCCTCTTGCACAGACAACCCACATTAAAGAAAGAGAAGAAAACAGAGAAGAAAAAAATCTGAGCTCCATGGTGGGAAGGAAAAAACCAAATATCTCAGGTCAAGCACTACAAGATGTCCTGGGTTCAGCAGTAGCAGTCATTTTTCTCCTTCTTGGTAGCTGGTGCAGCGCTGTGGTTTTGACTTTCAGCCTGGGAACAGCGCTGATAACACCAGTGTTTTCAGTTACGGCTTGGTAATGTTTAGGTTTGACCAAGGACTTTCTGAGTCTCATGCTGTGCCAGGGAGGAGGGTGAGTCGGGAGGAAGGAGAAACAGGACACCTGATCCAAACTGACCAAAAAGGTATTCCATGCCACAGCACATCATGCCCAGGATGTAAAACAGAGGTCAGAGAGCCGGAAGGGTGGGGGGGTGCACTGTGTGGTCGGGCTGGGTATAGGTGGTGAGCGATTGCATTCTTTTCCTTTGTATTTGCCTTGTCATTATTATTATTGGTGGTAGCAGCAGTGATTTGTGTTATACCTTAGTTACTAAACTGTTCTTATCTCAACCTGTGGGAGTTGCATTTTTTCGATTCTCCTCCCCATCCCCCCAGGAGCTGGGGGAAGAAAGAGGAGGGAGTGAGAGAGCAACTGCGTGGGTTATAGAGGCTTAAACCACGACACAAGACAATGCCATGGAAAATACGGTGATAAAGTGCAACATTTCAGTTTTAAATAGGAAATAACTTAAAATGTTTGTCATCGCAAACATCTTCAACGAAGACAGTGCACTAAAGCTAGTACTGAAATAAAATATATAGTATCTGATGGCCCTGATAGCCAAGGAAGCAGATTTAATTTGAAACTCACTGCAACTTTGAAGAGAATCTCATATAAGGATACTCTCACATCCATTGTGACATTACAAAATCCAATATGGCAAAACATACATGACATACAACACAGGGTCATGGGAGGGATTTTGATCAGGCAGGGCCTTGTTATCCTGTTACTTGTTACTCTTCTGGGGATCAGCATAATCTGCAAGATTCAATCACTCCTACTGAAAATCTTGAAGCTGTTAAAATACCTCAGGGTTGTTTTGTGGCTTGCAATGTGCTCTGGAAGGTAAAGGGCAAAGAATTAACAGAGATGCCCCCCCAGCCACTTGAGGGAAAATGAAAGACAATCTGAACCTGAGACTATCTTCTCAGAAGATACATGAATCGGACAGCTAGTCCCAGGTTCAAGCTTGGCAAGAGGTTACATGTTTTGAAGGGCAAAAAACCAAAACTTGGCATTTAAAGATGTCTGCAAGATCGTTTTACCTGAGCAGCAGCCAGCACTGCCATCCTTCAGTGCTTTCTTCTAGCAAGCTACATACTTCCAAGGGATTCAACATAACTTTGGCTTTGCTAAAGGAAATACCCAAGAAGGGAGCTTCTAGATGCCAAAGCAGCAGTCCCCGAACACAATCCATCCTAATGTATTTCTTAAGCTCCTTCCAAAGGAAAGAGACCTTTAATACCCAAAATCTTCATTATTACTCTCCTTATTTACTGACACGGGGCAGCACACCAGCCAGTTCTGGTCTGAAACAAGAAACTCCTCCTTTTCAAAGGAAGTGAAGAATCATACAAACAAAGCCTATATTTAACTTCCTATTCACTGTAGGAGTTGCAAACAAGTTCTTGTAAGCACTCTACAGGTCACAGATTTCCAATATCTTATCTAAATGTTAAAGTGCTGAAGTAGAGCTCAAAGCCTTTTCCAACAGACTTTCTGGAGCACCACTCACAACCAAGGCCACTGGCTAAGTAACACAGCTGTAAAGCCAAAGGAAGAAAATAATTTGACAACAGATCAGGTTTAACAAATTGGCTTGCATATAATTATTAAGTGCATCACCTGCGTGTATGTATATATATATACATATATATAAAAAAAATTACTTTTGTCCTGTATGCTAAAAAAAGCACAGCACATTCATTTGGAAGCCACACATACTGTGGCAAGTTTGCTTTTAATAACAGGTCTGTTTCAGGTGTATAAAAGCTACCTTGACTTTTCGTACCTTAAATTCCTTTCAAGAATTTAAGGTGCGAAAGACAACTGGAAGACCATGTTGCAGCTTCTACAAAACACCAATCTGCTAAATCAGATGTACTCTCACAGCCACCTGGGTTACAATGCATCATGGGCCACATATAGCTAGGGAAAGCAAATTTACTCTTTAGTTTTCTTCTCCAGTTCAATACAGTGTGGTAACAAGTGCCAGAAGCATTCCCTCTCGGACTGAAAGATAAACTAACAAGCACTATGGGTAGAAAAATAACAGTTTTCTTCCACTATAATAAGAAGATTGTACCTGATAGCAAACTTGAAACATGAAAAATGGCTCTGCACTTACAAGAAGGGTCAAACTGCCAAACTCACCACCACACACAATTGACCCTATCAGAATTTTAAAAGGGCTTTGAATATTCTTCTGGTTGTCATGTCACAAGAGGATGAAGTGCAAAAAAACCCCACAAAGTCTGGAAAACCTTCACCTGTAACCTTTACTTGCCAGGTTTAAGGAAGGTATTTTAACTGCAGGGAATAAAGAGCTTGATTTACTTTTGGCTGGCAAGTGATCCAATGACTATTTTTGCTAAGAATATTCAAGTGAAGATGCATTTACAAATCCAAATTATTTTAAGACAACTGGATTTTGGTTTTTTAAGTTGTTAATAGGTTCATCGTATTTTCAACTGTTGAAATTCATGTAAAAGTGTCAGTCCTAAGGATGCTACATGTCTAGTGAACAGACTAAGCAAACAGAAATACCTGTGATCTTAACTAAAGCAAAGAGTAATCAAAGGGAAAAACAAGAACCCCAAGGGCTGCTATTACAGGAAGGAAAATGAAATATAAAAAATAACCACAACAGCCTGTATAGCACCTGAAGAAGAGTGGAAACTATTCAGATTACACATGGTGCACAACAGCGGCACTTACTCAGTCTGACTAACAGAATTAGAGGTTTTCTCTCAGCTCTGTAAAAGATGCATAAAGCATGCTTGATAACACTTCTAGTTCAGATTTAGCTTACCTTCAAATTTTAATAGCATATTCAGGTCAACACTTGTGGTAAGAATATGAAATACTAAGACCTCAATTGCATAAAAGATTTGTACTCAAAGAAAATACCACTTGCACAGTACATGAAAAAACCACAGTATTTGGCCCAAATAGGAAGTAAATCAAACAATTTCAACATCTGTAGAAGTACAAGTATCCATAATCATTTTGTATATGGTCACACTTAATCAAGCAAAATATGCATGTTCCAGATTAAACTGATGTAGGTTTTAGTGCAGGAGGTGTGAGGGGGTTTTGTTTAATAAAACTATCTGAAAACCTTGCACATGTATGGTTTCAACACAAACTGGGTTTCAGACTGCTTTAACAATTCTTTTGGGGCAGACTCAAAAGGGTTTTTTTTGTTTGTTTGTTTCTGTTTTTTTTTTTTAAAAAAAAAAAAAAAAAAAAAAAAAAGTCTTCCCCCCACCCCATATCTGTGGATGAGAGTTAAGCCCTTCCTCGGATCTGCCATGTAGCTTCACACACAGACCACAGTTTGGAAAAGTGAAATATACCTTCCACTAGGCAGTAAGTGTTGTGAGGGCCTTCCGAAACTCCTGAACCTTTCCAGCTTTATTTACAGTCCATAACAATACTCAAACCAAGAGCACGATACCTCATCTTCTGCAACAGCTCCAACATTTTTCACTGAAGTTACTCTTTGCTTCAATTCAGCCACTGACTAAGACACAGGAGTACGTAGCCCCCTTAGGCTTCTCTCCCAAATCCTTCCTGCTTTAAATAACTCACTGACATCTGCATTCACTCGTGCACTGATTTTGGTGCTCAAAGCTGCTTATCGCCTATAGTTAGCTGTAATGAGATCATGACTGCCTCTCCACACATGCTTAAGCTGCTTAGACATTACTGTCAAAGGACACGGAACAAACCACCAGCCCTACCTTCTTGTGCCTTTTTAAGATTTCTAAACTCACTTTTTGAAATGCTTGACAATAACTTGATATCAGAAGTGGACAGTGCTAATCAGAATTAAAAATTACATGATATTTCGCATAAACCCACTGTGTCAGTTTAAAAAAAATGGGGAAAATGAAACTCAAAATAGAACTACATGGAGGGGAGGATGCCACAGCAGAATATTTGAGTCATGCAATAGCTCACCTTTAGATCACACTTGAATCAGCTGTGACAAAGACACAGGAGCATCCCCACAAAGAAGGCACTGCATGGCCTCCTATCCCTACCCCAGGAATGTACTTGTGGAGCTCAGCACCTTTGGTCATTACCTGTTGCACTTCAAACCAACCATTAGCCACACAGGTCAAGGACCTCCTACCAGAAAAGCGAACTGTGTCATACAACCACTGTTTAAATACAGTGTCTCAAGGAAACGAGGTTATTCAAGTCTGCTGGCAAACAAACACTTAAACCACAGGTACAAATACCTAGTCATATCTTTGTTGATAAAGAAGAGGGAGAAAACAGATATGCCAGACTTTCTTCCATATTTAGAAAGCACAAAGTAACTCCTTTCAGCCTGGAAGACTATGAAGCCAGCCTATCACCTTTCAGCAGGCTAACCTCAGAACAGACAGGAAAAAATAAAACCCAGACAATGACAGAGTTCCAAAATCACTTTAAGACAATTCAGCTGCAATTCAGCCACGTAAATGGCCAGAACAGCTAAAGCATAAAAGTTAGCCTCCAAATCTTGGAAGCTTAGTTTTTACCCAAAAAAACTGACACCAATTTGGTGAATGAAAAGGACTGAGCTTTTCACTCTGTTCTAGCTCATTTACTTAGGCATTCCTGTAGTATTCTCCAAAGACAAGAGCATATCTCCCACAAACAATATCTACATGTATTTACTTAAAGGGTAAAATTACAAAGTGAGAGGCAAAAAGGAAGCAGCTTATTTCTCTTTGCATAATATTTAAGGCAGCTGCAAATGTATCTGGGCAAAACAGAGAAAAGTTACCTTAGAGGTGTCACCCAATCTCTTTCTGTTGAGCAGCCACTGGAATACGGAGCCAACCTCTCACAATCAAGAGGGAGCAGGATGCCAGAAGTAAGTCAGCCTGCAAGATGTTGTATGGAAATGAGTTAGCAAGTGCTAAATCAGCTTTTATTTAGATCTTTACTTGCTCATCAATTCAGAACTTTCGAGAGCACACGTTCCGTTGAGTCTGGGACCAGAAATCACAGAGAGCTCCTTTCAGGATGCAGATGCTCTCACTGATTCCTCTGGGCTCCCAGATGCTCTTTACCAAAAGTACCACTGGGGCTGGGGAAACTACTGTCTCCAGCTGCCTCCTCCATCCCTCAGCTGTAGATTGCCAGCCAGCAGCTAGAGCAAACAGGATGCATGCCTGTTCTTCACCTGGCCTGGTTCACAAGACACTTATGGGTATTTAAGGAAAAAGGGCTGAAGCATACCATCTTGACCTGTGGCAGCTGAGCAGGAACTGCTGTAGGCCCTAACAAGGGAGGTAGCATTTGGCAAAGAAGCAGGACAGCTGCTGGAGGAGATAACCTTTCCAACTACAAAAGCTAAATCAGAGACAGCTTATCTGTCAGAGCTCTCAAACATGTAGGAACATCCTACCAGCAGAGACACATAAGATCTCATGACCTTTTTCACTGCTTTTATCAGATTGGGTTGACACAAATCTTCGACTAATATAATTACGGCAGCTACGCCCATGTTATTTTTTAACAGAAACAATCGCATCACTGTTGACTTCCATGGATAGCATTATATAGATGGGGAGGTACCTTATCATATCAAAACTTATTCCTTTACTACCTGAGAAGGGGATAAAACCATTTATTGTGAATTAAACTGACCCCAAACTGACAGGGAGTTCTGCAAAATAAAAGAAAGCTTAAAGAAGCTTGTCTTTTATACACAGTTAACGCCATTCAAAATGCACAAAGACAAGCTTACAGGAATAAATGAAGCCAAATTACTTGCATCTTAATACTATCTGCAGAGTAGTCTGCACCTATGTGAACTACATAGGGAAGCACAGGCACCTCAACATGCCAATTAAGAAGAGAACTGCATCTATTAGAAAGTACATCTACCCGAACAGCACACTGGGAAAGCCAAAAATAACAGCTGCTGCCACATCAGAACAGCACAAGGACTGCATACAGACGATGCCTGCAAAACAGAAACTAAGCAGCCATGCATAAACACTTCCTCTTCCTCCCCCAGCACCCCTACGACACCAGCAACAAACCTGATATTAAACACTCGCCAGCATCCTGCTCTGCATTCCTGTCACATCAGGAACAGAAAAGAAGACTGCTAACTGCTCCTCCATATATCTGAAGGGTTCCTTCAGTTTACAGGAAGCAATGCAAGTACCTGACATGATTCTTGCAGAGGTTTCTGTCACGTTTTCTTCTTTACTTTCACTCCTTTTCAGAGCTCACTAGGGACCCCTTGGATTTATTAGGCTTGGTTTTCATACATTCTTTCTCAAAGGCAGAAGTCACAATTAAAAGCAGTTGTTCCTAGGCAAGTAGCATCATACAAACAAGCAAGTGCAGAGCCACAGCTCTACTGAGCTGCCACAAGTCAAGTTCAAACCTAAATCCTGCCCAGCACCAAGACTGACAAGTGTACATTGTCAAATGCAAGGGTAGACAAATCAGGCTGCAGTCATAGAATCATAGAATCATGGAAGCAACCAAGTTGGAAAAGACCTTTAAGATCATCCAGTCCAAACAGTAAGTTCTGAGACTATAAATCCCAGCATCAACGCTCAGCTGGGATGCACATGTCTCAACATGTGGCAAACTAATCACCAATGGGAACTTGATGGCAGCAAGTGAAGTGCAATGCCCCCGTCAAATTTTCTGTGGCTTCAGTATCTGCATTTCAACCACAGATGGAAGAAATACTCCTTCTCTAGAGCACAGGCTGTGGGTATTCAACTTCAAACTTACCATCTACATTTCTGATTGCACTGGAGACCACAAGACAGTGCCACCCTCTGCCCCAGGGGGCCAGTCAGAACCATCTTCAGAGAAATCAACTAAAACCTGACATCTGTTAACAACAAGTGATCAGACCTTTTAACAAACATTTGGTGATCCACTGAACCAAAGAGACTGTGTCCTGTAAGCAGACAGTCAACAAACAGCTCCAAGCTTGTACAGGCCTCATCATCTCACACTAGTCAAGCGCAACGAGGTCACATTTTCAGTTTGATAATTTTACACAGAATGAATAAGCTCTATACGCAGGGGAGGAAAGAAGAGAAGAATCAAACCAGGCAGATCAAATGGGATGGGAACAGCATACAACTGCACGATTAAGAAGAAATCATAGTGCTTGTTGAGGTTAATCACCTGATTAAGGACACAGGTACTGCTTCAACCTGGGCATTTCTGACCTCTGAGTGCTTGCTGTTCTAACCTTGACTTCTCACTCTGTGCAACGTAATAAAGAACAACTTGCAGGTCAGTTCACTTACATAAAATGCCATGAGAAGGGATCCTAAAGCACATCTGATTTTGCTTTCTAGAATATTTTTATAAGGACAGGGCCAGTACTGTCATCTTGATGATGAAGCACACAGTGATGCTATTCACAAAAGCTACCAACTAAGTTTACACAAACACGACTACTGCCTATAGAAATATTACATTAAGAATGAACAGAAACCCAAGCCCACACCATCCTGGCACCATTCAGTGCTTCGTTAGCAAAGGCCAAACTCAGAATTCAGCTTTGGAAACTCTGAATACCAAGTTAAGCTGGGTGAAACTGAAGGGAGAAAAAGCAAACAGAGCAGAAACACAGCAAGACAGGCTGAAATGAAAACGGCAGCACATACCAATGCATATTGCTGGAAAGAAAAATGGGGGTCTTCCCCACTGATTCAGAGCTTTACGATGGAGGGACATGGAGCCTGGTACTAATTTAAATTCAGAGTAGCTGAGAACCACACAGGAGGCACTACCATGTTTCCTAATCCATATCCTACTTGGAAACCCCAGGGAAGGTTGGTTTCAGTCCAGGTCTGCAAACCCATCAGCACATTCACCTCCGGGAACTGCCAGGCACCTTCCAGTAACCACTGGAGCATCCAGCATTACCAGAGCCTGCCTGCACCTGCTCCTCTGTAGCGGTGGCAGTACGCTGGGACACAGGAAGGGCCCCCAACCCCATCAGCTTCCTCACCATGTTGGCTTCATGATAGCAGCACCGTGGTTTGCCGAGTTACTTCCTGCGCGCAGCTTCTGTGGAAGGGAAGGACACAAAGGGAGGGAAGGCTAGAGCTGCCTGCCAGGCAAGGCTCCGGGCAGGGGCAGCGCAGCCGTGCCCACGGGGCTGCCCTTGCTAAGTCCGGCTCCTAGAGCTTTCCCCACGCTGGGGGACGAGCCTCCCGCCTCAGCTATACCACATAAGAGACTCGCACACCCGAGTGTCCCCCCGCACACACCACAGACACGAGGACCGCGCCTGGATCCCCGCTCCCATGGGCCGGTCCCTGCCTCGCCCCCCAGGTACAACCCTCGGTCCCCCCACTTCACCCCGATCCTTCACAGGGCAGCGCCTGTGACCCCCCCCCCTCTCCCCGCAGGGCCAAGCCGGACTCCCCCTGCCTCAGTCAGACCGCACCGGGCCCTCCCCCCTCCCATCTCCCCTCAGGGGGCCGCGCCCGGTTCTCGCTCCCTCCCCGCGCGGCAGCGTGCCCAGCTCAGTCCTCCGCCGCCCGCCGTGGCTCACCGGGCCGGCTCCGCCTGCCCAGCCCGGGGCTCGCAACACCGAGGCCCCGGCACCGCCGCCGCCCGCTCCCCGCCGCTCGAATCAACAACAAGATGGCGGCGCCCCACGGGGCGGGGCCGTGGAGCTGGCCGTCATAGCAACCGCCCCGCCCAAAGCCCGCCCCGCCGCCTCTTGAACCAATCCTGAACCGAGACCCGCCCGACAGGGCGCTTCGGGCGCGCTGATAGGTTGAGCTCGCCGTCACTCAAGAGCAGAGCCGCCCCGCCCCCTTCAGCGCCCTGATGGCGCGCACGCTAGGCACACGTGACTTCCCCAGGGCCCCTCCTCCCCGCGGGCTGCGCCGTCCTATTGGCTAGCCGCAGCGGGGGGGGGGCGCGATCGGCCAATGGGGGCGCGCTGCCCAGGACGGGTCTCGGGGCCGCCCGGTGCGTGCCCGCGGGCGGAGCGGTGGCGCTCGGTGCGCAGCGTCCTGCGGGGTTCATCCGCACCGGACCCGCGTGTCCCAGGCGGCTCCCCGGGCAGGGCCGGCTCCGCGGGGCAGCGCCCGGAGCTTGTTCACTGCTCCGGCACGGGAAAGGGTTTAACTCCCGAGCGGTCGCGGTTCGTGTGGGCTCAGGATGCGGGAGCCTCGGGCAGAGTCACACGGTGACCCCTCCTGGCTGTGAAGTGGCTACTACCCGCTCTCCGTGCCTTCAGTCACCTGCTCCCCAAATTAGTCTCTCCCCACTTCCCCGCCGGCGCTTCGCTTCCCGGGAGCTGCCGCGGAGGCATCCCGCTGCGCGCTCCTTTGAAATTCAAATAGCTCATTCCCCGCCTTCCCGCGCCGCCCTACTCCAGAGCGTTCAAAGCGCGGTTCGCCGGGCCCTGCGAACTCCTTCAGCGTGTCACGCCTACCTGCCTGTGCACTAATCCACTTTTCCTCCCGGTTAAGAAAGCCCGCAGCTCCGCCTCCGACCAGCTGCTCCTGGGAGCGCTGGAGCAGCGGAGAGCCTGAGGGACATATGGGACACGGGGCAAAAGTTTCTCAAAATCAGCCGGGATTCAATTTTCTTGCCCCAGATCGCGTCTCTGTGGTGGGCTGCCTCGGCTGGATCACATCCAGAGCCTACAGAGGCGCTGCCGTGACCGGAGCAGACCCTGCCAAAGCCCTTGGCACATATTTCTCCGTGCAAATCCCAGCCTGAGGCGGGTGCTGCCCTAACTGCCATCCTCTTCCTGACTGGAGACGGCAGGACAGCCACCGGCGGAACTGCACTGCCACAACACTCCCTACGGCAATCACAGCAGCTCTGTGCAGTCTCTGACACTGTTTATTAGGTCTGCGCTGGCTCGAGGACTGCACAGATCCACAGAGGAGGGATCCCGTCCTCCTCCCGGGCCCCACGGCTACACCAGTGCTCTGGCTGCCATGGCCCCCGGGGAGCTGTGTGTCGCAGGGAGCCCCACACCAAGTCAAG
This sequence comes from Ara ararauna, assembly GCA_028858755.1. Classification (NCBI taxonomy): domain Eukaryota; kingdom Metazoa; phylum Chordata; class Aves; order Psittaciformes; family Psittacidae; genus Ara; species Ara ararauna. The sequence goes on along the minus strand of CM054385.1, from coordinate 19,754,219 downwards.
CCGCTCATATCCAGCGCCGTGCCCCAGTCTTGCTGTTGAAGAGATAGTCCCTGCCGGTGCCTGAGTTGGGAGGCAGCACTCAGCCATTGCCCCATGGATGCTGCCCAGGCATCACTGCTCTACCCGAGACCCCTCTGCCCTGAGGGATGAAGCCCAAGAATGCCAGGGCCATGGGACAGGGCACTCACGAGGGTCCTGGGCACGGCCATCAAACTGCTCCTGTGGAGGAGGGATGGGAGAGAATGTTGAGGGGCCCCAGCACTCCCTCCTGCATCCCCAGAGTGGCACCTGCCCTTCCCACCATGGCACACACTTACCAGGCTGCTGGCATGGGGGCTGCCTTGCTCCACCTCATCCCCCTTCAGCTCCACCACATCCCAAGGGCTGCGGAGGGTAGAAAGAGGAAGGGGAGACCATGCTGTTGGCAATGGGCCCTGAGGTGTGCTGCTGGAAGTAGGTTGCCAGCCAGGCTTTGCACTGCCAGCTGCGCCTGGTCAGCCCATCATCCACCTACCTGATGGTCCCCTTACCCAGCCCATGTGTCCCTGGGCACTGAAGGGCACTGTGGCAGGGGCTGTGCTCCCCTGAGCACCACCACCTTCGAGTGGTGCTAAAAAGCAGCAAGCATGTCCACCACCACATCTGCTTGTTTCCCCATGTGCTGGCATGCACCGGTCTTGTGATGAGAGGAGGCTGTGCTGGGGGAACTGCAGCCCTGGAGCGCCCCAGCTGCCAGGGCTACCTACAGGGGCTGAGCCCAAGTCTTCTCCCCTGCATGGCCACTACAGCTCCAGTGCCACCCAGCACTGGAGCCCCAGACTGATTAATGAACACAGACCCAGCCATGCATTATCCTGGGACGGTTTTGCCATAGAGGTAGCTGTTATCCTCCTCCTCACCGTGCAGGCACCTGATGCAGGCTGGGCTGGCTCCAGTCCTCCTTGGGCTCTCCCCTCCACCTCCTGTCACCCCTCATTCATCCTCCTAGGGGTTGCAGAAGGCACACCTCTTCCCGGGAGCTTTCCCTGTCAAACTGGGGCTCCCCTGGTGAGCTTCAGTGACCCCAGCTTGGTGGTGGGACCCAGCACTGTGTCATCCCATCCTGCCCACTGCAGTTTGTGCCCCCGTCTAGCCACCACCATGGCTGTCCCATGGCCAAGGTGCCTCCACAGCTCTCATCAGTGCTGCACCCTTGCTCTGGGCAGAGACATCTCCCCAGCACAGCAACCCATGGACCATAGCCAAATGCAGCGCACATTAAACACCCGCCATGTGCTGTGTCTGCTCAGCTGCCTGCAGGGACACTCCCGGAGCCTGTGCTGACATGAATGGCTGCCCCTCGCTGATACAACTGCCCTGGCCATGCAGCACCTACCTCTTGCCCAGGAGCAGCTTGCCAGGGACTTGGTTGCTGTGGGAGGAGCAGAAGGCAGCTATGAGCCCCCGGTCTTGCTCTCTGTGCTGTGCCATGCCATATCATGGAACTGGGGCTCACCTGCACAGCAGGCTCCGGGCCAGGCAGCCCAGGGCAGCCAGCAGCAGGGCACCAGAGACAGTCAGCACAGCCACAAACCAGGCTGGTGGGTGCCACACTGCCTCCATCCGTGTGACAACCAGATGCTCCTTCAGCGGTGTCTGTGGATGTGGTGGGGTGAAGGCACTCACGAGGGCCAGGGGGTCTCATGGAGCCGGGAGCACTGCCTGCATTGGGCTCTGCTCACCGTGCGCTGAGTCGTGGTGCTGGGTGGCACCGGTGTGCTCCAGGGGGTGATGTGCACCACCAGTGCCACCACAGTGCTGCGGCGGGAGGTGCTGGAGCCACCCCACACCTCCACCAGCAGCACAAACGTGCGGGGCTCAGGTAGGTTATTGGGGAGGTACAGGACGGTGCTCCCCTCCAGCTGAAAGCACCCGTTCTCGTTGCCTGGACAAGAGAGTCTGCTCAGTGCCTCACTGCAGTAAAGGGCTGGTTTGTGCTGTGGCTTGGCTGCTTCTCACCTCCAACAATGCTGTATGTCAGTGTGGTACCATCACGGCTGCCCTGGCATGCTAGGCGGGTGACAGGCTGGCGGCTGCCTGACCTGGCCGTGATCCACAGCTCCTGCACCTCAGGGGTGCACACCGGTGCCTGGTCCAGCACAGGCTGCTGGGAGCAGGGGAGGTGGAATGGCACCGCATGGCTGGCACCCGCCACAGCTCACCCGATGGGCTTTCACTCGCACCTGCACATGTACAGTCACAGCGCACAGGCAGCTCCGCCGCTTTGCCGGGTCCAGGTCATTGCGGGTGTCCGTCAGCCGCACCGTCAGCCGGTAGCTCTTGTGCTGTCGGGAGTCGAGGGGTCCCACCACACGGATCTCACCTGCAGGGCAGCAGGAGCTGCTGGGTGCCACGGGGTGCAGCAGGCTTTGGGGGAAGGGAAATGGTGCTCACCGGTGTGTACATCGATGGAGAAGAGCTGCTCAGGGCCAGGGCCCCCCTCCAGGCTGTACTCAAGGCTGTTCAGTGGGTAGTCGCGGTCAGTGCCAGCGATGAGCCCCACAGCACTGCCAAAAGCTGCTGTCTCTGGCACGGTGAAGGTGGTACCGTTGGGGCACACTGGTGTGAATTCATTGACGGGTGTCACAGTCACGAGCATGGGCACATAGGCTGTGTGGCACACGGTGTCTCAGTCACACCAGCACCACCCCACAGTCCACACTGGGCTGGATGGGCTCTGCCCAGGGCAGGCTCAGGGACATGGGGACAGTGGCACCCCCCTGCGCAGCAGGGAGGAATGCTTCCTCTGTGATCTGTTGGTTTTAGGGCCAGGAAGAGGCTTCTCCCTCCTTCCCCATGACCCTTCCAGGGATACTGGCACTCACTGCTCCGTGGGGGCTGCCCTCCTGCTGTCACCACGATGGTGGCTGTGAACTGGAAGCCCACAGTGGCCACAGCCTTCGAGTCATAGTCCAGGGTGGTGCTGACCTGCCGAGCCAGGGCAAGGGCTATCAGGCAGAGCTCAAGTGCCCCGCAAAGCTGGGGAATCCCACAAAGCTGGGGTATCCCACACAGCTGGGGTATCCCACAAAGCTGGAGAGAGTAAGGGGGGAAATCATAGAATGATTTCTGTTGGAAATAATCCAGTTCCAGCCCCTACCATGGGCAGGGACACCTTCCACTAGAGCAGGTTGCCCCAAGCCCCGTCCAACCTGGCCTTGAACACTGCCAGGGATGGGGCAGTCACAGCTTTGCTGTGAAACCAGGCCTTGGGGAGCAGGGAGCCCGAGGCACCCTGGCCTGGGACCCGGTGAGACAGCACGTCCTGTCAGAGGATCCCCACTGTCCCACTGGGCTCCCCAGGCCTGGGCTTGCTCGGCACTGGATGCTGCCCATGGCCCCACTCACCTGCAGCTGTGGCCCCTCCATGCGGAAGTGGGATCGGGAAGCGGGGGGTCCCTCGAGGGTATATTGCAGGCACCCCTCAGCACCTTCGCAGCCAGTGCACCTCAGTGTCTCCAGGGTGCTGCCAGGGAGCATCGTCTCGGGCACCTGGGACCTGCAGCGGGGCAGTCAGCAGCTCAGCTCTGGCCCCATGTTGTGGGTATGGCAGAGCATCCCCTGTGCCCACTCTCATCCCAAACCGTACACGAAGATGGCTGGGACACAGCTCGGCTGCTGCTGGTCCATGCCCTGCACAGTGATGTTGAGCATGGTGGTAGCGTGGTCAGCGGGGTGCAGTGCATTATAAGCCTGAACCAGCAGGAGTTCCTGGGCCATCTCCAGCCAGTGGGTGCTGCGGACCTTGCCTGTTACTGTGGGACAAGGCATGGCCTTGCACCAGGCATGGGGATGGGGAAAGCGTGGCCCTGGGGACTGCCACCACTCCACTCACTCTCATCGATGGTGAAGAATGTGGGTGCCACGGGTGCAAGGATGGCATAGCGGACATTGTCACCGCTGGCATGGACCTGTGTGACCACCTCCAAGGGGCCAATGACCCCTGGCACGGTCACAGCCTGCTGTGGCTCACTGGAGGCAAGGCGGGCAGCGTGGCATGGGCTGATGCCACCAGCACCCACCACCTGGCCCAGCCCTACTCACAGGAAGGAGACGCAAGGACGGCACGATGGCAGCACCTCCACCCTCACAGCTCCACTGCAGTTGTGCCCTTTGCGGTCCATCACGTCGATCTCCAGCCTGAATGTCTGTGAGGTAGTGCCAGGGTGGCCATGGGACAGCCCCAGGTGGCACCAGGGATGGGGATTGAGACAGGGATAGGAATGGGGATAAGGATAGTAATGAGGACAAGAACAGGGAGAGAAATGGTAAAGGGGAAGGGGACAGAGACAAGAAGGAGGGTTTGAAGTGGGAACAGGGGTGGGAAGAGGGAGGGACATGAGGACGAGCTGGAGACTTGAATGGGGACAGGAACAGGGAGGTGGAAGAGGACTGGGATAGGACTTAAAATGCAGAAGGGGCAAGAGCCAGAGAAAGGGTTGGAGCACTCCTGGGATCAGAGGGAGACAGGAGCCCAATAGAAGGAGCAGGGTGCAGAGAGCTGAGAGCTACAGAAAGTGCCAGCAAGGGGCTAAGCCTCTGTGGGCTGGGAGGCAGCTTTGACAGCCTGGGAATGCTGGTGCCCACCTGGGTGTCCTTGCTGGGGTCAAAGCCACCAGCAGGCGCCAGCACCAGGCCCTGGTTGGTGAGCACGAGTGGTGTGTTGTGGTTTCGGAGTCTGAACTGCAAAGAGATGGGTGGTGGGAGCCCCTGTCTCCCTCCTCCATGCCTGGGGTTCCGGCATCCCCAGGGCTGCTCCTGTGGAAGGTTGTGGCCCCCAGGGCAGACCCCACTCACCGTCAGCCCGCCGAGTGGCTGCGGCATCACAGCATACAGGGGTGTCCGAGGTGCCACATCTGCCAGCACCTGCACCACATCTCCCTCTGCAGCACAGCATGGCCGTGGGAGCACAGCACTGGTTGGCACCAGTGGCCCCCCCCACCCCGTACCCCTGGCTCCTACCTGCGCTGGCAAAGAGGGCATCACAGTGCAGCACCTGCCCCACTGTCACCCACACAAAGAGCTGCTTTTCCACCTTGTCCTCACCAGGACAAGTGGCCCGCAGGGTCAGGGTGTACAGTTTCACCCAGTGGGCATTGAGCTCTGCACCAGCACGCAGCGTCACCTGCCATGGAGACACAGCGTTCAGCAGGGTGCCCAGGGGAGCCTGTCCCATTCCCTGCCCCTCAGCAGCACCTTTACCTGAAACGTGGTGTTGGCCATGGGATCAGTGCTGCTGGCAATGAGGCTGAAGGGGTGGCTGGGCTCGGTGCCATGCAGGGTTACATTGGGGCTGCCACTTGTGTTGCTACAGGACGCAGTCACCTCAGCCACACTAGTGCCCGGCGCTGCATCCTCACTCAGGGTCACCATGCAGGGCAGGTCAAGCAAGGCTGGCAGGAGACCGCAGAGGCCAGCCTCACACCAACAGCTCACCCAGCCGTGCTTAGGGAGCTCTGCAGTTGCACCCAGGCACCCACGCTGGCATAGGTCTCCTGGGCAGCACTCAAAGCACTCCACTCTTACCTGCTGCTCTGACGAAAGGCCCTGAAAAGAGGAGACTGTCACCCCAGCCTTCCTGGTGTGTCCCAGGGCACCCCAAAGATGCCCCAGAGGTGCCTGGATATGCCCCAGTGATGTCCCCAAGATGCCCCAGTAATGCCTTGGTGATGACCCAAGGATGCACCCACCCTGCCTGAACCTGGCCAGGGATCTGCCAGCTCCTCTGCCCACCCTGGGGTTAGCCCCCGGGGGGACAACCGAGGGGAACCTGTCTCCTGTCTCTTCCCTTTTGGTCCCCCACCCAGAGTCTGGCAAAGGGTGCCCCTGACGCTGTGAGCCCAAAGTGCCTACCTGGGGCACAGAGGCTGAGGAGGAGGAAGGTGAGGCGTCTGTGCATGCCCATGGTGTGCTGGCTGTTTAGGACAAGCTGCAGCCCGTTGCCAAGGGTGCTGGGCACCACCCGGCCCAGCGTCACCGCGGCCACCCGCAACACCAGCCCGGCCCCGGGGCAGGGACGGGGCACGGCCCCGGTGCCCCGAGCTCCCCCCCCGGCCTCTCGCCATCCCCGGCCGGTGAAGGATAGGAGGGCAATGATGCTCCGTGGGGATTCCCTGCTGTACCAAGCTGCCTCGCCACGCAGCACGCTCGGGACCTGGGTAAATTAGCTGGGAGGTAATTTTTGGCCGTGTTCTCCTTCATTTGCAAACCAGAGCCGCTTCTCCCGGAATTCCTATTAAGCGCTATTAGTTCCAAATTAATAGGCTCTGGCAGAGCGCGGCCCCTGCGGCCGGGGTCACCTTTCCCTCCTCCGGTACTCAAATCCATTCCGGTAGCCCGGTAGCCACGGGAGCCTCAGCCGTGCCCCTGTAACGGGGCTGATCTCCTTCCCGCCGGGGCTCCCGGGAGCCCTGGCGCTGGGGTGCTGCTCTACCGGTGCCCCCAGTCCTGCCTCGCCCGGCGGTGCCCGGGTGGTGCCCGGCGCGGGGCCCCGGGGCGGCGGGGAGGGGCGGGGCGGGGCCCCGGGGCGGCGGTGCCGGTGCCGGTACGGGCCGGGCTCACGTTACGGCAGTCCCATTGGCTGTGGCGGGGCGGGGCGGTACCGCCCAGGCAGCGCCGGGAGGCGGCGGGGACGGGCGCGCTCCGCTGCTGCTGCTCCGCCGCCGGCACCGGCGGGACCGGGACCGGGAGCAGGAGCGGGCCGGGCCGGCACCGGGCATGCACAGCGCCCGCCCGGACGCCTGCCCGGGACAGCTCGGCGCCGACCGGGTGAGCGCTGCCGCGGGCCCTGGGAGGGGACGGGGCCGCCCGGCCGGGGCATCGCCGTGATGTCAGGGCATAGCCGGTGACATCAGTGCAGTGACATCATGGCGAGGCCCAGGCGGCGCTGGGGACACGGGTGACCGGTGGGACACGGGCGACCGCAGGGTCGCGGGTGGCCGTGGGACGCGGGGTCCAGCCGTCAGGGTGCTAGCGGCACGGTCCCCCCTGCGCGGCCACTGCCGCCCCGCTGGGCTGCCCCGCGGGACCGGCAGTGACAGGGTGGCCCAGCCGGCTCCCCTGGGCCTGCCGCACGCCTGCCCGGCTCCCCGCGGCCGGTGCGACGGCGTCCCCGGCCAGCGCCCGGACAGGGCAGCCCGGAGCGGTGGCACATCGCCAGTGGGGCTGGCTGGGAGGGTTCCAGTCAGCGGGGAGGGGGACAGAAACAGAGAGGGACGGGGACAGGGACAGCCCGGCCAGCAGCTCCGTTGGTGTCGGCTAGACGGGGACGGGTTTACTGGGACCGGAGAGCGATCCCTCCTGCTTGCTCGGCTTCCCGTGGCTCCAGAGCAGAAAGGAAAGCGGACGTAACACCCTGCTTTTGGGTTCAGACAATAGGAATTCAAGAGCGAGGAGCGGCCCAGCTGCAGGAGCCAGCCGCCCCTTCCAGCGCCCGCCAGGCCCTGCTCCGCTCGGCCCCGGCTCCCCGGCCCCCCGCGCTCCCTGCCGCTGTTGAGGGTCCCTGGCCCTGGGCACAGGCCTGGCTGCACCCTGATGTCAGCCGGGTGTCCCCGGCTGGAGGGCACAGGGTGGGTGGGGTGGCCCTGCCAACGCGTGGGGGGTGCGCCGCACCCCAGCATCCATGGGTGCCCCGCGGCTGCAGCCTGCCCCGTGCCACCGAGCAGGGTCCTACCCATGGAGTGTCCCGGCTGCCGCCCCACCGCGGTGGGGGGGGTTGAGGGGCCAGGTGGGGGGCAGTGGGGCGCCCGGCTCCTACGTGCCGTGGCCCTGTGTCATTTCCCGCAGGCACGGCCGGGGCTGGGTGCCTGCTTGCTCACCTGACATGCTGCTGCACGCCGCCCTGCTCCACGCAGGAGCCGCAGGAAAGCGGGGCCCGGCGCTGCAGGCAAGCTGGGACCTGCGTCCTGCTCCCCGCTGCACGCCCGGCTCTGCCAGCAAAGCCCTCCTGATTCGAGGCTGGGGGCACAGGGTGCCCAGGATGGGGGTCATAGTGCTGGCGGGGGGGAGTGGGGACAAACGCGCTGACCTGCCCTTTTCCCACCAGGGGTGCCAGCGCGAGGCCAGGGCAGCACCACGGGTGCACATGCACAGCACACGGCCAGCACCACATCACGCCGTTGGGGCCCCCCGTGCCCCATGTCCCCCGCGCCCCGGCTCGGCAGCGGACTCATCCTGCAGCCTGGAGCCAGGGGGTGAGGAGGAGGCAGGGGGGGGGCCGGCCACCCGCTCCCCCCCAGCCAGCGAGCGCAGCCTGGAGTTCGACTCGGGGTACTCGGAGGCGTCGGGTGGCACATGGCGTGAGGAAGAGGCTCCGGTGCGGCGGCGGCACCCACTGCCCTGCCAGCGCGCACACCGGCTCTCGGCTGGCCCCGCTGCCCCCCCGCCTGCCCCCGCCCGCCGCATCCGCCCCAAATCCACCTCGGACGCCTGCCTTGAGCAGTGGCGGGCACTGGAGCCAGCCGACACACAGGACTGGACCGTGGCACTGCTGTCACAGAGCCGGAACCGGCAGCCCCTAGTGCTGGGTGACAACTGCTTTGCTGACCTGGTGGAGAACTGGATGGACCTGCCCGAGGTGGGCACCGAACCTCGGCACCGAGCCAGCGCTGAGCCTTCCCGCCGGCTGGCCAAGCCTCCTGCCTTCCTGCTCAGCCTCTCAGGCAACGTGCGCCGTAAGCTGGCCAACATGGCTCGGCCTCGCGGAGCCGAGGGTGCCCGGTCAGGGGGCCGTGAAGCCACCAAGCGTTTCTCCTGCCCACTGGGGCTGGGCGGGCAGCCCAAGGGTGCCTGCTTCCACCAGTCCCACAGCAACATTGCCCAGCTGGCCACGGACTTCCACCGCTTTACTGCCCTCATGAATAGCCGCAGTCGCCAGCCCATCATCTGCAATGATGTTATTGGCTACATTTAGCCCTGCCCGTGCCCTCCTCCGCTGTAAATAAACCCCGGTTTTGTACGGTGCGGGCGCAGCGATGTTTATCAAGAGGGGCTGCCTGCACCGCAGCTCTGGGGTACGTACGGGGTTTTGTGACAAGGGCCAATGCATCCTGCAGCTTTTATTGCATGGGGTGGGGGATGCCAGCCCCTCACTCAGGGTAGGAAGCACATGAGAGGGGGACGGGTAGCTTCAGTCTCAGCATCCTCTTCCTCACACACATACTCCAGCTTCAGCACCCGCTGCTGTGGCTTCCCGGCATTCTCCACGGTCGCTGATAACCTATAGCAGGGAAAAGGGGTTTTGGGATTCTGTTTTGTCCCTCCTAGGCTGCCTTGGTGCCTCGGGGGAGCCCTAGGACCCTCTGGGGTGCCTGGCCAGGCTGGGGGGATGTAGGGGCCGGCAGCGAGGGGCCGGGCAGGGGTCCCGCCATGGGAAGTGCTGCCGGCAGGATGTTTATCCAGCAGCTGGCTGGGAGCTGCATTGCAGCTGGAGCAGCTCAGGATGGAGGACGATGTGTCCGGCAGCACCCCCAAGGCAGGATTGGTCCCAGAGCTGTGGACCTACCTCTGTTTCTTCATCAGGGCTCGTATTCCTTCTTTCTCCCCGTTGTCATAAAGCACAGTGAAACCGTGCAGAAGCATGGTCACGGTCCAGCCATGTGTCTTCTGCAAGAGGTGGGTGTCAGGGTCCTGCCAGGGTGATCCAGCTGGGTGCTGGGTCCCATGCAGGGCTCACCTGCATCCAGTCTAGTACGTCCTGGACCGTCATCTCCTGCCCATCTGTGCTGACTGCCCGCATCTCCAGCTGGTCCCAGCAGCTCCACTCCCGCCCACAGTACTGCAAGTGGGAGTGCAGGGTAGCAGCCAGCACTGGCACCCCACATCCCGGCTGCCCAGCCCCATAAAACAGGGACTGGTGAGGCATGAGGGCTGGGATACAGCAAGAAACCAGTCTGAGGGCAGGGGGATAGGGACACATGGTAGTCCAGAGGCAATGGGGGACACAACTGTCTCCCCAGCCCTACTGAGGTCCAGGGGTATGGAGGGGCACAGTCCTCCTCCTACCACTGCTGGGCCTGGGAGGCAACAGGAGCATGGCTACCATCCCCCCAGCACCACCAGAGTTCAGGGACCCCGACACTACTGCAAGGGCCAGGGTTGGTGTGGGGCTGTCCCTGTCCCCAACCCCGGGCCAGGAAAGATGCACAAAGGGCCATTGAAGTGCTGCTCAGCCCCACACAATCGCCTCTTCTCACGCCTTCATCCCCCCTGAGCCCAGCTCCTTCCCGAGGGGGCCAGTGAGGCACGAGCCCTGGGGCTGAGCTCCGGACGCAGCCCCATGCGTCTGGCACGGCTGCACCGCCATCTGCCCTAGCTGCGGGCAGCACCAGATCCAGCCTGGTCCTGGCCACAGCCCTGCTCGGGAAGGGGTGTTCGCACCTGGCTGCTCCCCTCCTGCCTCCTGCTGCCTTCTCACCTCCTGCCTTCTGCTGCCTTCTCACCTTCTGCTGCCTGCACTTATCCCACGGGGGTGGAAAGGGCTTAACCCCATACTCACCAGGGCAGTGACTGCCCAGCACAGAGGAAGTGCCACTGCCCATCCCAGCACCCCAGAGAGTGCATCCCTCTGAGGCTGTCCCTAAGGTGGGCTCCCCAGGCCCTGCAGGACTGCAAGTCATGCCACACAGGCCTAGGAGACATGTGCTCCCACCATGGCCAAGCAGCCAGACACAGAACATCCCGCTGAGGGCCACAGAGGTGCCGGGTTCTCATCAGGGACTTCAGGGCATGGCCAGTGCCAGCAGCATCCTCCACCCAGGGATGGTGCCAACCCAGGGGCATGGCAGCCGGGCTGCAGTGGGCTGGGCAGCCGGTGGAGTGTGAGGGGGCTGTGGGACAGCCTGAAGCAGTGCTGGAGCTGGCGTAAGGCAGTGGATGTGCCTCCCTCCCCCTCTTCCTGCCCCCGGCCCTGGGCCCCCCGGGCCAATCTGGTTCCAATCGGCGCTTCCTGCCATGCCGGAAGGGCTGCCTCGCACGCCATAAACCCCCAGACAAAGGGGCCTCTATTGCCCAGACGGTCCCAATCTGGGCCTGCCCCAGCCCCCGCGCTCCCCCCCGGCAGAGCGGCTGCGGCCTGGCCCCCCGCCACCAGGACCCCCGGCCCCACTCCCCCCGGACAGCCCTTCCCGGCCCGGTGCCAGCTGCACTCTGGCTGCTGCAGCTGGTTTCCATAAGCCAGATGTGTATGGCTGCTGTGGCCCCCTGGCTGTGGGGCTCATCATGGGGCCCACTGTGGGGTAGTGGGGCTGCCTCAGCCCCATGGACACCCCAGAGCGTCCCAGTTGGGCCCAAAGCCGGGGCAAGTGGGACAGTGGCAGCCACTTGGTCCCAGGGGGTGGCCACAGGAAGTACCTGGCTCCTCGCTGCCTGGCAGTGCGCCCAGTCCATTGCAGTACCTGGATACATTTCCAGAGCCCCATGGCCAGGGCTCTCCCTCCTGCATGGCCCTGCTCCTGGGACCCCCTGGCATGGCCCCACAGCAGCTGCCACTGGGAACTGGGGCATCCCAAGGCCCCTGGAAGTCCCTCCCCAGCCCCTCAGCCCCATCCTGCCCTGGGGAAGAAAGACCTACCCAGTAGACGGAAGCTGGCAGGGGCTGGAAGCGGAGCAGCAGGCAGTCAGACAGGGAGAAGTTGCTATTGCGGTAGCAACTGAGGTCCCGGCATCCCCACACCAGCTTGTAGACCTCCAGGCACGCCAGCCCAGCCACGGCTGCTGTGGTGGTGATGATGGCAGGCACGATCCGCGCGATGATCCGCTTGCTCTGAGAACAGGAGGGGTGTCACTGGCTGCCCTGCACAGGATGGGGACCCCTGCACAGGCAGGGACCCCCATGGGTTACCCATCTTACCATCAGCCGGTTGGTAGGAGGGATGCTGTAGCTCTCTGCACGCAGGTTGGATGCTGCTGTGATAAAGTCTATGTGGATGTCATTGTCCTGTGGAGAAGAGTATGGGGCGATTAGCATCCCCTGGGGACATCAACCCCCCCAGGCTGAGCAGGGCTGCCTGCAGGGCCCTGGGTACCTTCTCGAAGTGGATGGGCTCCATCAGAGGCACTTGTGCCTCTTCACTCCCTATCAGCTCCTGTCTCTGCTGCACCAGGTCCCGGGTGAGCTCTTCCAGTCTCTCATCATCTGGGGGCACAGGGACCCCAGGGGTGGTACCCTGGCACTGTGGGGGGCATGGCAGGGTGCCCCCCTCTCGGTCTGACTGCTGGGGCAGGGATGAGCAGCACTGCAGCCCCACTACTACCAGGCTGGACCTGGGAGCCTGGGGACATGTCCTGGGGGACCCAGGGAGCCTCACCTGCTGGCACCTCCTCCTGCTCCTCTGAGAGGTGGATCTGGAATCCCTCCTGGGGCACGAAGGGTGGCAGGACCACACTGCGGAGGATAGTGGAGGCGGATGCACGATCGCTGCACGGTGGTATCTTGTGTGACTGGGCAAAGAGGTGGGCAGCAGCCATGATGTACTCCAGGTGGGTGTCCTGTGGGACAGAGTGGGGGCCATGGGGTGCCTTGTTGGGGTGATTCACAAGCCCACGTGGCCAAAGACTGCCTGCACTGCCACTGTTGTGCAGAGCAGCCTGGCTTTACCCTGAAGTAGAGATGGAGGTGCCTCTCCTCCTCCAACCACAGAGCACGCATGGGCTGTTCCCAGAAATGCCTTTGCTGACCAGGAGACAAGGAAAGACCCAGCCCAGGGCCTGGCAGCCCCAGGTGGGCTGTGGTAGAGGCAGCACAACTACAGTCAGGCATGCACTGTACCCCCAGCATAGGCTCAGCTGTGCCCCTGCCCACACTGTCCCAGCAGGGACCCCACAGCTTCCCCTTGCACTCACATTGTCGGGGTTGAATATCAGTGGATGAGGACAGGTCTTGTCCCATGTCCAGAAGGGGACACCCGGCTTGACTTCCTGGCACAGGGAGAGCAAAGTCAGGCCCTAGGATGCTGCAGCAGGGCGGCCAGCGCAGGGCAGGTGATGCTGGGGGTGCCAGCCCCATCGGTACTGTGCTCACATGCTCCAGGGGGAAGGTGTGCAGCAGCTGGGTGATGGCATCATGGTAGCAGCTTTGCCAGTGCCGGCGGGCCCAGCGCACGCAGTCCCGCCAGTCCCGTGGCCGTTCCTGCAGGCTCCTCTGCACTTGTTCCAGGACCTCCACGGCCTTCCCTGTCGGCAGCTGCTCTGGGAAAGCTGGATCTCTGCAAAACCAGGCACCACTGCTGCTGGCCTGGGAGCAATCCCGCAGGGGACCCAGGTGGGACATGGCGGTCTGTACCCCTCTCCCCATCCCCTGGCAGCCCCTCCCGTGGCACCATTCCCCCAGGCCCACTCACTCCATGAAGCGGTTGACATGCTCCGCAGGCAGCTGGAAGAGCCCCTCAAACTCATCACGGGCCCACTGTGGAGGGGGAGTGGGTGTTGAGCACTGGAACCCCACAATCATGTCCCTCCCAGCCCAAGCCCAGGGGGAAGGAGAGGCCATGCTGGGGCTGGGGCCAGCAGTAGAGCTTGCGCTGCCAGCAGGAAGCAGCTGGGGCCATATCCTGCCTGTGGCCCACTGCAGGGAAATGGGAAAGGAAGACAAAGGTCCCGGTGCTTCTCACTGGGTGCTGTGGCCGGCGCAGCACAGCCTACCTGCAGCGTGTGCTGGATGGTTTGAGGGAAGTACCGCAGGGTGCAGAGGGGGAAGGTGTCGTCCTCAGGGGCAGCAGCCGGCCCCAGCAGCTTGGTCAGGTGGGGCACCATGGCCAGCATGTTCCCCCGTGGTCCCTCCGTACCTGAGTCCAGCAGTGGCGTGAGGTAGCGGAAGCAGCAGCTCTCCAAGTAGGCACCTGCAGGGAGCCAGGGGTGCTGGGGAGCCGGAGGGCACGTCCAGGGGCTTGGCCCCTTTACCCCTCCCAGCACTCACGTGCCTCCAGTGTGTCCAGGGCACTGGCAACGCCATCCAGGTGCCGGAAGAAGTCATCCCCATAGAGCATCTCAGTGGCAGGTCCCACCTGGTTCTGATGAGCTGTCACTCTGACATCAGGGTTCATGCGCCGCACAGCCGCTGCAGCCACCACCGACTTTGGCTTCTGCCCAGGCAGAGAGAGAGTGGGCAGCTCTTCCCATCCCACAGCTCATTGGAGCCAGCGGCACAGGCAGGATGCCCTCAGGGGGGAGCTTGGCCACCATGTCGAGATGCCTCACCGATATATCTGCTGAACGGTAGAGGAGCTGTCGATGGAGGTTGGAGAGGGCGACGGTGTCCATGTCAGTGACAGTGAGGTCCCCCTCTGGCCCGGCCGCCAGCCCCATCATGGCAAAGTTTTTGAGCAGCTCACAGCCGATGGCGCCAGCTCCCACCTGCCGGGGCAGAGCCACTGCAGCCCCTCAGGCACTGCTGCCCGCTCTGCAGCCTCTCCCAATGCCCACCCCAGCTCACCACCAAGTACTTCTGGCGGCCCAGCAGCTCCTGGAATGCGGCCCCGAAGACGGCAATCTGCCCATCGTAGCGAGAGCCCCTCTATTGGGATGGAGGAGCTGCGTGAGCACAGGAGGCTGCAACACCCTGGTACCCAGGTCACCCTCTGTGCGTGCTCTCACTGGGACACAATCCTCCTCCGTCAGTTGTGTGACCCCCTCCAGCGCCAGACACTCAAGGGCATCGAAGTACAACCACTGGTCCAGGGGCAGGAACTTCCTAGTTATGGCCTGGGGAAAACGGGGCCTTATTGGTCCAGCTCCATGGCCAACAGGGTCCCCATATCCCAGCCCAAGCCTTGCTGCTCAGCCCAGTGTCCCCAGACAGGCAGCAAGTGCCCTCTCGTGGTCACCAGACGCTGCAGAGCACGACCAGTGGGACCGCAGGGCCCGAGAACCCCATCCTGCTCACCTTCAGGGCCTCCTGGGCTGCCATGGCCCCGACAACAGCAGCCACGGGGCACAGATCCCCTGCACTGACGCTGGCAAAGGCTTGCACGACGTCCTCGTCCAGGGGACCCGGCTGCACCGCCAGGCTCCGCGCCAGCTCCAGCACCCGCTTGGCATCTGCCTGTGGGCAGAGGGGCAAGAGCAATCCCAGGCAGGGTGGTGGAGTTGGGGGGGTAGGCAGGGGGAGGAAAGGGACTCACCAGTACCCTTGGCCGGGGCAGGCGACCCTGCTCCTCATGGAAAGCATGCAGGGCCTGGAAGGCAGCGTGCAGGCTGAGGCTGCGTGACAGGTCCTCGGGATTTGCCACCTGGATCTTGGGCTCTGCTAATGCCTGGGACAGGGGCTTCTGCCAACATAGCACAAGGGCTGTGGTGAACATGTCAGCCAGGCTGGGGCATGGCAGGATGTGGCAGCACCATGGGGCCAAGGGGACACTTACATAAGAGTGCACCTGGGGCAGCCGCACCTGCGAAACCAGGCCCCTGCAGCGGTAGGGCGAGAAGGACCTGGTGTCACCGATCTTCAGCCTGAAGGCATCTGGGAACGAGAAGGGGATGAATGTCATGGTCACCACCAAGGACCCAGCAAGTTCACCAAACCTGGGCCACAGTAGCCAGGATTCCCTGGTGGCTCACCCATAACTTGCACAGGAACAGGCTCCTGGCCGTTCAGCTCAGTCATCCCCTCCACACCAGAAAATGTCACTAGGTCACCGTCACTGAAGAGGTGGCCACGGCTGCCCTCCATCCCCGTACATGTCACTATGCCCGGGTTGCCCTGAGGAGGGGCAGGGATGTGAGGTGAGGGTCCTGGAGGAGGCAGTAGTGTTCTGGGGGAGCCTGCAACAGCTGTTCTACCTTGGAGATGTGCTTCACGGCAGCACATATCGGCTCCCCTTCTGCTGGGTCATTAACGATGAAGTGCTCCCCGAAGTCGCTGAACAGCTGCCTGGGGAGGACAGATAGGGTTCTGCCAGAGGAGCCACCTCACCAAGCTGCATGAGCACTACCAGGTCCTGCCTGGACTGAGCAGTCATGCCAGGGGGATGGGGAGATGGGCTGCAGAGCAGGGCTGGGGGCTCTGGAGACAAGTTGACCCAGAACCAGTGGCAGGATCCTGTACAGAGACCTCTTACCCTGCCAGCCCCTTGGCGTCAGCCACGATGAAGCAGATGCCTTGGGCATGGCAGAAGTTCCCAATGCGGATCTGCTCTTCCAGCGGGGACTCGGTCAGCACCACCACATGTGCCTGTGCTGTGAACGGGCTCTGCTGGAAGGAAGTGAGGAACGCCTCTGACAGCTCCCCGGTGTAAGCCACCACTGTCACATGGGGGTTCAGCTCGGCCAGGGCCCGCCGGGATGCCTCGGCTCGGTTCTGCCCTATGTCGCTCTCCCGCAGGAGGAACTGTGGGGTAGGCATATGGTGGGTTTGGGGTGCTGCTCACCACAGCAGGATGCCCCACAGGACCCTGCCCATGCTGGTGGGGGCCCTTTGATAAGGACCACACCCGTGATACGGGACATCCCATGGGCCCTACCCATGACAATGAGGGGGCTCCATGGGCCGTAGCCATGACAAGGAGCTCCCATCCCACATTCCTTACCAGGATCCCACATGTCTGGTACTGGAAGCCCCCTCACCCCATACCCATGCAACAGGGATCCCCCAGCTGCACTACACCCATTACTATGACATCCCCCCACACCAGTACCCAGTACTGGGAGCGTCACCCATACCTGTACCCATTACCAGGACCCCTGTCAGTACCCAAACCCATTATGGGGACCCCATCCATACCTGTACCCATTGCTGGGACCCTCGTCTGTATCCTACCCGTTACCAGGGTCCCTGCCCATGCCTATTACAAGGACCCCCACACGCACCTGCCTCCGATACCGCCATCCCGCCTCCTCCTCCACCGAGCCCCTCACGTGTACCAGCCCCTGTTACCGGGACTCCCACCCGGCCCCGTGGTACCTGTTGGGCTCGGTCGGCTACGGAGGCCTGGCCGCGGTCGTGCAACACGACGCGCCCGGTCCCCGCCAGCACCAGCGCCGCTGCCGCCTGCGCTCCTGTCCCGCGGAGCCCCGACACCAGCACCGCCGCCGCGGACAACCGGCGCGAGCCATCGCCCAGCACGTACCTGCGGGGCGGGGGCCGTCAGCGGGACACGGGGCGCGGGGATCCGCAGCCCCGGCCCCGAAGCCGCCGCTCACAGCTGCCGCGAGTACAGCCCCTCCTGCGCGCGGTCCGCCATAACGGCCCCGCCCGCCGCACCGGCCCGGCCCCCCGGAACAGGCGGCTCAGCGGCGCCGCCCGGCAGCCATGTCCGCGGGCTGGCAGGCGCCGTGGCGGGCGGTGGGTGCGCTGGGCCGGGAGCTGGCGGCCGAGTGGGCAGCGCAGGACGTGCGGGCCGCGCTGTGCCAGCTGCTGCTGCTCTGGCTGGGCCTCAGCCTGCTCGGCGTGCTCCTGGCCTGGCGAGCCTACGGCGGGGAGGTGGCCGCGCTCTGCTACCGGACGGGCCCCGCCGCCCGCCGCTCCCCCGGGCCCGCTCGGCCCCGCGCGCACTCCTTCTCCCCCGCCGGCCTGGCCGGACGCAACGGCGCTGCCGAGCGGCACTGCCCGCCCCGGTGAGTCCCGACCGACACCGGGCCCCGCCGCTTTCACCCCCGCGCCGCGGCACCCCCGTTAGCGCCCGCCCAGCATGCCCCAAAGTGTCCTCCGCGTAGTGCCACCGGCCCCAGCGAACGCCCCCCCGGCCGCATCCCCACACCGGTGCTCCCTGCCCGCTGCCGGGGTGCTGCCCTGCCCTGCTCATGCTGCCCCTCTCTTGCAGGGACGGCCTGACAACGGAGCCAGGGAAGACACACCGGGAATGAGGACTGCCGAGACGCCCAGGCGCTGCCTGCACCATTAAAGCGCTGTGCCTCACCTGCCACCCCTTGCTTTGGCACCCGCCACCATCACCACAGAGGAGACAGGGGCAGGGACATTTATTGGGACTGGGGCACTGTGCCCGCAGCAGGCAATGGCCTCACTTGGCCATGTAGTACTGGGTGGGCACGAAGGGCATCTTGGTGACGAGGGCAGGGTGCTGCTTCTTCCGCACCTCGACAGTGAGTGTCGTGCCAGCCCGGCTGTGCGCTGCCTCCACGTAGCCCATGGCGATGTTCTTGCCCAGGGAGGGCGAGGGGCAGCCGCTGGTCACTGTGCCTGTGGACATAAGGACAGGGGAGGTGAGCAGAGGCTGGTGGCCCCAGCACCCTGCCCTGCCACAGGTGCAATTTGGGGCTACACCCACACGAGCTGGGCTCCCCCACTCACCCACAGGCGTGCCCTCGGGGTCCAGGATGGCCATGTGGGGCCGTATGGGGGGTCCCACCGATGTCAGCCCCACACGCTTGCGCTTTGGCTTCTCTTTCACTTGTGCCATGATGACTGCTGCGCCAGGGAAGTCCATGGCCGCGCGCCGGCGCTTCCCTGTGCGGCAGAGACGGGTGAGGATCTTTGATGTCTCCCGGTCCCCTTCTGCCCTGTTGGGGACCTGGGGACACCTCACCCCTCTGCTTGCCCCAAGGAGGAAGTGGACATGGCCACAACCTACCCAAGGTCCACATCAGCCCAGCCTCAGCAGGTGTAGTGGTCTCGTCGATGTCGTTTCCATAGAGGCAGAGCCCGGCCTCCAGCCGCAGGCTGTCCCTGGCTGCCAGCCCTGCTGGCCACACCTCCGGGACACCCAGCAGCTGCTCAGCCAGTTCCACTGCCCGCCCTGTGGGCACTGAGATCTGCAGGGGACATGGCAGGGTCAGTGGGACATGGCTTTCCCCTCCCTTGGTGCCTCGGTGCAGGTGCAGCTCCCAGGGTACCTCCACGCCATCCTCGCCAGTGTAGCCGCAGCGCGTGACTCGGCAGCTTGGCACGCCAAAGACCGTTGTGGTGATGCTGTTCATGAAGGAGAGCTTGCCTAGGTCATCTGACAGCCCCGCCTGCAGCACCCGTGCCATGGAGGGACCTGGGGAGGCAGGTGGCTGGGAGACGGCAGTGTTCAGGGAAGAGTGGGATGGGGAGAGGGCACTGACATCCATTGGGCAAGGGCCCAGAGGAGGGCAAGCCCTTGTGGGCCCTGCTACCTTGCAGAGCCAGCAGAGCGTTGTCCAACACCTCCAGGTGGATGTCACCGCCAGTTGCCTGCAACTCTGCTGCTCTGCCCTGCCAGGATGACAGGTGCACTGCTGCCATGGGGGCAACCCCATGTGTGGCCATGGCCACCTCTGCGCATGCAGCCACAGGTATCCCCAAAAGGTGGGAGGACTCATTCCCACCGCGCTTCCCCCCTCCCACAGGGCAGCCATGTACCCTCATGATGGCCAAGTCCTTGTCAGCGCAGCCAGCGTTGGACACCACATACAGGTGATCTTCCAGTGTATTGGTGATGATGAGGTCATCCACGATGCCACCTCTCTCGTTGGTGAGCAGTGTTAGGGTGCCCTGCAGGACATGGCCCTCAGGAGTGCGGGCAGGATGCTCATGTCCTCTCGTGTCCCCCTTGGACATGCTCAGGGCCCTCTGACCCTGCCAGACAACTTGTACCCCCGTACCTGTCCTGGCTTCAGCTCAGCAATGTCCCCCACCACCAGGCTCTCCATGAACCTGATGCGGTCCCGGCCGTACACCCGAGTCTGGAATGGGCCGGGAGGGGTGTGAGGCCGTGTGGGTGCCCCCACGGCCCTCAGCACCCCCCGAGCCCCCGGGGTACCTGCAGCATGTGGGAGACATCGAAGAGGGAGCAGCGGCGGCGAGTGTGCAGGTGGGACTGGAGGTGTCCTTGCCCGTAGTGCAGCGGCAGGCTCCAGCCCGCGAACGGCACCATCCGCCCGCCGCGGGACCGGTGCAGCGCGTCCAGCGGCGTTCGCTTAAGACTCTCCCCCGCCGCCGCCTCGGCCGCCCCGGAGCGGTGCTCCCCGGCCCCGCGCCGAGGCGCGGAGCCCTGCGGGGGCCGTCGGGACAGCGCGGCGCGGCAGCCCGCCCGCAGCATCCTCCCTCCTTCCCTCCCCGGCACAGCCCGGCACGGCCGCGGGGCGCCTGGGACATGGAGTCCGGCCCGCCCCCCGACCCGCCCCCCGGCGCCGGCCCGGGGGTATGCTGGGGCACGGCCACCGCCCCTACAGACAGGGAGGCACAGGCAGGCCCAACGTAGCAGCTTTTAGTGGTGGTCGAAGCACCCCCCCGGCATCTCCTCGGTCCCCCCTTGTCCGCGGTAGGCTTTTGTAGCGCAGGCAGGGCCAGGGGCTACTGCCCGGGGCAGACGTAGGGTGCGAGGATCGACAGAGCGACGGGAGCTGGAGGGCACCGGCCTGGGAGAGGCTCTCGGCGGCCTCTGGGGCAGCAGCGCTGCCCACCGCGGCCAGACAGCACGGGAGGAGCTGAGGAAGGGCACGGGGGGCCCAGAAACCCCCCCAGGGCCACAGGGACAAAGGCCGATGTGGGAGCACTGGAGTCTGCTTGGGCACAGAGCAGGCAGCTCCCTCTGGCCAGCACCGCCAGGGCTCACGTGTAGGAAAGCAGGTTGACATCATAGCAGCCATCCACCTGGGAAAGAGAACAACTGTCAGCCCTGCACTGCACCATCCCTCTACCGGGACACTCCAAACCCCCATCCTGTCAGGAGCAGCCCCTCCGGGAGGCTCCCACAGCAATGTGGCCAGGCCAAAGCTCCGCGAGCAGGGTGGTGGAACTCACGTCGAAGCGCCCGATGCGGGCAGCTGCCTGGCGAGTGCGGATCACCTCTGTCAGCATCCACATTTGCTGGACCTCTGTTGACACCTTCTCCGGGTCAGGTAGCTCCTGAAAAGAAGCAGGCACAATGCTGCAGTGGGAATGGGCCGGGTGGGCTTAGTCACCCCAAACTTGAGCAGTGGTGTGGCTGGATGGCTGTGCTCCCTGGGAACCAGGCACTATCGCAATAGTGCCCATGCTCCCGACCTGCTGGTGGTGTCTCAACGCAGGGTAAGCAGCGTCCCGCTTTAGGAAAGTGGGCGGCTGAGGACATGGGTGACCCTGAGCCCTGGGTGCCATGGTGCCGACATAGCCCACCTCTGCTGGCAGGCACCCAGGATGACAGAAAGCACAGCGCTGGCTTATGATTAAACACCTAATTGCACAGTCTGGAGTTTCCCAACTGCTTCCCTCTGCAGTGCTGTCTGGGTTTGGTGACAGAAAGCCTGCTGCAGGTGCCGGTTCACCCCGGGGGCCAAGTGGGACCCATGGGCTCAGCAGCAGCTTCCCAGGCTGGGGTGAAGCTCTGCACCACTTCTGCCCTGGGCAGCCTTACCCGCAGTGCCAAGGTGCTGGTGGGTGCCTCGTGCCAATGCCCCTGGCATCTCCCTGGACCACCCGTTGAGAAGGGGGATGTGATCCAAGCAAGGGACTGGGGTGTCCTCCTCAGCAGACAGTGGGCAGGGATTGGTGCTCCCAGCCCTGCCGGGGCTGGCAGAAGCCTTGCCACCGATGCGATGCAAGCTCCGCAGCACCCAAGTTCAGCAGCAGAACTGCTGTGTTGGTGCTGGGCAGTGTGCATGGCTCCTGGCCCAGGCTGCTCATGGCTGATTCTGCAGGTTCTCACAGGCCAGCTGCCCCCTGTGCCTTGCTCTGCCCGGATTTTGCTCACCAGAGGCCTCTGCCAGGCAGATGTGGCTCACAAGCTGTAAACATGCACCATAGGTGTGAGCTCCCTCTGCCCATGTGCTGCCTTGGCTGGGCAATGTATTCTGCAGCGTGCGCCTTCCTGGTGGGGTCTGGAGCCAATGGGGCAGAGATGGGGCTAGCAGCCCCACCAGGAATGCTAAGGCCCATGGACAGCACCCCACACAGGTCCCTCTTCCCCCCAGTACCTCAGCAAGGTCACTCACCCCATGCAGGCTGGCTGGCTGCTCCAGAGGGGTCAGCTGGGAGAGCCAAGAGGGGAAATCCTTCTGGGGGCTCTGAAACACATCCTGAGGGTCACATAAGGGTGTCCCCAATACCACCTCCATCTCTCACACCATGCAGCATGCTATGTGGTTCAAAGCCCAGGTGTATTTATATTGCTAGGGATGTGTCACTTTACAATCATTAAAGGGAATTTTGTGGTTTGAGTGGTTGTTTGCCACCCTTGAGTTGTTGCAGCAACCTCCAGCTCCAGCTCTGCTTGTCAAACATCTACCCCTGGAATAGGCAGGGCTGGGGCTGGCTGGAGCCATCCCTCCCTTTGGCCCCAAAGAGCCCCAGCAAAGGATAAGGACTTAGACCCACATCCTTGTGTCCACTGGAGGGAGCCTGAAGCCCCCATAGCTGAAGGGAGCAACACGTGAGAACAGTGGCCTGGCATGGACCCAGGGAGGGCAGCTCCCACCCGCTCACCTTCTGTCCAGGGGGGAAAATCTGCAGCTCCTCGATGGTGAACTGGAGCCAGACTGGGGAGGGCTGCCGCAGGATGAACCGTACTGCTGTCACCTGGTCCATGTCACACAGCATCTGCTGGGGCAAGGATGGGGACAGCAGTCACCAAAAGGGGCTGGCCAGGCCACGCTGCTCAGCGACAGCTTTTGGGATCGTAAGGGACCTTAAGGTTCATCAAGTTCCAACCCCTGCCATGGGCAGGAACACTTTCCACTAGACCAGGCTGCTCCAAGCCCCGGCCAACCTGCCCTTCAAGGACACTTCACTCTAGATATCCTCCAAAAAACCCCAACCCACCCTGAAGGGAAGGAGCCCGGGGGAAATGTGGTGCTGCTGGGCTGAGCAGGGCAGGGGCAGGACCAGCACCAGGACCATCGTTGCTGGAGGTGTACACGGTGGGACATCAGCACAGGGCCCTGGGGACTGGGAGCTGTCCTGGGGGGTGGGCGAAGAGGGGTGAGCCCCAGAGCATGGGTGATGCCACGGCCACCGTGCAGCCGTGCCGACCTGGTTGCGGTGGAGGGAGAAGTAGTCCTGCGCGCCCTGCTCGGTGTGCGGGCAGGGCATGAGGCACAGGTCCCGCAGGCAGGTCACCCAGCGCCGGGAGCCGCCGGGGCCGGGCCGCTGCACCCGCACGCTCAGGAACGCTGTGTAGAAGTTCTTGAAGACGATCTCCTGTATCTGCGGCGGGACCGGCGGCTCAGACCCCGCCCCGACACCCCCAAAGCCGGCAGCGGCATCCCCCACACCAGCACCCCCGTACCGGAGCCGGCATCCCCCACACCAGCACCCCCGTACCGGCAACCCCCTTACCGACCCCAGCACCTCCTCCCCATACCGGCACATCCCCCCCCCCCCCCTCCAATACCGGAACCTTCGCTCCCCATACCGGAACCGGTAACACACCCCCCCAAAAAAGACACTGCCCGTGCCCTCCCATACCGGCACCAGTATCCACCCCCCGCTACTGGGACGGGCACCGGCATCACTCCTGCCCCCGCACCGGGACCCGGCCACCCCTAGCATCCCGCCCAACGCCGGTGCGAGGGTTGTCCCTGGCAATACCGGGCACCGGCACCGCCACCGGCATCCCCTTCCCGCACCGAGACCCCTCCCCCGAGCACCCCTCGGTCCCCTCCACAGCGGTACCGTCCCGCCCCAGGCCGCGCTCACATCGGCGGCGGCGCCGCGGGGGAAGCGGAGGTCGATGACAGCGACGCCGGGCCGGGCGGGCTCGGTGCCCCCGCTCAGCTGCAGCGCGGCGGCGGGGCGGGGTGCGCAGGGCAGGGGGGAGCGGCCCGGCCCCACCGGTGGCCCCGGCCCCGCCGCTCCCGACATGGCGGCGCCGCGCGGCCGCCCCTCCTGGGCGGGGCCGGCACCGGGACCGGGGCGGTGCCGACCGGAAGCTGAGACCCCACTCCCGCCACGGGGGGGCGCCGCTCGCCCGGTGCCGCGGCGGTGACCGCGCGCCCGCGTTACCGCCGGACGGGGCCCGTTCACCGCACGCACCCCCCCCCCGGGGCAAGGGCGGCAGCAGCGGGCGCGGCCCCGGTGTGTGCCGCTGAGGTGAACTCCTCCCGCCCAAACCGACCCTAAAGAGCGCCCCGGGAAAGCGCACGCGGCGTCAAGGAGAGGGGAGAGAGAGGGAAGCGATGGAGGCGGCGGCCGCGGGGCTCGGGCTGAGCGGGGCGGCGGAGCCCGGGGCTGGCCGGGGAGGGCCGAGCTCGTACAGACGGCGGGCAGCGCTACAGCGGGTTTAACTCTTTTAATAAACGATTGGAGGCTGTATCAAAACTCTAGTAAAAAATTAGAGACTTCACCGGTTTTTTTGTTACCATTAACTGATCCTATCCCGCGTTTTTTCTTCCCCCCTTTTTTCCCCTTCTCCTCCCCCCCCGCCCCTTTTGTCCTTTTATCTTTTCCAACAGCGTCCCGGTACGGAGCAGCCAGGAGGAAGTGCACAACCCGCAGCCAGGGGCCGGGGAGGCTGCTCCGGCACCGCTCCCCAAAGTAGAGGCAAAGAGACAGCACCAGCCTCAGAGAAACCCCCATCATCACTCAAACCCCTCTCGGGGTGTGGGGTTTGCTCAATAAAAGGCCCAACCCCAGTACTCGCGAGTAAGAGGAGAAGCTGTTGCATTGGAAGGGGGGGGGGCCACTGGCCCTCTGGGCACGGTGCTGAAGCCAGCGGTACCCGCAGGCAGTCTGACTCAAGTGATGACTACGGCATGATGTGAGAGAAAATAGGATTTCTTTGATTAAAAAACAAAACTGAAAGGAAAGAATCAACCCCCAAACCTAGAAGCTGATCCCCACCTCTGAGGAGGAGGAAGAGGAGGCTGGCTGCCTTCCACGGTCTGTCCTTAACCAGCCCCATATCGCCCTGGAGCTCAGCTGCAGCACAGCACTGCCCTCCCCGTTCCCAAACCTACACATCCCAGTTTAGGGGAACAGCAGATTAAATGTAAAAACTTAAAACCATCGACTTCAGAAAGTCCCTTGAATTTAATTATTTCGTTTTAGGCTACCTTTCATGTTACGTCCTGTAGCTAGACACACGTGAATAGAAAAAACAGTACAGTTAGTGTTAAAGGCAAACAGCGGAGACCCAGAGTGCTACCCCAGTGCTGCCTGCTCCTCCCATCCCGACCCATCCCGTCCCCTCCCTGCCCGCCGCCCGGCCCTGGCCCGAAGCCCAGCCGCCAGGAAGGCATGTTTGAGCCGAGATTTTTTGTTTTTCTATGAATAAAATAAAACCAAAGCTTGTTAGGCAAAAATAAAACAAGTGTCCCCCCGAGTCCCACCAGTGCGGCGGGCACAGCCGGGGAGGGTCTGCTGGGGTTCTGTGTTCCCGGCTGGCGAGGGGGCTGACGGCCCACAGACAGCACTGGTGTGGAGCTGGAGTGGAGGCCCCTTCTCCCCCAGAGAGACTGCTGTTCATTAAGGGGGCACGTAGGGAGGCGGGGACCTGTACGGGGTCATGTTCTTCGGACGGGAGCCTTTGCCCTCCATGGGGGCAGTGAAGGGCGGGGGAGGCTGGTAGGGTGGTGCATTGGGGTCCTCATCCCGCAGTGGTGTGTACTCCCCGATGGTGTCCTGGTTAAGCGGCGTGGTCTCTGGCATGCTCTGGTTGGGGTACTCCGGGGGGGGCAGCGGGGCTTTCTCCTCCTGGAGGATGAGGGGCATGCTGGAGGATGGCGGGGGCTTTGAGTCATCCAGCTCGTCAGCAAAGATGATGGGCACGCCTTTCTTTATGAAGGTGGCCTGGTCTTCGATGGTCAGCTTTCCTTTCCTCTTCTTGCGGTAGCAGATCATAGCAATGATACCGGCCACGAGGAGGATGGCAGCCACCACCACGGCGGGGATGACGGTGTGCAGGTACACATCGTCCTCGCTGCTCTTCTCAGGGTCTTTGCCTGCCGCCACCGTTGGAGTTGCCTCCGAGATCACCCTTCCATCCTTTGTCACGGGGATGAACTGGATGTGCCTGCAGCTGCCAGAGCCCACCACCGACACATTCAGAGGCTTGAACTCAGGCTGCAGGACGTTGGAGAACGCCGGGCTTGGCCTGCCAGAGTCATCGGCAATTTTTTTGCTCAAAGTCCGGATCTGCTCCCGGGGGCAGGGCTCCAGGGGCAGTGTGTTGTTCGTCCACTCCACTACGATGGAGCCTTTGGCAATGTCCTGCACTGTGATGGTGCTGCTGTTCCTGTCACCGAATGCCAGAGCCAGCTTCTTTACCAACATGATCTTCTTATTGATGTCATTTACCACAGCATTGTGGTCCCCTTCCAGCCTGGCCTTGAACTTCACCGGAGACTTGTCCCCATGCGGGCGTTTGTGGACATGGATTTCAAAAGCATCCACTGCAAAAAGCCCACCTTTGTCAGTTGCATACATGAAGTACTCATGCTTCCCTATGTGGTTGTGGTTGGGCATGCCGTACATGAGCTGGCTGGTGCTGTTGAACTGCACCCATGAGTTCTCCTCTATCATCTGCTGCTCCTTCAGCTTCAAGGTCAGCTGCAGTTTATCAGTGGTTGTATCCTCCTTGTCGTAGAAGGTATCCGATGGTATTTTAACCTCGAAGTAAGTACCTTCCCATGCATCGACTCTGTCAATGTGGTTCGTCAGCTTGGGTGGCTCATTCGGCTCCCAGGGCCGGGGGATCCCGCTAGCTGTGGTGCGTACACGGGTTGGTGGCGAGGCCGTTGTCAGCTTGGAGATGGGGGATCTGGTGGTGCTGGGGGGCTTTGTTGGACGGGGCGTTTTGGGTCTCCGAGTAGGCCTTCGTGTCATTGTTGTGGAGGCATCTGTGGTGGATGGCGTGGCTGGCTTCAGAGTGGAGACTCTTGGTTTCTTGGTGGTGGTTGTGGGTGGTGTGATCACTGCCGTGGGCTCTACATACCCTGGCATCGTGGGGCGAATTGGCACAGTGGCTGTGCCAGTGCCTTCTGCTACCCTGGTTGGCTGGATGGGTCCCAGAGTGGGTGTCTGGACGATGGGGCCTCTCGTTCTGATGGTGACTGTAGGCTTCCTCGGCAGCGGTATGGGCTCCCGGACCGGGGGTGCCGTTGTCTCTGTTGGAGGTGCAATGGCAGGTGACGTTGGGGTGGGGACAATCCTGGTTGGTGGCTCTTGTGCAGCAGTGGTGGGTGGCCCGATGGCAGTCAGAGGAGTAGGGGTGGCGTTGATCTGCCGCCGCATCCTCTTTGGGAGGTGAGGCTTCTTGTTAGCAATGTGCCAGCCAACAACAGGGTAGCCCAGGCGGGCAGACATGGTTCCTTCCTTAGCTGGAGCCTCCACCTTGCTGATGTTGGGGACGCTGTTTTGGCTCAGAGAGCATCCCAGTTTCCATGAGAGTAAGGCCCCGTTTTCCACCACCTTCTTTGCATTTCCTGGTCCAGCCATGAAAGCTGACATGTCAAAAAGTCTGTTATTTACAACAGGAACCAACTTCATGTTATGAAGTTCTACCTCTGAGAAGCTTCTCATTCTCCTTAAGAGTTCAATCCTCTGCTTTGGTGTCATTTTTGTTAGGTCGGCATCCAAAATGACAGTTAGGATGGTGACCGGCTCTTCCGAGCCACACACAAATGGTGCTGCTTCACTCGTGTCTTGGACGGCCGCTCGCACTGACTGAGGCTCGTTGTGATCTTCTTGGTGGACCTCAACAGAGAAGACGTTTGCAGTCTGTGGCACATAGCTCCCATTGGGGAAGGGCTGCAGCGTGGTCACCGAGATGTAATGGACGCCCTTGTCCGTGTCAAGGGGCAGCCCTTCCAGGGAGCTGCTCTCCGTGTTCCAGTGTAACCAGGAAGGCAAGGAGTCCTTCCCAGCTTCGGAGATCTACCAAAGGAAGAAAAGAAGAAGGTGCTTTTAGAAATACAGCATTAGCACAGGTTTTAGCAGTAATGACATTTAATTTGAAGGATTAAAGAAAAACCTGAAGCATAAGTAGGGAAGAACATCCTGGCTACAGAGGGGCAGCCTGTGTCTTCTCTGTATGGTGGCAAGGATGAGCTCTGTACGGCACTGGTCCCAAAGGGCTTCAGGAGCCACAGGAGGTCATGAAGTCCTGCAAAGGTCCCTCACCTGCAGGCACCAGCTCTCTAGCACATGCTGTGCAACTACGAAGCACAAGTGGTTCATTTTCTTTGAGGGCAGAAAGGGAGTTTAAGTCATGGGGACAGCTACAAAGCTGAGGATGAAGTTACACCAGGCAACAGAGCCGATCCAACAACTGCCCTCTTCCCACCCCTGCCTTCTCACTCCTTTCCTCACCTGATCACACCCCGCAAGCCCATCGCTCCAGCAGCCTGAGATATGGCCCGCACAGCACTGCCACAGCAGCGTGGGCAGCCAGGGTCTCAGCACTGGAGCACTGCTGGACATCGCACATGCTGGCACACCAACCAGGGCTCAGAGTTAGCTTAAGATGAAAGATTTCACTTTCATACAGTACCTTGCTTCTGCAGACTACAAACAATGGGTGGCTTTGGCCAGACCACAGGCACCTCAGGACTCCAACACACTAACTACCTACCTCATTTAGGTCAACAGCAACACCTTTTCTTTTACATGACTTGTGGTGCAGACTGGTGAAACACAGTCCAAGAGCACAAGCCTCCCCTTCAAACTGCCCAGCCCAAAAGCAGGGCCAAAGCATGCAATGATGGGGTGTCCATACAGCCTAGAGGAGCAAGCTCGTGGTAACCTCACTGGCTGCCTCCTCTTCCCAATCCTTCTTCATCCATTTGTACCTTTCTGAGCCCACTCTCCTCTTCCAACTTTAGGTCTCCTTCCCAGCCACCCCATGCCCAGACCCTGCAGGTCTCCTCCTTTTGCTCATGTGGAAAAGACACAGGTTCTCTCCAAAATGCCACCAGCCCAGCCGACACCCTGCCAAGGTGCTCCCTACCCTGTGCAGGGGAAAGCCACAAGTGTCACAGTCTGGGGGACTCCTGCCTCCTGCCCTGGGCTGTAGTTGAGGGTGGATGCAAAAACACACTCCCCCCACAACTCCTCAGCTGACATCCATCCATCTGCACTACAGCCACTCACCGATCACAAGACACCGTAGAGCCACCAAGGCTGCACAGTGGAAGGGGTGACAGTGCCAGCTTGGCCAGCTGTGACATTTCCTGGGGCTATAGGTACCCCAGGGCGAGTAACTTGAGCTTTGCCACCTCCCAGGCTCGGATGAGTTTCAAAGTGCCCTGGCTGGGCTTCGCCAGGAGGTTATCTCCCCAGAGGAAACAGGGTGTTTTGGGGCTCACAGGGACACATTTAGCAGCCTGGTCAAGGCTCTGGACCTGCTGCAGTCCAACGCAGGGGGCTTTGGTCACTCTGCAATTCTGAAAAGCTCATGCATATTTCATAGTTTATCCAACTGTGAAGCCGGGCAGGAGTTTCACAAGGAACACTGCCTTGCAGGAGTGCCCCTGTGTCCAGCAGTGGGTGCAGAGATGGGGCTGGACTCACCAGACCTGCCAGCCACAGGTCCCGCTTGAGAAAGCCCCTGGGACGGCATCTGGAGCGATGCTCAGTGCTGCAGGGCTGGGCAGACTATGAATCCTGGGCACCTCGCCCACATGCCCGGTGCAGGCAGCACACTGAAGGGAGGGCAGTGGGGCTCACAGAGCTCCCCTGCTGTGGGTTTCGGCACAACGAAGGGCCTGGATGTGTGGCTTTGGAAGAGTAACATAGGACCCAAAAGCGTTTTGGTAAGAGGAGCATGAAAAAGCCTTCGTGCAAGGCCGCAGCAGGTTTCGGCCATGATGACACAGGCACCACCCGCATTCCTTGCCTCTGCAGAGGATCAGCCCTGCATTCAGCCAGCCTGGACAAGCTGCAGAGCACATCATGAGACACACGCTGGGTACAGTTTATAGAGCAGAGTTTAAAGCTATTAGCACAGCTTTTGGTTAACTCCTCAGCAGCAACATCTGAGAGCAGGAAACTGAGATTCCTGCTTACATCAGCTGGAAGAACCCACTCCATGGGACCTATACCCCTATACCCTGCTGTAGCCCACCTGAACCGAGGTCCTGAGACGTGAAAGTGCTTCCACTTGGCCTTGCTGTTCACTCCTGCGCCTGGCAGCCAACAGCAGGCTTTGGCAGGGCTGCTGCTGCATGCGCACACCCCACCACAGCAAGGACAGGAGCTGCTTTGATCCCAGCCCTTCACCTGAGACCAGCACAGGGAGCCAGGCCTCCCTCCCTCCAGGCCTCCTCCAACAAAGGACCAAATTGTCCTTCCTTGGCATCTCTTCTGCCAAGCGAGAACAAAGGCAGGGGCTGCTCCTGCCCAGCCAGAAGGGCTGAGCTGGGCTTGTGTTCCTCTAAAAAAGGGTAATTCCATCACACCCTTTAAAAACTGAGATGCCAGGACAGTGCCCAGTAGAACCTGGCATTTACAGCAGCAGGATCTGGATGGTGCCACTCCTGATCCCCTCAGCCAAAACTAGCCACTAACCTGCCCTCTGGGGAGCAGGAAGGGCAGGGCTGGGCACACAACACCAACAGAAACTTTAAGAAGCCAGGACAAAGCCCCAGCATTATGGAGGCTCACACAATCAAGAAGGATAAAAACGTTAATAGTGAGTGGTTAAATGCGTGCTGAATGTGTAATTTCAGGCTACATTTGGAACAGATCTTTCCTTTCCCCGCACTCTGCAAAAGCTCTTAATTACAGGATCACGCACTCCACCGTGATCCTCCAGAGCTTTCCTGGGAGTTGGGATTTGCTGCTGCTCTGTCCTCCCCGGGCACAGCCTGTGACTTGAAGAGAGGCACAACAAGCATTACCATACCTAATCCCATGTCACAGGGTGCATCTCCCTTCAACCACACGTGCTCCCATGCTTGATAACCAAACTTGCTTAGGAAAGGTGGCCGACCCCTGTGCAAAACGCACAGAAGAGT
The DNA here is from genome assembly GCA_028858755.1 of Ara ararauna. Classification (NCBI taxonomy): domain Eukaryota; kingdom Metazoa; phylum Chordata; class Aves; order Psittaciformes; family Psittacidae; genus Ara; species Ara ararauna. Next base: position 19,723,397 of record CM054385.1, on the reverse strand, counting down.
GGCACAGGCCAGTCTGAGTACTTCTGCTTGGAAACCCATTTTTAACCTACAGTTCACACGTGAGCTCATGCTCTTAAGGGCCCATGCTAGAAAATGAAATTGCAGCTAGACAGATCCACACTGAAAACTAGGCTGTCCCGAAAAACAAAAACAGGCCGGGCAATCATCACCTACTGGGACAACTTGTTCTAGCAGGGATGCAACGGTTGCAAAACATTTATAAACCCACTTAAACTTGATTTAAAAGGAGCTGAGCTAGTTCAGCTGCATTCAACCTCTGAGGAGATGTGGACTGTTTGTAAGGGTTCTGCAAGAGGTGATTTTAACAAGTTTACGTGTATTACGCTTATGAAACCCATGAAGATGCCTGAGCCTTCCCTGGGAAATCTTTGGGAAGGCAACGAGTTTGATACCATGGCTCTGTTTTAAACACAGCTACTGCCCTGGCAGTGGAATCCCATCACATGAAAAGGAAGAGAACAGCAAGATTAGAGTAGATAATTAAAGTGGTTATCAGGCTGAATAGAAATACTTGTTCCTAAATGAAGGCTAACCAGAGGAGCTGTTGGTGTAGGTCTGTCCTGGTCACAGTTGCTGCTGTGTTCATGGTGTGGTGAAACTGGGAGTGGGGAACCGTGGACTCTGTTCTACCAATGTTTCCTTCAAATACTGCTTCAAAGGGTGTTTGTTAAGGCTACACATAGTTAATGATTTGGGATCTCTATTTTTCATGTTAAAAGTTTCCCTGTTTTCTATGTATGCAATAAGTATCAGTCTTAAGCCCTGCCATTTCCCTCAAGGGCTCAGGTTTCAAAATAACTCTTCCGTTGCTCAAGAGGAAAAAAAAAGGCTGCCTTTGTTTTCCCATTATTTGAGGTAATTGTAAATAAATGCTTATTGGTTAAAGATTACACAAACCTGGCCGTGAATGGAAGACCATTAAAAAATTACCTGTGTTTGGGATTTGATAGCCATACAGTGGCCTTGCTGGTTTTGAAGACCTTGTTCACAAACTCCTTTCAGATAGACACGGCCTGTTATTTTTAGGCCAGCTAAGAGCAGTCAGCTCACGGAAGAAGATAGCTCAGTTTGATCTGGGTTTTTGACACTTAGATCTTAAAGCCCTATAGCCAACAAGACAAAGATAAGCAAATGAGCAGTGACGAAAACCACTGCCTCCAAGGGAATCCAGGCAAAAATCCACATTCTTGCCTACAACAGTGCCCTCTAAATCCTCCAGGTATTTAGTCCTCCTCCTCTCAATGAATCCTCCAAAAAGGAGGCAACAAGTCCTTTGCCAGGAGACAGGTACCATAGGATCCTGCCACAGGTCTCCCTTTGGCACACAACTATGAACACCTCCCAGTCCTGGAGGCATCAGACGGGATCTCCCCAGTCTGTGCTGTCAGACTTTCCACAGGCGGCAGCAGCAGCCAAGGACTCTGCTCCTTCCTGCACCCTTTCATATCAGTCCTAAAAAGCCCCGAGTGCTTTTGGGCAGGAGTGAGTGTGAACACTCCTGCACCTCTGCCAGATCTCCCACTGCCCCATTCCCCTCCTTGTGTCCAGCTGCTGCTGAGACAGACCCATGCCAGCGATTTCATCTGGAGCATAATTACTGTTGACAATTTACTGCACAACAGGCTCTCCTTCAGCATTACCCTAGCACACACATGGTCAATATTGAAAACCAGCCCTCTCTCCACCTGAACAGAAGGCGGGCTGAACTGTGCTCAAGTTGACAGACCTAACCAGTGTTGACCCAAGTCTGCAGCACGCGGGCTTCTGCAAGCAATTAACCAGCAGGCAGGGAAAAGAAAATGGAAATTCAAATGCAATTCAAATGCAAATATAACTGCAGAGAAAGAGTCAAACATAAGCTGTTTGCCTAAGCCCCAACTTCATCTTAATCCCCTGGCTAATGCAGTAGCACCAGGCAGTTTTGTCAGCAGAAGCAACAGGAGGTCTCAGAACCAAATCAGATACCCCAGGCAGGCAGATTTGGGGCCAAACATTGGTTTCAGATCCCCCCTCCAGTGCTGCTGTAACTGCAGGCGCTGCAGTGATTTGTGGTGCTGGCACAGCCAACCTGGAGCCAAGAGAAACAATGAGAACACACAGCCTGCAGGTTCAAGTCAGGGGACGGACTCATTTTGGGAGGCAGGCTCTGCCCATAGGTCCATCAGGTGTGGGGTGTGCATTTGGCCATGCTGTCCAGACACCACTGCCCCAGGCAAGTCCTGCAGCAGAGGCTGCTGCATCGGGTCAAGGAACATGATGGCTAGAGGCAGGAACTGGAAAACCATCAGACCACAACAGCTGTGAGCCTTTAGCAACAAGGAACAGCCCTAACAGGAAAGCTTGTCTGTATGCAACCAGATGATGACGTGAGAAGGAGCCTCTACTCTTACATGCCTTCTCCTTTCCTCAAATACATGAGAACTGCATGTATAGGACCACTAGGACGTCAGAGTGGTCCTGCCCAGAAACGCAAGGTGCAGAAAACAGTGGTGAAAGGCGGATGGACACCTTTTGGAGTCTTCTGCTCCCACGGCACTGCTACAGTGTCACCGCACAGTGCCCTGCTATGGGAAAGCTCAGTCCGAAGAAAGGGAAGTTGCACTTACTTGCCCACAAGGAGCACGGAGGAATGGCAGCACATGCACTTCCCAGCAGAGGGGACTGTGATATCTGCCAGAGCTTTTGGGTATCCTCAGCAGATGATGGCGTTCGGAGCCACTGTGTGCTTTGGACAAAAGGCACAGGAACTCGCAGACAAAATCGAGATGCTCCAGGACATTTCATGCCATGCATCTGTCCCAGAAAGTCTAAAAACAGCCCAGAGACTTCACTGGCTCCTAGAAGTACGTCAGCCTTGGTGACCTGAGTCTTCATTACCAGCAGGAGCTCACCACCTCAGTTAAGAGACTGAAAGCTATATGGGAACAGCCGGTAACTGGTGCTTCCTTTGAGCACAGGGTAGGTCAGGACAGTTAAACTAGCAGCACGCTTCAGCTGGTCCCTACGAAAGCCCTGCAAAGCTCTTGCACATCTCCGTGCACTGAAGTGTTGCCTCAGAAAATTCAAACCTTCCAGCTTGGAGAACTGAGATAAGGGAGGATAAGGCTGCAGAGGCTGGATCACAGGTCCTGGCCCTCAACTTCAAATTCAAACTTCAGTCCCTGAAGGACTAGGTGGCAAAGCAGCTGCTCTACTTCTACACACCTGTGAAAACCTGAAAGAGATGTTCGTGTGTCTGCTGCTATCTGCATTTCCCAGCCATTAACTGGACAAGTGAAGCCTCACTCATGGAAAGCAACCTCTTTCCTTTGCGGATGCAAGCCCAGGGCTGTGCCTGCCTGACCCAAAAGCAGTACTTGGTCTCAATAACTCCTTCGCTATCAGTAAGATGGCTTCACAACGAGGCAGGCTGAGCAGCTACGCCCAGCCCATGCCATCCCTGCATACTCCTACCATGACGGCTTCTTTTCCAGATGCGCCTCTGTGTTTGCTATAAGGACACTATTCAGCGTCCCACACTGCCTGGGCAAGGGAACACAACAGCTGTTTCACTGGGAGGTCACTACAAAACATTGAGTGTCCCAAGAAATCCTCCTTTCATGGGTTCATGCAAGCAGCTTGGAAGGATTTGTTTAGCCTTATTGTTGGAGCGGGAAGGCGCAGCCCGCCTGCGCTGGGGCTGGGGTCAGCATGGGCTGCCCACACCCCGCTTTCTCCCTTGTTCAGGGGCAGGAAAAGCCTTCAACAGCTTAAATCAAAAGTTCAGCCGGGCTCTTCTTTCAGCGTGACTTTTTATAAGCGAAAGGCCAAGGGGAAGCAAAAATACCACACAGCAGCGATGCCAAGTGCTGGGGTTTAGTGCTGCCGCCGCACAGCTAACCAGCCCCAGCAATTTATTCCTGCCATCAGCAGATTGCTGGGAAGCTGGCACTCAAGAGCGTGGCAAGCAAAGGCGAACCGGATCCCACCATCTCACGTCTGCTCCTTTGTAGGATTCTTCTTACCGCTGCATTCCTCGGTCTCCCTGGATGCTCAGAGCAACAACCTGCGAGAGCAGGACAAAACAAGGAACTTCCCAGCCTGTCTGAAAAGCTGGTTTATAATTAGATTGAGTCACATTTTCCACTCCTCCAAACTCAGAGCTTGTTACTAAGCGCTGAAAATGCCAAATTCCCTGACTTGGCCTCGCTGCAGGAAAAAGATAAGCGGCCCCCTCGGCCCCCCAGCAGAAATCTTATCAGCTCATCTTATCACCAAGATTGCAGCATGAATGCCAAGCAAAGCCCTGCCCAAGTCATCCTTTGTCTGGACCTGTTCCAGACACTGCCATTTATCCCTATGCACTCCCCTGTAAATAGTGCCTGCTGCTGTACCTGATTAATCCAAGAAAACTGGGGACCCCAGGGACGAGGTGAAGTTCAAATGCTTTGACATAGAGAGCTTTTTAAGATACCCAACTTATCTTGTCATCCCACAGCCCCCGAGGAGCACTCTGCTCGTCTTCCTCTTTTGACAAATACCTCTTTCATAAAATTCACATTCAGTTCAAACTCTTTGAAATAAGGATCATTGCAAGAGGAAAAGAAATAAAAAGTATTCTGTGGCTTTCCTTCCCTGGAACCAAGTGTGTCTGGGCACTGCAGGCTTGTTGCCAGCATCCAGCCCTTTGCTTTGGGGTCAGAGCAAGGCTGAGGCATGCAGCACAGCCCTAACAGCAGGTACTCCACGTCAGGACTCCTGCAACTCAATCCCTGTGGATCCTGTTCATAAAACAAGGTTCCTGAAGTCTGATTAAGAGTAAAGCTGTTCAATAAAAGCCACTTCAACAGACAGCAAATAGAGCAATCATTGGAAAATCAGGCTCCTGCTCAGAAAGTTTAGTGGCGGACTTGGCAGTGCTGGGTTAGTGGCTGGACTTGATCTTAAAGGTCTTTTCCAATATAAATAATACTAATATTCAATGAAAGCAAGAATCCTTTTGCTCAGATTAATATCCAGTGCTCTGATAACCCCACAAGCCCATTGCATAGCTGCACTGTGTAAATCAGCTACGTGAGTTAATTCAGTCTTTCTAATCACTTTTCCACTAGCTATGTTTGCATAAAACAGCAGCTTCTAGGGGCCCCCACTACGTGTTTTATCTGTCTTCCCAACAAAGCCCTGCTGAGACAACCCAAACACCGGGAGCCAAGACTTAGCTGTGCTCACCTGGGAACTCCTCCTTAGCATCAGCTAACAAACCCACAGCAGATCTACCCCATGGGATCCATCCATACCCAACACTACCAGGATGAAGGCAGGTTAGCAGCTTTACATTAGCTTCAAGGAAGACACAACACATCACCTCTTGCTCAGGGATGTGCCTTGGGAAGCACTGTGCACCAGGAGTTTCTTTCCTTCCAGCATACTTTTAGACCCACCTTTAAACAGAAGCCATCAAATTGCTTGTCTTTATGAACAGAGGGCACTTGCACTTAGGATGCTGGATTGTGCAAGGGCTCAAGTATCTTGTGGGTACACTCATATTTATTAGAAGGAATGGGATTTATTCCTGCATCCTAAGGGAAAGAAGCAAGTATTGCCACAGCAATGCCAGCAATGCCACTTTGTGACTGTATTTAATATTGAGACCCAAATGCAGTGCCTGGTGCTTCTGGAGTGGCATTTGAAGCCCAGATTTATTCCATTCATTGCACCCTGCTTAGAGAAACGCCATCACAGCCTCCATAGCCCGTAGCTCAGAGACAGAAAGCTTTTCTCACAGGCTTGGAGACACCAGATGCTTTCTACGACAGTTTGCACACCAAGTCAGATAAGCACCCTGCAGGATGAAGGTAGACACCACATAAATGCCTGCCTTTGTGTGTTTTATCTTTCATGGATCAAGGCCAGTGTCAGCTTTCCCAATGTGTGGAAGTGTACATCACTGGTGAGATGAGGGGAGGGCCACGTCTACTGCAAAGGCACCATCCCAAGTGCTGACAGAGGTGCTATCAGTGCTAGTGCCACTGTCCTCACCTGGTCAGCAATGGGTTAGGTTTTCATACTAATAAAATGGGACAACCTTTGAGAAAGGACTAGCAGGCCTCATGGAGACCACGGTCAGCACTGTAAAATCAACCATCACACACACCTTGCCTAATGTCCACTTCTGGGACCTCAACAACTGGAAGCAGAAACTACAGACCTGGCTCTTTCAGCTGATGGCAAGATGTCTGAGCAAAGCAAGGCAGCCATGGAAGAGCAAACGATTGTAGGATGTATCAAACAAGATTATTTATAGAAGAGGAAAGGAAGTTTTGATGCCTTTATAGGAGGCTCTGGTAAACTTTCATCTGGAGTATTTTGCATAGCTGTGGTCATGCAAACATAAGAAAAATAAACTCAAGCTGGAAGAGGTGCAGAAGACAGCTGCAAAGATGAGAGGAAAAGAAAGCTTATTTTATGAGAAAGACTGAAGAGGCTGGCTTGCTTTACCTAATAAAATCAACACAGAGGAATATGCCTGCCCCTTGTAAATGCAAAAAGGAAGTAAATATTATGAAGGTAGAACTGATTTAAGCTAAAGGGCAGCACATACAAATATTTCTAGCCATCTCCAAATTTAGGCTAGAAGCCGCATTTTTAAATCAGAACAGCCAAATTCCGGAGCAGCTTCAAATGGAAGTGGCAGGAACAGGAAATCCACCTGGTCTTTGGCCTGAGCATGATGTTCTTCAACAACAGGACACAGCTGAGAGGTAACAGGTCAGACTCCACACAGCTTTCAGTGGAAACAGAGAAAACAGATTGTCAGGCCAGTGACGACTGATTGTGCTGAGCGTGCCAGCACCAACAGCAATGGTTATCCTGCTCCCAGGATAACTAGGAGCTAGTAGGAATATGCATACCCTGTTGTACTACCTGTCTGCATGTTGAGGGGGTTGTACTATATGTGGAAATTGGATGTTTTAACCCAACTGTTGTAAAATACCAAGGTTTTGGTGTCAGATGCTGCTGGTAACCCTTTTGAGAAGGCACAGCAAAGAGTTTTCGTTTCCAAGATACCTTCAGACACCAGAAGAGCAGTCCTGCAGTGAGAAGCCTTGCTGTAGTGAGGAAGCTAGAGGACAGCGCCTGGACTGAACTGCCATCAAATTCAACATATATATTCAATATACCTACAAGCTGCAGCCAACCTTCAAAGGACACGTTAAGTCCTGAGAGAGGGCTCATCTGGGAAGACAAGGCACAGGGGAAGTAGATTTCTGATGGCCAGTAAGTTACAATGTCCACAAAGCTGTGTCAGCAGCTGGCTCTGAGCAACATGGAAAAGAGACGCTGAAATTAAGACACAAGGCAGTTTTTAACTTTTCTGTGTGTCTACCTTTGCGTGCTAGAATAGACCTGGTTTTGTACTTAACTTTGAGATCTCACCTGTCCTCCAGCAGCACTGCTCCTAGGAGCACATACCTGGTTCACACAGAGCCCTCCCGCATGTGCAGGGGCGCGTGCCTGCGAGGCACTCCTCCGGATGCCTGGAGCTGTTTTCATCCCACAGCCAAGGCTGCAGAGAAAAGTGTTTTGTCTACAGGCAGCTGGAATCCGCTAACAAGCAGGGAAAGGATCTGAGAAGGAGCTTCAAGGTGATCTCCACAGCAATACAAACAGAGCCTAGAAATAATCAGTGGGAACCATCTCGAACGGAAGCCATCACACCTTCTTCAGGCTCCAGATGGGAGTTTGGGGACAACAGCTTTAAAAAAAGAATTAAGGAAATTATAGCCTATTTCTCTGATGTTTAAGGGGACTAAGTCTAGGCAACCACACCATATTGTAAACTCTGACCTGCTATTTCATCTCAAAGGGCACAACCCTTATTCTTTCTCTTTAGGACAGAGAATCAATTAGCAAGATCCAGAAGTATTATGCTTTTACTGAGAAATGCAGGGCAGCCTGAGAAAAAGATCAGAGCAATTTGTCCTGAAACTTTCCAGTAAAACAAAAATGCACCCCAGCACCCAGAATTGCCTATGCAGTTCTTGCTAGCCAGGAATCAAATCCCCACAACAAAGGCCAGCTGTGCTCAGCAGCCAACACGCATCCCCTGCAAGGAAGAGACCTTCCAGATACACCATCTGAGTAAGGCTGCTTACAGTGCCCTAAAGCCTGCTGCTCTCTTAAAATCAATTTCAAGGCGAACAGATGCAACAGAAGCATGAAAATCACTCCCAGTGTTTGCTGAGCTATGCACAATCAGCAACTGTTGGGTCCTGCTCCAACCCAGTCCATTTGAGGCTCTTCAGGCATCTGCTGGTGTTTGCAAACACGCCTCAACACCAAAGTGGTAGAGGGATTGTTCGAAGCAATAAGGTGGGGTGGAAATCATCTATCAGGATTCTCCTGCAGCTACTGAAGCCATCAAAGATTACTTTTGTGCCAGAAAAGGAGATAAGAGGAAGCTGCGGTGTTATACAAACACTGAACGTTATTCTTGCCATCAAAGTAGCCATTAGACGACACCAGGACAAGCCACTCTGCTGCAAAATCCCAAACCAGAGTTACCGTTTCTGTAACACAAGATCCTGGGGTGAGTGCACCTGTCTGTAACACTGGATACTTGCAGCCCAGTGCTATAGTGGTGCCCCATGCTCAGAGCACAGGCGGTGTCAGAGCAGGGCAGGCCCCGTTCCCCCCTTCCGCGCCTCTTTGGCTGCAGTCAATAGATGTCAGTGTCTTTGCTGTAGAACTGGCCCATTCCCTGCTCCAACCCCACGAGCCAGGGGCTCGCCCACCACGTTCCTCCTCCCCATCTGCCCGTCTGCCAACAGCAGATGCATTCCTCAGATTTATCTGCCTACCACTGGCACATCGTGGCCCTGGCTCCCTCGCTGGAGTCAGCGGGATTACGTAGCTGGATTGAGAAGTGCGTGACGGTACGCAGAGCTAAAACAAACCGCCTTCAAGGAGAAGCTGAGACTTCAGGCTCTCTCCTGACTTGCTCTCCGTCTCCCTCTGATCTTCTCAGACACACCAGAAGGCTGCCTTTTTAGAATGTTTTCTAAAAATGGATTTTTAAAACTGTTTTTCAGTTTTGCTCTTTGGAAAAAATAAAAAAAAAAAATCCCGAGATTGGAATGCAATTCCTTTTTTTTTTTTAAACTCAGAATTGTCTGAACACCACATGACCCAAGCAAGCAGATGCTGAGAAGATGTCTTCTCACCACCTTCCCAAGAAAGGACTGAAGATAAGCAATGTGTTCAGCAGTGCCTACCCTCCTCTGGGCTGTTCAACACTTTCTTGCCCTTAGGACCGATTCCCAAACTCAGTTTTTAAGTGCCTGCAGTGCCAGCAGTACAAGGGTACGTCAGATAAAGAGAACAGCTTCCATCTTTGCCAAGAGGACTTAGGGACGAGGTCAGGAGAGACTGTGTCAAAGGCAGCCCAGAGCCCCGCTGGCAGAACAAGGTCTATTTGTCTAGCAGTGTTTTGTTACCACAGCAAAGCAAACTCCCTGAGCCTCAGAGCCACAGTCCCAGGAATTGTGTGGCTCCCTAGATCCTGAGGCAACATCTCCTTATGAATGTGCCTATCGTTCCAGGGGCAGAGTTGTCTCAGAGTTTAAATACAGCCAACAAACTGATCAGTCATCCCTGAGAAATCTCCTCTCCTCATTATAGAGGAAAGGAACTTTGCAGTGAGGTGAAGAGTTTAAATCCTTCTCCCATAGTCCTACAAAACCTTAAGGCTGCTTCACAGCAACCCTCATGACCCAGTGGGGTGATCAGCTCGACTCCTGCAAGAATATAACTGAAAACAAGCCTCGTGGAATGGCATTTCTCACCTGGACAATTTCTCCATTGGAAGCAATTAAATCTGTGGGAATGGAGACTCTGAAGAAGCGTCCCACCACGGCAGAGCTGTCTGGTATGCCCACCACAGCCGGCACAGTCTCCCGGAGGTCCGAGAGCACGGAGTGCATGGAGGCCTCCAGCTGGTTTTCCCAGTCCCGAACCACTTCTGCTGGCTCGCTGGGCCAGTGGCAGTGAGCAGAGGCCGCCAGCAGCAGCATGGGGAGCCAAGTCCTCCCCAGGAAAGGGGGCTGCAGGAGGCATCCAACAGTCATTCTTCCCAGCGGCCTCAGCAACAGTGCTCCAGCCGGAAAGGGGACCACAGGGATCTGCAGGCACGGCAGCGCAGGCAGGGATCCACTGGTTCTTCACAGAAGCCTCATCCTAGGAGTCCTGGGAACCTGTTTAAACATAGGAGAGTCAGCTCATTAATGACAATAACCACAGACAGACTTCCTTGCAATGGACAGAGGGATACCTGCTGCACTACCCTCTTCGATTCAGCTTTTTGATTTAAATGTAGAGTTACCGCTCCTGTTAAAGGGAGCAAAAGCTTTTTAACTCTTCTTCTGACCTACAGCACCTCTGAAGAAACAAGATCCTCCTGCTTTTCACGCACACAACCATGTTTCTCCTGCTCCATCAGCAGCCACATCATCCTAAGATATCCACAGGTAGGAAGATGGGGTAGATAAAACCAAAGCCAAGACAGTGGTAATAGGTGACCTTTAAAGGCAAGCTGAAGTCAGGGCAAGGCATCAGTAACTAGCAGCTACATGCCAGCAACCCCCTATGAAGGTCCCAAGAAATCTCTGGTACTCCAAAGCTGCCATCTTGACAGCTTGATGCACAACAGACACTCCTGCTTCTCTGACCCATGAGCCTGGCTTTCAAGCCAGGTCTCCTCTCAGTTCCAGCTTTTGGTATTAGTGTGCTTAGATTTGATCTGGGGGCCAACAGTACACACCCCAAAGTCAGACTGGAGTAAGCCACGCACAGTGTCCCACACTGCAACCTGCCATCCAGCTCCCTCCTGCTTGCACAGCTCACCCAAGAAACATCTCCAGCTCTCCCTCACTATTCTTTCACTTCCCCAGTTGCTTCTCCCTCCAGACAGGGTCCAGCTGCAGCATGAAGGAGTCATGGATCTGTATACACCCCAGGTTCCTCTTCACAGCCCATCTGCAGGACAGACTGCACAACAGACCCATGGACCAAGAGGGTGTTGTTCTGCCCCCAGGAGCACACAGGACTGGGCTCCTCAGGCCAGGCGCTCTTGTGTATTGAACCAACTCCTTTCTTTCCAGACTGAGAGAAACCGACTCCTAATTCCCAGGGCAAACCCAGCCCAACTTCTACACACTGGCTCCCAGCCCTCTGGGCACAGCTCTGATTTATTTTAGCCTCTTCCTGCTGCATCATGTGAAGCACATCAGGCTGTCCCAGGAGACCCTGGAGACAGACCGGGTGGGAAGGGAAATCCCATTACTGCTTCTTGCCCTCACAGACCTCCCAGGGCAGCACAACAAGCAAGATCAGCCAACTCATTGTGCTGTGGCCTGTATTGCCCACCATAGGCTTGCAGAAGTAGGCAAAGAGCCTGTTCACGCAGGCAACCAAGGCTAAGGTCACTACAGGAATAACAGGAGAGGTAAAATTTGGTTGCTCACCCTAAAACCTACACTCTAGAGAAGCTGAGAGGTAGCATGTAAAGACCAGGACATCCTCACCCCTTGATGGAACTTTTCACCATTAATCACTTGTGCAGATAGGGCTGACACTTCCCATCCCAAGGTAATGTGCCCAGCGAGCACAGCTGCAAGTAGCAGAGGGCTGTGGGTATAGCAGAAATTATGAGCTGAATGCAATAACCTCTGGCTACAGCATCCATGAGGCAGATACTGGATCTGACAGTTGTGGAAAACCTGTCCTGATTGAAAGGCAAAAGATACAGCAGAGACAGAATAACATTGCTGGGAACCACAAGACAGACAGGAGGATGGCTGGTGTGAAATGCCAGCACCAGAAGAAAGCACTACTCTTGCACTCCTGTCCCAGTCAGTTCAGGCAGCTGGAAGGACACCAGATGAAGCAACAGGGCCAGGCTCTTTCCAAAGAGTATGTGGTGGTCTTCACCCAGAGTGAGGTTCCTGAGCTGCTTCTCCAGAAGCCTGACTTCCTACAGGACACGTCTCTCCTACCAGCTCCCTGCGTGGTCATAGGACCCGACACACACCAGTTGTTTTTGAAGGAACCTAGAGTCACCTCCATGTGACTCAACACAACAAGCTGTGTGAATGAGCTACAGAGATGGAGCAGACATCAGCAAGAGGTGCTAAGGAGGCCACTGATCACCACAGCAGGAAACTGGGGGATGCTCATCCCTGCAGAGTGCCTTAAAAAGCAGAAAGAACCACCTTCACCCTCCATGGAGCCTGAGATATGGACACTGCAGTGATGATGCCTTCCTTGTCCATGAGCTACTTCTCCTGCAGCCTGCTCATTGGGAAGCCCTGCTGTGTGAGGAACTAGAAAGCAACCCCAGCAAGTACAGGCAGGATCACAGACTTGCAGCCAGGGGAGGAATGTGGCAGCAGCAGAGCCCAGCAGCCCCATGGCTGCTGTGGGGCAGAGATGCTATCAGCATGGAAACATGGCTGCCTCTCACAGCTGCCATGAGCCTCCACATCTGAGTGGAGGAGAAACACCCAGACACAGTGTACAACCACACAGAGCTGTAAAAACACCTGGAGAGGTTCAGCACCACGGCTTCAGGCCAGCCCTTGCCCCGGGGCTGTCAGTGGAGCTCGTGCATGAGCACGGTGCAGCTCTGTGTTGCTTGGCCAAATGACGTGATCTGGCCTGTGGCGTTTTTCTTGGATGGAGTATTTGGGCAGAAAGGAGGTGGTTCTCTATCTCTGTGGTGAGCAGGGGAGGAAGATGAAGTCATCACACATTTCAGAAACAATTACTGAAGCAGGCAACAAACACTGCCTGTCTGATACGCACCCCTCAGCCAAGGAACTCAAGATCTTGTGTGACACTTGCAGGTCACACAAATTCAGATTTTCATTTCAGGGGAACTACCGGAGAACAGTCTCTGCATATGTAAGCGGAGCACACAGGAGGTGTAGGAGGAATTCAGGAGCTGATAACAAAATACCAACAGGAGCCGAGAACAAACTTGCACCACCAAAAAAATCTCATAACACAGCTCCACCTCACCAAACAATCGACAGAAGCTGAAACAGTGCCAGACTCTCACACTGAGTGCTAAGGAGGAAAGGCAGGGTGGTACAGCTCTACAGATAGCTGGAACGAGGCACTGCCCTGCAGTGCTGAGGTCCACGTGGACTGTTGCTTCAAGGCAGAATGCTTTTGGTGGTAGAAGGTCCTCTGCCTAAGCCAGTGGTCCTGCCTAAGCCAGGAACTCCAGCAGGCACAGCACTGCAGGTCTCGATGCAGCTGCAGAACAGAGCAAGAGCTACCAGCACTGCTTGAACAAGCACTGGGACCTGTGTGGTGCCTCTGTCAAGCTGAAGAGCCCACACTATTTCCTGTGAGACTACCACAGGCAAAACCCAGACTCACTTGTGTAAGACATCATGCCAGCTGTATGTGGAAAACGTCAGTGTTCTGAGTCATGGTCCATAACCAGTGAGTGCCACAGAGATGGAGCTCTGCGGGGAGCAAAAATCTCAACACCTCACACAGTTTCCCACAATCTCACAACGGGGCCAAACCCCAAATGCAGATGGCATTCAGTAGGTGGTCTTCTGCTGATCTCTGGGAAGCATCAGGCTGTAGGGCCAACTGACTTAGACAGCACTTTCAAGCTACAAGGCAAAGCTAGAACACCCCAGCTTCACTTCATGGCACAGTGCTCCTTCCAGCAGGATCGGTACTGCCCAGTCTTGCAGAACACACACAAATGTTCAGGTTAGTCCTGAATTTCAGGATGTTTCGCTCCGTCTGATCTTCTGAAAGAACCAACTTTCTCTTTATCCTCCTGCTTCTGTGAGAGATCTTTTGGTCTCAAGTTTGAGCCTCCAGAGTGTTGGATGAAACATCAAAGTCAGCATCAACATCTGCTTCAGTCCTAGTGCTCGGTGCGTTTGCCAATGTTGATGCCTGATCTCCAGTGCCAAACCCCCCATCTTGGAGACACAGAACCAGGCCTGCTTGGTGAAGTTATGTTGATATGATGCTGACTTGTCAAGACAATGCTGGAGCTTGCTCCTTCTCCATGCAGCTACAAGGCCCACTGATACGTTAAGGACGCACTCTACCTTCATGATTCAGGAACGCAGAACAGTGCAGCCGGAAGATGGGAATAAAAGGAAGGACTGAGAGCAGGACAAAGTAGCTACTCCAGCCACGCATCTTCCCAGAGACCTTTCCTTCTGCCCACCACAAGATCAGCAGTGTGGGGCCCGGGGAAGCATCCCAGCAGCAGGAGGCATGGCTGCCCAGAATCCACTCCTCCTCCTTGGCCGATTATGCAGCCATCACTTCAGCAAGAACCAGTGAAAGTGAAGCCTCTGTCCAACTACATCTAATCCAATTGCTGAAGCACACAATCACATCACTGGGCTGAGGTAATTAATCACTGCCAGCATATTAATGCCACTGAGCGCAGCGTACAGAAAGCTCAAGTAACTGCTGTGCAATTCTCTACTCCAGATAAGGAGGTATTTAGGAGAGTTCAGAGGAATCCCACTTACCTGATTGCTTATTTACCAATATCTTCATTAAAAGGAGCTTTAAACAAATGGCCTTTCTCTAAGGAAGCAAACACGGGCTCGGCTAAAAAGGGCCAGTGCAACTTTCCAGAACAGAGTTATTGTCTCTGCACAGATCTCTCACACATGTTTCCACAGGAGGATCTCTGGGCAAGTCCCATCAGCTGCCGCGCTGCTGCGTGTCAAGGCAGCGAGCAGGAGGAATGATGAAACCTGGCGTCACCGACCAGGCACACAAAGGTGGCACTCTGCCGTGCACGTTCCCCGGCCCAGAACGCGACAGCACACACCGGCGGAGCCTGGGAATGGGGGCAGGAGGGACAAACAGCTCGGAGGCAGACACGTCTGGGCAGAGGAACCCATCACCAGGTTTCTGAACTCAGAGATACAGACTCCTCAAGGCTAAGAGCATGCCAGTCAGCAAGTCCGACACATTCCATGCACAAAGGACACTCTGGAGCATGAAATTTAGGAAACAGAGTTTCTGCACCTGCCCAGCCCTGGACGTACCCTGAAATACAGGCAGCAGTCCCTCCAACAGCCCGTGTTACAAGCAAGGGGAACCTGCTGAAAATAACTTCGGGGATTATTTCCAACCTCAATTGGCTTCAGCCATGTATGTTCACAGATGGCAACCCAGCTCCAGGCTGCTGCACCCCGGATAAGTTATGGAAAGGGAGGTAAAGCAGGGCAACTGCACAGGGATGCATTCATCACACACAGATTGACCAGCAGGCAGCTGCTGCGAGACAACAGGCAAGGAGGAGGAAGATTCACTGCTAGTGTAGTTCCCTGCTCAGAGCAACGGCATCCTGTCTCCATGGCACTGACCAGGCATCAGCAGCAATAGTAGCTTTACACCAAGACTGGCTGCCTCTCTAAAAGACAAGTTCATCCACAAGGTTTCGGCTTAATGCTGCAATCATAGCTACCTGTTTAGAGCCAGCCATGCATCAAACTCAAAGTAGCAGTCAGCTCAGCATCGGGGATCAGACTGAAAGAGAAAGCTGCTTTAGCAGAGAGCCCAGACAAGTGCTCTGGCAGCCTCTTGTACCCTCTGTCCCTTGCAGCCAGTTGACAAGCTTGCCATCATTAGCTGGTCACCTCAAACACCATCAGTCCAGAAGGTACGAACCAAGCTGCGCTCAATTCTTCACCCTAGAATTGCATTTCAACGCACTCCTGCAGCTATGCCCACCTTGTACTGTCACCAAGTTAATTGCCCCAACAGACCTGACACCTAGCTCAAAGGATATACAAACAGAAAAGATGCTGCTTCTCAGTCTTGTCCCTTCCTGTATTCGTGCGTTGCTCGTCTCCAGCACATCTGGTGTCAGTAACAGGAAACACTGACACTGAAAAAAAACCTTGGGAAAAAAACCCAAACGCAAACAAAACCAAAACAGCAGTGCTAAAATTGTCTGCTGGGCAGGGAAGTGAGTAGCACGCTCCTGCTGATGGGGAGCTCTGCTGCAAACTGTCACTGACTTGTTGCTTCACGTCACACATGCCACAAGCAGCTTCATGAAGCTTGTACGGGAAGTGGTCACAGCAATCAGCACCTCACAGCGTGTTTTTGGTAAAGCACTAAAATATTGAACTTTCCTGTAGCCAAGAGGCAGCTTTCTACTAACTCCCATTACCTTTTGTTTGAAAACTACAGCTTGCACCACTGAGGAGGAATGAAGCCTCTCATTTGTACATCTCATGTCTCTCCTTGGCCAACAAAACCTGCCCGTGGCTCTCCTCCAGCCTGGGACCAGGGGCACTGATGAATGCCTCTGCTCCAAGTACTTAGTGAGCAGCTTGGGCAAGGTGGACCTCTCACGACCCAGCACAGGTTTTGTGTTCATGAGGACATGCGATCTCCAGCCCCTCTTGCAGAGGGAATGTAGAGGCAGCTCCAAGACAGTAAAAATGCAAAAAGCAGAATTCTCCTTTCCCCCTGCCCCATATCGCATCTGCCTGTCCAGAAGCTTGGCCACCATACTGTCCTTCCCAGCTTGCGACTCTGCTCCCAGGAAGACCTCTCGCTCTGGGCAAACGTAAGCACACAGGACATGCTCCTGGTATGCCCCTTCCAGCAAGAGCTGTGCAGGTGAGGAAGCAGCATCAGCAGCTCCTGGAGCCATAGCCAGAGTACTCCTCCAGAGCTCTGTGCAAGGGGCACTGCAGAGCAGCAGCAGAAACACCAAGGACACCAGAGCTGGACACAGAGCGTGTTTCTCTTTCCCTGCAGAGTACATTTCCCTCGCAAGGTGCAGTGATAAGACTTCTGGAGGCAAGCACCTTCCCCAGCCTCCTGCAGCCCCAAGGAGGCAGGAGAGGATTATTGTGGTACCCACAAGCACCTCTAGACTACACACTTGCATGCTGACCAGACATTTGCAGGCGGATCATGTGGATGTCCCACTGCTTGTCAATCCTGCAGCATGTGTGCCACTTGTCCTATGCCTGAGCCATGCCCCAAACAGCCGCTGTGCCTGACCCACCACAGTGACCGGCAGCTGCAGATTTTGGCTAGGCAAGACTTCTGGCTCTTGGATGAAAGCTCCAGCAACCACAATCAATCCCTTCCTCCCACTTAGTTATTCCCAGACAGCCAACTCAGATTGTATCTTCAAGTGCATTCAGTTGAAAGGAAACTCAGATATTATCTTCCCAAGTATTTAGAAGGCCTCAGAGATCATTTTTTCCCTGTAATTACATACATCACAGCCAGGTAGAACTGCCATTTTCCTGGCTGGTGGCAGCAAGCAAACTAGGATATGAATCCCCACCAACAAGTCAAAGCAGAGCGACAGCTTCACCAGTGCAGCTCCATATGCCTTGCATGCCTTGAACCAGCCCTGTCACAAGGGAGGGCTGGTAGAGAAAGGTGATGGGGATCAAAGGTATAAAATGGATCCTTCCTGGAAGAAGCCGGGAGAGAACAAAATGAGATGGGACAATTTCATAGAAGGCAGAGTTACCAGGGAAGCATTTCTGGCTCAACCAGCACTGTGGGACAGATAGCAGGGTTCCAGGATGACAGGCAGTCAAACGATGGCTCTCATTCCTCTCCAGGCATCTTCTCCCGGCTGTTACTGGGAAGGGCACAGAGGCTAAATATACAGCTGTAGCAGGGCAGGGGAAGGGCCTGTCTGTCAAAGGGCATGCAGTTTAACGTGGTTTTGGCTTCATTTGGATTTCCAGTATGTAGCCAGCCAGAGCAAGCCCCTAAAAACTCTACTACTGGTAACTCCTGGTTTTGTCTAGAAACAGAGTGAGAGTGTAAAAATCCTAATATTTATTTCTGTGCTTAAGGGAATGTAAGCTAATGGTAGTACTAAAATCCACAGGAAAGTAAACTACAAAAGGTTAGAAGGACAAAAAACCCCAACAAAAACAACTGAGCTTCTTCCATACAAATGCCATAAAAATGCGTATTTTGAAGATAAACACAGCTTATGTTTTATGTGTGTATATATACACATGCACATAAGATGTAGTAAAAAACAGAACTCAAAGCCTCAGGATAAAAGCATCAGGATAAAATAGGTATTTCTGACCCTAAATTTCTTCTTTGTAAGGAAAGCTTCATATCTTTGCTGGGCGTTAATTCTGATGAAGACCACGGCGTTACAGAAGAGCATTTCAGCAGAAGCCATGCAGGACAGAGAACACCAAGGGTGGCAGAAGTCCGTCAGCAGAGGCCAAAGCACTGTTCTGAAATATTAGAGCGATTTTAATTTGGACCATGACAGAGTTACCCCAGTGGTTTGCACACACAACGCAGACCAGTCCCCACGACAGTGCACTCGGGTTTCAGGAGCACTAATTACTAGAAACACTGGAAGTAGACGATAGAGGACTCTTTAGATAAATTCCTAGGCCCTCCATAGGCTCACTGTGCCACAGCAGCTCGTGTTCACTGAAGTCTGATTCTAGGCTCTCTAGAAATAATTTGCACAGGGGGCCAACCGGTTTACAAGTAAATTTGCCAGGCACAAAGCCAAGTTTTATGTAGCGTTAAAACTAATGTGGATTTTTGTACCAAAATACAAGCCTTCAGGTACACAAAGATGAGCCCAGACTGTCTCCCGGCCATCCCATCCATGAAAGGCACAAAGGATGACTTCTAAAACAGCAAAATACACTTTGTTTATAGGGCAGTCTAACAAGATACCTAGAGGACCCCTTGGCAGCCCTAACCAGGAAATACAGCTGAGGCACCTGACAAGAAAAGAAAGTACACAAAACCAAGAAGAAAGATCCAAGACCTTTTAAATGCAAGGCCTACGAGGCATCAGAGCCCAATCTTGTATTCCTCAGCAGGCAGGTCACTCCCCAGCTAGTGCCAGAGGACATGTGCAAGAGCAGCTGGTGTGACAGTCACCCCTGTGTCCTGTCCCCTGGTATCACTCACCATCCACCAGCTGTTTCAAGTCTAATTCACACCAGCTAACGACCTTTGATAGAAGTCACCCGTCTGGAAAGCTGGTTTCTATCAAAGATGCTGCTCTGGAAAAGGGTTTAAACCAAAACACCATCATGGATGGGTGAGCACAGTCTTTCCTTCACCCCACTCTCCAAAGGGACAAAATCATCCACAAGACTCCAGCAGCACTTGAAATCGCAGCTGAAGCCTGGAAAAATACTTCTTCCCTAAGCTGCTCTGCTGTACTATGTAGATGTTCTCTTCAGATGTAGTCACGAGCACTGAAACTGATGAGGCTAAAAAGATTTGCATCTCTTGCTTGATTTCTTAATTGAATTAAAGGCTGAACAAAAACCCTTATTGAGCCTTCAGAGAACTGACATGGAAGAGGAGCGACGAATATCCTAATTGCAGAGGAAGCTTCCACTGGACATTTTGTCTTATTAAGAACTAAAGAGTATACACAAAAACAGAGGGATGAACTCTCAAGGCAAGGGAGGAAATCTTACTGAAGTTTCTGCCATGGTTTGGCTTCAGAGCACATTGTACAAGTCACACAGAGGACTGTGGCGAGCTTTGACACATCCTAGCCAAAACTCTCCCACCTACTCTATTTTTTAACTGAATAACAGAGCTCTTTCTGTCAAATTAACAAGTAGAAGCTATTAGAGGGGTGAAGGACAGTGCTGAAAATCATCTTCTTAAGAAACCTGATCATAATTCCAAATCCTCTTCTGAAGGAAAGCCTTCCGAGGCTCCAGCCCTGGCAGTACACCTGAGCCTGCCCAGAGGGCTTGTGGCAGGACACTAACCCATGTGTTGACTTGGGAATGGCAGAGTACGTTTTTCATCACCAGCAAAGCACGGAGAACAGCATTCAGGCTCCCCTGGGATACTCCAGTACAGCAGCCACCAAGCAAGCATCAGCTTTGCTAATGGTTCTGAAGCAGGCAGGGAACTGCAGGAGCACCCAGAGCAGGCCATTTGGGCAGGAGTTCCTCCAGTATGAGGAACAAACAGCCCAAAGGCTGCCGACACTAAATACGGGTCTGAAAATAAGAAAAACTTGATAGAGGTTTTGTACTCAAAGAGTCACCTCAAAATGCTGTTTGGCTGGAGTCCTTCGTGGAGAGGCAGCCGCATTCCAAGGGTTTATAATCACCTTCTGGGAATTCCACAAAATTCCTCAGATAATGAAATATTTCGAGCAAGTCCTTGAAAGCATTTAAGCACCATAACTTCCTACAGGTTGATGTCACTAAGCTCAGGACTGGAAAGCAAGGATCAGGCGTTCTTCCCTACCTGCCAGGGACCTGACTGCCAGGCACAAGATCTGCTGCTGCTGCGAAGGGGGAGTAAAGCACAAACAGCTGTCATGAAGTGGATGTACAAAACAAGGCAAGCAACACCAACAAAAAGCCATTTTCAGCACTTCAGTTACATATACAGCATCATTTATATCCTTTGTGGCAGCGTAACTAAGGGCAGACACATTCTGTTTAGAAACATCCCGCTGTTCCATTGGCTTTAGCACCCCACCCTACAACTCCAAGCCAAGGCATTAAGATTCAACTTTATGGAGTTGCTCAGCCCTTATTTATTACTCAGCTAGCAAGACTGCCACAGCTCTTCATTTAAATCTGTTTACGACCCAGTGATTTATGCAGAGCAGTCAGGGCATCAGCCATGGACCTGCAACTTTCGATGTTTCTCATGAAAACTATCCTAAATGCTTCTTGGCCGAATGAGATATAAATGATCCAACTTTAGCCATCAAGCATAAAATGGGAAAGCTGCAGAATGAAGCAGCACTGCTCCCATGCCACAGAGGCACAGAAAGCTTCAGGAGGAGGAATTACTCCCCAAAGATCAGCAGCTTCCAGCTGGGCAGCACATTCCTTTAAACCCACAGAAATTCAGGAGTCACCATAAACCATCAAAGGGACAAGCTCTTCCTGCAAGTACACATTTTTATAGGTGCCTTCTCCTCTAAAGCAGCGGGCAAAGGGCTGGGCTGCTTCAGCAGAACTGCTCCACACAATAATCTCTGGCCTCAGCTTTTGATCACAAGTAAGTGCAACAAAGATCACTGATGGCATGAGCTTACTGAGGCAGAAGGACAGTGAGTGGCTTCACAGGTCCATCTGCTTCCCAACTGCTCTGGTGCAAGAAGACTGATTTAAATGAAAAAGCAAAGACAAGCACCTTAAAAAAGACAAGACAGTGACAGAATCCGCACCACATTCCTGCAGCATTAATTTCACTGTGTTATCTTTCAGCTAAATTATCTTGTTAACCTGCACTATGTAATTAAAAACTATCCCTCATCTGGTTTTGACCATGGCCTTAGAGGCTTCAGCCACAGGAGCAGGAAGGCTGGAGCTGCTCACCACAAGCCCACCAAGGCAGAAACAGCTCCAGCTTTTCCCCCCACCCTGCTCTGGTATGGAGAAATCAAGAGACAAGTTGAATTATTTCAAGGAGAGACCAAACTACTTCACTGGAAGGCATATCAGTGGGATTTAGGCTTTTTTAAACAAAAACATTCTGCCCCATCCACATGGATACAGGACACATTCAGTCATAGTGCTCACTGCTCGCATCAGGAACGGTGCATTAAGGGTCTGGCCAAAAAGGGCTAGAGAAGCAACCCTGCCACACACAAAGCCAGCACGATGGACTGAATACATTGCAGGGCAATGCGGTCCCTCTGCAAGCAGCATAGCACTGCAAAAGAAGCTTCAAAGATTGCTCCAAGCAATCCCCCTGCAGCAATCCCAAATGCAAACATCCTGTCATTCCCAGTATCCAAATTCCACAAACAAGAAAGTCCAAAGGACTTAAAAATAGGATCAAACTGTCCCGCTCAGGCACCAGACGCTTATTTAAAACTGGGACCCAAGGACAAACTGGATAAGGGCAGAGTGCCCACAGGAAAAAGGAGAGGCAGGGAGACAGCAAGGACAAGACAAGGAAAACTGATGGATTTCTTCCATAAGCAGCCACAGTACTCACGTAGTGTAACACATCTGTGACAGTTAACTAGCTGGCACAGCATCTGGTATCAGTCCTAAAAAAAACGGTCCCCAGGATGTGCCACAGCACAAAAATCCAGTAATTTCTCCCTTCCTCACAGGAAATCTGTCTTGTACAGGCCAGAGGGGTTGAAAACAAGACCTGCATGGTTTTGAGAGGAACACTACTCCCCCGAATTAACAGGGTGAGCGCAGGCTGCATCCCCCTGTTTTGACTTGCCATTGCAGTTTTACACAGAAGGACTGCACCATGCGTTCCCAGCACACTGACTTTGTGTCCCACTGCTTCTTCGGTGACAGTGTGGATGGTGAAGGGACAGCAGCATGGACTCAGAGCTGCACATGGACATGGAAAGTGGTAATGCTTACCCTCCTCCTGCTCAAGTGGGTAGATTAAAACATGAATTTAAGTTGTGAAGAGCAAAAAAAAACGAAATAAGAAGATGGGTCAGATCCTGTACTGACTTCTTTCCCAGTGCAGAGTAACACAGCAGAGCATGTGATGATGGCTACCTACTCCCTCTACAAGAATCCCAGGAATGGGGACAAAATCATTACAGCTCCTATGTATGAGGCAGCAAAACAACTGGATGCCATTCTGAGGCAAGAATGAAAATTAGATCAGTTCAAGCCTCTCTGATCCAAGCATCATCTCTTCTTGTTTGCTGCATGTGCTTTGGACACCCAAAAACCACTGTCCCCTTTGTGTCTGTATTTCTTAGCCAAGTTTGGCATACTCAAGACTTCATAATCCTTTGCAACAGCAGTGCCTCTATGCCCATACTTTCATTACTTACAGCTCTATTCCCATAGAGCCATCTTCTTTCCCCCAAGGCACCCAGAACAGAGCAGAACCCAGCCCTCGGCACAGTCTGTGCTGACCCCAGAAGAGAAATGAGGATAACCCCACTTCCCAACTCAGCAACCACCCATAACAGTCCTAAGTGTTCCTGAGAGCATCTAGAGCCTCTCATAGCAGAAAAATACATTTGTCCTTAATCACTCCGTCTTTTCTTCTCAATCTACCCCCCCCAAGTCACTCTTGCTTTGATTTCTGCTCAGCACTGCCTGTTCTTCATTAACACTGTGATGCCCAAATACCAGTAACTAGTTTAAGAGGTCATTGCACTACTAGCACCCACTGGACACTCCTTGCTGTTCACACAGGCTGTTGTGAGATAGAAGTAAATCTGAAACACTTCCCAGAAAAACCTGATGGCTCATTGCTATCAAATGGCACAGGAGAACATAAACAGTTTAGCAAGAGCACACGGGCCCTATGAAGAGAGATGCTCAAGCATCACAGGAAAAATGCAGTCTTGGAGTTGCAGAGAGGCCATTAAGCTCTGAAGGTGTGTTGTTCAGCTTGCCTTCGCTTCACAGTGCTGCTGCAGATGTGAGGAAACAATTAAACTGCTTATCACAGTATGTCCCATTCAGCCTCCAGAACGGGAGAGCAATTCCAATCCCCAGGTGGCAAGCGCAGCAATTAGGTACCCAATTATGTGCACCAAAGCTTTGCTTTGCTTATGTTGTTTTACTTCAGTGGTTATATAGTATTTCCTTGGCTTACTGTCACTAAAAGACTTTAAGTCCAGGAACAACCTGTAAGGTCTCGGCTGAGACCTGGCTGCATGTTCTATAGCATGCAGAAGGGTCCAGATGCGGGCAAGTGACTTCCCAAGTCATTCAGCAGAGCCCGTTACAAAGCCTGGTCACAACCATCATCATTTCCTCACCCAGAGGGGCTAGGCTGAAAGTTTTAAACTAAAACCACAGTTACACTGCAGCCAGGCTCAGCCTCCAGCTCCATCTCAGAAGAGCAGCTCTGGATTGGCACTTGAGCCTCTTCTGGACTTAATAACGGGCTGTCAGGGGAAAATGTGGTTTAGCAGCTCAGTCCATCCCTTATAAAGCAGAGACACCATGCCAAAAATAAGCTGGCTTACTAGTTACAGTGACCAAGCACTCACTTAGCAGTCTCTGATGATCAACACTCTGTCTGCACCACAGGATCACCACCCTCACTGGCTGCACACTGGACAGGAGAGGACACTACCTCCATAAAGGTGTTTCACATAAAGCAGTTAGCTGTTTTTAAAGTAGTAGATGGCCAGGACTCTTTTGCCAGCCTCTCCAGAGGAAGCATTTTCTTCCAGCTCGGACAAGGTCTCTAGTGCAGCTTTGCTGCACCTGCAGCCTTTCTGCTGAAGAGGCTGGGCTCCCCCGGCAGTTCCATACCTGGCACTTCCCAAAGTCATGTATGACAACAGCTACAACAGCTGGTCAGCAGCTGTGGGGAGAAAAATCACTGTAATGTTCAAGTATGATGCTGTTTTGGGACTTCTCAAATACAACCATAAATTCAGTGCTGTTCTCCAAAGGCCTTTGCTACCCTATTGCAGCAAACCCCAGGGCAAACAAAACTATATCACAGAACTGAAGCACCTTGCACAAAAAAACATGGAAAAAGTAAGCTTTCAGAGATGCCTGGTGCCTCCCACCGCAGGGCAGCTGCAGGAGACACGCTGCCTCTCACTTACTCTTCAAAACCTTATGCCAGCTGTGAGTTTTGCTCGTTAGGCTGAGCCTAAGCCCCCCCTTTCCCAACAGCACTTGATGTTGCTCTAAGGTAGCACAGACAATTCCTAAACCATCAGTGTTACAAAGTGAGTTTAAAAAAGTCAGAATACCTGAGAATTAAGGCTGTCCATGAGCTGGTCACAGGAAGCACCACAATTCATTTCTATTCTTCACCCTTATTCCAGCTCCTTACTCTCTCTCCCTCTGAGACAGGCAAGCCTTTCACCCATCCATGGCTGTCAGCAAGCAGCCCAGGAGAGACGGGGCAGGATCCTGCTCCAGGGCTGCTGCAGTCAGTGGCAGCACCTCCCTTCTTCCCTCCCACCCTCAGCAGTGATTCAGCCCCTAGGGCTAGGCTGGAAATGGCCCTGGACAGGATCTTTTCAAACCTTAACTGGGCAGATCAAGTCTATAAAGCACTGGTGAACTGGGAGCCTTTCAGACGCCTGTAACCTGATAAGATACATGAGATACAGGGCATTTTTGCTGGGAGAGGAGATGGCACATCCTTGCTGCCAACCTTCCACTGTGCCAGGTCAAGTACCTCTCAATGCAGGCAGTTAGGTCCCGTTTGTTCTTTTTAATGCTGACAACCTAAAGCTGCCTTGGTTGTCTTTTTTATCCTTTAACTCTTGGAAATGGGGTACTGCTTTTGATGAAAACCCCAAACAAAGCCTGAGGCAGGGACACAGCATGGGAAATTCCAGTGCAAGCAATTAAGTTCAAGAGTTAAACGCAACTCCACTGTCAGTCAGTCTCTTCTCTGCAACAGTGGTGTCACTGCAACTGGTGCGGCCAAGACACTCACTGCTCCTCCACACAGGCCTGTCAAGGAAGAACTGCCACAGCAGCTAAAGCAGGCTGCTCCACACCCAGCGACAGACTGAATCCACTCCAAATGGGAATGAATATGGGGAAGTCCTGCAAGAGAGGGCTCTGGCCAAATCACTTCAACGGGGAGGCAACTCCTTCGGAATGCGCTAAGGGGTTTACAGCATCTGGATGTGCGTGTGTGCTCCCTATGCTACGCCCCTGCTCCACCCCAGCCTCTGATGGACAATTCCCCTTGAAGGCAGCTCCACAGGAATATTACTCATGGGCTGACACACTTCCAGGCAAGAAGACTGAATAGATGCCTCCTCAGGATGCTGGCCTCCAACCAGCCCATGATCAAGGGGGCACGCAGAATGCACTTGGGTGGCAACGCAATGGCACTGCGATTAGCATCACTCCTAGAACTGCTACCTTCTTCACTACAGAATCTAGACTACATTAAAACCTGATGGAAGCACCTCCCAAGGCACTGTGTGTCTGAGCAGAGTTTGAAAATATCATTCTGCCGCTGCAAAGTTACATTCCTGAGATCTTTTCTCAGTGCCATAGTGCTGCCTGCTCTGTCATGCTCACTGCTTTTCCTCCTTGAGAAAGCTATTTCTTTCTTCCACTGCTCTTACACAAAACCAAGAAACAATCTGAAGAAAAACTGATAAAGAGGACTCTGCCTTCATTTTATTTATTTATTTTTAAAGTTACCAGCTCTCTACATCAGCAGTGTCCTTATGAAGGTAAATCACTGGAGATGGGTGCCCCGAGGCACTGCAGGTAACAGCACTTTGCAGACCAGCTGAAGTAGCCTAGCAAAACACCTCACAAGTCATTGAAGGAGAGGTCTAATCACATCACCTACAAGTCTATAGCTTATTGTGGGTACTGCAAGCACCAGCACACAGGAGTGGATCCAAAGCACTGGGATAACAAGTGCTCTGACACAAGCTCTTCAGCTGGAATGAAAGTTTAGAGGCTGGGAAAAGCATCCATAATGTCACTTGTGACAGCAGGTTTGCTCTGCTAATAACATACACTGCCAACACACCCAGGAAAAGCTGCTTAGAGATCAACCGATAAAGGCTTTTCACCATTCAGCCTGTTATTTCATGTAAATCAGGTTGTCCTGCTACAAAAAGGCATCTCCATATGAAGAGCAAGGTGCTTGAAAAATCCGGAGCAGCCTCATCAAGACAAGTTTAAGAAGTACTCTCACGAGGGCTGAATCCCTTCAGACCACAACACCCCCACGACCAGAAGGTCCTGCTCCCCTTTCTATAGGTGCCGTTTTGCACTCCAGAGCTGCAGCCTTCTCACACACTTGTCAAGGCAGGCGATCTGCCCCAAGTATTGCCACCTTAAAACAGGGGTTTGTCCACAGAAACAATTCCAGGCTCCTCTGCGATACGAAGTCATGTTTTGAAAAGCAACAGTGCATCAAATTGAATTAACTAATCAAGTCTGCCTTCT
This sequence comes from Ara ararauna, assembly GCA_028858755.1. NCBI lineage: Eukaryota > Metazoa > Chordata > Aves > Psittaciformes > Psittacidae > Ara > Ara ararauna. Next base: position 19,696,470 of record CM054385.1, on the reverse strand, counting down.
ACTTGGGCAACGTGGAAGCCAGATTGCCCAGAGCCCATCCCCAAGATGGTAGCATATTATTTACTACGTATGCTGCTGCGACCCTTCCAGTGGGTGACCTCGAGGGTCTGCCTCCACCCCACACTCCTCCCGGGTGCCTGGAGCAGGGAATCCTGCACAGAGCATGCCATGATGCAGGAAAAAGATGGGAAAACTACCCCGCTCTTATCTTGAACCCCGGTAGAGGCTGGAGGGGGTTGGAGAGGACACACACAAACGGAGCCAGAGGCAAACAGTAGCTCTTTAGAGGAATAAGCCACTCGTCAGCCTGTCATGATTGATAAGTACATCTGCCAGTCCCCACCTGCTGCTCACATTCCTGGCATTTCTTTCTGCAGCATTTTCTCCCTGAGAAGAGACCCGCTGCTTATCAACTGCTGCAGAGGAGACTTAAAGGCAGCAAAACAGGCCCCAACTTAAACAAAATGAAGAGATTTCAGGCCCCAAGCACACCAGAGTTTTTCTTGCATCACATCAGGGAACGTGCTGCAGGAGGTGATTCCAGCAGCCCTCACAGAGTCAGAAACTTGTAACGGGTGTTAAGCACTCCCCTTTGCCCATTACTGCCATCATACCTCTATTAAATTCCTTGTAGATAAAGCAGGGGCTCCAGAAAATCTCTGTAGCCTCCAGCCACACATGCCAAAGTCATTTTCTGTACTGGTCAACCACCCCTGGAACAAAAGGGAGATAAGGGTGAACACAGGCCAGCCTTTCCAGCAGGGTGAAGGCTTCACTGCCTTTCCCACAGCGGAGGGCTGATGAGCATAGACAGCCGGGAGAGCTGCAGGACAGCTGCTCACAGCAGTGACAGACAGTCCTGCGAATGAAGGAGCAGGAGTTCCGTTCTGGTCTTCAGCCCTGGACATGGGCTGGAGGTCCCTCCTTAGTTTTAATGCAACAGAAGGTGAAGGAAAATAGACTGGTACAATTATAGCGGAGCCTCTGAGCAGGAGGCTGGAGCAGCTCTGCTCTGGAAACAGGCTGAGAGCTGGGCTTGCTCAGCCTGGAGAAGGCTCCTTAAGCGGAGACCTTAAAGCAGCTCCAGTGCCTGAAGGGGCCACAAGAAACCTGGAGAGGAGCTTTGGACAAGGGCCTGTAAGGACAGGACAAGGGGAATGGCTTTAACATGCCAGAGGGGAGATTGAGATGAGCTCTTAGGCAGAAGCTCTTCCCTGTGAGGGTGCTGAGGCGCTGGCACAGGGTGCTCAGAGAAGCTGTGGCTGCCCCATCCCTGGCAGTGCTCAAGGCCAGGTTGGATGGGGCTTGGAGCAACCTGCTCTAGTGGAAGGTGTCCCTGCCTGTGGCAGGGGATTGGAACTGGATGAGCTTTAAGGTCCCTTCCAAACCAAACCAGTCTGGGATTCTAGGATTTTATGAACATAAGCCTCTGTGCTGTCAGAAGAAGAAAAAACAGCTCTGAGGCGCTCTCAAGAGCTCAGTGTCTTTAAGATCCCAACCTCTCTGTCAAACTATCAAAGATCAAAATTAGCTATTAGGATCAAGTTTATTAGAATGCATACTCGTGCTGAAATCCTATCAGCCTGGTTGCTGCAGGGAGCCAAGGCAAAGCTGGATTTCTGGAGTCCAGGTGCCCCAGCACCCATCTCAATGCGATTTCCTTTCACTGAAAGATGAACACACACACAACTGCAAACAAGTCTATGAGTTTTTTGCTTTGGGAAGGAGGGAGGAGGCAGCAGGAAGTAAATGTAGCTTTCCCCATGAAACTGAACTGCAGTTTCAGATTGCAGTGGTTATTTCCATCTACAGGCAGATAGGGAGCAGTGATTTACAAACCAGGGTGAATGCCACGTAAAATTGGACTTATCCTGGATGCTCCTGGGGAACAGCCCAGCCCCGAGAGCTAGGGCTCAGCAAGCAGGACCCCCCAAACTCCATGAGCACAGCTGGCTCCCCGCCTCTGCGGAGCAGCTTCTCAACCAGTTCCTGAAGGTACTTCCCCAAGCTGCCACGCTCACCGTGTCCAAGGAACCAGAAGTTAGCCCTGGTTAGGGGAAGGGAGGGCAAGCCAGGTGTGAGCTGCATTTGATTAGCTGGCTAATGGGTGCAGCTGTCCTCCGGTTTTACAGCTCTTGGAGGAAATTTAAACAGGAACTTTCTATAAATTAACTGCCCATAAAATGAGCGTGTTTTCAGTGCACCAGAAGGTCAGGAAAGGTCTGCTCAGCCCCCGGTTCCCAGGACACGGCAAACAGCCTCCACAGTTGGAGTTTCTCCTTTCGAAGCAGGAGAACGTGGATTTACCCTATGCAGCAGTGAGCTGGTGAAAGCACACTCATGAAGTAATCAAAGTCATTCTCCATTCACAGCAAGATAATAATTTATGTTTCCCCTAAATTTCCCAATCCAATCCAGATGTTTAAGTAGACTTTGTCCCAGAAAGCAAATGATACAACGGCCTCAGAAAGTCAACCAAAGTCCTCGCAAGGCTGTTTGCTCTGTGGGAGCAACAAACACATTCCTTCCAGGTCTGAAAGCTGCAAGAGATAAGGTGGTTATAGACCCTCTTGACCAACCCTTCTGGCTTCCTCTTCCTCAAGAGGATAGTCTGTTGATAAAAATGTAGCTACATTTTTACAAATGACATGTCCCCAGTTTTGAGGAAACCAGGAGGATGGAAAAGCCAGGGGGAAGCCAGCACAGGAAATGCAGGAAAACATGGACTGGTTTGGGTTGGCAGGGACCTTTAGGATCATCCAGTTCCAACCCCTGCCACAGGCAGGGACACCTTCCACTACAGCAGGCTGATCCAAGCCCCATCCAACCTGGCCTTGAACACTGCAGGGATGGGGCAGCCACAGCTTCTCTGGGCACCCTGTGCCAGCGCCTCAGCACCCTCACAGGGAAGAGCTTCTATCTCAGATCTGCTAGGGGTGCACAAGGAGGATGGCTATGTGGTGGGATGCTCATTCCTCAAGGTCACCCCAAGCAGTGGGAGGAGAACCCTGGCAGCAAGAGCCGGAGAAGAGCTGTTTTACCAGCAGACAGGCTGTTCATCCTGGGAAAGGAGGAGTGAGTGCTTTGGCCAAGGGGCTGAATTCCTCTGGCAACATGAAGAGCAAGTCTGCAGCGGCACCTGTCCCAGGATAAGAGACCCATGCCAGCTGGGAAGGAGCTCCCAGACCCCAGGCAGCCCCCCAGCACCCTGCTCGAGCACCCCCAGTGGGTTTCTTATGCTGGGGGGCTCAGAGCAGAGCCCTCCTGGTGCATTGGCTCTCACAGCCTGCCGGCACCAGCTTAAGAACGCAGAATGCCAGGGAAGAAGCTGTCCAGAAGACCTATGGAAACGTTTGGAAGAGATGAAAATAGAGTTTGGGAAACAAACACTGACCAGCCATACAACTCTTCCAGGGATATTTTAAGCATCAGTATAGCCGCATTCCAGTCCCCGAGTATATTTTCTATAAATATTTTAAGTCGCTTAGTTTCAAGACTTATTATTATTATTCAAGTGCAGTGCAATGCTTCAAAGTTTAGACCTACAGGCTGCCAGCCAAATCTACTGCCAATTTCTGAACTGCTCTGTGTTACCTTGGGCATAGCATAGGAAGGATCATCTTTGGGGAGGTTTTCAGGAGCTCTTCTGCACACTTGTATTCTGTGTTATAACATTAGGTCTCAACTGATACATCACACCCTGTGGATTAACACATCTTTATTCACAAACCAACAAGTCAGTTTATTTTCAAATCAAGGGTTTTTTTTCCTTTTTACAGGCCAATAAACAAAAGAAAACACACCAGTAATCCTGCATGCAAAGTAACTCTCCAGAACTAGGTATTTTTGTCAGTGACAAAGCCACAGTACATACAACTGGCAGCAATTCCTGGGAGCTCCATCTGAGCAGAGCATGAGGCTGCCAGAATGCAAGGGCTGCATGTAACAAGCCAGCTACCCCATGGACATGCCAAAGCTCCCCGAAGGCTCTTCTCTCTCCTCTAAAGACACAGCAAAGCAGTGTGCAGGGGGAAAACAGATCATCTTGCATCCCAACCTGGGTACCCTGCCTGCAACCAGGTCTAGACCCATACGCTTCTTCAACACGCTGCATTCACAGTGATATATAACCCTCTGCAAAGGGTTATAGATCAGGCAAAACGGGAAAACAAAGACAGTTGTGGTTTTGGAAGGTCCAAAGGACTAGCAAACAGAGGGGTATGGCTAAAGGCAGATCCTGCACCCCAGCTCTGCCGCTCCAGACTCCCATTCCATCAGGGATATGGATTCGTGTGCACCAGAGTTACCAACAAAATACAGCTTAACTTTCACAGAGCACAGATTTCCACAAGTGCTTTACCGTAAACAAATATTAATATTCACAAATAAATCCAAGCCTGCTTAATCTAAAGAACACACAGCTGTGGCCAAGCCTGTGCTTTCTTTGGAGAACAGACCAGACACTCCAAAACTGGTTGCCTTACCTACGTTTGAAAGCCAGATTTAAGTCAATCAAACAGAAAACCAAGCTGAAACATCAATCCTCACCACAAACCTTTCTGGTTTCAAAGCTCTTAGTTGCTACTGAAAGGGGGAAAACACCCTGAAGGTACTGCACTCATCTCTACCAGCGAGATGGGGAGATGGCATGCCTGGTGGAACAGGTAGCTACCTGCCAGCGTTCCTCTGAGTTATCAGCTAAATCAGGTTAGAGGTGCTCTGTGACCATCCAGCAGGAACGGGGCTGGATGATCCCTCTCCTATCTCCTTTTCTTTTAACAGCTCAGGCTGTAAATTCTTCAGGGACAGACCTGCTGGCCATGGCTAGCTGGAACTTCCACAGGGAGCCAGAGTAGTGCTCCCAACCACTCCAGCGTAAGGATGCTGGGTAAACCTAGAAACTATGGAAAATGTGAATAAATGTATGTAGCCTGCACCTAAGAAACTACTTAACTGGACACAGGTTGAGGAATAGAGACTGAAGTGATGTGTCTTTGGTGTAGGATACCCAACAAGTGTCACATAATGGTAGGGGAGCTTTAGGATGCGGGGACTTGCAAAGCCACCTGTACCAAGATAACCATAACACTGATATAAAGTTGAGATTACCTAAGTAGGAGGATCAGATTTGGGTAGGGATGCAGCAGAGTTGAAACCGATGAGCAGAAAGTAATAAGGGGACTGTTATTTGGGAATCTGGATATAGAAAGGGAGGGAGGGATGGGGCAATGAGGAGACGGGTTATGAGACAGAGAAAAAATGGAGAATAGGTACAATATCAAGAACAAAGGAGGGCAGAACTCCTTTTTGTAGGAGTATGAGCACCTGGGGACAGCCACGACCCCAGTGTGCAGATGAACCCCCCCACAAGGTGCCAGGGAACCCCCCTGGACAACCTGCTCGTTTCTCCACCCAGTCTATATACAAGACACTTCCCATGGGAGGGCAAACCAGGTCGAACTCACACCCTAACGTGAAGTGGCATGGGCAGGAAGGGTGACAGATTTGCACTTCAACAGTACTGTGATTTGTCAGATTGAGCAGTAATAATTACTAGCTTTAAAACTGTAAGCATGCAAAATGCTCTAAAATTAGTATCAGTGGTGTTTATTAGTGACTCAATTAAATAGTCAATAACTCAACTAGGTTCTCAGCAGAGCACTGCTCCATGAATTCTTCATGCACTGTGAGACCCCTCCCAGCAGTCCTGCATCCAGCTCTGAGGCCCCAAACACAAGAGGGACGTAGAACTGTTGTAGCGAGTCCAGAAGAGGCCAAGAAGATGTTCTGAGGGCTGGAGCAGCTCTGCCCTGGGGACAGGCAGAGAGAGATGGAGAAGAGAAGGCTCCAGGGAGACCTTAGAGCAGCTTCCAACCTAAAGGGGCTGAGAAGAAAGTTGGAGGGAGACTTTTTATGAGGGCACAAAGGTACAGGACAAAGGGGAATGGCTTTAAACTGACAGAGGGGAGATGGAGATTAGATATAAGATAGATTAAATATAAGGCTCTTCCCTGTGAGGGTGCTGAGGTGCTGGCACAGGGTGCCCAGAGAAGCTGTGGCTGCTCCATCCCTGGCAGTGTTCAAGGCCAGGTTGGACTGGGCTTGCAGCAAACTGCTCCAGTGGAAGGCGCCCCTGCCCATGGCAGGGGGTTGGAACTGGATGAGCTTTAAGGTCCCTTCCAACACAAACCAGTCTGTGATTCTATGATAACTGTAGTCTCTCAAATCAGCTGTGTCTCCAGCCTGCAGCCAGAAGGGTTGGATCAAACCAGATGCTCAGCCCCAGGGTCTGGGCTAGCTGCTATCTATGTATCTCAGTTCAGCAGAGGAGCTTGGTTAAGCCTGCGTGGGCAGATGCAACCTGGGCTGCTTGTGTCACACATTTGTGCAATGCCTGACACAAAGAGGCTGTGACCGACCACTGGACGCTGCGCACACCACCACACCGCTGGCCACAGTTTTAACAGCTTCTAATAATAAACCAGGATAAAGAGCTTCAAAGTTTTAAGTGCCTGTGTAAAGCACACCTGCAATTACAGAGACACTCCTGCACCACACATCAGCAAGACCAGAGAGCAGGCCACAGGGCCCACCTCGGGTCCTCCCACCCTTCGAGCAGGGCTGACCTAAATCTTCCCTCTCTCAGACTCAGGTGGCAAGAGGAAAATGAGCTGGTCTCATTAATTTCACCTCCCACTGCCTGGTGAACTTCACTGCAACAAAAAACATGATTCAAAGCTACGCCAGTGACCTGACAACTTGAATCTTCTATGGAGCAGGAGGCAGCAAACATCCTGCGGCAGCATCACTCACCTAACGGCCAAGCTCTGCTCTGGCTTCCCCGAGTTCCGCAAGTCATTCACCTGGGGATTTATTTAAAATCCAGTTAGAACACCCAGCAAAGGAACAGTTTCTCTGCAGAGCACTTTATGCAGTAGAAGGGCACATCGCCCATCACCAGCTGATGGCTCAGCAGACTCTTCCGACAGGCAGGAGACCCTGCGACCAGAACACCGCCAGCTCCTCCCTTCAGCTCCCTCAGAGCCTCACCGGCGCCAAGTACACCAGAACACCCAGTTTTCCAGTAATTTCCAGAGTTCGAGTTTATTTTTTAATCCGATAGCAACAGTAGAAGACTCTAAAAAAACCCCACACTGGCCTGAGCAGCTCCGGAGTCTAAAATAAACATGCCAAGCCCTATTTGCGATGGAGCAAAAATAGCTTGTTTCTCATCCCTTCCCAGGACCTCTGCTTCGAACACAAAAGCTTTACAAGGTTAACTATGAAAACACCAGACGTGCAAGGAACATCTTGATTTGAGCTTTGCACTGTTTGGAGGAGTTCAGAAACCCACCTTGGCCCCACAGCAAAGGCACGCACCCTCAAAGCTCGTGTCCCGCCCAGGGCCGAAAGCCAGGCACTGCCAATTCCCTTTAATAGAAACTACTGTCCTCCTAGAAGAAAATAAACCCAACACGTCACTGGAGTTACATCTTGTGCTCTTTCTTGGCTGGATACTTTTTAAATGACACTTATTCCAAAGAGTGTTAACCATAAAATCTAGTGCAAAGCTGTGCTGCAGCCAGACGGGCTCCCCAGGAAGCAAGTGAGCACAATCAGTGTCTGCATCAAAAGGAGAAGAGAGACCGTGACCGGTTTGGCTCACCATAAGAGCATCACTTCATAGCAAGTTCTGATAAATTAACTTTTTTCCAGGGCCTAAATGTACCTCACCTGGCACCTGTGATGCTCAGGCCTGAAGAGAACACAAAAAACAGACCTAGGAGAGCAGCACTGCAGGAGAGCCATCACAAAGCTAGGCTGGATCATTACATCATTTCTAACGACAGATCAGCCAGACCCACAGACACCAACCTGTTTATGACTCGGCCTTAAAAAGGGGACAGAGGAGACTCTGCAGTGCATCTGAAACCCGCTGGTATTTATACACGCACTGAAAACCACCCCAGCCCCACGAGCCAAGCGCACAGGAGCCACCAGCCCCAGGAGCCTGCCCACAAGTGACTGGCTGCCGGCACATCTCCCTACAAGGCAGTACTGGCTGGGGCACATGCAGCCGTCCATCTGCTGCCTGCCTGCCTCACCTCACCACAGCCAGAGCGCTCCAGCCCGCCCCAGGCAGCACAAGGCAGGCACTGGGTCTGTGGCACCCACGGGCAAACACCGTGCTCCGGCACCGGCTCCGCTTTTGCTGTTGGAATTCATCTCCAGAGACCTGGGCTCCAATTGAGTCGGCATAAATGAAGCAGCAATTTGGGGCTTTGGGTGAGATGCAGCAGCATCTCAGAAGAGCTCTTAGCTCAGCCATGCTCATTTTAAGTGACAGGGACAAGAAAAACAAACTTGCTTGCTAAATATACATTTAGTTGAGCTGGTTGCATTGAAAAGCTCAACACTTCTGGTTTAGATTGTGTCCTTAAACATGTCCACATCAGATCAAAGGCCAGCATCTAGCAAGAGCTGTTACACAAGTCCCTAAGGTTTACACCTCTCAACTAAAGTCAATCTTGCACATCGTCTTGAGTCAAAAAGCTTCAAGAGATGGGAAAGCCGCAGTCATCTTCTTCCCATTAAGCACCCTAGTAAATAAACGAGAGAAAAGTGAACCTTTTCCAGGTTTTACTTTGTCTGGCTTCCTCTTCCTCCTCTTGTTATATGCAGACTTTCATCATTTAGTGTCAAAACCATCTCAGAGAACAAGAAGAGAGATCTAGAACTTTCCAGCTCTCTTGTCCCACCTGCCTACAAACTACTCTTCAGAGTCACCTCACCAGATGCTCCAAGGTAAAAAAAAATCACAGCTTGTCGTATTTACATTTTGTGTTAGCTGTTACATAAATACTGCTGCTTTTAAAGCAGGCTCCTCTCGAGTCCCCTGCTCTCCCCAGCTGCCATCACTTCCCGCTCTTTTACCTTATTCGCTAAGGGAAGACTCCTGGAAAGAAATTTTCTTCTTGCCAGGTAGGCACTGGTGTAACAGCCCTGCCACCAAACAAGCACCAGGAAACTGAGACACCAGTAACCCCACCCTGCGTGCACAACCCAGGATTTCAGCTCACGCTTCCACCCCCCATGCACGCATTACAGCAACAGTCCCATTCCTGACGTGAGGCAATGCAGTGCATCATGCTTCCTTCCTTCTCCAGTGCACTTTTCCTCCCATTCAGTGGCCCACAAAGATCTCAGGAGATCACGCAACACCAGCAGCACTCATTCTCCCATGTTGGCAAAGGAGCTGGAAACTCAGGGGTTTTTAGAGAAAGGAATGGCTGAACCTTCCCCCAACTCTTCCTCACACAGCAGATGTCCCCTGGCCTGTGTGAAGATACATAGCAGCATCGTGGCCAGCTTCACAGTCATTTTAAGCAGGCATTCTTTACATAGGAAGCATTTCCACCTCTCCCATCCCACTCTTCTCTCCTGTTTGTGGTGGTACGAGTGTTACAACCACACAGAGAAGTGGATGGGGGAAACCGACACACACTAAAGAAACCCAGCAAGAGACAAAACAAGAGGCCAGCTTACATCTGGCTCAGTTTCCTGGCTGCATGAAGGGTCTACAAGACCACTTGTCTTTTTCCCCTGCACCAGCACAAGTGAAAGGCGGGACCTCTTGGGCCAGCAGCATCAATTCAAACCAACTGAGAAGCTGAGCATGCCAAGTTTGGACCCTATAAAACTGTGCCATGCAAGATCACTGCACAAAGTCACATAGGAAAACCCAAACAATTCCAAAAGAGAAAAAGAAATAAAACTAGTTTCAGCTGGACATCTCCCATTCATTTCCCCCTATTGTCCTAAGCAGCATCCACACAGCACATACTGACAGCGAGGGCCACCTCCTGCAGCCAGCTGCATCCTGGTAGCAGGCAGAGCAAATCATAGAATCATAGAATAGTTAGGGTTGTAAAGGGCCTTAAGATCATCCAGTTCCAACCCCCCTGCCATGGGCAGGGACACCTCCCACTAATCCATGCCACCCAAGGCTCTGTCCAACCTGGCCTTGAACACTGCTAGGGATGGAACATTCACAACTTCCCTGGGCAACCCATTCCAGTGCCTCACCACCCTTACAGTAAAAAACTTCTTCCTTATATCCAATCTAAACTTCCCCTGTTTAAGTTTTAACCCGTTACCCCTTGTCCAATACAGTCCTGTCACGGGTTCAGCAGCAGCAGTCATTTTTCTCCTTCTTGGTAGCTGGTGCAGTGCTGTGGTTTTGACTTTCAGCCTGGGAACAGCACTGATAACACCAGTGTTTCGGTTACTGCTTAGTGATGTTTTGGTCTGACCAAGGACTTTCTGAGTCTCATGCTGTGCCAGGGAGGAGGGGAAGCCGGGAGGAAGCAGAAACAGGACACCTGACCCAAACTGACCAAAGAGGTATTCCATGCCACAGCACGTCATGCCCAGGATGTAAAAACACAGAGCAGAGACCCGGGAGGGTGGGGGTTCGCTGCTGGGTCAGGCTTGGTATTGGGTGGTGAGCACTTGTATTCTCTTTCCTTGTATTTGCCTTGTCATTATTATTGGTGGTAGCAGTAGTGGTCTTGTGTTATACTTTAGTTACTAAACTGTTCTTATCTCAACCTGTGGGAGTTGCATTCTTTCGATTCTCCTCCCCATCCACCCAGGAGCGGGGGGAAGAAAGAGAGGGGAGTGAGTGAGAGAACGGGCTGCGTGACTTACAGCTTAAACCACGACAAGTCCCTAATGAAGAGTCCATCCCTGGCATCCCTATACACCCCCTTCAGATACTGGAAGGCTGCTATGAGGTCTCCACGCAGCCTTCTCTTCTCCAGGCTGAACAGCCCCAACTTTCTCAGCCTATCTTCATAAGGGAGGTGCTCCAGTCCCCTGATCATCCTCGTGGCCTCCTCTGGATTTGTTCCAACAGTTCCATGTCCTTTTTATGTTGAAGACACCAGAACTGCACACAATACTCCAAGTGAGGTCTCACAAGAGCAGAGTAGAGGGGCAGGATCACCTCCCTCAACCTGCTGATCACACTCCTTTTGATGCAGCCCAGGATACAGTTGGCTTTCTGGGTTACAAGCGCACACTGAAGCCTGCTCACATTAAGTTTCTCATTGACCAATACCCCCAAGTCCCTCTCCACAGGACTGCTCTGAATCTCTTCTCTGCCCAACCTGTAGCTGTGCCTGGGATTGCTCCGACCCAGGTGGTGGAGCTTGAACGTGTCATGGTTAAACTTCATCAGGTTGTCATCAGCCCACCTCACAAGCGTGTTAAGGTCTCTCTGGATGGCATTCCTTCCTTCCAGCGTATCAACTGAACAACCCCTTACAGCAGATGTCTCTGACTGGATCTATCCCACATTAACAGTCTGCTTGAGCACTTCTGGGCAAACTGCAGCAAGCAGGCAAGCGACTCAACACAGGTTTGTTCTCAGGCACTAAGGCGCTTTAAAAGACATCTAAAAATACATTAAATGCTTTTCTCATGTGACTTTTCTATGCAAGGGACTGCTCTAAAGCCTGCCAACAGCAAATGGAATGAGACACTGCTGCAAGACCTCCTTCCTGCACCAACAGCCTCCACATCATCAACTTGTTGGAGTCCAGCAGACCAGCCTACGATAAAAACCTGGAGCATTATGCAGCCTGCTCGGCAGCATCAGCTACCACTGTAGCACCGTTTTTCCCAAAGGGCTGTGCTTCCATTCAGGATCACCACTCAGATGGGGAGCTGCACTGTTTTGCCTTGTTTCTGCTCCAGAAAGATCTTTAACTAGTTACACCCAGAAGAGTTCAAATGTACGATCCTCCCAGCCAAGCGTAAAGAAGAAAAATAACTTCCCGGCTCTGCTGGCACAGGTAATTCCTCTCCATTGAGGAGAGGCAAGGTAAATAGGACAACTGCTTGCTTTTGAAAATGCTGTGTAAGTCAGCTCAGCTGGCTGCTGCCACAAAGCCCAAGCAGGACAACACTGGCCACTTCAATAACTCCAGCTGATCCTCAAGCCTGTCTCCTCAGAGTAGATTCACATCACCAAGATTCCCATCAAGACTCTTCCTCCACTCCCAGATGGAAGCAGGCAGCTTTTCTGATCTTTTGAGATACAGACCCATGTGCTTACTGTACCTGCCTGGGTCTGCCTCAAACCAGAGCAGACACTGACATGCTAGGGAATGAAAGGTGTCTGCTCCTTGATCAGTTCAAGCTGCAGAGCTGAGCAGAGCCATCTGCTTCTACTGATACTGAAGGTGGCCCTTCCTCACTCCCAACCAGACACCTTGCCATGTGCCCCTTGGCTCCGTGCTTCAGCTGACCTTTCCCAGTTGGCACAGCCCACAACTGCTGGTTCCAAACAGGGCTTAGAGTCAGCTGCGCAGAATTCACCAAGAATCATCATCTTAAGTCACTGCTTAAAGAATCATCCCACCCCTAAACACTTGCCTAAGGAGTCAGCTTAACCAGCCTGAATTCCCATATATGACCAGAAAACAGGACTTCAGCATGTGAAGCACTCTTTCCTGGGCTCCTGGCTGGAGTGACCAAGCCACAAACTACATCAGTCCAAAAGACACTCACAGGGAAGAGCTCTGCACCCAACCTTGTGCTCTTTGATCTCCTCATGCTGGCAGTGGACTGCTTTTCCAGCAGGATCTGAGCTGAACAGGTACGCACAGCCAGGGCACCAAGGGCAGAACTGCCCCTATTCGCAGTGCCTTGATTTCATCTTAACTGCAGGAAAAATCAAATCCCAAATCTGCCTCCTCTGTTTTCTGCTTTTTGTTATGGAACACGGGAGAAGCTGTCTCAAACCATCTCCTGAAGCATCGTATCAAGGCAAAGGTTTTTAACCAGCGTGTGAACAGACTGTCAGAAATCCATAAAGGTGCAAAAAGGCTTACCTGAAGTCAGCAGGATTAAGCTTGTGTACAGAGTTATGCACCTCCAGGGAAGCTTTAGGAGTCTAATTCAGGGAAGAGAAAAAGGCTGGAGGCAGCTGAGCCGGGTCACACCAGAGCAAAGCACACAGCACCAGGCTGCAGCGCAGAGGTCTGCAGGAAACAGCTTCTTCCTGTGACGGCAGGACAGCACCACGGCCCCTCTCCCTGGGGACATCCACTGCCAGGCCAGGCTGAGCTCACACAGCACAGTCAGTCTGCACATCAGAAGTCACTGAGGGGCTGTAAGCAATACATGGCCCTAACTGCCCCTCAGGTCCTGGCTCCAGCAAGCGCTGCTGGGCAGGGGGAAGGCAGGAGGCAAGGGCAAGCAGCACTTCCATCGCTTCCACTTGATCCGATGACTAGGATGCTTCAGGAGCACATCAGGCTTTGGTGTAGCAGCACAGAACCAGTGCAGTGGGGAGAAGGAAGAGGAGGGTGGGGATTCCAGTTTCCAGGAAAACAGGGCATGCAGTTTTGATCCCAGCACTATGGTACCAGCGCTGGGACACTGGTTTGAAGGGAGGGTGGGGGCTGAACCACGTCACAGGTCTGGAGAACTGCTTCTAGACCCAGGAGCTCATTCACTTCTGACTGAGGCTTCTAAGCAAACCTCACACCTAAATTAGCTGTGGTAATACTTCTCTCTGCCACACTCAGCAGACGGAATCATACACAACTTTTATCCCAGCTTACCACCATTATGACACAGGGGAACACCACTGCCTTTGCAAGGCTTTAAGTCCACAATATACAATGTCACTTCATTCCCTGTAGCAAACGAAGCCCTTTTTTGTGTAAGCTTCAAACACAAAATTTCCAAGAGGCTGTAAAGCCCCACTGTTCTGCTTTCCTTACAGCTTACTACCACAAGTTCATGGGGTTTTGCCGTTACAACAGGTTGCTTCAGCTTCCCTCTGCACTGAAGGAGATTCGTGTTTACTCTCCGAACAAAAAACTTCTCATACCTCCCTTACCTGATACTCAAATAAAATTTTATTCCAAGATGTGATCAAGTGTTTGCTGAAAGAGCCACCAGCACACGGACACACATAAAGCACCAGCTTCACAAGCACCGGCGGAGGCACAAAATTCTCCATGCAGAGGACACAAAGTTTCACATTTGGGCCAAATATCTCACTCCGGGGGAGCCAAATCTATACCCTGTGAACACACACAGTGCCATGGCACAGACCTTTACGTTAAGTTCCATGAGATCATTAGTCCAAATCACTTCTGCATTACTGCCACCAACAAAATCATTAGTGCCCAGACTGAAAAACACCTGATCTAACCTGGTCACTAATTAAATTAAGGTTTATTACCCTATTCCTGATGCTTCATTCCACACAGGATGGACAGATCTGCATTGTGACCACATTCCAACACTTGCAGGACCACTTACGCATCCCATAAAACAGCTATTCCACTGTTGTATTTAAAGCAGAAGCTTTTGATTAACTCAAAGCAAGAAGTAATTAAATTAATGATACAAGTTGTTTGTGCCTGTTGCCACTACTACCGAAATCACACTTTCCAACATGTCTTAAAGCATGTGCTACTGTACAGCGTGAAAAAAAAAGGAAAGACGCTGAGGAATTTTGGGAGCAGATAGGCAAAGGGGCTTTGAACTTTAGGCAAAACACTAGAGGAAGATGCTCCCTTTTAACCAGCGCAGTCGCACCCCTGTCTCCAGCCAGTCTTCACACTGCGTCTGTGGAAGTCTAATTTTTAGAGAGAGGCACAGCTACACTGATTCTGGTGCATCTTCCCGATAGGATCATGCAAAGTTTAATTTGGAGAAGGCTTTAGAATAACCACCTTATATTCTCTAATGCAGGCCCCAGGCACTATCATAAAAATTCCACTAGAAGTATTTCCTTTGGGGTGGGAAAACACCATGCATGGTGTGTCATGCAGGAATCGGCTCCGACAGCACACAGAGCTCACGCTCCACAGGTGTCAAGACCTAGCTAGAAAGTCTGAGGAACACTAATCATCACAACCCTAGTGTCAAAATCATCATGGCAGATTTTCCACAACTCTGTTCGTAGATGACTGCAAGACCATTTCATTAGAAGAATGCCTTCCTTTGGGAAAAGAAAGTTCTCGTCCCCAGAGAAAGCTGATCTAGAGAGAAGGTCTCTTCCTTAGAGGAAAAAGCAAGCCCCAAAGCATTCAGTATCAGCACATACTCACCTTGTTCTGCCTCCTGGCTCTAAATGCCTCTTGCTACCCACCTAGAAGCCCACACCTGCGTAAGGTCTTCCCATAGGAATCCCAGGAGCCACAAAGATAACAAAAGATCTCACCTTATACATTACTTCAGCAGTAAGTAGAGAAGGCCGGATGAAACTTTTCCTGGCTGCAGAAGACACTCTCAGCTAGAAACCAGCACTGAAGGGTTTACAGGAGGGGCACAGAAGCCATACTGGAAAAAGTCAGCCACTATTTCTGATTAAATATTAAATATTCCGATTAAAGTAGTACTTGAACAGCATCCTGGACTGCTGACTAACTGAGCACTAGAGACAGGGATCATTTTTATCAACCACTCCTGGTCCCTTTGCCCTGCAATCAAAAAGCCCCAAAGAAGCCACACACACATGAGGAAATCCTTTTGGGGCCTCATAGGAGCTCTGAGAAGAGATGCATTTCCCAAAGAGCTTGGAGGAGTCCACTTGGGCTCTGACCTTGCACATGAAAAAGAAGCCTATGTGACAAGCAGCAAGCAGCACCACCAGCAAGGGAGCAAGAGCACAGACAGCTCCCACATCGGAATCTGAAGTTGTGACAGTGGCACGAGGCTTTCAGGTTACCTGTCGTAATTCAACAATCAAGTGAAAAAGCACTGCTTCAAACCCTTCTTCTTACTCAGGCTCATCCAAAAATCAATCAGCCTTTGGGACCGATATAAAAATGATTGGTATCTGCTACTGGAAACTCTCAGCAAAATTACTGAATGCTAATCCCCACCCTTAAGGAACACACTTCACAGAAGATTAAGCTTTCTGAAGTCTAAATGTACAATCTAGATCAAAAAAAGAAAAGACCCAGCGTGAATTCATGGCCTATATGCATTCAGCACTCTCGTGACCTGTAACTATGCTAGAGTAAACTGAAACCTCTCCGTAATCACTTTTTCACCCCCTAAGGAGGGAGAGGAGGAATGCGGCTCCTCAGGTCTTTACCAAGGAGCATTTGCATTGCAGGAAGAGGCTTCTAAGACAGTTTGTTGGAAAGCTCAGAGGAGCCAGAATCCAAAATATTTCTGAAGCTGCCCATGTAACCCTCTATGAATGGAGTCCTTCTCAGAAGTATAAAATACACACTGTACCCTTATTTAGGGTTCTAATAACAGCAAATGCCATAGCCGAGTACCGTGGTGAGACCAGAACACAAGAAAAGGGGAAGAAAGTAGAACTCAACAGTGAAAACTTTCATTCAAATATATCTTTACAGATTAGGTGAGGATAGGAGACTATTTTTCCAAAGAAAAACCCAAACCAAAACTGAACATTGTCCACCTGCAGGGCTGGCATAAGTTCTACGCTGTTTTCTAGCCCCATCAGCATGTGAAGGTCTGCCAGAGATGCTGTACTTTGAATCCCACCAAGAATTACTCCACAGACCTAGAGGACACCTGAAGGAGAGTGAAACCTGGGGGGCAGCTCAATCCTGAAAAAGCAGATACCCATTATGGCGAGGAGCACCACCCTAAGAAAGGGCTTTGCCACTACAACGGTTCCCTGCCTTCAACTCCCTTCCTGACCACTTTGCAAAGCCAGTGAAGAATGGGTCTAGCTGAAAAACCTCAACAGTGTTACGCCAAGTTAGCAGGGCCAGTTGACCAGCCCATCAGCCCAGCACCACAGCTGGTATGTGGGAGGAAGCACAGCTGAAAGCAGGCAAAGGGCCCCTTTAAAGAGCATCAAACCATGAAGCTGGCTGAGCCAACCACTTGTCCTGAGCTAACCCACTACTTTCCAGCATGAGGACCATGCCCACTGCTTCCTCCTCTACCTCTTCTCCACGCTGGGCCTCACTTCCTCTCCACACACACTGCTGGAGTGTTGACAAGTTCCTTCTGGTTGGGACATTCGCAAGCTCCTACCATGGGCAATCCAGGTTACTAAGTCACAGAAAGCTAACAGAGGAAAAAAGATCAGCTCAAACGCAAACACCACAACTGTGTGTCTGAAGGTCAGACCTCTCCTCTCTGAAAGCAGCAAACTATACACCAGCTCAGCCATCCCACACAACTTCACCCTCTGTGGCTCACCCCAGGACAGCCATGGCGGCATCGGCATTGGGATTGACATGGCCCAGTAGTGACACAGCCCATGGGGCCACACGGCAGAAAACCATTTCTGTTAAGGTTTTGGGGGGCTGTTGTGAGCTCTCCACAGTTAGACCAATCCAAGGCCCGCCGTCAGGAACTGTGGTAGCCCAGCAGCCCTCCCTGGCTCTCAGATTCCAGCACACTGCCCAGGGATGGGACTCCAGATGTGGAAGAGAAGACACTGCTATCAGCAGACGCTCCAGGGAACTTCCTAGTGTGCATCAAGCCTGGCTCCCAAAAACAAGCACTGCCAGTCTGAGGTGACCTTGAGCAGGACAGCGCATCCAGGAAAACGGGGTGCATTCCCAGAGTGCCTCACATTGCTTTCACCCCAGCTAATCACTCGGGCAGAAGCTACAGCTTTAATTCAGGCTGTGGTTCCAAGACACATTTGCTGATGCGAGCAGATCACTGCCAGCAGAAGAGGGAGTCCCCCATTGCCTCCCCACACCCAGAACAAAGCCATGCCACTCACCTTGTCCCCTCTCCTCCTCATCAGACACCCAGAACAGTTCACAACACACACAACAGTCGAGGAGCTTTCTGCTGGTCCCTGGGGTCATCGGCTGACAGGCCCAGCAGGCGTCCACATGAGGAAGGGAACTGGCCTGCCTGGCCACGGAACTTGGACCATCTCCTTTGGACAGTGCTCCACCAGCAGATCAGCTCAGATGGTCATCCAAAATGCAATGACAAAGAAAGTGATAACGCCAAATACATACAACCATCTTCTCCACTGGCAAGCTAAAAATTTATCCCAGAAAAGCTGAACCAGAAACAGTTTAAGCCAATGGATAAGTGCAGGGATACACACACACACAGAGAAAAAGACACTGCATTAGAAAGTGCACCTACCTAGTGTGTTCACACAGGTTAATGTATTAACTTCCCAGCCAGCAGCACCTTAGTAGTTTGCTCAAACTTACTCTCACAGAACAAGTCTTAAAAGCCCAAGTTCTTCAGGCTGATCTTTTATGTTTCACTGCATAAGCATGGTCAGAGTCCTCTGCGAATCAGGTTTAAGGTACAGAGCTCTCCAGACTGAAAAACATCCTAAGAACAAACATTTTTAGCATACCAAGAGCTCAGGTACACTAGGTCGATCCAACTGAGTTTATTTGTATTTCGCCCAAATCACTGCTGAAGTACTCTGAGCTTAAGGAGTGACAATCTCTCACTGATTCAGCAAGAGACCAGAAGTAATTGGTAGACAGTCCACAAGCACCACAAAGAATGCCAGAGGCATTTATTTACATGACCCCTGTCTGCCCAAGGAAAATTCAGAGTTTGCATTTTCCCCTCACTCAAATTAATCATTACTAGAACCAAATCCTCTGCAATATTCCTCAGCTAACAGAAGTAAAGGCACAAACCATTTGAAATCATCCCCACCACAAAACTTTCCACATAGCTGTCACTGCCAAAACAAGACAGTTTTACTCCCATCAGTTGGACTTCCTCCCCACACTGGCACCACTTCTCTCAGTATCCCTCTCTCCAAGGGACATGGAAAAGGCAAGGAGACACCATTCCCCCATTGTTGAAAAACAGCACTCCTGCCAGGGCAGAACCATCACATCTTCTGTGCCAGGCTGACAACACACTGCATCTCACACCTCTGCTGTGGGCACTGAAGCTTTAAAACTCTCACAGGACCCGGCTGCTGCAACCACACAGTCCTCTCCTCCACTAAGAGCTGAGCAGGACCACTGCTCTTTAGTGAAAAGCACCAAAGCACCTCTCAGGCTTGTCAGCCGGTGTGCTCGCACAGCCAGGACACAGCAGCACTCCCTCAGACCTTACCCCTCACTGCCAGAGCACAGCTCTGTCGACAAGACACAACGTGAGAATTCCTCCAGATCAGCCGTTTGTGGAAGACAAGTTATGGTCAGAACTTTGAGCCAATTCTACCCACATGCTTTGTGGCTGAAGCTGGCGAAAGGTCTCGCTCTACCTGTCACGCATCCTCCTTCACTTCTTGTAGCAGTGAGCCCAGCACACCAGGCAGTGGGAGATGAGAAAGAAGTGGGCAAGCAGCGCTGGAGCTAGCAGTGAGCACCAGCCATTTCTAAAAGCAGAGAAGTGCTCAGGGTTAACAAATCTCATACAGGTACACAGCGAGGTGCAGAACACCTCTACTGATATCCACCTCTCCAGGCCCAAAATCAACAATTAAGCAGAATTTACTACTCAGTTTACACAATTCCTTAAAGAAATTAGTATTTCTAAGCTAACGTGTGCTGTCAACATCTTCTCATTATTCAAGAATTTGTGCCAGCTCCCAAAGAACTGAGGGCAAACTCCTGCAGCAAGAAGACGGCACGACCTGGAATCAGCCAGCCTTTGCTGATTACTCCTCTGAGTAAACAGTGGTGTTTCCAGCACTTCAGCTTGCTCTCAAGCTTCTCTCTTTGGCATACTACCCTATATTTAGGATAGAAGAGTGCAATGACAAGCATTGGGAAGAATGAATAAGTGGTCTACGATGTTCACTATACTGGCAGAGACTCTGTGAAGAAATCTACGAGTTAGGAGCTGCTAAAGTGAGGAATGAAATATATAAAGCTAAAGATGGGAGAGAAAGCATTTCACATAAAAAGTCAAATAACAATTTTGTGAAGAACATTATTCCCAAAACAAAATACACTAGTGGTCCATCATGCCATGGCAGTGGAAAGAAGACCCTGCCTGGAAGGGCTGAGAGAAGACAGGCGAATTCTTGGTCTTTTTAAACAAAAATATGATTTTAATCTCATTTTGGATACAGGTGAAGTACATCAGTGCCATTCAACATCATCCCAAGCTGAGAAGCCAAAAGCTCCAGGACCTCAGGGAATGCTTGCAAACCCTGCTGCCCTCTTACATCCCCCTACCCCAAGCAGCAGAGACCCAATGACACTCTAAAAGCACACACGGGAGGTTTGCAAGCTTCAAACGTGGGGCAAAATTTGCTAAATACACTGGAGCCCCGTGCAAGCTGCTTCAGAGCCTGTTGCTTCTGAGGAGCCTGGGAGGCCACGGGGAGCATCCCACATTCACACCTCAGAACTATTTACTCGCATGTATGCACAAGCTAGACTGAAGGTCTGTAGTGTCCGGAGCAGCCTCCGCCGAGAGCCGAAGGTCAGCCCTGGCAGCCGGCGGGACCCCGCAAAGCCCCGGCACCACTGCATGGGGAGCGCGCCCAGAGACACACCGGGACACCCACCGGGGCCCGGCCGGTCCCAGTGAGCGGGAAGAGCCGCCGGCCGGGCTCCTGCAGACCCGCCGGGCAGAGCTCGGGAGCACACACGGGCTCCACTGCGCGTCCAGGGACCAACCGACTGCCGCCACCCCCAGCACACCCCAGCCGCTCCCACCGCCCTACCGGCGGCTGCAGCGGAGCCCCACGCCTCGCCCGGCATAGCCCAACCCGGCCTGGCCGTACGCTACCCCTGCCCGGGCCCGCTCCGCCTCCCGCCCGCCGGCAGGGCAGGGCCCCGGCGCGAACCCCCGGGAGAGGCGCCCACCCAGGCCCCGGGGGGTCCCGGACGGCGCCCGAACTGCGGCCCCGGTGGGACTGGGCGGCGGGAAAGCAGCAAGGAGAAGGAGGGAGGAAAGAGCGGAACGACGCTGTAGCGGCGCCGGGACCGGACCCCACACGGGGCCCGAGCCGCCGCCCGCACCGGGCCCCGGCAGGCCGCGGAGGACGCCCCGGGCCGCGCTGAGCCGCTGCCCGCGCACCGGGAGGCCCGGGCCCGCCGCGCCTCTGCCTCAGGCCGCGCCACCGCTCCCGGCCCCGCACCCAGCCAGCCCGGCAGGCCAAGGGCAGTGCGGCCCGGCAGGTGCCGCCACCGGGGGCAGGCCAGGCCCCGCGCCCCGACCCCGGTTCCCGCGGAGCGCTCACCGTGCGTGGCCGGGCGCGGAGGCCGCTCCCCGGAGGCCGCTCCCCGCCGCCTCCAGCCGCCAGCGGCCCCGACGCACCGAGCGGGCGGCGCGGCGCGAGCGCGACCCCGCGCGGGCACGTACCTAGGGGAGGGGCGCGCGGCGCTTAGCAACCGGCGGCACGAGCGCGCCGCGGCCAATCGGCGGCCGCCGCCTGCGCACGCCCCGCCCACCTCTGGCCCCGCCCCACCTGGTGCGCGCGGTCCCGCCTTCCCTCTGCACGCCCCGCCCCTTTTGGCGTCTATCCAAGCCCCGCCCCGACACCAGACCACGCCCCCATAACAGACCACGCCTTCGTACCGTATGCCCCGCCCCCCGTGCCTTAGGCCCCGCCCCGCGGCCCACGTGCGTTCCCGCGCGGGCTGGCCCCGTTCCCGCGGGCAAATATTAGCTCGGGGCCGCCCGGCGCGGCAGCAGCGGGGGGACGCCGCCATGCAGCCCGTGCTGGGGGTCCTCGCCCTGGCCGCGGCCCTGGCCTCAGGTAGGGACCCGGGCCGAGTGCCGTGGCGCTGCCGTGGTGGCCGAGGGCGTGGGGCAGCGCGGGACCTAGGCAGGACGCGGGGCCAGGATAGGAGCCTGCAGGCCACTGCCCGGGCCTGCGGCACAGAGCGGCAGCAGGAACTAGAGGCCTGCGGCAGGTGCTGTGCAGGGACCCTCCTGCTCCGTGGAACGTGGGTCCATGGTCCTGTGCTCTGCGGGGCAGGATCCCGCGCTCCACAGGACAGAGTGGGGCTGGGATCCCACGCGCCGCAGGACGGAGGTCTCCTGCTCTGTGGGGTGGGATCCCACGCTCAGCAAAGCCTGTATGTCCGTGCTGTGCCTCCAAGTTCCTGCCACCCTCTGCAGGCCACCGTTCCCCACTCAATGACTTCCAGCGCCTGCGAGCCACCGAGCTGCTGGCAGTGCCTGCAGACCCACCGCTGCCGCCGCCGGAACAGGGCTCTGCAGAGCAGTGTGCCCGGCGCTGTGCCACCAGCCTGGCCTGCCGGTGAGTGGGACTGGGAGGGCCGGGACACCGGGGTCACTCCGTGCCGGGTGCCCACGTGTGTGCCCATCGGTCCTGCCCCATACGGGTCCATGCAAGGCTCCTCCTGTGCCTCCCAGGGCTTTCCACCATGACCGGCAGAGCCAGCTGTGCCAGCTGTTGCCCTGGACCCAGCACTCACCCCACATCCAGCTGCAGAAAAACATCCACTATGACCTGTACCAGAAGAAAGGTGGGCTGGTGCCACAGGTGAGCATGGGGACACCACAGGTTGGGCACAGGGCTCCTCACTGCTCGTGTGCTCTGCTCTCCCCAGTCTTCCTACGGGACTGCATCGTGGCCAATGGCTCCAGTTACCGTGGCACACGGGCCATGACAGAGAAGGGTCTGCACTGTCAGCACTGGCAAGCCACAACACCCCATGATCACAGGTGCCTCCATGTCCCCAGCTACTCCACAGCACCCACCAGTGGCCCCAGGCAGCTTAGGGGAACAGGGAATGGGCTGGGGGCAGCATGGTGGCAATAGGAACCGTGTGGGGGCAATGGGGACAGTGTAAGGGCAATGGCACTGCCCAGGGTAGCATAGCATTGGGCTGTGCCAACCGCAGGGCAAGGGGCTCCCCACAGCCCTTCTACCCCCTCTGCTGCCTGCAGGTTCCTACCATCACCCCACAATGGCCTAGAGGAGAATTACTGCCGCAATCCAGACCGGGATAAGCGGGGCCCATGGTGTTACACCGTTGACCCCAACATCCGACACCAGAGTTGTGGCATCAAGAAGTGTGAGGATGGTGAGTGCTGCATCCCGGGGGCTCCCTGTGGCCTATGGCCCCCACTCTGAGTGCCCCCTGGCTGTTGGCAGCCGTCTGCATGACCTGTAACGGGGAGGACTACCGCGGCACTGTGGACCACACCGAGTCAGGGACAGAGTGCCAGCGCTGGGACATGCAGCACCCACACAAGCACCCCTACCATCCCCACAAGTACCAGCTCCGGGCAGTGTGCAGCACTGGGCAGCATGCAGCCTCAGCCATGCCATGTGCTGGGGCACTGGGACCACCCTCAGCCGCTGCTCCTTGTC
Organism: Ara ararauna; assembly: GCA_028858755.1. Lineage (NCBI taxonomy): Eukaryota > Metazoa > Chordata > Aves > Psittaciformes > Psittacidae > Ara > Ara ararauna. The sequence goes on along the minus strand of CM054385.1, from coordinate 19,673,198 downwards.
TCTGCACCAGGTACCCTGACAAGGGGCTGGATGACAACTACTGCCGCAACCCCGACAGCTCGGAACAGCCCTGGTGCTACACCATCGACCCTGGGCGGGAGCGCGAGTACTGCCGCATCCGCCTGTGCAGTACGTCCCTGCTGGTGTCACCATGTGGCTAGGACTGGGGATCCCAGTGCTACTCTAACCCTGCCGCTCTGCTCCTCTCCGGCCATGCAAGCAGAGAAACGCCCGCGGCCCCTCAATGTCACCACCAGCTGCTTCAGGGGCAAAGGCGAAGGCTACCGGGGACGGGTGAACGTCACCGTGTCAGGGATCCCCTGCCAGCGCTGGGATGCCCAGGTGCCCCACCGGCACCACTTCACACCCGAGAAGTACCCCTGCAAGTAAGGGGATTGGGGGGATGCGCCTGGGGAGGGTGGCTGTGAGCAGCCCCCCTGGGTGTGTGGTTGGGGGGCACCCATGCAGCCCCTCCACCAGGGACCTGCAGGAGAACTACTGCCGCAACCCCGATGGCTCAGAGGCTCCGTGGTGCTTCACTGCCCGCTCCACCGTCCGCATTGCTTTCTGCTTCCACATCCGCCGCTGCCCTGACGAGCTGGGCGCCCAAGGTGAGCTGACCCCAGACACCCATCCCTGGGGTGCCTGCTGCGGGTGCCAGCCCTCCCTGCCTGTCTCCAGAGTGCTACCACGGCCATGGCGAGCACTACCGCGGTCATGTCAGCAAGACACGAAAAGGCATCACCTGCCAGCCATGGGCTGCCCAGACACCCCACGTGCCCCAGTGAGTATGCGAGGGAGCACGCTGTAGTCAGTGTGTGGGGACAGGGATGGACACAGGGTTGGGGATGGTGATGAGGATGGGTATATGGAGAAGAGGATGGTGATGGTGACAATGACTTGTTCGTGGCAGGATCTCACCTCTCACCCACCCTGAAGCACACCTGGAGGAGAACTACTGCCGCAACCCCGATAACGACAGCCACGGCCCGTGGTGCTACACCATGGACCCCCACACCCCTTTTGACTATTGTGCCATCAAGCCCTGCTGTGAGCCCCTGTCCACACCCCTGCAGAGCTAAGGGTGTCCCTGGTCACCCCCTAGGGTGGTTTTGGTCCGCCCAGGATGACTGGACCCTGCTGTAGTGCCACCCTGTGCTTTCTCTCCACAGCTGGCAGTGCAGTGCCCTCTGTCCTGGAGAATGCAGGTTGGGGTCCACAGGTGCCGGGTGAGTGCCATGAGGCAAGTGCCAGTGGCATGCCCCCATCCGACACCCGCTGTGCCCACAGACACTGTGGTGTTCAAGGAGTGTGGCCAGCGGGATGAGAGACTGCAGCTGAAAGGGCGCATCGTCGGTGGCCATCCTGGCAACTCGCCCTGGACTGTCAGCATCCGCAACCGGTGAGTGGCTCCCCAGCTCCCTGCCACACAGCCAGTGTCCTCCTGGAGCTGACCCCCATCTCCACAGGGCCGGTGTGCACTTCTGTGGGGGGTCCCTGGTGAAGGAGCAGTGGGTGATCAGCACACGACAGTGCTTCTCCTCCTGGTAAGGTTGGGGCTGGGGTGTGGGATGATGGGACCCCCCATGTCCTCACATCCACATCCTGCAGTGATGCCGACCTCACGGGCTACGAGGTGCACCTGGGGACGCTCTTCAAGGACCCTGGCCCTGGGGACCCGGACCTGCAGACCATCCCCATTACACGGATCGTCTGCGGCCCCTCCGAGTCCCAGCTGGTGATGCTGAAGCTGGCGAGGTGGGCATTGTGCCCCAGTCCCTCTGGTACCCCATGGCTGGCCAGGCTGGCACCACATCCCACTGTTCCTCTTGCTGCAGGCCCTCAACTCTGAACAGGCGCGTGGCCCTTATCTGCCTCCCGCCTGAGCGCTATATAGTGCCCGCGGGCACCATCTGCGAGATCGCCGGCTGGGGGGAGACCAGAGGTACCTGCCATAGGCAGCCCCTGAAACAGCATCCCCTGCCCAACACCTCCCCTGCCCACGCCATTCCCCTGCAACAGCATCCCCTGCCCACAGCATCGCAAAGTCCATGACATCCCCCTCCTTACAGCATCTCCCTTCCGTGGCATTTTCCTGCCTGTGCCAGCCTCCTGCCCATGGCATCATCCCTGTCCACAACACCCTCCTGCCCACTCCATTCTCCATCAACAACATCCCATGCCTGCAGTACTCCCTGTGAGGGCACTCCTGCAAACGCATTACCTTCTATGTTGTGTGCCCCCTGCCATGGTACCTTCCTGCCAGTGCCACCCCCATGCCATGGCACCCCCCTGTCTGTGCCGTCCCCACTGCCGTGGCATCCTGCAGTGGTGCCTCCCCTGCCCACAGGTACGGCGGACGGTGGTGTGCTGAATGTGGCGTGGCTGCCGGTGTTGGCCCATGGCGAGTGCAATGTGGCGCTGCGCGGACGCGTGAAGGACAGTGAGCTCTGCACAGCCCCGCTGCGTGCTGGTGTGGGGGCCTGCGAGGTGAGCTGCGCCAGGAGCGCTGCCTCAGGGAGTCCAGGGTGCTGGCAACGGGGTGATGCTACTGTCTGGGTGCCACAGGGAGATTACGGGGGGCCGCTGGCTTGCCTCACCGCCGACTGCTGGGTGCTGGAGGGGGTGATCACCCCATCCCGTGTCTGCGCCCGCACCGACCAGCCCGCCCTCTTCATCCGTGTGTCGCTCTATGTTGACTGGATCTACAAGGTGATGAAGATGGGCTGAGCCAGCTTGGCACAGCCTGGCACAGCCGCCACCATGCAATAAAGGCACAGCTGTGGACTCAGCTGTCAGCACTGCATAGGGTCTCACATTTATTTAAGACCAAACCTCAACTCACATCTCATCCTGCCTCCAGCTACACTCACTTCCTCCTCCTCTGGTGCTGGCATGGTCCCCGGCATCAGTGGTCACCCTTGGGGCTGGCACAGAGGCAGGGCCACTGTGGGTGCTGGGGGCTGTGCTGTCCTATCCTGTCCCATCAGGGCTGCCCCATGTGCTGAAGGAGCCACTGGGTGCAGTTCTTGAAGACATCAGCCTCCATCTCCACACCGGCTAGTGCATGGCCACCCTGCGGGTACCACAGCAGCCTGCAGGGCAGGATGGGATGGAATAGAGGGGCATGCTCAGCCAGCACCCCTGGGCTCCCTCCCTGCTCCATCCCCCTACTCCCCACTCACCACACAGGCACCCCTGTGGCCCGCAGCACCCAGTAGATCTCCAGCACCTGCATGGGGCTGACGCGCTGGTCCCGAGCACCCACACACAGCAGCACCGGTGTCTGCACCTGCAGCACACGCAGTGGTGGGTGCCTGACACCCTGCACCCTGCCTTCCACACCCATCCTGCCCTGCCTTACCCGTGCTGCCTAGGCAATGGGCGAGCGCAGCAGCATGGTGGCCACCTCCTTGGCACGTGGCACCCACTCAAAGGAGCAGGGCATCCCCAGGGAGGTGTAGCGCCTGTGGCACAGTGTGCTGGTGAGGTGGGTGCTGTGGGGACGTGGTGGGGCACAGTATGGCACAGGCGGCAGCACTCTCCAGTCAGGGATGTCGGAGGTCTCAAGCAGTGTGGGCAGGTTGGAAACGGGGCTGCGCAGGGCACAGGCTCTGTAGTGCTCTGGCTCGCAGGTGAGGAGGTGGAGGGCGATGAAGGCTCCGTGGGAACCAGCCAGCAGGGCCAGGCAGTGAGGATCCAGGGGCGTGCTGTGCAGCGCCTGCTCCACTGCCAGCTGTGGCCATGGGCACCCACCATCAGCACCTCACCATCAGCACCTCACCATCAGCATCCCCAGAGCAGACCCCCCCAACCAGCATCCCCACAGCCAAACTCATCATCAGCGTCCTCCCAGCAGACCCCACCTGCAGCAACCCCCCATCAGCACCCTCCGCCTCTCCATCCCAGCACCCCTCACCTGGGTGTCCGCCACGTCCTGCTCACCCACTTGGGACAGCAGGGAGTTGATGCTGGCCTGGCCGAAGCCCAGGAAGCCATGGTAGTTCACTGGGGAGATGGGGACCATGGGTACGGTGTCTCCAGTGAAGTGCAGTGGCCACATCACCAGACTCCCTGGCACTCACCCAGGAGCACAGCAAAGCCCAGCCAGCACAGCACAGCCATGCCTGGGTGCCAGCGGGCATCGAAGACATCATGGGGTCCACGTGGGGCCAGTGGGCATGTCACCCAGGTGCCACCAACACTGCCAGAGTGTCCCCACTGTCCCCTCACTCACCATGGGGACATACGACGAGAGGGTGCGGTGCCATGCCATCTGGTGGGCTCAGCAGCAGGGCCTCAAAAGCCTGGGTGCCTGGGAAGGGGTCCCGCTCAGAACCCCCCACCCCAGCACCCGTACCCTGGTACCCCCCATCCCGGGGATCCCTGGCACCCAGGCAGCACCCAGATACATCAGAGACCCCTGGGAGCTCACTGTGCACAGCTGGGCTCTGCCCATTGCAGGGGTGCTGGGCCATCAGGGTCTTCCAGCACCGCCACTACCTGGGGACACAGAGCGGCTGGCACTGGCACTGGGGCAGCTGTAACAGCCCCCACTGCAGGCCCAGTGCTCTGGTGCTGCCCCATGCCGTGCACAGATGTGCTATGCCATGCCTAGTTATACAGCTCTGTGCCATGCCGTGCTGCCCTTGGCCGTGCCATGCTGTATCTGGCCGTGGCATGCAATGTCAAGCTTTGCTGTTCCTTGCCACACTGTGCTGTGCAATGCCATGCTGTAGCTGGCTGTGCTTCACCACACTGTATTTTACTATGCCATGCACAGCTGGGCCAAGCCATGCCACGGCTTTGCCGTGTTATGCTATACTGGATCTGGCTATGCTGTGCCATGCCGTATCATGCAACGCCATTCAGGTTCTGCCTGTGCTGTGCCATGCCATGCTGTGCTGTGTAATACTATGCTGGGCTATGTCTGGCCATGCTTGGCTGTGTCATGCTGTGCTATGCCACACCATATGGAGCCCCACTGCGCTTTGCCATGCCATATCATGCAGTGCCAGGGCTCAGCTCACCAGGCTAGGGCAGTCGTGTGGTGCCGAACATGTGGCTATCAGCAGGTCCCACTGAAAGGTGAGCAGCTCCCAGCACCCTTCAGGTGACCCTAGGGACAGAGATCACATCAGGGCTTGCAGATGCTCACCTGGGCACTGTGGGCAACCAATACCATGTACCTGCCATCAGGTTGGTGACGGTGGCTGCCTCTGTGTCCACCAGCAGCAGGTCCTACGAGCAGCAGAACACAGGCAGCTGCATCACTGCGGGGCACAGGGACCACGTCCCCATCCCCACAGTCCCCAAGGCTTGCAGTGTGGCTGCGCTGCGGGGTGCCCAGCACGGCTCGCTGGCTGTCGGCCACCCAGCACTGCAGAGGCAGCACCTCCATGAACAGCCCGGCGAAGGCTGCAAGCAGGGCAGAGTGATAGCGAGCAGGACCATGGCCACCCAGTGTGGGGGGCTCCAAGCCCCCAGCAGCACTCAGCCCTGCCCACCGTGTAACACTCACCCTCCGTGGGCTCCTGCATCACATCGAGCACTGTCACCGTCTGCCTCATCTGCCAGGTGAGCTGCGGGGAGCCAGCAGTCAGGGATAGAATCGTAGAATGGTGTGGGTTGGAAAGGACCTTAAGATCATCCAGTTCCAACCCCCTGCCATGGGCAGGGACACATCCCACTATAAACCATGTCACTCAAGACTCCATTCAACCTGGCCTTGAACACCGCCAGTGATGGAGCATTCACCACCTCCTTGGGCAATATTTTCCATTGCCTCACCACCCTCACAGTAAAGAACTTCCTTATATCTAACCTAAACTGCCCCTGTTTAAGTTTGAACCCGTTACCCCTTGTCCTATCACTACAGTCCCTAATGAAGAGCCCCTCCCCAGCATCCCTATAGGCCCCCTTCAGATACTGGAAGGCTGCTATGAGGTCTCCATGCAGCCTTCTCTTCTCCAGGCTGAACAGCCCCAACTTTCTCAGCCTATCTTCATACGGGAGGTGCTCCAGTCCCCTGATCATCCTTGTGGCTTCAAGAGCCCCATGTCCTTCCTATGGACAGGCCCCACCAGCAAAACTGAGGCACGGGGGTCACCGTGAGGATCTGTGACGCCCAGGCTGGGTACGGCACCACCATGCTCACCATGCACAGGCACAGGCACTGCTGGTGCGGCCCCTCCACACCACCCTCCAGGTAGAACAGGCACCGGCCATCAGGGCTCAGCCTTGGGGAGAAGGCAGTTCTGTGCGAGGCAGGGGTTCAGCACCTCAGGGACGCAGGGACCCCCCTTCAGCCCCAGTGCTCACCTCAGCTCCCACTGCTCAGGTCCACGTGGAAAATCCCTGACCTGAAGAGGAGATGTGGGTCAGGATGGAGCTCCATGACCATGCTGAGCCCCATTGTGCCACCACAGCGTGGGCATCCCAGCCTGGTGCTGGGTGCTTGGTGGGACCCACCTCCTGTTAGAGCAGGCGTTCAGCCCCAGGCGGAAGGGCTCATGCCACCAGCCCACGAACATCATGCCATGGACACCAGGGGACCACAGGGCCTGTGTGACAGCCAGGCTTGTCCCACAGCCCCAGGCTGGTTCCCCCAGGGCTCCCCCTGCACCCCATCCTGACCTGGCTAGGGGAGAGGTGCTCCGGGACACCCTCCAGCACCGAGAGGCTGCTGCTCTCCAGGTCCAGGGCGCAGAGGACAGGCACGCTGTGGGTGCTCAGCGCCTCCTCCCAGTCCCCATGGTACACAAACTGCTCCTTGTCCTGTGGCAAAGACCCACGAGTCCCATGGTTGGCAACCCCAGACATGGAGCTCGGCATGGCATGCTTGTGGGGTGCACAGCATTCTCATAGTGTATGTGGGATGCTGATGAGACATGGGGATGCTCACAGTGTTCATGGCGCACTCACAAGCTGCCTACTATGGTCATGGGGTGCATGGTGTGCTCATGGTGTGCACAGCACTCTTGTGAGGTGCATGGCACATTCGTGGGGTTCACAGAGTGCTCCTGGGGCATGTGCCATGCTCACAGCATGCACAGCATACTCATAGGGTGCATGGCATTCTCATCGGGTACATGGCACGCCTGTGGGACACACAGCTTACTCATGGGGTACACAGCACCCACCTCCTCATCCTTGACCTCCTCCACCGGCCTGGCTGCTCCCGGCACATCCCAGGGGCAGGGTGCTCATCGCTGGGGTCAGCTTTTCTCAGCCACATAGAGCAGCTGCATCTCCGAGTGGGACCAGGCCAGGCAGGCAAAGGGCCCTGGCACAGTGAGAGGGTGCCAAAGACCAGCCTGGCACAGGCACAGCCGGGTACCAGGCAGGCAGAGGCCACTGGCCATGCCATCTTTGCCTGTGTTGTGGGCAGGGTTGTGGGAAAGGGGCCCTACCCTCCGTGTAGACCTCCCCATGCTTCCCCAGCGCTGTGAGGTGCACGCTGTGGCTGCGCCCGCTGCTGCCCCACACCTGAGGGAACGGGGGTCAGCACCAGCACCGTAACCATAGCACCCACTGCCCTGCACTGGCACTGTAGCCACACCGTTGAGACTGAAGCTGCTGTGACCGGGGCAACCCCGTTACCTCCAGCGGCTCATGGCCCTGCCACGGGCAGCGGCTGAGCACGGCGCGGTGTTGCCCGGGGGGCGAGTCCCGGCTCAGTAGCCTGAGGGTGAGAGGGAAGGAGGCTGCAGCGGGCACAGGCCACGCCACAGCACCAGCCACTGCCCCGTCCCGCAGCCTGCCTGTGCCGTACCGGCTGCTGACCTCGGCGCTGGGCGCTGCCGGGCTGACGGTGAGGCCACCGCTGCCTGTGCGGTGCAGGCTGCAGTGGCGGCTGAGCCGCAGGAGCCGGTGGCGGGGCACGTCGGGGCGACTGCACTCTGCGGGGAGGGAATGTCAGCACCCACTGCACCGCACCGCGCCGGGCCCGCGGGCCCACAGCCCCGGGGCGCCGAGCCCGCGACTGACCAGGGTAGAGCTGAAAGCTCTGCGCCCCTGCAGCGGCCCTGAGCGCTGCGCCCGTGACGGCCGGGAGCCGGCTCAGCTCCAGGGAGCAGGCGGTGGGGCCGCGGGCAGCCTGGACGGGGAAGGGGCAGAGCTCACCCCTCCGCCCATGCCCGCCCCCTGAATCGGGGCTGTGCCCTCCCATGCAGCCCCTCCTGAGCTCCCTTTGCCCACCTCTGTGCACAGCGGTGTCCCGGAGTGCGGAGAATAAGGCACGGACCCCGTTTCTGGTTAGCAAACGAAATCGTTTATTTCCCGAAGGTCCAGGGTCGATACAGGCTAAACGAAGTACCCGCGTGTATGAGCGGCTAATACAGTGGGTTAGCTGTCACCATCCACGTGGGTATTTTCACTTCTTCATTGGGTGATATCTTGCTCACTGGTTGCCTTGATTGGATGCCTGCTTCTCGCTGTTGTCCCCTCATTGGATACTGGTTCCTTGCTTCTTTCTTCTTGTCTTGCCGAACTTTCCCTGCAATACTCCCCTATGGTCTCAAAACTTTCCCAGCAACATTCCTCTGCTATCTCAAAGCTCTCCCAGCAGCATATCTAGCTCAGAAATCCTTCACATCAACGTCCTTTACACCCACATCTCTCTTTTTGTTTTTCTAAAGGCATAACCTTCTTTAACATATTATCCCACATATCTTGCACACAATTTAGTAGATAGGGAACAAAAAACCTAATACAAAGGAAAATATCAGTACAAGAAGTAAAGTTTTACATTTCTACTGTTTTATCCGTCTTGTAAGTGATACAGTAATGATGCTACTATTAGACCGAGGTATCTCTACTAAACATGCATGAAATGGCTGTGCTGCTAACTATGCTGAATTACAGAGTTGTTTGACTCAGTGTTCTAGCGAAGTTCACCCATATGTTGGAGCTATTCCAGGGTATCAGTTTAATTGTTGACATCTATGTGTTGGTGATTACCCCTGGATTCTGCATCCGTAACCGCAGGATGGTTCAAAACAGGCCGCACCAGCCATGCAGGTACCCACCAAAGACCGTGATCTGTGGAGACACAAGCATACCATTGCCCCCAAGTCATCAGTGGATACGGTCCTGCTCAGCAAAGCGTTTGTGGTGATTTTACCCAAACCTTTGGTTGATGAGTCCCTATGGGATTAGGCAAAATTTGGCTGTGTGACAGGATATGTATGGTCTCATTTCCCTCTCCAATTGTCAAGAAGTTTAATACATAAATTGTTTTATATAGTCGTGCCTGTGGCGATTCTCCCTTCATTCCCCCTTTTTGTTTTTCTAATAACATTTTTAGTGTTTGGTGACATCGTTCAACAATGGCTTGTCTTGGTTAAGGGGAGATAAATAGCGTCTGGCTCGTGTCCTGTTAATTCTGTCATTCTCTGCCAGCCACGACACCCTATATGTGCTATCGGTTCACAAATAGTAACTATGGTTTTAGAGAATTGGTATGGTAAAAAGATCGATTCTAAGACACGTAGTGGATCCTTTTTCCTTGAACCCCATTGACCTATTAATCCTTTGAGGAATCTAGGCCCTTGGATAACATACAGAGTAACTGGGAGCTGGTAATCTATCCTTCAGCTTGTCAATTGGTTAAAGCCCTGTTAACTTGTTCAATAGCGTACTCAGCCTCCGGAGTTAACTGTCAGGGCGAGTTGAGGGCAGGTTCTCCCTTCAATAGTTCAAATAGAGGTTGAAGGGTATCATTGTTGTCATGGGTTCAGCAGCAGCAGTCATTTTTCCCCTTCTTGGTAGCTGGTGTAGCGCTGTGTTTTTGATTTTGGGCCTGGGAGCAGCACTGATAACACCAGTGTTTCGGTTACTGCTTAGTGATGTTTTGGTCTGGCCAAGGACTTTCTGAGTTTCATGCTCTGCCAGGGAGGAGGGGAAGCCGGGAGGAAGCAGAGACAGGACACCTGACCCAAACTGACCAAAGAGGTATTCCATACCACAGCACGTCATGCCCAGGATGGAGAGCAGAGAGCAGAGACCCGGAAGGGTGGTGGTGCACTGCGTGGTCGGGCTTGGTTTTAGGTGGTGAGAAATTGTATTCTTTCCTTGTATTTCTCTTGTCATTATTATTATTGGTGGTAGCAGTAGTGATTTGTGTTATACTTTAGTTACTAAACTGTTCTTATCTCAACCTGTGGGAGTTGCATTCTTTTTGATTCTCCTTCCCATCCCTCCGGGAGTGGGGGGAAGAAAGAGAGGGGGAAGCGAGGGAGAGAACGGGCTGGGTGAGTTAGGCTTAAACCACGACAATTTTCTATACCTAAAAGGATTCGTACCCAATTTATAGCGCCAGTTAATTTCTGTACATCTTTTAGGGTGTTAACTTTGACATCAGTCTTTAGCAGTTGCGGCGCTACAGTCTGCTGGAGGATTTTCCATCCCAAATATTTCCATGGGGGTTGTTGTTGTGCCTTTTCAGGAGCAATAACTAACCCATGCTTTTCAAGGCAAGATTTAGTGCTGGAGTCAATTTCTATAAGTTTCTGTGGTTCCTGACAGGCTAACAAAATGTCATCCATATAATGATAGCAAATAGCTGTTGGATATGTCTTTCTTACCTCTGATAATGCCTTAGCCACATATAACTGACATATTGTCGGACTGTTTTTCATACCCTGTGGTAATACAGTCCAATGATAACGCTCTGCTGGTCCCTGATGGTTAACAGAGGGAAAAGAAAAAGCAAACCGTGGAGCATCTTCAGGGTGTACGGGAATAGTGAAAAAACAATCTTTGAGATCCATAAGGACAATGTTTCCACTCTTTGGTACCATGGCTGGGGGAGGTAAACCTGGCTGTGTGGCTCCCATGTCCTCCATGACATTATTAATTGCGCGGAGGTCACGTAAAAGACGCCATTTCCCTGATTTTTTCTTAATTACAAATACCGGCATGTTCCAGGGACTTGGGGTCAGAACCAAGTGTCCCAACTTCAATTGTTCTGCTACCAATTTTGTTAAGGCATGGGTTTTTTCCAAGTTTAGGAGCCATTGATCAACCCACACTGATTTTTCTGTCAGCCACTTTAGTCTCATTGGAACATTCTCATCAATGACCCCAGTTAAAAAGGCGGTGTTGCTATCGAGACTCCCCACATGCTTAAGACATCCCTTCCCAAAAGGTTAAAAGGAAAGTTCACTATATATGGGCGGAGGTTCGCAGTACGCCCCTCAGGATCTATTATCTGAATAACGGATGCACTCTGACGTGATATTGATGTTCCTCCTATTCCTGTTAGATCCGTTGCTGATGAAATTGTCTTCCAATTTGATGGCCAAAAGGAGGCGCCGATGACTGTAACAACTGCGCCAGGGCCCAGTAGGCCTTGAAGTTTGATAGCGCTGGGTTTGTGCTGGGGGTTTCGCGCTTCACATTCAATGGTTGGCCGCTGTTTTGTTAATGATTGTGTCCAAAAAATGTGTGGCTTACCAGTAGACCCAAAGCCACCCGTTCCTCTGAGCATGTTTTCCTCCGAGAGAGCATTCACTGTACGTGCATGGAATAAGACAAGTTGGCATATACGTTCTCCCACGGGGACTGTTACAGGTGGGGATGGGTTCCAGACCATTGCTTGTAATTGTCCTTCAAAGTCAGCATCAATTACCCCAGGCAAAGCAAAAAGACCCTGTAAGGTGACACTAGAGCGGCCCAGTAATAAAGCACTAAGTCCATTACCCAACGGACCTTTCAGTGCCGGCGGCACCTTTTGCACTTTGGGGTCTGCTATCTTCAATTCTGTCGCTGTGGGGACATCCACTCCGGCACTTCCAGGGGTGAAGGAGCGGAGACACGCCAGACCCGTCTTGTTGGCGAATTGGGATTGTGTGGGGCGGAGACTCCTTGTGTCTGCGCGCGGCTCTGCGACGCGCTCCGCCTCCTGTTTCCTGAAGCCGGAACTGGTTCCCGTTCGATGTTGCACTTTGACCGTCGGTGCTTAAAACAGTGCTGCCCGTTTTTGCAACGTGGACAAGGGTTCAGCTCGCCAGCTTGGCTCGCTTGAGGGCAGTCACGCTTAGAGTGGCCGAGTTTGCCGTGCTTGAAGCGCAGCCGCTGTGTGGTCTGCAGAGCTGCGGCTAAATGCCCCGCTAGCCTTTCGTTACCGTGGTCTATTGAGCCAACATGGTTACATGCTTCAATCGTATCGCTCAAAGTAGGATTTTTTAGCATACGCAACACCTTCTGACAGTCCGGGTTTGCATTCTCTATTGCTAGTTTCAATAATAAGGCACCTTTGGCAGCATCATTCTCCACTTGCTTATCGACAGCTGTCTGCAAACGATCAATGAATGGCATATATGGCTCGTCTTTTGCCTGTCCGATGCCCATGAACGCCTGTACGGATTTCCCAATATCCAGCACTTTAAGCATTGCCTTAAGCGCTAGTTCTGCCGACTGGCATAAAATCTCTGGGGCTAGCCGAGCTTGTAGCTGCGGTGTTAACAGGAGGATCCCCCATTAATTGCTGGATTCCAGCCCCCAAGAGAGGGTCCCCCGGGTTCCGGCCGAGATTATCAATCGCTGCTAGATTGCATTGCCCCCGCCAATATGACAAAAATACCGCTTTCTGGGTGGGGGTGAGCAGCAGTTCGATAAGGGCTTTGATATCAAACAGAGTCAAAAGCTTGCCCTGTAACGCAGTCTGTAAAAGGCTCCTTGTACATGGTGAGGCTAGCCCGTACTGCAATACAGTCTTTCTCAGTTCTTTAATCACTTCCCATCCCATCGGTTCCCACTCATTCCGTCCATTATTTCGTATTGTTACAGGAAACGCCACATCAAAATGCCCCCTGTCCACTGCAGCTTCATGTTGCAATTTTTGCCACCGTTTACGAGGGTCGTAATCTTCTCCACCCCGAACGGCTATGGGGAGTACCAAATGGGGGGAAGGGCTGCTGTGGGGAGGTTGCGGTGGGGGGGATCAGCACCATGTCCGCTAGTGATGGCGCAGATGGCACCGGAGGGGCAGCGGCAGTAGGCTTGTTATGATGGTTAGCGGCTGCGCCCCGCGATGGGCTCTGCAGCTTGCTAAGAGCCTCATAGAGTAAGCGCCATGTTAACAGGTGAAAAACAATCTCATCCGCCCTGGATGCAGCCTCCCAAAGAGTCTCTTCACCCGAGTCCCACTGCTCCAGCTGTAGCGCCGTCTGAGAATCGACAGCAAATCCCCGCTCCTTAAGCCATGCAAGCAGGGCACGAATAGCCTTTTCATCGTACGTAATGCCCTGTTGCTTTAAAACGTACATTAGCAAAGAAACAATAGTCTCTTCTTCCGCAGACGTATGCAATCCCATCTTCCTGACCGCTCACCCTTTTCAAAGGTGCATATTCTCCCGGGAGTACAGCTCTCTGGTCTGCTGTCTAACTTGTTCGGTCAGCTTCTCCACTGGGGCTCTTCATCTGCCTTTAAAGTCCCTGTTCAGGTGCCATTTGTGGAGAATAAGGCATGGACCCCGTTTCTGGTTAGCGAATGAAATCGTTTATTTCCCGAAGGTCCAGGGTCGATACAGGCTAAACGAAGTACCCGCGTGTATGAGCGGCTAATACAGTGGGTTAGCTGTCACCGGCCACGTGGGTATTTTCACTTCTTCATTGGGTGATATCTTGCTCACTGGTTGCCTTGATTGGATGCCTGCTTCTCGCTGTTGTCCCCTCATTGGATACTGGTTCCTCGCTTCTTTCTTCCTTCTTATGCTGCCAAACTTTCCCTGCAATACTCCCAAAACTTTCCCAGCAACATTCCTCTGCTATCTCAAAGCTCTCCCAGCAGCTCATCTAGCTCAGAAATCCTTCACATCAAGGTCCTTTACACCCACACCGGAGGCCATGGGACTGTGCTTTGTTGTGCTCTGCTGCTGGTGCAGCCACTCAGCCAGGGCAGGCTGCCAGGGCGTGTGCAACAGCCTGGAGCGCAGGGCCTGGCAGGTGCCAGCCGTGCTCAGGCAGCCGGGCAGGGTTCACCCTGTGCTGTGGCACACCACTGACCTGCGCAGGACAAAGGCCCAGTAGCTGTGAGCTCCCAGGGCACAGGAATCAGAGGTAACACCAACACCACCACCATCAGAGACACCAGGCTGCTGAGCTACACCGTTTACTGGGGGTGATGGGGGTGACATGGTGATGGCTGTTAGCACCACAGGTGCTTGGACAGCCACAGCGCTATGTTCATGAAGCCGTCAGCTTCGGCCTCGATGCCAGCCAGCGCGTGGCTGTTCCCTGGGTACCAGAGCAGCCTGCAGGGGAGACGGGGGTTATTGCTGTGCCCACACCCCCCTGCCCAGGCACCCTGCGCCGCACTCACCGTGTGGGGACACCCCGGGCCTTGAGGGCACGGTAATACTCCAGCCCCTGCTTGGGAGGCACGCGCCGGTCGTCCTCCCCAAGCAACAGCAGCACAGGGGCACGGACCTGTGGGAGCGGCACAGCCTCAGCACAGGCTCTGCTGCCAGGGGTGGGGACAGGGATGGTGATGTACCTGGTTCACATAGCGCATGGGGGACTTGTGCAGCATCTCTGTCCACTGGGCTGGGTCTGGGAGCGCATCGGGTGCATAGGGCAGCCCCGTCTCCGTCAGGCACCTGTGGGTGAGAGGGAGGGGGACGCGTGCAGGGCTGGGGTGCAGGGAGGTGAGGGCGGTTGATACTCACCAGTCAGGGATGTCGGTGGTGCCCACCATGGAGGCAATGTTCACCACGGGGTTGCGGACCACGCAGACATGGTAGGTGTCGGGGAACTGGCCAAGGAGGTGGCACGCCAGGAAGCCTCCATGGGAGCCACCCACCAGTGCCACCCGGCTGGCGTCCAGCGGCTCCTCCTGCAGCACCCGCTCCACACAGAGCTGTCACCACGGGGGATACCGGTGAGGCAGGCAGCCCTGCTTCCCCTCCTCAGGACACCCTGGGAGCTCAGGGTACTGCAGGACTGTATTGTCAGGGCCATACCTGCACATCACGTACATCCTGCGTGCCCACGTTGCCTGGCAGCGAGGCCACACTGTCCTGGCCAAAGCCCAGTGAGCCGCGGTAATTCACTGGGATGGGAGCGGGGCAGCGTCAGAGCCTTTCCTCTCCCTGTCCTGGGCACACCGTGGGTGCTGTGACACCCAGCAGTGCCCCAGAGGCCTTGCGTCACTCACCCAGTAGCACGGCAAAGCCCAGGCGGCACAGCGCCGCCGGGTACAGCATCCACCCAGCCGTGAAGACGGAGTGGGGACCCCCTGCAAAAGGCAGAGGCAAAGAGGGGTGACACTGCGTGGCCAGGGCAGGGAGCGGAGCAGAGCAGGGCAGGGGCAAGCTATTACCATGGGGCATCACAACCAGGGGCGGTTTCTGAGCAGCAGGGCCCTCACTTGGTCGCAGCAAGATGGCATCAAAGTCCAGGCCCGCTGTGGAGGCAGGGTGAGGGGCGTCAGGCCTCGGCAGGGGTGGTGAAGCCCAACCTGGCCCCACAGTACTCACCATACTGGGGGTTCTCCTGCTCTGGCGGAGGCTGCAAGGTGCGGATACCCCAGCTGATACTGGGCACAGGGGATGCATCCTGCAGGCAGACCCACCGTACCTGCGCCTCCTGGCCAGCCTCGGGCAGCATGGCCACTTTCTGCATGTGAGAAGGTGAGTGTCAGCACTGAGGGGCTGGTGGGCACTGAGGAGGGAGGGAGACATCACCTTACCAGCGTTGGGGGGCAGCTAGGGGTGGAGAAGCTGGCCACCAAGATGTTCTGGTCAATGGTGAGGACAGACCAGCATCCCTGGGGGGCATCTGGGGAGGAGAGGGGATCAGGCCTGCAGACGTGACTACCTACCCTGCTCCAGCACTGGCATGGCCCTGCTGGCACGCCACTCACCAGCAGTCAGTGAGGTTGTGGTGCCTGTCACCGTGTCCACCACGAACACGTCCTAGGAGCACAAGGGCAGAGTCCAACAGAGCTCTGACGTGTCTCAGCTCCCCTGTGCCCCACAGTGCCATCCCAGCACAGCAGCCCTCACCTGCTGACTGCGCTGGACCGTATCCAGCACTATCCTGCGGCTGTCGGCTGCCCAGCACAGCCCTGGCAGCATGCTGTAGATACCCGGAAAAGCACCTGCAATGTGAGTGGTGGTGCTCAGCACCCCTCTGTGAACCCCCCCAAACACCCTCAGGGCTGTACTCACCCCACACTTGCCGCGGCACCACCTCCAGCACTGTGCTGGTCTCTTCAGTGTACCAGTCGTACTGCAGGAGACACAGCACAGGGCGAGTGTTGTCCCCACTGGAGCCTTAGAAGGGGGTCACACCGCCCTGCTGCCAGCCCTCATTGCAGCACAGGCAGCCCACCGGTGTACCCCCAGTGCCGCTCACCATGCGGAGCCGGCTGCACTGCTGGTGGGGGCCCATGGCATCGTTCTCAAGGTAGATGATGCGGCAGTGGTCAGGGCTGAGCCGGGGGGACCACACAGCCTTGGTGTCCTCGGAGAGCAGCTCTGCACGGGCATGAGGACACGGTGAGGGGCTGCTCAGAGCCGGGGAATTTGCGGAATTGGAGTACGCACTGCTCACCACAACTCCCGCCTGTCAGGTCCACGTAGAATAGCGCTGATCTGTTGGCAGAGTCGGATGTCACCATGGGGCCGGGGGACCCGGCTGTGGGGCAGGGTCCCCCCTGGGGGCTCACCGGCGGTTGGTGCAGTGCCGCAGTCCCAGGCGGAAGGGCTCATGCCACCAGCCCACGAACACCACACCGGTATCATCCGGACACCAGAAAGCCTGTGGGGAGAGGAGAATGAGAAGCTTGCCCTGCCAGTGGCTCCCAAAACCCCCCTTCCTGCGGGTTCCCCATCCTGACCTGGCCAGGAGAGAGGTGATCCGGGATGCCCTCCAGCACCGAGATGCTGCTGCCCTCAATGTCCAGGACGCAGAGGACGGGCACGCTGTGGGTGCTGAGCATTTCCCCCCAGTCCTCATGGTACACGAACTGCTCGCCCTGCCGCACAGCCCCGTCAGCCCCATCATCATCCCACTCATCACGGTCTGCATCAGAGTGGAGGAACCCCACCTTGAGAGGTTCATCCTCCTTCTTTGGCTGCTCCACGTCCTCATCCGAGACACGCAGCTCTTTTCTCTGGAAGAAGGACTCAGCCTTGGGACGCTTCTTCTCCGCCACGTAGAGCAGATGGGTCTCTGAGTGTGACCAAGCCAGGCAGCCGAACTCATCTGCAGAGGTGGGTCAGGCACCAGTCACCCCGTCCCCCCGGCCTCCACATCCCCCAGACCCTCACCATCATCATAGACACTGCCGTGCTTGTCCAGCGCCGTCAGGTCAATGCTCTTCACTTTGCGGTTCTGATCCCAGACCTGGGGGCAGAGATATGGAGCAGCACCAAGCTGCAGCGTGGATCCATCCCCAAGCCCACCGAGCATCCAGCCCCGCTCCAATCCCCCTCTCACCTCCAGGAACTGCTTCTCCTTCTTCTCCTTGCTGGAGACCTTGCGCAGAACAGCCTTCAGGGCCCTGCTGGGGGACTCCCGGCTCAGCAGCCTGTGGGAGTGTGGGCACCCATCAGCCCCCTGCCATCAGCACCCCGAGGGGAAGCCAGCGAAGGGGGATGGGACGAGACTCACTCGCCCTTGATCTCAGAGCAGGTGCCTGTGGGTCCCGAGCAGACGATGGAGGCCCCGTCATGGAAGATGAGGTACTGGCGGCAGAACCTGATGTTCTCCGCCCGCGCCAGGTCCCGCTGCAACCACTCTGTGAGGAGTGGGGTGAGTTCACCGGCCGCAGCCCCGGCAGGCAGGCAGGGACCCCCCGGACCCCCACCCCATCCCCGTACCGGTGCTGAGGCTGCAGTACTTGCCCCCATACTGGGTGGTGACATCAGGGCCGAGGCTGGCGGTGCTGAGCACCGGGTGCCCACTCAGCTCCCGGTACAGCTCCACCACCTCCTCCGCGACCAGGGGGACCTGCGGGACACGACAGGGTGGCTGAGGGGCATGGGGCAGGGCGGCGAGGACCAGGGGATGGTGGGGTGCAGGAGGGTGCGCGGTGGGAACAGGAAGGTCCTGGGGCACTGGCTGGGGCGCTGGGGCAGTTGCTTGGGTACACGGGGGGATTAGGATGGCACTGGGGGCACTTACTGGGGCATGGGGGGGTAGGAGGGTGGAGGGGCAGTGCCCGGGGTGCGGGCAGCACTGGGGAGCAGAGCCGGGCTGTAGCCAGGGCACCGGTGGGTGCCGGGTACCGCGGGCAGTGCCCGGGGGTGCAGCTCGGGCGGTCCCCGGAGGCTCGGGAGCGGGGCCGGGGGGGGGGAGGGGGGGCAGAGGGGCCGCGCGAGCTCCCGCGCAGTGACGTCACGCGCCCCCGCTGTTCCCCCCCCCCCCCCCCAGCCCCTCACCCGTGGCTCCATGGCGCGGCGGCGGAGCGGCGGCGGGGCAGGCGCCAGCCCGGCACTTCCGGGATAGAGGGGCGGGACCCGCGGGCTGCGGCACCTCCTATTGGCTATGGCGCGGGCCCCACCGCCCGCGTTGGCGCGCCCCCTGGCGGGCACGCGCTGCGCTGCCGCCGCCGCGGGTCCCTCGGTTCGGGGCCGCGCTTGGCCCCGGCGGCCGCTCCCGCCCCAGGGGCACCCGTGCACCGCGGGCCTCCGCTGGAGCCCGCTGGGCCGCCAGCAGCGGCTGCCCCGGCGGGCGGCTCCAGCTCTGAGTGTCGCCCCGGGTGCCCTTGGCACCCACCGGGACCCCCAGCCCGCCGGTGCCGGGCACCGACCAGGCCCGCAGCAGTCCCAGCCCGGCCGATGTCCGGGCCCCCCCCCACTCCCCGCAGGCAGGAATCGGGGCCAGTTGGTGGTTTGTGTCAAGTCCTTTTTATTCTGTTCCCACAGAAACACCTGGTGAGGGGGCAGCTTCTGGGAGGGAGTCACGACACAGCGGCGGGGCGGCACGGCACGGTACGGCACGGCACGGCACGGGGTCACTACGGGCGGCACAGAGCACAGCAGACACGCACACCGTCACAATGTTCAGAGGGAGCGCACCCGGCATCGCGCCTACTGCTACCAACGGCGCCCGGCCCTTCGCACCCTCCGGCCCCCCAGCCCGGCCAGCAGACGGCCACGGTGCAGCCTGGGGGCCCGGCGGGGCGAGACGCGTGCCCCCAGTCCCGGTGGACACCAAGGCGAGGTGGCGGGTGTGCTGGGGCGGTGGGACGGCCACGCCAGGGGTCTCAGTCCCGCGGGCGATTTACACACTGTACAAGTATTTACAGCGCGAGGGGCAGCGGGGCCCGGAGGAGAAACCCACTTGTCATCAATGGGTGCTTGCAGGCTTGGGGCCGTCCTCCGTACCCCCACGAGAACGCCACGCTCCCTCTGGTCCCACAGCTGCTGGCCTCTTCCCCAGCCTTGGGTGCAGGCAGAGCCCCCACGAGGGACCTGCCGCAGAGCGTGGGCATCCCCCAGGAACTGGGCCCTTGATAACAAGTGCATAAATCTGCAAAGAGCTTTCAGTACAGCGATGGACTGATGGAAAAGAGAAAAAGAAAAGTCCAGGCAAAGAACAGCAAGCACCGAAAGGCGGGTGGAACCGTGCAGAGAAGTAGCAAGCCATGCTCTACGACGGGACAGACGGTCACGGGCGCTAGGGCTGCCCTTTGGCAAAGTGGCCCTCCGTGGGTCGAACATGCCACGAATTCATACGCACGGGTGGTTGGTAAAGAGTAAGTTCTCAGGTCGCTCGGCTGCACGCTTTGCGATGAAACCCTTTAGGCGCGACATTAAACCGATTAGCTATTCACAGGTCTTGTTCTGGAGTCGTGTTATTTCGTTGCATAGAACATCAGGCGGGTGAGCGGGGGGCACTGGTGGGTGCTGCCGGCATGGGGAGGCAGCAGGGCGCAGGCGAGCCTCCTCCTTGCCTGCCAGCTGCTCCCCATCCCCAAGGAACCCCCTCCTGGCAGGGCGAGTGAGCTTTGGCCACCGGCCGCCGCATTGGCTGTCCCCACGAAATGGCTTGAGAAGGACTTGGATTGCACAGTAAGAGGAAGATACTGCCGGAGGCAAAGCTCTCCTGATCTTGTTCCACGGGATTTGTGCTCATTTGTAGCCTCCTGCACTCTATTGCTTCTACAGACAACAGCCCGTGTGCTAACTCAAAGCACAAAGCAAAGAGGGAAGAGGATTTGGTACAAAGTTTAGAAAACAAAACCAAAAACCAAAACCAAATGAACTCAAAGAAACTGAGAAAAGAAAGGATCCCTCCCCAACGACGCCCCGTGCCCTCCCCAGGGTGGATGAGGTATACACAGAAATCAAAGTGGGATGATTAAGGCTGTTCTTGAAAGAAAAGGGGTGCCCTGCGGTGGGCGCGCTGGCTGTGTGGCGAGGGCGAGCGCGGCCCTTTCAATGCTTCCAATGGCTTCGGGGCGGCACTGAGTGCCAGGACATGTGCCCAGCCGGCGGCTGCGGCAGCAAAGGCCGGCCGCGCCACCTGTCAGAGTCCTATGGCCTCGTATTTCGGTAGTGAAACAGTGTTAGGTCCTAGCTGACGCGCTCTGGGGGCTCCCCAGTGGGGCCAGGAGCGAGCCACAGTGCAGGGGCCGCGGGGACACCCTGGTGGGGCGGACGGGGTCGGGAAGGAGGAATGGCGCACATGGCACCCAGCCCTCGGCTCACGGAGGGGGAAAAACCTATGAAGAGGCCAGAGCTGGAGTTCGGAGGGAGCAACTCTGCGTATAATCTTGAGAAAGGGCCACGGCCCACCTACGGGGCCTGACCCGATGCTCTGGATCAGGCCTGTCCTCTTGGGGCGGCTGTTGGGGCTTTGCCACGTGCGCACCAGAGCTGCTCGCCAGGCATGGGGGGCACCCGCCCCGGGGTGTCCGCTGGGGCCCCGCTTGGCCGCCGTTTGGTCCAGCATCCAGGGATTGCCCCGCTTTCAAAAGCTTGCAAGAGACACAGAGAGAGGCGTTAGCACGAGCAGTGATGCCCCCGTGGAAGGGACCCAAGCACATGGGCCATGGCAAGCCAAGTGGTGCTGCTGGCAGAGCAGCTGCTGCCACCCCCGCGCTGGACGGGCTCCCGGAGCAGAGCTCAGGCTGCCCAAACCTTCCCTACAAACCCAGGGTCTGCACCAGCATCCACGTGGCATTGGCTCACACAGCACTGATGAGACTGGGGAACAAGGCGAAGCCCCCACGTGTCAGCTTGGGGCCGGCGCTTCGGGATGAAGATGGGGATGAGTGGCCCAGTGTGAAGGGGATGGGGCTGCACCATGTCCTCCTCACCCTGGAGGCAGGGCTTGGCATGTGCCAGTGGGGACAGAGGTGCCATGGGAGCCTCAGGGATGAATGGAGGAGGGGACTGGTGCAATGGAGGGAACTTGTGTGTGCAGGTGCCCCGGACACTCACTGTTATACTCAGAGTCTGGCGCTGTGTGCTGAATTTGGTGGCTTCTTCATAGGTTTTTCCACTGCAACGACTCGATCTCCACTCACTTCCCAAACTCCTGCAGCGGGAGGGAACAGCAGGGCGTCAGGCCTGGCCAGGGCATTGAGAGCCCGCGGCGCAGCGCCCGGTACGGCTGCACTCACCTTGTGCCGTTCTCTCACCAGAACGAAGTGAACTTCTTGCCAAAAGCCGACACCGCTGTGGGGAAGCCGGGAGAGGTGTCAGCATGGCGCAGACGCCCTGGCCCCCACCTCCCCGGATACCTAACTGCAGGAGCACCGTGGCCACCCCCAAGGTGCCCGACTGAGTGTTGGTGCAGGAGAGCACCACCGTGCCATCCCCATCCCCACCCCCTGGTGCAGCCCTCACCTTCAGTCAATTTGCCTGCTTGTTCCGCTGCCCCCCCCGGCAGGATTTTGGAGAAGACACTCTCTCCTTCCGCCCCAGGCTGCCCCATGGTTGTGCTGGCAGGACCACGCGGCCCGGCTGCCCTCGGACCGGCCTTGACATCTGCCAGGGGACAAATGAAGCCACCATTAGCAGGGGATGGCCATGGGAGCTCAGCTGAGCCTCAGGGGTGCCAGGCAGCCAGTGTGGGGGTGAATGGCACTGTGCTGCCAGACCTACTGACCTGCTGCTCCCAGAGGCTGTGATGTGGGCGCTCTCCCCGGCTGCTGTGGCACTTTTGCTGCAGGTTTGGACGCGTCCGTCTGCTCTGGTTTTGGCTGGAACAGGGAAAACAACTCTCAGAGAGCATCCTCTAGGGGTGGCCTGGGCAGGGGGGGCGACACCAAAAACCCCGAACACTGCTCCACAGCCCCAAAAGAGCCAGCAAGGGATCTAAGGCATGGGGATGGCCTTCCTGGGTCCCCTCAAAGGGATGGCTGCCTTTGTGGCACACGGGGTGGCTTTAGGGGGCACATGGGTGGAATACATCTTGCCCCATGGCTCCCATCCCTAAACCCTTCCCCTGCCAGCCCTTCCCCATGGCAGAGCTGTGTGGCCAGGACACAGCTGAGCCTATACTTACAGCTGGTGCTGGGTGCCCTCCTGGCTGTGCATGGACTGTGGCCGGCGCTTTCCCCACAGCCTGGGCTGGTCCCGGCTGCTGCTGCTGTGGAGGCCGGGCCGATGGGGGTCCCTGCATCCTGCCCCTCGCCTCGGGCTGTGCTGAGCCCGCAGGCTGGGCTGCCTGCCGTGCCGCCGGCTGCTGCCGCGCTGCCTGCTGCCCTGCCTGCTGCTGTCTGCTCGCCGGCTGCTGCGTGTGCGTGAGCGGCTCCTGCTTCGGCGCTGGGGTGGCTGGCCCGTGTGGCTGGGGAGGCTTCTGCGCCTTGGGGGTCTCAGCGCCGTGGTGGTGAGCAGTGGGGCGGGACGATGGGGTGTACTCAGCAGAGCTGGGGCCGTAGGGAGCGGGCGCACGGGGCTCAGGCTGCTGCGCCTTCTTGGTGGCAGCCGGTGGCCCGTGGCCTCGGGGCTCATGGCGGCCGGGCTCTCGCGGGTGCTGCTTGGCCGAGCGGCGCGGGGGCTCATCGCCGGCGTGCCGGGAGCTGCCAGCATGGCGATCATACTCCCTGTGGTGCCGGTGCTCGCGGTGCTGCGGGTAGTCATCGTGCTGCCATGGGTCCTCGTCGAGGGGCTCGTCGTAGTCATGGTAGGTGTGCTTAACCGGGGGTCTCTTCTGCGAGGAAGAGTGGCCACCATAGTGCCTGACCCGCTCCACGCGTGCCTCCCTGGGCTTATCAAACCAGTCTGTCTCCTCCTGACCCAAATGATAGGCTTCAGAAACCAGAAACAAACCACAGTCAATGTCTCGGTCAAGGCTGCCCGGGTGGAAGCCATGCAATGATGAGGGAGAGGCAAGCAGCGGGCACACGTGCAGGGGACAGCCCGTGCCGGTGGGGATGGGACACGGCACGGCAGGGCACGGTGTGGGACCAGCTAACACCGAACACCCAGGGCAAGGGGAGGAAGGCACATGTCAAGCAAACTGAGGCGGTGAGAGTGTCTCTGCGTACGAGCAGACGGGCATGCCCCGGGGAAGTGCCATGCTCTGGGGTTGTCACCATGGGAAGCCGTTACCTTCACTGTCCGAGACAACGCAATGGGCATCATCCATGCCGTAGCCCTCCTCATGCTTGTACGAGTGACTCCTTGGCACGTCTTTGATGTGCTTTTGTACATCAGGCAACGAGTGGCTGGAGCAGAACTGGGAGCAGGGATCCCCTGCTGACTGGGGACCAGACCCTCCCGCAGCACGTGGTCCCCCCACTGCCTTCCCCAGGGGGCTGACAGGGCTCTCCTCCTCCGAGGGCTGTGTGCGGATGGGTGCCCGCCCGCGGCTCTGGCTCATGCTGAGGGACGAGGGCTTGGAGCCACCTTTCTGGGAGCGCTCTGCGCCCTCCCGCTCATAGGACTTGCTCCGGCTGCCTGCCTCCCGGCCAGAGGACTTCTCCACCCCATAGCCAGAGGAGCGGGTTCTGCCGGCAGCATAGACCCGCTCCTCCTCATCTACCAGATCCCGGCTGGAGACACCGTAGTACTTTTGCTGTTCGTAGACGTTCTTCTTCAGGCCATAGGTGATCTCCTCCTGCAACTTCTTGGCCCTGGAGGCCACATTGCTGCTGCCGACTGAGGTGGTCGCTGCATAGGAGGCCAGGTCTGACTCCACATCTTTGGCTTCTTCGATGGGGGAGAACTTAGAGATCTTCTGCTCCATGCCCTGCTTCCTGTGCTTGCTGCGCTTCGAGGAGACAACGGCAGGTGCCAGGTTCTTGGATGAATGTTTTGGTAGAGCTGCACCAGAGCCGTGCTTGTCCACCCTTGACGAGTGCCGGTACTCACTGTCCCCATAGTAGTAGGATGAGCTGGTGGAGCCACCTGACACCCTGCCATTGCTCTCTGTGCCCCGGTGGTAGCTGTTCTTCCCTCTATAGTCGGGGCCATGGTGGTCATAGATGTCCTCCTCGGACTCCTCCTCAGCTTTGCTGTAGCAGCAGGGCCGGCTGGAGCTCTCGGCATCCCCCAGCTCACTCTTCTCTCTGCCATGGCGGCTGTCAGAGCCTGTGCCAGTTGGCTCTGCTTTCTGCCCCTCCACTGCTGGGCTCTCCTTGGTGAGCTCACTGATGTCCTCGATCATCACATAGTTACGGGGGATGTTCTGCTCCAGGCTGGTGTAGAGGGACTCGGAAGAGAAGCTTGCTGAGGGGCCTGGAGCTGCACTGGCTCTCTCAGCCTGCCGGGCCTCGGGTGCCTTGTACTGCTCATAGCCACCGCTCACTGGTGCGGTGCTGAAGGTGACATCGGGAACGGCAGAGGAGCTGGTGGCTGCGCCAATGACCTCGTAGTTGGTGGGGATCTTCTGTTCCAGGTCAGCTAGTGAGGTCTGCCGTGGCTTCTGGTGCCCACCAGCTACGTCTGCCGGGCTCTGGAAGAGGGCGGGCTGTGCTGCCGGCATGGTGGCTGCTCCAGCAAAGGCGCTCGGGGCTTGGTAGGGGTTTTGGGGCTGGAAGCCCGGCTGGCCTGGAGTGACCAGCTCCGGGTATGCGGCGCCGGGGGCTGTGAAGGCACCAGGCGAGGCAAAGGCAGGCAGCGGGGCCGCTGGCAAGCCATCCTGTGCGGTGCTGGCTGCAGGGTACTGGGGATGCTGCAGGTGTGGTGGCGGGAAGGCGGCAGGACCCTGCGGGGCAGGGTATGGGTAGGCGCCGTAGGAGGCAGCAGCAAAGTCGGGGTACTGCCCGGCGGGCGCAGGGCGCAGGCTGGTGCCGTCATAGGCGGCAAGGCGCAGGCTGTGCAGCTCGCTGTCTGACAGGTAGTCGCGGCGGTCCCCGGCACAGCGCAGGTAAGGGTGGTCTCGCCCACCTCCGCGCTCCTTCAGCAGTGATTCCTTGCGCTGGGTGATGCCCAGCTCCAGGTACTTCAGCTTGGCATCGATCTCCTTCTCCTCCTCGTCCAGCTCTGCCTGCTTCTTCCGCAGCTTGGTGGCCTCATGCTCCACCAGCCTCAGGTCACGGTCCAGCTCCTTCAGCAGGCTGGCCTTGGTGACTGGCGTGGTGGCCTTGGGTGCCATGCTGCTCAGGTAGAGCTGGGGGGTGGCTGAGCTGGCCAGGGGCACATGGGGCTCCTCGGGTGGTGGGCTGGGCAGTGTCCGCTTCACCTTCCGTGACAGTGGGCTTGACTGCAGCCCCCCAACCTGCAAAACCAAGGAACGCTGGGTCAGTGATGCAGGAGGGTGTGCCCCCATATTCCCCCTTGAGCATCATGGAGCTCCTCCCGTGCCCAGAGGTTGCGATCAGGCAGCCACTGTGCACGTGTTCCCCCATGCACGGAGGAAGCAGCATTTATGTAAAAGCACAATAAATAGGATGGAAGTAACAGGCAGGGTGCTTTCAGTGAGTAATTCCGAGGGTGGCAGCTGGCCAAGCACCGTGACGGCCCCATGCCACAAGAAATGCTTTCTGTCCTCGGGTGCTTGGCTTGGGAGGGAGGCCGGGGCTGCTGCTGCCCTGGGAATTGCCCCAGGGCTCTTTGCTGGGCACTTGGCAGCCCAAGGGGGAAAGGTGGGAATAAGAGCCACCACCACCCAAAACAGAGCCATGCATGTCAGCTGCTCCTTGGGAGAGGAGGAGGACACAGCTGGGGCAGGGGACAACCCCAACCCTGCCACCCAGCAGCAGCTCCTGCCTGCGGATGGCTAGTGCAGCCTGTGGAGCTCCAGTGCCTCCCTCCAGCAGCCGGCTTTGATCTGAGTCCACTGGCTGTCATCAGCCACTGTGAGAAGCCAGCCTTTTAAATCATTAATTGCCGCAGCGCTAATGAAACCAGAATGTCCCGAGGTGCCTTCAGGGGCCATTCCCCGAGGGAATGTTTGTTCCCCATGCTGACGTACCTGCGTGCCAGGGAGCAGCGCATGCTGGTAAAGGGAGAACCTGTCCTTGCCGGCCTCCTCGGCAGTGGGGCTGATGGGCTTGGGGTCTGAGAGGGAGCGCTGCATGGTCTTGATGGGTCGTGGCAGCGTCTGCTGGCGCGGGGACAAGTCGGTGGTGAAGTGCTTCTGCGGGGGGACGTGAGCCTTGTTCAGCCGCTCGCTGGTGGAGAAGGAGGACTCCAGGAGGCGATGGGGGGACAAGGGAGAGACAGGCGAGTAGAGGACCTGAGGAGAGCGGGGCGGCTGGCGCGTCACCAGCTGGGAAAGGGACTCAGCCGGCAGATGGGACTGGTAGCCAATTTCCAGGGGATCAGGTTTCTTCTTCTCAAATTTGCCCAGGGTCTGCTGCCGGATGGCGTGGGGGTCCAGGGGGCCTGTGCTCACCATCTGAATGTTGGTGGAGTAGGGCGGGATGGTGGTGGGCACCGTCAGCTGAGGCACCACGACGCCGGGCTGGGGGGCTGGCTCTGGCTCCGTCTGGCACGCCAGGCTCTCGCCACGCTGCGTCTTCTCTGGAGCTGAGATGTACTTGATGATCTCCACCCGGGGGTCATGGGTGGTGATGTGGATGGAGGGGGAGACGCGGAGGAGCTGGTCGGGCTCTGTCTGCACGGAGCAGTCGCTGATGGTCTGGATGCCCACGCTGGCTGTACCGCGGGCCGTCCCCTCTGCCTTTCCCTCGGCACCGGCCTCCGTGTGCCGCGAGGGCCGTGAGCGCCGGCGGCGCACGGGCTGCTCCCATTCCCCGCTGTCCTCCTCATCCGTCTGCACGCTGCAGTCGGTGCTGCGCCGCACCCGCCGCCGCCGGGACAGCAGGTACCGCTCCTCGCTGTCCTCCTCGTCTGTCTGCACGCTGCTGTCCGCCGTCTTCCTCGCAGCGAAGGCTTCCCGCGATGCCTCCTTCTCATAGGTGTCCCGCAGCCGTGGCATCGAGTTCCTCTTCTTGATGCCCCGTCCAGGCTCCCAGGAATCCTCGGCTTGCAGCGACATGTCCGAGGCCGAGCTGCTGAGCGGGCGCTGTGGCGCGGGGTAGCGGGGCCCGGCAGGGCCATCCAGCTGCGCCTGGCTGGGTGGCGGCCACGCATGCCCGTTGTGCGGTGGCAGGCCCCGCGCAACCTCGGTGGGCCCCTCAGGCGGGCGGGCGCCGGGCTCAGCGGCTGCGGGGAACGCGCTTTTCTGCCTCTTCTGCTCCTCGAGCTGCTGCTGCAGCTGGTGCTGGAGCTGGTGGATGTGCTCGAGCTGCAGGCGCTGCTGTGCAAGCTGCTCCCGCTGCAGCGCCAGCTGCGCGTGCCGCTCCTCCTGCTGCTGCTGCAGCACCTGCTGCTTGATGCACTGCAGCTCCTGCAGCTCCCGCTGCACCAGCAGCTGCTCCTTCTCCCGGTGCCGCTGCAGCTCCGCGCGCTCCCGCTCCAGCTCCTCCTGCAGCCGCAGCTGGCGCAGCTTCTCCAGCTCCACGCGCTCCCGCTCCAGCTGCAGCACGTGCTCCTGCTGCTTGCGCTGCCGCTCCTCCTCCCGCTCCCGCTCCTCCCGCTGCGCACCACCATCGGGAGGTGGCTTGGCCACCAAGGCTGCCTGCCCGCCCTCCTTGCTGGCCGCCGGCGCCGCTGGCCCCTCGGCACGGGGAGCAGCTCCTGCTGGCTCCGCTCTCTGCAAGCCACTGGCGGTGGTGACTTTGGGAGCGGGACCGGCACCCGCTGCCACCGGTGCTGTGCTGACGGGCTTGCCCAGGTACACGGGTGTCTCCATCAGTGAGGCTGCCGGGGCCGGCCGGCTGGGTGCTGGGTAGCGGTAGAGGCCCTGTGCTGCCAGTGGGACACGGGGGGTGACAACCGGCAGCCTGGCCAGGCTGGCCAGGGGCACCGCTGCCACACCGCCTGGGCCGTAGGGTCTGTAGAGCCCACGCAGCATGGGCCGCAGCACCGAGGCTGGCTGGGTGGTGATGGGCAGCGTGGAGGCGATGGGCGTATTGATGGTTGAGTAGATCATGCCGTCGGCAGCCCGCACAGTGGCGGTGGAAGGGAACATCTGCCGGATGGTGCCCAGGCGGACGCCGGGGATGTTGTACTGTGCCAGGCTGCCGAAGCCCTGCCGCCCCTCGGGGAAGCTGGGGTTGTACATCCCGCTGGGTTTGGGGGGCACGGGGCCCTGCTGTGGAGCCGCCAGCCCGCCCGGCCCCCCCGGCCCAGCACCGGGGCCATAGGGCAGCAGGTCGGGGCCATTGGCGTGCCGGCCCCCATACTGGTCCATGGAGTTGAGGGCGGCGCACATGCGGCTGATCTCCCGTGCTGTGGTGGCACTGTAGTGGGCCAGACTGGACTCCTGGAAGCTGGACAGGTCTGCCCGGGGCGAGAAGCGGTAGTCAGAGTAGATGTTGGAGGCTGAGCTGAACCTGCGCATGGGGAGCGGGTGGCCCAGCAGCTCCGCTGGCTGGCGGAGGTCAGAGAAGGAGCCATATTGCAGCCCCTGGCCCAGGTACCCCCCCTCAGCAAAGCCCACGCTGTAGGAGTGCTTCATGGTGCTGAGGTCCACGGCAGCATCACCCGCTGGGGAGGCGAAGGGCTGATCCCCCTTTGTGGGGTAGTAGCCCATCCCAATTTCGGAGAGGTTTGTGTCTGACATGGAGGAGTAGAGGCGGCCGAAGGCGCCAGTGGGGTAAAACTTCTGCTCCTCATAGACTGGGGGTGCCGGTGCTGGCTGCTCCCGGAAGGGGAAGGTCTCCGGCAGTTCTGGCTCCCTGCTGCCATAGAGGGGCCCACTGGCTTTCCGGCCAGCCGCTGCCGCCTCCCCAGCTTTCTTCTCTGGCATCTTGGAGGTGGGGTTGAAGGCGCCGGTGCAGCTGCCGCCGAAGGGGAACTTGTAGACCACGTCACAGCAGGCAACCTGGCTCTCTGGCTTCATTCCCGTGAGGTCCAGAACATTGGCCGGCGGTTCCTCCTTCAGCACTTTGGTCACTGGGCCGGCTGCCGCCTCCTCCATCTGCACCATCATCACCTGGGACTTCTTCCCACCCAGGGCAAGGAGAGGGCTCTGGCTTTTTAGCTCCACCGGCACTGCCCGGTACAGCTCCGAGCCCGGCTCTGGCAGGAAGGGCTGCTGGAGGCCACCGACATTCTGTGCTGCACCGGTCTGTGTGATGAGCATGTCCTTCTTCACCATCTGTCCCGGCACACCGTACCTTGCAAACTTGGGCGGGGGGGCAGCGGAGGGCTCGGATTTGGCAACAGGCACCCCACCAGCTCTGACAGCGGCCGTCTGGATGCCCTGCTCCACCTGCTTCACCTGTGCCAAGCACACTGGGCTCCCGGTCCCCTGCCCGAAGTCCACCCGGCTCTGGAAAGGGTCTCCATAGACCACGGGCTGCTTGGGCTGCGAGATGAGCATGGGGGAGGCGATGGCCAGGCTGGCAGTGCTGGCTGCTGCGATGATGGCATGGGGCTGTTCCTGCGCGTTGAGGTTGATGATCAGGGGCTGGATGGCTGTGGACTGCCGGCTCGGGATGTGGTCCAAGGTCAGGCAGTACTTCCTGGCCTCTGTGGCCAAGGAGGTGAGATCCATGCCTTGGTCTGTTATGATGATGGGGGCAGACTTCAGCGCGGTCCGTAAGTCCACAGCGTTAGTGCTCGGCACCTTGGGCCCAGGCTCGACCCGGGATGTGCCGGGGATGGAGGAGATGCGGCAGAGGGAGATGTTTTCCGCAGGGAGCGCTCCCCAGCCGTACAGCCCCGTGATGCCATCAGCAGCTGAAGTCACGGCGGATGCCTTCTGGGTGTGCTCCTTTACTGGCTGTACCCTGATATAGGCTCCCAGTGGCTGCTCCGCCTCTGGTGCCTGGCTGTAGCCGTGTGCTGGCAGCTGCCGGCTCGGCCTGGTGGGCGATGAAGTGGGAGATGTCGAGGAGCCGGAGCTGGTTGGCTTAGTCTGGCTGGCTGCGTCAGCCGCCAGCGGAATCAGCATGAAGGGAGCATCCTGCGAGGAGGACTGCCGTGCCAGGCGTGGGGAGCCCACCCGGTGGGGTGTCTGCGTCCCCTGTGCTACCATGGGGGAAGAGGTGGCGGAGCTGGCGCTGGGACCCTCATAGGGCAGGAGGGGGCTCTGTGTCTGTGTGGAAAACTCTGCCGTGGCCTTTGTGGTGCGGGTGGGACTCTGCGTGGGGGAGGTGGGTGACAGCGGAGGGCTGGAGCTCTTGTAGAAAGGGTACGTCTTTGGTGGCAGGGGCTTGCTGTCGCTTGCAGCCGGGAGCTTCTCCCTGGCTGTCTGGACACTGATCTCCACCACTGCCTTGCTTCTGCTGATGTCCTCTGTCTGCGAGCCATAGCTGACAGTGCTCTTCACTGGGCTGTAGCTTCTGCTAGGTACGGATGGGGTCTCCGGAGCTGGGGAGCTGTAGGTGCGCAGCACAGTTCCAGGGCTCGCTGCTGCCGTTGTCACTGTGCTAGCACCTTTGCTGTAGGTGTAAGGAGTGATAGCAGCCTTGAATGCTGGGCTGGGTGCTGCCGGGGTGCCCTGGAGCTTGGCTAGGTCTTGCCCCTCTTTTGCAAAATGCTGGGTGACCCGGACATCGGGAATGGCCTTGGCTGTGCTGCTGTCGGAGGTGGCAAAAGAGACGGGAGCGGAGAGCTGCGTGGGGCTGGTGCCAGGGGTGAGCGGACCACCATTCTGCTTCATCAGGTCAGCATAGGCACTCTCGGCGTGGAGGAAGTGCTTCTCCTGGTATGCCTCCTCCTGCCCCTTTGCCTTCTCTCCCCGCTCAAGGGACAGGTCGAAGGAGGAGGACCGGTGCATCCTGGAGATGCTCTGTGAGGTCTGCAGGATCTCCTCATACACCGCTCCTGCCTTCCCACTTGGATAGCTGGGCTGGGAGGGGTGTGCGGGGCCACCATCGTATCGGTACTCCTCGGTGTACTGGTAATCGAAACTGTTCTGGCCCTCGGTGCCGTGATAGCTGACCTGCTGGTAGGTGCTGCCATAGGAAACTGCTGGCTGAGCCTGCTGGACCTGCTGCTTCTGCATCATCTCTGCCTTCCTCATCATCTCCTCGTAGGCTTCCTCAGCACTCTTGAGGGGCTTGCTGGCAGGCTGGCTGGGGCTGCTCTCCCCCTTCTCCGTCGGGGAGTACAGTGACATGAAGGTGGGCAGGTTGTACTCGCTGCCTGACTTGTACAGCTTGGAGGTCACGGCGTCAAAGCTCTCAGCCTCTGAGTCGATGGAAGGTGAGTACTCAGAACAGGAGGAGCGGTGCAGCTCCTCCATCTCTGCTGCCTGCCGCAGCTCCTCAGTGGGGGAGGCATCCTCGATGGGGGAGAGGTTGCTGGGGGGGGTTTTGGAGCGTTCTCTCCTCCGCTGAGCCCTCAGCTCCTCCTTGTCACGCTTGGTCTTGCGTGCCGTGCTCCGGATGCGCTGCTGCTCCACCTCCCGCATCTTCTCCTGCTCCCGCAGCAGCTCTTCTTCCTCCCGCAGCTCCTCCTCCTCAGATGAGTCCTCAATGGTGGGCAGCAAGGGACCATGTGAGCGGTGGCGAGCCTTCCTCTGCTGCTTCACCTCTTCCAGGCGCTGCCGACGGCTGGGGCTGCTGTCACTGTCTTCCTCCAGGGAGGAGATGGAGGTGGGCGAAGTGCCCGAGGTGTAGCTGGGCGTTGTGGCTGGCAGGGTGGAGGAGTACTCACCCCGGGAGCGCTCTTCGGGGGAGCCCGTCAGGCTCTCCATCTCCAGCTCAGGCTCCCGGTCCAGGCTGGCGTCCACCTCCTGGCCCGTCTCCATCTCTCGGCCGTAGCCAGTTGTGCTGTTCAGCTCGATGGTCTTGAAGCGCCGCAGCCCGCCCTGTGCCGTGCTCAAGTCATCACCCTCTACTGTCTCCACCTCCTTTCTCTCCTCATACAGGCTGCTGGCACCGTGTGGCAGGCGCCGCTTGGCTGGCTCTTTGCCCTTCTCTGCCTCGGCCTTCTGCCCAGCTTTGGGGATGCCGTACTTGGTGCGCCCATAGCCTTCCTCCTCCTCCTCTTCGAGGTTGTCCTCCTCTGCGCTCATCTCCAGGATCTGCCTCCGCATGAACTCCTCATCGCTCACCTCCGCCTCACGGCCCTTGGGCCGGGGAGGTACCGGGGAGAAGCCCCCTTCGCTGCTGTCCTCCACGTAGTCGTGCCGCAGCTTGCTGCCGAACTCATCCGACGACTCCGCGCTCTCCCGCCGCTCCCGCTGGTTCTCCCACTCTAGCGAGTCCTCATCCTCCTCCAGGATGTCCTCCAGCTCCTCATCCGAGTCGAAGGCTTCAGGGGTGATGGAGAGGTACCGTGGCCGCTGCCGCTGCTCCTCCCGCGGCTCCTCGCTGCTCTTGCCACGCTCAGTGGGCTCCGGTGGTGCGCCCCGGCCCTCCAGGAGGGGCCGCATGCTGCTCTCCAGCTTGGTGAGCTCGGAAGGGCTGGGGGGACTCTGCCCGGCCAGCCCAGTGCTGCTCAGCTTCTCCTCCTCCTGCTGCACCAGGCCTGTGATCTCACTCTGTGAGCTGGAGATGCCATCAGAGGAGTATCCAGTGTCGCTCAGGCTCTGGGGGCTGCGGGACAGGTCCGGGGGGTAAGGCTTGCTCCCATCCTGTGGGCCAGAGACAGCACAGCATCAGACACAGGCAGCTGTGGTGCTGCTGCCCTGCTAACCCCAAATCCTCTCCTTGGGAGCATGCAGAAGGTCTGGACAGCACTGGGAGCCAGCCCAGCATGATGGCTGGGGGCCACCCAGTATCACCCGTATCAGTGGTATGTTGCAACCAGGGCATAGCACAGCAAATGTCCCCAGGAGCAAAGGCGCTCTGGGACCCATAAATATATTTAAGAAACTGGGCCCCATCAGTATTATCTGCCCCCAGTAACAAACACAAGATGTCTGTCTAATGGCAATATTGACAGTTTTCACTGCCCATCACTTAGAAAGCCAGTGAGGGAATGTGTGTATGTGAAGGGAGCAGCCCTTGTACCCTGGTGCCTGCCCAGGCTGGTGTGGTGGCACAGAAAGGAGCAGTGGCAGCCATTGAGGAACAGCCACCTTCTGATGAATGCTAAGTTCCCTGACTGACAGCCCTGCAAAGCAGCCTTCAGAGGCAGGGGGCCCCCCGGATCTTCATTAGATACCAGCAGAAATAAACAGATCCTTCTAATTGACATTACAGTTAGGCAGCACAGGGGACAAGCCTGTGAGCCATGGGAAAAGTGCCATCATCATGCCCAGCCCCAGTGCTCCCAGCAAGGCCCATCACCCCACGGAGGCTCCACGGGCTTTATTTGAGAAGCCTCTTCCTTGGGAGCTGCATGATGTCATGGGGGGGCAGCCGTGATCCCACACCTCCAGGGTGGTGGGATCCCCTTCCCGGGGGGGACTGTGCTGGCTGCTGCTGGGATGGTTGCTGCTGGGAGAAAACAGTCCCAATGCAGCCAAATGTTTCCCCAAATTTTGTTGAATTTAATAAAAAGAAGTGGGACGAGGAGCTTGAAAAATGCTCTCTGCCGCAACGTGAAACGCTGTGAAACCAGTTTTCTGTTAAAGAGTAAATTCAACTGCCCTCACATTATTTTAAAACAAATCCAAAGGCTGATGATGACCTGGACTATGCCCAACTTGATGGATTCCTAATAAAAAGAAGGCAAAACCAGCATCCTGCTATATGCCCATGAAGTTTCTAAGTGGTTTGGAAATGCTGAGACAGCAGTGTTGTGAGCTCACTGCTTCCCAAAAGGCCATTTCCTGAGGCAAATGGCCTCCATGGCATAGTTCCTGCTGTGACTTGGAATAAACCTCCACTTCCCAGGCAAGTGGTGGAATCACCGTCCCTGGAAGTGTTCAACACCCATTTAGCCAAGGCCCTCAGTGCCATGGGTTAGTGGTGGCCTTGGCAGTGCTGGAATAATGGTTGGACTTGATGACATTAAAGGTCTTTGCCAACCCGGTTTATTTGATGATTCTGAGCACAGCCGCTGGCAGAGGCACGGCTCAGAGCCAGGCCAGCCCCGGGCAGGATGCAATTCCTGGGGATGCTGGAGCTGCATGCACCCTAAGACCTCACCTCCTGCTCCTTGGCCCGCGGTGCCTCGGCAGGTGCCCGGCTCTCCTTGCTCTCCACCTCCGGTCTGGGGGTCACGCTCTTCCCCTTCGGTGCCGTGCTCTCAGGAGCTCTGGGAGGCTCTGGCGCAGCTTTGGGCAGTGGCTTGTCCTCTGCTGGCGCTGGGGGCTTCTTCTCCACTGGGGCAGGGCTGGGGGCCCTGCTCTGCTCACCAGTCCGGAGGCTCTTGGCAGGCGAAGGCTGGCGCTCAGCGGATGCAGCGGGCTCAGAGGGGGCTGGCGCGGCTGCTCGCTGCTGCTGGCTGGTGGCTGGCGGCTGGTGCCTGGGGGAGCTGGGGGCAGGCTGCTTCGGGGCGGGCAGTGGCATCGGGGCAGGGTCACCCAGGCTGCCCTCCAGCAGCCGCTGAGTTTGGCAGTTCAAACACAGCCACTCGTTCTTCTGCAAAACAGAGACAGGCAAAGTTCAGCTCACCGAGACGTTCAGCTGATGGGGCACACGGCCATGGTGCAAAGGACTCAGCGCACCCAAACCAAACCATTACCTTCGGAGAGGCCAGGCGATGAACAGGCAAGTGCCAGAACACCAGCACGAGCTGCGGAGGGGCATGAGGTGTTGGTGCTGTTCCCTACAAACCATCCGACCGACCACCAAGCTTACACCTACCCCTACTTTTATCCAGACCCCAGTGATGTTCAGACAGTGGCTATGACACAGGGATTTCACCCTCTTCCCCACGACACTTCAGCATCACCAGCTCTTTTCATCTCCAGTCTTGCTGGCATTTTGGTTTTAAGTGAAATTAAACAGTAAAGACAGACTGCTACCACTGCTTAACACTTCTCAGACGCCACACAGCTTCTCTCTTGCTCTGATTTGTTTTCCTTGATACAACAAAGGTTTAACAGCATAATCATAATACTTCAAGATCTTTTTTTTTTTTTTCCTTTATCAAAAAATACTGGGTACACAAGGAGGCAAAAATTTCCCAAAGATATTACCTAAAGTACCCACTGTGCAGGAAAAGAACAAGACAATCTCGTCTAGTGAAATTCTCAGCAAGAGCTGGTGCTTTATGGCCTGGAAAAAGCAGCTTGCTAGCAGGGCTGTGAGTGGCAGAGAGCCCATGGGGCTATGGCAGGGGCTCTGCATTAAGAGATCAGAAGCACTTTCACCCCCTGGGTCGCCCAGGGGCTATTTTTACCCACCCAGGAATGTCCAGGAATAGGAGCCTGACATTTCCTTCCCTTTTGATGTTTCATCATCTTAAATATTTTCAGGTTTTGCTGCTAACAGCCCAATATGCTCCAAGTCCTTTGCACAGCCTCCTCTTTTGCTGATCCATTGCTCCCAAAGCTTGGGGTGGCAAACCTCAGGGCATGGCTGGCCCCAGGGAGGTGGTCTTGGTCTTCATCTGGACCAGCCTGGGGCAGGGGCTGCAAGCCAGCTGTGTCTCCTGAGGCCACAGAGGCCGTGGTCTCCATGTAGAAGATGAGGTTCACCCAAATGGCCTCAAGGCCATGGGCTCAAGCTGTGCCAGGGGAGGATCAGATTGGATACTGGGGAAAATTTCTTTCCCAAAAGGGTTGTCAAGCACTGAGACGGGCTGCCCAGGGAGGTGATTCAGTCACCATCCTGGAGGTATTGAAAAGATGCATAGACATGGTTTAGCAGTGGAATTGATAGTGCTGAGTTAATGGTTGGACTCAATGATCTTAAGGGTCTTTTCCAACCTAAATGATTCTGTGACTCTATGACTCCAATAACCATACCTACAGCATGGCAGCAGTGCAATGGGCTCGGTACCTGCATCCCTCCCCCAGGAGTCCCCATGTTTTAGTGAGATGCTGGAGATGCTTCACAGTGGGTGGTGGCTGGGAGCAGGGCTCCCCACGGACACTTGGGGAACACGAGTGGCTCACACAGTGATCTGGACCAGGAGCAGCCATTGAGCCTGTGTTCTCCAGGGAACAGAGTGGTAGGAGGGCTTCTTCTTCAGGGAAGGGGCAGGCGTGCAACATCCTCCCTCCCACCACCCTACAGCAGCCCCTGCTCTTCACGCAGACATCTTAAAAATACATTAGGGCTACACAGGGCCGTAAAAAAAAAATCCCTTTCAGCACGGTAATATTTAATTACTGCTTAATCAAAGAGAAAGTCTAATTAAGGGGCAAGTGCAGCCTATTGTATCCTAATGATTGCATTTGTCTTCTTTTATTTCAGAACTCGGTCTCATTCCTGTGCCTCTAAATCAGGTCTCCTTGCCCTGCTCCACTGTGTAATTATTCCAGAGTGCAGAAGGAGACGTGACTGCATGTCACAAATTGAATCCCTGCCTCATGGAAATACACGGCCTTTCATTTTTCTTTCAGGAATCACGTTTTCCTCCACCAGAGCTCCTTCCTCAATGGTAACAGCTCCTGCCCATCTCTATCTGCCACACCATTGTGCCAGCTCCCAGGCTGATCCTGAAGGAACCAGAGAGCATCCTGCTTTGAACTACCCAGCCTGCCTCATCCAGGCCCTTAATACACTCCCTGAATGGGGCATTGCCCATGCTCATGATGTCCCACCCTGCCAGACCGTGTGCTCAGGGGATGGGCACAACTGCTTTTGCCCTTCCAGGGCAAAATTCAGTCCAAGGATGTACCATGGAAAGCCAACACCGGCCACAAAGTGCCAAGCATGGATGCTGAGCATCCATCAGATTCCATCTAAGGAGATGGCTCTTGCGCTCATGGAGAGACAGGAGTCACACATTCTGGCCAGTGCCCTGCTAGGACAACCCTCCAAAATGTGCAGCCTCCCAGATCAGCACCCTCCCTTTGCCTGAGTTTTTCTGGATACAGATGTCCAAGCTTTGCAAGAGCAGAGGTCCAGGGTGACATTAGGAAAAGCCCCTTTCCTGAGGCTGTGATGCACCCCAGGATAGTCTCCATGGGGTTTCCATCCTTGGAGGTGTTCAAGACCTTGCTAGATCAAGTCCCTCATGCTCGTGGCTGCCCTGCTCTGTGTGGGAGCCTGGGCTGGAGACACCACGCTCCCTCACCAACACCTTTCTGAGTCCATGCAGGCAAGGGACACCACCACGGTGCAAGGCAAGTGTCAGTGGCGAGGACCTACTGGTGTCATCTCATCAGGACGAGGCTTGAGGTCCTTTAAGATGGCACTGATTCATGCCATGGGGATCTGATGACTCCATAGATTGGCCTGAGCATCTTCCCTTCAGGTTGCTCCCTGCTGTGGCTCTGCAGCCATTGCTCTCAGCAGCTGCCCCACTTGGAGCAGCTCACCTTGCTGTCCTGCTCTCGCAGATGAGCCAGCTCGACTCTCCATGGGACCACACCAGGAAGCGGGTAAGGTAACCATCTCTGGTAAAACCAGCCCTGCCACAAAGACTGTGGAGCTCCACTCTGAAAAGCCCCATGCCTGAAGAGCAGGCAGAGAGGTGCTGGCCAAGCCCCGGGAGATGACCGAGATGACAGATTGGCATATACTAAGCTTGCATTTTCTCTTCCTGCCTTTTCTTTCAGCATCTCTGGGGTCTCCCATGCCAGGGATACCCTGCCAACAGTCCAGCACCCTACATTAGTCTGAGCCCCTGTGGAAAATCACTCTGGTTACAGCCTCGGATGGCAGAAAACCAGGAAGGGATAACTGGATTTTCCCAATGTCCCACAGGACATACCCAGGCCTCAGCAGCAGCCAGCGCCGCGTGGAGCCCTATTGTGTACACTGTGAGCATAGACCATGCCGCAGCAGCCAGCACAGCATCTGCCATAGCATCCCTGCACTTGCTGCAGTGAGTATCTCCAGCAGCAGGAGCTGCCCGGCTCCTACACGTGCCTGCTGCAGCAGTTGGAAGATGAAGGCAAGCAAAGCTGCCCGTGCCCAGCAGGAACATCTGGCCAAAACCTCTCCGAACTCTCAGTCCCTGTCTTTAAGAGACCTCTGCAGCCCCACCAGCACCAGCACTGACACCCACCAAGCTTCTGGATGCTAAAACCCAGGGGCTCAGTGAAGATGCTGCATCTGAAGCACCCCACAGCCATGTGTTGGCACCTCACACTCTGCCACTGACAGATAGAATCATAGAATCACAGACTGGTTTGTGTTGGAAGGGACCTTAAAGCTCATCCAGTTCCAACCCCCTGCCATGAGCAGGGACACCTTCCACTGGAGAAGGTTGCTCCAAGCCCCATCCAACCTGGCCTTGAACACTGCCAGGGATGGAGCAGCCACAGCTTCTCTGGGCACCATGTGCCAGTGCCTCAGCACCCTCACAGGGAAGAGCTTCTGCCTAAGATCTAATCTAAATCTCCCCTGTTTAAGTTTTCACCTATTACCCCTTGTCCTATCGCTACAGTCCCTGATGCAGATAACACATGAAGATAATCGATCCCTCTCCCGCGGTCCTGCAGTGTTACCAGCACTGTGTTTAGTTATCCCGCAGCACCTCTGCTCCCTCCCAGATGGACTGACTCTGAAGCAGTTCCCCCATACGTATCACTTGGCCACAGACATTCCAGCTAACACAGCCAACGGGATTAAGCTGCCCCTGAGAAAAATGCAAACATCTGACGACTGGCTGATTTGCTAACAGCTTGTAAATCCCCATTGAGATTAACCAGATCCCATGAAGATAATCATAATTAGGCTGTATTTAGTGCTTTGCATGGCCAAACTGTTGGGTGCCTGGGAAGCCAGGGTGCCCCTTGCCAGGGTGGTAAGTGGGTAAGGAGCTTACAGCAAGACACTGCGTGCCTGTCTGAGTGTCTGTGCTTAAGGATGCTGGAAACCTTGGCCCCTATCAGGACGCAGGTTCACTCTGCACTGAGGCTTGCTGCCATAGGACACACTGCGGTGATGGCCACGGGGGGTTTAACCACATGGTGTGCAGGCCATAAGGAGCCAGGGCTGATGAAGCCACTGGGATGCAGCATGGGCTCCAGGTAGAGGAAAGCATCAATAATTAAAGAGAAGGATGAAACCAAAGCATGCCTGAGATACTGTCTTAAATGAAGAGGCTCTAGCACGGCAGGCTGGAGACCAGCCAGCAGGCAGGCAGGGGGCAAAGGCACTGGGGCTGCCCAGCCCAGCGAGGTTATCAGCTTACACCCCTGGGAGCATCACTGCCTGCACCCCTCAGTTCCCAGCCTTCCTCACCCCCAAACACAGGGATCTGCAGAGGAGTTATGGAAAAAACAGGTTCCTGGAGAGAGGAGCCCCCCCGGATGCTGCTGCAATACCCCAAGATGATACAGGGTGCAGGGTCTGCATGCAGGTGGATGCACCCAGCACCCCCGGAGCTCTGTACCCAGTGGCATATAGCCACAGCTGTGCTTGCCAGCCTCCACCGGCTTTTACCCTGCAATTGTTTTAATGTACTAATGGGCAACAACAAAACTGTAATTGAGGAAAACAGAAAACTTCCCGCATAATTCTGGTCAACGTTACTGCTTGGCAAGTTAATTAAATGCTGAATTCCCCAGAGCTGCAGGTTGGGTTGTTTTTAACAGAGTCAGTGAGCTTCAGCATCACGGTTGCACATGAACCCCCTGTTCGGCGACTCAGAGGTCTGAGAGCCTTGGTGGGAACCAGCGGTGCCAGAGGCTTCCCAGCTTCCCCATTTAGCCCCTGGCTGCCAGTCCCACCGTCCCCAAGACCCTTACTGCAACATTCACAGGTTCTGGGAAATGGGCAGCCATGGTCTTCATCCCAGTACAAACTGCTCCCTACAACATCATCCACACGACTCTGCCCAGTTATTTATGTTCCGTGGTATTATTTTACACAATCAAAACAGTATCTATTAAAATACCAGGACAAAAACCTCTATAAAATAAGATAAGCAGCATGAGGTATAAGTATCTTGCAAGCCAGATCTCATCTCCCAGCATTAAATGCGGTGAATCTCACCAGAATATTTCATTTATTTGCTGACAAGTACTGTGCAGGGCTCATCACTGTGACAGATGGGTGCCTGGAAAATATGGAAAACACTTCTGGTATCTGAATCAAGATCCAAATTAACAACAAGAACCTCACTGAATCAATTCTCAAGCACTCCTTTCAGCCTGCTTGCAGGAAACCTCCCGTTTAGGAGGGCTCCTGACATCCAGACACTTTCTACACATCCTCCCGCAGCAGAAATGGAGGCATCTCACTGTAGGATCCCACCTCCCAAGCACTGAGCATCCCCGTGCTAAGAACACCGCAGTTCTGTCCATGCTGTGGATGGTTTCTAGTACAGTTTTAAAGGAAAGGGACTGAGTCATGCTTTATCATCAGATGCCAGGGCTGTTTCAGACCCATTTTAGGCAGTGCCTGGGGTCTGGCTGGCAGATTCGCCCCCCTCTAAGTGCTCCTGTTCCCTTCCCTCCCTTTGGCAAAGATGCTGTCTCTGCCAGCAGCTTCCCCAGGCAAACCCCAGTGCTCACTCCGGACACCGCTGCAGGAGCTCTGGCTGGTGCTTGCCCCCCCTTGATTTCAGCCCATTCTCACAGCTGGACACCCCTGAGCGCCTCCAAACTGTCTCCATGTGCCTGGAGGAAGCACACACCTCTGCCAAACCCCTTCAACCAAGCTACTGCAGTTTCAGGGCTGAGGGGAGGGTGCCAACCTGTGCCAGCCACTTCTTCTTCAGGATGCTCACCCACAGAGGGAGGATGCACATCAAGGTCCTGACCACAGCATGTTCACAAAGGGTGTTTTTAAACCTCGTGTGCCATCAGCAAATTACCATGAGCCTGGTTTTACCTCCGCCCAGCCCTTATCTCTCCTAGGAGGCTGAAGCAGTGATGGGATTTGAAACGAGGGCGAGGAAACACACTGTGATGGCAGAAGCACAGGAGAGCAGGAGGTGAGATACAGCAAACACAGGAGATGCTCATCGGAGCCAGGCCAGCAGTGGGGAGAGAATGGAGAGGATCCAGGTGTCCCTAGCAACAGCATGGGACCAGGACCAAAGGAGACCGGAGGCAGCGTGCAGGCAGAGGCAGCCCTGGGGAGCTGGAGGACAGGCAGGGCTTGGCTGTGCATGGACAGTGGTGCACACATGTGTGTTCACACATCACTGTGGGTCAGCCAGCTGCGGGACGAGGCAGAACCTGCCTGCACTTGTGCTTGCTAACTGCACTTGTATGTGCTGCTTCTGAAGTTCATGCATGCATACGTATCTATATAGTCTGTAAATGAAAAGGAGTGCTAAATGCAACTCTCAAATCCAGTCCACTGGAGCAGGTCGTGTTTCTGTTGCAGACAATTCAGCAAAGAGCCAGCATTCCCCCCAGCATTAAGCCACAGGCTCCCAGGACCATCCGCAGGGAAAGGCAGCAAGGGGACTGCAGACACCTCCCACAGCCACTGATTGATTTCATTACCATCAACGGGGCAAGTATTACTGCAACCAGGGTTTACAGATTAGCCCAGCTGAAAACCACTACAGTTATTTCAATCCCTTGCTAAATATAGCTTTTGACTAAGTAACCCGGTGATGTGTTTTCCAGCATCAGCCTATTCTTATCTGTTCCCATGGCCTCTCTCAGGCTGATGAAGCTGACAACACTTCCTCAGCTTTATTTTAGATGTGTGCGATATATCCGCGGCCTTCACACTGCAATAATGAGATTAAAAGCAGTGCAGGGTAATGAGCTCGCCGGGATGAGCTCTGTATCGCAGGGCTTGTTTTCTGCCTCCCATCTGCTCCACTCCATCCTGCTTCCTCCTCTGTACTGGGAACTCTCCCAGGTGGAAAATAAAGACACAGAAAGAGAAGATAGAAGCTGCACAGAATGGTTGAGCCCTGAGGCTGCCACATCAGGAGGGAATGGAAGGTGGAAGGCCACGGGCAGTGCAGCTCCCAGCCCCACCTCCATAGAAGCCACAAGGGAGATGCTGTGTCTTGCCCC
Organism: Ara ararauna; assembly: GCA_028858755.1. Taxonomy (NCBI): domain Eukaryota; kingdom Metazoa; phylum Chordata; class Aves; order Psittaciformes; family Psittacidae; genus Ara; species Ara ararauna. The sequence continues at coordinate 19,630,883 of CM054385.1, read as the reverse complement.
AGTGCTCTGTTCCCTAACCAAATCTACTCAGAGGGGATGATAAGCAAGAGCAGCGGTGTCTGCCCTACCATACACTGCCTTTACTTGTGCCATGGAGGGGAGAAGGCAGAGCAGAGATGGAGAGCCAGGTACCAAAGTGGCCATCACAGACCTGTTCCTGTGGTGACCAGGAGCACCCTCCTCCCTTGGCTCTCCCTTCTCCTTCCCCTGGCCGCAGCAGGGGTGCACTAGCCCTTCATGGCAGAGCCTGAGCATCAGAGCAACAGCTCCCGCAGCATTCACAGCCTCCCACCCTGCCACTCGATCCACTGCATAGCCAGCAGAGGATTATTCCAGCTGAAAGTCTTTGAATGATGAGTAAGAGCAATGCTCCCCTCCACTTGCCTTCGAGGAATAGCTGTGTTCTTGCCAAGTCCAGCTTATTCCACAGCAGCAGCCGATGGCCAGGCCAGTGAATGCTGCCACAGTGGCTGCAGAAGAGCCACAGACCTGGTTTACGCCAGCATGGCCAGCCTGGACCACCTGAGGCCTCCTTGCCCAGCTGCAAATCCTAGCGGCTGTGCCCTGGATCAGGGCATTGCCACCCCAGGCCTACCCTCCCGCAGCAGAAGTGGAGATCGGCAGAAAACCAATGGGCTTTTTGGGCCATGGACACAGGCATACACTGCTCTGCTGTCTCCTGAGCTGTCCCGGCATTCCCAGCAAGGGTCCTTCCTAAGTTTGGCTTGATAGAGACTAGACAAAAAGGCCGCCAAATCTTCCATGTTATTAGGAATTGTAGTGTTGGAGTCAAGCTTAGACTACTTTTTGATATTGCTATTTAACTGCTGGATCCCAATGATGTTATTCCACAGAGCATGGAAAGAAATCCACTTTGACTGACCCAAATGCCAAAGGGCCAGCTGGACACCTGTTTGGATCACCTAGCCAAGACTCCAGAATAAATCCCCCTCCCCAGCTCCGGCATCCAGCTGAAGCACCCCTGGCCAGCCAGCAACCAGCAGATCCCAGCTTCAGAGCATCTCAGTGCCCATACCCTTGTGTGGCCACAGCGTTGAGCCAGGCTCATCCCTGCCCCCTGCCCATTTTCCACCACCTCCAAAATTAGGGCATCCGCTGTGGCAGGAAGCACCTTCTGTATTTTTGAAGCTTATAAAAAACCCTTTTAGAATAGCAAGAATGTTTCTAAGTCAAAGGATTTAAACTATTTTGCAATCAAGGAAGCCTATTTCCAAACGAGCCCGATTGCGAGAGCCTGGGTGCTGTGTGGGCTGTGTGAAGGGGCTGCTAAAAAAGGGTACACAGCTGTCCAGAATTTGGAAACCAGGGCTGTTGCACAGTATATATAGACATCCCTCCCCACTCAACATATTTCCTTCCAGTTCATTAGATATAAAAATCCACCATCTTAAAAAACCAGTAGGATATTGAGGACAGTACTTTGAAGCTTTTGGCTTGTCTAAAAGCCACAGGACCAATTCCCAGGGGTACGGGTGAGCACCCAGCCCTGGACATCCAGCCCTGAATGTCTTGCTGAGCATCGGTGGCACTGCCACACTTCTGCACCAACACAGACATCCAGCAATAACCAGAACGGGAAGCAGAGCCATCAACTCCCAGCATGGCAGTGGTGGTGGAGATGAACACGAGCACATTGGCCTAGAGGTGGGGAGGAGGTGAGACCACCAGAATTGCCCATTCTCACTCCGACCCAAAAAGCTAAACCACCACCACAGCACTTTGGTTCAGATAAAATACACCCTTGATTTCACATGGTTATTACCACTGCTGGGCAGCAGTTTCGATACTCATTTATCTGTTCTTATTTGCAATCTGGATGAGCTCCCTTTTTTTCCTGGCCACTGGCATCACTATTCATCTTCTGTTACCTTGACCATTATCCCACGTCCCCTTTTGCAGTGAGCAGATGGAGATAAAGCAGCTCCTGGCCTGGGACAGAGACAAGATGGAGCATCTTTGCAAAGAAAGGGAAGGAACAAGACATCCAGGCTGAAGGTGCCATCGCAGGAGGAAACGCGGGAGCGTGTTTAAGAAAAGTGAAAATCACAAAGAGTAAGAAAAATAGAAGGAACAAGAGAGCGAGTCTCAGGCACTGAAAGCACTTTTCCTTTTCACTGAGCCTTACCATTTCTTTCTGTTTTATCTTGGAGGAAGAGCTAAATTAACACCAGCTCAGTTCTGAGAGACTGGATCCAAATGGAGGAAGAATTAAGAAGATTTTCTGTTCACAATAAAACCCAGCCAACAGCATTAAAGCAGTGGAGGGTTTGGTCTGGTTTTCAAAGATTAGCTATGGCTGTCCCAAGGAAGACAAGCTCTGATTTTCCCTGATTTGCTCCAATGTGACATTTATAAAGCTGTCTGGGTCATTTACAGTCGTTACAGAGCAGACTGCAATGACCATCATTTAACCATGTAGGAGAGAGGGACACGGCTCTTGTTCCCTCTTGCCACACACAGAGCAGCTGCTCCCAGTGCTGGCTCCTACTCCAGCACTGCCAAGGATGCACCCGCTGAGAAACTGCATCTTCTCAGCAAGCCCTGACACTAATATCATACAATAGTTTGGGTCAGAAGGGACCTTAAAGCTCATCTGGTTCCAACCCCCTGCTATAGGCAGGGACGCCTTCCACTAACACCACGCCACAGCTCTGGATTCAGCACTAAAATCCACCAGCGCAGAGGCAGGAGTCTCTTTTTCCCCCCGCTGATAAATAAGTTAATATATTGTTCATCTTTGTTTGCATCTATCCAGCCCTGCATTGTAATTTATTCCATGATGTAGTACTCCTTAACGAGATTTATCAGCCTGCCAGCCAGCCTTATCTTTAACAGTCCCCATTATTGGGATGTGTTTCTCAGCCAAGGTTAACAGCAGCAGGAGGATCTCTGAACACTGGCTGCATGATAATAATCCCACAATAACACCCAGGAGATGTGAGTTGGGTCCAGCAGAGCCTGCACCCTGGTCACCACGGATCCTGACTCCCTTTGGTGCATTGCCATGGGGTAGGTGCAAGGTGTTTCTCATGGCCATGCTGCTGTTTCCTGCATACATTTGATGCAATAACCATGTTTCTTCAGGAACCATTTGAACCTGTAAGTGGAAGATTTAAAGTCTGCAGCAAAATACTGCTGGCAGAGAGAAACCTGGCCAGACTCTGCAGAAAACAAAATATTCTATTCTGTTTTCCAACAGAATGGAAGCAGATCCAAGAAGAGCTAAGTTTATCAGAGAAGTCTTATTTAATCAAAACCTTGGTTTTTCATAGGCAGTGGTATTGACTAAAATATCCAACTAGTAATTTTCTGCATCTGATAAAAGCAGATTCAAGCTGTCTGATTGCTCTTTTTTAAATTGCAAAGAGCCCCAAGTGTTTATCAGGCAGCAGCCACTCACTTCCAAACCACAAGAAAATCTGCCTTGTTAGGAGTTTCAGCTTCCTTCGCATCACGAGCTGTTCAGTCCCCAGTCCTCTCGCCCCCAAATCACTCTAGCCACAGTAAAGGGGGTTTGAAGCCATTTCGCCATCATGACGGATCATTTTCCAAGCATGCTGGGGAGCCATCAGCTGTATGGCTTGAATATCACCAGCTGGTGTCCTGTGGTACCTGCACAGCCATACAGTGCTATCGAAACTTTAACAATAATGTTAATAGTTTCCCAGGAGACAACCCTACATCAGCAGAGACCGAAAACCCCACGTGGAGGTTGCTGAGGGTCCTCGGGGCTCTACTGCTGAGACCTACCGAATCCACCTTCCCATGGTCCTTGTACGTTGGGTAGACGCACCACTGGAAGAGACATCTGGTAACAGCTGTCCTCAGCTTCTTGCCCTGCCAGAGCACATGAATTCACCTCCAGGCTTTTCTGCCTGTTTACCACTTGGAAAATAGGGAACCAAAGGCTTCACTTTTGGGTGGAGAGCAGCCAGTGCTGCGCAGACATGGGCAGACATCTTATGACCCCCTGATTTCAGCCCTTCCTCTGTTCCTCCATCTGTTTTATTTCTATGAGTCCCTCCAGAATTTTTGCCCTGAAACACATCTATTCCCAGAGAACTGGACGCTTTGCTTTCTGTGGGCAATGCCGTTTGAAATCATTAAATGACTGCTGCTTCAAAAAAGCCCATATGCCCTGCTCCAGGCTCCAAGATTGTGAGTTCTGATTTCAGCAGCAGAAATATTTTAATTAAATGAACTACCTTTATGGAATAAATCAAGTGATAAGCTTGAAAAACTAAATCTCATAATCTTCCATGCTTCTGTACAGGTCAATAAACTATTACAATTAACAGGCTGGGAAACGTTCTAGAAACACATTCTAGTAAAACTCCGTTGTTACAACAGAGACAGATGAGCCATTTCCCTCCCCAGATTATACACAGCAGCATCTTTCCATGCTCATGCCTCACACACCCTCTCTCATTTCCTCGCCTGCTGCTCATAGCAAAGCTGGAGCAGCACATCCAGCATCTGCCACCAGTGGGATCCAGCTCCCAGCCATCCTCATTGGGAGAGCATCTCCCTGTCCTCACCCGCTCATCTTGTGTGATTCCCAACTCCACCAAAATGCCTAAAATCTGGGCTGTAAGGGCACGCTTGGGGAACCCATGAGTTCCTACAGGGTGGGTATGTCTCTCAGTGGGTCAAACTCAATTTTCATCATCTTTAAGCTTATTTTCAGCCCTCCCTTTACTTTTACTCTTAAAATAGCTGATAGCCCCCCAGCTGCCATGTGTTGGTTTGATGGTGATCCCAATCTGGATGGATGCTCCCATCACCTGTGACAGGTCTCCCTGAAGCTGGGGGGTAGGAACTGGCTACAGGTGCTGGGGTGGAAAAGTTGAGATTTTCCACCTCAGGAGTAAACGCAGCAAGAATCCTGGGCTGCATCAAAAGGAGTGTGACCAGCAGGTTGAGGGAGGTGATCCTGCCCCTCTACTCTGCTCTTGTGAGACCTCATTTGGAGTACTGTGTGCAGTTCTGGTGTCCTCAGGACTGTGTAAAAAGGACATGGAACTGTTGGAACAAGTCCAAAGGAGGGCCACGAGGATGATCAGGGGACTGGAGCACCTCCTGTATGAAGATAGGATGAGAAAGTTGGGGCTGTTCAGCCTGGAGAAGAGAAGGCTGCGTGGAGACCTCATAGCATCCTTCCAGTATCTGAAGGGGGCCTATAGGGATGCTGGGGAGATTCTCTTCATTAGGATCTGTAGTGATAGGACAAGGGGTAATGGGTTCAAACTTAAACAGGGGAAGTTTAGATCGGACATGAGGAAGAAATTCTTTACTGTAAGGGTGGTGAGGCCCTGGAATGGGTTGCCCAGGGAAGTTGTGAATGCTCCATCGCTGGCAGTGTTCAAGGCTGGACTGGAGAGAGCCTTGGGTGGCATGGTTTAGTGGGAGGTGCCCCTGCCCATGGCAGGGGGTTGGAACTGGATGATCTTCAGGTCCTTTCCAACCCTAACTATTCTATGATTCTGTAAGAATGAAGCAAAGAACCAAAACAAAATGGTGAAGTCCACAGAAAATGGTTGCTTTAAAAAAATGAATTAAGAATCACATGAATGCTTACTCAGATTAAAATGCATCTGTGAAGGCACTTCCTTCTCCAGAAGACTAAGACAAGACAGATGTCTGCAGGGCCTCTTGGCTCCCTGAAGTCACAGGAGGAACCACCTCATATAAACCCTTTAAGTAATTTAAGAAGCTCCACTTCAAGAGTAGTTTGGGGCCACTGCAGAAACCTGCTCCTCTGAAGGCAGCAACACTCATCTGACTTCCAGCCTCAAGAAAAACCCAGATTTGTTAAAAATACCGCTGCCTAGCTCTAGTTTGCTCTTCTTTTCCTGATGTCCCATTTGCTCTCGGCAAACAGATGACTGTTGGTCATACTTAACAGCTCCAAGTAAATCAGGAATCATGTGAAGATGGGAGTTTCACAGCTCCCTTGCAGAGAGTGAGCCCTTTGGGTGCAGCGCGGGTGTTCGCTCCTGGGAGCTAGCGGGATCTGCAGCCCCCGAGCCTGTGAAATCCAGGGAATGCCATGCTGGCATTAGGCCACACTCATCCCAACCAGTCCAGAGCCTGGATGCAACCCTAGTGAGGACAGAGCCCAAACACACAGCACAGGTCCGATCCTCACACCTGCATTCACATCCGCAGGAGTTATTCCCAACCCAATACCTCATTTCTTTGCCACACTAGGGGTTTTATCGGAGGATATTTGTTCTCTGAGTCAACCAAACCCCACTGAAGTCAATGCTTTTCTGCTTCAACAGACTTAGGAGCCAAGTGCTCTTTGTGCTCCAAATAATTAAAAATAGCCTAACCAAAACCCCCAAAACTCACGTCAGAGATCAGAGGCTGCCTACAAAGTTATCTCGCAGTCACAGCACAAATAACGGCCAAAAGCTTCCAGCCTTGGCACAGGAAATCACAAAGCACTCAGAGATATCATCTGGAGATCCCAAAGTAGTTCTCTAAATTAAAAAGCCTTCTTATGACTCCCAAAGGTGTCTCCATTTTCCCCCAATCCTCCCCCTGGGTTCCAGTGTTTTGCTGTACTTTTTGCTTCAAGTAACCCAGAGCAATGAAGTTTCTGGGCTAACTGTGCAAAATATCTTCTCACTTTCCAACCTCACCTCTCCTCTTGGCTTTGTATTGTGAGAGACATAAAAGCTGCTGCAAGATCTCGCTCTGCCCTGCCACTTGCGCTGCGCACCCGCCCCACACTGGGCATTCACTTTGCTGGGTGCAAAAGGGCTCTTGGAAAATCTACCTTTAAGACTCTCCATCATGCCAAGGAAGAGGGTGGTGAAGATGGTCCTGTGTCCATTCCCCTATGGTGGGTGACTCCTCCACAAGGAGAGGGCATCAAGGGATGAGAGAGGGACGAAGGACTTGGGCTGTACTCTGCAGACTTACCGTCTCTTAATGTGGAGTTCATTTCACTTAACTGCCTAAAATTTGGGCAGCTGATCTCAGCGAGTCATCATCTGCCCCAGGTGTGAGATGAGCATCTCCAGGATGAGAACCCAATACCCTTGCAAGGAGTCACCCTTGGCGGGTATCACTCTCTCCATCATTGTGGAATGATAAACTGGGGAGGACAAACCCTACCCTCAGAGGCAGCACCTTCCCCTTGGCCATGGCAGATGCCCAGTGAGAGTCCCTGTGTGCCGAGCTGGCATTATGAAGCCCAGGCAGGGCGAGATGGAGTTCCCTGAGCAGAGCACACCTTGTCCACAGCACGCTGCCTTATTTTAGCAGGCAGAGCAGATGGCAGTGGGAAGATAAGGAGGCAAAGCAGAAGCAAAGAGAAGGCTTTTGAAAAAAAGCCCCGTGCTGAGGGGGTTTGGTGCATTTTGACAGTTGCAGCCAGGATAAGCTTTCAGGCAGCTCAAGGGGTTGCTGGTGGGGGACCTACAGCCACAGAGAGCAGAGATGAGGAGAAGCCTGCCTTGGTCCCCAAACAGCGCTTGGCAGGGACAGCTGGCACTGGCTCAGCATGGCCTCAGTGAGGCACAAACAGGATTGGAATAGTCCTCAGCAAAAAGAAGCAGAGCCTTGCAGAGGCTTTTAGCCCTGGCGAGAAGGCGCTTCAGCTCCAGTGCCTCCTGCCCTTGGGGCTGGGGAGGTCCCTTCCCCATTGCTGCCCTGGGTTCTGCATGGCTGAGCCTCAACATCTCAGGGCTGCTGCCCAGGATCCTCCCTTCCTGAAATGCAGTGGATGCTCTGGAGTTCAGTCTCGTTCTTCTTCCTATCTGACCCATTGCAGAGCTGAGGACCATAACAGCAGCACGCAGCGACCAGCCTAGCAGCGACAGCCAGAGCTGGGACTCCAGGTATGTTGGAGAAGATGGTTCATCCCCCACCTGCCCTCTGGCACCTCCAAGCACAGCCCTGTGCCCAGTGCTGGGATCGTACCCCACTAGTACAGCTAGCAGGACGCTCACTGTGACAGTGCCAAAGGCTTTGTAAGACAGACACCATCCATATGGGACCTGGCGAGAGCAGGGAAGCCTGAGCTTCCTGCTGTTCCCTTCACATTCAGCGTGATGGGAAGGATAAAGCACCATGGGGCAGGGCAGGGGAGCCCACAATAACCACATCCACGTCCTCCTCGATCTGTGCCTCTGCCCTGCCTTCCAACACAGAAAGCACAACTCCAGCGGCTGCGCCTTTAAAACTGTTCCTTTTCCAACTGCCCCAGAAAGTTGTTTAAGTTGCAAAGTATTACCTGGGGCTTTCGCATCAGGTTCCTAATTAGTTGAAACCGTTTGCTTGGTCGGGAATCATTTCCAGGAGCTCCTAAACAGCATTTAATACGAGCTCTAGGAACATCCTCCAAAGGGAAAAGCATTTCCTCTGAGCGGGGAGTTGAGCGCTGGGCTACACCTCTGCCCCCCCCCCCCCCCCCCCCCCAGCAGATTCCTTTCCACCACACAAAGAAATTAGGCAATTTTTAATAATTCCCATTCCCTTCCGCCAGCATAGGAAGCTCCCCAGGCTGAGCCTTGGGGCTGCTATTGCCCTGGGTGCCTGAACTGCAGGCAGGGGGGAATTTCACTCTTAGCTAACAACCTTTTACCTACCCAAAAGGAGGACTTTTCAATGCAGAGAGACAGTGACAGAATTCCCTTTATGGGTTGCCTACTTATGATTGCTCATTTTGCTTACTTCTCCAGGTGCCATTTCAAGCAACATGTTTAGAAACTCTTGGCAAAATACAAAATAATATATAATTGTGGATGTCTTTCCAAGACTGTGGGTGCACCAGCTCCCACTCACAGGAGGGAAGCAGCCACCCGAGGGCACAGCAATGCTGTGGCTATGCTCTCTCATTAAACATTCATTTTGTGTCCCATTTCTCATCTAGGTTCTTATGTCTGGCCAGGATCACCTTTAAAATTTGGGGGATTTTAAACTGAAGTTAATTGGGTGCCACACTGATGCCACTTGCAGGCAGTACCCCCCGTCATTGCCCCCTGAAGCTGGGAGTGATCATCCCTGAGCACATGCACAGCAGGCACAGGACAGGGAAAGGTGCTGACCTTATAACAGTCTTGCAATACCTAAAGGGGCCAACAAGAAACCTGGAGAGGGACTTTTGACAAGGGCCTGTAGGGACAGGACAAGGAGGAATGGATTTAACCTGCCAGAGGGGAGACTGAGATGAGCTCTTAGGCACAACTTCTTCCCTGTGAGGTTGCTGAGGCGCTGGCACAGGGTGCCCAGAGAAGCTGTGGCTGCCCCATCCCTGCAGTGTTGGACGGGGCTTGGAGCAACCTGCTCTAGTGGAAGGTGTCCCTGCCCATGGCAGGGACTTGGAACTGGATGAGCTTTAAGGTCGCTGCCAACCCAAACCAGTTGTGATTTTATGGTTCCCTCTGTGCCCGGCCTGGGAGATGGAGACATTTCCCAACTACAGCCAGACCAAGCTGAATTAGGGAGAGAAGGATAACAGGACAAAATCAAAGATCTCCAGAAAAATTACTCTAGAAAATTCCTAAAATTACAGATAATTCAGATGTGACAATATCTTGAATCTGCTGTTTCATCAGCGAACAGTCTGCGATGCACCAAACACCAAAGGAGGACATTACCCAAATGTGCCCATGTTAGCACATTATCTAGCTCGCAGTCTTGAGAGAAACCAAACAGGATGGCAGCAGCTGTCCCCAGGGGAGTATTTTCTGCTCTTCGGTGCTGGCATTTGCACAACAGGAAGGTATTTTAGAATGAAACACAGTCTGTACTGGGGCAGGCGAGCCTCGGGAGGCGCAGGAGCCCTCCCCATCCCAGCCCTTGGCACCCTCCTCCGTGTTGCGAGCTTCTCAAGGGACATTTCCTAAAAATTCCCTGTTTTCTCAGGGAACAATCACACATTTGATGGAGTGTTTTATCCCTCAGGGCTTCTACATACTGCCCAGGCAGTCAGACCCTACTCCAGCACAGTCATTTATGGGTAAAGCCAGAGCAGAGGCAGGGTGAGTGTGCAGGAAGGAAAAGCAGCCACTTGTCCCACAGAGCCACATTTTAGCCATGGGAGAGGTGGGACACCCTGTCCCAAACACCACAGTAGAGCTGTCACCACCATTTTGGCTGCCAGAAACAATGGGTAGCAAAGCCAGAGGTAAGAGGAGAGATGGAGACTGCCCTGACCCCAAACATGGACACTGGCTTACAAGTCACCAAGTGCTTCAAGCTGCAGCAGCCCAAGCGCTGGACAAGGCATTCCACCTGCTCACAGGAGCAGAATGGGATAAAAATCAAAGATGGGAAAGAGCGCAATCATTGTAGGATCAAGCATGAGCATCTACGTGAATGCCTTGGCTTATAATTACAATCACTTACATTAATAACTGCACCTCCTAGCTAATCTCTCCTTATACTTCCAGTTATTGGAAAGGAGCTGATTTATAGCCTTAGGTGAAAAATGAGACTACGGGAGCATTTGGCTTCACATGAAATCCTGTATCAGCATCAGGGAAGCAGCAGCATGGCTTTTGGTCTGCCCAGCCGAGCAGCTGCTGCTAGGCACACTTTATAGCCAAAAAAAGAGAGATGCGTAGGAAAACGAAGCTGTTTCAGTTTAAATGGCAGGGGCAGAGATGAAGCTCTGCACTGAACAGGCTCACTGAAAGCTGGGAAATGAACAGGGAGTGGAAAATGCAGGGACGTGTCTTCCCCTCTCCTCCTGTGTGAATAAAACACAGGCAGAAGAGGGCAAGGTCCGCAAGACTGAGGGACCTGGACGCCAAGACAGCAGACATGCAAAGGCTTTGAGGCAGATGCACCTTGGGGGGGTCTGTGTCAACCGTTTGGTACCCAATTCCTCTGCACACCAGGATGCAGGTCCCCAGGAGCCATCCCAAGGATTTCCATTGGAAAAGCAGAAAATAAGTGTAAATAAACAATAAAAATAACCCCATTTCTAGCATTCGGATGTTTACCACATGGGCACCTCCAGAAATCAAACTGTCCCTGTGAAACACTTCGCACTTGAGTGAAGCGTCAAATATCAACCAAAAAGGTGTTTAGTCATGTGTTTCCAGTCAGTTCCTGACCCGTGTCTGAAAAATCATTCAAAAGGAAGATGTGATGTGGCCATGCTAATAGGTCCACCACCGAGAATGAAAATCAGCCTGGATATTACAGGAATGAAATGTCACTCAAAACCTCCATCCAGGGACCTGCACAGGTTCTGAGCCTTGGCGTGCTTCAAAGAGCGAGCTTGCTTTCATTTTCTGTTTCATGCTAGCATTTATTTTTTGCTGCAGGCTGGTACCATCCGCCATCCCCAGCTCAGCAGCCCAGCAGCCAGGGCAGGAGGAGGAGACAGCCAGCCACTTCCCTTCAGCTTTTTGCCTTTAAACATGCTGTGAGGTTGTATTTTTATAAATGAGAGGCTGAAGGGCCCTGGCTCATACTGCTCGCTGCTGCCTGCATCACCCAGCAAGAGGATTGCCATTCGCAGGGCACATCGCACCAGAGCTCTGTTGAGTCCCAGGCATGGTGGCAGAGCAGAACCCCAATTCCCCCAACAACATTAATTACACAAGGCTTCCCTTCTAACTGGGGAGAAAGGGAGACCAGAGTTCACACTGAGATGTAGGGAGATTCAAAGAGAGGGATGATGCTGAGGGCTCAGCTCTCCACCCTGCACTTCCTGGCAGTACCACCACCCTGGTGGGACCGCGCTGTGTCCCCTCAGCAAAGCCCCAAGGCCATTTAACAGGGAAAGAAAATGAACACCCTGCTGCTGACTCCTGAGCTTGCACATGTCACTACACTCATAAAGCCATCTCTCTGCATAGATTTTCTTCCTTTGCCCAGCGGTGCTTTCTCCAATACTCAATGTATTCAGGAGATGGGATCTCGTAGTGCTCACCTCGCATGGCTTGCCCTGACACACACATCATCAGGAAAATAGGGCACCCTAGCACACAGCAAGGACTGGATGCTGAACTCATGGTATGTGAAACTTTATCAAACCAGGGTGAAATCCTGCAGTGGTTGAGTTGTAGATACCACAAAACTGCCTTTTGGGTCCTGCTGGCACTTGGAGAAGGACACAGTCTTCACTAACATGCATGGGGCTGATGAACGCTTGGGCTTGTGTCAGTAGCACAGCAAAAATGTGCCTCCAGCACCAGGAGGCTGTGCTGCCCACGTGGGTTTGTGCTGCCCATGGGCTTTAACAACAATGGTTTTAATGTGGAAAGGAGGGAATCGACACAAGAGCCTGGCCTGAGCTATCAATGCTCATCTAGCTGGTAATCCCATCATAAGCATCGCCGTGGGCTTCCTCCCCAGCATGGCCACATAGTTCACCATTGGCAGCCCCTCTCCTCACTCTAATTTTGCTCCATGGACCTTTCCAGATGCGAAAGAAAGGGGGGTGGGGGGAAAGGAACAACTGGAAAATGCCAGTGTGCTCACCAGGAGAAACAACGGTGCTTTAGGAGGTGGATCAACACCAACAAAATCAGTCTGAGATGCTCCCATCACAGCTGGAAAACTGAGCATCTCCACTGCAGCCTCCTCCTCAACCCACTCAGAAATCCACTGTTACAAAGCCAATTAAACGCTCGATTAAGTGTTCCAACATGTTCCCAAATAAAGTACTAACATGGCACAGCATAAAAAAATAAAAGGACAGACGAAAGATCCAGGTTGTGTAATGGCCTGCGAGGAGCACACCAGGATAATCTGTGCCTGCTCCCAAGGGGTGGAAGAGCTGAACAGCCAAAGCCCCTCACTATCTCCATCAAAATGAGCTGTTTCTCTCTGCCCACCACATCTTCAGAGCAAGACTCTGATGTACATGGTCCCAGCAGCCTTGCTGTCTGCGGCAGGTACCTGCCTGGTGACCATGCACCTGCACCACCAGTCCCCATGGTGCTGCTCCCAGCATGCTGCCCCAAAGACCCCTTCCAACACGACTCCTTTCACAGACTTCATGTCTTTGTAAGAGCAGTGTGTGCTACGTGCAGATGTTCTCCATCTCCTCCAGCCCCTGCTCGTGACACAGGAGCCCAGCCTGGATTCAAGGCTCAGTGCTATTGTGTCCTACCAGTCCGCAACACGCCATCCCACCAAGCTGAGTGTCACAGACAAGACCCAAGCAACACTACCCCTAAAAGCAGAAGCAGTCTGCAATTCTATGCAGCATACTTGGAGGCCTCTGAGCATCCCCAGCCCACTCTGATCCCACCACCACCTCTCCCAGGGCAGAGATGGCAATAACCTACTCATGTTGGGTACCAGTCCTGTGCTGGGGACTACTCTTGAGCTTCTTTAGCCACTAATTGTTCAATACAAGATGCAGCAGGAGCAAGAATGAGGGTACAGGCAGTCCCCATTCCACTGAGAGCCCCCACACTCCCCTCTAACATCACACTCCCCCTCCCCTGCTTTCCTCCACCATCTCCTGCTTTTACTGCAGCAGGCACACATTCAGGAGGAGGCCACAGGAACCTCCCACTTTGCTCCCATGCCAGCTGTGTACCCAAACAAGGTGTCCACTGAGATGTGCATTATCTTCATGCAAGTGGGGCTCATCTGATGAGTTACAACAAAGACTTCTCTGGGGTTGGTCCTGCAGTGGATGTTGGTGACACTGCCCAAATCAGCCGGGAGGCACAGGGGCTCCTCAAGGCATGGGAGGCTCTGCCATGTCCGACCTGAAGAGCCGAGGCCGAAGATCCTGTGCTAGAACCAGATACACCTGAATTTTGTGAATGAACTGGGTTTTTTTTGGCTCTCCAGCACTTATATATAGAAAGCCTGCTGACATCCATGAAACACTCTGGCAGCTTTAGCTCATCCTGCTTCCTCCCTATACTTCTACCTTGCTTTTTTTGCTTCCTTCAACCTTTCATGTGCACAACAGTAACTCTTTTCAAAGCTTCTCAAGGTCAAGAAAGTCCCCAACAAGGAGTGTTAGGGAAGTTATTGATCTTCTCTCAAGTCTTTCCCAGGGCAGCTCCAAGCTGTGAAATGTCAGTCGGGAGATGGGAAGTTACTCAAGCCGTTCCTTCCCTTGGTGGATTTCAATATTCACAGCACTCAACCTGTGAGAGTATCAAATCCTCTCACAGTGACAGCCCTGTACGTCTGTCTCCACGTCCCTGCTGCAAGGTCACAGACCCCTCCATCCACTCGAGTCACAGACCCCTCCATCCACTCGAGGATGGCTCGAACGAGTTTCTGAAGGATCAGTCTGTGCCACTGAGGTTCATGGACAGAGAACCATCACCCCTTAGAAGCAGATCTGCAACACCCGCCAAAATTAAGCGTCTGTTGAGAAAAGCAACAAAACTTAGCAGAGGACAGAAGCTGGCATGAAGACCTATCCATGCTATATGGGCAAAAAGCATTTCCTTAAACTATTCCTCGGCATTTTCTAGGAAACACCACAATCAATACTGTACAGATGAAGTTTCACCATCGATTAAAGCAGAACTAAATCCATGCTGCTGCCTAACAGGGTAATACCAGTCACCCTTCGCGTTCCCAGCCTGGAACTGCGTTAGGCACCGGCAGAGCGTCCCTCCCCTGCTCAGCAGGGCCAGATCAGCTCCTGATTCCCCAGGGCTTGCAGGCACCTCCTTATGCCCATCCTCTCCTTCACTACCTTCTGTAGAAGCAACGGGGCATAGTTTGCCACTAACGGCAGGGAATGATGCTGCTACAATTCATGGTGAGATGTTGAGTCTTGCAGGGTTGCCCACAGCACCCTCTTGGAGAATGCTGGCCTGTGAGCAGCAAGGTGGTGGCTCCAAGAGCAAGCACGGCAGCTGCCTGCACGCTTAGGGGCTGTCAAGAAGGACATCTGTGATGGAGATCCAGGTATCACATCTGCCCTGGTACCCACCTGACCTCCAGCACCATGGGCTGCTCCACAGCAGCAACACTGACACCCCAAGAGCTTCCTGTTCTAAGCCCAAATCTTTGCACTGCCTGCTCCATGGTGAGCACTCCAGCTTTGTTCTTGACATACCCACAGGCCTTCCTGGCAAGACACTTCAGAGGAATACCTTGGCACTGCTGGCCCAGGAGCACGGCAATACAATAGGCAGTGGCTCCAAGTCCTACAGCACAGTAAATATGCTCTGGAAAACCAGCCTGGCATAAGGGAAGCATCATTCACTTCAAATATATCTTCATTTAGAAGCAACGAAGGCAGAAATCCCTCACCCCATGCGGCCACTGTCACTCCTCTGAATATATAGCTTGGTTTTATGAACCATTGAAAACAATCTGCAGGTGCAGGCAGCGGCTCCTCTGAAGCATTAATCAGCAGGGTTCACGTACGGCTGACGTTTGTCTGTTAATGCAATTGCATCTAAGGGAGGAAAACAAACTGGAGCTCTGCGGTTTTCTTCCGATTAAAGAAAGGAACAGCGGTTCTTCAGATAACTGTCTAAGTGGCCAGAAGCTGAGAGCAGGCTCAGCAAGGCAAAGCCCAGCATTTGGAGTAGTCCTAGAACCTCTAAAGCACAACCAGCAGAAAAGAGTTTGCAGCAGGCACAGAGGCAGCATCTAAAGGCATTCTGCAGCAAAACCAGCAATGGGGTTCTGAAGGGCTGTGAGAACCGCAAAAGCATGGATGCGACACCCATGGATGCTGTGCATCACCCATGTGATGGGACTCCACCCTTAACTCAGACCAGTGTGCTGGGTTCCACATCACCACTGACCCCCAGCCCCACCGCAGCCCCTGTGGTGACAATGAGGAGCTGGTGGGAGCCTGGCATTGCCCAGCCCAGCAGCAGGAGCTGGCTTAATTACAGCAGCAGAGCAAACCCCTGGGTCCCAGTGAGCTGTTAATTACCAACCTGTAATGAGATCTGAGGGCTCACGCCAGCGAGTCTGCTTCATCTCGCGCTGTCATCCACAGCACTCTCGGTTTGACTTGACTTCATGTGACTGACCTGAATATTCATACCCCTGAGGCCGGGGCATTTTTTAAAAATCATGATTTCTACACAAAAGATGAGGAGAAGCCCAGGAACTGCTGCATTCTGTGCCCACACCTCTGCCTACCCCTCCCTTCTGCAGGAGACTCTGGGGTCTAACACTGCTGAGCCTTCAGCGTGGCACCTCACTTCTCCTCCTGTTCCCAAAGGGGTCCCAGCCACCTCAGCACCCGGCAGAGCCCTGGGGACCCTGCCAAGCTGTCATCGCAGGACACCCAATTTCGGGGACAACAGCCTCAAAGGGGTGATTTACAACAGCTGCTCCCTGCTACACCACGGGTTGCAGAGAGTGTCCATCAATACCATTCAGCCCTCTGGGCCCAGTAAGAATAACAGGACTTGGATTCTTATGGAAAAATGATGTCTTGCAAACTTTAAGTGCCTGTCCCTGCTTGTCATCCACCCGCCCCATCACCACGTGCAGGCAAGTGGCTCTTTGGGAAGGGTTTCACATGCGGAGCATCACACGGAGGAAGAACATGGGGCTTTTTGGGGTGGTGGGCTGTGGGATCCCCAACACGGGCACTGCTCCAGAGGGAAGAAGGCAGGCTGTTCTTGAGGCACCTACATCCTGCCTTTCCCCATGGATGAATGCAACGGGGCTGCCCAGAAGCCATGCGTGGTCCCAGATGCCAGACCAGGGCTGGGATTTCCACCCTGGGACAGCGCTGAGCTGCAGACACTCTCTTAACCTGGCTAATCCTCTTTGGCTGGCAGCCACCCGCTAATTACAATCCCAGTGAGAGCAGGGACCCTCTGGAAGGGGGCAGGGAGGCACAGCACACTGGGGATCCAACACGGATACATGGCTGCCATTCCCTCCTGCAGCAAGGCAGGAGCCCAGGGCTCCCCTCCGCTTGCTTTTTTCCTCTTTATGTGCTGACACCAAAATAATTTTGGCACAAAACCTTTCCTCAGCCTCCCTGCTCTACCCCATCCTCTGGCAGAAACACCCTGCTCTGCACAAAGCCTCATCTCATGGAGAATTTTTCTATCTAATTGAACTCCCTTTCTTACAGACGAGCTCCTTTTTCACTGTCGAGCGCAGGAGCTGCCACAGTTGCTTCTGCAAGTAGGGCAGGCTCAGCCCCATCCTCAGTGTCAGCATCTCAAACCTGAGCAGTGCAGCATCATACCCTGAGGAGCTGTTCTGCTCAGGGCCCAATTTTGCCCAGCAGGAGGACTTGGAGCGTGATGGAAAGAGAAGCTCAGAGCTTTCCAGAATGTATTTGATACGGTGATTCACAACAAATCCACCTGAATGAGCTGGTTTATACCTGGCTGCACGTACAAGGGGACCAGCAGAAGGGGAATATGTCCCACAGAGGACCCAAGCCAATGCTGCTCCTGCATCTTGTTGACTTGTGATACCACAATCTATGATATCATATGCATATAATATATATGCATGTAATATGGAACCTAACAGCGTTGACTGGTGAGACCAGACAGGGAGATGGAGCAGCACGCCTATGACAACACAAGCATTATTGAAGGATGTTTTTGTAATGCATAGGGAAAGCAAGAAAAGAAATGCAGTTTTAGGATATGGATGTGGTGTGGAGAGTACCACAAATAAGTAAGAGGACCCTGCTGAGGGGAAAGGCTCCTGTTGGAGGTCACAGCTTGGAAGCCAGGGATCAGCAGCGTTCTTCAAAGAAGCTTGTCACCACTCCTGTTTCAGGCTAGTTAATTAGGCAAAGGGACATCCTGCCATGCTTATTTAGTAACACAACATGCATAGTGCATTCGTTTCTTAACACAAAGCCCCTGGAGTCAATTGGGCTCAATCAGGGTTACAGGGAGAGCATCGTGCAAGCGTATGGCAATCACACTGCAAGCCAGCTCCTGCCAGGTCACTCGCTCCCACAGCAGACGCTGCCATAAACAGGCTGATTTCTTATATCCCCACTGAAACAGCCCAGTGCTCAGTCTTCCTGCAGCAGAAGCCTCTTTCCTGCCAGAATGTCACCAGGCTAAGGCTGTAGAGAATTTGGGAGAGCCCCAAAGCGACAGCTCTGACTTGGGAACAGCTCATGGTGCCGTTTCCAGGAGCCAGCTCCTGGAGGAGGTGTGATGAGGTGGGAGGAAGCTCCAGGCACCTGTACTCCTGGTAATTCACATAAACAACTTATTTAAAGCTGGGTAACATGTATCATGGCAAACAAGCAAAAGAAGTGGAAGTCAGGCACACGTTTGGCTTCCGTTCTCTGCTAGTCATCCACAGCTTCCAGAGCCATGGGAAGCCCACGCACTTCTCCTGCCAAAATGCCACACTTGTACCTGATTTCTTCAAGTGCTCCAGGCTCCCAGTTCTCACCAGCATCTTCTGACCATGGCCACCAAGACCCAGAGCCAAAGGAAAGCCAGCCTTGCTGGTGGATCTCGCGAGAGATCTCGACTTGGAGGCACTCCCCAGATGCTCACAGGGGGGAGACTCTCGGAGCAAACTTCCCCTAGACTGGACTACATGAGCACTCAGCCCATGGCAGTGCAAAGACAACGAGGGAAGTATAAGTCACCCTTTTCTTTTGGTGGCTCAGCACGTACGCAATGCAGCCAGTGACTCCACAGGAAATCAGCACTTTCAGTTACTTTCTTCTCTTTTGCTAGGTTTGAGTGTGCTTGGCTGAATGAAGGGCTCGGGAGGAGGCAGCTCCTTGGATACATCCCCATACGGCTGCAGAGGGTGGGAGGGGACGACAAGGACCTAGAGCCTCCAACTCCATCTTTAGATCAG
Organism: Ara ararauna; assembly: GCA_028858755.1. Taxonomy (NCBI): domain Eukaryota; kingdom Metazoa; phylum Chordata; class Aves; order Psittaciformes; family Psittacidae; genus Ara; species Ara ararauna. Next base: position 19,612,130 of record CM054385.1, on the reverse strand, counting down.
GAGTGGGATGGGGATGAAAATACCATGGGCTAAAAATAATACATCTTTCCAGGGAAATCAGGAGTTTTAGGGGGCTGCAGAACGGAGCAAAAGCTTTCCCCGCTTTCTGCATTTCGTTCTCCATTTTCTTCTCCCCCATTTCATAACAGTGACTGCCAGAGAGCAATACCTCCCACCCCCCCTGCTGCTGAGAGTGGCCATGGGGTTTGACCAGTTGCCCCTCCTGATGTTGACCACGTGTCCAGCTAGTTGGGACCTACCACATCCCACTGGTCACCCATCTGGCAAGGCAGAAACACACACAGACATGCAGCAGGAGGTCTCTTTCCAGCAGCATGCAACATCCTAACACAGCCTCACCTTCACCAGCAGGCTTGTACATCTCATGGGGTCTCTTTAAGCAAGCAGCTCCTCCATACCTCCCTATCCCCTTCCCAAAGATCTGCTTTGGCCACATGCTCCCTCCAAGATTCACCTCAGCCACTTGTGGGGACTACGCCTCAGCAGCCACAATGAATTTGGAACTCAGCACATGCTAACTAGGATTAGTGGGTGTCAGGATGATCTTCACCTTCAGCACTATGCCTGATGCCACCAGGGAGATGGGGTCACTAGAGAAGGAGATGCCAATGTGCCCTCTGGATCCCATCATACTATTGGGGCCATTCAGCCCCCTGGTAAGTACCAGTTTCAGTTTGAGTGATGCTTCCCACCGAGCCGTGACAACCTGCACTAATACAGGGAGAGTGATCTCCCTCAGCACCAGTTCATTAGTGCCTCCCTGGCACTAGTCAGCAAAAATACTTGACCTGTACAAGGATGCAAACATTACCTAAAGGTAATTTATTACCTTTAATAATTACCTGAATAATCACCTAAAAGCCAAAAGGCTTTTTCCCTCTCCCAAGATGGTTACATGGTTTTGCAATGAAGTTCACATATGCAGCTCACTGACGAGCTGTGACAAAGCCTCGACTGCTTGCAGTGACGATGCAACTCTATTTGCAGAACACACACCTTTTTAGCCCTGTTGTACTGCAAGACTCCATCCTTCCTCCAAAACCAGGCCACCATGGCGCAATGCCCTCTCCGTCCCTGGGACTGATACCATTTGAACCAGAGGTGAAGACTTTGCCCAGGCTCCAGTGGCACATGCCAAGGGCGCTGCTTGTCTCACGCGCAGCTCGTGCTCCTCCTGCACCTAACAGACCCAGGCTCAAATCTCCTCAGCAGTTTACACACAACTTCCAAGGGCAGCTGACAGTCAAGGTCTTAATTCATGAAGCAATTAATGGAATGAGCCTCACTACTTCAAAGAGTGAGTTCTGATATTTGTATGAATCTCAGGGCTTGGGACAAGCTCATGTGAGCTGCAGGCAAAAAGAGGATCAGACCACAGAGCAATTTTCTCAGAAGATCAAGCAAACCTAAAGCCCGACTGTGTTAACAGATCTCACAACGTCTGCCTTTCCTCAGAAAGTTTTTCAGAACATTCACAGCTCAAGTGTTGCTTTTCTCCCTCAACTCTTAAGAAAATAAATCCCCTAAACCAACACATCCATTCCAAGCCGGACAGTGATGCTGTGTAAAGGGAAACAAAAACCCAAGGCACTGCAAAGCCCAGGTGAGACCTTGCTGTGGCTCTTCACTCTGTGTAAAGGCACGTGGATATCACAGTGACGAGCAGCAGCAAGAAACCCTAAGATGGACATACATGTAAGGGTGAGTTTGCCACAGGTGCCTGAAGGCATTTGTTCAAGAGCTGAGGGAGCCAAGACAGAGCCCAGCCTCCCAAATCTGAAATTTAATCCCCGTTGTTAGCTCGTGACCCTGTGGTACCCGCAGAGAGCACCATGATACTGGGTACAACCCAACCCCAAATTAATTCCCTAATTAATTAAACAGGCAGGTTCCAAGGGGAGCACATTAAAGCTATTTCACCAACCCATGAGCTTTCTGAAGCCTGGAAATACATCATTGCCCAGGGGCACATCAACATGGGCTTCAGCCCTACCCAAGGGACTAAACACCTGGACACCTTCTTTCCTCACCCAAGCTCTCAGGGTAGGAAGGAAGCAACGGTAGGAGCAGTAACCAGAGTGTTTCTGATGAAAACAGCATTATGTACAAGGGGTGGCCATCTGATGAGTTTGCACCTCCATACACAGAGCGGCTCTCCTCCACCATGAACGTGACCATGAACAGCAGCAGCTTCAGGAAGAGGAGAAAATTACCAGGTGTAATTGAAACTGCAGGGAGGAGCAAGGGACAGAAAATGTAATTACCCACCATGGACTGGAGCCAAGATTAGCAATACTACCTCTGGTCATTTAAAGTTCCCATTAACTTTTCCATATGCTGATGATAACGGGTTTGTGTCTTATTGGCTGTGAGATGCAGCACTTCCAGAAGAAAGCCCAAGGCCTCCTCTCATAAGGGTCTTGAACCACCTATAGAGGAGGGGGTGAGGATCTAGACTTTAACAGAAGCCTTCTCCAAGGGTCTGGAAGATTTTCCTCCCTAAATACCAAGGTGGAAGGGGTAGGAGGATGCTCAGCTGAGCCCCAGTTGCACTACTCTCCTCTCCAGGCACTGGTGGCCAGAGTTGGCTACGGTGCCTTTCTGGTGCTTGAGAAGATCACCTGGGTGGGCATCACAACAATTCAGAGACCTTGCTGACTACAGCTGGTGAGACAGAGTGTACCCTGGACCACCTCAACCTCTCGTCTCCTCTCCTTGCACTCCATCACAGCAGACTGCAAGACCCGCAGCCATTTCACATCCAAACAGCATTATCGACATGTCCACATTCATCTTCTGCTCAGCCCATTCGTTTGCACCCTGCACAACGGAGCAGGGCAACAAACTCCAGTGGGCTATTGTTGGCCTGTGGCTGATTCAAAACCCTCGAGCTGAGGTCCTACCACTTGCTCCCCACCACCATTTTCCTTGCACTCTCATCATCTGAGGATGCAGGAGCTGCAAAACATCCTACACCAGCCTTGTCCCAACCACAGCATCAGGAGGAGGATGTTTGTTGGTGACTCTGGCCCCTACATGATCTGTTTCTGTTTCCTCACCCTTGGATACTTCTGGGAGGCAGTGGACACTGCTGGGGGTGCCCCAAACAACAACCACCCCTTGCTCTACTTGCATGAAAGCAGCATGAAATCAGTGTACACACACGAAATCCATGTCTTTGTCAAGAGGTGGAGGACCATTGCCTCCAGCCTTAGGGCTTCCCCAAGGAAGGATTTGGCTTCAGCAGCTTCTTAAAGGCTTTAAACCTTTGAAGGAGAGCACACCACCTTTTCTCCATTTTAAGCAAGGAAAAAGCACCGTCCCCCCATCAGCATGCGCCCACTCTCACAGCCCCCTTACCTCCACCAGGTGAGGTGTGGGGTTGAAGCCACACATGTTGCAGACCTGCTGCCGACAGGTTGTGCATGTGTTGTAGTTGGGGGGCTCACCGGAGCCCACGTTGATCTCTGCCTTGCACAGGGGGCACAAGACCTTCGCTTTCGGCACTTCCTTTGGCTTGACAACCTGCTCCGGCTTGCCCTGCTTCACGGCTGGTGCGGCCCCAGCACGGCCCTGTGCCCCCGGCGCTTTGGGGCCAGCTTCTTTGCTGGCATCGCTGAAGACGATTTTTGGAGGCACTTTGCCAGGAGATGGCTGGCTCGGAGGGGGGGCCTCTGGCTGGACAGACATCAGTGTGCTTGCCTGGGTCAGGAGGGACGCCCCGAAGCCAAAGAGCTTCCCTGTGAGCCCCTCCTGGGGCTGCTCTTGTGCTCCAGCCCCAGGGGTTGGGGCAGCAGGCTTTGCCCCCACATCTCCCGTTGCCTTTCTCTGCTCAGAGGGGGAAGGTTTGGCTTGCTGATGTTGTGGGGGGGACCTGGCCACCTCCTGAGGTTTTGGCTGGCCTTGGCCATGCGGGTCCCTCTGTGGCGTGGTGGGGTGAGGTTTGGGTGGCTCTGACGGCAGGGTGCGGGTGGCCGGAGGGGTCTTATCAGCAGCAGAGGGTGGCGGGTGCTTGGCTGGGGAGTGGGATGGGGACGGCGAAGGAGAGTGCAGCTGCTGCTGGCTCTTGGAGCGAGGAGCAGTGGTCATGTCCATCCCCAGTGCACGCTGCATCTGGCAGTTCAAGCACAACCATTCCTTCACCTGTGAGACAACGAGAGGACATGAGCAGTGAGCAGCGTGCAGGCCCAGCACACCCTGAGGTTCCCCCAGACAAGCCCTGTGTAGACATAGGAACAAGCAGCAGCCCCTGAAAACCATTTTGGTACCATGTTCTCCACAGAAAGTATCTCGCAGTCACGGTGAACAGACCCCATCTGTCACAGGTACCCATGGCACAACATGCCGGTGCAAGAGCAAGCTTTAATTAGCATGGGTTTGCTTCCAAGGCTTCTGCTGTAAAGCTCCTGCTAGCGATGGGGCTCTGCTCCTGGCCCCACCACCTCCCTAAAGCCCATTTGTTTTTCCTCCCACTTCACCAAATCCCAAACTGGTTTGTGTTGGAAGGGACCTTAAAGCTCATCCAGTTCCACCCCCCTGCCATGGGCAGGGACACCTTCCACTAGAGCAGGTTGCTCCAAGCCTTGTCCATCCTGGCCTTGAACACTGCCAGGGATGGGGCAGCCACAGCTTCTCTGAGCACCACTCAGTGACCAGAGCAAATGTCTGGTCACTTGGCAACAATGACCAGAAAACAGGCAGGGCTCCTCAGACAGGAGCACAGGGCTAGCAAGAGGTCCAGTGCAGGCGTACAGAGAGATGCTGCTATCATGCATGTGTACAACTGCAATGCTCCCCAGCACCAGCACGCTGCCTGCTGCTGCCAGGTACTCCACAGAGGAAAACCCACTAAGAGATGCCTGATGCTTCCCCAAGGCCAGGAGAAACGGCTCTTCTGGAATCAGTCTGGTGGTTGTGATATCCCACACAAAAATCTGGTGCTGCAGCCCTTAAGGGACAGCAGAGAGCAGGTTCTCCTCACACAGTGCCATCTGCGCTGCTGGACAGTACACAGTTAATTCCCACTCTCACCACAAAGAACTTTGGGATGCAAATGAAAACTATAATGCTCCCTGGCTAAGTGGTGATAAATGAAAGACCTCCCCCCTTGAGAGACATTCTCTATCACACCCTAATGTCTGAATTAAGTTAATTAAAGAGGCCATCTGAAAGCTGTGAGCCTTCCCATACCAGCAGCCCCCAGGATGCTCAGTGCCTGTGCAAATATTAATATATAGCACAGTCAGCAGCACAACCAGGTCTGCCAGCAAGAAGGTTTCTCGGAGGCAAGCAGCTAGGATGGCAAAAATGACCAGAGTGCTCCCCAAAACCAGAGCAGCACACAGGACAAGTGGGCCTGGAGCCTGGCATAGGCGGCTGCACACACAGCACCCAACAGCTCCCAGCCCCTGTGCTCTCCTGGGGCTGCACATCCCAGCACAAGCTGCATGAGATGTGGGTCTTCCTGCCTTTCATTTCGGGAGCCATTGCCTCATCCCGGAGTTATGGATCACCCCCAAGGCTTGGCTTAATCCCCCCTGCAGAGACATTAACTGCCTCAGTACCTCACACAACCTCATCTCTCCAGGTCTGTATGGCCTTTTGGGTGCTGCACAACTAATTCATAACCTGGCTACTGGGTTTTTTCTCCCTGTGCTGCAACCACAGGCATTAACCGTTTTCTCCTATAAGGAGCTGCCTGCAGAGATGCAGTTGTGTGCTTTGGCAGGTCCTGTCATGGGATAGGTCAGCAAGTCCCCAAGATTAGAGGCAGATATGTCCTGAACCCCTCCTGACAGGTCCCCTTCCCAAGGAGGGCTCTCATAAAGCCAAGCCTTCAAATAATGAACTTTTAAAATAGAGGAAATTCAGCACAGCTAGGAAAGATGGATTAAAATGAAAGAAGAGTGCATGAGCAAACCTCCCCTGCCCACCCCTGCCCAGCACTGGCTGGCTCATCGGGTTGCAGAGAGCTCTGCGTTGCCTCTTCATCTCCAGCAAAGCCTTACAAACCTGGCTGCACATCAGCTCTGTGCTCTTTGCAGCCTGTACTGCGCTAGCAGAGCTCCCACGCCGCTATCCCCACCAGCCTCTGCTCGAGTATTTTCAGCCAGAGCTGAGTGAAAAGCAGCCTCAGTTTTCCCCCAGCAATCCCGCGCTACATCGCCGTTTCTCCAAGTTGTTCCAAATGAACCACATTATATTTAGTTTCTGAAAATAGTGCTTTAGTTTTTATAATTTCTCCTGGTCTTGCTGTCTCTCTTCTGACATACAGAATGCCTTGTGTTATTTTTGCTTTCGCATCCCCTGGAATTTCTTCCCACTATTCTATTTCAGAACACCTCCCAGAATCCCATCAGCTTTGCCTGCCATCCCCATCAGCTCCAATTAAGGGAGAACCAATCCTTTCTACTGAGGTTCTCTTTCCCTACAAAGTTCCCAGTATCTGAGAAATGCAAATCTTCCCTCTCCACATAATCTCCTTACTCACACTTTAAGACCCTCCGGTGAGGTAGAAACTGGGGCAAGAGGAGATCTTCCCAAACATACCATTGGGGCTACTTGCATCCAGATTTTAAGGGACCATGACAGAAAGGTACATGAAAAAAGAGATGCTGCACACTCCTGGGTTCGTCTTGTCTGTATCTATTGTAGCCTGGTGCAAGAATTAACTTATTATCTGGAACGGGAAAAATACCTTGCTGCTGTCCTGCATAAACTTCCAATCAAACAAAACAGAGGGAATTCAACTGATTGCCCTCGACTGTCTGCCAGCTTTAGCAAGAAGCAAGTGCTGCTGGTGAATACCGAACAGCTCACAGCTCCAGCTCTGCTGGTTCACCCTCTCTCCATGCCCCTGCTTTGCCCCTGGGAAAGGCTTGTTCAGGTGAACTGCTCCCTAGGCACCAGGAGGTACCATGTCCAGGTCCACAAGCCACGATATGGCTCACGGACAAGCTCACAAGGATCTTCCTGAGTTCAGGGTTGGGGAACAACAACATGATCATTGGAGCTTTCTCCCTTTCCACAATAAACCCAGTTTACGTGATCAAGTCAGAAAAAAGCCAGGGGGCTTTCAGATGGGGTAGGAACCATCAAATCTCTCTCGGTGACTTGGTGAGCAACTGCTGAAGAACACCTGTCCTGAGGAGCAGGAGGAAGCTGCAGGGATGCAGAGGGGCAGCTCTCTCCCAGAGCAAGCATTTGAGATGTAAATTCAGTTGGGATTATCACAGATTGCCTGACCAGCTTCTGCTGATGCAACTGATGACACAGTGTGTGGATTACACAGATCAAAGAGGACTTAAAGGATCCCAGAGGGAAGATAGTAAAGAGGAAGGGCCAAGTTGTCTTGCCAAAGATCCTTCCCCCAAGAAAGAGAAAGGAGGATGGAAAAGCCTGGGTGTAAAACTTTACAAATCCAACCCTTGAAATTTTTCACTTGGTGGAGAACTGAGTAAATTTGACAAAGAAATAGATTAAACTATTAGTTTGGCTGGCATTGTGTCCTCTTCTTGCCTGCAGACTCATCGTGCAGGGGGAAGGTGCTCAGAAAGCAGTAGAGAACTAGGGCCAAGAATATAGAAAGAATAATTTGCCCTACTATTACTTCATCTCTGCTAACAGTCAGGGTAACCAACAGAATTAAACGTCTATCGGTGAGAAGCGAAAAACCCAACATTACTGAAAACTAGAGTTCCAGCTCACCTGGTGAGAAAGCTGAAGACACTATTATACTCTAAAATCAGGGAGGTAAAACCGCTCTGTTGAATAGCCTGAAGCTGGCACGCTATCCTCCTCCACCCCAGGAAATGGGACTGGGGGAAATACTGAAAAATACAAAGAAAATGGGGATGCAGATGATAGTCCTGATAGCAAGCTGACGCCTCAATGAAGGGCTCAAAGTGAAGGTGTCTGCTCTGCAAAACAGAGAGCACCATTAGAAATAGAAAATCAGCAAATATCAGAGCTCAGCACATGAGAAGCTGTGAAGTGCTTAAATCACGTGAAAATAAAGGAACCTCAGGAAAAAGTCTCTTGGGGAGCAGTAGGAAGAACTGATCAAGGGCATTAGGGACATAGAAAGGACCAGGGTCCATCACTGGGTAGAGGTGGCAAAGCTGTTAACAAGACAGATCTGGCAGATGTGCTGTAATTACTGTCATTGAGCATTTGGGAAGAAGCAGGATAACACTCATTACAAGGATGAAGCATTTCCAACTTATTAGCAGTCGAGAAGAACATTCAACAACATCTACCAGCTCCAGAAGAGATTTAAATTTGGCAGATCTGAATAATCTTACATCCAAGAGATCCAAGACAGTGAAGAAAACTGCTGCGTGCTGATGTTTGTTTTTAAGAGGAAATTTTACAAGACTGGAAGAGTCTGCTTGAATATCCAAGAAGGCAAAGGTATGGCCTGAAGGGGACGGCTAGCCGGACATCTGTCCAAGACAGAAAGACACTGCTGGATTCATGCAGCAGAGAACTGAAGGGCACATGCACACGTCAGTCAATGTGTTTTTAGGCAAAATAGGTCACAGCAAGCAAACCTGAATTTATTCTCTGCATATTTGATATTAGTAATGGACAGAAGCAACATCCTTGGTGCCCAAAGGTGCTTTGACCACGTACGAAATGCTCATCAAAAAAAGAAGCGCTATAAAATACAAATACTGAGTGTGTTTAATGGATTTCAGACTAGTTACCTGGCTGATCTGGGAGACAACAAGGACTCAGCACTGCTCATGTATCTCTCTGCTGAGGTCTTCATCTGACTACGGTTAACACCACTCATGCAGCAGATTTTTGGTAAAATGATATGTATTGACGAAGACAAGTCTCTGCTGCCTGGTAAACCTGCGCTTGCTCTGTGTGGGAAGCCCAGAGCTGGAGTAGTAGGGAGGAGGTGGTTCTGCCTCCTCTTCCAGCACCACGGGACTCCTTCCAGACCCCTCAGCTCTTCCACACCAACATTTTAAGGAGATTTAGTAAAACACTGTGGGAGATATAGACCGGATCTGCAAGAGTGATTCTTGGGATGCAGAAAATGTCTGAAATGAGAGAATTAAAGAGGTTGGTCTTTTTCGTTTATCAAAGAGAAGATTAAGAAGCGACTTGATTACGATATAGCAGCACATTCAGTAGAAACAATATCAGGTACTAAAAGGTTCTTAATTAGGCAGAAAAAGGCATAAGAAGAACTAATGACTGGAAATGGAAGCCAAATATATTAAGCATCACTTTTAACAGCAGATGTTTCTAACCATTAAAGCAAATTATACGCATGCTGTTGGGCTCAGCAGAAGACTGAAGGAGGTGAAGCCTGCAGGCCTTTCATCTATAGGGTATTTTATATCCATACTGATCGCAAGAGCTTTGAAAGTTTGAACCATCTCATCTTTACTGACACCCAGTACCTGACCCAGCCCTGCACGCAGCCCAGTGCAACCACAACCATCAGCCTTACCCTTCCCACCACAGACCCCTGCAGCATCCCAGAATATTCCTCTAAACCCTTTCCCAAATCCTGCTATTCCCCAGCTCTTGGGCAGGTCTGCAACCTGCAGCATTTGCAGGGTCACCACTGCCAGATGTGCCTCCTCCTCTCAATGCTATCCTACAGCTGCGAGCATGGACCATTTGCAAATCCCAATAGGAGTGAAAATGTTTCCAAGCAGCATTTCCCTAAAAAGCCAAATGTAGCAGGAGCATACAGAGCACATGCTGGCTGTACCTGGGGCAGATTTACACACCAATAAGAATCATAGATGGGCATGTGCATGGTGGGTCTGATCCTGATGCTCTGCAGAGGGATGCAGTAGAGGAGAGCAAGGTTTTGCACAGGTACATACGGGGGACCAAATAGCATCCCTGTGTGCTGCAGCTTAAGGATCCCTCTAGAAAACCCCCAAGAAAATCACCCAGTAAGAAATCATCTGAAACAAGAGAGACAGCTTGAGTTTATAATGCTTCTAAAGCTATTCTGACACCACCTATTTTAGGAAACAATATGGAAACAGCCCATCCCCTGGATTTGTTACCAGGAGATGCAAGGGAATGCTGGTGATGTACAGGTTGTTTTGTTCTCCTGAGATAAGACAATACAGCTCTAAAAGTATCTCAAGTATAAAGTTCAGCCTTTGCAGAAGGCAGGGGAAGCTTTAAAATGACCTGTAAGCAGAAAGACTTCTTAAGTGAACATCCATGATCTCTTCAAGCCAAAATTTAGAATTATAATGAATGGTAATTCTGTCTTTGCTGAGGGTTGGTTATTCTGGACCATTTGGAGGTCACCCAGGATGTATAATTCTACTACATAAAAATAATAAAACCAAAAAGAGCAACATTAGATGGCCACAATTAAGACTTTGGAGACTTGAGACAAAATGGTTTCTCACCAGCTCTACCCATTTACAACACCTTACTGCAGCCAAAGCCATCTGATCTCGCTAGCTATATGACCCTGTATTATCAGAGGAGGCCTGTATCACTGGGCACTAGAGGAGCGCAGCCCATCTGACTTGTTATTAATGATTATTTCAGGCTGTGAAGAACAGCTCCCAAGTCATCTTGAGTCAAGTGTGGTCAATCCCACCAAAGGCTGGCCACTTTGAACAGGATGGAGCAAAGGAGCTTTGTTCAGCAGAAGATACAACCCACCCTCCTCCCCTGGTGTGTGGCAACAGGGTGCACAACTAGCTGAAAACCAAGAAGACAAGTTCAGGGGAAATCAGAGGAGAAAAGGAGCATGGGATTTCTCCAAGTTGCCCTAAACATGTATTTAATATTCTACAAAACTGGAAAACCTGGAAAAAAACCCAACACGTTTCAGAAGAAGAAGATGGCAAGCCTTTGGCAGGAGCTCTTTGAGAGCCCCAGAGCCACCACTCATGGAGCCAAAACCCAGCAGATACACCCTGAGGCCACAGTCGCAGCTCCCTCCTCTGCCTTTCGCAGGCACCAGAACAGTCAGACCTAGAAGAGTATAAGAATAACCCAAGCTGGAATTGGTAATGAAGGTACTGTGTTAATCAATCAGGCTAATGGAGAGGCTCAATGCCAAGACCACCGACTGGATGAAGAAGGGTTTTATTAATGGGTGCTACTGGTTTATCCTGGAGGAACACTGCACCAGCCTGGGCTCTCCCTAGGGCTGCAGGAGCTGCCAGTGGTCTGCCTAAGGGTGTCCTGTTGTGTGTGCAATTCATCAGCTCTGGCCAAGATGAAGAACCATCATCTCCCAAAATCAGCCAGTCAGCAAAACATCGCTTCCCCTCCATGACTCCCGGATCCACTCCAGGGGAGCTCTCCAGGAGCACATCTTGCCTTTTACATTGTCATGCTGAAACCTGCCAAAGCCACGCACCCTACAATTAAAGCAACATCCTGATCCAAGGGAAGAGGCCGTGCTAGAAGGCAGCCCTTGGCTAGAGAACAGAGAGAACAGTAAGCTGTGGCAGGGAGCTGGGATACTGCTGGGAAGGCAGGAGGTGGGGATGGCTGTAGGAGAGCAGGGAAAGCTCAGCAAATCCTGGAAGAGCTGCTGATGCATGGAAGAATCTAAGGCGACTGCATGGAGAAAGCCTCCCACACCATCTCAGACTGGCTGGAGGAACGTACGACAAATACAAATATATGTCTTATTCTGAAGGTTGGAGGATTGTTTTTTAAAGCAGAACTATTGCTGATTTCTCCTACAGCAGTGCGGGGACAGCTTGCCATGAAGCTCACACGCGGAGGGTAGGAAAAACAGCTCCTGTTGGGATCAGTGTGCAGCCCGTGAGCAGATGAAATGAGAAGCCTGCAAAGCATCCCGTGGGAGGCTGCAGTGCGGTATGATGTGGGGGGAGTGGATAAGGTCAGGAGATGAAGTCTCCTAAGGCACCTCTGAAGGAACACAAACAGTCCCGGGTGCAGGAATTGTCACGTATCTGTGGCCAGGCTGCATGTCAAGACATCACCAAAATTCATGCCTGCATCCAGGTGGAGAGGAGGCAGATGCAAACACAAAGGCAGCATGGGCTCAGGCTTCCTGGTCCAAATCTAAAGCACAGTTTGAGGAGAACCCAGTCCTCCAGAGGAACTGTGCAATTAGGAGTGCTCTGGCACTTAAGTGACAGGAGGATTGGTCACTGAGGCACTTCTGAAAAAGGCCACCTTATGCTCATCTTTATCTTCAAACATCTCAATACAAATAAAACCCAGTCCTTAGCACTCCTGCCCAGAAGGGGAAGCCACTGAAGCAGTCAGCAATCATCCTGCTAACACTTGCCAGAAAATAATCAACTTGCTCGCTTGCTGGCGAGCGAGAGGAACCAACCCCCAAACTCATCTCCTGCACTGTAAATAACAGATGGGAAACCGCGTTTGTCCTGAGAACCGAGCTGCGGAATCAGACAGTGCCATTTCATCCTATTAGTCACTCCTTAACCAGCTTCCCTTTCTCTAGTTAGCATTCCCAAGAGAAGGGAAGACTTGCTAGAGCAAGTCTTCTCCTCTCCCCAAAGGGCCTCAGGAGGCATTAACCCACACAAGGCTCTGCAGACCCTCAACCTCCAGCTCCTGTGCCTTGCTGTTCAGATGATCTTTGCCCACACCACACAGAGATGAAGCAAACATTCAAAGAATGTAACTGCACGCTGAGGAGCTTTGCAACTAACCTTGCTGTGCCATCACGGTGCTCCCCCAGCAGCATCCCCACGGCTAAGGCGGCGATCGAGCTGCTAGCTCCTCGGTAAGCACACCCATCCCCTTCTTCACTCCTCGCCCTTGCTGGTGGAGAGAAGCAGATGGGCAGGAGGAAACCTTCACCCAGCGCTGCTCCTCTGCTCCCTGGGAGCACGGGTCTGCCCGCCAAAGCAAGGCACTGCCTAGCTAAGCAGTGCCACTGCCCGAGGCGAAGGGACAAGTCCTTCCAGTTCATTAGGGAAGGCTTCTTGTGCAATTTGCTGCCTCACTAGCTCCTGTTTAGACAGCCTTTGTTCCTCGTCCGCAGAAGAGCATGAAAGGTTTGGACATTTGTGCGTGCTCAGAGGATGCTGTCTCCTGGGCCTGGTCAGGGAAGATGGCAAAGAGCTCACCCCAGGTTTTAACCTCTCAAGCTCTGCACGCTGATGTGCTCTAAGTGCAGCCGCAGGTCCGCTCCCGCTCCGTAATGCAGGACTTCCACACGAGCCCTTCTCGGTCAAGGAAAGCCTAATGGCTTGCTCTGCCTTCTGCTGCTGCTGAAGGACAGACATCCAGAGTAACAGGAGCCTCCAGTCCTGCTCACTCATTGTCTTCTGCAGCACTAAAATAGCAGCCTGGGAGGGAGCAGAGGAGCTCAAAACTTTCCACTCAGCGGTACCTCCTGCCCAAAACAGAGAAATACATGAGGCCACAGGGTTTCTCTGGGTGCAACGTGGTACACCATGTACAGAGGTGATATAGAGCATATGCTGCTCTCGATAAATAGACTTAGAATAGTCTATTTAATAAACTTGCCCAGTTTCCCATTTGCAACATGGAATTCATTTACTGCACGGCTCCAATTTATTCAGTTATGAGTGGTCCCTGCTGCAGCCTTGCCTGAAAGTTTCTAGCTCCTTTGGGAACCTTCCTGGACAATTACAGCAACAGGAAATGATTGGCTGGAGCTCAGGGACTAAACTAAACATGCTGGAATGTTTGAAGGTGCTTTTACACTCCAAACACTGCATTACCTTGACAGCATCAATATCTCAGTATGGTACAGCAGCAGCCAGGGTGGGGAGGATCATGATCCTCTGACTCAGTAGCAAGCGTCTGGGACAGAAGCTCTTGAACAGTAAAGACAACCCCAGTGCCTGCATAAACAGCCCAAAGTACTTTCAGAGACAATCACAGACCTGGTGTTCTGGCCTCACATTTTCTCCAGACAGAAGGAGCCAAGTTAGGTCTCATTTATCCTGGACCAATACACATTTATGAGTGAAGCCGCTGAAATGAACAACTTCTGCAAATGAACATATTAGAGTGGATGGATGCACCAAAGCAGAATGTATTTTCTGCCTTTTTTATTATTCTGGATTAAATACGTAATAAATGCTCTTGCAGAATTTGAGGCCTGAAGATAGACAAGCCATTGCACAATCTTTTTACATACCTAAACAGACTTAATTGCTCAATTATTCCAGATAAACATGATAAGTTCCCTGCCATGAATAATTTATAATCTAGCTAGCCACACAATCGATGAAACACAAATCTGTGGCTGAGGCAAAGGGAAAGCAAGCAGATGCCATAATCCCGAGACACCGCGCTTGTTACCAAAGGAGCAGCAGCACGGTCTGCCTGGAGCAGGTCTAAACATCCCTGGAATCACCTCAACAACCCATACCTTCACTTGGGTTATCAGAGGTTACAAATACTGAACAAACTGAATAGGCACAAAGTTCAGATGTGCACCTGGGAGGAGACAGGCACAGCCCATACACTCTTCTGTTCATGGTCCAGACGCTGCTGGGTGCCCCCCAAGCCCCTCCTCGGGAGCTGGCTGTACCGGTTTATCCGGGAATTTCATCAGATGGTCATGACTGAGCTTAAAGAGCTGCAGTGAAGCACAGCAAGCTGCAGTGCACTGGAGGAGGGAGGCCTGCCGGGGCCATCACGAGGGACAGCAATCAGAACACTATGGAGGAGGCAGGGGAAGGAGAGCTGCTGGGGGGATGAAAGGACTTGCCATACTCAAACACAAGAGACCTGAGAGGGGGACCTGGAAGGCGTCCAGAAGGAGGGCTAATCCTAAACCCATGACAAAGCCCCTTCTCATGGCAGAGGGGTAACGAACCGCAGTGCCGAGCACTGCCGTTGTACCAGCCACACATCCATCAGTGAGAGGGGCAGGTACCACCTCCAGGCTCCAGTGACCCCAGATGAATGCAAGAAGCTTTCCTATAGGGCTTGAGGCCCTATCATAAACCTTGAGCACCTTTATGATTCTCTGAGAAGAAGAGAGGTGCTGGGTGGGTATCCTCCAGCCTGAGCACCCAGCATTGCCCCTCCCTGCCCCGCTCCCAGCTCTTTCCAACAGATGCTCCCACATCTGAGCTCTGTTTATGCTGCTGCTTCGTTCCAACCAACCCACATTAAAGGCTTCAGGATTTCACCTTGATGTCTTGCAGCAGCAAGAAGATAGGGCTGTAATGGCCTCCAAAAGGCTTTGGTTCTATCTTCTGCCCCAGGCAGGATCAAACAAGCCTGCACTGCTGCCAACAGATGTTTGTCTAATTTGGGCTTTAAAACTCCCCATCACTTGTGGATTTACTGGGTGGGCAGCGAAAGGGGGAATAAAGGGGCTTTGGCTTAACCATCCTCGCTGCTAGAAAACATTCCCAAAATACTAACCTAAATCTTCCTTGCAGTCTAAGTCCATTACTTGCCATCCTACAGACCGCAAACACTGAACAGCAGCTCTTTTATCCAGTAAAAACAGCCTGTGATCAGCTTCCCTGCAGAAGGCATCCATCCAGGGGAGCACGTCCTGGCACCAAGACCACAATGTGCAAAATATCTCCCAGAAGTGACTGTGCTGCAGATCTCTTGGTCTTGATCTCCCTGGGGCTCCGTGGCACCTCCACGGCCTTCAGACCCAATTAATGGTTTTCTGCATTTCCAGGTGCAGTTTCTGTGCATTTTTAGGAGCTGCTCAGGCAGCTTTGGAGAACCATGTGCTATGGAAGGAGCTCAGCTGTGCATAGTCCCATCAATGAAGCCTACAGATCACAGGCCTCTAGACCCACCTCCTCTCTCACCTTCTTTTGGAGACACCCGCTTGTGTGGCTTACAAGTATGGCCATAAACACCAGAAACAGCTTGTCCAGACACCAACTACCTATTTTAATAAATTAGAATATGTGTTGGAATTCCTATCCCTATCCAAATGCACCTGGACGCAGCTGATAAGTCATCATCATCCACCAAGTAAAATACACCAATTCTAACACAAAACTCTGCAAACAATTAGAATGTGAACAGATACCCATAAAGCCACATCACTGTTACTTGGGTTTTTATAGCCACTATATACCCTGTAAGGAGGGGATACTTAACTGGAAGACAGTTTACAATGGCAATCACCCTGCATTCAAAAACAAATGCTAGTTGCAATGCAAGATTAAAATTGGTCCTTCAAATAATGGTATTTTGCTTGCTGACCTACAGTCATTATTGCCATTGAGGTCTGAGCTGCTCTTAATCAGAAAGAAACCTGATGTTCAAAAGACTGCATCTTCTATCATCACCCAGGCCAAAATATGAAGTCACACAATTAGGGGAGCTCTCTGCTGCCCTCCTGATGAGGAGCTCAAAGGATCCCCATAGAGCCACCTGCCAGGGAGCCCTCAGCCCAACTTAAACCCTGGGCAAGCTTACCATGAAAGCCAGTTTGTTCTGCTCAAATAAGGGGCTGAATCCTCGATGGCAAAACTAGAAACCATTACAGAAGTGAATTCACAGAATTCAAACAGCAATGACTCAGTTAAAGGAAATACCACAGGAGGAAGACTTTTCTCCACCTTTTGTGGCTGCTCAGCTTTTCTTTGAGAGCTGCAAACAGCAGCACAGCTTTTGGCTGACACAAAACAAACCCCTACCAACCAACAAACCCCCCCCAAACCCCCCATGCAAGAATTCCCTCACAAACACCCTTTCTGTCCATACACACCACCATCAACCACTATTTCAATGTTGCCCTTAGCTCCTTATCGCCTACATGTCAATATGCACCCCACATACCATGGGGAGCATTCCCCTTCCCGAGACAGTGCTCCCACCACTGAGCTACAGCAGCATTTCTGGCACTGGTGGCTGCAAAGAGAAGATGGAAAGAGAGATGGAGATGCACTGGACACAGTGGTGCATGCAACCCAAGCTATAATTATGAGAGGAATAAATCAGGTTGCTTGTTTGAGCAAAGTGTTTAAGAGCTCCTTGGCAAGGGCATCCATCCACGCCATCACAGCCGACAGCTCGGTGTGCAGCAGTGGACCAGGGTTAAATGAAATCCCAAATTAACTTGTCAGGCAAAGAGAAAAAAACCCCAAACCCAACCTTCTCTGACTTGTAAATTGTGTATTTTTGATTAAAGTATCACAGCTGTGACAGCCACCTCCGGGAAGCCATCCTATGCCTCTGGCAGGATGCTGCTGGAAAGGGGCACAGTTTCTGTTAAAGCATTTCTTACTCAAGCCCTAGAGCTCAACAATATCATCTGTAGGCGCTGAATGTGCCCAGCACCTCCATGCAAGGTCCCATCCACCAGTGCTGCAGCCAAGGAGCACACTGGACTGGGTGACAGGCAATGCAGCGCACCGGGAATGGCACCGCTTCATGTCCATCCGGACAGGAAAGAAACTATAGAGGAGTAAACTGCACAGTTCAAGCTGATTTCACCCCCACATTGATTTGCTCCAATGCTAATTAGAAACTGCTTTTGGAGAGAAACAATAAATCTTGTCACCGTGCCTCAGCTGCAAACCCAGTGTAATTAACACAGGACTGACTTGGATCCACAGGGCATTCTTTTGCAGGCAAGGTAGCAGAAGCAATTTCTGCTCCCTCCATTTTTGGGTGTTCAGCTGGAGAGGTCTCACCTCTGATTTTCAAGTGGTGTGCATCAAAGCCTCCAGCTGAATGGTGAGAGCTGTGCTGACTGCGAGCAATCACACCCTAACTGCCTTAAATGGGGCAAGTAAGGAATGGGGTGGCCAGCAAGGGGGAAGCAGCAGGATCCATGCACCAAGGGGGGGGGGGGGGGGGGGGGAACATTTTACATCCCAACAAATACTGCCTTCCCATAAGCTTTTATCTGCTCACAGCCTTGTCTGCTGGTGTCAATCCCTGTGCTTGGCAGGGCTGGCTCCTGGCACTCTGCAGAGAAAGACAAGGAGGAGAAGCAGGCACTGGGATGCAAAATGCCACACTGTGCATGGTCAACATCACCTCAAGGATGCTGCTCATCAGTGCTCAGTAACCCACATGCCCAGGGAGAGGGTCCTGCTGTGCTGAGACCTTTGCTTCCAGGTGGGATGCAGGCTGTGTGGCACTGGGCTAGTGCCTGCAGCTGGAGGACATGGGAAGAGGGGTCAGCTGGAGAAGAAGGGAGACGTGGGACAACAGCTTGAGCTGGCCAAAACCACCAGGACGGGCAGTGAAGCCTTCACTTTCTACAGAAAGGAACTTAGTGCCCAATGTTGGCTCCTGGCTGGTGTGGCATGGCTTTGAGATCACTTGATGTGATGGAGCTGTTCAGAGCCCTCCCAATGACATGTCCTTCAAAACTATCAGATTATGGGACTTCTCTGGGCAGACCTGTAAAAACTTCACGCCCAGGAGCTGCATAAAGCATTATTTCAACGCATCCCCCAGGTCTCAACAAATTAGGTGAGAGAATTTAGCACTTGGAATTAGTTATGGAAAACAGCTATTTCGGAAGTTGCTGGCTTTTCATCTTACTAATTCAATAAAGCAATAACAATCGTCTGCTGAGAGCAAGTAATGGGATCCCAGAAGCAGCTCAAAGACAGATGGCAGCAGCAGCATGCCTGTTTGGTGATATTTCTCAAAGCTCTCTCCAATTTGAAAGCCACGATCTCTTCATCTGGAAAATTAATATGGCAGGTCAGAACATTAGGTAGAGTTTGTAAAAACTAATTTCAGGGCATTAGCGGGCCTGGCCCAGCATCTCAGCACTGACTTGGGACTCCAAATCAGGGTTCATTCCCCAGCCTGCCAAAGGCCCCTCGGGCAGGCTGCTTAGAACTACATGAAGGCTCAGTTTAACTGGGCTTTACCTTGTGGGAGGGCACCCCCCTGCCCCAGCACTGTTGCTCCTGTATTACCACACTATGCTCCATTAAACACAAGGATATTTGCTTTTATCAAGGCTCAAAAGGTTGTGCAATATGTAGAGCATGCACTGCCCACTGGGGCAAAAGAGGCAGGCGTGCTCAAGGACAAACCTCTCCCCACAGTAAGTATGCTCATTATTTCTGAGGAATCCAGAAATTCAGGTAATCCAACCCTTCATAGGTTCCAAAGGGCAATTTTAGCACAGACCAGTAATTTTTAGCCAGACCTTTCCACTAGACCTGGTATTTTATCTACTGGGCATCATGTTCACATGGGGGAAGGAGCGGCAAGCAGTGCCTTGGAGGAGATCAGGAGAAACACGGGGTGTCTCCTGGCAAAGGGACATGGTACACACAGGAGGCGCTGAGCAGAACTGATGTGCAGCCCAGAGCCATGATGAAGGTGGTTTTGGAGGAGCCTCACACATGAGGAGGTGTAGGGACACAGCCTTCCCAGCTCCCTCCAGCCCATGTCTTTAGGCATCACGGTACTCCGCAATGAAGAGAGATGAGAAAAAAACCCAAACTAAAATCCCAAGCACAGTTCCCATTCCCAGAGCCAAGCCTAGAAGTGCCCCCACTCCGACATGCCCACCTGGTTGATGCACGATATGTGCACCCCTATACATCTGCATCCTTAGCAGGATGGGAACGCGCGCTGAGCCCACGTTTCTGGCTGAGTTATGGGCAGTGACAAGCTCGTTTGCTCTTTGGGGACAGGGCTTCAAATAGCTGCTCGCTTGTGGCAATCAAAACAGGCAGAGCACTGCCACACCTCCGCTGGCCTGTGCTGCGAGTGATGCAGGCGCTGTCTGTAGCGCTCTGATAAGGATAGTGGATGATTCAGAATAATCTGGGCTCTGCTGAACATGAGCCTGAGTATTTGCACTTCTGTCTCCGTGTAACTGGAATGCTGTGTCCTGCTCGTTAGAAGCGGGAGAGGGTAGCTGGAGGGAGGTAGGCACCAAAACTTCTATTCCATAACACTGATGGGCACATCTTTCCTGACCATCGCTCAGGCCTCTTCCATGGAGGTGTCCAACTCAGGGATCTGGCCAGTCTAACACTATGGCTTGGACATAGCAAGGAGGTGACAGTGCAGGTGGGGAGGGAGAAAGAAGTCAAAGTTAAGTCTTCTTCCCATCTTGGGGGCTTTTTGTGAGCTGCAATCTAACAGCAGGGCTGCTGCACAAGCAGTTGGGGCTTGATTAAGATGCAGGAAATGGGCAGTGTGGACATGGCAGGGGGCAAGGGAGGAGGGGAAGGGACACACTGGTCATTCAATCTTCAAAACTGCCTCCCAGCTGGGTTACTGCCATGTAAAGTCCATGCCTTAACTCGTTTTGACAAACTGATCTGATGCACAGTCTACTCCCATCCCATTACAACCACATTTCACTCTCTGGATTCCCTGTTGAGCCATTCCAACAACTTGGCTTTGATTTCACCTGGAGCAGAAAGCCAAGGCAACTGCACAGCCTGTTTACAACATGAACTAAATCCAGAACTGAAACATCCCACCCTTCGGCTGTCCTTGCTCAGAAGGTTTACAGCCAAGATAAAGCACTTCTAGCAGAGTTAAAATAACCAGCTTTCATAGTCCAGTTAGCACCATACCCCCTAGGATAAGGCTTGCCCAGGAGCATAGCTGCATATTACACCTCCGAGATGAGGAGCTAGGTATGACAGCAGGGCAAGATCCAGGAGCAAAGCGGTACGAGCTTGGATTTAGGTGATGAGGAACACATCTTCAGGCATGAACTGCTGTCCCACAAACACCTCACTGCATTCAGAGTGCTCTTTTCTGAAATCTCTGATGCTTTTCAGTCTGCCACGCTGTGCAAATGCCTTTATAGCACCTAAACATGACCACAACCAAGAGACAGATAAGAGACAGGGTTAGGAAGAAGTAAGTTAGTTTCTGGTGATGGGAGCCCATGCAGCTCTAGAAGTATCAACAATGACCAGCTGAAATTCAGAGCAAAAGAGACACTGCCAGGATGCCACCACCTCTGCCAAGCACTGCTATCTTTAAGAACCAGATGGACCCTGTATGTCATTACCAGCTGGGGTTGGAAGAGCCACAGCACAGCATCTCCTGTGCTGCGACTCTCCTGCTGGACACCCTCTGTCACACCAGAGACATGGCCCGCTGAGGCCACACGGGCGCAGAGTGGCTGCTATTGGGGAGCATCTGACACCCACCATTACAACCACCCTGCTCTCTGCTGCTTGGAGAAAGATGGTGAATAGGAACTAATTCAGCTGGCATTAACTCAATCCCCATTGAGGCACTGAAAGTGCTGGAAGTTTTCTCCTAAGCACTCCCCAAAGGCAGCACATTTCACCACCAAGCACACACTGCAAATAAGACTGTACCATCAAGGGCTGTAAAGCTCTGTGCAATTGCTGCTCTCTGGGATATTCTGAGTGCAGTGAGCAGGATGCAGAGGGACACTCAACCATGTGCGAGATTTCATGTGGGAAAACCTTAAGCAGCATCTGTGTGAGCAAAATAGCTCCATCCACCACCACAGGCTGTACATGATCTTACTCCCCTGCCTGGTGATGTCCAGAAGTGGGAACTGAAAGCAAGCAACAGACACAACAAAGCTTTCAAACACAGGGGGACCCTCTGACTTGGTACCCTGCCCTGCTCTGGAGAGCGTGTCAGCTGCTTCCAGTCCTCAACTTGCTTTTCTTTTTAATGGCAACATGATATGTGAGCTGAAAGCCAGAGGAAACCCATATCTCGTCCAAGCAAACAGCTTGCTGTAACTTAATGTACCAAAGGAAGGACGACGCAGGGTGGTGGTGGCTCAGCGCGTGCAGCTTGCTGGGCTTGATATTTATCAAACGACAAGATGCCAAGAACGAAGCAGGCTACTTCCCACCTCTCAGGAATATTCATCTTTACTTGCAGTTGCTTTTATTATCCCTCTGCCCTGCAGCATCACTCCAGTGGAGGGGGAAACCACACTCTCCTGTCCCGCCAAACAATTCAACGTGTCACTACAGACCCTTCTGTGTCCCTGCAGCCAGGTCCCTGCTGCTGCGGCTCATCCGAGCCACATGAGCAGCACCAGCCCCATTAGTCACTGGGAACAGTTTAGCCAAGATATCTTCTGACATTTTATGCAAGAGAGTTTCGCATTATTTGAATCATCTACGCAGAGCGCAGCAAAAGGCGGCACGCAGGGAGGAACAGCCAGAATTACTCATGAGCTGCTTTTTCTTGCGTTGGCTGTAACTTAGATTGTGATCTGCTGAACAATCACACACTGCTCCAGGCAGCTGGGAGAAGCCCCTGTTCAGGCTGCAGCAGGGGCCAGAAAGGCAAATGAGTCATTTATATGTTGAAAGCCTCAGCAAGTACAAGAATGCTACTCTCCAGCTTTGTATTAGTTGCTTTATTCCGTACTATTCACCCCATTAAAAAAAGATAGAGCAGAAAAAAAGGTTCAACCAATGAACAACAGAAGCACCATTCACTGCAGCACTGCAGACACAGGATGAAATGAGGCTGGGGTACTTGGTGTAGGCATAAGGGGATTAAAAAATTAAGGGCAATGGTGAGGAAAGGCTAAAACATGGGAAATACACACACACACACACACACACACACACACACAACTTGTTTGTCCAGGGTGATAAATCCCAGGTTCCTATCAATGTTTTCTCACCATAAAAAAATAATACAGTATATTCACTGCAATCACAAGAGCATATTTTCAGCGCCTGGCTCACGAGGTGCTCCTGAAGAGAGCTCTAGGGATTCTTCAGGTGGGCACATCCCCAGCAAGCGCTGGTTTCAGCCAGCCCATACTGCAGATACTGACCCAAGCATCAGGGCCAAGCATCCCTGCACAGGTGGATGCTCCTCAGGGCAGATGCAGCCCAAATTGCTGCATCCTTATGAGAAGGCAACAGTCATGATGAGCCCCAGGCTCCTGCAAACAGCATCACACACTAAGCATACAGGTCACTGACGGCTGGAGCTCTGCTAAAACCGAACCAATCTGAATGAAACTCCCATTTCTCTCCTCTTACACTGCCTGATCAAATGGAAAATTTCTCCCAGATCTGCCATGTAACGCTAATGACAGATTCATTTTCACAGCTGTATCATGAAGGAGAATGATCTCAAAAGAGAAATCATTCTGAAACAGGCAACTTGACTCAGCAACACGATAGAGGGTGTAAACTTACCATGTATGCACGCAAAAAGCTGTCTAACACAACAGCAGCACACAAATCCTGCCTGCCCAAGGGTGAACTGTGTTTTGATCTGATCGCAGGAGGAAAAAAACACTCCTGAACTTGCTGAAAGGTGCACAGAAGGAAGGACTGCTGCTTACAGAGCCAGCCCTACAGTCTTACCTCCCCAGTGACCCACTCTTCAACCACAGCCATGACAAGCATGACACTGGGGTTGAAATCACCCAAGGAAAGCCAGTCCAAAGAAACTCTTAAAATACTTCAGGATCTGATTTTTGAGATGCACCATCTTCCAGACCCAACCCCCCTTCTTTAAGGGGAACTATAATGTCTAAATGCAGCCTCACATTTCTGCATAAGCCTAATGATACACCTTGGAGGTGCAGTGCTGAACGTATGCCAACGGCTGAGGATGCAGGCTGCTTCACAGGTGGGAAAATGAATACCCACTGAGGTCCCAAGGGCAGGAGGAAACCTTGTTGAGAAGAGAAGAGACAATGTAAATGTGACCTCGCAGCTCCTCCTCCGCTGTCACTGCCATTGCAATGAGCTAAATCAAACACGGAGCTGACGCACCGAAAGAAAACTTGGAAATTTAGGAGATGCCATGCCAGCATCACCCTGCATGTCCTCACTGAAGAGCCAAGAAGGAGAAGGACCACTCGGTTGTTTGAAAAGGCAGAGACAGACAGGGGAGATTTAATCTCTGATAAAAATAACGGTTAGTTATCTATTGGCAAGTTGATACCCTTTTATTCAATCCTCTAGTGCTCACCCCTTGGTGCCCCAGAGCTCACTAGACAAAGCCACAGTTCCAGAAACCATGACATTAACAACCAGGAACAACAGGGCAGCATGTCAGAGCACAACCTATTGTAAAATAATGGCTTCAAGCCACAGAAATTACAGAAACATAAATGACAGTCATGCTCCCATGAAAATGTTTCAGCATCTCTGAGACCCCAGGGTAAAACCACTGATGCCAAAGGGGATTTGGTGAATGCAGTGGGCATCAGAGACCTGTAAATGTTTGGATGTTCAGAGAACGACAGGCAGATGAGATACACGAGAGGAAGAATTTGGGGATTTACTGCTATTAATAACAGTCATTGCTTCAATGTAGAACTAATAATCCCCCTGGCACTGCCAAGCACAGCCCTTTGCTTGCAGGGCCACTGAACCTGTGGTCACTGGTCAAGCCAAAGCCTCCTGAAGCATAAATATTTCAGATTGTGCCTTTAATTCACAAAACCAGCATGTTTTACTGAAAATTGGACACCAGTATGCTGCAAGGTACAAAACTGAGACAATGAACTAAATGAGATAAGGTCTGTTACAAAAAGAAGCACATGAACACAGTCACAACTTCTGTGATGTTCAGGGGGTTTTGTGGTGGGCTTTTGGGGAGCTTGTTTTGTTGTTGGTTTTGGTTTGTTTTAAAGTCATTTGCTAAATGAATGAGTTGATGCTGTGGGCAGGCACCACTCCTGCTGGTGGAACTGGGTTTGAGAAGGCTTTGGACCAAGGCCATCACTCCAGCACCAACAAGCTTTGCTCCTACCTCGAGATGCTCTGCTGAGCACTTGTCATCCCTCTGCTTCCCCCAACTCCTTCTTCTTTGCTCTTTTTTACCCAAATTTTCTTATACTGTTGAGCAGAAAACCACCTACTGTTACATTATGATAGTATAACTACAGCCCTACACTGTACATTCGTATTTACACCATTTCATTCTCATCTCCCCAGCTAATAGTCTATTTTCCATTAATACAATTCAATTTAAAAATTTACCTAAAAAGTTTAAGTGATTTTTCGGATCTCTCCTTCCACAGATAACTTGGGAGCTGCTGAGAGGTTTTCCTCTCCTGACAAATGACCCTGACCACTGTTGGGAAACCAACCAGCAAGTTTTTAATCCTCCCTGGGACTTCTCATGTTTCACTTGCTGAAGGTCTGTGATCAAAGGTTGGTGATGAATTTGCATGGCACAGAGCATGTAGGGAACAGATTTATTCTGAAATATTTTAAATATTTCATATTACATTATATTCATAATGCAGGAAGTACAAAGAATCTCTTCAGTCTTCCCAAGTAGAGCTAAAAACGTGGGAAAGAACTGAAGTTTATCAAGTATCACCACTTCATACAGTCATAAATACAGTGAATACATTCAAAATGGCTCAGAGACAAAAGCAGGGGCTTCAAAAAGAAAGTAATTTGGGGAAGAACATATATGTATAAATATGCTCCTTTTATCCAGGGTAGGGGGGAAAAAAAACCCCATCTATTGTGTGCATCTGAATGGTTATGAAACCGCACTGGATGCACACGACTTCAAGCTGAAAAAAAGCACAACAGAAATGTAACGGAGAACACAAAGATTTTCTAAAACCCCAAAGCTTTTCAGCAGCTAGACATTTTGAGTTTCATTACAGCACTAACTAAGGCACGTATTTTAGTACTGAGCCACTGCTCTCCATTAAAGTCCAACCCAAGTTCTACATTTTCTCAGTTTTGTGCTTTGGATGGGGAGGAAACAACTTAAAATAAACCCAACAGATTTCAAGGGAACACTGAAGAAGAAATTAATTTATCAAATTAGCAGCGTGCAGCGGCACTTCAAAACCCCAGAGACACAGAAAGGATGCCTGCAGGTTACTCCTCCTGATACCAAACAGAGCAAATCCAATCAGATGAACATGCTGCAGGATCAGTCAGGCGAAAGCCACAGGAGTGGCATTACAAAGTGAAAGATGTATAAAAAAAGGATTTTCTAAACGCATTGTACTGGCTTGAAACCGAGCTATTCCCCCCGAGGAGACGACAGCATTGCTGGTACGCTCCTGCAGAACAAGCTGCCCAAAAAAACCTTCAAAGACAACACAGAGGGAAACTAGGAAAAAGTTTTAATGAGAAATTAAAAATCCTACTAGAACAGAGGGCTGCAAGATCGCGTTTAAAATAACTCATCTCCATTCAAAAACCTATTTCCTACACAAGGAGCGTAAGCAAACTGTTACGTTTTACCACGCTATTTCAGAACTCCTTGTCTTTAATGGTGCCATCACAGCTCTCTGCTTCACATTTTCCCTTGCTTAAAATAACTGTCTATGGCAAGAGCACTGACCTTCAGGAATAAATGAATGAACGAGACAATGGGCACACCGGCACGCAACCAAACTGAAGATGATGGCAGTGGTTATTTCAGAGCACGGAGATGAACAGAGGGGAGAATATGATTGTCTACATGCAAAATATTGAGTGACACCAACAGCAGACAGGAGCTGCTGTTTGCCCAGTCTTGTGAAACAAGAACAAGCTGGTGCTCAAAGGAACAAAAAGACAGCAAATAAAAAACCCGAAATAGATGGGTTTTTTTCCTCTCAGCAAGCGATCAACTCAAGATATCACAGAGGCCAACTGCTTCGTCATGATAGAAATTCATTACTCACCTTTAAGACAAAATTGCCATCAAGCCACACAAAAAGGTATAAAATAAAGAAAGAAATAGTATTTCAAAGGAACATACGTGCTGCTGAGAAGGTATCACCTAATCAGCAAGTTAAGGTGTTCTGCTAGGAGGTACTGAACAATCTGCTTTTGGCATTGTAAGTGGCAGGATGGAGCATGATGGACTACAGCTCATACACCATGTCTGTTGTTACATATAAGCTATTTTATAGCATATACATATAGACATAAAAGACACATCAAGCTTATATAAACACTTTATATTCAAAACCAGGCTTTTAAAATGGTTTCAGAAATCATGACACCAGACAAGTACTGGAGTTCCCACCTCGCCACACCTGCAGTTCCTGGCAGCCCCACAGATTGTGGGGGAGAGGATGTACCAAGTAAAACACAATTTTGGTTTTCTTGGGTTTGGTTGTCAAAACTATCCCATTTTCTAAAAAAATTCAACCCTGCTAAGAGCCTTGAGAGCAGAAAGAGAAGATACAAATCCATATCTACTGCAGCAGAAAGTAGAAACTTCAACTATTCACATGGAAATCTATTCTTTTCATAAAGAAATGCAAATGGAAAATACAACCCCACAAATGGCCTCATCAGCAATCATCAGCCATCCTACAGCATCTGCAGGGTTGGAGGGACCAAACTGGGCACGTGTTTTATTCCCTGCAAGGACAGTCAAGCAAGTGGGACCAGCACATCCATCCTTGGGAGTTTGAGACCCACTGGATAAAAACCGGAGCCCTCTCACCTGATCCCTGCTTTGAGCAGAGGTTGGACCAGGCAACCTCTGGAGGTCCTTTCCAACCTGACTCCCACCATCAAGAAAGAGACAAACTTCTGAGCTGCTCCCCATTAACCCTTTTTAACACCACCAAACTGCTTCAGACACCTTTCTGTGTGGCTCTGGAATAGCAGCACAAGTAACTCTGCTGCAGAAAGCAAGTCACACTTCAACAAGACAGAACCACCGCTACTCCCCCAGCCAGCTCATCACACAAGCTGCCAACGCGAGCTGCAAATGCTTCTCTTAGAGGACTGTTTTCATCCCCAGCTCCCTCAGTGACCTACTTACAAGTCCTAAGGTTACTTGCTGTTGAAATGTTGAAACTCTGAACAAACAAACCTCCCCCCCCCCCTTCTTCATTCTGTCTTCATTCCAGGTCCCATTTTTTATGATTTGATGTTTAGAAATGCTCTGCAGTCAATCACATTTCATAGAGACCTAGAGATGCTAAGCAGAAACTGTGCACACACACATTTTAACTTCGATATCTGGAAGACAGACTTTGGATAGAGCCCCCTGTGGGAAAGCTCTTGGGCAAGGCAGCGGAGACAAGGTCCAGTCGGAGCAGAAAACCAAGCAATTGGTACATTTCTGTTTGTTTAGTTGCTAACTGATACTATTCAAAATAGATGGTCAACCTTCAATGCAATGCTTGGACAACAAAAAAAAAGTGTGGCCAATGTAAAAGTGAAACAGAAAAGTGACTCATAGCATTTCCTTGCAGGAGCCTGAATTTCCACCTCAGGGCCCTTTATAAGATCTGAGACCTTATACTGGTCTTCATTGTGGTAAGTAACTCTTTACAGGGGTACAAGCAGTACCCAGCTAACCGTGTCTTTCCATACGCAGGGGTATCAGCTACCCCAGCTCCCCTTCCTCTGGGAAAAGGGACTGGAAGGCTGGGATCTCGCTCAGACAATGGTGTTTAGGAACCACTATGCCTGGTATCAGGAGCAAGCATTGCGTGCTTACCAGAAACAGCTACCAGCAATGAAACATGGAAATCCAAGGATTTCAATGCCTGAATCCTGTTTTCTCACATACTGGAATGGCACAGTGGCTTTCCAAAGCCTAGCTTGAAGTTTCTGTTATTAAGCCCAAGAATATGAATTGTCATGGTTTGGCTCTTAACAGCTGCAAAAACTATCCATGTCACTTCCTACCCTGTGGGGAGGTCTCCGACCTGATGGATTGGCATAGGGAACCCCACACCCTGGCACTCCCAGCTCACCACTGCTGCTGGATCCACCCCCGGGAACCCTGTGCATCCATCTCACACATCCCACAAAATGCTCCCCCAGCAAGGCATCACCTTGTGCACGACTTCGCACTTCTCACCTGCCACAGAGTGGAATGCTGTCTGAAACTCATCTGCCACCAAAACATCACCTGGGATGAGTCAGGGTCCAAGATGCTCAACACCTTGGGGTTGTCAGCAAGCCCTCTGCTCCCCTCCTGCTGTTGAGTCCTTCAGCTTCAGGACAATTTTGTGTACATAGATCTCACCTCAACCAAGTGCTCTGGGGTCCCAGCAACAGAGACTGAACCCCTCTAGTGATCCACAACTTCCCTTTAAATAATTTACCCCCCATCTCATTAAAACTCATGTTATCACAGTTATCCCCTAATTATCCAGCAGAGCTCTTGCTCTTGGTCAACGCTTTGCAGCTGCCAATGCCAAAGGTGCAATTTCTATACTTGGAGAAAGCAAGAACCTCTCCTTGCAAAACCTGCCAGCAGCCACCCCACCACCCACCCGAACTGGCCAGGCAGGCTGCCTGAGGCAGAGGAGGTGTTACCTGGGTGAGGTGCGGGTTGGGGTTGAAGCCGCACTGGTTGCAGACTTTGCTGTGACACTGGGTGCAGGCGTTGAAGTTGGGCTGGCCGGGGGACGAGGTGAGCTCCGTTGTCTTGCAGATGGGGCAGAGCGTGCTGCTGGGCAGGGGGGCGATCTGCGGGAGTGAGTAGGGGGACGTAGGGGTGCTGCCCCGGTCCGGCGACACCGATGGAGACCTCCCCGAGCCCTGGCTCCGGGCATCCACCTGCAGCATCTTCCGTGGCACCTCTGCTGCTGGCCCAGGCTGGCCCCGGCCCCTCATCTCCCGTGGGCTCTGGGAGCTGGGTGTAGTCTGTGCGAGGGAGGGGGATGCTGATCGCTGGCCTGCGGCCTGATCCAGCTGCTCCGGTCTCCTCAGCGTGCTGAAACACCAATAAAATACACATCATCAGCCCAGGTTTAGCACATTCCAAAGATGCCGGTGCACAAAACCTCTACAGCTGCTTCTCCACCCCGAAGCCCCAGCTCAGCCAAGGAGGCACAGCGAAACCACACTGCGAACCAGGGAAATTGCTCACATCAGCAGAAGGACACACTTTACCTTACGAAATGAGGCACAATTTCAGCTTTCTCTTATATAACTCAGCAGCAGAGATGTAATTGAATTATCTGGTGTACTCCAAGTTGAACTTTAGTCAGAAAGTTGCACATAAAATAGCAATGAGAAGTTTGGGGCAGCTCAGCCTCCTGACAGCAAGAGGCTCCCCATTACTTCTCTAGCACCTCCCGTTTGCAGACTGCGGGGCCCTTCCTGCAGGGAGACAGCCAATGCGTACTAACTCATCTTCTCACAACCTACTTGTGGCAGGTCGCCAGGACAAGAACTGTGAAACCACAGAACCATAAAGAACCAGAGGGGTTTGGGTTGGAAGGGGCCTTAAAGCTCATCCAGTTTCAACCCCTGCCACGGGCAGGGATACCTTCCACTAGAGCAGGTTGCTCCAAGCCCCATCCTGCGGGGGATATGGAACAACGCAACGCCGATCAACGTGATCAAAACGCTGAACAATTTATTGTGTGCAAGCATCTCTTTTATAGAAAAGTTACAGAACACCCGAACATTCCTCAACAGTTGATGGGTTCTGCCTCCGAGTCAGATCCTAGCAACAGCTTGTGATTGGTGGCAGCTCCCGAAGTGACAGCAAGTGGGCATCCTCTTCTGGCAACTTCTGGCGTGCTTCTGGAAAGGTGTCCTATAGTAACCCCTCCGGCAGCCTCTGACAGCCTCAGCTCACTATAGGGGTGGGGCTAAGCCAAGGGCTGGATTGCTCACATAACCCTTTTCAGTGAGAAATGCCTCCACAATACCCTCTTCTTGTTTTTGAGCAATCCAGATTTGACTTAGCACCCTGGTTACCAATTTATTATTGTAAATACAATGATGCATGCAAGCAAAATCAGTAACACAATACCTAACACCTTCAAAGCAATAATCATTAAACATGTTTAAAATGGATCTGTAGCCGATGCCATAGCAAGACAGAATTCTGACACCCCACTCTCATTGGCCCATGTCACCCACAAATTTTTTCTAGGATTAACTTCGTGTAGCAGAGATACAGAACTATATACAAACAGCAAAATTAACAGCTTAACCATTAACAAATTCTTAACCATCACTAACATCCTCCGGTGCAGACGCAGTATTTTCTGCTGAGTCTCGCCAGGGCCATAGTCACATTAGCCTGCTTTTCTGCCCAACAAGCTAGCTGGGCTACCGTTCTTAGGGCATTTCCGGCAGCAGCTCCAGGGAAAAATATTGACAGGGCTACCCAAGCAGCTCTGTTCTTGCTCGAGTTCATTAATGAATTGCATTACTCTGTGCTAAAACTCCTACACATTAGCAGCATTGTATCTCACTGTTTCTAAACTGTCTTTCTAGCAGGTACACACCTCCTGGTAAACATAGTTAAGTGCATAACATACACAGCTTTTTGTGTCAGTTATTGTAACCAACTTGAAACCAAATGCAAAATCAAAGACTCCTACAAAATACTAATCCTAATGACTCCTCACAGCCTATTCAAATACTAAAACTTGCTTACGTTCCTTCGTTTTGCCTCCTTCAGCTGGCACTAACCTTGAATGAATATTCCAGCTTTTCCCAAAGTTAGTTTCCTTTGTCATTTTCCAACTCACAGCTATGACCACAAATACATTTGTACACACACTCGTTTTACTTTCTCATCCAACTTCACATGAATAAGAACTTTTACAAAAGATGAACAAAATTACAAGCTTTACAGAAAAGCAGAAGGAAACACTAGTGTCTATACAATACTTAAAACATACATATTTAGTTCCAGCAACAGTCCTGTATACAGACAGCATATATATTAACCTAAGTACGTTTAACATGGATGCATGGTCAAACCAGGTGCTTGCCAGTTACGACCATCTAATGCTTCCCATTGATTGGTACCTTGAGCGGTGACTGAGACGGGATACGCCTGGGGGACAAAGCTGCTCTCTACAATAGCATCCCTAATCACCCCCTTCCATCTTCGGAAACGTCCTGCGGATCCCGCGGCAAGGGGTTAAAAAGGTTCGACGCCGAGTCGGAGGCGTGGCCTGTCTCTATAGGTAGCGTGCGACTCAGGTTGGACTCCTCCTTCGGCCGGAAGGCATTCAACTTTTCAATTACCTCCCGCAACAATGCCCCTGTCCGATCATCCTCCCTGGGGGTTTCTCCCCCCGGGGTGGTTGTTTTGGAAGTCTTAGGGGAGGGTTCAGAGGACGGAAGGGAAGAAGAAACAAGCTCTCCCGACCGGCGCGCTCTCCGGGCCAGCCGGCTCCTCCTTAACTTCGCTACTTGCACCGTCCTACCCCCCTTTGTGGCTTTTTCCTTATCTGGCAACAGGTGGCGAAAAGCACTCTGTGTAGTCTTAGCCCGTTTTCGGGGCCCGGGGGCGGCAAGACGGTGCTCAAAGGGACTCCAGAACGGACTGGCGGCGGCGGCTGGCAGAGCCAGAGCCTCGTTACTTTCTAACGGCACAGAAGGGGAAAGAGCACTCGCGGCAGCCGCTACTGCAGCCCGCTCCGACTTCATTGCTTTTAAAGTCTCTCGGATAAGTTTCCACAGGGTGGAATACTTTTGGGCCTCACGTGCTGCCTTCCCCCCATCAGTTATAGTGTCCCAGAGTTGGACTCCTATCGCCTCCCATGTGGATATTTCAAATGCCGTTCCAACCCCGCTAAATAGCCCCTTCTCCTTACTCCACTGGAGTAGCCCCTTAAGAACATCTTCATATTTAATCCCTCTCTTGGAGAGGACATGCTGGAGGAGATGAAGGACAGCTGCCTCTTCCTTTGTTTGAGCCGCCCCCATTCCTCCCCGACCGCCACTTGCCTTTATCGGAGTGGACCTTTTTCGCAGAGACACTTTTCTTCTGCGGGACGCGCGTCCTTCTTCTACATCGGCAGGGCTACTGCTGGCTCCTTTTCGGTCGGCTTCCCACCCGTCAGGTCTGCGCTGATCTTCACCGCCAGAGCAGCTCTCAGGAGGCAGATCTGAGGGTCCCTGTTCGGGCGCCACTTGCGGGGGATATGGAACAACGCAACGCCGATCAATGTGATCAAAACGCTGAACAATTTATTGTGTGCAAGCATCTCTTTTATAGAAAAGTTACAGAACACCCGAACATTCCTCAACAGTTGATGGGTTCTGCCTCCGAGTCAGATCCTAGCAACGGCTTGTGATTGGTGGCAGCTCCCGAAGTGACAGCAAGTGGGCATCCTCTTCTGGCAACTTCTGGCGCGCTTCTGGAAAGGTGTCCTATAGTAACCCCTCCGGCAGCCTCTGACAGCCTCAGCTCACTATAGGGGTGGGGCTAAGCCAAGGGCTGGATTGCTCACATAACCCTTTTCAGTGAGAAATGCCTCCACACCATCCAACCTGGTCTTGAACACTGCCAGGGATGGGGCAGCCACAGCTTCTCTGGGAACCCTGTGCCAGTGCCTCACCACCCTCACAGGGAAGAGCTTCTGCCTAAGATCTCCCTGTGAAGCCAGAGCTACCCAGAAGGTGCGATGCTGAGGTCAGGCAGCAGTCCCATAGCCTGCCTAGTGTGCTCAATGTGCTCCTTGCCACCCCAAGGAGCTCTAGAGCAACTTCATCTGCAAAAGCTCTGAGCTCTTGTGCTGATGAGCATGGCACAAGGTCCTGTACACCCCACCTTTCACATGATCCCAGTGCAGGTAATGTGCTGTCAGTGGACCCTGAGTCCATGAGAATGAATCTGCATTGGAAGATGTTTATCTAATTAGAGAATAACTTAGTGCATATGCACATTATTAGTAATGCCCACAAATATTCTTCAAAAAGGCAGAAGCCCCAATGCCCTCACTACCTGTGATCTACAGCTGGCTGAGGAGAAATAATACTCCGAATCTCAAATTTAATAAACTGTTGATTTACCCAAGCAGGGTCTGACCTTACAAAGGTTTAAAAAGCGAACTTAAATGCATAAAACTAATGAAATTCAAAGTGCATGTTCCCACAGTAATAGGAAGTCGAATGAAAATAAATATTAAAATAGCACTTTGGGAATACTTCCCGGCTCAGATTGAAACCCACTTCTCTGAAGGAGGAATTGCACAATCATCATAAAGCAAAGCAATATGGGAGTAACTGATCTCCTCCAGACTAAAGAGGAAAGCAGCCCTGGCCCTGCAGCAAGGCACCTGCACTAAGTGTCGTTTGCAGCCGCTGCTCCTTCGTCATTTCATACTGATGCCCTTGGAGTTCAGAACAGGGATTTGCCTCCCAGTGCTGGGGGCTGCCGAGCTGCTGCCCCATAAAGCATGTGGCACCTGCAGCTGGTAGAACGGGAGAGCTCAGTCCCAGACACCATGAGGCAGTGCTGTCAGAAAGCAAAATGCGTTTTTTCTCCTTGAGTCTAATTCTCATAGGTATCAGAATGCCTGCTGATCTAATGGTGTGTTAAACAACAGTAAAATAATGTTATTTGAAATGATTAATGTGTATACAGTCAAATAACTGTTATTTGGAACAAAGAATGGTTATTCCAGCGCAAATTTCAAAATTCAAACTTTTTTTCCCCATTTAATATGAAAAAACTGTTTGCAACCGAGTAGGAATTCTGATTCCAAATTGGCTCTACCACAGAAATACCACTCAATCACAGCTTCCTTTCTCAGCTCTGTGTAAAATGGGAGAAATTCAGATCAGCTACCCCCAGTACAAGTGTTTAGCAGTGTGTTAGTAGTCGCCACCCCTTTTTGCAGCTGGCATTAGCAGTACTAACAGTCCGGCTTGTTTACTTCAAGTGCCTTTCTTTAAAGAAGGGCGCAGTTTTTGCTTAGGGAATTTCTTGTAGCAAACCAAAGTGAGGAGCGCCGTACCAACAGAGCTGCGCTCCATCAAGAACGGCTGTCACACAAGGCATAGAGACGCTCACTACATTTCCTACCCAAAACAGAGTCTGTGGCTCTCTTGAAAAAGCAAAAAACCATGAGAAGAATACACATGGTGCTGTTATTTTGCCTTGAGCATCATTCCTGGTGCAGAAGGAAGAGGGCGGTTGCGTGGTTGCTGCCTGGTGGGACAGTGCTGCTCCAAAGATGCTCTCCCAGCCCGGGACCAAGCTCCCTCCCGGCTCCCTTCACCTTTTCAGGAGCAAAGAAATGCCATGCAGCATCACCATCCTGCTCACAGCAGTGGTTTCACTCTGTGCACTTATCACTGCATTTATTTAGGTTATAATTATCCAAGATGCCTCATCCTTCCGGGCTGGACTGTCTCTCACTTGCACCAGTTGAACGTATCTGTGAAATTTTGAGACCAGAAGGAATCATCTGGTCTATCAAATACAGAAACAGGAAAGATGCCCCAGGAAAGAACATGAGAACAGTCATATGGAATCAGGCACAGGTCCACACTCATTGCATCTAGGACACTCCAATGTATGTATGATTTATACCTAGCGATGAACCCTTTTCTTTTTGTTGTCACACAAAATGCAGCTCATCCCCTTTTGTCATGACAGCCTTCTTTATCACTCATAAAAATACTAACTAGCATTGGGCTGCTAGCCAGTTCCAAAAATATCCCCCCAAAATCACTAGACCACTTATTAACAATTAAATTGAGATGTCTTAATAAGGCAGGATTTCCCCCACTTGATGGGGGCTGTATTGATTCTGCACCACCCTAATTATTGAATTAGAAATATTGGTGATAATTGGTAATAATGGTGATTGGTAAAACTTCTCTGCAGGGTCCAAATTCAGCAGCACTCTCACAGTTACCAACAGGGTTACAATTTTGTCCAAGTAAAGAATATCAAATGTGTTTGACCAAGCTTATTAACAATTATATTGTCGAGGTTTCCATTTATTGTATTCCGTCAATGCTTTATCAAGAGAAGGTCAGGCAGGCAGCTCTGTTAATCTTCCTGCAGTCATTGACAGGTTGGGCAGCCAGGAAGATGTTGTATTCTTTCATTTGTGAACTGAAAACCAGTGGCTACCTTCTCACTTTCTGAAACCCCATTTTCCAGTGTGTAACACTGACACAGCACTGAACCGAGCCGCAACCAGCCTTCTGCCCTGGCGCAGCCCAGCCGGCCTGAGCAATACCCACCACCAGCCATCTGCTCCTCTGCCTCTTGCCCAACCCTCTCCAAGCTTGTTTGGAGCTGAACTCCCACCATCCTTTGAATATGGGGCATCGAACCAGCCATAGCAGCACACAGCACCAGCCTCTGCTTTGTGCAGAGAGGAACACAGCATTTCACCCTCCAGAAGCACGGGATAGTCCTGGGTCTCCAATATCAGAAGCCCGGGTTTCAATCCCAGCTCTGCATCACACCCCTCCTATCTCTTACCTTCCACACACAGTGAAAGAAGCATCTGCACATCTTTTGATGTGAAGCACTGCAAAACACCCACAGAAACTAACCCTCAGCTCCGTGCCAGAGAGGAGGCTAAGCTGCAAGGTTGCTTGCCACATAGCCAAAGCCACCCCGAGAGATTCACCTGTACTCAGGTCTGCCTCACTGACGGATATTTCTCTTGATTAAAAAGGCGGAGAACTTCCCTAGTTCCACTTGGGAACATGCATGGATATGAGACCAGCCTTTCTATTTAGGGCTGGTGCAAATGTCCTGGCAGTCTGGGCGGAGATGGAAAAAGATGAGGAGAAAAAAGCTAAGATGATCAGAACAATGGACAGCATAGCAAAAACCAGGAGTCAAAGCCATTCTCCATAAAATTAATCTCAGTGGTGTAAGATGTTACAAGAACCTTAGGGATTTTTTATGCTTGATTTTATCCTTTTTGTAAAAGGTCTGAAAAACAAAATCCTATTTACAACCAAACCAAATGTTAGGATGCTTGCTAATTAATGTTTAATTTCAGGAAAAAAAAGATTCGTCCTAGACCTAACACTTGATGGCATAGAAGTGCCAGTAAAAATATGTCAGCAGCTTTAGGAAAGATGAAAGCAATACAGTGACATAGTTCTGGTTTACAATTCTCTTCCAGTACCTTGGTACAGCTTACTCATTCAGAAATTCCAAGGTAAAGTCAGGGTCTGTAGAAGGGAATTGCTCTCATTTCAGTCAAGTAGGTTCATAGGTGCCGCCAAATTTTACAGACAAGACCCAAGCTTGGAGCCAGCATCCCAAGAGATGTCAATGGCTCCTTTTGCGCACCAGACACTAACCTGGGAGCAACAACCATCGCAAGGTAAATGCCAACACCATCAACATCTTTGCTTTAAAATCAAGTAATAATGATATTACACAAAGCCTACACACATGGCTGGTAACTCAAGTCTTGTTCAGGCGTGGCGTGTGGAAAAACTCAAGAGCATCTGCACTGGTTTTCTCCTAATTTCACATTCTCCCCTTGAACACACTGGCCACATCCATCTGCTCAGCTGCCACTGAACCCTGGC
The DNA here is from genome assembly GCA_028858755.1 of Ara ararauna. Lineage (NCBI taxonomy): Eukaryota > Metazoa > Chordata > Aves > Psittaciformes > Psittacidae > Ara > Ara ararauna. The sequence continues at coordinate 19,575,003 of CM054385.1, read as the reverse complement.
AGCCCTCTGACATCCACAGGGACTTGGCATTTTTGGTCTGAGTAAATCCTTCAGGAACTGCAGCCTTTTTATGCAACATGGACTGCATCCCTCCTCTGCCTGGTGCCAACTGAAACGGGTGGCTCACTGGGCAACTGATCTAATTACTGCATTATAGTATATAAAAAGAACATGAAAACAAATGGCACCATCACCACCATTACAAAAGCTTTCCAAAGAAAAGCTGGATTTGTCCATGGAAGGGAGGTCCTAGCTTCACATCCATACCAAAAATAAGCAAAATGGGGAGAAGCAAGTCTCTTCTGTTGGTAGAAAAAGAGGGAAAACACCCAACTGCTTACCTGCAGTAAAACCAAGCATATGAGAAGCAAACAAATCAAGACAAAGCATGAAAAGAGAAGATGTATAGATGCTCACACCCAGAAGAGGAAGGCTGGGTTAAAGAACAAGAATTAGAGCTACAAGCAGAGATTTGACCCAGCTGGTTCAACTGAAACCTGGTGTGAACATCCACATGACTGACTTTAAGAATCACTTATTTAGGAAAAAACCCAACAGGTGATAAAAGGGCACTTGCACTCTAGGCCAAAATGGTACTGGGTGCAGGCGGTGGCATCAGCCACTTGCAGTTAACGCACGAGACTAATGATCCTGCCAGAGAAACCATGCCCAAGCACGATGCTGCCCATGGGGCAAGCAACTCTGTGATGTCCAGAGTGCCATCATCCTCTTCTGACCCCTGGTTCTGCAGAAGATAACACTCTTAGTGCTGTTGCCAGCTTTTCCCTTACTTTAAAACACAGATGATTATGCAATCCATGGCAAGGCAACAAGAACCCAAAGTTTACCAATTTACAGCCACATTATAGATGCATGACTTGGAAAGGCAAGATTAGGAAATGCCTCAGTCCACCACAAACCAGTTACTCTCCACCTTATTAGCACCAGTTCAACCAAGAACCAGCAACATGCTAAGACATCACTGTCACTCACCCTGCTGTACGAAGCATGGTGGGTAAGAAGCATCTGCCGTTTTATTACCTGATTCCACGTACTGAAAAAGAGGCTTATAACTGATTTAAGCTCTAAATAAACACTTACTTCCTTATTTTCACCCCCACGCACTGCCTTTTGTAAGTGTATTGGAATCATCATCCATTGCAGTTGGACTAGATGATCATAGCAGCCCCTGTTCTGATCTGCTCCGTTGCATTACCTTCTGTTCCATTCCATTACCTTTCATTCCATTCCACTCTACTTTACGCTAATTTTGCTATATGCAAGTAAATACTTAATTTGCAGCTCACTTGGCCCTGGTTGAGCTAAGAGCAATTTCCCCTAGGGTGCTCTGCAACAACACAAAAGCAGAGCACAGGCTGCTCACATCCATCAGTCCTGCATCCCCAAACCTCTCCCCAGAGAATCCCAAGGTCTGATGACTACTAGCAGACCATGATCCCTAGAGAGTCCAGAGCAGCCTCTATGAACCCCAAGACCTCAACTGGAGTCAGGAGACTTTTGTTTATCTCTCAAGAGCCCTCGCAAGCCAGAAAGTCACTGACTGACCTGCAGACCACCAAATGCTGCTCTGGGGAGCTGCTCTTTCAGCTGCCAATGCCTGAAATGCACAGCCACCACTGTAAGGATCTTTGCCAAGACCCTAAGAGCCACCGGCAACTGGCATGACAGAAGAGCCCGCAGGTAATGATCTCAGTCCAATATATACCAAAGAGATTTCTTCTGAGATAGCTTTACAGGAGCAGGCACACTGAAGGTTGGAAGATTTGAACAGGTCTCCTTTTCAAGCGGTATAAACTGTTGCTGAGAACATTTACAATCTTGAGCTTCAAAGCATTAAAATCTCTCAGGGATATCCAATATCTATTCTGCATCAGTGTCACAGCAAATCTGTTTCCTCTGTCATAGCAGAAAACTACCTATATATCTTCCACAGACAAAGTAGAAGCCACTTCTAGATCGTGACACAATTAGCAGCTAGCTGCTGACAAACAGGAGGGTGCAGATTCAAGGCAGGAGCCCTGGCTTCACTGTGCCTACAGGAATGCTGCCCCTGGAGTGAATGTGGAACTAGTAGAAAAGGCAACAGGATTTCTGATCCAGCATCTGCATCTCTCTGGGTACTTACAAAGTATCTAGAAGATATAAATTGAGGGGGAACGGTAGCTCTGCCAGTGAATGGGTGCAGTCAGTAGGTCAGCTTTGGGCCACCAGTGCAGGTGAAGATCAGCCCTGGAGGCCTTGGGGAGAGCTGGAAGGAGAGGAGGCAGCAGGCATCCCAGCAGCTGGCCCCCAGGATACTGCCACAGGAGAGGATGCTCAGCACATCTGCCCAACTACAGGACTCATCAAGTCCCCCCTGTCAAGCATTCCAAACTCCACATTAACTCAGGTGAGTGCTGGGGGTGGTCATGCTCAGGGGACGCTGCAGGCTGGACCGCAAAGCAGGCTGCTGCCCACACAGCTCCTCTTCTCTTTATGGCAGGACTTGGAAGGTCTGGAAGGAATGATGAAGAGCCCTGCCACAGATATAGAGCCCTGCGACCAACACCAGGGAGCACGCAGAGCAAGGACGGCTGAAATGGAGATATATGTCCCCAGGAGGACGGTTTTGTGCAGGCTGAAGCTGTCTCTTCAATCTGATTTCCATCTAGCAATTCATGTGTGGCCTCTGTATCCTTCACAGTCATAGAACCGCAGAATGTGAGCAAGTCATGGAATCATAGAATGGTTTGGGTTAGAAAGGATCTTAAGATCATCTAGTTCAAACCCCCTGCCATGGACAGGGACACCTTCCATTAGACCAGATTGCTCCAAGCCCCGTCCAACCTGGCCTTGAACGCTGCCAGGTATGGGGCATTTACCACTTCCTTGGGCAACTTATTCAGTGCCTCACCACCCTCACAGTAAAGAACTTCTTCCTTGTATCTAACCTGAACTTACCCTGTTTCAGTTTAAACCCATCACCCCCTATCCTATCACTACAGTCCCTGATAAAGAGTCCCTCTCCAGCATTCTTGTAGGCCCTCTTCAGATTCTGGAAGCTGCTCTGAGGTCTCCATGCAGCTTCTCTTCTCCAGGCTGAACAGCCCCCATCTTCTCATCTGAAAAAGCCTGTCTTCATATGGGAGATGCTCTACAAAATCAATTATGCATGCAAAAAATTGTATAATTTATAAAGGGTCATGACAATCTTGAAAATATTGTGGGTGCAGGAAGGACACGTAAAGTACCCCAGGCAAGGGGCAAGCCTCCCCTCTGCCTCCATCCACTTACATCTTATAGCTGAGCTCTAGCAATTGAATAGTAAAAGAGCCAACTGCCACAGTCACGTTCAACTAAAGACCTTTCTCCCAGTGCAGCTGACAGCATGAATTCCTGCACTGTAGTTATGAAATGACAGCAAAGCCAAAAGATAAACCACAGCATGAAGCTAAGCAATTTTTATGGCACATGATCGTGACAGCTTCTCTTGTAAATCTATGATTATAAACCCCCTCCTCAAGAGCCTCTCTGACTTTAGTTGGCAGCAACACAATTTTGGGGGGAGGTTGTTAACTATTCCGTAAAGCGATGCAGACTGAAGCTACCTGCTCTTGCCTTGCTGTGTGACATGCACAGCGCCACCTCGGAAATGCCAAAATTGAGGACAGAAACCATAAGAAACTCAGTTTCAATCTATTTATTCAGATATAATAAGGGGAGGAGATCAGAGAAAGTGAGAAAGTTTGTTAAAAAGAAATTAAAAGCAGCAGGTAGAAGGCTAAGAAAGGGAAGTTTCCATGGGACCAGTTAGCATATTAGGGCCTCAAGCAAAACCTGCACTATCAAGAAAGGGTTTAAGACATGGCCATAATAAGGCAATATAATTAAGGAGTGGAGCAAATAAGGCTACAGGAGTAAAAAGAAATCCTTCAAAAACCAAAAAATGTACCTAGATAAAAAAGAGCAAAACGAAAATCTCCAGAACTATGGCAAATTAAATTAAAAAACTTAATAAAGCATACAGAAAAAAATATCCCTTAAGGATTTTTATTCCCCAGTATCTAAAGGTGCCGACAAGAAACTTGGAGAGGGGCTTTTGACAAGGGCCTGTAGGGACAGGACAAGGGGGAATGGCTTTAACATGCCAGAGGGGAGACTGAGATGAGCTCTTAGGCAGCTCTTCCCTGTGAGGGTGCTGAGGCGCTGGCACAGGGTACCCAGAGAAGCTGTGGCTGCCCCATCCCTGGCAGTGCTCAAGGCCAGGTTGGACGGGGCTGGGAGTAACCTGCTCTAGTGGAAGGTGTCCCTGTCCGTGGCAGGGGTTGGAACTGGATGAGCTTTAAGTTCCTTTCCAACCCAAACCAGTCTGGGATTCCATGAACAGCTCGTAAACAGGGCAAGATAAAAAAAAAATTAAAAAAATCTAAAACTTTAGAAACTGGGAATCTCCCACAGAATCTGGAAAACTGAACGAAGACTGAAATACAACAGAAATATTTAGGGATTGCCAGACTGTAAAAGAAAAGATAAATCCAACATTTGCCATGCTGTTCGCTAAGAGGACATTCATGAAGGTTCCCACACCAGAACATTTCATATACAGGATTAGTCTGAAAAATCACCCCAGTAGGAGAAATGTTAGAATAAAAATCTAGAAAGAAGGAAGGAAAAACAAGAAGTAAAAGATGGTGAAATAATGGGAAACCTTCTTGTGTACTGATAACTGATCACAGTATAGGATGCCAAGGATAGAGGTAGATGATCAGGTTTTCAAAAGCAGAGTTGCAGGACCCTGCGGTAGGATAAATGGGATATATTCACAAAAGGCCTGCAAAGGAGGGGAATAATGAAGGGACAAGTTTGCTGAGCCATACAAATTCATTCAGAGTATTCAAAGCTAAAACTGAATGCAAGGAGCTTTAGAAGGCTCTCCTGAAATGGGCGTCTCAGAACACCACGGCAGGTGAAATCCAAGGTCAAGAAATGCAGCGTAATGCACAGAAGATAAGAGAACCACATGCACGTGTAGTGATGGGCTCTAAATGAGATACTGCCGCTCTGCAGAGTTCTTCAAGCCATTTTGGACAGTTCTCAGAAAATGTCAATTTATGTTCATCATCAAATACAGAACGACCTACCAAAAAAGAAAAATCACACAATGAAGTTATTTTGGGAAAAATGCATTCTGGAAAGCAATTCAAAATGAAGAGCAGAGGCAGCTCATTCCCTTGACTCTCTTCTGGCTTTTTCCACCCCTGGAGAGTGGCACAAAGGTCTGATTTTGCAGCTTCAGGCTTGATTCAGTGGAGGAATTTCTCTAGCTGTTGGCCTGCTGTGGTACATGCTCCGAGGTGCTGCTAGTGGCTAAATCAAAGGAATCAATCCCAGGGTCTGGTCCCAACAGCATTCGTGGTCCTGTCCACACCACCATGCTTCTGCCTCCAGCAGCAAGAAGCTGGTATTCAACCATTAGGAGGACTGCAGGGTCCTCCTTTTTTTGGATGAGTTCCACCCATGCTCCAAAATTAAAAGCTGATGTAAAAAAATACGTATCATTACCCATCTCTGTAAGTTTGAGTCAATTGAACCCAGCCTGGAACGAGAAGCAACACTCATTCCAGGCAGAAAAACAGGAAGATCCATCTGAAAGAGAAGTGCTGTTAAAAAAGAGAGGGTAATGACATACCAGAAAGAAACCAGCCTGTATTTTTAGAAAAAGGAAAGAAAAACCCAGTTAAAAAAGCAATTTCCAGGAGAGGAAATCAGGCTACCATACTGCAGAGAGACAAACAGCTCCTGTGACTGCAGCAAGCAGCAACAGAAAAATCCTGACCTTGTACCCCTATTTGTTTGAGCCTGGGCAAATGAAACATGAGAGAATGGGGTTTTTTTGTCTGTGTCTGTGGAAAATTGTAGCATTTTTATCCACCCTGCAATTGTGTCTTTGCACCTCACAGCAACTTGGTCCCTCCAGCTCTTCCCCAGGCCACTTAGGTCCTAAAGTTTGGTGGTTTTTGGCTGCTGCCTCAGGTTACCAGGAGAGCTGACATCTAAGGTGTGGAAGAAGAATCAAGAGAAGATTATTTGCGCAAGGATGGATGAAACAGTGATCAACACATATCCTCCCCAAGAAGCTCCAAGTACTGTGCACTTAGAGGAGCACACAGTAATACTGAGGAGCCCACACTTTCCCACAAGGAGGAGAGCTTCATCTCCAACATGGCCAGATACCATTCAATGAAAACGTCACATCAGGTTGTGTTTGCCAGAAACACTTCTCAGCTGCAGAAGTTTCTCCATCCCAAATGTTCTCTGCATCAGCAAACATGGTCCAATAATGTCTATTACTGAAGACAAGGACCATGGTTGGAAGAGCCTGCTGGAGACACTGCCATAGAGCTGCCAGCCAACTGCCTTTTGCAGGACAGGGTCAATCCAGTTGTTTGTGTGCCTTACGTTTGCACTTTCTGGTTTTTAGCTATTTGAATTGGAAGCTCAAATGCAAATGGCAAACTAAACTTGGAATTAATTACATTTTTATGTGTAAACCAGGTCTTCACAACAGAAAAGATAAAGCAAACCCAAAGAATAATACATTACCAACGCTGTCGGAGACACCATCAACATCAATATTTCAAGCTGTTCGGTTTAAATGTACTTTTGAAATAAAAGAGCCTGAAATTCCCCTGCCAAATTCTTTATAGGATCAAAGGAAAACAATTCTCCAGCGTCTGCAGTTCTTTGAGGCACCTTGTCCCTGCATGTATTTCCCTGCTGCACATACCTCAGACCAGAACATTTGTCCCCAAAGAGACTGACGCATCTAAATGTTTGATGTATCTGTCCTCATGGTCCCATCAAAAGGCTGAACTTGGCAGAAATGGAAGGAGGTAAAATTTAAAGCTGAGAAGTTTACTTGATAAGTGAACTAGATTTTAGACATATTGATAAGTAGAAGGTATTTTATTAGTGCCCAAAGCAGCTGGTTGATTTTGCTTGTACATTTCAAAGGAAAAGAAAGGCATGATAACTTATTAATTCAGAACATTTGGGACTGTGTATTTAAGTAATAATAAATCAAAATTAAGTTGGTAATTACCAACATGGGTTGGATGAAACTGAACTGTACAGACAACAGGAATCACATCCTAATCCATTAACTGGTGCAGCTGGGAGATACTTCAAGATGAGAAAGACAGATAAAATAAAGTACAAAAGGGACACTTAAGGAGATACTTCTTTACAGTTTTCTCCCTGAGTGATGTTTCTGGATGCCTTATTTTTGTCAGATTAAGGTAATCAATGGCAGATAACGTAGATGTACCATCTTCTCCGCTCAAACAAGCACTGATGTTCTGCCACGACTGTGGCGTAACCAATCCAAACCTGGTCTAATAAAGTGGAAAATGGGCTTTATAGGCTCTAGAAATCACCCCCATGAAAGGTTCAAAGGACAGGAAAGGACCATGTGCCCCCTCTGCTGCGGAGCCCTTGGTGGTAGGATCTAACATCACCTAACCTCCAGAGGGAGAAGGGCAGGCTGCAGGTGCACTCACAGGAAGAGCAGACTCAAAGATCTCCACTCTACATACATGGAAGCAACCTCTTTATCTTGCGTGTTCCCCAACTACAGATTTCCTGCAAAACATCCACAACAACTTGCAGATGGTGGGGGAAAAGGAGGAGGCTTGGAAATTTCCACTGCTTGGGACTACAGAGCTTCCCAAAATCCAAAGAGACGGTTGGGGCAGATGCTGAGCAGCATGGGCTGGTTTCCAACGATGTAAGCAGCACCCAGTATTGCTTCCTCAAGTATGCCAGCATTGGGAGTGCCAATGGAAAGCTGCAGCAGCATTTAGCAGTGCTTTCTGGCCCCAACACAATGTGCTCCAGCACTATCTGCTGCAGACATCTCGCAGGTTCATATCGGAGCAGATGCAGCCCACGGATGTGTTTTGGAAGCATCCTGAGCAGCAGTCTCCCCACCCTCCTAAGAGCCGTTCCCAGCAGAGAGCAGAGAGGGTCCACAAGGGCAGCAGTTCGAAGGATCACTACCAACACCTGCCTGCTCTGTCGAGAAACCTTGCTATAAATGGGTAACAAGAAACCCAAAACCTGGTGGCTTACCATCCATGGGCAGAAGACAACAAAGCTGATGTACTTCAGAAGAAATATGGGAAAGATCTGTGCACTTTAAGGACAACACATGGCTATCATAGAATCACAGAGTGGTTTGGGTTGGAAAAGACCTTAAAGCTCATCCAGTTCCAACCCCCTGCCACAGGCAGGGACACCTTCATTGCTCCAAGCCCCTTCCAGCCTGGCCTTGAACACTGCGAGGGATGGGGCAGCCACAGCTTCTCTGGGCACCCTGTGCCAGTGCCTCAGCACCCGCACAGGGAACAACAACTTCCTTATTATCTAGCCCGAACTTCCCCTGTTTAAATTTAAACCCATTACCCCTTAATGCCTCACTGCATCCTATTGCTGGTGCTACAGGAGCTACATTAATGGGTCCCAAACTTGGAGCCCCACAAGTCCCAAACTTGAAATCAACACAACAAAAGTTACTGTAGAGAAGCTACTGGAACAGCAGACTGCAGAATTAAAATGGAAAAAAAATGCATTACCCCATCCTGCAGACTTGGCGGTTATTGCAAGGAGAATGGTTCAGGCTCTGACCACCTCGGGGGCTTAAGCTAACTAGATCAAACCCAGCGTTGCCCAGCTGCAGTGCAGACATACCTGGAAAGGCTTCAAACCATCAGTGTTTACTCTGGCAGTTAACTGGGAGTTTAGTGTTTAAAAGGAAAAAAAAAAAACAGAAAAAGGAAGAAAAAACCCAACCAAACAATTTGTCTCCCTAAGAAGATTAATAGGTGCATTTAAAGAAATCAGTTTGTAGGCTTAATGAGAAAGAGGCAGCAAAATCCTAAATGTGAGACCTCCTACAGTTTTTCAGTCCAGCTGCACAATCAAATAATAGTTTATGTAACGAGGATTGGAACAAAATAAATTAAAAGTAATTTCATGTTTCATCAAAGTACAGTTCAGACTCAACGCGGAAAACGATCTAGTTCAGCAAGGCATTTCCCCCAAGCCTTTCATAAGCTTTGCGTTATCAGCTGCTTGGATTTTTTCACAAGAGGAAGGCAAATTACCAAGTCCCTGAAGAACTTCCACATTTCCAAATTTCAACTATTCCTATTTTATAACTCATAACTTCACATATCTGTAACTGAAATGTTTTCTTTAGGAGATGGGAGAAAAAAACCCACACTGTTTTTCCCAGGCTGCAATCTGGTTTTTCTGGTTAAAAAATCCCCCAAACTGGTTAACAGCTACAACATGTCAATCTCGGAAAGAAATTCCCACGCACAATTTCATCCTTTTGCAGACACTAATATGGCAAAATCTCTTCATACTCCTCATGTCTAGACTGATGAAGGAGGACGCAAGCTACCCACAGAGTCCTTATACTGAAGAGCCCATTGCAGATCTAGTTGGGTCTCACACAGGCTGGCAAGAGTGGCAGGACCTCTCTGAATCCATTTAATAGCTGGAGACAATACATCTACAGTTGATCTCAGGCCCATGTACAACTTCCAAGGACAAAGCACCCTGAGAAGAAGCACCCTGAGACAAGATCAGAAGAGGTCACATACTCCAAGTTCTCCTAACAGAGCTCAAAAGCCATAAATAAAGACAAATTCCCAAATAAATCACTACATTCATGACGCTATGATCTTCATGAGAGCACTGATTCTGCAAAGTGATGTCCACTAGAGCCAGGCTCTGAGCTCACTGTCAGCCTCATGTCCCTCTCAGCAATTGGAGAAGCTTGTGAGCCCCCATTGCTGGGAAAGACTTGAAACAGGCTAAAAAGCAACTAGTGGCAGGCAAGAAAAAATAGATAAGAAAGGTTCAAAGCCCCTCAGTGATTGACATCTGGCCTCTGAAAGTCTCCTTACCCTCTAGTACCTACATAGATGGCTGTGCCTCCGGCACCCTGGGCCGGATGGAGGAGGGAATGCCAACCTCAAACATACCGGCTGAAACATTGAATTTCATCACATCTGCACTGAGCAATGCTTCGGTCCATGGTGATTTTTCTTCTGCAACCTTCAGAGAAGCCGTCAAATCCTCATCTGAAAGCTATTCAGTATGGGAAACTGCTTTGTCATGTCTAAAAGACTGTGGTCCCTGGCAGGTCCTGGAGCCAAGTGAAGAATGGTTAGTCATACCTGCTCAAAACCCTCCAAATTCAGCAACATTTCTCAAGCAGTATGGATGCATTTTCCATGCAGCACCTGCTTGCTCTAGGTTGTATTATAGCTTTCAAAAAGTGGGGAGACCATCTGAGAGGAGGGCAGGAGATGCTCTTCTTGTGAGGAGCAGCTAAGCATGCTCAGGCACAGAGGTTCAGATGACTACAGGTGTGTTGGGCAGCAAGTCACAGGCAGCAGAAGGCAGCCTGCACTTCATACGGGGGTTCAGAAGCCTCAGGACATCCCAGATAGAAGTCACAGCACAGCACTGAAGCCTGCTGACAAAGAATGGAAAAACACTGAGAAACACAGGAATGACCTCAGCAGCCTTCCAGGAGGAGAGAAAGAGCTTCTCATGGCTCAGAGGAACCTGTGCAGAGCTAGCTACAACCCAGGAAATCACCACGTAACTCTGACACAGTGAGGAAGCTTGGTGTCCATAGGATATCCCCGCCATGTCTCCTATATCACCTGCTGCTGTGAACATGAAGGAGAGGACCATAGTGGACAAGGGTAGGACTATCACATCATCTCCAAAGGCTCAGCTTTGAGTCCTGACCAACATGCCAAGGGCCACCTCCTCTGTGTCCCAGCCATGCAAGATGCCCCATCATCCGGCTACAGAACCAGAAATGGGTGAACACCTCAGTCACAATTTGCCCACCAGAACCTTACAGTTATGTTAAGTGACTCCTACAGTCACTTGGCTCTTGGACAACTGTGCCCATCACCAGCAAGCACTAACAGCCTCCAAGTGAAGACGTTAATCTTGGTTGCTCTAGGGGAAATGTATAACAAAAGGCTCTTCCCAACATCAGGAAGCAAGAGGAGGACAAGGGCAGTCTGCGGAGGTGACCTGTGGGCAATAGGCTTTCAAGAAGGACTGCTGCAGGACGCACTAAGGACAGGCAGAGGAGAAAGGTCTGGGGACAGGCTGGGTAGGAGAGGAATGGCTTTTTTCTGATGTTGTTGCTCTTCTTAGAAGATGCCAAATACACTTTACCACATTAAATATATATACAATTTTCTTCTGTAGACACTGACCTAGAAACACAACTAAATCATTTTTGACAAAAGAGAATGCATCAAACTATTTAATCACATCTTCAGGGTGAATAAAGCCAGCTAATCTGCTGTACATAGGAGAAACTGTCATTTTGAGCTGAGGAAGACTGTGTATTTTAGGAAGTGAAGCTTTTATTTAAGCTTTCTGTGATCATATATCCCATAACACCCCCTAGTACACTGCTTCTACACTTACTTATGCTCACTGTTTACACATATTTCATTGACATTTGGCTAGCTTAGACCTCTAAACTCCAGACTTTCTTTTGCCTTTGTTAGCCATTGGAATGATCTTTACCACCAAGTGCCAGAGGTCAGGCTGGATGGCATACTGTAACCCTTGGAAAAAAAGAAAAGAGAAAACAAAATAAAGATCACATTCAGACATGGCTTTTCTTGCCTTGGTGGACGATGTTCTCTGAGAAACTCAGCTGCTGTCTCCTGCCCCACCACTGTCCCCAGTCTGTTAACAGCCAGAGTTGATCTTCAATATCAAACACACACTAGTAAGCTATAAAGAGGCAACAGTCAGTGAGACACCATCACCATCTTTGATCATCTTTGACATTAAATATGAGCAGAGTATGGGTGAGGAACCCCTCAGGAACACATCTTCCAGCCCTGGAGTGAAGCACAGGCCAGCATTAATAGGACACAGGGATACTGCTCTCTCCTGTAGGCTCCTGAACAGCTTGTTGGAGGTGCTGGGTGTTCTGAGCAAGGAGCCAGCTTCCTGTATTTATGAAACCTTCTCAGTGTCAGTGACATGAAAAGCGGTACTGCATGCCCAGCAATGACTGACAGGCTGCACAACAGCACTTTGGGGTCACGCCGAAGCTCAGCACCTCCAGGCACTAAAAAAGACAAAACCCCTGTTCATCAGAACAGTCGTGTCCATAGATTGATGCAAAAATAACAAATCTGTCATTCAAACAGACGTTTGAAATCACAGCAATGGCTCAACAGCGACAATCTCAATCTCGAGAAAATACGTGCAATGCTCACAACAGTTTACAATGTGTGGGTCCGGGATGACCATCGGTGTGTGCTGCCACTCAAAACCCAAGCAGCATCTAGGAGCAACAGCACTCATTACCAAAGACAATGTGATCATCTTATTTCCACATTCAGTGAAAACCCAGAACGCCTTTGCCGTGGAGCCGATTTCACCCTACCAAGCTCCCTGCTTTCAGGAAATGCTGTTTGCAGCCTGACTGCCTGTCGCATCCTTCCGAAGGTGCATCTCATATGCGAGGAAATGAGTTTGATGTGGCAAAAGGATTACTAGAAAAACACCCTCGGCCAAAGGTAAGACAGTGCCAGCCCCAGCCAGGGCACCAGGGGAGGAGGCTGCACAGAGAGGCACCGTTTCCGGCTGTGTTTTTCTAGCAGGTAGATGTTGAGATGCACATCGTGTATTCCCCAAACCGGTATAAACAGCAGGAATATGCCACAACACTGAATACCTGTTTGCTCTGAATTGAAAACACGACGGGAAGCAACAACTAAGTGCTCAATTCACAGCAGAGGAAAGAAACAGTTTTATTCAGGCATGCCGGAGAAGGACGCCAGCCCATAGCGCTGCTCGGCATGACCCATGATGTGAGGGATCCACCAGCGGCTGCGGTCACTCGAGCTGCAGCACCGCTCCTGAGCGCCAGCAGAAGAGGCTGACCAGCAGCACTCGGGATTTGGGCACACAGAAAACAGCAGAAACCATGCAAGGAGGAGCCAAAGAGTCCTCCAACTTTCAGCCAGCACAAGCCAACAGAGTGAACTAAATCAACCCCTCCAAACTATTCCACGTCTTTCTTCCTAAGCAGATGCTGTATGTGCACCCAGGAGCCCCTCCCACAGCAAAAGCAAAGGGTAGAGGCATGTCTTCAGCATGACACCCAGGCTGGTTTCAGCAGTGAGAAACCCCAATCCGTGAAGCGATTGCAAATCTGTGTATTTGTTTTGGAAATAAAGGCATTAATGTTTGATGCCAAACATTCTGAATATTGATGAGCATGCTCACAGAAGAGGTTTTGGAGTTACTTAAGCACCCAGAACTGTGCCATCTAAATTCAGTGGCCTAGCAGCTGCTGTCAAAGCCATCAGAAGTATGCAAAGCACCGCTTGCTAAAGGGAAGATGTGTTGTAGCTGACACGGTCTGCCCATCACGGCAGAGGAAGATGAACTGAAGCCCACTGGGATATTTAACACAGCAAATATTTTGACTCAATCCATCAACTATGTCATTTTGTACTCCTTCTTTTACCTTTCATCTGGCTCCCACAAGTTCCATGAGCTTAAAACATTGCTTACCTGCTCTTTCCCCCCTCACTTAAACCCAGCCTCAGCTTCCTCCTGACCCTCCAAACATTTTGTAGCAAACAGACTCACAGACTAGTTTGGGTTGGAAGGGACCTTAAAACTCATTTAGTTCCAAGCCCCAGCTACGGGCAGGGACACCTTCTGCCAAACAAATACTAAGCATGGGTGAGTGGCAGTCCACAGTTTAGCAAAAGGCCAGGAAAAACCTATTTTAATATCTGAGGAAAAGGGTTTCCAGCGATGCCTCTGATGGTAACAACCCTGCAATGCCCTGTTCAGGGCTCAGTCTCTCTGCAGCATGGACACAAACACGGAGCTGGCTCTCCAGAGCGTGCAAGCCCTGTCCACAGCCTGGTTTTCCATCACACAGCCTTCTTTCATTCCTAGCACAGTCATATGGAAATGGACATCGCCTGCTCATCTCTGCAAGCTTGTGGAAAGTGCCCATTTAAAGAGAAATGGGCAAACTTGATTTTTTTTTTTAATTACTTTTCTACATATACTCATTACCGACTATTGATATGGTACTTATAGCAAGAAAACTAGCCTGTACCAGCAAACACAAGTGAGCTACCAAAAGGGCAGAACTGAGCACATGAGATGCCCTAACATGTCCTGCAAAGATGAGCTATTTTCTCTAACTGGGGGCTGCTGCTTTCAGTCCTGTTTCTACTATGCTCTTTCCTATCATCTGATCTTTCACTTGAAGCTCCACCACCTGCATACAGACCAGTGCTAAATGTATAGCAGGATAAACAGGATCAACTCTTGACTTGTGGTTCCAAGCCAAGCAAAGCTCTGGAGAACACTCATGGCACACACATTGACCACTTCAAGACCTTCAACTCACAGGAAGCCTACCTTGAAGCCTGAGGAATTCTGGGGCATTCAGTAAAGTGGTTTCTCTATGATGGATAGCAATGGTCCTGGTGGTTTGTGCTGGCGTGCCATGGGAGAAAGCTCCCTCCCAACCTTGAATCCCAGCAGCCAGCCTGGCTGTTTGCCATGTGCATCTCCCAGCTCCAGAGAAACGCCGATGCTGAAAGTGTCGCTGCTCCCGCTGGCAGACCGTGTATTTGTGGCCGGTCCTCAATGCTTCCCAGGAGACTGACCCTCGCCCATCCTTGGCCTTAGCTCATGCATCCAGGCATCAAAACCAAGTCCTTTATGAGCTCTACAGCTGAGCAGCAGACAGACCGAGAACCTGAATGAACTGGTCATAAATCAGGCGCAGACAAATATGATCATAAGCAGCAATAGAGTCTCTCCTCAGGACACCAGGAAAACCAGCCACCTAAAGCACTGTGCCCCGAGCTATGTTTCTGAGCTTGGGAACATCCCCACTCTGTCATGCAACCCCTTTTCATCAGTCCGTCAAGCTGCACTGTCAAATGATCTTATCCCTTCTGCCCAGGGGGTCCCTTTGGAGGAGCAGACCAGTCCTGGAAAGGGTTCAGTCCTGGTAGGCAGCTGGAAAATTTTCAGTCCAAATGCATCGTGTTCCTTTGATGCTACGGGTTAGCAAAGCTCCATCTTTCATCTCCTTTCAAACAGAGGCTCTGTGCAGGCAGACTAGCAGCAACCCTTCCACCCTTCCTCAGCATCACCTTGCCCAAGTACTAAGGCTGGGCATAAGCCCCTAGGCGAGATTCTAGCAGCACCTTGCACAGGGGCAAGGTCTCCTCATCTGCACCAAAAACACCTCGCCTGATGCAATCCTGCACCATGTCTGCCTTTTCAGAGCTGCACCCAACTGGCAGAGCCCAACCGTGGCACAGCCGAGTGCAGTGCCCATCTTCCCTTCATCCCCTGGCTCCACCGTGCCTCACCCAAAGCACACAGGCAGAAAATCAAAGCTTATAAATAGCAGTAGATGTTGCAACCCCATGAGAAGATGCTACTTTATAGGATGTTTTCTACTCTCTGAAGTCTCTCCATAGTGTGTGCAGTTTCTTGAAAACAATTATCATGAATTTAAACACAAGAGCCCAAAATCCACTGTACCACGTATCAGGTATTCAGACTATCCCCTGCATAACACAAAGCAAGTTGTGAAACACCACACAGAAAAGTAACACTACTACACCTCTCATTGGCTTACATACAGATTAAGATTACTTAATTCAGACAAAAAAAGACAATTGCCCAGATATTGGGAGGAATTCCCTTTCCTTTCCCGTGTCACTTGGGATTTCAGGAGTGGTGCTCTGTGCACTCCACACTCGCTGCTTGGTCAGCAAGAGCCATGCTTTGCTAAACCACTTACAACATCTGGTCTGCTTTACGTGCCCACTCCTGTGTCTCACAGAGATGACTTTCTTCTTCAGGCCTGTTTTTACCTTCATTTCCACTTTGGTCACCTTGCGTTAAAACCCCTCAGCGTTACCTCAGCCCCCCACACCCATCCCACTCAGGTACAGATCAGCATCTTCCCCATCCCATCCCCGCTCTGTGCCTGCTGTCCCCGCCAGCATACAGAGCCCTGAGCGGCCCACCTCCTTAATTGCATTAATTAACTGCAAGGGAGGGCAGCTCCCAGCAGGAGCTCCCCAGGAGGGGTAGGAGCATCAGCGAGGGCTCGAGCATGGCTGGCAAAACCCAGCTGGTGCTCCTGGCAGGAGAGGAGTGAGGATGGTCAGTGCTGCAGGACTGTGGCTCCTCCACACCTCCAAGACCCCGGGACCCTCAGCCCTGGTACAACAGTGAACATAAACCCCAGGCAGTAACACAGGAGCCCTAGGGCAGTGCCAAAACCCGACAGAGACAGCAGCTCCGCACGGCTCCCTCGGCTCATCTCCATGCACCAGCCTCAATAGCCCCACAGGTCTTTAATTTTAAATCACCACAAGCAGCCCACGAACAACTTCTCACTGGCAGAGTCCGAAGCAGAGGGACCAGTGACTAGTTAGCAAGGGGGAGCTGGAAAAAACGGGATGGAAAACAGGCACAATTTCACTCAGGATATATTTCCATGCTCCTTGTGCAAAAGCTAATAGAGATTTTACACAGAGAAGCGTGCCTGCAGCTCAGCTGCCCTGTGGGATCCCTGAATCCTGCCTGGATGCAAGCAGCGACTGCAGCCAGCTGGGAGCGAGAGGGAAGCTCTGCCAGGCAAGACTGCAGCCTCCTGATCGGCTCCTGCTTGCATATTCCCTGCTTGAAGTAACACAACAGGCAACACAAGCAGAGCTCGTCGCTGCACGGGAGAGCCCGAAACGCCGCCACCTTGGCCACGCAGCGCAGGCAAGTTGCCCACTGGGTCCCCCGCATCCCTCTGTGCAACTTTCTGCTCCCAGCATTTATTTCTCCGGATAGGATGGTATTTTAGGATAGGCTCTTTTTTTTTTTTCCCCTAAAGGAGTATCTCCAATCCCACGCCCGCCTCCGAAGCATCTCGGTGCCGGCTGGCGCTGCCTGACAGAGTAAGCGTGGCTCAGCACCACTCCCCGCAAGGCTTTGCACCGAGGGCTCCTGGCAGGGCTGCACGTCCCTCCTGTTACATAAGGACCTTCCCTGCTTGGTGCCGGCTCCGTTTGGGATGGACACGGTTGGCGTGCCCGTGCCTGGGGCGCCCATGGTTGGGGTGGCCATGGTTGGGCCACGAGGCACCATCCCTCACCCTGTCCGGACTCCCCAGTCCAGGCTCCTCATCCCCAAACCACATCCCTCCATCCTCCTAACCTCACTTCCCCGTCCCAGCCCTCACTGTCGGACCTCTGCCCATCAGGCAGCACCCCTCTTTCTCCTGCCCCTCAAACCGTTGTGCTCTTCACTGGGCACACTCTGTCCCTCTCCCAAACCCAACCCCAAACTGTACCCCTGCCTTCCCCCAGCTCCCATGGGTGTCCCCGAGCTGCCAGCTCCCCTTGGGCTGCACCCCCCAGCACTGCCCCGCCGCGGGTGCCCCTGCCCACCCCACTGCCTGCCCGCACCCCGCAGCTGGTGCTGCCCTCCCATCGGTTCCTGCCCCTTGCACAACCCTGTTACCCACCCACCGCATCTGCCCGCACGCACCCCGCACCCGGCTCTGCCCCCTGCCCCCGCTCCCGCACGCAGCGCGCCGCGCTCTCACCTGGGCCCGGTCGCGCTGCCCGGGAGCTGTCCGCCGCCGCCCGGTGCTGAAGGCGCTTTGGCGGCGGCGGCGGCGGCGGCGGGCGGCGGCGGGGCCCCGGTGGCAGCGGCGGCGGCGGCGCCGGGCGGTCCGTGCCCGTCGTCGCCGCCGCCCTCCAGGCTGGCCTCGTTGCCCATGGCGGCCCGGGCGGGACCGCTCCCTCAGCGCAGCGCCGCCTCCGCCGCCATCAGCCCCGCGCCGCCATCGCCGCCTGCCCCCGCCGCCCCGCGCATGCGCCGCCCCGCCGCCGCCCGCCCGCTACCGCGCCGCGGGCGCGCGCTCCCTCCCGGCCAATCGCCGCCCGCCGCCCCGCCCCGAGCACGCACGTGCCCCCCGCGGGCTCGGGCAGCCAATGGGGACGGGAGGGTGCGCCCCGCCCCGCCGAGCCCAACCGACCAATCGGAGCTCTGCACAGCCCGCGTCCGCCAGGCGGCGCCCTGGAGCTCACACGGTGACAGCCAACGAGCGTGCAGCCTCCCGTGAGGTCACATCCCGGCGGCCAATGAATGCTCGCTCCCGCATGAGGTTACACTCTGGTAGCCAATGAGCACCCACTGTGCCATGAGGTCATGAACTGCTGCATGACATCACATGCTTCCAACCAGTGAGCCATCCCCTCCGCTATGAGGTCATGCGCTGCCCTATGTTGTCATGTCCTGTCAGCCAGTGAGAACTCCGCTCCCTTGAGAGGTCACACTCTGCCAGCCAATAAGCATCCTCCTACCCCATGAGGTCATGGGCTGCCCCAGAACATCACACCCTGCCAGCCAATGATTGCCCTGCTCCCTGTAAGGTCACACACAGCACTGAGATGTCATACTCTACTGGCCAATGGGCACCCTGCCACCTTATGAGGTCATGGGCTGCCCTAGGAGGTCACTTCCAGCCAGGCAATGAGCACGCAGCTTTTTGTGAGGTCACACAGTGCCCAGTGGCTCGGATGTGAGGTCAGAGGCTCTCTGATGAGGTCATAGAGCCCTCAGCCTACCAGCACCCCATCCCCTTACAGCGCTCAGCTGTGATGTCACAGGACCCAACCAATGGGCTTGCATGCTCTCCCTAAGACTCAGGCTCAGCCAGTGAGCACCCACCTTCCGCAGGGAGGTCACAGGCAGGAGCCAACCAGCACACCCATGCCCATGGCATCACACAGCACTCAGCCAACAGCCACCCCTCCTCTACATGGAGCCACAGGCTGCCCGGTGAGCTCAGAGCCCAGCGGCCACCCCAAGGGACGCAGCAGGCACAGGTACTTGTCCCTTGCTGCCTCCCAGGGGCGGGCTGGGGGGCAGAGGAAGGACCCCCAGGCCTCCTGGCCACAGCAAGGGGGAGAGCAGCTGCCCCTTCCAGCCCCACGGGAGATGGGGAGACCAACATCAAGCTTCAGTGCAGCCTCTGCCCCTTCCAAGCCCCGGGGACAAGGACCCCAGAGGTCACTGCTGTCCCGTGTAGGGGGTGAACTGCATAACATAGAGAGGTGAACAGCCAAAATCATTCCCAAGAATGAGTAAAAAGGCTCCATGTCTGGGCAGAAGGAACGTATAAGGCAGTAAAACAGAAGAAACATAGCAGGAACAACTTCTAAAAGTAGAAAGGACATGGAAAGTTGGAGCATGGAGGATGAAAGGACATCAGGACTGACACTAGGTCCAGAACAGGAAAAAAATTATGATTATATATATAAAAACCAACAAAACCAAACCAAGACTGGTTTTGATGGTTGGAGTTTTTCAGGGGTTTGCTTTGTTTTTTTTTTCCCCAAAACGCAGAAGATTCAAAACATCCACCTTCAACTGGACAAGGGTTACAGCCCCAGCACACGCAGTGCTTGACCCCTATCGTCCCCTTCGATTAAGTCCCCCAAGCTTGTTTTCCAGCCCTCTGAATCCTCTCCCTGTGCTCCTCCAGGGTTTTCCCCACCCCTGTTTTTTAGCTCAATACAGGCAGTTTGTTTTTCAGCAGCCAGCCCCACTGATACGGGGAACACAGAGCAGATGGTCTGTGGGTAGTTGTTGCATTCACTGCCCTGGAGCCTGGCACCATTTTTATCACAGCTTCACCCCATCACAGCCCCTCCCTCGAGAAGGGGCCTGTTCCCCAAGAGCTGGCAGCAAAGGTTTCATCACATCCATCACCCCACACTCAGCTCTTCACCTTGAGCTGCAATAAGGAAGGAGATGCTCAGAAGCCAGTTGTGTTAACAAGTGCACATAGTGTTACATTTTATTCCCTAAAGGCACAGTTTTAGGCAGTCAGGTACTGCAGATTCCAGCCTGAAGCAGCTACAAACAGGAAACACGATGGATTTGTACAGCACGAGGTGCCTCACCAAGTCCATTCCTTGGAGCTTGAACAGCCCGGCTTCAGTCATGGGCTGAGAGGGAAGCTCCTGTCCCATATCACCAAGCTGAGGAACCCCAGACAGGTTCAGCCCTACCAGTGTCCCCCCGTCAAGAGAGGTTGTTCACCTTCAGCACTTCTTCAGGCTGTTCCAATCCCTCAAAGCAGTAGGCAAAGCACTCAGAAAAGAACAAAACACCCCTAACAGTCTCATTAAAAAAATAGAAATTCATAAACTAGCTTGACAGCAACACATGTCAAGAACAGAGCACACCCATTTCTCCATTCCCAAGCAGGGCAGGGGGTCATCCCAACTCCCCCTCCCCAGGTCAGCAATTTCAGTGCCAAGTCTGCACTTGGACTTCATAGCAGACTCCATAGTCCAAAGCAGAACATGCCCCAGGGTGGGCTGTGGGGACCCGAACTCTCCCAGGCCCACTGCAGAAGGAAGTTTAGTTTGATGATGACTATACAGCCACCCTGCAGCAATGCAGGCCAACACTGTTGTGCCCCCTGCACACTTCCTCCTCCCTCCTGGAAACCCTATTGGAACCATTTACCCCAGACATAGAGGGGGGTCCAGGTCCTTGCTTCCGCTCCAGACTGACATCCCAGATATCCTTCCCACACCTCTAGCTAGCAACTGCATCCAAGAAGGGCAGTTGACCTGGTGTCAGAGCCCAACAGCAGCAGCAACTGCAGAGCTCTGAGCAGGCAGATGAGAAAACCCTGTTTAGTCTGCATGAAAATAGGAGGAAGAAGCGGTAAAATGAAGGGGGTAAATCAGCCCAAGCACTAGCCAGAGGCTTGGTCCCCTGTTGGCTTGCTGCAAGGCTAGCTGCTTGCTGCAGGGCAGATCGTCTCACCCACCGCATAGCATATCATAGCCACTCACGGAGCAGCGGTTGCCCATTGCTTTGTGTGCCAGGCTCTGGGCAAGCATGGTCTGTGCTATGGCCACCCTACCCAGCTGCTCTCACTGCAGGAAACTGTCCAGTCTGGCTTGGCTGCTGCTGGAGGAAGATGTGGAGGGAGCTGCAGACAGTGGCCTGGAGACCTTTTTCTTACTCCTCAGTGCTAATGGACGAATTTCTGACAGGTTTGTCTGGAGGTAGAACTGTCAAGGAAAGTACAAACCCATGCCCTGGAGACAAAAGTGATCCAATACCAGGTGTAGATGGGCCTCAACCACAGATCTGGGACCCAGCCGTACCCTGGCACCTCAGAAAGACTCCCTGCAGGAGAGGTTGGTCTTTGCCCCCTACTCACAGCAGCAGAGATCAGGCATGCTCCTGTCTCATGAGTCAGGGAACACTTCCCACTTCTACGCTACCTGCCTTGGCACATAAAAGAGTGTTTAAGGACATCTGCCAGAGTTTCAAGAGCTACCCTGCATGTCAGAGCCAGGACACTGTGCAGGGAAAGGCACAGCAACTACAGCCCACAGGAAAAGCCACAAGGAAAAGCTACTTTCCAAGGGAAAAGCAGCTTCCTCACCACAGGGTGAGCTCAGCCCAGCCTCTGCTCACCTGCTGCAGGGCTGCCCACCGGGACAGGCACAGCAGGACCCCACAGGAACGGAGAGGCTGTGCTACGCTGTGCTCAGAGATCCCAAGGGCAGAGGCAGTTCCTGCAAGTGGTACCCATTTCTGGCTGATCCACAGCTCTGAATGAGCCACCTCTGATAATGCTCTCAACAAGTTCAGGTCCTTGATGCCTTTGCTGAGCTCAGACTTGTTCAGAGTCTGATGAAGACAAGCCTGATGGTTCCTTGAGGGTCCTAGCCCATTTTTTGTTGGCTGGTGGACAGGACCCACCAAGATGAGCTAAGGCTAAAGAGCATGAACAGAGGAGAGCTCCCACAGCATTACTATTACCTTGTGAGCTGCAGGAAAGGATACAGGCTGTATAAACTTTGTTCTGCCTCCCATGCCATCATAACCCATCCGCACCTAGAAGAGAGAAAGAAAGAAGTCCGGAACAGCAGCAGAGAGCCTTGGCTACCTCTCCTCACATTGGTTATGGGGAAGAGGGAGCCTTGAAGGCTGCAGCTTCTGGGGTGTGGTTACAAGCACCTGGAAACACTCAGTACTGATGCTAAGCCCTCACCTCTGGAAGAGGGCAGACCCAAGGATATTAGTAAAGTTTGGGTATCTTGGGCACTTCCTGCAGCAAGCTGAGACTCACAAGCAACAGCTTAGGATTTTGTCACTGGGACTCGGTAATACAGGGAAAACACTCAAAGCTCCAAGGAGGTGGAGGAATGGGATGCACAGGGCTATTTAGTCTGCTGCCAGAAAGGGAACGAGCATCTGTCATCCCTAGAGCTCTGCAGGACTGGGAAGTAGCCAGGTCACGCTCCAAGATTTATTTTCCACACACTGTGGCAAAGTAAAAGCCTCCTTCGCTTCCCCCTGCAGGGTCACTGGAGGACAGAGGCGTGCAGTGCCAGCCCTTGACATGCTCACCAACTGGACAGTCATACTCACAGTGCCCACGTTCCTGTGCGGACCCAGCAAGCTACCCGAAGATGGCTTCTTGGAGAGAACAGAGTTCCTGATGAATGCTGGCAACAGTCCTTTAAGAGCATCATCCTCCGGATCATCTGCCCAGTTCTGTTCCACAAAACAATGAGAAAAGCCCTTTAACCAGCATGAGCTGCTGAATTTAGTCCACAAAAAGGGAGCACTAATAATGCAGATAGCTACTCAGGGTAATGGTTACTGCTTTGGCCAAAGAACAGTAGTTTCAAACCTCCCACTGGGGCTTATGTGGAACAATGCCTGGGACATGGCACCCAGCAACCCCGGCAAAACAGCCCCCTTTACTGACCCTACAGCCCCAGGCTGTATCCTGCCAAGCACATCTGAGGCAATAACCAGCAAGAAGCATGTGGGTCCCCACCCTCCCTCTCCTGCCCAATTCCAGGTGGCCTGAGGCAGCATTTCTAAGAGACCAGCAAGCAGAGCCCTTTGAAGCATGTACAGTGGTTGTACAGATGGGCCAATCTGTGGCGACAGCATCTCCTACATGGAGAAAATGGGTCCTTTATCCCATGCTTATTAACAGTGGAATCAAAGAGATGATACAGAAAAATCAGGAGTAGTTTCTTTTACCTCCACTGTTTCCTTCAGAACTTTCTTCGCCAGATTTACCACAGGAGGCCTGCAAGAAGCCCAAGGAGCAAATCAGCAGAGATTTATTGTTCAAGTGGAGCGGGCAAGGACAGACAAGGCCAAGCAGATGACGACAAAACTTGCAGCACGACATCAGGCAGCTGTAGAGCTATCTGATCTCACACAGCAACTTCCACAGAAGTGAGACTTTGATCTCCTTCAGAAGCAGAAAGAGGAGGGAAAACTCACGGCTTTTTATCCAGCTTCTGCCTTTTCGCAGGGCTGCAGAGAGAACTACAGGGCTGATGTTCAGGGGTGTCGACATCAAAAGAAGCATCTAGATTGATCTCATTACTGTGGGCAGGGCGGTGGAGCTTTGGGTGCCGTAGTTCCACAGGAGCAGGGCTGCAAGGCCACACAAAGCATCAGCCAGAGGCCACCACCTGCCACTGGCAGATGAGAGGAGACGGAGCTGCACGATTGAGCTGAGGCAGCAGTGGGACTGGGATCACAGCCCCCCTCTGCTTACCGGCCACAGAAAAGACAATCCAAATCCCTGAGCTTATAGTCAGTGTCCCAGACTACTGCTCACCCTCAAACAGCCTGTGCTGTAACAGCAGTACCCCCAGAGCCCAGGGTGTACCCTGGCACACTGCTGCTTCGTGTATGCAGCACAGCCAGCTGTCTTGGGGCAATAGCACAGGCTCTTTGCAAGAAAGGGCTTGATAAATATGCAAGAGATGCCATTTTCCAGACTGGGTTCCTCTGCTGGCCAAGGTCTTCAGTCCCTATACACCAGCACACACTCACTGAAAGGCCAGCTCTGAGGCAACCACAAGAGCAGCTTGAGGGATATTTCCCTGTTGGGACATAGTGATAAAGAGCTTGTCAAAACCTAGCCCAATCCAACCCAAACCCTCTGAAACACACACCTTTTCCCAGGTAAACCAAACACCACCTTGTCAGCAATAAGGAAAAAAAACCATAAACTAGGATACAAGGAGCAAAATGCCTGTGCTGCTGTGATGCCTGCCAGACTAGCGCATCTCTGCTCCCACAGCTAGTTAAACTGTCAGCTCTTACTTTGGACCTGACATCTCAATCCGTTGCCTGTATCGAGGGATGCACTTCACTAACCTTTCAAAGACTAGTCGACTGAGCGTCTCTCTGGTTGGGGATGGCACCTTCAGAGTATCCTGCAGGATGTCTATCTTCTTCTTCAAGCTCTGGAGGGAAAAAGGAAAGCAGAGTGAGAAAAGGAATGATTTAGTAGCAGATATATTGCCCCTTCCCATAAATCAGCATCAGGTGGAACCCAGAGGTGGGCAAATAAGAGAGAGGTAAGATGTGCCGGGTAGCAGTCACCAAGCAAAAACCAGCATAACTCCTGGCTTTGCAGCTGCAGGCCATGGCCAGCTGCCAGTTACTGCAGACCAAGGAATAACATTCTCACCAAGATCTCCTTGTCCGCATTCTTCAGATCCTTCTGGGTGCTTTTTAACTCCTCCTGTGTCTTCTCCAACTCTAAAACTGTTTTCTGCAGCTGCAGAATAAACCCCCCCAAAGAGCAGAGCACTGGTTACACTCAGATAAGGGAGACCACAGATCACTGCGAGCTCAGCATGCTTTGCAGCACGCTTTGCAGCACATCCTACTTTCCCCTGTTTAACGGCTGTTTTCCTGTGCCGGTCTGACCAATCTCTCCTGTATCAGAGCAACCGAATGCCTACGCATTTCCTCATGCTGCCTGCAGAGGGATCTCCAGGGCTGCTCACCCAACACAAACCTCCCGATAACATTTCCCGAGCATTTATGCCTGATGGCGACAGCTTTTTCCCTGCTGTAACACTTGGGGGTTGCATTCTGAATTCCTGCAGGACTGTGGACACACCAAAGCACAGGAATTACAAACCACAGGCTGGAGGACGGTTGTGCATCAGCAATAGTGGCACATTGGACAAACCTGATTCAACAGGGAAACATGCCAGGAGCAGGGACTGGGAAGTGGACTGCCACCACATCAGAGACTTTGTGGGTTCAGGAGTCTGGGCCAGCCCACAAGTGTGGGTACAGTCAGCTCTCTGTCAGCCAGGCCAAGCCCTGAGTGCACTGACTCGCATCCTCCTGACCCAAGCTGGTGACTGCAGCTTGGCACCAACCCCATGAGAAGCAGCTCGATTCCAGCAGCAGCACCTCATGTAGGAGGTTACCTCACTTGGGGAGCAGCACAGTGATCCGAGAACTTCCTTCTCCATATTTCAGGGGACAACAGCTATGGCTGAGTAACAAAAAACAGGCCAAATCCACCCACAGTCTCTCACTTTGTGGGCTTGCACATGGGGATGCCCCAGGGAACATAGAGCAAAGCTACACACACACACTTTTCATGGGGACTTGCTACCAAAACTGACAAAAGCAATATCCAACATGAGCTAACAGAGCCCAGCCAGACCTGGAGCACAGGGAGCACAGCAACAGGGGCACATCAGCAGCTCCAAGCTCTGTATGAGGCCAGTGCCAGCCCAGGCAGGCTCTGTGCAGAGCCACCTCCATGCCCTCACTTTGGGAACCTCACCTGCCTGGGCACAGCATCATGCAGAAGCCCTGGCCTGGTTCAGTTGGCTGAAGGCACAAGGTCGAGTGTGACTGTCATTGTGTCAAGCCAGTACCCAACTGAGTTGAGTAAGTTAAGCCCTGCTCAACTGGTGCTGCCTCCAAACCCCTTCCCATCTTTCCTGTGGGTCCAGTTCTGCAGCAGGAGGGGCTGGCAGCTGAGTGCTCAGCAGCATGGCAGGATGAAGTGCGGCTTCCAGAACCAAGTGGGAGCAGCGGAGCACCTGCAGGCTGCTGCCTTCCAGCCCAGGCTCCCTGCCAAACTCTGGCTGGCTCTGCACACACTGCCCCACCAGTCTTCCCGAGACTGACAAGTGAGCAGCCCAGGAGCTGCTCACTCACCACAGCATCACACCCTGCTCCAGAAACCCCAGCCTGACACCTCCACACCACCAGTACCACTCAAGTAGTGCTCAGTGTGGGAGGGGGTCACTGCAGAGGGCTTGGGCCACAGTTATTGACAGGTATCCACTAACCCAGATGTCACCCTCAGGACTCATACTTTCCCTTTACCTTGCTATTGACAGCAAATAGCTCCTTCTTCAGTTTCTCTGTCATCTCACTAGACATCTTCCAAGCCTCCTTCAAGTTTTCATATTCCCTGTAAAGATACCAGAAGAGGCATTCTGTTTGTGAGGGAACTGAGCTAGAACTTCTCAGAGACAAGGCAAGACCCTTAATCTGAAGCACTGCAACTGCAGAGCCACCAGAGAAAACCCAGGGGACACAAAGACCTTTAGGGAACAGAATCAAGTGTATCAAGATTGACCAACAGTAAGTCAACCATTCCAATACACCATGGGGAAGACAAAAGCTGCATGGAATACCATGCGCGAGAAGAAGGTCTGAACAGATTTCACCAGCAAAATGGAAGCCAATTCCAGAGATATTTCTGTTGCCAGTGGAAAAGACAGGCAACAGAGCAGCCTCCATGCTGGCAGCAAAGAGGGGACTTTGCTTTAAGTGACTTTTCAGAGACTTCACACTCTTGGCCATGCACATTCATTCCCAATTACACCACAGGGACACTTGCCTCATTACAGCTTCACATCAAAGCTGCAATTATTCAGCTGCCATCAGAACGGACCCAAAAAAAGCTGTGGTTTTGCCCAGCAGGACCAGATGGATTTCCAGGTAGAAGAGGGCAGCACTGCAGATCCTCCTTACTGGAGAGCAATTGAGGCACAGCTGCACAGTGCAG
The DNA here is from genome assembly GCA_028858755.1 of Ara ararauna. Taxonomy (NCBI): domain Eukaryota; kingdom Metazoa; phylum Chordata; class Aves; order Psittaciformes; family Psittacidae; genus Ara; species Ara ararauna. The sequence goes on along the minus strand of CM054385.1, from coordinate 19,547,966 downwards.
TGCAGCAGAGGGTACAACCAAGCACCCCTCATGCACTCGTTTCCCCCCAGGCAGGAGAGGGAAACGGAAGGAATAATAATAATCACCTTATAGGTGCACTGACAACTCTGGAGACAGTTCCCATGGTGACACACATGTCACTACAGTGACAATGGGAACAGTTCACTGTGACAGGCTCCAATCTAGGTCCCCACGATCTGTCAGTCAAAACCCAGTGGAGGCCCAAGCAGGCAGCAAGAGCCCTACATTGCCCATGTACCAGCTGGTACTTGGGCAGAGGGTTCTCCCATAGCACACCCAGGACAGCATGAGCCAAGTGCCAAGCCCACAGCACCTACTTTTTCAGCGAGACACAGTAGATGGCAAGCTGCTCCACCGCTGCCTGCCCGACTCCCATCTCTCTGATCATCTCCTCCACTTCAGGGCGCTGGCTCTGAAGCAACAGCTCGATGCTGCACAAAAGAGATAAAGTCCCCTCAGCTCATGAGTCACAAACAGCTGGGAGAGAGACTGAAGCCCTGCTTCCCCCCAACGGGCTGGTGCAGCCTAAGCTCCTGCTGCAGGCACTCTGGATGTTGTGGGGAAAGAGACACAACAGCCCAACCACAAGAAGCAGGGCTTTTTGCTAGGGACAAAGAGCCCTGCATGGACAGACTAGAGAAGGGGCAGCTGTACACGTGCATAATGCACATGGAGCTGATGTCCCTGAGGCTGACTGCATTCCTGCTTTGGGATTCTGTCCCTCCTGAAACTGCCTGGAAACACAGCAGGGGCAAAAGCACAGACAGGCGTGCTACAATGCACCAGTTTCCAACCTCACGGGGCGAGATGAGCCAGCATGTGGAGGTTGCAGCAGGCACAGCAAGACCCTCCCCTCCCTCCCGGAGAAGGGGAGAGGCATGCAGCCCACCAGCAAGGCCCAGAGCTGGGATCTCACCGCTCCATGCTCTTCAGCTTGTTTCGCAGGCGGCGGGCCTCCTCTTTCGAACTTCTGTTATCCTCCTGCTGCTGCTCCAGGAATTTCATCTGCTTCTGCAGAGAAGCAAGCGCACGCAGACCGTTAGGAAGGCTCCAGGGATCGTCAGAGAAACATCCTGGCTTATACGCACTGCGGGCAGCTAGGAGCATACATTGGCTCTTAATGCTATCACCACCTCAGCAGCCCAGGATTATGGAGAGTTTAGCTCCCTCTCTGCTGCACCCCCAGCTCTGCTCCTTGCAAGTGCTGCAGGGTTGCAGTGCTCATCACAAGACGAATCTGGGACTGAAACCACACCATAGCCTCTGCTCAGCTGGAAGCATCTGTGGGGCTGTACGCAGCGACAATTTGTTTGTCAAAAGCAAACCCACAGCAAGCAAACCTTGCTATTGCTTTCTCCTCCATGCACAGCTGATCCCTTTATTTTCCCTTCCAGTTCTCCTTCTTTATGCTCAGAGCATAAATAGGAATTGCTGAGTGCATCTCTTCCAGGAGACTTCAGCCAAACCAGACACCCACCCGGGGAACTTGCCTCACCTGCCTGGAGAAGCTGTAAGCCCACTGCAGGCATCACCTTGCCAGGCTCTCCAGTAGCAGGCAGCAGTAACAGAGAACCTCAGCTGAGCTGGAAAAGCATAGATCTGCAGTGTGGATGGGGGAAGCTGGCTAGGATTAACATCATTCAAATGCATCCATGTTGTCTAGGTTTGTGTGTGCCTGGGCACCCTGCACAGTGCCTGCAAAGGGCTCTGGGCTTGGTTTCAGCACAGTGCTGACTCCAGGGAGAGGCCTGGCAGAAGACCATCGCTTGTAAAGCTCCCTTCCACACAGAAGTTAAAGGATTTTATCTGCTTCCTGCCACAGAATCCAAACAGCTGTGAAACTGCTGGGACTTTGCAGAGAGACAGTGTTGAAGACTCCCGTGTTGCTCTTGCTAAGGCAGAGCCCATCTTCAGCTCTCCTTAACCAGAGCTCTCTACACTTCAGGTCCCCGAAGCAGTGTTTTGTGCCAGGTTGGAGCAGTCCCCAGCCCCAGACATGCCTGAAAGGGCAGCAAATTCTGACACACAGGCTCAGCAGCATCAGACAGTGCTAGCAGAAGACAAGGAATGGTTTGCAGCCTGTAGGCTTGACCTGCGCCATGGCTAGTTAAATCTATATTTTCACTGCAGAAGTTTAGCGCTTTAATCTTTAATGATGCAGTACAAGACGGTGCTTGGCATTCAGCTAGAAACCCTGTACACCACAGAAAGATACCTCCAGGCCCCTAATCCTTCCATCCTGCCCAGCTTCCCTTGAAGGACTTAAGCACACACAGAGGGTTCTGCAACAGGCAAGATAACCACAGAGCATCCTCTGAGGTGCCAAGGCAGGAAAGCCAAGCACAGAGTTGTTGAGTTGAGCAGCAAACACCAGCTTCCACTGTCACAGTTGTTTCTGCAGGAGTAGGAAGCATCAGGAGTATCCTGCCACTGGTACACCCAGGATCCCATGAGCATCTGTGGCATGGCTCTTCACAGGGGCTGCCTTTACACCCAAGCAGACTCAATATAACCCCATGGTCAGGCAAAAGCTGCGCTGGCTCACAGCAAGACCTGTCTGGCATCAATTGCTTCCTGTATCTGTCCCTGTGACAGCCCCACACTGGCAGTGTCAGGCAGACCTCCAGGGCTGGTTCCTCCCACAGGAGCCCAGCTGCAGGCTACATAAGCAAGACAACCCAGCAACAACATCTATGAGGTCTCCCTGGACCACTTGGCCTCGCAGGTGAAGGAACATGATGCAGTTCAGGCTATTGGGCAAAGATCCAAGCAGCAGAGATCTTAGGAAGTGCAGCCAACCCCTCCCATGCCTTTCAGCCTGCAGCTCACAACTCCACATGCCTGACACCCATCCTCCTGTGACTGTCATGCCCTCTTCACACAGCAGTGCCCATCCCAGCCAGGCAAAGCTGTTCCGCACACTACAAGACACCTCAACAAAGCAGCTCCTGCTCTTCCACTTGCTGTTTACGCACAGTACATGACTACACACTGAGTCACTGCACGCTGAAACACAACAGGAATATTTGATCCCTGGACTTCACACATTACTAGCCTAACTAAACAGAAGCCCTGGCAACAGAATACAGACAGGAGAGTTAGCTGGATCAAATCCCACTCAGCTGAAGCTTGCAACTCCCCCTCCGTATATTTCAGTTTGACTTCTCCTCCAATCAAACCAAGAAACTAATTTTCCTTGAATCCCGCCTGGCCTAAACCCATTTCAGGAGAACATTCTACCACAGGGAGCCAGTGCTAGAGCAATGGGGCGCTGGGGCCAGTTCCCACTCTCGGTTCATGCTGCTACTGTTATGATCAGCACTGCCACCTCATTAGCAAGGCTCAGCCAGCATCCCTCAGGCTGGACTTGTCTCCCCCCACCGTGGCCACCAGCACGCAGCCACTTGTACACAGACCACAGGCTTGGCTTCCACACCTCTGAATCACCCCCAGGTGGAGTACACACAGGATCTCAAGACCAGCAACACCACTCACTTCGGATTAATAAAGCCAAAATGAAAACCCAGCTCTGCTGCCCTCTGGTCATTCAGAGATCAAGAGGCAGGCATTTCAAGGCACCAAATCCAAAATCCCACCAGCACAATCCCTTTATTAGCAGGGCCTGCAGAGATCTTCAACAAAATTAATGCCGACTATGCGCTGGTTAGAGCTGAAGTCCTGCTGGGGAGAGGAAAGGTACCTTGAGAGAGGAGCACAGCATCTCTGTCTCTCCCAGCACCTTCTGGAGTGACTCTATTGTGGCATTGCGCACATCCAGGGTGTCCCTCAGTCCATCCACAACTGCCTGGCATTCCCGCTTTTCTTTCTCTGGAAAAGAAAAAAGGAAAAGGTCATGGCCTGGAAACCCAGACCTCAGCTGCCCCACAGCAGCAGGAGCACAACAAAGACACTGCTTGCAGTCTCAGGCTCCAGGCTGCTAGGAGGAGGCTGTTCCTGTAGAGACACATTTCCCCAAGTGCTGTCTGCACCAGGGTCTATACTGAGCACTTGCTTCTCCCACTGCCAGCAGGCTTCAAGATTTTCTTTACTAAAGATAAAAAATTCCCTTTAATAGCTTTCCAGTGCCAGTCTTGCTAGCATTAAGCTGCTGCATCTTAACTCTTGCATGCTCTCTAAGCCAGGCTTGCACAAGGAAAGCCTTTCTCTCTAGTTACACTGAGCTGTCACAGAGGTGGAGAGCACAGCCCTGAGCCCATCCTCTCCATGTGTAGTCTTCTGTATCAGGAAGCCCTTTCTTGGGCTGTCAGGCAGCTGCATGCAGCGATCCACCACGCTGCTGCATCACCACGCTGCTGCAACTACGTCAAAGAGGAAGAGGCAGTAAAGCAGAGCTCAGCTGGGCACTGGGGACTTCACAGGACATGCCACAGATCAAGCAGATTCCTCAGAGTGACCACTTTTTGCAAGGCACAACCTTTGAGTTCTGCTGTCCCTCCCCATGCAGACAATCCAGGAGCAAAGCACATGCCTCTGACCACAAAAGAGAAGGTAGTGTAAAACACCCCCAGAATTCAATTTGTCTTGTTGAGGCAAGCAAAGAGCATCACAAAAAACAATAATCACCATCAGAAGCTGACAGACCTAAACAGGAAGCAGCCAGCATCGCTGGAAAGCTTGGAGCAGTTGGGCACTGAGGGAAAGCAGGAACCTCTCTAACCCTGCTGACAGCAGGTTAGTCTTCAGCTCAGTATCTTTTGCCTTTGCTCAAACTGCCCATGGCTGCAGCCTAGCAGTAGTGGGGAGCCACTCAGTGCCTTTTCAAAAAGGCTTTTTCTCCTTGCAAGCAATCCAGTTTCAGACTGTGCCACCACATCCCATGGAAGCATGACCTGCAGAGCAAGCTTCATTGCTCGATCCAGCAGTAAAAGAGCCACATGGCACTGGGGAAGAAGAGAGGAACCTATACCAGCAGAAGCACAGAGCTGCCATGGGAAACATTTGTTACTTAGCAAAACCTTTTCTCTCCATTGATGTGAATAACCCTTCCTCAACAGAGGCAGCACAGCCTGGAGACACCCCCCTTCATTTGCAGGGACTCCACATCCACCAAAAGAGCTTGGGCTTCCCCCTCCTCCGTTCCCAGCTGCCCAGAGGCAGATGGCAGGAATCGAACCTCCCCGTGCTGCAGGAATTAGTTTCCAGCTCATTCAGAGTGCCTCCCACAGCGCCTGCTGGGTCTGCTCAGAGCTCAGCACCTCCAGAGCCATTTGCAAGCTGATCAGTGACTGGCAATTACACAGCTCCTCTACAGCGCACAGCACAGAGCACATCTTTAAAGTGAAGAATTTATACATAAGAACCACCAGAGAGCAGAGTGCCCGCAGCAAATGAGGCGGGAGGTGGGAAGGAGCTTCTCATTTCCAATATGAAAAGGGAATGGGATCGGGAACGTCAAATCCAACCTCTACTTACCAGAAGCCGAGAAGATGAGCAGGCCTTCAAGCAGTTTTTCTTGGATAACATCCTAGCAAGAATCCCAGACACCTTCCCCAGAAGATCTGGCTCTCTACCAAGTCACTAAACTCAACTAAGCTGGCAAGAGAACAGGCCTCAGAATAGAGACTTGCAGACCATCCAATTCTGCTCTTGGGCTAAGGACCGAATCCTCAATCTACTGGCTATTCATGTCTGTCTCGTGCATGCAGGGAAGGCAGAGAGGAAAGACGACTCTTGTGGCGTGGGTGAGCCCCCAGCATTCTTTAAAGAGCTTTTGTTTCCCCCCTTCTGCTAGTGTGTCTTTGGATTTCTGTCACTCAGAGTGACATTTTCCTTTTGCTGCTCATGACTCATGTTCTGATGACAAGCTGCCTACAGACGATGCTTAAAACCCATCGACAAGTCTCCAGGGCTTTTGCTTTTCCTGCCTCCCTCAAACATCCTCTAAAATTAAAGATGGGGAAATGGAAGCACACACACTGAACTCCGTCTGCTCTTCACGCAACACATGTGGCACTGCAACAGCCAAAAACATCCAAAGCCTTCCCACTGCTGCTTTTGGGCAGTTAGATCTGTTGGAGGGAACAAGGCTTTGCCATGTGCAGCTGTGAGTTTCCCAGTGAGCAAACCAAGGGGCTTGCTTTCAGCAAGCCTGCTCCAGATATAGCTGTGCTGCAATTCAGTAGCTTGTAATTAGGAAGAGGAGAAAGAAAACTGCATACATGTCTCCAAGCTTGCAGAATGCTCCCCAGTTACGGAAGAGCTGGGCCAGGCTTTGGCCTCTGGCTCTGTCAAGCAGGCTTTGTCCAGCTTTAGGTGGTCTCACCTTTAGAAAAAGCAGCCAGCACCATACCCTCAGCTTCAGAGAGGGTAGGCTCTGCTTAGGGGTTCCTCAGGCCTGGGCAAGCCACCTAGTACAGGCAGAGCCCAGGACCGGCTGATCATGGGCTGCTGCCCCCCGTAGGTGGCTGGAACTCACCTTTCACAGAGAGCTCAGCCTTCACCCTGTCCAGTTCATTCTGAAACACAACACAGAAAACCCAATTAGGAAAGAAGAGCTTTCACCAGATCCTAAAGGGACCTGAAAGGTTTCTCAGCAGGACATCTGCACCAGCCAGGTGCTAAGAAGGGAATGCAGTAGCAGCAAGCACCAAGTTACAAGCAAGTACTAGTCACAGGGTATGCAAAGAGCACCTCCAACTGGCATCCTTCAGGGGGAGAAGAGAAGATGGTAGTTTCATCTTAGCCTTGTCAACCTTGTATTTCTCACACTGTCAGTCATCTTGTTTTAGCAGAATAATTTTGGAAGGCTCTCAGGGAAACACAGGAAATCAGACAGGAGCAATTTTTATAATGTTTTACCTAAACAAGGCAAAAAGGCAGGGATGTTGCCAGACTAACTGGATTGAGAGCTGCTTTGAACTGAAGCAAACTTGAATCAGGTACTGATGGGAGACAGGAGGGTATGTCCAAACACCTGAGAAGGTCACCCGGCACACAATCAAAAGGCACCAGCCAGCATTCTGACTGACACTGAAGGCACTGCCATTCAGGATGCTGATATGAGCTAACAGCTTAGTTGAACAGCCACAAATAGATCACCCATAAACCAATACATACCATAGCAATCTGAGAGTGCATAATGTCTCCTGGGTGCCACAGGGCTCTGAGGAACATCAAATACTTCTGACACCTTCATTAAGGATCAAAAAGAGGCAGCAAATGCCCCATAGCTTAAATTACAGAGACAGGATTTATGAACACTGGCAAATAGTCAAATAAAATGTAGAGGGGTTATAAAGAGAGGCTATCTATATATAATATTAAAAAAGGGGGAAAAACAAACAGAGTGAGAGAGACACATATATACAGGAAAGTCAACAGAAGATGACTTAAAAAGCTGTGTTAGAGAACTGCAGAGGAAAGCACATAAGTCAGGCAGGAACTGCAGTGGAATAAAACCACAATAAAATGCCAACACAGTACTGAAGCAGAGCACACAAATCTGTGCAACCCGGAACGTTACATGCAAATCTGAGCTGAGAATAGCACTGCCAGTGACCACGGATCTGACGGGACCAGAGTGAAGCTCTGCTACTGACAGTAAAGGCAAGAAAGAGAATATGGGATGCAAAGCTTGGCAAGCAGGAGGGGCTAAATGCAAAACCTAGCAGAGCTGACTTGGATTTGACCCTGGGGTGGACAACATCTGGAGGGCTGACATGGAATTAGCTCTGCTGCAGAAGCTATTCTGGAGAAGCTTCCTCAGAGTCCTATTCAGTAACGATTAGTGAGCTCACAAGATGTGCTAATTAGCATGATAGCAAAGAAATCCCAGGCTACTGCAGGCAGCTATGTAACATTACCTCATTCATCAACTTAATCCAAAATCCCTCATCCTCAGCCACAGCTCCTAAAGGCTGCTCCCAATTTTCACTCCTCTGATAGAAGCTCTCCTCTCTCTGCCAGTCTGAGTTACAAGGCCACATTTTCCCAAGATCAAATTAATATATCCTCATCACAGACAGCTGTCTTCCCAGGTTTCTACCCTCCCCAGCAGGTTTACAGGCAGGAATTCTCCTCCTCTTGCCTCCTCTTCACCTACCTGAACAAGCCAAACTCTCCTAGTCTGCTTTGGAAGAAGGGCTCTCTGCTCCCCAAATCACAAGCAACTGGAAGTATCGGGTTCCAGATGGTCTCACCACAGCGCTACACCCAAAACCTCACACTTTTCCCACTCTGGAAACAGCCACATGGAGACTGTTCTAATCACCAAGGACCATCTTTAAAAGCAACAAAGGATAAACCCAGGCTCAGCACCCAAAAACGCTTGGGCATGTCGCAGCGTTCAGCCTGTGGTCTGCAGCTACTCCAGGGAACCAAGTTCCCTCCAGTGTTTTAGTTGAAGACAATGCTGGTGGTGGGAAGCAAAGCAGCCCTGGCACCACTTCTTCAGAGCTCCAAGACAACAAGAGGACCACAGCTAACATTCTGCTTCCTAGCACACTGAAGCATATTGCCTTGCCCCAGTCCAACCTTTCCATGGCAGGAGGCCAAATGCTCATTTCAGGACATCTGCAGGCTGCAGAGATACAGCTCCAGTTGGTTTCAGAGCAAAGTACCACTCTATGCCCAGGCTCTTGCAGCGACAGGCAGTTTTTGGCAACAAACCCTGGGTTTGGAGGCCTTTTCAGGTGAAATCACTTCTGGCTGAAGATGTCACCAATTCTCAGTCTCTAAAGAGCTGGGGGATGGCCCACCATGTGTTTGCTTTGCTGAACTGCTGCCCTGCCCAGTATCAGATACCCCATCACAGACAGAACTCCAGCCTAGATGGACATTAAATCCAATCCCACCCCTGATAGGCATCCATGTTCTTAAGGCGATCCATGTCCTTCAGAAGCAAGGCAGCACACATGAAATGCGTGACAAACCAGCATCAGCCCAGCAGCAAGCTGAATCAGTGCCTGAGGCAGTAAACACCCATATAAGCTAACTATGCTAATCTACACCAAAAATATTTGGTTGTTTGCCTTTAGAGTGACCTCAGCACTCTCATAAGGAAAGCTGCACACTTGGGGACAGATGCTGCTCTGACAGCCACACAGCAAACTGTGTAGGAGCATGATGAGTTACCATCAAGCTTGCTGTGCAGGGGTGGCTGCACAATCCTGCCTTTGAGCACGGGAGCAGTTCTTCAGCACAGCCTGCCTGGAGGAGCCCATCTTAGATCCTGGGGTGGGGGTGAGAGGGAAAAGAAAGCTTTTCTAGGGCAATTTTTCTCCAGTCAACCCATTTCTGAGTCACTCATGTATTTACACTCGTGAGAGCAGATCGGAATATGTACCAAAGGCAATGTTTATCTGCTTCAAGCCATTGCTTTGCTTCTAGGGAACACAGCTTCAAGTGCCCAGAGATGCATCTTCATTTCCTCAGCACACACACTTCAGCCTGCAGTTCTTCTATTAGCTATCTTGGAGAACGACAGTGCTGCTGACATTATAGTCTGGCTGGCTCTATTTTAAAAACATACGATATACATATAGCATTGTCATGGCAACTGCTAATTATGGTAATTGCTGCACATGCTGATTCTAAACATGAGAGGGTACAAGCATCCCATTATACCAAGGTCAACCAGTTATGTTTTTGGAACAGACAACTCCAAGACATAAGGAGCCATGCTTCATCCACACTAAGCAAAGGAGGAGCACATGGAACAATGGAACAGCCACTCTGCATTTATCCCTCCTCACCCCCAGCCCTCTACACCTAAAAGTGGAGCTTAGAGAACATCACCCAGCACCCAGCTGCAGCCGGGATCCTCCCCAGGGAGCAGCCTCAGCATTGTCGCCACGGCTGGTACAGCTTCAGGCAGTCTATTTCTAATCTCTCTTAGGGAACCATGACTCTCACCACCCTGTCCCACTTCCTTACAGTCTGTGCAAACAACCCACCTGCACACAAGTGAGGAGGGGGCATTTCCTCTAAGGAAGGGGTAAGAAGAGCTCACACACAACCAAGCCGCAGACACTAGCAGCAATTAACTGCATTTGGGATTTTCCTTCTCCTGCCTTTTCGAAGAGCTCTGTAGCCTCATCCCCAAGGCTTTGATATAGCAAGGGAGAAGTGGCAGTTGGATGTTTGTTTGATGGTGCTTTGGGAGCTTTCCAGGTAAGGTGAGAACCAGAAGAAAGAACAGCGAAGTAGAGGAGGCTTCACAAGTCCTGGTCAGGGGGAACTCTTAAACCACCATATGGAGACTTGTTTACAACAGAGCTGAGACTGGGTGAGCACCAAGAGGGAGAACAGAGACAGGCAGGAGACACTGATGTGCTTCAGGTCTGAAACGTGAGCACAGCAGCGCAAGCACCAGCTCAGGAAGCAGCTGCTGGCAGAGGATGGGCAGCTCAGATCATGCTCCCAAGGTGCTGAAGCATCACACAACAGATCCACACAGCCAAATTACCTGCAAGGTCTCTGCATCCGGCGCTGCCTGCTCCTCCAAGGCAACATCAAAAAACAGCTTATGGATGATGTGTTTTCTGCCAACCTAAACACAGGAGACAGAAGAGGTTGATGGGCACAGATACAGAAACACAACGGATATGGAAGTCAGATGGAGAGGGAAAAGGTACCATCTTGTCACAAGGCCATGAAAGACAAGTCAGATCACGTGCTCAACGCCGTTAGTGAAGACGCTCTGCTTTGGCTCATCAGCACAGCAGCAGACCCCCCACTCAGTTTTGTGAGCGCGGCTCCAGCCAAGCTCCTGAGCTGCAGCAGAAAGATTCAGGCATTTCTGAATCAAGCGCAGTCTGTTCTCTGGCAGCTAAGGCCCAAGCAGCTGACGCTGAGCTAACATGATGCCAAATCCTAAGACAGAAGTACGTGATGCTTTCTGCAGGCAGAAGGTGCTGTAATTGAATTTGATAGCTCTCCACACCTCCCCCATGCAGTTACAGCTTTGTGTTTTAAGTATTATATACAGTCATGACACCAGCTAATTGCATGGTTACTGCTACATAAGATGTTATTTCGCGATAACTCCATGGTAACCCAGAGATGTAAGAGGCAGTGAAGAACAGAGGGAATCAACAAGTCAGAGAAGGAACAAGGGCCAAGACCTTGAGAGGAAGAAAGAAGCATGAACACAGAACAATCCCAAGCTGCAGCTGGCTGAAAACCCACATGTGAGTGTGCGGCAACATCTCCTGCAGCCGCTACACACCAGGACCTACTGGCAGCATCAAGGCTGGTGATATAAAGGACTTCAAAGAAATTTAGGTCCCAATTAAGCCACAGGATCCTCAAGCCTTGGCTTCCCATCTCAGAAGCAGAGCACAATCTTCTTTCAAATCCCTCCTTCCCTCTCCAGCCTTTGCTTTGTTCAACAAAGAGCCAAGTGCTGCAAAGCACCTCAATTACAAGGACCAAATGCAGCAGAACGGGCTGCTTACCTGATGGCAAGGGGTAGGGTACTCCAGAGACACAAGTCAGATTAACCTGGCCTGATTAACCCCTTCCAGCCCTTTCCATCATTATGCCAATGCATACTCAGCCTAAATAAAAGCCATGAGAACCCAGAGACCTTTTCTGGAGAAGTTACAACATGAACAGCACCAAGGCACCCCTGGACCACCCCTCTGATTGGAACGGCTGCTGAAGGAAGATCACCCTGTGACCCTTTGAGGAGACCCTGAAGTGACAGAAAACTCTGTGTTTCATACCCTAAGCCTCTTCATCATATTGCCCCAGGCCTAGGCCACAGCTCCTTGAGGCCATCGACAGAGTGCTGTGCCATAGAGAGGTGTACACAGGTGATGGTTTTACCTGGATTCTGCACTGTGGGCAGGTCCGGCTGGGCGCTGTTTCAAACCACTGGATGAGACTGAGAAAGGAAAAGAAAATGCCTGGTAAATCCTTAAACCCCAGGAGCACTGCTCCCAGAGCCCCCCGGGTCACCAGAAGACAGCAGGATATACCTCCTTTTTACAGCTAAAAACAGAAATGCATGTAGCCCAGAGGTGCAGCTAACAGAAGCACTGTGTTTCAGCACAGGCACCCTTCCTTCACCTCCGAGACAATTCCCAGCTGAATTTAGTGTGTGAGCTTTTTACCAGGGCAGAGTCTTTACAGAGCTCAGATCTCCCTGGGAAAGAGTCTTTGGATAACCACAGTTTTGCAGAAGCAAATGGATCATCACGAAGAACAGCACAGGAGCTGCTGTATCAGGATACGACAGCTGAGATCCCCAGCACGGTCAGCTCCAAAGGGTGCTGCTGACACCAAACGCCCGTCTATGCAGTGAGGGAGCCTGGGCCTCTGTGCTCCGCGACGATGAACACAAACCTGCTGGGCTCCCCAGGAGAGCTGTAAGCACGTTCTGCAACCAAGGCATCACGTCACGCTCAGAAGGGTTTATTTTTGGAGCACGGTAACAACCTGGAGCTGTCAGGTTTCCTTTGGAAGCTCTCCCTCCTCCGCTGGCTGTTCAAACAGAGCAAGCCCGAGCTCTGGCACTGGTCAAGAGGCAGCCATCCCCGGAAAGCAAACACCCGCTCCCTCCCCGCACACAGCGTTTATTTCTGCCCTAGAACCGCTTCTTCCTACACCAGCACCTCCACAACACCTGCAGCAGGCGCATGGCAGCGCCCGGGAGGAGCCGCTCCCTCCGCACAAGCACCCTGTGTGGAGCAACCCGCCAGCGGGGAGGCCGCGGGCTGATGGCACCGCGGGGCTGCGGCCGCAGCTCCAGGAGCCGCTGCGAAGCGAAACCACCACCGCTACAGCTCCCGCACAGCAGAGCGACAGCACACGGAGCGAGAACGGGAGCCGCCGGTACCGCTACCGCGGCGGGACCGGAACACACACACACACACCCCACGCACATCCACCTCGAAGGCCCCCGGCGGGCGGGCGCTCACCAGACGTAGTGGAACGTGTGGCCGCAGGGCACGGCCGCCACGTCGCGCTCGTTGTCGAAGAAGTCTGAGCAGATGGTGCAGTGCGCGCGGATGGGCATGGCGGGGCCGGGCGGGCGGCCCCGGCGGGACACGGGCCCGCGGCCACGGTAGTGGCGCGGAACACCGCCGTTCAAATAGGGCCGCGCACCCGCCGCTTCCGGCCCGGCGCGGACGTGACCTCACGGAGCGAGAGCCGAAGCTGGGGGGGGGGGGGGGCGGAGCCTCGGGGGGGGTCGTACCCTGCGCCCGCCGCGCCCTCGGGTCTCCGCGCCCCTGTACGGTGGAGCCCAACGGGGGCGTCGGGAGGAGCCACCCCGCGGCCGTTCCTTATCCCGTCCCGCTGCCGGCACCCCGCGCCCCACAGAGAGACGGTGCAGGCGGCGCTGGTGCTGTCTCAGTTTGTCCTCAGCGGGGTCTTTATTTGCCAGATACAGCCTGGGAGGGGGGAGAAGGAGGGGCGCGGCGGCAGCCGCAGGCAGAGCCGGCCCTGCAGGCATGCAGCTGCGAGGGAGGGAAGCGGCGACCAGGAGGGGGGAGCCGGGGGGGAACATTTGGGATCCTCCAGGCACGACGCGGGAGGGGGGGGGAATGGCTCCCGGTGCTCCCTCGCCCCTGCAACGCGCCCCCCGGGTTGGAGCCGGGGTACCGGATGCTCTGCCCGCCGGGCCCCCCCCGCGGCCCCGCACATGCATGTGTGTTTGGGGGGCTCCGCGCGAAGCTCCCCACCCCAGCCCTGCGGGGCGTGCGGCCGGGGGGGGCTGCCCCGTATTTCTGCTGGACATCCCCGGGGCGGGATGGGGGGGGGGGGGGGGGGGGACGAGACACGGCGGCGGGGGACAGACTGAGAGAGCGGGACGGGGCAGGGGCGGACAGACCGACCGGCAAAGCCGCCGGGGGGCGGGTCGGACGGGCTCCATGCAGGGCTCTGCCCCGCGGCCGGCTCTCCGTCGGGGCACGTAGAAAAGGGGACGCAGGCGGGGGCGCGGGGGCCATGCCGGGGCTATGTACAAAGGGGGATGCTGGGGCCGCCGCCGCCGCTCAGCCGGTTTGCTCGCTGGGGGGCTCGTCGGCGGCGGCAGCCCCTTCCCCGTTACACGTGGTGGGCTCGGCGGGCGGCGTGCCGGGGGCCGGGGGCTGCGCGGCGGCGGGCGGCGGGTTGGGAGCAGCGGAGCCCGCATTGTCCTTGGCAGCGGCGGCGGCGCGGGCAAGGAGCGAGGCTGGACCCGCGGCCCGGGCCGGAGCCGAAGCCGAGGCTGAAGCCGAGGCCGGGCCCGTCTCCGCCTGCTCGGGCGCCCGCAGGCGTTTCATGAGCGTGGTCACTCGCACGGCTTTCTGCGTGGGGAGAGGCAAGGAGTCGTCGGGCACGGGTGTTCCCCTGCCCCTGGGCCCCTCACCGCGAAGACGGGTTCCCCACCGCAGATGCCTGCTGGGGGCTGCGGGATTCGCTGAGGCTGGGAACCCCCGAGGCTGACAGCCCCGTGCTGCGGGACTAGGGTCGGCTGGGAGGGGAAACTGAGGCACGGGGCTCCCCCACTCACCTTCCACTTGGCCCGGGCAAAGTTCTTCTCGATCTGGGCACAGACGCCGTCCTTGATGTTCTTGTCGGAGGCGGCATTGCCGGAGATCCTGGGGAGGTGAGGAGGGGTGAGCAGCCCCCACCAGCCTCCCTGGTCCCCCACCTGCCCCTCCGCCCCTCACCACTCATGGGAGATGGCCTCCTCCGCGGTGATCCGCTGGTCCTGCTCCACCTCCATCAGGCGTGTCACCAGCTCCTTGGCTGGGGGTACAGGGTGAGGAAGTCAGTGCCTGGGGGAACACTGTGGGACCCCATGTGTTCCCCCCACACCGTGGGGCTCACCCGCCTGCGAGATGTCGTCCCAGTATGGCGGGTCAAACTCATAGTCCCCGGCCAGGATTTTGCGGAAGAGGTTCTTGTCGTGGTTCTCATAGTCTTCCTCCTCTGTCTCCTCATAGAAGGGGGGGTTCCCCGAAAGGCTGGGGGACAGTGTGGGGGGACTCAGCCCTCGTCATGGCCCACAGCCCCCCACAGCCACCCTATCCCTCACCCTGCACTCACAGGATGTACATGATGACACCGATAGCCCAGCAGTCCACCGGCCGCCCGTACCGCTGCCGCCCCACCACCTCCGGAGCTGTGAGGGACAAGAGAGTGGCCCTGCCCTGGGGTCCCCAACCCCCTGGCCCCTCGTCCCCAGGGTGATGGGGAGCAGAGGGACCCACCAGGAGCACCCAGGGTTAGCCCCTGGGGTGATGGGGAGCAAAAGGGACCCACTGTGAGCACCCAGAATCAACCCCTGGTGTGACAAGGAGTAAGAGGGACCCACTGGGAGCACCCAGGATCAGTCCAGGGGTGATGAGGAGAAGAAGGAATCCACTAGGAGCACCCATGATCATTGGGAGGGACCTAATGAGAGCCCCCAGGACTGGTCCCCAGGGTAGTGAGGGGAAGCAGGGATTTGCTGGGACCCCGGCCGTGCTGCCTGTCCCCCTGGCTCTCACCCACCCAAGTACTCGGGGGTGCCACAGGGCTCCTTGATGAGCCCATTCTCCAGCTTGGCCAGGTGGAAGTCGCTGATGACGATCTTGGAGTTCTTCAGGCGGTTATAGTACACCAGGTTCTCCAGCTGCAGGAGCAGGGGTTGTGAGTGCCGGGCTTAGGGGCACGCCAGCACCCGTGGGTGCTCCCACCCCACCACCACTGACCTTGAGGTTCCTGTGGACGATCTTGAGTGAGTGCAGGTAGGCGACCGCCTCCAGCACCTGCCGGATGACGTTGCTGGTGTCCTTCTCCGAGTAGTAGCCCTGGTCCAGGATCCAGTCGAAGACCTCCCGGCCGGTGGCCCTGCCAACAGCAGCTCTGCCAAATCCCAACCCCCTGGGGCAGCCCCAGCCAGCCCCCGTGCACCCCAAACACTCACAGCTCCAGGAAGATGAAATACTCCTTGCGGGTGATGTAGACGTCTACCAGCTGCAGGATGTTGGGGTGCTTCACCCTATGGAGAAATAGGGCCATGGGCGGGGGTCCCTGCCTTGCTCAGTGGCATGGGAGCCAACCCCAGTCCCAGCACTCACATTTTGAGGATGATGATCTCGTTTTTGGCAGCCTTCCGCACTTTCCGCCCGTCCCGCTTCAAAAACTTCTTGCAGGTGTACAGCTTCCCCGTTGACTTCTCCTTGGCCCGGAAGATCTCACAGAACTCTTCCCTGTAAGAGCACCCACAGCATCACCCCCCTGGGGAGCTCAAGGTGCTCAGGTGGTCCCCGGCCCCACCAGCATCACCCCATTCCAGCAAGGGGAGATGCTGCAGGAGTAGAAGGAAGGTGCAGCTATAATCCTCTCCATAGCATAAAGGAAAGAGGGCAGTGAAAAGGAACTGATAGGGAAGGGGGAAATGTGCTGATTAAAAAGACCCTCCCTATGGCAGCCAGGGCAAGACCTGCTGCCTGTGCTGCCTGTGCTGAGGTGGACCAGCAGCACACCCTGGCATTAAAGTCAGCTCTGCAGTCAGGAACAGAGAAGGGGAGACACGCTGGTGCGGGGGGATGCTGCAATAGTTCTGTTCTATTATTAATGGTGCTCCAGCCCATCGGCCAGGCCAGAGCTGCAGGAAGCCCCCGGGGGGGTGGCCTCAGCACCGCTTCAACGAAGTCTTTGGCTTTCCAGCTACCCTGGCTGTGCCAAAACCCTTGTGGCATCTGCCCTAGGTGCATGGGAGCCGAGACCCATGGGCTTTGGGACAGGCTGCCCAGAGGATGGAGCAGAGCTCTGCCAGCACCCAGCAAGATCCCCAGCGTAACCCTGCCAGGTGTGACCCACGGCCATGTGGTCCCAGTGTTTTGGAGGCCAATGGGAAAAATGTAGGTGCATATTTTGGGGTCAAACCGCTCTCAACGAGTCTGAGGGCTCCAGGTTTTGGAGTGCTTCCTTGGGGGTCCCCCAGCATGGCAATAAAAGTTGGGGAGAAGCAGCAGCGCTCCGCTCCCGCTCCCAAATGCACTTTCCTTTGCTGGAGCAAAGCCCTCCTGCTTCCTGGAGCGCTCGGGGGAGCCAGGATCACGCAGGATTGCTGCAATCCCTGCAAATGTTGGGGGGAGGAGGGAGGGATATGGGGAGCCACCCGGCTGCAGCTGGCAGCAGCTGCCTTCCTCAGAGGTGGTGGTGAGTACCCACCAGAGAGAGGGACAAAGGAGGGGGCAGCCACCCCAAAATGCACCCTGCCCATCCCAGCTGGCGACCAGCATCCCAAAAGTCCCCCCTCAGCTTGCGACATGCAGGTGGTTGGGGTCCCTGGGGCACTGTGGGGCCGAGAAGGGACCAACTCACGTTTTGATGACTTGGCCCAGGTCATATCTGTCGGTCACCTCGGACGGCTGGTTATAATCTTTCTTGTCTCCCAGTGTCACGCAGCCAAACGGCATCGCAGGGCCCGGTGCTGGCAGGGCAGGGAGAGGCTTTGAGCACCAGCCCCTGTAGCTATACTAATTAATGTGAAGCCTAACGAAGGGCAGCGGCTGCTGGTGCTTCCTGACTGCAGCTGGCCACCACATGCCCAGCCTCACTGATGTGTGTCCATCCCTGTGGCATCCAGCTGCACTGCCGGGGCTCGGGCTGCAGTGGCCAACCCCTCTGGCCCCTGTTTGCAGATCGCTAATGATTTAAGTAGCCAGGGCTAGCGCAGAGCTCAGAGCACACACTGGGGGGGGCAGCAGAGGAGAACAGACCCTTTCTAGTTTCTCAGCCCAGTTTTGCTCCATGTTGACATTTCTTCTTCTGCCAGCGGAGCATCGCCTCACAACATCACATGTGCAACGAGTTACACCACCCTCAACTCCCTGTCCCCTAATAGCTGCAGTGGCCCGATCACAGCACCCTGGTTCGGCAGCAGGCAGAACACCGGCCCTGGAACACACTGGCTCCTCTAGCCCTTTAGGGAGGACATTTTGCCCCTTGCTTTCCTACCAGGAACCCTTCAGAACCATACCCTGCTCAGACACATTCCAGCAAAAAATGGGCCCCATAAAGTAATTTTTCCTCCTTTCTCATCCCATTACTGGGAGGAAGTTTCAGCAGATGTTATTCTCTGATGGCTCAGAAGGAGACAGGGCTGCCTAGCCCCACTAGCCCTCTTGGAAGGGCCCGAGTGGGGCCCTGCAATGGGATGCTGGCACAATGCTGAGGGCACACATCGCCCGATCCTGAAGTTCCTGAGCCACCACGCTGTGCCGTGCCAGCCTCATCGTGCTGTGCTATGGCAGCAACGCCTGGGGCCTGGCGGTAAGGGCCACGGGCAGGATGGCAGTGCGGGATGCAGAGCCGGCATCACGGGTACCCAAGCGCCGAGCCTGTTGCTATGGCAATGGGAGCTGGAGATGCAGAAAGCGGCACATCCTTGGGAGGAGGGGGCAGGGATGGGCAGCACCCAGCAGCGCCTGACCCACCTGCGGGTGCACGGCGCTGTTCCTGCCCCACAGGCCCCGGGAGGAAGGTGATCCTGCCTGCAGCACCCAGGACATGCACCTGAGCACTCCCTGGGGTGACTGACCCCAAATCTTGGTGGGATGTGGGTGCAGTAAGCCAGAGAATGGGGGGATGCTCCCTCCTGCCTCCATCCCTTGGGGCTGACTTGCCTCTGTGTCTGCCTGAGCAATGCTTGCAGGATGGGTGCACCCACATCACACGACACCCAGGCACCCTCCTGCCAAAAAGCCCATGTCGGGCAAAAGCACCCATCCCTGTCCCGCTAAGGGTGCACACAGTCCCAAAAGAGAAGCAGAGCACCCATGGGACACCCTTACCCATGCCACAGACTGGCTGAGGCTTTCCAGCCTACGCTCATCACACCCAACAGCCTTCCCAGCACACATGCCCTGCCTGGCACCTCCGTGACCCTGTGCTGCACGACACCAGCTCTGCCGTGCCACCATGCCCAGCAGAGGGGCACAAGGGCTGTCCCAGCAGCCACTGGCATGGTGGCAGGCTCGGTGCTGACAGGGGTAGGGATGTCCTGTGGGCAGGCTGCCAGCACCAGTGGCGTGATGCCAGGATTAGCCAGGAAGGGGACCCGGGCGGGATGATATATCAGGATTTTATTGCTGTCTCTGCGAGTGATCAGCTAATCTGCGCTCATAAAATTAGTTCCCATTCATTTAGCAGGGACCCATCCTGCTGGGGCTGAGCACCAGCACCCTTTCTGGTCCCAGGCTGGCTTGGGGGGGGTGGCTCAGTGTACACCAGGTACCCCACAAGGGAGGCTGGCACCCAGCCCCACATCAGGGCCAACACCTGCGCCCCACAGGTGAGAGTACCCCCGCTATGGCAAGGGCACCCAGGCAAGCAGTGGGTGAAAAGGGAGTGCTCCCTCCCCGGGGTGCTGGGGGGGGGAGGTTGGGTGCTGTACTGGCACCCGCGCACATCCCCCCCCCCCCGCTGAAGCATCTAATTTGGGAGCAAGAAGCAACAGCGGGTGTAAGACAATAGCGGGGAAGTGGGTGGCTGGGTGCGGACGGCACGAAGAGATGACGCAGCCCCGCAGCCCTCACCAGCGGGGCCCCCCAGCCCCCCGAACCCCGGATATGCCCCATGGCGCGGGTACCACCGGCCGGGCTCCTGCCCCGGCCCCGTTTCCACCTGCAGCCGCCCTGGACGTGTCAGTGTCGGGGGTCCCCGCTGTCACCCCCCCATTCCTCCCAACATCTCGGGTAAAGGATGTACCGGGGAGAGGGAGAAACCGCAGCCGGGCCGAGACGGACCGAAGTGTTGCTGGCGCAGTGGGGAGGCGGGCAGCGGCAGGCGGAGGGGCTGCGCCAGCCGCACGCTGGCCGCAGGAGCACCCGGGCTGGAGGGGGGAGCCCCGGGATAGTGCGGAGGGGCGGCCCGGGCAGCGCACAGCGGGCGAAGTCTCGGCAGTGCCGGCTCGGAGTGATGCGGCAGCGGGAAGGGAGCGGGCTGCAGGGAGAGGGGCATAGACTCAGAAGGGGATGCCCGGCGGCGGGGGAGCGGGGCGAGGGTCTCCAGCATCATTCCTCCACCAACGGGCTCTCCGGGCTCCGCGCAGAAGCAGCACGGGGGCGGCGAGCGGGGAGGCGCGGAGGGAGCCGGGCTTCGGGGCGCCCGTCGGGGCTCGGGGTCTGCGGGACGCGGGGTGCCGGAGGGGACGGGCAGCAGCGGGCAGCCGTCGGAGAGCGCACGGAGCCGGGCACTGACCGGCCGCGATGTCCCGGGCCACCGCGGATGTGGGGGTTGCGTGGGGGGCAGCCCCCAGGCCAACAAGTGCCAAGTCCCATTAGTGCCCCCACCCCGATCCTGCCTCCCCTTCCCCCGCCCGCAGCACGGTACGGACCGGCTCTGCTCGGCTCTGTCCCGGGTCGGGGCTGTCCCGGCGCGGCGCTCACCTGCACGCCTCTTCGACCGCAAAGGGGGGCCGCGGCCCGGGGCCGCCGCTCGGGGGGGCCGCACGCCCCTCCCTCGCTCCCTCCGCGCGGGGCCGGTGCGGAGCCGAGCCGAGCCGAGTCGAGCCGAGCCGTCGGTCCGTCGCGGCGCGGCCCCGCGCGCCCGGCGCGGCAAGTTGGGGGGGCGGGACCTCGGGGACCCGCCCCCCGCCGAGAGCCCCGCCCCGCCCCTGACGTCACTGCCAAACTTCGCGCCCCGCCCGTCGGCCGCGGGAGAGGTGTCGCGGGAGCGGTCATGCGTGGTGACGGGGCGAGTCCCGCAGCGCGGGACGGGGCGGCCGCGGCTCCGGAGCGGCCCCGCAACGCGGGGAGGGCGTAAAACCGGGCAGGAGCACCCCATGGGACCCCCACCAGCACCCACGTGTGGGGTGCGCCAATACCCGCGAGCCCCCGTGCGGTAGTCAGGTCCCGCTGCTGCCCACCCGGGTGAGCCGGAGCTGCCTGCGGGCGTCCCCCAAGCCTGTGGTACTTTCCCCAACCTTTCTGTTCGCCCCAGGAGGTGCTCACCCGAAGGGACACTGAGCCTGTGGAGTGCTGGGGCAGCTCTGCTGTCACGGTGGGCTTCACTGAGGTGGTGGGGGCTGAGGTGAGATGCAAAGCACTGGGATGCACCGGAGTCCCCTGGGCCTGGTGGTCATGGCCACCTGCCCCGGATGGGATGGTGCAGGATAAGATGGGGTAGGTGGGATGGGACAGGACAGATGGGAGAGATGGGATGGATGGGATCAATGGGGTAGGATAAGGTGGAGTGGGATGTTGTGGGATGGTGTTGGGATGGAATAGGACAGGATGGATGGAGTGGGGTGGGATGAGACAAGCTGGATGACATGGGACCGGAGCAGGTTATTAGCAGAGCTGAGTGTGGGCAAAGCACCACAGGTTCCATGAAGACACAGGCAGACACACGGTCCCACTTCTGTGCCATGATCCCGTGGGAACCAGGCAACTTCCCTTGTCCTCCTTCCACAGCTGTGTGGCCCCATTCTCTCCCTCATGGGCAGGGATTATCCATTCCCCCCAGCCCAGACCAAGGGGAAGAAAGGGGCAAGAAATCAGCCACCCTAATACTGTTACCTCTTCCCACCTCCTGGGCATGGAACCCAGCCCACGATGGACAGCACAGCCCTGGGGTGCAGCGCAGCCGCCACCAGTTCCCCCAGTTCCCAGAACACCTCACTCCTCAGGGAAGGCAGCCGGGTGTGTGGAGCCTCCTAAATGGCATCATGCTGCACACTGGTGTTTGGGGCCCGTATGGTGCCGCTTCTGAGCTGCCCCTGCACTCACCTCCCCTGCTGCCCAGCACTCATCAAACACCCGCTCCCCAAAACCACCTGGTCCTGAGCTGCCCCAGGGCGACATCCTCTCTGCAGCCCCACAAGCTTGAGTCAGGCAGGCCCATGGGCAGGGGACATCAGGATCCCATTCCTAAAGCTGGCATCTGCCCTCTGCTCACAGGGAGACCAGCCAGCACCCCAAGGCAGACACAACACAGGGCACCCCCTGCATCTGCCCCACCGCAAGCCCCAGGCCCATCGTTATGCGCACCGGGTAATTAATGGCGCATGAGAGCTGGGGAATTAGCAGGGCGCTGTAGTTTGAGCTTCTAATCAAGAGTTCAATTATAGCGGCTGGCAGCAGCGCGGCACAGTTATTAATTTCTGCACCTTGCAGGAACCTGGAGTGTAACTCACAATTACCCAGCAGGGGCCCGGCGCGGCTCAGCACTGCCCAGCAGCGGCTCACGACATAAGGGATGGGATGGGACGGGCTCCTCCATCCCTCATGACTCCTCCATCCCTCATGACAACTCTATCCCTCGTGGCACCTCCAGCCCCCTTGGCCTGCCTCGTGCCTGGCACCTCCTGGCACCAGCCTCCTGCATCGCAGTGCCCTGGGGTTCCATCACTGCCCTCTGTTTTCCTCCTGGCCCCAGCTCTGGTTCAGATCTCACATCACCCCATGCCCCATTTTGGGATGATCAGCTCTCCTGCACCCACCAGCATTTGTCCCTGCTGTGCCCTGACCCACTGACCCGCTCACCCACTGCCCCACTCAGCCACTGCCCCATGCACCCATCACCACATGCGTCCAGTGCTCCACACACCCACCACCCTTCCCACTGGCCCATGGTGAGCCCAGAGCTGGGTTCAGGGTGACTTAACTGGTGTGGAGTGACATTTCCTGCAGGCCTCCTGGCATGAGGGGCTGCCGAGGTGGATCTGCCAAGGCTGGGGACCCTTTGCCTCGGGGGGGGACACACACAGGATGGGGGACACCTGGCTGTACCTCTCTGCCCCAGGCAGTGTTGGATGGGGTCCAGGGCCAGCCTGGCCTGGCAGTCCCATGCCGGGGGGCTGCTGCTGGGGTGCAGTGGGGTGCAGCGGGGGGCAGTGCAGTGTGTCCATGACTCAAGCGCCACGCGGCACCACATCCCTGCGTGCTCGCCATCGCCATGGCAACCGTCAGGCAATCAGCGGTAATTGCGTGTGTCGGCCTGGCAACGGGGCCAAATAAACCCCATCCCTCTTTTCGGGGGGCTGGTGGAGGGGGGGAGGGACAAAATAAAGGGGTGCAGATGCCAGTTGCAACTCGTGGGCCTTTATTGGGGTCAGCAGCAGTAGGAGTGCATGATGGCGGGGCCGTGGTCCTCATAGATGTCCCGTGGCACCCATGCGCCCTGGAAGGCGTCGAGGGAAGCGATCAGTGACCCTCCCAGCCAGGCGGCTGCACGGCGGTCTGGGGCGGCCCTGACGCGTACCCCCAGCTCTGCTGACAGGCGCCTGGGGAGGCTGCGCAGCAGCGTGGTGCCCCCTGCCAGCAGCAGGCAGGGTGGGGGGCCGCCGGATTGGCCCCTGCAGCAGTGCAGGCTGTGGGACACCTGCTCCAGCAGCCCCGGCCCCGGCAGCCCCAGGGCTGTGGGGGCCAGCAGCAGCTCGGCGCAGCGGAGCCACTCGTCCTCTTGGAGCAGCCCCGAGGTGCTGGGGGCGGTGATGGGCTGGGGCCTCCCGATGCCCGGCAGGGCACAGCAGCAGGTCTCCTTCAGGTGGCACAGGGAGTGAGTGTCGAGGTGGACCCCGCGGGACTTCAGCAGCTGGCCCAGGTAGAGGGTGAGGGCGTCCCCGGCCACGTCCAGGCGGAAGGTGGCATGGGGCAGCACATAGCCCCTCTGCACCCCTGCTGCATATGAGGTGCCGGCGCCAGAGCCCACCACCACGCCAGAGGTGCGGCCGTAGGAGTACGCGACGAGCAGGGAACGGGGCTGCACCAGCATGGCTGGCACTCCGAAGCCCTCGAAGAGCAGCTCTGCCATCTTCTCCCGGTTGTGAATGGGGGAAAGCGGGGCATCCGTGGCTAGCACGGCCACCTCCTCGGGGCAGACGCGCAGCTCCTGGTAGAAGATGCGGTGCCACAGCTCCTCCAGCCCATCCCAGTTGGTGACCACGCCGTGGGTGAGGATGGGGCTGCCCCCAGCCTGGCTGGGCAACGCTGACCGCGGCTGCTCATCCCCAGCCAGTCCGCTCCTTATGTGGCCTGTCCCAGTGTCGATGACAACAGCGCAGAAAGGCTTGTACCTGTCCTTCGGCTTGGCCCCCATCACATCCAGTGCTTGCACTGCTACCTGGAGCTCTGCCTTGGGGGGGAACTCGGTCACCGTAGCAACTGCCTGCATCACTGTGATGTCATCACCCGTGGCGTCAGGCTTTGGTTCCCCTTCCCACTGGAAGACCTTTGGGGGTCCCTGAGTCTCCCTGGGGCAGTACCTGTGGTTGTAGAGACCAGGGCACAGAGAGGCTGCTCAGGGCAAAGAGTTTCATGTGAGGCTCCTTGCTGGGAGAGAACTGATCTTGAGGGAGAAGACTGGGACCAGCACTGGCTCAGGTTCTGATCGGGTGCGGAGATGGGAGAGCATCCCTGACTGAGGGTGATTGCTCTCTCAGGAACAGGAAAAGGAGAAAAGATGTGTCTTATAGGCTGTAAGGCTTCAGGGTGAAGAAATCCCTGGAGCCCAGCAGAGCTGCTTGGGGACCACCGGAGCACCCTGGGGTCCAGCAGAGATCCCCAAGGGCTACCGAAGCTCCCCAAAAACCACTGGAGCTCCTCCGAGACCATCAGAAATGCCCCAGGTCCATCAGAGCTCCCTGGGGGCAAGCAGAGCCCCAGATGGGTGCAGGGGTGCCCCCAAGTAGGGATATCAGCACGAGGCGGGGAGGACAGAGGTACAGGGCTGGCAGCAGGACCGGGGTGCCAGGGTGCGGGGCCGGGGTGCGGGCAGCCCCCCCGCGGCTCACAGCCATCATTAGCAAGACCTGCTGGTTTCTATAAACGTCTCGGCGGAGCCGCGGCAGCCGCTCTTCACACCCGCTCCCCAGCGCCGGCAGCGCTAAAAACAGCTCGGCGCTGCCTGCTGCCTCCTGCCACCTCTCGCCGGCCCGGCTGACGCCGCGACCACCGCTTCGCTCCGACGCTGATTTGACACCATTTTGCCCGTCTCCACTCCAGCCCCCATCCCCGGGTGCGGTGGAGGTGAAGGGGAGACAGGAATGGGTGCACCCATTGCCTGCACCCAGTCCTTGCACCCGCTTTACCACGAGGGGCTCAGAACCGAGGTGCGCGAGGTGCCGTTGCGGCGGCACGGGCAAACGCCGTTGCAGCCCGTCCGCAGGCACTGCTGTCAGCGGGTCCGTGCCCGGCTCTGCCCGTGTGCCCGCAGCCTTGCGCACAGCCGCTCATGTTTTATAGATGGCTCCGATTTTAATAATTAATCCCTGCTAACGACAGCACTTTCCCCAAATAAAACATTTAAAGTGCTGTGTGTGCAAGGCGTGCTGCCGGGGCGGGACGCCGGCTGCTCTGCCGCAGCCGTGGCGGGCGGGCACGCTGCGACGTGGCGCTGCACGGTGTGGCCTCCTATGGCCACACATGCCCACCACTCAACCGGGTGCTCTACCAACCATGCCCAGCCATGCAGCGCCTCAGGATGCCACTAGAGCGCTCACCTGTGCCCAGGCAGTACCTCTGAGACACCCCCAAGATGGGGCATGGGTGCTAGATGCCATGTGAGATGCCACCCTGTGATGTCGCCTGCCTGTCCCCTGTGCTGGAGCTGTGTGTGCAGCACCAGCACCGGTCCTGGCTGGCAGCAGGCAGGGGCAGGCAGGGGCAGACAGGGGTAGGCATACGCCGGCCCACGGCATTGAAGGCCTGGTGCTCGCTCCTCACATCCTGCAGCGTTATTAGGGCAGGATAAATGTGTATTAGCATGAAATCTGTCATCTCCGCTAGCACATTTGGGGGGGGACACACATGACAGCCTCAGGCAGGCACCCTCCAGCGCATCATCATCATCACCATGCGAGCCTTATCAGCTAATGAGCAGCTCGCTGTGCTGCCCCACCGCAGGCACTGACAGCGCTGTCACACTGAGTGTCCCTGGGGCTGCCCCACCTCGCCACAGGACAGTGGGACAGGCACTCGCCTGCCACGCAAACACAGCCACCCTGCCCCGTGCTGAGGAGGGTAACACTGAGGTGCCTGTCCATGCATCTGTCTGTCCATCCATCCATCCCTGCATTCCATCTGGCACCTAGCGTGCCCCAGCACCTCCTGGTTTTGATTCAGCCCGTTCAGCCATGCTGTGCTGGGCCCTTTCCGTTGCTACAGCAACTCAGCAGCGCAGCCGAAATGGTGCTGCTTGGCCTTGAGTGAGCGCCCACACTAGGTCAGGGGAGCAGCACAGCCCCGCTGCAGGGAAACTGAGGCACTGTCCCAGAACTGTGGGATGCTGGGATCCAGCCACGCTAAATATATCCCTGCGGGAGCGTTGAGAAAGCTGTGCAGGTGTGAGACACCGGCAGAGATGGACAGCTTGGCTGATGGGAGCTGACGCAGCCCCGGGCTCTGGCACTGCCTAATGAGCAGCCGAGGAGGGTTTATTTAAAGCCAGTGCTGGCTGCAGGACCCTCACGGCTGGACACGAACCAGGAAGCAGGGCTGCTCGTGGCCATGGGGCTGGGACACGTTTCAGCATCCCCTGCATATCCACCCATCCCCACACGCTGCCCTCATCCCTGCCCCAAGCACTTGATGTGTGCTCAGGGGAGTGATGCCCATCACCAGTGGCTTCCTCTTTTCCAGTGTCTCATTCTAGGGAATTCTTACCCCAGATTTGGGGTGGGAAGGATCTCCTTGTTAATGAGCTTCTCGTGGATGGGAGGTCTGCCACTACTGCCGGCAAAAGGAGCAAAGTCCGGTGGTGGGATCAGTGGGGGCTCAGCTGCTCTCCCTGCTACTGGGCAGCTCCTGGCACAAGCCACACCATCCCCTGCACAGGCAGCAGCTGGAGCAATTAGGGTGTAATTATGTGAGACTGGCAATGACACTTGGTCACCAGGCAGGAACCCCCAGGCCTGATCCAGCGTGCCCCACCATGACCCTGTGCAGGCAGGCAGGGTGGGCAACTTTCTGGTACTGGGTACCACTCTGGGCTGGGTACCACTGTATCTGCCACCACAACAGCATGTCCTGGGCACTGTGGCACCTCTATGCCAGCTGTAATCCCGTATCCTCAGCTCTGTGACTCCAGCAGCACAGTGATCCCACAAGCAGGCACCTGTTGTCCCAAGGACACCCTGATCCCCTGCCCAGGCACCCATCATGCCATGATCCCAGGGTCACCAGGGTCATCATCCAAGAGGCACCACCACCCCAAGCCCAGGCACATGGTGCTATACCCAGTGAGATGCCACATCAACACCACAGCCCCCAGCTGCCCAGGTAAGTGTGGAGAGGTGAGGGGCACAGTTGGCACCTGCTGCTCTTTGGGATCACCACCAAGCAGGGCCACAGGCTCTGGCCAGAGGGACTTTAAGGAAAACCCTTTAGCTTGGTGCCTCCCTGGGTCCCCCCCTAAGCACAGGGGCTGGTGGTCCCTGGGGTGCATAGGGTGGCCCCAGCGTGGTGGGCACCAGGGAACGGGGTCCAGGGTGGCCACACCAGCACCAGTGTGCAGGTGTCCTCCCATGGCTGGCACGGGAACTGTGAGTGCCCCCTGGGGGGTGAGCCCCCTCCTTACAGGGGGACAAAGGTGCTGCCAGCCCAGGCACAGTACCTCCAGAGACACAGCCCCAGCCCTTGGTAAAAACAGAAATAGGTTTTAATGAGCCATCCCAGCAGCCAAGGGTTGGAAACACCAAGGCACCCATGGGTGGGCCAGGTCACCCTATGGCACCTGCTGGGGCCCCACAGCAGAGGCTCACTGTTGTGGGGCTGAGCCTGGGACCACACAGCACCCATCCACTGTGGGGCTGAGCCCCCAGCACCCAGCAAGTGCAGGACAGAGCTCCATAGCACTCTGTGTTGTAGGGCCAAGCCTGGGGAGCACCCGGCAAGGTCCGAGTGTGAGCCATGGGAGAGCACCCCACAGCACTCAGCTGCCTCTCAGCACCCATCCCACAGGGAGAGTGCCCCATAGCACCCAGCTGCACACTGCACCCCTCCTAGGGCAAGCGTGCCCATAGTGTATGGGGATCTAGTGGCTCCCACAGTGCAGAGCATTTCGTCAGATCACGGCCGTGTCCTCCTCTTCTTCCTCCTCTTCCTCCTCCTCTTCTTCCTCCTCCTTCTCCTCATTATCCTCATCCTCATCTTCACCATCAGGCAACAGCCCCAGAGAGGCAGGAGGGAAGGGGGGGCCACGCTCCAGGTTGACATAGGTGACAGCCAGGTTGACATAGAGCTCACCCTCCAGCGTGGCCAGGACACGCTCCAGCTCACCCACCAGCCCGGTGAAGGACGGTCTCTCCTCTGGCGCCGGTGCCCAGCAGCTCAGCATCACCCCATACCTGTCCCAACACCCCCATCAGCACCAGCAGCCCCCTGAGACTCCCCCACCCCACCACGCGCACCCCAGCCCCACTCACAGGGTGTTGGGGCAGTGCTGGGGCTGTGGCAGGCGTCTCCCCCGCTGCAGGTAGCGGGTCATGTCGTAAGGGTCCACTCCGGGGTATGGTGATGCTCCCCGAGTCAGCAGCTCCCACATGAGCACCCCGAAGGACCACTGCCGAGCAGAGAGCTGCCATGGGGGGGGCAGGCACAGTGGGGATGGGGGCAGGGATGGAGGCCGTGCCTACCACATCCGACTTGGTGGTGAACTTTTGGGTCTGGAGGCTCTCCAGCGCCATCCACTTGACAGGCAGCTTGGCGTGGCGGTGCTGCCGGATGCTGTAGTACTCCTTGCCAAACACATCCCGCGCCAGCCCGAAGTCAGCCACCTTCACTGTCAGTGTCTCATCCAGCCTATGGGACACCAGTTTTTGGGGGGGAGAAGACACCAGGCAGCACGCCTCATATCCACCCCCGGGTCCATGGGGTGACCCCATGTCTGGGGCTGGCAGGCATGGCTAAACTCACATGCAGTTCCTGGCTGCCAGGTCCCGATGCACAAACTTCTTCTGGGCCAGGTACTCCATGCCCAGGGCCACCTGCAGCCCAAAGCCGATGAGCTCCTTCACCGTGGGGCTCTGTGGGGTGGAAGCAGTGAGTGGGGACACCTTGGTCCCACACCACCACCCCTCCCACCTGCAGGGTACCCCCATACCCGCTCCTGTGAGCGGATGAAGTGGCGCAAGTCCCCGTGGCGCATGTAGGGCAGGACGACGAGGGGCAGCCCATGGCGAGGGAGGCACACCCCCAGCAGCGAGAGCACCTGCGGGTGGTGGAAGCTCTTCATGAGGATGCCCTCGCGCAGGAACTCCTCCACCTCCTCCACGTCCGTGATGCCTACCGAGAGCTGAGCTGTGGAGCACTGCCGCCAAGCCGTGCCGCAGGGCCATGCTGAGGCAGTGGGTGCTACTCACGGTGCAGGGACTTGACAGCACAGTGGAGGTCCCCCAGCAGCGGGTCTGAGTAGGTGCCATGGTAGACGCTGCCAAAGTGTCCTGCAGGGACAGGCAGGGTAAAGCTGGCACTGCACACAGTGAGGGGGCAATGCCACAGCCAAATTCATAGAATCATAGAATCTCAAACTGGTTTGGGTTGGAAGGGACCTTAAAGCCCATCCAGTTCCAACCCCTGCCCTGGGCAGGGACACCTTCCACTAGAGCGGGTTGCTCCAAGCCCCGTCCAACCTGGCCTTGAACACCGCCAGGGATGGGGCAGCCACAGCTTCTCTGGGCAAACTGGGGCATTGCATCACCTTTGCCGATGACCTGGTGGCGGTGGGTGATGAGCCGCTCCTCGGGGATGAGGATGTCCTTCACTTCCTCCAGCAACTCTGGCCGCAGGTCCTCCAGGCAGCAGGATGTGGCTCTGAGCAGGGGCACGGGGGAGCCGCCGGCCGCCACACCAGCACCAGCACCGGTACCAGCACCCGTGAACCGTGCCAGGGGCAGTGCTGGGCTGGGACTGCCTGCTGTGGGCAGCACTGCTGGGACAGGCAGGGTGAGGGCTAGGCAGGCATCCAGCACCCCAGCACCCCCACTGGTGTCACCCACTTACCCAGCACCTCCCTGTAGTCAACGCCGGGGCGCTGGGTGGTGACAGGGATGTCACTGCGGCCGGGCTGCACCAGCAGCTCCAGGTTCTCCGTCCCTGCAGACAGCAGTGGGGTGGGTGGTGGGATGCAGGCAACGGCTGGGGGGCCACAGGGTGCCCAAGGAGCACAGCACTCACCCCTCCTCTTCCTCCAGTGCCAGCGGAGCAGCACGGCAGCCAGGATGCCGCAGACCAGGAAGGTGACACTGGTGCCCAGGGCCAGGCTGGAGGCCAGGTCCAGCGAGACGGTGGGGGCCAGGACCCAGCCCAGTGCCTCGCAGGCACTGTTCACACAGATCTGGGGGACCAGGGGCTCAGCAGGGCCAGCATGGGGTCACTTGGGGGGGGTGGCCCACCCGGGGGGTGCCTACCTCCACAGGGGCCCCGGTGGGGGGCAGGCGCAGCTCACGGGGCAGGCGGCACGTCACCTCATTCTTCAGCACGTTGGGGTGGCAGTCCCGGCCCCCCACAGTCATGGTGATGTTCATGCAGGCGGCCACTGCATCCAGCCCCAGTTGCTGCCCGGACACAGCACCCTGAGCCTGTGGGTCCCGGCAGTGGGTCCCCCCACCCTGACTCACCCCATTGCCCCACATACATGCACTTCGATCTCATCATCACCAGGCTTGAGGCGGAGGCGCCCACCCTCCTGCTCCAAGGGGAAGACCTTGGGCCGGGGGTAGTAGAGGAGGTGGAAGAGCCAGCGGCCAGTGGCACCATCCAGCAGCACACTCAGGTTCCCTGGTGTCATCCCCCCCTTGCTCTCAAAGGGGAATGCAGGGCTGCGGCACAGCACCAGCGCTGGCGACAGCGGGCTCTCACACTCCTGTGGGCAGAGGGATGCTGGCACCAGTGTGGCACAGGGACTGGGGTGGCAGGACATGGGCGGGGGTGACGGTCTCCTGCCCTGGTGCTTACTGTGGGTTTGGTCTTCATGCCGCTGGCTTCGAAGCGGATCTTGGCACGATACACCGAGTCCAGGTGGGTGCCGATGATGGTGAGCATCGAGCCCCTACAGCAGACAGGGATCATGGCTTTGCGGTGCACATAGTCCCCAGGGTGCATGCAGTCCCCACGATGCAGATCGTCCCTGGGGTGCATGCGATCCCCAGCACCTCACCCAGCCCATCCAGGGTGATGGGGAGAATGGGCAAGGAATGGAGCCCAGCACTTACTCATAGCTGCAGCTGGGAACAACAGCAGAAACAGAGGGGTCGGGGCGGTACTGGAAGGGCAGGGGCGCTGGGAACTCCTCCCCATCAATCCACAGGGAGACCCGGGCTGGTCCCAGGCCACCGGCAGTGGGAGTTGTGCACCAAATGGCCCCGTCACCCTGCCTGGGGACACGGCGGCCATGGCTGGAGGGGACAGCAGGGTTGCAGTGGGGTCCCTGTGCCAGGGATCGCACTGAGCCCACAAGGATGGGGCAGGGGATGTACCTGGGCTGCCCTGCCAGGGGGCATGTGGAGCCATTGATCATCACCCGCCAGCTGCTCCCTGCCAAGAGGTGGGTGCCTTGGAGCGAGAGGGGGGTGCCACCCCCCTGGGGGCCGAACAGGGGGTGCAGGGCACTGACACGGGGCTCCTGTGCAGAAATGGGGTCGTTGAGGTGTGAGGTGAGACAACCCTGATCCCAAACCCTGCCAGGGGGCAGCTGGCCCACATTGGGGTAATGGCCAGAGCAGGACCATACCACGAAGAGGAAGCCCCCGAGGGTGGCAGAGCCATGGACATGGAAGTCAGAGGATCCAGTGGATTCCTCCACGGTGAGCACCACATCAGCAGGGCCCTCTGCTGCTGTCAGGCCCCCCTGCTCCAGCTCACACACCAGCACATCCACAAAGTCTTTACGGCGGGAGGTGGGCAGGGGTCTGTGGGGCGGTGATGGGGAGTCAGCCTGAGGCTGGGGGGCAGCCTCAGACCCCTCTGCTGCTGCTCCCTGCCCCAGCACCATCATGCACCTGTGGCTCTTGCTCTCCTCTGGCAGCACAGTGCAGCCTCGCCGTCCCACCACCACCCGGCAGGCTCCAGGGGGGCCACGGCAGGGGTCGGGGTCCGGGCGGGAGCGGAAGGTCATTCCACACAGCGTCACCCGCGTCCGGCCCCGCAGCGGGGCGCTCCGAGGGTGAAACTGCAGGAGAGGAACCAGCATCACCCGGAGCCCCAAGCACCCGGTGATGGTTGTGCCGCCCCATTTGCCACCTCCTCCCATCCAAGCGCCCGGGAGATGCAGGAGCAGGGGGATGGCGGCGCAGACCTACGTCAGTGAGGACGGGTGGGCAGCTGTCCTGGACCCACTGCCCCTGGCACTCATGGTGGCGCGTGCAGCCATTGCCGCACCAGCCGCAGCCCATGAAGCGCTCGGCGCGCAGGCAGCGCTGGCACGTGGAGAAGTGGCGGCAGCCGGGGCCGGTGATGTTCAGGCGCCACATCTGGGGACAGAGAGAGGAGGTGAGCAGGGCCCATGGTGCTGAGCACCCACCCCACACTCCCCAAGCCCCACACTCACCTTGGTGCCAGCAGCGAAGAACAGCGAGTGGCTCTGCAGCCCCATGGCAACCCGCACCGGCCCCGGCTCCCCCAGGGAGAAGTTGGCCAAGGTGAGGAGATAGGAGCTGGAGCGTTGGAGTACCATCTGCAGCAGGGCAGAGCGGGGGACTGAGCGCACCCCACACCCCGCCGGGATCCTGACCCCACCTGGCCCCCCATCCCACCTGGAATACCCGTCCCTCTGCTGTGCCCAGGTGAGCCACGGTGACGTCCCCCAGTGCGGTGACGAAGATGGAGGTGAGAAGGACGCCGGCCAGCTGCCCGTTGAACAGGTCCACCTTATGGGAGGCAGCGGGGACGAGCGTGGGCTTGTCCCAACAGCTGGTGTTGACCACTGGTGCTGAGAGGTTTACCTGTGGCAGAGCACGGGGTGGATGCCTTGAAGCCTGCCCCGGTGCCCCAATCTCCCCATGGCCTCATGGGTGAGCACCAGCTCCAGCCACGGGATACTTCAGGGACAGCCGATTGCCCAAACTCCCTCCAGGCAGGGAATATTTTGGGGAAAAAGCACATCCTCGGCCCCTCCCGCAACCCCCGTGCAGCGTCAGATCCTGCCCTCCCCTCCCAACACATCTGGATGTGGTTATCACTGCCGGCACCACAGGGCAGACACCCTGAATCCAGCCCTCACCCTTTCCAACCCCTGGAGCTCGGCGAGGGGCCGGGGTCCTCACTGGCCCCCCACCCGCTGTGGGGCTGGGAGTGCCCCCTGTCTCACTCTGCTGCTGGTGTGAGTCAGAGGCAGTGAGCCGTGTGCCGTAAGTGGAGGCGATTTGGCTGCACCTTGCCCTGTGCTTGGCTGAGAACACCAAAACTCGTGTCATGGGTTCTCGCTGGACCCTGCCTGCAGAAGGGGCCCTGCCGGGACTCCTGCCTGTGCCCATCCCGGCTGTGCCAGGGCTTGTGCCTGGGACACAGCGTTCCCGCCCCGAGGCTGCAGTGAAGGAGAAACCCTGGTGACTAATCCTGCTTCCGCCTGTGGTTTATTTGCCCAGGGAAGGCGGCGGCCCCGGGGCTGGGGGGGGTAAGGCGGGAGCGGCCCTGGGAGCACCGCAGCCCTGCGGCTTCCCCCGCATATATAAACACCCTGGAGAGGGTGGCCACCAACAGCCCAGCGTAGGGACAGTCACTGCAGGGGCTCCCGTGGGAAGCCACACTAAGGAAAGGGATGCATGGCAAGCAAGGGAACGCAGTTGGATCCCTGCCCCCTCAGTGCTTCCCAGCATTCCAAATCCACCTCCCCGCACCCCAGCTAAGCCCCAGCCTCCCCGGGATGGATGCGGCGCATGGCGGAGGACTCACGTTGTGCGGGCAGTACTCCACCGGCTGGAAGAAGCTGAGCCCCCGCAGCAGAGGCTGGTGCCTGGTGCCGCAGCACTTCTCCATGCCCTCCTCCATGGCCTGGTTGAGGAGGCGCAGGGGGAAGGCACAGACGGCCGAGTCCGCTCGCGGCACCCGGCTCTCCGTGTGGCTCTCGGCAAAGGCACCAAAGAGCACGGTGTCGGTGCTGTTGATGCCGAGGTCGCGGGCCAGGCGTGCGCCGGGGCGGGCAGCGTGTGCTGCCTGCAGCACGTTGTAGGCAACATCCCGCTCGACACCCTCCTCGCCGCTGCGCCTCCGCCGCCGCTTGGACTCGAAGCGGCAGTCGAGGACAAGCTCACGGTAGCGGCGGAGGTCGCGTTCGTGGGTGCTGAGGCGCGCCAGGCGCGTGTGGTACGTCGCCAAGCCTGGCTGCTCTGGCTGCACCATCAGGAAGTAGACGTGGTCCCCATCCATGAAGGAGTGCACGTAGTGGATGGTGTAGTTGTCCCGATACTGCGGCAGCACCGTCAGCCACTGGAAGTCATCCGAAAACCCATCCAAGGTGCCCTTCAGCCTGCGGACGGACACAGAGTGGGGGCTGTACTGCGCCGCCACGCTGCTGCTGATGGTGGAGCCGAGGTAGAAGAAAGAAGCATAGGAAGTGGCCACCACAGTGGCAGTGGTTCCCAGGGGGCTGGCCACACAGTCGGGGCAGGATGCGGGGCTGTTGCTCATGGCTGAGTACAGGCAGTGCGTGGTTGCGATGGCCACCTTGCCATCCTGCACCTCCAGCTGGTGCTGGTAGCACAGCCCGTGCCGTGCCGTGCCGCAGCTGTACAGCCATGGCTCCAGTGGGTCCAGCAGCAGCAGGACATTGTCTGTGTCCTCGGGGCTGCCCACAGCAGCCGGGCATAGGCGGCAGATCTCACACTCGGCGCTGCCCATGGGGCCGGTGATGAGGATGGAGAGGAGGCGCAGCTCGGGGCTCACCAGCAGGATGCGGTTGCGGACAGCCACGAAGACGGCGGCAGGACCAGTGGGGTCGGTGAAGACGGCAATGTTCTGCATGGGGCTGCCAGCATCGAGGCTGGGCAGCGTGTAGGGGACAGAGAAGTTCCTGGTGGAGCTGTAAGGGATGCGGGGACACTGCCAGGTGCCAGCACCCAGCGAGGCCAGGGTGAGCACCAGCAAGAGACACGGGTACCACAACAGCCCCATGCTGTGTGGTGCCACTGGTGTGGGGTTATCGATGGTGCTCAGCACTTAGTGCGGTCAGGACACGTGGAGGATTGGTCACCATTGCATCTGCCAAAACACAGGAGAAAGGGTTTTACCCACCACCATCAGGCGAGGACCAGGGGCACTGTGTCAGTTGTGTGCGGGGCAGGGGGTGCTGGGGTGCCCTTAATCCAGGAATGGCGGGTGCTGCTGGGAGAGCAAACCTCTTCCCAAACTCCACAAGCAGGAGGTGAAGCCAAGCTGCCTGCAGCACGGGGTCAAATCCCGTCTGCTGCCACCCCCAGACCCTTGACGGACCCCAGAAGCCTTCCCTGTCCTCCAAGACTCCCCTCCTGGGAACTGGTGGACCCCTGCCAGCCCCCCTCCCCCCTCACAGACAAGGGCCCCAAGAGCCGCCTGGAGCCGGGCCGAGGCTGGGGACCGCTGCCAGCCCCCCGCGACAGCAGTGGGGACAGCGGATCCCAGCGGGACTGGGACAAGTCCCCTGCCAGCCCCCGGGACACGGACCCCGACGTACCCCCGGCGCCGGTTTCTTCCCTCCCCCCCTCCCAGCTACAGCTTACCGGGACCGGGACCGGGTCCGCGTTCGGGATCCCCGCCGGGTCCGGCTGCCTCCGCCCGCTCCTCCCGGGGGTCCGCCCCGTCCCGTCCGGTGCCCGGCGCTGAGCCGTGCAGGCCGGCGGGCGCTCACCTGGGCGCTGCCGGCGGGGCCGCGCTGGGCTGTTCCGTGCCGGGCCGGGGCGGGGCGGACCAGGGCCGCGGCGGGGCTGTGGCGGAGAAGCAGGGGAGGGACGGGGCGGGCCCTGCCTCCAAGCGGTGCGGGGTTCCCGAGGGCCGGCCCCAGCGCACACAGCCCGCAGGGACGGGAGTACTTGGGGAACTCGGGGAGCGCACGGTCCCGAGGTGCCGGAGGGTCGCTGTGCATCCCGGGGAAGCAAGCTCAGGAGCGGTGCCCTGGAGGGACACGGGTGAGAGCCGGGACCCTGATCAGGACTTGGGTGCAGTGCTGGCACGATGCCTCGGGTGCCCGCCGCGGCCCAACGCCGACAGGGTGGCCGTCGGAGGGTCCCCGTGTTGGGGAGGTGGCTGCCAGCACCCCGGCGTGTGTGGGGGGCCCGGGCCTCCTTGCAGCAGCCCCCAGCCCCGCTGGGACTCTCGACGTTGGAATTGCTGCTTCCCTGAAGCTGCCCGCACTGGTAGCGTGCTTGCGACTTGCTTCCAGGCCTTTGGGGCAGCCGTCGGGGGAGGCAGCAAGCTCAGCGTGTTGGGTTCCATCCAGGGGGCAAGATCCGCAGCGAGCCCTGGGGCTTTTTTCTGTTGTGTCCATTCTTTGTCTTCTGTGTCCTTTTCCTTTCCTCCCCGCCATGAACGGCTGCCTGCGGTGGCAGGAGGTGCCAGGACTGCTGGGACTTGCTGTTCCCAGGGCTGAAGGCAGATGCTTTGCATCCTGATACACCAGAGGGATTTGCCCTTCAAGTGCCCCGTTCCCCTGGGGCTGTGGGCCCAGCTGCCCACAGGGGCTTCTCCTCCACCCAAGCAGGGCACTGCCCCGCGCTCCCAGGGGGACTTTGGTCCCAGGAGGGGCTGAACACATCAAAACCAGTGTCCCCTCCCTCATCACCCGGCCAGCCCCAGCCCTCCCGGGCTGGCTGCTGCCCCGCGTTGTGCAAGGCCCAGCGCTTACGTTGCCCCGTGCCTTGCCCAACAGCTCCTTCCTCTGGCTGCGCGTCTCCTGCTCGGTTTCGACATGAGCTGGTCCTGGCCAGCACGTCCCGGGGGTTTTGCTGCTCCCACCACCAGGACCCCGGATGCCTTCCACTGCTCCCTGGCAGATTTCCGGGCCCTCATTGGGTCCCTGAGGGCTGGATCACACCATACCCAACCTTGGACCAAACTCCCCCCCAGCTTGGCCAGTTCCCCACCACTGCACTCCCCCAAGTGATCACACAAGAATGGACTTCAAGACTTAGGGTCCAGATAATGTTTATGAGCAAAGACAAGCGATTACACTCTGGCAGGAGCATAAATACAGGAGCGGAGTCCCTGTGCTAGCCCTGCCGGGTCCTTCCCAGCTCCCTCTGCATCTGGCTGCCACCCTGGTGGCTCTGCCCCTCTTTTGAACACTTGTCCCAGTGCTCAGCAAATAGCCCCAAAACACATGATCGGGCGGTGGCTGGTGTTCAGGGCCACTCAGCCCCACACTAGTGCCCGGGAACAGTCAGCAGGAAGTGGCCCCCATGCAGCAAGCTCAGCATACTGGCTCAAGGGGCTGGTTTGGGGGGCAGGTGCCCCCATGCCAAGGGGAAGACCCTCCTTGGGCTG
The DNA here is from genome assembly GCA_028858755.1 of Ara ararauna. NCBI lineage: Eukaryota > Metazoa > Chordata > Aves > Psittaciformes > Psittacidae > Ara > Ara ararauna. Next base: position 19,510,608 of record CM054385.1, on the reverse strand, counting down.
GGGGGACACCAGAGCCTGCATGTCTCCAAAAGGCTGCACTTGAGACAACCCTTTAGGGTCTGCAGCCCAGAAGCCAGCACTACGAGCACCCCAGTGGGCACCCTGATACCCTGAGTCTCTCTGGGACTGCTCTGTGTCCCCGTGGGGAGGTGGGCAGGACTCTGCTGTCCCAGTGGAGCAGCTGACACATACACTAATGACCAGTGATCCCAGGGACATCCTTCCCATAGCCATGGTGGGAAGGGTCTGGGCTCACACAGATCCTAAGGGGTCAAATCTGTCAGGGCAGGGCTCCAGGGCTGCCTGACACTTGGGGGGCCTGGCTCCCCAATGGCTGGGAGAAGAGCAGTGAATGCCCTGGGCCAGCCCTGTCCCCTGCCTGGGTGGTGTCACCCACTATGTGCAGGCAGAGCAGCACAGGGGTCCCCTGAGCGCTGCCACATCTCCTCTGGGAGCCGCCACCCTTGACACAGCCACAGGATGGCAGAGAAAGAAGGGTGCCAGGCACAGGGGCTCAGCTCCCCTCCAGCAACCTGGGGTACTAGTAGCCCCACTCGAGGACCCTCACAACAAAGGATGGAGCTGGGGGCCACAGAGGAAGGGCAGCCCTCCCAGCGGGGGGCACCGCCTGCAGATGAAAGTTCTGCTCACCCCTTCCCCTGGCTGTGCACCCTGTCTCTAACACCCAGGTTGCACAGTCCCGTGGGTGGGTTTCCCTGTGCTCCATGGTCCCACCATGCCCTCTCCCCTGGACACATGGCCCAGGCTTCCCCAGGGATGGGCTCCCCGGCACAGCAGGGGCGCCCCTGGCTGGTACCATGCCCTGGGCAATGCCCATCAGTATGTCTGAGGTGTGAGGATGAAAAGTCGGTCTTCCTCCTTGCGGATCCACTTCATGAGCTTGTTGACAGCACTGATGGCGCCGGCCTTGGTCCCCAGGGGACTACAGCATATGTAGAGCTCAAAGGCGCTGGTTACCTGGGAAAAGGAACAGGGTACACTGTCTGTGCCCTGCCTGGGGCTGGCACTGCACCTTCCCCATGGGCTGCTGGGCATGGGCACAGGGGCTCCAGTGCAGGGACACGAGGTGGCAATGGGGTACCCTTAATGAGTGGCATCTGGTTTGTCAGAAGGAGGAGGACCAAACCCCAGAGTGGGTTTTCTCCATGGCACTGGGGAGTTAAGGACAGCACATGGCACAGCTCGTGGTGCTGGAGCCCACCAGTCGCTGCTGAGATCCCTGCCTGTCCCTCCCTGGCACAGGGGGCACGGGGGCAGGCTCACCCCCAAAAGGACTGGGTGGGCACCCTGGGGACCACAGAGGTGGTGCTGTGCTGGGCCACCACCCCCTTATTCCACCATGCTGGACGGGAGAAGACGGGCTCACCCGAACCCTGCAGACGGCCCTTACCCAAGCCAGGAGGTTCTCACGGGGGCCCGTGAAGTAGATGTTCTTCAGGGGGCGCGAAGAGTTGTGAGCCCGGCTGTGGAGGTACTGGTACAGCCCTAAGAGCCTCTCCTTCTCCTCCTCCCGCACATAAGGTGCCTCAATCTCGGGGCTGCAGGAACACAGCACCCCGTTAGCCCCCTGGGGAAGGGGGTTTGTGCAGAAGGCTTACCCCATGCCCCATGTTCCCCAGGGGCCTCACCTGGTGAAGAGCCCAGAGCTCTTGGACTTGTAGATGAAGTGCCGGAGGTCAGGGATGCCCACCTGGGCCACGCTGTAGAAGGGGGTGCGCAGGGCCTCCTGCAAAGCATGGTGCACCCCCCGCCGCCGCAGCCGCTCCTGGAAGCGCCGCTTACAGTCAGACACAGTGAAGAAGTCCTCGCGATCAGTGGAGACCAGCAGGAGGCACAGGTCCATCTCCTGCTCCAGGTAGGAAATGTGGGCATGGAAAAAGCCGCTGGAGTTGAACTTTGGGAGGCAAATGGGAGTCCAGGCTTCTCCCTCCCGGAAGGAGGAAGAAGAGCTGATGAGGTTGAAGAGCAGATGGAGGTCAATGGGGTGGAGGAACTGGTCCTTCTTCCTCACAAGAGACACCAGCTGGTTCCCCGACAGAAGAATGGAGAAGACCAGGCTCTTGGCCTTGGCCTGTTGGAGGCTGGAGCTGACAGCGTCCCGCACACTGGCAGCCAGAGGCAGGCAGCGCACGGCGCCCATGAGGAAGCTGGGGTCATGGGCCATGAGGTCCAGCAGGTTGTCAGTGATGCGCTCAGAGCCAGCCAGGAGCCTGCGCAGGTCATAGTTCTGCTTCTGCTGGAAGATGTGGTTGAGCTGGGTCCAAGTGAGCAGGCTCAGGATCTGGTAGTAGATGTAGAGCAGCTCGTGGGCGATCTCCTGCTCTGACTGCCGGGTCCGTGCCACTGCCACCAGCACCAGCGGGCTCCTCCGCACAAACACCACCTTGTAGCCATCTGCTTGGGAGGGAGTCCCCGGGGGGGCCAGGGACAAGCCTGTAAGCCTGACTACCCATGGCTTCAAGGGGGAGCCAGGCTGCAGCCTCTCCCCCCAGCAACCAATCTGTCCCTGGGGACTCCTAATGCTGCCCAGAGTGGCAGCAGCACAGCTGGCTGTGACACCCCTCATCCCATTTCCCCTCCTCCCCAGGCGATACCTGCATGGATGGACCGGATGGCGTTTTTCTCAGCCTCCAGGAAGGACACCAGGGCCATCATGACACCCATGGTGCTGGACAGAGCCTCCTCAGAGCCGTAGCGGGAGTACACGGGTTTGCCCGCCTCGCTCAGCACGAAGACATGCTTCCGATGCATGCGCCAGGCGTCCATGGTCACGTCCTCCTCCTCCTTGCCTGACAGCACCGAGTCGCGGCGGGTGGTCTGCGGGGACGGCTCCAGCTTCCCCTCCTTGCTCTGCCTCATCTCCTCCTCCAGGTCGAGTGCCATGCCTGTGAGCTGCGTGCTCAGCTCGCTGAAGTCCTTGCTGATCTGCTCCATGGTGGTCGGCTCAGCCGGCTCCCCACGCCTCTCCTCCGGGCTCCGTGCTGCAGCTGCCCCGTCCTCAGGACTCGTCAGGTCCTCATAGGAGCGGGTGTGCACGAACATGGCTCCCTCCTGGCCCGCCCCTGGGAACAATGGGCTGTGCAGCGTCCGTCCACCTGTCCCCATGCTGAGGCAGCAGGTGGACAGAAGGTGCAGAAGGGACAGGGGTTTGCAGGGAAGGGCCTGCCCTCCTTTCCCCACCCCACGGCACCCAGGAGTGCAGGTCCTGCTGGTGGGGTCACCAGTGGGCCCATCTCCCCCTGCCTGTGGGGCTGTGCAGGGCCAATTGCATGAGACAAGGAGCTGCCTTGCTTTTTCCCCTCGTTTGCCCCCACAGCAAGCTCTGCCCGTACCTGGCTCCGTCCCCTGCGCCAGCCCCGGTGTGGGGCTCTCGGACCGCTCCGTGTGCTGCCCATCTCCTGGTGTCAGGGACCCGTTGGGCACTTCCCAGCCTTTCTTCTTGTGGACATCCGCAGCCATTCCTCGGGGCAGGACCTGCACATGACACACGGTATCACTTCTCTGTTCCATCACCTACAAAGCAGGTCCTGTAACAGCTCTGCTCTCAACTGGGGCCATGCCAGCATCCTCGGCCCAATCCTGCTGGCTCAGCAGGCAGCACTGAGCCCTGGTGAGGCATCAGGAAAGCTGCTCTAATCCAGCAGGATTTCCTCCCTCCCGTGGCCCCAGCTCCTTCCAGTCCCCCAGCCCGGCACCTTTCATCCAGGCTTTGCCCTGATTTCCCCTGAGCGCTGGGAAAGCAGCTCCGTGTCTGAGCAGCGACAGGAAAGGGAGCCGGCCCTGGGCAGGGCTGGTCCTGCACACAACGAGCCCAGAGGCCTCATGTTTGCAAAGGGTGCGTTTTATGGCCCTCCCCGGCCTGGCTTAGGTGGCTGAGATGAGAGCGGGATGGTGACAATCCTCCTGAGGCCAAGGCAGCTCGGACAGCGTAACCCCCTGGGAGCAAGCAGGCCCCCGGAGCCCCTGCCCGGTGCTCACGCCCCGGGGCAGCGCCGGCCGTATGCCCAGCCCGGGGGATCCAGCCCAGGAGCGCACACACGGGCACAAGCGAGCGCAACAGTTGGCAGCCAGGGGCCTCCGAAACCGGCGGACGGACCCTGGGCACCGACCTCTGCCACACCTCCTGCCCAGCCGGTAACGCCGCGCCGGGGGAAGCCGGGCCCTGACCCCGAAAGCCGGTGACAACCCAACAGCCGCGGATGAGGGCCCGGTCCTCTCCCGGCCCTTCCCTTCTGGCTGCACCGCCGCCAGCCTGCCGTCCTTCCCCGCGGCCCAGGGTCACCGCTCCCGGGACCCTCCGCAGCCCCGGAGGACAACGCGCAGGGACCGACCTTCGCGGCTCCTCCCGTCGGCGCCAGGCGCAGCTGCGGCGGGGACCGCCCGGCAGCCCCCGGCAAGGCCTAGGCGGGGCGGGGAGCGCGACACCGGCGGCGGGCGGCCCCCTCCCGCGCTGCCCCTCCGCCCGCTCCCCCCGGCGCCCCCGGCATCGCCGCGCCGCGCCCCGCCCCGCCGGGAACCGCCCCCCCCCCCGCGGCGCGGCCTCTCCGCCCCGCGGAGCCATGGGGGCTGTAGGCAGCCCCGCGCCCCCGCGCCTCCAACTCCCGGCAAGGCTCGCGCGCCGCGCGGGGTGCGCTGGGAAACGTAGTCCGGAGGGCGCGAGCGGGCGGCGGGAGCAGCTGCGGAGCGGGACTACATTTCCCAGTGTGCAATGCGTCGCCGCCGGCGGGAGGGGGGGGTTGAGGTCGGCGGAACTTCCGGCTGCTGGCTGTGGCGGCGCTGGGCCTGGCGCGTCCGGAGAGGCGGCGGCGGAGGGGGAGGTGAGCGGCGGCCGTACCCCCGCGCCGTGGGCCCGCGGAGCAGCCGGCACCGGGTGGTGCAAGCGGGCTGTGTGCGGGGAGAGCCCTGCGGCTGCGGGGCGGTGCGCGGCTCCTCAGGGCTGTCCCGGGGGGCAGGGGCTGGGCAGAGCCTCCCGCCGGGCATCCCGCGCCGGGACGCGAGGAGGGGTGTCCTGAGGGCCTCCCGGCGCGGGGACGTGTGTTCCCCTGGGGCGTCTGGGGCAGAGAAGCGCCTGTGGGGGGGCCCTTCCTAGGGCGGCGGAGCGGGACGCTTCTCCCGTCAGGATGGGGGGTGTCTCTTTAAGGTTGCTTGTGACGGGGGATAGCCCACGGATGGGGCTGCCTCAGCTGCGCGCTGTGAGGAGGCACGTCCCTGCGCCGTGCCCTGCTGCGGCCTCGGGCTTCGTGTCCTCTTTGGAGCCCCGTGCCTCAGTGCGCCGTGGGACATGGGCCTGAGGGGCGCAGACCCCGGTGCAGGACTACTGTGGAATGTCCTGCAGGGCTGTGCTGAGCGCTGGGGCCTTCTGCCTGTGCCAGCGTCAGCGGCTGTGGTGTTTCTGGGTACGTTTGTGTTATTCTGGGGCCCTGGTCGTACCACATCATATGTGCTTCTGCGAAAAGTGTCTCAGAACGCTTGCGGTTTTGGAAGGGGTGGACAAAAAATGGGCTGGATTCATGCTGGGGTGCAGGGAAAGGTGATGGGGCTGTTGCGCAGAGTGTGTTGGCTGATGGTAACTTCCTGTGATGGGCTAAATGGGATTTTGGACTGTAAATAAAGGCTTAGGTGGAGCAGGCTGAGGCCTGGCTTGTGCTGGAGACTGGTGAAGGCTGGGTAGTGCTCAGGAGTCTATAGAGCTAAGGGAGTAATAGCAGTGACCTCCTGTGTTTTGTTTTTTGGACCAGTTTGCACCAGGAGAGTTTGGTGTCATTGCTGGTGTGTGGCATGAACTTTGGAAATGCTGCTGAAAGTGGAATCCGCTTTCCTACCCCAGCAGGGTGCTGGTGGTGTGAAAGTCTCTCCCAGCTGCCCCTAGCTGGGAATGCACTTGTGAAATTCTTTGGAACAGGCAAAGTCAGGATAATAAGGGTGGGGGGGGAGGTATGTGCTAGAAATTCACCTAATTGTTTCTAATATGAGTTTTAAAAAGTATCATGCAGCTGAAAAGGACACACATTCCCCCCTTTGTGAGTGAAAACCTCTACCCTGACACCTGGGAGAGCCAAAGTGGTTCTCCCTCTGCTTTCATATTTCAGTGGCATGGCTTTGATATTTCTGGATTAGACATCTTCACTTTTAACATTGACAATAACAGGCTTTCTTGGCTACTTGTAGTTTCTATAGCTTGGGGCAAGGTTTTCTTTTGTACATTCTGTAGTGCTTGATTTTCACAGAGGCTTATTCCTTTCTTCATGCTTACAAAAACTTTACTCGGTGCAGAAAGTTGTTCTGCAGCAAGTTACTTCCTCTGCTCTTTGAGCATAGTGCTGTGTGTAGTTACGTGTTTGGTTTCCTCATTCTCTATAAATACCCAGTCTGGCAGCTTTGGCAAGATCTGTTTGGAGAGAAGTTGTGAATATCAGGGTATTTTTCTGAAAATAGCATCTCTGAAATGCCACCTCACCTAATCTGTCACTCATTTCTCCTCTCTTCCCCCAGATTTGGGAAATAAGGTGTGAAGTTGGGTGTAAGTTGGTGAGGAGATGCCTGGGGACTGTGCTGGCATTCCTCACTCTGCCCCTTGCCTCAGATCTTTAGTTATTCCTTAAGAAGGTCAGCTTCTTAGTCTGGTTCAGTTGCATGATTCTGATGTACAGTGCCATTATTTTACCATAGTATGTCATGAATTGGAACAAGAGATCCAAAGGAATCTGCTGTCAGGTGTGTCACCTGTGGTTTGGAAAGTCGAATCAGGAATACCCCCAGGCATTGGTGGATGCTGGGGAGGGCAGGGGCATGGTTCTGGGGAAGTGCTTTGGGGGTAATCACGAGGGAGCATCTGTAGCTCCATCAGCCTCTCCTAGGAGGACTGTGGGACCAGTGGTCCTTGGAGGAACTTAGACCATGAAAGAGCTTCCCCTCCTTTGAGATGCACCTTCTGTATCTTCACTGGAGCTGAGGCTTTGCCACCAGGAAGTAGAGCCAGCTGGGGTAGGAGGAGGGAAATATGGTATTCAGGATGCATATCTATCCTGAATATCCAGTCTAATTGTAAGAGCTAATTATTGCCTTGAACTCTAAATCTGGGCTCTGTGCGTAACTGGACCATGTTATGTGTTCTGTGGCTGTGTTACTGTGTCATTCTGAAACGTTCTTTGTTGGTGTCTCCTTCAGATACATGGTTGTGACTGAATTCTGACAAAACTAATTGATGGACAGTTCCTAGGACTTGAGGGTGGATTTTTGCTGTGTTTTGATGTTGGCCTGGCCCCAGCCCCAGGCTCTGTTGGTGTCTCTGGCAAACAGCCTTGCTCATACTGACCAGTCTCCTAGCTTCTGCCTTCCAGCAGGGAGGTGAGAGCTGAGCTGGCAGTTACCTGCCTGCAGCAGAAGGATGAATCCTGATGGCTCCTCCTCAGCATGCATCTTTGGGGCAGCTGTCCCAGGGTGTACCTTCAGAAGATTTTGGCACTGGTGGAAGCCAGCCTAAGAAGTTTCTGTCCCTGTCCTGCAGTGTGCTGTCACTTTGTTTTGTGGGGCTGTGTAGTAAACCATATCGCTGCAATGACCTGGGTTAAATATAACCCTCTTTCGGAGGGTCGCCCATGGTGCAGACCTAGAAAAGCACAGGCTGGCACGGCTAACATGTTGTGCCTTGCCAAAAGCAGAGTGGAGAAAGCACATCGTATCAGGCTGAGCCTGGGACTCGGAGCCAGTGTTGCTGCCTGTGTTATTGAACCATGACCTCATGCTCATGGATGTCGCTGAGTGGCTCAGCTGATCTGTGCCAGGCCCAGTGTCAGCCCAATGGTGTTATTTTCCTCCTCTGATAATTTGAATGTTATGTCCAAACAGTTCCCAGCTGGTAAAGGTTTGTTGTGTTTTGATTCTTGTTTTTCTGTTTGTTTTCTTTTTAGAATTGGTAAGCTTGTTGACTTAATGAGAACGGCGTGAGGAAATCCAAAAGGGAAGAAAAAGAAACACCAGGTCTGCAGATGAGGGTGGTGAGGCACTGGCGTGGGTTGCCCAGAGAAGCTGTGGCTGCCCCATCCCTGGCAGTGTTCGAGGCCAGGTTGGACAGGGCTTGGAGCAACTTGTTCTAGTGGAAGGTGTCCCTGCCTGTGGCAGGGGGTTGGAAGTGGATAAGCTTTACGGCCCCTTCCAAGCCAAACCTTTATGCAGTTCTAGGATTCTGTGTTTGCAGGCTGCAAGAGATCATAAATAGAAGGACCAGCTGATGCCAGCCAACCATAATGATGACTGCCACAACCATCTCTATTTGCCTGCTCTCTCTGTGAAGTGTGCAGTCTCAGTTCTCTTAGATTCACCTCCGGGGAAGAAAATACAATGGAGCTAACAGAGGAAGTCCTTTGGATTAGGGGGTTGCTTGTTGCATCGAGAGCCATGTAAAACATGAGAAGACCAGTGCTCTTGGGCTCAAGTGGCCAACTGTTTGATCCTGTTTCTTTAGAAATGGGGCAAGTTGTTCAGTGGTAGTTGTACAGGTTGCCTTCATCAGTCCGCACACTGTTGCATACTCCCCAGCTCCCATGTGAGCGTTCCGTGACTGGTGAAGGACCCCAGCAGGAGCAGGAGCTCCCTTTTGGCAGGGCAGCTCCCTTCAGCTCCCTGGCACAGGTGGCTGCCAGCTACAGCACCTGGAATTGCTCCCTGATTTCAGGTCTGTCACAAGCTGCTGTCAACCTGCCACCCTTTTGGCAGTGCTGACCTTTGGAAGTTAGAAGAAACAGGATCTGCTTTTCTTCAACATTAGCTGCTCTAGCCAGGCCTGGCAGTGACTGTCTGCACTGTCTTCTGTTCCACCTAACCACTGCGGTCAGTTTAATCCTGCTTTTGAGCTGTTTTGCAGCAGCATGAGAGCTCCAGGTCTCCAAACCTTGGTCTTGTGGCACAGGAGCCCTCCTGCACTGCTGCAGCTGGATTAGCCAGAGCAGATTTGATACTATCAGGTTGCTAGCTACCTCATTTTGCTCTATACTGCAACCTTTGTTTCGGGGAGAAAGACGGAAGTATTTCCCATTTCAAGGCTTGGCTTTGACAGTCACCAGGAAATCCTCACCTTCTCTGCTGGTGGGAGGAAGTGGATGAAATTTTAGATCTCTGGTGAGGCAAGTGTTATTTGCGTCACTCAGCTTGATGAGGGAAGCATTGGAGAATAGTGCCTGTAATGATTATTGGCAAAGTCTACTTTGTTATCTACATGCTTTTGAGGGCAGAGTAGCCATAGTGGACCAATAGTAGCGATCGTTTCCTTGAACAACAGGGAGCTTTTGGCAAAAAAAAAAAAATAGTTTGGATTAAACATTAATTACAGACTGTTGTTCGGCAGCCGTCCTGGTTGGTGATGATTGTGGCTTTCTCACGTCTAGCTGCGCTCCAAATAGTGTCAGACAGCACAGCATGTTGGAAAGCTTTATGTTAATCAAAGCAGATATCACATTGTTTGCCCACCCATATTGACAGCTTGATTTCAGAAGTCATTTGATGCTTGCAAATTTGAACATGGAGAAAGGCAACAATGAAATTCATTCGTGCCTGGATGTGGTCTTGTATATTTGTGGATCCTGGTCAGAATCCTGACATATCCCCCTTCTAACCAGCAGTGGGTTTTTTCACATGTTATGTGTTCTTTGCTTTGTGGGTTATTGTCATGCTATTTATTCAACAGGTTGTGCTGTCTTGGTGTTCTTAGCGTGAATTAACCATTTCTGGAAACCGCCAGACAAGACCAAAATGTGGGGAGACCATCGACAAGGCAACAGAATGGGCTCTTTTCGGTAAGCACTTAAATGTACAGTTTGTTTCAGCAACATTCTCTGATACAATAAGCCATAGGAACTTTGTGTGTTAGTTATTTCTGTGCAACCTTCTGTACACAGACTATTTTGGTAGAACTCCTGAGGTCTGTGTTGAGCTAGGTGTAATTGCCAAAGAACAGGCAAGTTAAGTGACAATGTAACTTCCTGTATTTCTGAAGATTTGTCATTTATTATTGTTTTTAACAACAGCTGCTTTTAGTATTTCTGTTCCTTTTCCACACCACCTTTTCTAGCGATGCTTAGTTTAGCCATTGTGAGCTAAGGTGATGATATGCCATGTGGGTTTTGGTGTTATGCACTGTTAAAACATAGAAGAGAAGAGCCTAATAGTGCAATGTTGATTCTCTTCAACCGTGGCACTTGCCTTAACTTCAGAAATTCTGGCATTTCCATCGCACACAGCATCTTATGAAAACTTTGAGAATTTATTTCTCTCCATGAGGTTAGGTAGCTCGTATATCCCCATATTCTTGGCAATACTCCTGTGTAAGGCAGTTTTGAATGTCACTGGAACTGCCTTAAAGATTCCTGTGCAACTGACCTGCACAGCATGATGTTGGTTGATGAAAAAATGAACATGAGCCAGCAGTGTGCGCTTGCAGCCCAGAAAGCCAACTGTATCCTGGGCTGCATCAAAAGGAGCGTGACCAGCAGGTCGAGGGAGGTGATCCTGCCCCTCTGCTCTGCTCTTGTGAGACCTCACTTGGAGTATTGTGTGCAGTTCTGGTGTCCTCAGCATAAAAAGGACATGGAACTGTTGGAACAAGTCCAAAGGAGGGCCACGAGGATGATCAGGGGACTGGAGCACCTCCCGTATGAAGATAGGCTGAAAAAGTTGGGGCTGTTCAGCCTGGAGAAGAGAAGGCTGCGTGGAGAACTCATAGCAGCCTTCCAGTATCTGAAGGGGGCCTATAGGGATACTGGGGAGGGACTCTTCATGAGGGACTGTAGTGAGAGGACAAGGGGTAATGGGTTCAGACTTAAACAGGGGAAGTTTAGATTGGACATGAGGAAGAAATTCTTTACTGTAAGGGTGGTGAGGCACTGGAATGGTTTGCCCAGGGAAGTTGTGAATGCTCCATTGCTGGCGGTGTTCAAGGCCAGGTTGGACAGAGCCTTGGGTGACATGGTTTAGTGGGAGGTGTCCCTGCCCATGGCAGGGGGGTTGGAATTAGATGATCTTAAGGTCCTTTCCAACCCTAACTATTCTATGATTCTATGTTTTTCCTAGTTTATATTCCTCTGGTTATTAGTTGTCCCTGTGCTTGCAAGAGGGCTATAAAAATGAAAATGGAGGCACCAAAAGCTAGGGTTTTCCTCTGTTGTGCATAATTCTTTCATCCTTTGCTTATGTGTCTACCTCAGTTACTTGAATATCAGCGTGATAAAGGTACTTCCTCGTGGCATACCTTAGGTTTCTGAAATAAGATACTTCACATAATTGTCCTACTGTAATGTCTTGAGAAAGCTGATGAGATCTGAGCTATAAAAATGAGTATCCTCTAGCACATGTCTTAATGGTATTGATGAGGGACTGATTGTGTTCTGTGATGATAACAGTTCTGCTGATTTTTAAGTGGATTTTATTGGCATAATTGCTTATGCTATTGGGTGGGGAATTCTAACCTTGTACCAAGTTTTAATTACTGTTCTTCAAGGTGGTGAAACAGAGGCATGTAGCTTAGGGGATCTGTATGTGGTTTAACTGTATAAATGTCATCTTGCATTCTGTTGGTGATTGATTTTGTTGTGAAACTCAAAGAACAACATGACTTGCTGTAGTTGCTAAGGAAATGCCCACTGCTTTGGGTAGCATTTGGTGTTATTTTGAAATGTGTTGATATTTTGTTATTGTATTAAAAAAAAAAAAGTATTGAAGCCTCACTTGCATGAAAAATGAGGTAGCTCCATCTCAAACCTCCCCTGCCCCTAAAACCTCACTGGGTTTTGAAAAACTCTTCTAGAAGGAGACCTTTTCCTGAGTTGTTTTATGATGATAAAGGAGATAAAGGTCAGGAGAGGCCACTGCTATAGTGCTGAGAACTTGGTGTAAGACAGCCAGTCTGGAGGCACAAGCACAGGATCATCTTGAACACTGATTGTTGACATATTCCTGTGAGGCATCCTCAGAGTCTGAACTGGTAGCTTTCAGCATTGTGCCAGTTTAGACTCCAGCACAAGGAAGCATAAATGAGTCTCTGTAGTATGTTAATGGAGCATGTTTGCTAACCTCTGCTTTTATGTGCCTCAGGATGACGTGTTAAGTTAGCTGTTTGTAATATTGCCTGGAGAACTTGAGCTCAAGTGGTTCCTCACAGGCGTGTGCTGGTTATGCTAATGAGCAAACACACCAGCTGATGGAACCTTGAACAGCTGCCTAGCTGTGTGCAGTGTAGGACTATGTGGATTGCTACCATCATTAACCCATTAATATTGCAGGTATTCCCTGTTGAGTGCTTCTGGAAATTGTGCTGAAATGGGAGCACCCAAGTTTACTTTCTCACATCTGTCGTATGCTGCCTCATCTTAAACTGCCAAACATCAATATCTTCTGCGGATCTTAGACTGTTACACAACTCTATAAAAAGTTTAGAGAAGAATGTGCTGCTGTATAGATTTCAGACTCTAAGCACGTTATGAATAATACTGTCTTTATTTCTACAGTGGGAGCCAAGAAGAAAGGTTTGCTCCCGGGTGGAACAGGGAATATCCTCCTTCCCTTGATAGCCTTGCTCAAGAAAGACACTCTGGCAACTTCCCTGGCAGAGAATCACTTCCTTTTGATATCCAGGCACTCACAGGCCTCCTCAATCCTCAGTTTGCCAACAGAGAGGACCCTTCTTACAGCTTTGGAGCTAGAGATGGACCACGTAGTGACTTCAGAGGTGGGGAGGGACACCATGATTTCAGGGGCAGAGATTTCCCACCATCTGACTTCCAGGGCAGAGATGAGTCTCAGATGGATTTTAGAGGTAGGGAGCCACACTCTTCTGAGTATAGGGGCAGAGATATGTACTCTGGAAACTTCAGGGAGAGAGAAGGGCCACCTATGGACTTCAGAGGTGGGGACATTCCTTCAGTGGACTACAGGAGTAGGGAGACATTCCGTATGAACAATAGGGATAGGGAAGCACATAATATGGATTACAGGGGCAGAGATGAACCTCCATCAGACTTCAGGGGAAGGGGGTCTTTTGATCTAGACTTCAGAGGCCGAGATGGATCTCATTCAGACTTCAGGGCGAGAGATATGTCTGAGTTAGACTACAGGGGCAGAGAGCATTCCTATTCAGACTTCAGAAATAGGGATGTACCTGATTGGGACTTCAGAGGTGTGGGCACATCTGATTTGGACTTCAGAAACAGAAATGCACCGTCATCAGACTTCAGAAATAGGCACAGGTCCCGATCTGATCAGGATTTTAGGAGCAGAGATGTGGCTCCTCCTATGGACTTTTCCGATAGGGAAATGCCTCCTGTGGATCAAAGCGTTGTAGATTTTAGGCACAACCAATCTACTGTACCTTTAGCAGAAAGAGAGGGCTCTGGTTTAAGCACCAGTAAGAGAGAGGAGTCGGCACTTGGTCTAGATAGAACTCCCTTTGGTAGCCAAAAAGGAGAATTTCAACATTCAGAAGCACCAGCCAGAAAAGAGGAATCCCATGGTTTGGGTCTTGAAGACGACACTTCACACAATTTCCAAAATAGCCGTGGACCTCTTCCTACTCTTCAGGAGCAAGAGGAGCAACCTCAGACCTTTTCTAACAAGCAGCAACAGCAGCAGCAGCTTTCTGGGGGGGAGCAGCAAAGATCCGATTCTGATCTTGGGTTAAAGGGTGAAGGTGGCCTGGATTTCCTTGGAAGGCAAGACACTGACTACCGAAACATTGAGTATCGCGATGTGGATCACCGGCTGCCAGGGCATCAGATGTTTGATTATGAACATGGCAAGTCCTTTTCAGAAGGAAAACCCAGCAAAGATTCTAGGCCCTATAAGAGCCTTCAGGTAGGTGGTTTTGTCAGTTGATGTTTCTGTTAAATGTGTGTTGGCCAAAGAATGGAAGGAGCTGTGAAGGAGTCTTCTGTTCATATCCCATCACTTCAGTTCTATCCTAATTCACTGTCCTTCTCTGAGATCATCCTCATGCTCCAGGTTGTTTTAATGAACACCTTTTCTATCTCACAAATACTTTCTTCTCAAGAGAAATGCAGTTTAGCAATTGGGAATTGTTAAATACGTGGAACCAGATTTGGTTCAGAAAGTCCCCACGTTGAAAATGACCAGAGGGAAGGAGGGAGTTGGAGGAAAATAATATATAGAAAAACTTATTTTGTTGTTTTCTCCTGGACATTACTTATGAGCACTACCAGAGAGAAGCTACTTGCCTAGGTGGACCTGTGTAGAACAGTACAGCTGTTCTCATGCTCTTCCTTCAGAGTTAACTTTGAAATCTGAAGGTGATAGTAACTACTGAGTAAATAACTACAGTTGAATTTAAATGGTGTGCTACCATCTCTCATTTGTAAAAACCATCTTGATTTTGTGAACTCAAGGACCAAGATTACCGGACCTGTCCCAAATATGTGAAACCAAGCAAGCTCATTCGGCTAGGAGGAGTGCCTGAAACTGCCACAAAGGATGATGTAAGTGGGATGATTTTCATCAAAAAACTTCTCTCAGGGGTTTTTAAAAGTATCATTTTAAGCCTGGTTAATGTGGTACAGATGGTCTGTCATTTTCCTCAGGAAAAAATCCAGATTTAGAAGTCATTGCAGTGTTATCTTTTACCTTGTTATTCTGGGGTTTGGGGAGTCTGGAAGTGATGAGTTTTTCTGCAGTCATGTGTGGGGTGTTGGTGGCTAAAAGCCTCAACTCCAGACTCTTTAACATGCCTTACTTTCATCATTGCTTTATATACCAAATATTATTATTTTGTTGTTATATTTTGGGCTCAGAAGACATGTAGTGTTTAAGTGAACTTGTTTATTCTTAGTTACTTGAAATTGCTTAAATGAGATCTTATAAAGATGGAAAAGATGTCTGCTGCTACTGCTGATTTTAGTAAAAAGGCAAAAAACAATCTAGGCTACCAGGTGAAAGAAGCTCCCTTTCCAAAAGCCTCCACTTTAAATTAGGTTGGGTTTTGGGTTTTTTTTTTGGCAATTCCAGACATGAGAATCCCTACGTGCAACAGTTTTTGCTAGGGTTAGATGTGATGGTCAGAGGCTTGATACTGGAGAACTCGTGGCAGAAACGTTGGCCATCAGAGGATGATAAGACTAAGAAAAGTCACCCCGTGGCCCTTGATTTTCTGAAAGGCAGCAAGATATCTCTGACCTTAAATAAGGATCAGAGGTGAGCTGTCTGGCTGAAAGCAGCATAATAAACCTTTGCACAGTTGAATTGTGATGTAAATGGTGCCTACTTATTTAAACAAACCCCCAAAATACTTCCCAAACTCAAAGAACAGTTCTCGGGTACTGCTGGAACCTAATCAGGAAAATGTCTCAATTTGTAACAGAGTTAACTGAGAAAGAAAAGGAGTCTTGGGGAGAGAGAAGTGTGCATTAGCAGGTGCTTCACTTTCTGAGGTTTGAGTTTGGAGACTGAAGTGAGTCTTGGTTTTCATGTAGATCCTCAATGCTTTCCGAGGACCTGATGGGACACCTGTGAAGGACTTGCGACTGAAAGATTACAGTTCAGGTGAGAATGCTTTTCTAGGCTTTTAACTTCAAGTTTGCAAAAGGCATTTTTGACACCGACACTCACTTAGGCAGTTTGATTAAGTCTTTGGTGCCCTAATTGTGGGCATTTTTGACTGCAAATGCTCACTGAGTTCTGTAGTTTGTCCTCTTTTCTTAAAAACTGATGGATATGCTCACTGCTACTTCAGAGATAAGGCATATGTCCTGGTGCCTCTAGAGAGATGTAAGAGTAGCAAGAAAACAGTAAGGCTGTTCTAATAGCCATCCAGAGTAAAGCCAATACTGACATATAACAGCAGACTAATTCCTCAATAGATTTAAAAGCAATTATTATTAAATCCTTTTGGATTGTTCTACACCTTGTTTCTGAGATGGTCTTACTGTGGAACATGTCCTGCCCAAGTAATGTCCTCAGGAAAACTGATACCTCCTAACATTTCTCCGTCAGTGACATGAACTGTTACCCTTCTTAGACATGAAGACAGGTTAAAAAAAGGAAAAAGTAAGTTTTATAAGCAAATATCCAAATACTGGGTCTGCGTGCTCTTCCTCATTCGAAGAATAAATTTTTGCTGTACTTCTGATCAGTATGTATAGGATTCTGAAGAAAGAAATGTTTTACAAGGCTGCTTTGTGAGAAAGTTGTACTGGAACAGAGATGTGCGATGGTAGGAAATGCAGGGTGAGTCCTGGGGATTGGTTTGGATAATACTGGTAGGAAATACCTGGTAAAAAGTACTTTTTATTTCTTAAACTTATAAAAGCAGAGGCTTCTACCTTCACCAGTGCATTATTACCAGCATGGGTTGCGCGTGAAACAGCTGGAAATCTTGATGTCAATACATTGTATGAAGGCTTCCTGTATGTTTAGTAGCTGAGGAGCCAAACTGGGCCAGCGGGTATTTCTCAAGTGTATTTTTGTTTCTGGAAGCTGTCAAAGGAGATTTCACAACCTTCTCATGAACCTTTGAACTAAAGAATACTACTGTGTCATGTAATCTGGTCTGGCCCAACAAGCAGGGCACACTCAGTCTTTCTTGCTTCCTTTCCCCTTTCCTAAGTATAATTGAGCATGGCTGTCGTCACTCACACAGCACTCGCTGCAACCCAATAATTGCAACATCCTTATTTTTTTTGCCTGTGCTGATGTTGTCTGTTTCTTTTCTGAAACTCGTCACTTTTCAGTAGTAAATCGACTTGAACTGGAAGTATCTTCGTAAGTCTCTTCTCATATATGTTATTAGGGCTTCTTGCCCTCATTAGAGAACTGTTGTCTCCTCCTCCTTCCCATTTCAAAGGATGAGACACAGTGTTTGAAGCTATGTGCAGAAGCCCTAGTATCTACTGGTGGTTGCTTGTAATATGAGGGTTGCAGTTTTTGCTCTCTCCCTAAAAGGTGCATTCACTTTAAGTCTGTCTCCTCAGGTGCAAAGCTGTTTCTTTTTTTCTTTTTCCCTGGCAATTGTGGGAAGGGAAAGAATGAAATTAAAATTAGCTCACATTTTGTGAGCTATTTCAAGCTGTTGTTTAACGTGGTCCTGTCAACATCAGAAATTCAAGCAGTGGAGCATTATTCTAGGTTACGTGGATGCTCCATAGACTTTGTTTTGCAATATGTTCTGAGGCTGCAAATGCAGCTGCTAATTTCAACAGCTTTCTGGTCGTTCTTACGCAAGATGGATGCGTCTAGGACAATAATAGCTTCCTGAGTTCTGAAAACTTCTTCTTGACATTAGGTTCACTAGAAGCTGTAGTAAATTTAATCCAGCTTTTCACATGAGGTCATCCTATAGAGAAGTATGTAAAACTGAAGTCATATTAACTTGTGAAAGGCCAAGCCTGTTTGAAACTAGGGGCCAGTCACGAGTGAAACAATGCTTTTAGGTGTGTATGTAAATATTCATAAGAATCAGAAGCAAATTTGCTGGCTTACTAATGTCTCCAGGATACACCTGGGCCCACTGGCTGTGTTGCTCTGTCGGCTCAATGGGATGGCGGCAGGCTGGCTCAGAGGAGCTCGTGCTGAGCCTGTCTGAGTGGGTTGTATAGTTTGGAGTGCTGTCCAGAAAGGTTAAAAATAACATCAATCATGAGTATGCATGTGGAGTGTGTTTGAGAGAAGAATGCCTGCAGCTGGTGAAGAACAATAACAGCCATAACAAACAACACGCAATTAACTCGGAATAAGTGAGGTTCGGATCAGCTTCACAAAAAGATAATGCTTATCATAAAGCTTATCTCAGCAGCTTCAGCATGATGATTCCATTGTATGATCTTCACGAGACTCTTTCTGTTTTGGGGGAAAATCTGTAGTTGATTTTTTTTCTTGGAAAACGCAGCTCAAGTTCTTTATAAAGCCCTTTCTTTTTATGTACTGTGTATGTGCTAAGGGAAGCATATTTTCACTAAAGATTGTGCTGAGCATGGAACACTGTTCTTAATATACCTGGTATGATTTGGTACACATTCAAGCTGTTTATTCTTTAGATTATTTAGGTGGCCTCTGAAGCCCACAGACTGAAATGGTGGTTAGATTTTAATCAAAGTAGTGAGAGACCCCAAGAAGGGGCATAATAATTCTGTTTACATCAAAAAGATATTTAGAGACAACGACAAAACCCAAGTTAGACTTTATAGTATTACCCTACACAGTGTTAACTTGTAATTTCAATCGGATAGATTTTTGAATTGGTGCCTATATGTTCAGACTGAAAGTATCAAATCCATTTGTGGGGGAAGAGGGGCTGTTTTCAGCGTAATGTGTAAGCCTTGGCAGGAATAACTGTATTAGATTGTTGGCTTATCTGTCAGCTTGCCTTTTCAAGTGTGTTTGGTCATGTCTGTTCAATTAATCATTACAAAGAATAAACCCTGAGGTGATAGTGAAGTCTTCTCAAAGACCATCAACTGTTTTAGTATGTGATACCTCCCGGTGCCTCTTGCTGCCTCATGCAGAGGCAGCACCAGGGATCTACTGCTGCTTCTGTAAATGCTGCAGCATCTGAGAGAGCAGCAGCTCTCTCAGAAGGGGTTGTCAGTAATGACTTGTGAGCTCCCCCTATCCCATCTGAAGGTACTTACCTCTGCTCACTGGTGTCAAGGCTTTCATGTGGGTTTACAGTGTGGGCCTCAATCCATGGAGCTGTTAGTGCAGTGTGTGACAGCACCAGGCTACTTGTGGCATGGTGTCTGTCATTCTTCTGTTGCTGCCTGTGTTGGTGCTGACTGTCTGGAACTTGAAACCTATACCTTTTGACCTTCGAGGAATCTTAACATGAACACGCCTTGTCCTGGGTTTGATTTTGATCGTATTTTAAACATATCTCCTGCCTGATTCTTATCAAGCTGTATTTCTGCTTTCCTGACTAGTGCCAAATATAAGCAAAGTCTGAGATATCATCTTGAGTATCTGATACGCACAGAACTCTTTGGCTGAACACACACGTATGCCCTGGAGAAGAGGTCACATGGAGCTATCTTTGTCTTAAAGGGCGCTTACAATGACTTGTTCCTCCTTAAAAGATGCTGCAATGGTGGCCAAGTAATAAGTGAAAACATAAAGCGTACTCTGAGTCTTCTGTTCAAGTGATTCTCCTGGATGTAGTCTGTAGTGGGACAAGCTTGGAATGTGTATTTTCCAGCCAGGGTTCATGTTAGGGTTGGTACCAACAGTTGGGAAAAGCTGTTCAGGGAAAATGAACCTGAGAAATTGCTGGCAGTCCATGAGGCTTTTCTAGCTTACTCTGCAACCCCATCTGGAGAGCTGAGAGATTTTGCTAAGCTGGGAGAGACTGGTGGAGAATGGACACACTGACAGAGATGGAGAGCAGCATGCGCAGAGGGGAGCTCTGTGAAGTGGACCTGAAGGGACCAGGTGAGCTGGACTGCATCAGAAGGAGCAGCGAGGAAACCCCAGCTCCTTTATGTACCCTCTAAAATAGTGCAGCACTTCAGAAATTGGTAGATTTGGGTTCATTAACCCTCTCTGACTCTTCTGAATACTCGCTTTTGAACCCTGGGTGGGGATACAGGAGCACAGTGCTGCACCCCTAAGGAGCAAAGCACCCATGGAAATGGGATGACAGGAGCAGGGAGCTCTGAACAGCAGAAATGCTTGGGGGCAGAGGGATGTACGCCTGGATACAGGTGGCTGATGCTGAAGGACAGGCATCCTCCTGTGGTGGAGGTACCTGCAGGAAAGTAGTGTAACCTGAAAATGGGACTAACCTAGCGGCTGTGTAATGGCAGCTGCCTGCTCTGTGTTGAAAAGCTTTTGTTTTAGGAAGTAGTATTGGTGCTAAATGTACTTTATTGCTTGCTTAAACACCTTCTGGCACCAGCATTTGTTTTTTGTTTCATTTCTCCAGACCTGGCCCTTATGTCATGCTTGGAACTGCCCCCCCCCCCCCCCCCCATCCATCTCTGTTAAACTTAAACTGCCTTGACTGAGTCCTAGAAGAAACTGGAGTATCTTGTTTGTTCTTGCTGAGCTCTGCCACATTGGTGCCCTGTTAAATATTAATAAGCCCCTTAGATAAACCTTTCAAAGGTGCTTTTCTTCTTTCAAGTGCAGTCTCTATCAGAACAGTGAGTTGCTGGTTTCAGAAATATTTCAGGAGCCCTCTGAAATTTACATTTCTATTCTTTAGTACTGCATTTTTCTAAAACTCATTAATCTAAAGTCTAGAACTTCATACTTCATGATGGAAAAATTGATATAGACTTTTGAGTGGTGCTCCTCTCTATACTCCATTTTCCATAGCTGGAGTGAGTCTCAAAGCAGTAAGGGCTCTCTCCCTTCAAGCAGAGCTGCTACTGTGGTAACAGGCATGGCTATGCATTTGCCTGGCCCAGGTGTAACTGAGTCTTGGCTCCCTCACTGTAGCTGTACATGCAGGTGGGGTTTGGGGTGGTAATGCCAAAGGGCTGGTGAAATATTGTGCTTGCTCACAGTTCCTGATGCCTCGGGTGCTGTCTTGCTGCAGCTTCCAGCCTTAGATGGGGCTGGAGAGCTGAGCTGCTGCCCTGCACAGGGAGAGGATGCTTCTGGAGGTGTGCAGCAGCACTGTGCTAAACTGTGACCTTTTGTTTCCTTTTAGGAATGATGCATTACCCTTGGGTAAACCCCTCTGGAGGGTGGATTTGTGGCCAGCTAGTGGCTTCCCCATGATGAGGGCTTGGCACCAACCTGATTGAGTTTGACTGGGAGTAGATCCCACAAGGACTTAGGTTCTTTAGGTTAGTACAAAGAACGTGCTGTGGGTTGATGTGAGATGTCTCAGATACATGCTGTGGCACAGAGGTGATCTTGGCTGTTGTGCTAATTATACAGAAGACAACTTGGCCCACCATCAAGGCTGGTGCTTATGCACCACAGGAAGAACAGTCAACTGTTGCTGTGTTTAGTGCTTTGCACAGTGAAGACTGTGGCCCACTCTACTGCGTCAGCCACGATTAAGGGCATGCAGATCTTGGGCACTTGCTGACAGCTGAAGTGATGATCCGTGAGCTCACAAGATGCTGTAGCGCACATGGAGTTTCCTCTTGAGGCATGACCAGATCATGTGCTCGTCAGCAGAGTTCTGCAGTTTGCAGGGGCTCACCTTTCAAAAGCTGAGGAAATAACTTAGCACTGATCTGCATGAAGCAGTTGATTCTTGTTTGTAGCCAGAATAGCCTGGTGAGGACTAAAAAAGCACTTAGTTGGAATTAGTCCATGGTCATCAATACCAGTCCTTGCCAGTTTTCCCAGCTGTGTGGGCAGTAGGCTTTTGGCTAGTCTTGCTTGATTTCAGGGCAGTATTGCATTGTCTCTTGGAAGCAAAAGGCATTATTGCCCATTTTTCCTCATTTGTGATGTGGTGGCTTTGAAAATTGGAAGTACAAATCTGTTTTAAATCAGTGTTTGAGATAGCGATCAGCTTTGATTCAGGGTTATAAGGCTTGTTCTACAGAAAAGGCAACAAACGTTCATAAAACATGCTCACAGTCTTTTTGACATGCAGAATCCTTCCCTCTGTTGCCACTTTTACAAACACAATCACCCTTTCTGCATCTCCAGCACAGAACTTAAAGGCTTTTCATAGTGTGCTGACTTTATTGCATTGATTGCTTTCTCAGTCCTGTGTGATAAGTGACAGATCCTATATCCTGGAGACCAGGTTTACATTAGGAACACTTTAAAACTAAGTTCCTGTCTGCAACACCTTCTGAGGTATGTAGCTTCCAGCCCTCTCATGGAGTTTTGTGATGGCCCCTTGGATTCCAGGTTTCCGTACAAATCTAATGTAATACTTTGTCTTTAATAAAGCTACAGTGTGTATGATCTTAGTGTTGTGGGTTTTTCCCTACTCTTCTCTGTGCTGATGTACAAACTACCCTCCTTCTGGACCAAGAATGGTTGACAGCCATTTGGGACTCAGACTGTTGTAGTTTATAAGGCTGCCTGTGCCTGCTTTTGAGGACATCTCAGGCAGGTCCTTTCTGTGTCTTGTCCTCCTGGATGGACGGAAGAGGATGGACTGTAGTGCTCTGCCTTTCAGAATATAGCTGTTTCATATCCTGTTCTCTTATGCAGCACTGTCATGAATGAGTGTGTAAGTAGTTTTTTATTCAGAGGGGACAGTATGAAATGACAGACCTTTTCCCAGCAGCCAGGTGTGGTTTGTAAATGCTCAGCCTTTGAAAGGAATTGAGGATATGGCTTGTCACAGATCATCCTGTTTATTCTGGTACAGCTCTTCAGCTTTAGTAGTTCTGAAGACGAATTTATCTGTGCAGTGAAGAGATCTGACAAATTTATGGATGCTCAGAACCCACCAGCTGGTATTGAGAGCGCTCTTGGTTTTGGCTTCTGGGCTTGTGTTAGCACAGATAGCTCGTCGTGCTGCGTCCCTCCAAGTTTTCAGACTGTGGGCGCAGTTTTTTTTTCTCTGCTCGCCACAGAAGGCGCTATGCTGTTGCCCATCCTTGCTGCAATAACAAGACTCGCTGCATAAGCGCAAGTAAAGGCAGTACAGTACATGTCTAGGAGCTCCTGACTTCTTGGAAGCATCAAGTGTATTATACCTGTTAACAGTACACTGTAATAGTGTAGAGATACAGAGAAACCCTTGTGTTTTCCAGTGTTTTCTTGTGATGGGGTATTTGCTCCTTAGTAGGCATGACCTACATCTGCATCTTTCCATGGAGAAAACAGGCAGATTTGTGGATGGGGTCATGGACGTGTTGCCAGAATCTTCCCCAGATGAGGTAGGTCTTCCTATCAAACAAGGAGCAGCAAATTCTCTGAGAACAGTGTGCTAAATCCTGTCTTCACTATGCAAGCTGTGCAAAGGACAGTGTTTGAGACTGCAGATTCCTGCAAGGCATGTGGAAGTCCTTCATATCCACTCCATAATTCATGTCATAGTTGCCTTTCAAGCAATAGAACTTTCTTCCCCAACATATATGAACATCTGCAAGAACATTTCCTCAGCTGCACTTGGCTTTGCCATGCTGTCTCTGAAGAGAGCAAGCAGCAAGAATAAAATTGTTCAGCAGGTTGGCCATGGCTCTGCTTTAATGTGCTATCTCTCTGAGTCCAAGAAGTGCCCAAAGCTGCAAGTGCTCTTCCTCTGTGGTAGTTCTGCCTCATCCTACAGAAAAAAACACAAGTGAATGTTGTTGAGATGGTTGAGAAGCTCTCTGCTTACGGAGACTCCATCATTATCATCTTCTGCTCTCCTGGCAGATGCAGGGACCTCCACCATGTTCTCAGCTGGCCCAGTAATCCAGTTTAGCATAGTTGTCTTTTGGCAAGCTGTTATATGGAGTTACATTAACAGGAGGCCATCTTCTTACTTTCCGGGCCAGAGGACAGAGAATATCTTCGTATTGCACCACAGCAGATGGGGGTCGTAGCAGATGGTTTCGAGAAGGCAGGTGGTGGTTCACCATGGACTTATGGTTACCTAATGCCTTAAGCTTGTAGGGGTGGGTGGTAACGTGACTTGCTGCGTGCTCATTCCTAGAATCAAGAAGATGGATCACCTCTCAGACTGGATGCCTTTGTCATGTTGCCACCATGCCTTCTTTGAAAAGTATCTTTGCTTTGGCATAGGCAGGGCTGCTGTCATTACATGATCTTTTCACTTGGCCTCCTAAAACTCCAGAGATTTTTTTTTGATGTCTTCACACTGCTTATAGCCCCAATCAGAGCAACATTATGGTTTTCCTTTATTTAGATCTTTGATATATCAAACTATCATGAAGTAACACGTTACTGTGTGTCAGTTGTTCAGTAGAAACTGTGTATAGAAGCAAGTCTTATTTTAAATCCCAAATCTTTGATATTTTTATCTGAAGCAAAAGAACAGTAATTCTAAGTCAGGCTTTCAGGATTTTTAGCCAAACTATGGCATGCTAACAGGGACCTGCTATTTGTTGTCAAAATTCACTTCACTAAAGCACATCCGTATCAGAGGCAAAGTATTCCCTATTCAAATGTTTGCAGACCAGCTTCCTGGAGCTCAAAATGTGTCCTTATTCCTAAGTATTAAGCAGTCGTGCCTGTTTCCAATGCAGAAAACAACTGAGCATGATTTGGGAACATCTGTAAAGGAATGTGTATACATAGAAGCGCTTAAAACAGAAGCCTTCTGGTTTTTATGTGCTCTTTCTGTGTTCCTCTTTCACCGGTTGTATACAGCCTGTGGTACTTGTGCGGACGAGAGGAAATAGTTAAATAAGGTACAAAAGTTCTTTTTCACAGCTGACCTGAAAGATGGGGGGATAAGGACATGCATGTTTTATGGCTATGCTAAGGCCAAAATCTGGATGAGTTCAAGTTTTGGAGGACTGTTCCTGTAGGAAAGTTCCTGGGGACAGTGTAACTGTGCTGCAGCATGCTCAGAGCTTGCGTGGGGGGAAATACTGATTTCTTTCCTTTTTGACAGTCTGTGTGGATCACATACATGTCTGCCAAAACGTAAGGCACTTCTTACTCCACTCCACTTTTTTGTGTATCCTGAAACTATTATTGTACCGATCAGTAAGTGAAGGATCAAATTAAGAACATACCTGGATTTATATCTTCATGTGAAACCTTGCATATGAATTTAGGCCACATTGAGTCAAAAAACCCATGGTGTAGTCTTCAGCAGTGATTTTGCTTTGCTGGTTTGATTGCTTTGGTTTTACTCTAGTGTCCTGAGGAATACTGGTGGGTGTCTGAGCGCTCCCAATCACCTTGAGAAGCCTGTTAAACCAATTCCTGCCATTAGGTGCCTGGTCCTGTGCCTCTGTCAAACTCCCCTGCCCTGTTCTGGTGACAGCAGCTGAATTGCTGCATTCTGACAGGCAAAGTGTATGAAGGCTTTAGAAATAAAACTATACAAGGTCAGCAGCTGCTACACAAAGAGCTGAAATATCCCTACAGAGGAGGCAGGGAAAAGGTACAGCAGTTGGTGGCAGGAACCTCTATAGCTGCTCTCCCTTAAGAATCAGCCTCAGGTCACTTAGTTTTGTTTCAAATGGTGTGCTCTGGGTAATGTGAATATTGCAGATTGTGGAAAAGTCAACAAGCATTGTGTTTTGAAGGCACTCTGTCGCTGTGCTGCTGTTCCACATGCTTCCATTTCAGTGGCCTCTCCATCGTGGTCTAAAATGTAAGGATCTCTTGTGGAGCTGGGGGCAGGGGAACAGAGCAGAGGTGCTGTACCATCCAAGACTGATGTTACTCTGTAGTTCTCATGTGCTGAGTCGCCTGTCCGACCTGTGCAAAGGGCTGGATCTGGGGGACAGGGGAAGGTGTGAAGTGACTCCATATCTTCCCCAGGGGTTTGGAGTGGAGCAGTGGCTTCAGGCTGCTCTCTTCTTGCGTCACTGCTTCAGTGCTGCCTGTGCAAGGCCAGCCCATAGTGGATTGCAGAACGCTGTGTCCCTCTGCAACCTGACCACAAGAGCTGAACATCTGGCCACAAGCTGCTTTTTGGCAGGATATGGGGCCACAGTTTCTGGGTTTGTTTTCATTGTACATGTTACTGCAGCTATGCTTATGGGCAGGGGGAGGTGAGTTTAGGGGGGAGGGCAGAGGCAGGAAAGTATTGAAGGAGAAATGTGCTCATCTGCCCCTTAACTGTCTAAACTGTAATGTTTGGAAGGATCCTCTAGTGTACATTCCTGCAAGCATCACAGCTTTTTTAATCTATGTATAATATTCAGCATTGAACTCTCAGTTGTGTCATGCTGGATTAAATCCATGTCTGAACCACTCATTCACTTTATGGGGACTGGGATGTAAACTGCCTCTCATTGCAGAGCAAACAGAGTGAAAACTTCTGCAATCTTGCTTTCTGCCTGTCAGGAGCCCCCCTGCTTCGTATGCACCTGGAAGTAAGATAACACCGATCCTGGCTTGCTGATTGCAGCAGCTTCCTGTGAAGGGGAATCAGGCTGAAAAATATCATTCATGCAGCACTTTTCTAAACAGGAGGGAAAGAAGAGTTCAAATGCAGAGTTCTGGATTTGAATAAGACTTTAAAACGTGCCATGTGAGCCTGCATGCTGTGCGGTGAAGTAGTCGAGGTGTCTGCCCAGAATGCAAAGCAGTCTCCCAGCAAGGGGCAGCACTGCTCCTGGAGAGCAGTTCTGTCTGCAGCCAGGAGACCTGCTTCATTTCCAGAATGGGATTTAGTCTGTGGCTGGAACTGCAGAGCAGAATGGATGTGCTGGGAACAGCTGGGTGAATTTGGGTTTGTCGATCTTGCCAGGTGAAACTGTACCTCTAGGTCCAGGTGCCCACTTCATGTCAGAATATTGAGTTGCTTTAGCTGCATCTCACTACAGATGGTGTGCTGCTGGGCTGCATCTTTCACTGAGCTGAAGAGCACCCAGATGATAAATTTCCTTTTAGTATAATAATATTGGCTAAAATAATGTGGGGAAGGGGAATAAATTCCTCTGTGGGGTAGAGGAGGAGCTAGATTCAAATTGGAGTCTTGTTGTTGAAGGCTAACGTGCACAGTCAGGATTGGGTTGTTACAAGTGTGTGCAGAGAGCTCTCATAATAATAATAATAGCAAAAGAAATGTCAGTAAGGTTTGATGATGAAACAGTTTTGTGTGTCCTTGTCTCTGATGCGGTTAAGTACAAAGATGGTAAAGAAACAGAGAAGGAAAAATTGCGGAGTGCAGCAAATATTCTTTGGCGTAGGCCTGGGGGAGATGTGGGCTGTTTTCCAGGAAACTGGAATGCCTTGCCTGCAAGAAGTGTGTGTGGAGTTACCTTCCTATGGAAGGTGAGGGGCTGAAGCAGTAGGAACCAGATATGTACCTGGTTTGAAGATACTTGTATTAAGATGTGCATCTTCAGGAGAGGAGACAAGCTCTTCACAAGGGCAGCTAGGTGCCTAAAATGATACAAGCCACACACAGACTGCCTTTCTTCTCATTCCTAACCAGCCAAAAGAGCAGCAGGAGGGAATCAAGCCTTTCCTCTCACTATTTGTTCATGTAGGAGCATCTCAGCCCACGATCATCTGGAAAGCACTGTTTTGGAGGTGGCCTTGGCATGTGGAGGGTGAGGTTGTGACTTCTGGTTGTTCCTTAGCGCTTCAGTTCTTGGAGATAGTTTGAACATCAAGGATGGCTCTTAGGATGGTCTTAGCTTCTGTGGTGTTCACCCTGCGCTTTTCTGTGGGACATAACATTTCAGTGTAGGTGACTGGAGTACATGGTTGCATCAGTGAGTCCCTTCTGCCACTGACTGAGATGACAGCTTTCCAAGGAGTGAGAAGATTAAAGGCTCTCTAGTTTCTTGCATCTAAACTTAAGCGCCCACACCCTCTTGTTATATGTGCAATCGCATCTATAGCAGAATGAGAAAGTTGAAGTTCTCATTCCTGCTCCGCTGTACTTTTTCATAATACAAAGGATTGGACTTCAAAAGTAAGCAGGTGTTGAAGGAAAAACAGTGCAGGCAAAGGAATCATGTCAGTTCTGTCTGAAATATTGCCCAATTAAAACGCTGGCTATTCATGTAAAATACATTTGCAGCAAGGTACTTCAAAATGACTTATCGACACTTGCTTTGGGGAGCACTGCCTCCAAGGTAGCGCAAAATGTGAAACTAGCAATGGAAAATCACCATGCCTTTAAAAAAACAACAAAGCAATTCTTTCTTGCCCTGAGGAAGGGTGTGCCTGTCACTGGGTTGTGTAAGGGGAAGTGGGAACACTGTACTATTAACATTCATGATAAACTGCACAGTTAATCATCATCCGGCTAGTCCCTGATTTCTCTCCTTTTCGTTCTGGAGTAGAGGGGTGGTGGTTAAAGGGTTTGTCATTGGAGGGAAAGTGAATATTTGATGTGGCTTTCTTTATGACAAGGCACTAACATGACTCCCGTCTGTATTTAAATGCTGTCCCCAGGTTACGACTATGGCTATGTCTGCGTGGAGTTTTCACTCTTGGAAGAGGCCATCGGATGCATGGAAGCCAACCAGGTTGCTTTACACTTCGGTCAATGCTGCTAGAAGATTTTAAATTTTATTTTTTGGTGGGGTGGTGGAAAGGCAATGAGGTTTATTTTTGAACCATTCAAAGGAAGATCTGTTCTTGTATAATACACAACGCAGCAGGTTTAAATGTTGTTTCCAGAAACTTGTAAAAGGCTTAGAAATGCCAGTGTGAAAGAGCTGCTGGACACCAAATGGTTTGCCCTCCTCCCTGATGTATGTGGGCACACTGGGGTAGAGTCGGAGGCTGGGGGCGGACAGACTCCTAATGCAGGTTTTGGCCTGATGCTTTTGCAGTCCCTGAAATCCAGTCGGAAAGAGCTCTGTGAGCATCAAATGCTTCCCCCGACTGTGCGTGCACGCACACATACACATGTGACTGTAGGTGAGGCTTCGGGTGTGCAGCTCTGAGTCAGCTGTGACTTGCACGCTCCACTTTTCCATATGCCTCGTCTGTGGGAGAGATTCTTAATTGTGTCTCCCCCACATGTATCCTGCCCTTTGCAAGCAAGAGCTGCAAACACGAAGACTACCCTACATGCAGTTGCACCTGGTAAATCTGAACATACCCAGCCCTTAAAAGTGCAAAATGGCTTAAATCCTCAGTGAGTAAGTGCCCAAGGGGAGCTTTTACTCTGAGCTGATGTTTGATGCTAGTTGTCCACTATGCAAGATGCATAAATATGTTAGATAAAGCATAGATTCCCATCTCACGCCACCCTCCTGTGAGTTGGAACTGCAGATGATGGATCACTCAAGGAAAAAGCACTAAATAGTTGATCCCCCTTCCTCGCTACATTGCTTAAGCCTCCTCTCTCCTTATTTCTTCATCCTAATTTGCCTGAGTAAGAATCCACGTCAATTATCTAAAGCCTTTTTACCTGAATCCCAAGCCTTGCTGTCAGGGGAAGAGAGTCATGAGTCAGATTCAGAGTTGTGCATCTGCAAAAATGTACTTACAGTTAATGAGTCTTCACAGCTGGGGTTTCAAAGGTCCCACTAAGCACTTGTATTTGCCTTTATTTTCAGTTACAGAGGTATAACAACTTAAAAAAATATTTTAGAGAAATAATTCTGTTGCTGGGAAAGAGCCTGGTGCATTCCCACTGGGGTGGTGGTGACGAGCACAGAGAGATAAGGCTCCAGAATTACTACTTTTACCGCAGTGACAACTTCTATTTCCTTTTCTGTGTTGCTACAATTCCCAATTTTTTTTGTTGTCACTGAGGAACCTAATTCTGTATGACATTCTTTTAAACCAAATGCCGCTCCATATTCTCTCCACAATTCTGCTCACAGGAAAAAATGTCTCCCTACATGAGAGCAATTCCCAGGTTCCTGGGAATTTGAGAATTCCTCTTTTCTTTGTTGTTGGTGTCTGCTCTTCCTCTTCTCCCATTTGGAGCATCCCTGTGTATTTGGAGGGGTGTTTGACTTGATCAGATTTGCTCTATTGCTACAGCAAAGAGCTGTAAGTGGCAGTCCTTGAACTGAGCTAAGTGCCAAGAGATGCTCACTAAATCACTGTACGCACATGAAGAAGTTCTGGCTTGCCTTCAAGTGCTGCTTACGTTGACTCTCCCCAGCAACAGTTATAGCAGGCCTTCAGAATGAGTAGTTTTTTACCGTGTTTCCCTTCCAACATTCATGCATGGTGCTGCCAGAATCCTGCCAGAGGTGGAGGCAGTGGTCCCAGCCATGTGCTCTATCTAGGACATGTTAAAACTGATAGGGTGGGAAGTCTTCCGGTTTTCCTTACTGCTGTACGTGTGAGTGTGTGCAGAGGAAACCTGGAAGATAGAGTGGTTGGATGGGATCATCTCCAAAGCCCTGCATGTGCCAATTTCACTATGTTTTAGTAGAGCTACTGTAGTTTATACTTAGTGAAGCAAGAAATATGCTTTTTGAGGTGAATTTGGTCATGAGAGTTGTAACCTCTGGATTGCCCCACATAGGATAGCTTCTCTAATTTGCTTGTGTTTGAACTTGAAAGAAAAAAGGCCTTCTACTTATTTAAATTAAAAATAAAGTAGTAAGATTTGTATGTGACCTGCTGCAAGGAAGGGAGCTGACTTTTTAAGTTCTCAGTAAAAGCCAAATAGATATACTCAGAAAGGGATTTTTGCAATTCAGTTGTCCTCAGGCAATAGATATCCAATTTTAATATCTTCCAGGGTGGAGTTGTAAGATCATCTCCTTAAATTGAGAATTAATCTGCATTTTTACAGGCTGCAAAAAACAAAACCTGTGTTAGCTAAGATGTAGATTCTTTGATAGTTCAGTTATTTTCAGAAGGTTATCAGCTATCGCTGTCAAATTCAGTCGCTTGTGAGAGCATAAATAGCAAGCCAGTGTCAGCTCACAGTGACATCCTAGTCCCTCACTAGTCAACCTGCCTCTCTTTCAGTCATCTGTTGGCTGGGAATAAATAGCTTTTGCAGAGATGGTATTTTTTGTTGCCATTTAATGCCTCTTCAACTGCCCCTGCCCGAAAAACAGTTTGTTACATCCCTGTATTTTATAATTCCTGCATTGTGATATTGTTTTGTTTTACACAACACAGACCAGCACCCACTTTAAAATCATTTCCAAATTCACTAGCTACAGATTTACCAGGTCCAACTCCTTCTATTCAGTAAGGCTCACACATGTATGTGACCGCTGTGATTTGAGGGGGCTTCCCATTCAGTACATCATGATAAGGAAACATCCATTCTCTGTGTTGCCCTAATTTTGTAGGAGAGTTTTATTCCACTTGTGTTAACTGCTGCAGCTAAAGTAATGAAAATCTGCCCTTATTAATTGCTTTGCCTTGTTGATTGTTGCGTTGGCAATTTATTGCAGCTCAAGGGTTCCATGTGATATGTGTGGAACTGATAGATTGCTGTTAGTGCTCGTGCAGAGGTGCTGGGCAGCAGGTTTGGCTGAGCTGAGTGCTGGCTGCCCACTCTCCTGCTGGCTCTGGGGGGCTATTTGCCCTGGTAGGGGAGGTGGGCTCTTGAGTTGCTTTACAGAACCCCGGTGCAGCCCTTGTTGCAACCCTATTGCAGGTGATGCTCCTGTTGGTCTTTTGTTACAAGTTGGCTGTCATTTGATGGGGAGACGTTTTTTCTGTCTGTGATGAGCTGGTTTTCCATGGGGGAAAGGCAGGTATTTTGAATGGAAAATGGGATTTCTGTCTGCTAAGTCACATGGTTTCCCCTACATAATCTTTCCCCCTTTAGTCTCATTTTTGGAAGGTTGCAGTGTGGTGTGGCATTTGTCTTACTGCGTTTTCTTTGCATTCAGGCTTGGTGTAGCCCCCAGATGTCTTCTTGGAAGCAACTTGGGGGATACATCCCATGGCTCTTGTTCTCCATAAGCACTGGGATCTCTCTGCGCTCCTCCTTCAGCTGTAGGAGAAACACATGTATTAAGCTGGTTACTGGGTGCAAGAAAATCATGCGGGAAATGAAGTACCCTTCATGTACTGTCACATGTCGTTAAGGCAGGTGAAGGAGCAGAAATGGAGAGAGCCTGTCCCTGCTGCCTGGATGTTTTACTTTTTTCACTGAGGTGGAGCTGATTGTTATACATATGGAAGCAGAAGGATTTTTTTAAGATGAGGAGCAAATGATTAGTCTTGACTGACTAGATAGTATTGTCTCCAAATCCTCTCAGGCCTCAAACTTAGCAACACTGGCAGTGTGAGTATTTCCTAGCTTTTGTTGCTAGTAACTAACATCTTTGTAATCCTTTCCTCCTGTTTCTTAAGTAAGAGGGCAAAAAATGGGAGTGCTGTAGCATGAACTTTTAAAAATACATGCTTTGTAAGTCACTGTGGTGGTTTCCAGGCATGTGCTGGAGTGGTCATTCCAGGACTTGTGCTCTTGTGCCTTCCTGCACTGAGGCTGGCACGTGTCAGACCAGTTTCCCTGGTTCAGCTTGCTGAGCGCAGTGACACCTCCATTCCCTGCCTGTTTCTTACTTGGGGAGGCTAAGAGGGTTTCTTACCGGATTGTGTGGGAGCTCACTTTACTTGAGCACATCGCACCACCATGCAACTGGAAGCATCAGCTGTGTGTTGCTCCTGCTCTGAGCCAATCCCATTTTCTCCATTCACTGCAGCGCTTTTCTGCATTTAGTGTGAACATAGATAGCTTCTGGTACAGATTAGGCTTCACAGGCTTTTCACTGTAGCTGTTGGTGTTAAAATCCACAAGATGCTGTGACAAGCAGGCAAAGCTTAGGACTTTCTGTCCTGAAAATATTTTGAGTAACCAGTCACAACTCTGTAGCTTCTGAATTAAATACTGAAGGAGTTTGTGGTTATCCTAAGAATATATCTGCTCTGGTGACCTGTAGCCTCGGAGTATTTCTTGAAGCCTGTGGTGGAAGGAGTGTGGTGCAATTTGTAAAAGAAAGTGTGTATCCAAACATCAAAATCCTTGTTTTCCTGTTGGTAGGATATGCAGAGTTGTGGAATTTGGCATTTTTTCCTAGAATCTGCAAAATGCCCTCTGCAATGGAAGGTGACACCCACTTTAAGTGTATTTTGTGGCCTTTCTGATATCTATTATTTACTTGCTTGACAATGTCACTCCATCTCTTCAGCTTTAACCTGCAGTTGAGGGTGATGGTGACAACTGAGTGTGTCTGCAAATACATTGAAATCCACTTGCATGTTAGGCTGAGTGCTGGAGATGGCCTTGCTTCTGATATGTCTTCCTTGGATTATCACTACACTGTCTTCTGCTTTTCTTGTGTAGTAGGTGTGTGGATTCTGTTCAGGTTGTATTATTAGAACACATCTTTTCTCATATTAAACCTCTCCTGCTTTTTGGAAGTGTGGATTTCTAGAGTTGCCTTGTGGAGTTTTCCACTTTGAGCATGTGTTTAGAGAGGGGAAGGGCTTGTATACCTAGGCAGTGTTTCTTTTATAAACATCCTAATGCTTTGGGAAACATGCACATTATGGAGTAATTTTTATGATCCCAGTGACCTATAGGAAGTTCCCTCCGTAGTCTACCTTGTAATCCGATGAGTTGGATTTCCAGACAGCAGAGCTGATCTGTTTTTTCTTTTTGTGTCTGATTCAGCGTGTGACCGTGTCACGAGCTCACCCTGGTCTCACATCACTGAGGCTCAACATGTTAAGTCAATCCCGCTTGTATCTCGCTGATCACTGCCTCACACCGTTGTTGACTGGAGCTGTGAGCCTCTGAGATCAGTACGGAAGTCGCAGGGGGAGGCTCCTCATGCTGGGCAGACACTTGCCTGTGAATAAGCAGCTGGATCTGACCTGTGACAGGGCTGGGAGCGTGGGTGTACATGTGTATCCTGCAGAGATGTTGTGATAAATGCATTGTCTGCTTTGCTGTTTGGAAGGACTGACTTAATCTCTGCATGCTACAGGGACCTTCCCTGGGCAGAGGAGGGTGTCTTTTGTTGTAAATGTAACTGCCAAAAAATTCTGGTACTAAAAATACTTCTCTGGACCACCTTCTCTTCTGGCATCTTAACATCTGTCATCTCAACTGTTCAAGCTGTGTGAATCCTCTTAGTCTCTTCCATTGGCACAGGAGGTCATAAGACATCTTCTGCCAAAGACTTCACACACTCCTCCTTCAACCTTACAGCTGCTTTCTTGGATCTCTGTCCTGCCTTGCGTTGGGAAGCAAACCATGCTAACCAGTGTATTTTAAAAGAAGTGCACTTTGAACTAGAAGAGTTGTAAAGCTGCATCTTCTTGCTCTACTTGTGTGATTCCAGCTTGTCATGTCCCTCTACCTCCCTGCTCTTACTCCAAAATCCTGTCCTCCTCTTTTCCTTCCTCATTTTTTCCTTCAGCCTTACCCATATGATGAGGATTGTATGCATTTGCTGCTGCTAAACTGCTGCTGTGTAGTGGGGTTGTCCCAGAGGACAGCTTCTGGGTGAGCTGCTCGAAGCGTGTAGCAGATGCTTAAGAAGACTTCCTTAGAATCTCTGGTTGCTGCTGAGGACATAGGTATGGCCCAGCAGGGTTATCTCAGGAATCAAATATTGATGTTTATTGCAGACTCATCTCTTCCGTGTGCTGAAGTTCACTTTGGCTGCTATATAAATAGGTTGTTCCACAAAAAGAAGGGTAGGGAGGGATGCTTTAAGATGAAACTGCCGTCCCTATGGCCCCTGGACATTTATGTTGTGCTGTGGGTTTGTTGGGCTTTTTTGCCCATTGACATTAACAGATCTGTGTGATGATGTATCTCTGAAATACCTGTTCTTTCCCTGTAGATATCAAATGCTTTGTCAATCAAGTTTTACTCTGTTGGGATAGATGTTCTATTTGCAGTGCAGAAGCTTGAGCTGGCGAACATTAAGGAATAGTTGTGATTTCCTGAAATTTGTTTAAATAACTTGATCCATGAGTGATTGCTAAGATAAGTGTCCATCCCTCTGGCTGGCTGATTGTATGATCATCCAGTGCATCACTTACTCCTGTTGGATACCACATGCTGCTGTGCAGCATCCAAAGGTGCATGGGGGTTCATGTACACTGGTGGCTGAAAGTGAGGAGCCACTGTTGGGCAGCTGGACCTTTGGACATGTCCAGCATAGCCGTTGTGAAAATGGGGTACTTGAAAGCTTTTGCTTGTGAACATGAAGTGCAACATGTACCACAGGTAAGTGTGTTCTCTGCCCCTTCCATAGAGCTAAACTTGTAATGTAGAGCAGTTGTTTTCAGAGAAACACCTAAGAAATAGCTTTGTTTCAGTCGTTGTCAATCTGCAAAGCTTTGTCCTGAGTGACATGGCATCTGGCACACTTATCCTTTGAATTTGTTTGTAGGTGAGATTTTTGCCTTGAGCCAGAAGGATTTTGAAGTATTCCTTGGATGCATATGCAGGATACAGATGATAGTTTGTCTGTGTAGCTGTCAGGCCCTCTCCTCCTAAGGTGATAATGGAACAGTTGGATGTGACAGTGAGGAAATCTTAGTCACAGATGCTATGAATAGGTGCAGTTTCAGCTTAAAATGAAGAGCAGTGTTTTATTGCTGGCTGCTCTTTCAAATTGTATGTTCCTAATTGAGTTGATTTTCTGCGAAGATCTGTAGAAACTATTAGATATATTGCTGTCTAACCATTTGGAAGATGTTTATCATTGTAGTGTCAAAGCGCTTCAAAGGAGTATGGTAAATCAGCCGTAGGACAGATAGTGTGTTGCCACAATTGATAGATTGTGTACATGGTCAGCTGGTGATTTTGGATTAGGATATAAAATCCCTTGATCAGGCTCCTATGTGAAAGTTAGTAGGACTCATGCCACTAATTTGCTTTGATACTTTTGAAGTCATCCTTTAAGTAAGCTGGTGACTAACAGAACTGCAGATGCACTCTCAGAAATTCCCTCTGTACTCTTGGAAGTGGATGATGCTGATGATATGATTGAAGTTACTTAAAGGAGACAAAGAGGCAGTGAGAGGGAAATATATGTGTGGGCTCAGTGTATATGACTAGAGGCATTTTGGTGAGCACACCTTAACTTTCCTTTCCAGAACAAGACCACTTTCTATTGTGATTTTGCCACAGTGGTTTGCACAGGAGCTGTCTTGGTGAACAAGACAGCAGTCTCTCAGCCCAATCCCAGCAGCATCAAAGGGAACACCAAGCCTACAAGCCAGATTACAGCACTAAGACTCCATCTGGGCTGTTTTGATAAGTGGGAGCACACCAAAGTGGTGTTGCAGTTTTCACTTGATGAGTCGTCTTTGTTAGCCTCAGATGTTCATTCATGCTTTTATGCTATCTCAGCGGCGGTTGCTCTTCCGTTCCTTGGTGCACTGTTGATGTTGGATTGCTGGAACAGGAAGGTAAAAAGTTGAGTGTAGAGGTTGAAAATAAGTCAAACTGCACTCTCCCTGGGGTTAAGGAAGGCAGAAGCACTGTTTCTTCTCTGCGAACACCCATTCTCTGACTGCTTTTCTGAAGATACCATGTATTTTTTTGCATAACTATGCTTATGATAGTGAAAGAGAGCTGGAGTTCCCTTAAGAGATGTGGATGTTAGTCTGTTTTCTTCCCATTGGAGTTTGTTTTGGGCCTTTTCAAGGTAAGTCGTGGAAGTTTGGCTACCTTAAATTGGGATACTTTCAAAAAGAGTACCTTGAATTTTGCCATTTTCTGCTCAGGTAAAAGATAAAATACAGATGTTTGAATTTGAAAGTGCAAGAGCAAAGCTATGGCAGTCAGCAGCTTTTCTTCGTGAATTTCTGTTTCCATTTGACTGCAACAGGGCTGTTGATGTTTGTGACTAGAAATGAAACATGATTACAGTGGAAAATGGGGGCTGGTATGCCCAGGTGGACTATTGCATCATTAGCCATAAGTCACAGTCAACAAGGAAACAGGTATTTAACACAGAAGGACACACAGTGACTATCCGCCCCATTCCTCTGCCAACCACAGGGCACTTCCAAGACTCTTATTAAAGCTTTAATACCTGCAGAGATCACAAGAAGCACTGTATGCTGCAGGATCAGAGATCAGGAATGTTGCTGTCATTCTACATCTGTGTGGGACAAGAAAACACGTTAGGTGGAAGGGCACCAAGGCTGCTAGTGGACAGCAGCCCCCTGTACTTCTGAGAAGAGCACAAACTGCCCTTGATCCTCTCT
The DNA here is from genome assembly GCA_028858755.1 of Ara ararauna. Lineage (NCBI taxonomy): Eukaryota > Metazoa > Chordata > Aves > Psittaciformes > Psittacidae > Ara > Ara ararauna. The sequence continues at coordinate 19,473,909 of CM054385.1, read as the reverse complement.
CATTTCAGCTGGAGGAAATTTCTTCTTCCATCATATCTGGCAACCTGTTTAACCCAACCTGTGTGAATGGGGCAGCAACTGAGAGGTCCTCAGTACCACAGTGTGACCAGCTTGCTGAATCTTTGGCTGTGATTGCTCCCAGAAGAGGGCAATGGGGGAAAATCCTGAAGCCATTTTGTACAAAGAGATGCAGGAGGGAGGTGGAAAGTTCTTCTTGGCTTCTGCAGTGACAGCAGCTGTACAATGCGTGGTCGACTTGTTGCAGTGAAGTGTCTGATGTAAAGTAGCATTCTGCCTTAAGGTTTGGTTTGCTGTCCTATTGCACTGTGTGTATGCGTTGACAGCTACCAGATGTTGCTTCCAAGTGTCCTCTTGCATCTGCGTCACTTCAGGTTACTTACAAATTTGGTTAGAGATGTCTTCCGCAGGGTGAACGAAAGCTTCCAGAAGGAGATTCCCCAAAGGACAGGGGTCTACATCAAGTGTGTCGTGAAATGAATTACATTTTTTTATGAGGGTCAAAGCTATGAAGCTGTAAACAGGAGATTAAAGTATGGAAATTTCTGAAACTGTCTTCTTTAGAGCAAGAGGATGAAAGTAATTCTCTCCTGTTTTCATAGACGGCAGGGGAGATATCTTAGTTCTTGTGATGTACAGTCCATGTCTTGGCAGGAAATTAGCAATATTCAGATGGGCTTCATGTACCAGATTTGAGCCAGGATGGCAGTAAAAGCCCAAGAAAACATTTGATGTACTTTTCCGTCAAGGATCTCAAGAGCAGACTTAACAGAGAAAGTAATTTTAAGTCCCCAGAATCCCAGGATGCATTTTCTTATCTGTAAAACCAGGTTGAGAAGTCTCACTAAGAAGGTGTCTCACGATGCAAAGCTGTGCATTAATGATATAATGACTAAAGTATTTTACTGTTTATAGTCCTAAGTTTTGAAAGCCTGATTGATTCTTCCGAACTTGTGGTATCACTGGAGAAGAGAGCTGAGGTGGTTTGGTTTTCTCTCCGTGGCAAGGTGTTCTGTGTGTCTGGTCCATGTGAGATCAGTGTTTGTCTTCTACCACTACCTGCTTCTCTGCCCATTGCACTAACTTAGCTTGTCTGTTTTTCCTTTTTTGGGTGTAGACTGGACCCATCATTAAATGTAAGAAATGAATTCCAGAACGCTTAATACACACCTCTTAGTGAGAGGTAATCCACCCAATTCCAAGAGGAGCAGCTGAAAGCTACATGTCTCTGGTGCTCCAGTGCTTGTTATGAGCAGCTGCACACCAGGAGCTGCAGGCAGCACCTCTGTGTCTGTCTGTACTGAGCCATGTGTTGCTGTCTGGCTTGATGCATCCCTGGGTATTAGAGTCCCAAAAGAGGTTCAAGTGGCAATAGCTGAGCCACCCGCTACTATGCTGCTTATCAGTCAGTTTAAGGCAATGTCTGTGCATGCTGTTTCCCTGTCTAATCTCTTAGGGATACAGCCAAGCTGGGGCACTTCTGACACAACAGGGAATCATGTTCTTTTTCTTCCTCCTTGTCAGGGTTATTTTAGAAACTGATGTCCTGCACACTCGCTCTCTGGCTATACTCTCCTGAAGAGCTGAGGTCAGCTACCGAAGCTCAGAGCCTGAATATTCACACAGGAGAGTTGCTTCTTCTGCCTCTTGCCACCTGACAGGCCACTAAGTTCCTTTCTTCCGCAGTTCTGGGGACAGTAAGGAGGGATCTGGATGTACCTCTGGATGTTGTGTAGTGCAGCTGCCAGGATGAACTTCTTAAACCTCCAAGCCCCTCTAAGGGAGGAGCTGCTGGGTCCTGTGGGGATCTGTGACACCCACTAGTGCGGCATTGCACCGAAGCCAGGCAGATAGTAGAAACTCATTTCCTTCCAAAGGGCTCAGATAGCTCTGTTCTCACATTGTGACAGGTTTCTTGGGCAAATACTGACCAAAGAGGTTAAAGCAGCTCCTAAGAAGAACTCTCTTAAGAGGCAGCATTTGCTCAGATGTAGAAATCAGTACAGGTACCAGCCTGAAGATGTGCCAGCTGCACTCTTGTTCTGTCCAAATGTGACTGTTAAGGATCTGGATTTAGCTTTTGGTCAGGCAACCTCAAGGACGTGATGATGTGCTGTGAGTGATCGTTGGGAAGGCACAGGTAAGTGTTGCACTACTGGTGATTTTGTCCTGACAACTGGCAGGGGTCTTTCTCTTACCTTTTGGGAGTCAATAGTTTTGCCATTAACTGGAAATTTACAGATGTTGAGAAATGAAGTCTCCAAGGACAAAACCCTCTTTTTATCCAAAGCTGCTCCCTCTTCCTAGGATTTTGGGATCTTCTTTCAGCAGAGAGGCTGCCCCGCAGGAAGCTTGAATGAGCACTAGCAGCAGAGAAAGCCTTGCCGGTGAAGGCTCTGAGAGAGATTAATTCAGTAAGTGCATGTCTGGAGGAGCCTCTGCACTGCTCTCTCCTCAGCTGGTGTGTTCTTAGTTGAACATTAGTGAACGTTTGCTGCTGCACAGAACATCCTGCGCTCGGTTCACCATGCAGGTCAAGCCGTCTTGGAATTGGTGTGTAATCCCATGGTTACGTGCTCCAGCAAAAGGACCTGTTTTTGTCTGGGTGTTGGGCCTTTAAAGGTTTCAAACAGGCTGAATTGTGTAGGAATAAGTTTGCTGCTTTAAGGCAGAGCTTTCCAGCCTGACTTTTTTCCAGCATGATTTTGGATTGAAATTGCTCTTTAGTGTTTTGATACTGTGCTTCAGAACTGTGAAAAAAGAGCTGGACCTTTTCTCATTGTTTCCCAGCTTCCTAATGGCCATTCGTAATTGTAAAGTACCCCTGGGGGAAATGCACAGGAAGGTCCGGGGGTGCATTAGTGCATTGTGCTAACCTTCCTTATCTTTATATCATTTAAAAACATTATGGGATGAGATGACCTTTGAGGAAGAAGGTGGCCATATAACAAAGTATTGAGGATTATGTCCAGGCAGTAGAGCAGCCTTTTGGAGAGAGAAGGGAAATCCCTGTGTTGGGAGCGAAAGAAGCAGCTGTTGTTCAAACACGGTGTCCAGGCAGTAGACCATGATGAGTCAGAAAAGGAATATAGATGAGGCAGAGCTATGCAGACCCTTCCCTAGAGCCTTCTGTGGATAATGATACTCAAAATGCTAATTATTTAAATACTCTAAGTTTTGATAGTTTAAACATACTTTTCAAATAGAGGATTAACCTGATTCATGCTTTTTGGACATGGGAACAAGTGCTTGATATAGAATCATTTAGGTTGGAAAAGAGCTTTAAAGGTCATTGAGTCCAACCGTTAAAGAAGATCATATGCATGACCTTCTTTGCTTACCCCCTAATAAACCCTTAACCATCCATGCTTCTCTTCAGCTGTGGGATGGGAGCACAGCCAGTAACACCAGAGTGCAGAACTTGTCTCCCTTTGAGCTGTTATCTCCTGATGTCACCACACCCTCACAGTCTGAACTCTAGAAAGTCTCTTCTAACCCCTTTGTACTGTATAAGAAAGGATTTAATTTTAAAGTTGCCGCATTCTGTCAGTGATCTTGTAATACTGATCTGCAAAGGGTCCTCTTTGGAGGGTGGGGGAAGCCGGAAGTTGGTGTTAGCTGGGCAGGGAGATATTAGGGCTTTTGGTGGCTTTGCTTCACTGGATGAAATTAAACTTTCAGATGTGTTGAAATCTCCTTATAGGGTGAAATACAGAAGCCATTTATACCACCAGCACTCAAAGCTGGCCTTAGAGCATGTGAAGCATGAAGCACATTGTGTTTTCTCAAACTGCAACACATCACTGTTATCCTTACTGGAGCTGTAATTGGGAGCTTGCCTATACCAACTGTTTTGGTGGTAGAGTTCTCAGAGTGGGACTGAGTGTGCTGACAAGTGGAGCAAATGCTGTGTCTAAAAGATAAGCACTTTGAGAGACCTCACTTGGAAGTGAATCGGAGTTCAAACTTCAGGAAATAAAATGTAGAGAGCTGGCACAGCCTGAAAGGCAATTTCTGTGTCTATTTGCAAGAAGGATGTCAGTGGAGGGAGATGAGTTACAGAAAGATACTGGGACTTGCTTCAAAAGAGTATGGCTGGTATCCAGGGAATTCAGAAATCGTAGGAAGAAAACTGGAGGTGTCAGCAGGCTAAATGAGGTGTCTGGAAATAAGGTACTTAAAGGATGTAGACTGGCACCTTCTGCTAAAGGACAAATGTCCTGGGTAAGCAGGCAGAAAGCAAGGCCTGAGGAGGGCTATCTAGGAGCAAGCAGAAATGGAAATTTGTGTGTCACAATGGATAGTCCCAGTGCAAGGGGATGAAAGGAGTTTGAAAAAAAGGCCCTGGGTGCTATCTGAGATAAAATAAGCTTTATATAGCATCTTAATCTGTTATATTTAGCTACTACATATTTAGGGCTCTCTTAAGTTATCCTTCTAATGCCTCACTTCTGTGTTAGTGCCAGTTTTGTTTAACATGCCCGTCAGTGATGTGCCTGAAATCCTGTTCTGCTAACTCAGGATTGATGTGACATCTTTGGGCTCTCAGTCTCAGGCCTCGTCTGACCTTGAAGACCATGAGCCCTGAGCATGCTGTGCTGGTTATCATCAGATCATTGTTGAAATGCATGCCTTGCTGCTAAGTGCTTTGAAGTAATGCCACATGCTCTTCACCTCCATGGCATCGCTGACGCCCAGAAGCCAAACATTCTCCTTTCTAAGTGACCACTAACACAACGCTTATGAAAGATTCATGTCGGTGTTAGTCTTGATAAAGACCTGTAATAATAATACACAACATGGTCATTTGGATCCACATGGTGATGTAACCATTCCTCAGGGATCCACTAATTGTCAGACCATCCTTTTACCTTGTATATATTGAATCTTCTACCATGACAGCTACTCAGCAGGAGAGTAATGGACCCTGATAGATCAGGCCAGTAAAAAGAGGTCTCTGAGTGCAAATGATTAGGGAGCTGGAGAAGGGGGCTGAAGGCCTTGGAAAAATTCCCTCTACACTAGGAATGTGCTTGTAGTTACTGTTCCTATAGGAAATGCCAGACTGCTGCAGTACCCTGCAGCAGGATGGATCACTGTTGTTTCTTCATCTCTCCACGTCATGCTCTGTTTTCTAAATGTTTAATTACAGATGGATTGTGGTTTGTGGGTTCACAGCTTTTCTCATCTGCTTTTTGTCAAAGGTAAGCAGATGTTCTGCCTCTTGCTCTGTAGAGTTGAATCCCTTGTACAGCAGCTGCCAAGGAGCTCGAGGATAAAAACTTAAGCATATGGAAAAAATGGGATGGGAAGCCAGTTTCTGTGGCTGAGATGATCTTGTTTTGAAATATATCCAGCTGGTCTCTTATGTTCCCAGGTGTTGGCCCTCTGCTCTGTCCTGGGAAGCTGCTGCCTCTGGAATTCCACGAGCAGCTGGGGATGTGTGGGTTAGAGGGATCTTTGGTGCTTGACCCTGCCTGCTTGCTTTACCTGAAGATGAATATCTTGAGGGAGAGAGCCTTGTGCTCTCCAGGCTCTGCACAGAGACGAGCACCATGCCAGTGGAATAGGATCTGGCTGTGTAATTTACATAGTGTTGTGGTTGGGGTTGTTAAATTTGCATTTATGGTCCATACCCACCTAGGAGAAAACCTGAAAGCAGTTTGATTAGTGGTTACACTTAGATAACCCTCCTGCTGCTGCCAGCTGCCTGTATCCCTGTGTTGTGCCGACCAGTGCATGTGGATGCCAGGACTGGGAAATATCGTGCGGGTGGTGAGAGCTCCTTGTTCTAGGAAGTGCTGCTGGGACTGTGGGCTCCCTCTGCATTCCCAGGCTGCCTCCCCAAGGCAATGAAAACATCATTAATCGGTTTAAGTAATTTTTAAATGATCGATGTGTAATGATTTTTGAATAACCATCCTAATTATAGTAAAGATGCATAAGAGGGTTGAATTAGCATCACGTAAACGAGGTTAATTCTGGTGTTTGAATGGGACTGCTTTGCCGTGTTGCCATTAAGCATTCTTTTGTCATAATCTTTGTATGCAATTTTATATGTGTTTGCGAATGATATTTTAAGTTAATTTTCAACATGTGGAACCATGTCAGTCTTCTGACTTGGTTTTCTCAGCAAGAAGGATATCAGAACCTTTCAGTTCATGGCATGGATATTTTCCATTTAATCAAGCTATGAACAATATAAGGAAATAATTAGCTGAAGTGGTGTTTGGTTTTGTGCACGAGCCAGCTGCTGGAGGAGATCTGACTATGGTTCATGTGTAGTGCACTCCCTTGGTTGCTGCTCTGCGGTTATAGCCAAGCAGAAAACTTTGGCTTATTAATCCTTGTGGATTTGGAGGCTCAAGAGCTGAGCCCTGGTTCTGTTCCAGAAATGACCTGCAGCTGCTCCAGGTGTGTCATCTGTAAAGCTGAGACTGATGACTGCTATTCAGTTGAGTCAGGTACCCGGGGCCTTTCTTGTGCCAAGGGACAGTGGCATGCAATTACCATCCTGCTGGAAGAGCCGGAGCACACTTCCTCCACAGCAGTCCACAGTGGTACTGGTTGTTACATCCCCTTCTCCATGCAATTTTGGCAGCCTGGATGGTAGCTGCTGAAGCCTGAGACGTGGGGTAGGATACTTGGAGAGCTGTCAGCTCATTGTTAAGAGGCTCTGAAGTGAGATTTTACTGCAGGTTTTAATGTTTGGCCAACTTCAATTGCAGCAGAAGCCTGGTTTGATGTGCTCCGAAAGCTCTCCACATTTCACATTTTCTAGGTCACTCTTGGATGCTCTAATTTATTTTTTTCCAAAGAAACAGCAAAAACTTTGACATTGATGATTTATATTCTTCTGTCATCTCAGTCTTGGAGAACATAGAGATACTTTTTTGGCAAGTTCTCCCCCTCCTTAACCCCCAGTCATCATCATTAGAAGGCTGTCAGCAAGCATGAGAAATCCCAGCATGCCAACTGTAAATGCTAATTGACAGATAAGCAGCTGAAGTGGGTAGCTCCTGCCATGCCTGACCTGCAGCAGTCTGTCTCCTGGCCCCGTCAGGAGCTGCCTTGCTTCCCTAGGAAGCATGATCAAAGTGGTCCATGCTCCTGTACTGCACAACTCAGCAGCAGGCAGTGAGTTAGCTGTGCTCTATTCGGAGCAGGAGGTGAGTTCTTGCCTTCTTAAACTAGTATGATTGCAAAGATGTTAAACTAGAGATGAGTTAAAACCAGCCTCATGGGTGGGTGTTACATGTGCTAAGAGTGTGGTCTGGTTTTTTTTACTTACAGTTAGGCTTACTTTTACCACTGAGATCTCACCAATACTCTTTTAATGGTTCAGTTTAGCTCTTTGCAGACAGAGAGCTTGGAAAGTGCTCTGGTAACTCTGGTAGGAATTCTGTTGCCCAGTAGATGTGCAGCCTCCAAAATGCTTTTGGAAGGATTTCAGCACCTGTGGATATCATGGCTAAGGGATTTTACCTTTTTGTTTCCCTCTCTTGAAGTAACCTGTACTTGTGGGGTTTGCCCCTGCTCAGTGAAGGGCTCTGAGACATTAGTACTTGCTGTGTGCTCTTTCTGCAGACAAGGTTTATGGATTCATGGCATCACTCTCTAGAACCACCTCAAGGTGAGATTGCTCAGTTAATCAGTCTATTGCCAGTAATATTTGCACACTAGGCCATCAGCTATTATTCAAGATGATGCAGGTGTTTTAGTAGCTTTAGCTGAAATGGTTTGTACCGAATTGTATCGCTTAGCTTAGAATCCAGCACTGCATCTTCAACAGACCTCTGAGCAAAAAACATGTCTGTGTTTGAAAGATATCAAGGACTAGCATAAATCATTGCTTCCAAGAGTAAAGTCCCTGTGCTTTGTTTTGATGAATTCGGCATGATTTTGATGAATTCAGAAAAAACAGTAGAATCTGCTTGTGTCCTTGGAAATCCAGACATTTCCATGGCTAAGAGCTCAGTGTCAGACTGCGGAGCTGGGCAGCCTTTTAAAACCCTTCCCTGGTGAGTCAACTGTGTGTTTACTGCTCGTTTTGAGGGGGAGGTTCCTGACTGGGAGGACCAGAGAGACATTTCTGTAGCTTACTGACTTAGAGAGAAAAGGCCAAGCTGCTCAGAAGAACAGAAGGTTGAAAACCCGCAGGAGGATTAACGGACATAGAGCAGGTCAGTCAGTGAGAGAGGTCCAGGCTAAAATGCATGAATATGGAAGAGATTGTTACAGTCTGAGTGCCAGGTAATACATATGGCATACCTTTGGCATACATTTTCTTTTCCCCTAGCACTGTTTCCTGAAATGCTCAGAGAATCTTTGTGTTTTCACCAAGATCTGCTCAGTTGAAAGTGGTGAACTGAGAATTAGGGTATTATCCAAAGTATTCTGCGGAGGAAAGGAAGAAGATAGAGATAAAAAGAACAAGCAGTGACAGGAACTAGAGGAAATAAAGGTTCTGAAAATATTCGGTTGTAACAAAATGGGGAAATGAGGAATGTTAAAGTCACTGAATCCTGACAGTGCGTGTCCTAAACGAAGGACTCATTTTGTGGTGTTAAATGGTGATTGCAACCTTGAAAATGACTTTATCAAGAAGAAATCAGTAAGAGAAAGCTTGTTGGAAAAGTAAGCAGGCATTCAGCAGGGTGCTAAGGAAATCAGGGAGTAATTATGCAAGTGACACTTTCTGCAGTCTCCAGGAACTGAATTTGCAGTAGAGACCAGCACTACACGCACTTACAAAACATTTTCCATAAACCCAAAAATAATCTTAAAGCTTTCTGGCAAGTATTATCCTCAATGGCTTGTAGAGGGATGAAGCTGTGTGATGGATTGCCTTACCAGAGGATGTGTCCTCAAATCCATGCTGTCCTTATTTCCAGAGCTCATAGGCAGGGCTGGGAGTGTCTGCTGAGGAGCTGCTGTTTTTGAGGGCTTCTCTGGGCTCAGGGCTGCAGCTGTGCTCGTGGGGATGTGCACCCTGCCTTCTCTCCCTGCCTACGCTCAGTGGGTCCCAAGGCAAGCATGGGTGCTTCTAGCCTGCTCTCCTGGCACTGCCCATCTCCTGAGTGTGTGATGTGATGTGATATGATGAGTGCCCTGCTTGGGAGAGGGACCATGTCCATCTCAGAGGGACCAACAGTCCCAGTGGGACAGCCTTGATTGCCTCCTCCCTGTCCTTCTCACTTGGGTTTCCTCATGTGCCTTAAAGAAGGTGCAAACTTTCTCCTGGCATGAAAAGTAGGCAATACTCCGCAATGTGAATAGACCCTGAAGGGATTCCTTGCTTCTGAGGTTGCAGCATAGGGTGCAAATGCCAGCCCTCAGCAAGGTCTAGGAACGGCTCAGCTTTCTGTAAGGCAAAGGCAAATCCATGCTGGAAAGCACTACTTAAACTGCTGGACAGCAGGAAGGAAACCCCTCATGTGTATAGGCCTGCTAGGAAAGGATGGTGTTGGTCCACAAAAGGCAGGCTGTGGAGAAAGGAACCGTGCAACCCGACTGTACAGGGCAGTGTCTTTGGTCTCCAACTTTCTCTGCTGCATATTTTCTCAGGGGTTAAAGGATTGTTGTTGTACCGCCGCTTAGTGATTCCCTGCCATGAACTCTTCCCTCTACTTTACATATTCCCAAGCATCTCCTTCACATTCTGCACAGCAATTTATGCATGGATGTATTGTGACTTACGAATAATAACTCTGGGAACTTGTTTTCTCATGTTCATGGTTTGCTCTGTTGGCTCTTGTGTGACTAGGCCACTGGGTCAGAGTACCTGGGAAGCTTCTGACTCATCAGAGCTCCCCAGAATAGCTTGGGGCATTTACAGCTCCCCAATATCTGTCTGTACTGTCCAGCAGTGGGCCAGAAGAGCAACTGCTCTCCTGAGGCTTGGGAGACCTGGGTCTGAGTCTCATTATTGTCACTGAGTCTCATATTATGGTAATGGGAAATACTGACTGCGTGGTCTGGCAGTGCCTCCAGTGACATGAAATATCTCACAGCTCCGTGCACTTGCGGCTCAGCCTGCATCTTATGCCCAGCCATGGTCTGTTGTCCACAGCAGATGAGAGCCACCAGGAATCCTTGCTGCTCACTGCTTTTAGGGGCTGTTCCAGGCAGGAGTTGGGGAACTTGCACCTACGACTTCATTTCACCCTTAAATCATCTGCATTTCAGCAAAGCTTGCGGATTTGTTGGGCTTCTGATGTCTCTCCAAAGCATCATGTGTGGAGCTGAAAGCAGTGTGTCTTTATAGGCAGTGGAGCTATTCTGCAGCTGCTGCACCAGTGCTCAAGGCCACCCCACCAAGGACTGGCTGCAGAGCAGCAGCTCTGCTGGCTGTGGAGCCAGGGGCCTTGCCACATGCTGGCATACTTCTCTGAATGGTTTCATGAGTGACATGAAGACTAACCCAAGTATGAAAATTCTCTCACCTCAGTAGCGTTTTTCCTTGTATTCCTCATCAAACAGCCGCCTTGAGGCCAGCCTGGTGGTGGCTGGTGTGAAGGAGGCTGTCCAGCTGCCCCTTTCCAGCATGTGGACAAAAGCAGGTTAAAGCAGCTTCCCTCTCCTGCTCTGGTTACTCTGTCTCTCCTCTTCCTGGGAGATGGCAAAGCCTCTTCTGCCTAGTTCCTTTGGAGCTAACAGCTTTGTTACCCTGTGCTAGAGCAGGATGCAGAGTTTCCCTTCAATGACAGAGCTCCAGCTAACTGAACTGGGAGACTTTCTCTCCTTTTTACCTTGTTCCACTTGTAAAACCTTTAGGAACCAGAGCTTTAACCCCTTTTTTTGCCTCTGAGTAATCTGCGTGTGCTGGGCACATTCGTCATTTACCCCCTTGTCTCAACAGGGAACTCTTTCGATCGGAGGCAAAGAAGTGACCCTTGAGTACACTCCATGCCCAGAGTTTTGGCGCTGCAAACGTGTAAGTATGTGATGAGAGCTGTGTTGTGCCTCCCCTGCTGGCTCTCAGGGCAGGGAGGCAGGGAGGAGTGCGAGATGTTTGCTCTGTGGCTGAAGATCCTTAAGAGTAATACTTGTGTCCTGAAGCTCTTCTAAACGCTGTGGTTTTCCTTACCTTGTTTCTGACACCACCTGTGTGAGTGAGTGTTGCTTTGGTACAGGTAGTCAGTGTTTTACATGCAGAGCAGTTTCTTCCCTCTGCGGTTCCCTTTTAACATGTGGGGAAAGTAGTGTGTGGATCCTTTCTCCTTAAAAACCAAAATATGACAGTGATTCTGCCAACCAGGTTGAACAGGCTTTCACTCTGGTTCACATGTGTTACCACAGTGTCTTCACTGGCCAGGTAACCACAGCTTTCACCAGCAAAAACACAAGCAGTGCAAACCACCCCTCTGCTTCATGCAGGAGCCTGTGATCTGGATTTAAGTGTAGTAAGTGCAGCAAGGAAGGAAGCATGGAAATGAGTCTATGTCCCGGCAGCAGTTAGTACAGACTGGAGGTGGCCCATTTCAGATGAAGCACAGTTGCCCAAGGGCGTCTCTTGTTCCATGCCCTTCCCATGGCTCTCCCAGAATGGGCACTTTTAGCTGCAGAAGGCTGGGGAGGAGTGCTAGGGCAAAGACCTAAAGTGCTAGAGCAGGTTGTTGCCTGCATTCCCACCTACTGCAGACAAGAGGTTGCAAAAGGATAGGAAGGGATTAGTTGTAGTTAGACTCTCACCTTGACCACTGGATACATTGGGCTACAAAACCCCTCATCCAGGCTAACTGGATGCACTCCAGCTGCCAGCAGAGCCACTGCTCAGTGCTTGTCTGTGCTTGCAGTGCGTCAAAGATCAAGTAGAGACAGAAGTTTCAGGCAGTGGTTTCTTCAACAGCTCTCTGTGCAACAAGAAGTAGCTGTATTGTCCCCACTGTTTTTGTGTATAAGTATGGCCTGAAAGAGCTTCCTTGTGCCCTAAAGCATATGCAGGGCTTCAGTTAGAGGAAAAAGAAAATGGTATGAAGGAGAAGCAATGCATTTCCAAAGAGCTTGAACAGGAAGTTAGGAGTGCTGTGTCTGGAGAGAGCTCTGAAGATGAGGCACCTGGCTCTTTCCATGGTGGTTCTGTGTGGCATAAACATCTGAGCCTGTACACCCCTACCTCTTGGTTAGCTGACACCTCTTCATTGACTCTCCCTGTGCAGTAAATTACATCAGTATCTACAGTTTAGCTCAGATAAGGACTTTGTCTCTGCTTTAGGAGTGAGTTGAGATTAGAGAATAGAAAGGTAACTTTGACTCCTTTGAAACAACATGATGCTAGGAATATGGTGCCTAGCATGTAGCTTTTTGGTCCAGCATCACTTGAGAGGGTAAGAGTCTCATCTTAAGGTCTTCATTAGTCACCAGGGAATAGTGAAGTACCTCCATGGTGATCTGTGGTTAGAAGTTGTGTGAAAATCCTGTTCCCAGGGCAATCCAGCTGTAAGCCCTATGAGCATTTCCTTTCCATTCCAGCCAAGGCTCCTGCTGCCATTACCCATCCTGTCTCTCAGGCTATTTCTGTAACTTTTCTGTGGCTGTAGTTACCTTCTGAAAGCACTGTGGAAGGCATTCTGGAGTAGATTATACCCACTGCCTTCAAAACATGACTTCCTCATGCTGTTCATCTTCCATTGCAGTGTAAGGTGTGTACAGTGGGCTACAGATCTTCCTGCTCCTATTGCAAGCTCCCAAGAGATGGTGAGTATATCTGGTCCCTGTTCTTGGTCGGTTAGAAGTTTCACCTGCCCTGACATGCAAGTTTCTCCTCTGGCTTCCATGTGGTATCCTTCTCGTTTGACTATCTGGGCAGTGTCAGAGGGTTATTAGTTTTGCTTCATTTAGACCCTTTTCCCTGTCCACACTAAAGATTTTACCCGTAGATATGTTGCTACCAGGGTCTCTGTTCTTGTGAGGCTTGGTGGAGAGGTGTCTTGCTGCACAAAGCCTTTCCTTTCTGTTACTCTGGCACTGTCCTTCATCCGTGGAGTTGCAGGTTGTGTATTCTCCAGCACTGTGAGCTGGTACTGCTGGCCGTTGATGGCTTCCCCTTGACTCACCTTCCCTGGGAGATACAGCCGCATGGTTCTGGTGTTATTCTTTTGTGGCTCTCAGATTAGAGATGAATGCAGGATTTGAATTGCTGAACTCTCTTTGCTGACTGTAAGAAGTTTATGGAAAGGAGTTCTGCTCCTCCAGGAGCTTTTCCTTAACCCTGCTAGCACCTCTGCTTTTTGGGGTGGGAGGGAGGTCATGAGAGCCAAAATACCCCCTTGAGGAACTGATTTCCTTGGAATGAGCAGGTATTCCAGGCACTCTATAAGCTTTGGCTCTGTGTCTTTGAGCAGGCTTCTCATGTTTTGCATTTCTTACCTGCATATCCCAGGCAGAAGGGCATTAAACTAACTGCTGATGCAGAACTCTGTTTACTGAAGCACTGTCCCCATGGTTGTGCTTTCCTTGCACTGTGCCTCCTCCATCAGCGTTATGAAGGCAAAGCTGGCTAAACACAACTGTGGATTGTAATAAAACTGCCGAGGAGCAAATTAAACAGAGCCTTAAGGTGCTGTGAAGACAGATTGTGGCACATGCTTCTTACTGACCTGCTTTTGTTGATTGTGAAAACATGTAGGTAATAAGGTAATCTCTCTCTGCCCTTTAATTTCTGGGTGAAACAAAACAACTTTCTAGGCATATACAGTTGTTGCTGCAGCTTTGCATGAGTTCTTGCTTGCTTTGTGACTGATGGGCTTGAAATGGACTTTAATATGCCTCTCTCACAGGGAGCAGAGCAGGCCCAGAGTCCAGAGGTGCTTCTGAGGGAGAGGACGCGCCAGCTGAGCAAGAATTCAGTAAGAAAATTGCTCTCTTCATCTCTAGGGTTGTGCTCATGTCCCATTTGCATGGGCAGTTTTCTCAGCTGATATGTGCAGGCTGGATTCATATGCAAATCGTATGGGGCTCATCAAGTATAGCCAAACCTCTGCAAGCTGCAAACTGCAGATGCATTGGTGTAGGTCTGTCCAACATGAGCTGTGCTTACAGCCAAGCCAGTCAGTGTCCAGCTTTCCCAACATTTATGTGCAGAATCTCCATGTGTTCTGTCATGCTGCCCACTGCCCAGACAGAAGAGAGTGGGGAGGTGCTCTGGGGGACATTAAAAAGTGAAGCTTCACTGTGCCAGGTTTTGCACTCTTAATTTCTTTCTCTTTGTGGGAAGAGACTTCAGCAGCAGGTGCAGGGTTGGTGATGTCTGACTTTGCAGCCCCACAGCTTTGGTAGGGATCTCTTCTAAAGTGAAGCCAGATGCTTCAGAGGCCTTCAAGCACAGAAGCTTGGTGGGATTTGTCTTCTTTGTATTTCACAGATAGGCGGGGGGGGCAGGGTGTTTCCACATATCTGCCTCATCTGTGGTAAGTAGGTGCCTGATAAAATCAGTGATTGTATTATGATGCATTTCACTCAGTGACCATAGGGGCCTGAACCCAGTTTTCCTATAGCACAGAGATAGGGTGGCAGTTACTAGTTGGTACTGCTTAGCTGTGAGTGTTCACAAATACATCAGGCACAGTAAGGATATCACTGCCATGTAGATTGTTCTTGGCATAGAGGGAACGTATCCAAACCAATCCCTGATTCGTGTTTGCTCAGTCAAGAGCCAGTCCTAAAAGGAGCCAAAAAAGCCTCTTGTCTGATAGGAGAGGTCAGGTAAAGGAGCCCAATATGAAACAAGGCAGTGGAAGGATGAGCAGTATCTAGCTTGTTCTTTACACACCTTGTGCCTGCAGAGTGTTAAGGCAGAGAATATGCAAAGGGCAGAACAGGTTAGCCTTTTTTAAGGGGTGTTGATGCAGTGGTCAGAAAATAGGAGAAGAAAAATACATGCTGAAACACTATGTAGAACCAGTCCATTTCTCCTCTCTAATAGCAGAGACAAATCTTGAAAAACCTGAGCAAGAGTTATCAGGACAACCAGGATCTCCAAAGCAGCCTCTCCAGCCTCCGGTTCCTGCTCCACAGCAGGAGTGTCAGCCTCAGGAACAGGAGCCAAGGAAGAGGGATGAAGGGAGAGAGCGGCGGCCTTCACAGGAGAAGAGACGAGACATGGACCGGCACCAGGAGCTGCCTTCTCAGAGAGAAGCAGAGGAAACCACACCGCAGGATGGTGGAGGAAGCAGAAGTGAGTGGCACAGAGCCTAGTTTTGGATTCCTCTTGCTTGCACTCCATGAGGCCATCTGCAGAAAGGGCAGCATTTCACTAAAACATCTAGAGGATGTTTCTATGTTATACAAATGAAGTAATGATGGGCTGTCCAGCCCCAAAAGCCACAGCCCATTGGCTTTAAGAAAATTAAGTCAGGGCATGATGGCTTCAGGATGGCACAGTTAATGCAGCAGCAAAAGTCTCTCTGGCCAGAGGTTACCATGGGCTGAGCTCCTCTGAGAAGGGGCCTGCTTTCTGCTGTATTTTCTGCGAAGGAAAGGTTAGCAATTGGAAGCAGTGCTCTGACCATCATGCAAAGTGGAGAGAAAAACAGTGATGGCCTTCAGACTCAACTGCAAGAAGCCATGCTGTTGCTTTGAATGAGTTTAGTTTTACCTGTGCTGTACAATAAACTTGGATCTGAATTATCTTTTTCTACTTTTTCCTTCCTGGCCACGTCTCTCATTGGCCTTCACAGCAATTATGCTGAAGCGTATTACTCGATTCACCCCACCAGAGGTGATTGTGGGGCTCCTGGCCCCATACGTGCGTCTCTCCACATCCAGTGTGCGCATCATGAAAAACAAGGCTGGGCGGATGGGGCAAACCTATGGGTTCATTGAACTGGAATCACACGCTGTAAGTAGTTTCCTGCTTTCGCATGCTCCCTCTGTTGGCATCTATAGTCTGTAGTAGAGACACGATTGTAAGAAATAGCTGCACTTGCAAGGCAGCTGTCCTGGAGTGAGTCCTCTCTTCTGCTTGTCTGGCTTTAGGAGGCAAAGACTGTCTTTGTTGTCAGAAGTTGTGATACTGGGTGAGTTTCTGGCCTGAAGACCTTTCTTTGTAGACCCTCCTAAACTTGAACACCTCGTGCACAGATATTTTGTTTGCAGGGAACTTGAATTCAATGATTTCTGCCTGCAGAAGGCAAGAATCTTAATTAACAGACAGTCGTATGGTGGAGGATTCACATTTTCTGGTTCTGGGTGACTCCCAGGCTCCATAGCTGTGCTCTGGCATTGGTCCAGAGGATGCAACAGCAACCACGGTGCTGTATTGTCCAGTAGCCCTAGGAGAATAGCCAACCTTAGCTGGCTGCTGAAAACACTCATAGGACAAGCAGAGAACCTAACAATGAATTGATCCCTTTTGTCTCATCCTAAATACCTTTCATTAACATTTTGACAATAGTGTTGTGTTTCCTGGTCATCATGTAAGCACAAAGCCTTCCTTTCAGGCAGGCTGGATTTGAGAAACAAGCTTAATTTCCTTCTCATGGATGTCAAATTGTCCTTTCCTTTTACAGGAGGCGATGAGGTTGCTAAAGATACTGCAGAATCTGGATCCCCCAATCTGCATTGATGGACGTACGGTGGAAGTGAATCTTGCTACAGGGAGGAGAAGGTATAGACAGATGAGGTAGTAGAGTTGTCCTTTGTGTGATGTGCTGCAAGCTTAGAGCTGTGTTGTCAGATCAAGTGCTTAAAGGTTGGCACCTGAATTAGCACAGATGTTCCTACAATGTAAAAATGTTTTGGAGAGGTGAAGGCATTGGAGCTAGAAGAAGCTTCAGTGATTGAGCAGTATGGAATTAATAATCATATTGTGTGGCCTCTTCTTGTCCAGCCATCAAATCCCATTGTGAAGGAATTAATGGGTTCAGCTTTTTAAAAAGCAGTTGGAGAGAGTCATCTTTGCAGACACAGCAGAGTGTGGACATAACTCTTGTGGAGACAGTGATGGACACAATCCAACATGTGGCCAGCAAAGATGGTCTTTCTGCCTTTATTGGTCCTGCTGATCATTTTGAGTATACTGAGGCTAATGTGAAGCCAGATAAACATTGACCTGCAACCTTTATCTCAACAGGAATGACTATGGGGAGCATGGTGACAATTCCTACTATGGCCCGGTAGGTCTGCACAGCTTCACTGCAGGTCACTGGAAAGGGAGGGAGCACTGGGGATTATAGCCCTGACTTTGTGAGGCTTTTTCCTTTTGGGCTGCTGAAAGTTTAACATATTTGAAGATGGGATGATAATATTTGAGTGTGCTCCTCACTGATACTGTGCCCCTAGCACTGTGTTTGTGATGTGCATAGATGTGCAAGTCAGACTGCAGGTGCTGCTGGAGGGAGTTCTGGGCTGGATTACTCTGTACCACGCTTATGCAGAATGATTTAATAGATGACTGATCTCAATTCCTGGAGTGAATGTCTCTTCTTTAGTGCTTGTTACTAGACTACAGGGCTATTCCCATACTGAAAGGGCTGGGGGCTTCCATTCAGATTGCCAGGAACACCTAATTTAAAGGTTCATGGAAGCTACAGGGGTCTCCTGCTTTCCAACACTGTCCTTTCCTCTGTAGGTGAAAAGCTATGTCTGCTCTCTATTGAGGGCAGCTAAATGAGCTGTTTTCCTGAGCTTTGGGCCTGTAAGAGGGAGGAAAAGCAATATGATGTTTGTTAAAGAGTCTCTGATCTGTTTGTGTTGTTTACTTACTCCAGGGCAGAAGAGGCATGAGAGACAGGAGGGGTGGCGAATCACAGAGACGCACAAGAGCACAGTGTAAGTTAAGCTCTGCCTCACTCCTACTGTGGACACTTTTCTTCCTTAAAAGGGCACTGACATGTAGAAATCAGCCCCACAATATTTTTAAAGGCTAAGAGTAGGTTTGTTTGCTACACCCACTTCTGAGGTCTGTTGCCAACTTTGTTTAGTCACATTTTCCTATCTGATGATGTGTTTCTCTCTTCTCTTACTGTGCAAAACTACATGCAGATAAAGAAAACTTGCGTGCTTTTCTTTGTTGTGGTAAACTGATGAGATAAAATCAGCCTGGCAATTACTAGATGAGACAGAAGAAAACACATTTTATACGGCAGTGCCAGTAGCTAGAAGGACACTCCTGATTCTTTTACTAACTTGTTTGTAGCTGAACTCTGTCTAGTAACACTTTGGAAATGTGAAACAGTCCTTACATTATGTGCTTACCCTTAAGGCCCTTGGCTTTTCATGTAGAAACTGTTTGCTCCTCTTTCTTGTCCAGAGCTTTCATTCAGCCATGGGGTGGAAGGGATATGGGGAGTGTCATCACTTAAACAGGAGACTGTTTGAAAGAGCACAGAGATCTTACTTGTTCGCAAGGGTGGGTGGACACAGAGCCTGGGACTCATTACCCCATTCTTAGGGAAATTACTGGATTTCATGTCTTTGTCCAATCAAGTGTTGTGGTCTGGTGATCTCAGCACAGCCCCTGTGAGTGTGTTTTGATGTGGAAATTTTGCCAGAGTCCTAAACCAGAAGAATTGTGAAAACCCATTTCCTTTCTTACTCCTTAAAGAAAAGAATATGTAGGTCAAGTGAATGAGGCTACTCATACCTCTGTTGCCAGGAGAGAAAAATTCTTCTTTCCCACTCTTGATCCTTTCACTAGTGTAATATTTGCTCATGCTTTTGTCCTTGTAAAATGCAAGTTGTGCCATTGGAAGATTGTGGTGTTAACTCTTGTCTCTCTGTTCAGCTCCATCAGATGTATCCACATACATATATGATCCTGAAACTGGGAATTACTACGACCCTATAGCTGGGACATACTATGACCCCAGGACTCAGGTGAGTGTGTGGGAAAGAAATGTTCCACGCAGTGCATTCTTACAAACTGCTCTTCCCTGGAGAGATTTTGCAGCTAGATCCTGAAGACAGGCCAGCATGGGTAGCATAGAGGCAGCTTCGTTTCTCAGTTCTCTGACCTGTGTAGAAGGGATACATGTTCCCAAATACCAACTTAATGAGAGACTAGGAATCCTTTAGCTGTGCTTTGAACCAGTTACAGTAGCTGCCTTTTTGGCCTCTGAGGCCCTGCCTTGGGGGGTTTTTGGTCTCTTAGTTGAGTAGACTTACAGGCAGAGTATCCTTGCTAGATATTTTTCTGAAGACCTGTGATATGTAGCTCTCTATTCAAATATGGACAGCAGAGCTCTGTTTCACCTGTGGTTTGTTTGCTCCCCGACCCCAGCCGGCAGTTGTTACAAGGATGTCAATAAAGAGCCTTAAGCGGAGGTTCTTTGGGGCTATGATCTTGGTTTTGTGATTCTGGAGTTACCCATGCTATGGGTGAGCGGAGTAGTACCTGTGATGACCTGACTGTGGTAGACTGTCTCCTCCCCCTGCAAAGTTTTGAAGCCTTTGCCCTCAGTTGTCTGAGGTTCTGTAGTTCCTTCTGTGCTGGTCTCCCAGTCCAATAAGCCCAATAAAGAAGATTGCAGGGGGTCGGCTAAGTCTTGTCCAAATGCCCCTTTCAGAGAGAAGTCACAATAGACCGAGAAGCTTGTTCATCACCTCCAGAGAGCAGGAGGCGGCGGCATGGGAGCCAAGAGCGGCATGGGAGCCAAGAACGTCAAGAACGGACAAATGAAAGGATGGAGCCACACAGCAGGGACAACAGGGACAAAAGGGAGAAAGGGAAAAGTACTTCTGCTAAGGTAAATCCCTCCAGGCATCAGAATGATCAGAGGTCTGAGGCCAGGAGGCTGAGGTAAGAGGGGTTAGAAGATAGAGGGTAATTTATAGAGGATTCAAAAAAGGAGGGACAGTGAGAGGAAGTGGTGAAATACGTGGGGTCTGCAGCAGGCCAGGAACGTGACTGTTGTCAAGCTAAGTGGGAGTAAGTTCCTGAAATTTTTCTCTTGTGACATTAAGTGAAGGCTTCTCGTTCCTTCCTTATGGTAAAGGATTCAGAAACATTTAGGTAACTGAGACACACATTTCACTCGTGCTGCTGGAAGCACCCAGCTGTTGTAACAGGGCCATCAAAAAATAGCAGAGATATTTAAACGTACCAAGTCAGATAATAACAGAGACTCAGCTCCCCCCTCACTGCCCCCTCCAAACATCATGGACAGGCAGGAAGACAAGCCAGACAGTGCATTGCTAAGGTGCAATGCAGATGTATCCTGCACAGTCCCTCCCAGAGTCCTGGGGCAGATCCCTTCAGTGCTGCTCCCAGTGAGCAAATGCTGTCTTCCCAGTACGGGAAATCGCTGGCAAGGAGTAGCTGCCCAAAGTGATATTAGAGCATGGGTGCTGGAGCGCAGCCCAGTGCTGTGACACTGAATGGGCCTGAGGTTCACCAGAAGAGTTTTTTGAAGTGATTTAGCCATGCATGCACAAACTTTCTTTTCCTCCTTGCCTGTTGGTCTGGATATATTCTGTGGCATGACCAATCCTGGGCAGTTGAGACCCAAGGTTGTCCCTGAGATTGGTACCAAGCTAGCCAAGAAGTCTCATCTGGTATGGAGGATGCCTACTTTCAAGGGTACCGACTTAGGACAAACATGGTCTTGTATGACTGGAGGGTGAAAGCATCTCCAGTAGAAATCCTTTCATCATTTTTCATGGCTGCCTGTTTTATGTGGATGCTCAGAAGTGGCTTCCTGGCTGCTCTGTGCGTTCTCTGACCCCTGTGCTGCTGCTGGCCTAATATCCAATCTTGGGGTTTTCAGAATGAGCCTGGAGAAGAGAGGTTCTTTGCAGAAGACGTCTTCAAAAAGCCATTGCCTCCCTCTGTGAAGAAGGATGAGAGTACAGGCCTGGTAAGATGTTGCACAGCATTAGTCAAGTATGAGTAGCTAATGAACTGCTGAACTGGAGCATGGCCAAGGCTCCAGACCTGTTCTCTGAAGAGCATGTAAATGTGAAGCTTCACTCCAGGTTACTCTTTGAGCTGCTGAGCATACAAGTGAGCATCACAGGCTCCTCCTGTTGTATTGCTGTGTGTCTGCAGTCTCTGGTCTTCTTTGGGTGTGCTTTGCCTGGTATAAAGAA
This sequence comes from Ara ararauna, assembly GCA_028858755.1. NCBI lineage: Eukaryota > Metazoa > Chordata > Aves > Psittaciformes > Psittacidae > Ara > Ara ararauna. The sequence goes on along the minus strand of CM054385.1, from coordinate 19,452,861 downwards.
AATCCTGGAGACACCACCACCCTGGTTGAGCCTGGACATATGCTGTGCCACAGATGCAGCAGAGAAAACTGGTGTTGTCATCTTTTCCCCTTCCCACCTATAGTATTTGTGCTTTGTCTTGCCTCTCACAGGGAAGCAGAACTGCAGCTCTTCCTGGGGTGGTGGGTTTCTGTGCTCCTGGTCTCCATGTCCTTTGTACACACGCAGAGGTGTACAAATGTGACCTGGCCCTGCCCCAGCATCCTCACTGGTGTAAGGCATGGCTGGTGCTGCTGTCAGCTTTGCAGTGCAGTGAAGAGTGAGAGTGGAGCACACTAAGAGGGCATGGTGAGCTGCTGCAGCTGTCCCTGAAACCAGAGGCATAGCTCCAGGAGAGCTATGGATTCCCCCGAATGAGAATGTCTCTCACCAAAACCACCACCTTATTTCTGTCAATTGCCTATTTTCCTTGGAGGCCTGTTTAAGTGGGTGCCTAGCTGTTGTGTGCGCAGAGTCCATGCTATAGCAGTCTTAACACCTGATCTTGACTGTTTCAGAATGAGGCTGGAGAGGAGAAGTCCTCTGCAGAAGATGTCTTTAAAAAACCATTACCTCCCTCTGTGAAAAAGGATGAGAGCTCAGCCCCAGTAAGTGGCTCCATAGGATTGCATTTTGCCTTGTTTGAACCTGGATGCAGGACTAGAGAGGCTCACCAAAGCCTGGCCGTGACCTTGAGCGACAGAGGTGCCATCTGCTCATGACAAAGGAAGTAGCATTGGAGATGGAATGGTGAAGGCAGTTTGGTTTATAAAGCTGAAGTTGTCTGTGGACTTCTACCAGGGAGAAGTGTAATATCTGCATTTAAGCAGGGTCTTCTTGCTCAAGCAGTCCTCAGGCAGAAAAGTCTTCCAGCTGCCTCCTCACTGCTTTCCATTGCTAGAGGAAGTGACTGACAGCAACACTTTGCCAAATAGCTGTGGCTTTGGGCAGTTTCTTGTGCTCAGGTGTGTGGCAGATTGGGAAAGCCTGGCACCAAAGCGCAGCCTGTCTAAAGAGCAGAATGGCTTCTACGCTGTGGTGTTCAAATGCTGTCCAGTCAGCTTCTTTCCATTCCCTACCTGTGTTGCTGGGATGTTGCTCCCTAGCTCCTGGGCTGGAACAAAGACAGAAGTCATGGGGAGATTGGTTGGGGAAGCAGAGCCCCACATGGCAGGGCAGACATGATGCTAAAAATTGCTAATGCTAAAAATGCTTTTCTGCCGCTTCCCTCAGCCCAAGATGGTGAACCCTCTGATAGGACTTCTGGGAGAATATGGAGGAGACAGCGACAATGAAGAGGAGGAGGAAGAGGAGGACCAGTCCCAGGCTCAGTGGCTGCCGCCTCCCCACCCACCAGCACAACGCGAGGAGCAGCTGAGGAAGGCCAAAGCCAGTGATGACAAGCTGACCGACTGGAACAAGCTGGCCTGCTTGCTCTGCAGGAGACAGTTTCCCAACAAGGAAGTGCTCATCAAGCACCAGCAGCTTTCCAACCTGCACAAGGTGTGGGGGAGCTGATGGCTGTGAGGCTGTGTGTGTGCTGGAAGCTGCCTTTGGCTCAGCAGCGTTGTGATTTGCAGAGAAAAATGCAATGATTGGGTGGGAAGAGCTGTGCTGAATTTGACACAGTAGCAGGCAAAGTTCCCGTCAGAGCTCTGTTCAAAGCATTGTGTGAGCTGCTTGTTCCTGCCATGGGAGTGCTGTAAAGTCAAGGTGTGACTTTTTAAGCTGTAGCTAAGATAGCTGAGCCTTGGAGAGAGTGGGGTGCTGGCAGACACGAGCGTGATAGCAGTAAGAACTTAGCACATGCCTCCCCATATTCTGTGCTACCTTTGAGCTCTTGCTTCTAGGAGGGCCAAGCTGCACTCAGGTTAAAATAGAACTTCCTTACTGTAGAGAGGAAGAGCTCGTGGTCTCTGGGGGAGAGCAGGTAGTCTGGGCTGCAGGAGATGCTGCTGCGCCTGGTGTAGTGCAGGTACAAGAGCATGATGCCCTACCTGTGCACGTTATGGGTGTAGCAGTTGACCCTGACAGCTTGTATCCTCTGCTGACGCTGGCTTCTGTTTTCCTCCTTTCAGCAAAACCTGGAGATACATATGAAGATCAAACAATCTGAGCAGGAACTGGCATATTTGGAGAAGAGAGAGCGTGAGGTGGGTCTGTGGTGGTGGACAGATTTCTGTTTGTGGTTCTTCATGGGAGGAATGTTGGACCTTCCACTTGTGTACCTGTATCTGCAGCTTGGGCATCAAATGCCTCCCAGAGAGTCTTAGACTGAGCTATGGGCACACTGTGCAGCTGGACCTGTAGACAGTGCTCTGATTTCTCAGAGCAGGTCTTCTTCCTCCCAGAAGGTTCTGAATGTGGTTCTTCTGTCCTGCAAGCCAATGTTGGGCTGTGAGCTAAGAGGGGCACAAATTTCCATGTAAAATCAATGTGGTGTGTGGGCTGCTGCTGCCTGGGCAGGAATGGGAGAGCTGTAGCTGTCTGTTGTTCAGAGGGTAGCAGTGCTGCTCCTGGTACCATAACTGGAAGGCTGCAACCACAGGCCTGGGTTAGCCCAACAGATGCCATCAGGATAGAATAAGTGGATTGTGGATCTTAGAAACATTCAGTAAGTCTCCAGGACTGATTTCCAGCCAGCTGAGGATGAGATGAGTAGAGACCTGGCTGCAGAGCAGTGTCCTGCAGAGTGTTGAATCCTTTGTAGCTCCTGGGCTTACTTTGTTCTTTTTGTTACGAAGGGGAGACATAAAGACAAAGGAAATGACCGGAGAGAGAAATTCCAGCAGATGGATTCACCAGAGAGGAAACGACTCAGATACGACCGGGACTCAGAGAGGTAATACCTGCTCTTGGTTATATCTCTTTGGGACTGCTGATGCCAGGATGGTGTGTGCGCTGCTGGTGTGCCAAGGCCAAGAATCATCTGGTGGGGTAGATCTGCCTGAGTCGCAGCCAGGCAGGCTGTGATTCTCATGGGTAGAGTTCCCCAAAGGGGAGCCTGTTGTGCTGCAGGACATCTTGGAGAGGGCCAGGGGTACAGGCGTGAAAAGGGTTTAGGGGAAAGCGGAGACAAGTTGCCTGGTGCTTGAGGAGTGAGACTGGGGGGATTTGAGTGTGCCTGGCCAGGCGCAGGGAGCAGAATGCAACCTGTTCCCATCCACCTTGTCCTTAAGGCACTTGCTGTCCTCCTGTCCTGGCGTCTAGCCATTGAAAGAAAGAGCAAAGCTGTGTTTCATCTGTTCCACTGACTCAGAGGAACACTGGGAGCTGTTTCCATCTCATGCAGAGTAGGTGGAGGAAAAAAGTGCGTGCTGTGTGGAGCTCTCAAAAGACCTGCCTGCTGCAAGCTCGCGTGTTCCAGTGGGCTGCGGAACTGCTAGGCGTGTGGTGAAGACGAAACTGGTTGTGTGCTTGTCCTCTTCTGATACAGCACCTCAGAAGGAGACCTTTCCTTCATGTCTTCCAGTTTAAAAATCCAGGTCTTCTCTTCCCTGTTTTCTGGAGCAGCTGTGAATAAAGTAAAGCAGTTTGTGTGCAGTGTCAGCAGCAGCCACAATGTAGAACTTTCCTGAAGAACACTGGTTTTGTGCTGAGCAATTTTCAAAACTATGGCTTTAGGTTAATGGTGTTGGGTGAGTAATGACCAGATGGGAGAAGGGGTGTCCAAATCAACAGTGTGTCTATCAAGCTCTATGGCCACAGCCCTGGGAGAAAACACAGCACTGGGAGAAAAGAAAGATCTGGCAGAGCAGCATGGATTACACTTCACTTCCTTGCTAGTGCTAAAAATTGATGAAGAAATGCAAGCACAGACTTCTCCTGGCTTGCTTGTACCATAAATATTTTGGAGCCTGAGCTCATTTCCTGCACCCTGGTGTATTTTCCCCAGAGGTGGGACAAGAAGTTTTGCAGTCAAAGGTGTCTGAGCCCTGCACACAGAATCCACTGTGTTGATTTCCTTGGCCAGTGTGCTTTTTGCAGGCAACTTGGGTGTCCCTTAGGAGAAGCTGGAATATCAATGAAGGTGCAATTAGCAAAGCTAAAGATCCCTGGCATGTGTTTGAAGCAAGACCAGACAGTTGATTCTCCTTCTTTGCAGTGACTATGACCCAAGGATTGATAGTAACAGCAGAGGGAACCGAATGTTGCAGTCCACGGGGTGGAAGAAAGGCTTTGGCCACAACCAGCAGGGCACAACATCCCCGGTGGAGGTGAGTCTTCCCTTTCAAAACGGAATGACCTGCAGCCAGTAATGTCTCCCAAGATGGCTGGAGGGAGTTTCCAGGCAGAACAAATCAGGCTGCAAGACCTGCTAGATGGAATAATACATGTGCACTGATTAACTTTGCAGGCTGGGAGGGGCTGCAAGTATGTTGGCAGTCGAAAAAGGTTAGAATTTGTATGGGTGTTGGGGTGGTGAGGTGTTGAAAATAGAGTAACGGTGAAGTTACAGTGAAGGTCATAGCATCTGATTTATACCTGCCTGAAGCCAGGCTGATGTTTGAGAGCAGGTTGCCGGCTCAGTGCTCCAGAGCCACGTGAGTTAGGGGAAAAGGTGAAGCTCCAAGGAGGAGGAGGTGGGAGCAGAGCCAAAGCCGCAAGGCACGTGATGCTATTTGTCTACTCTGCCTAGTGCTTGTAAGGCTCTCACTGCTGCTCTGGACTCTGGACTTCAGAAGGTAATACCAGGATACATCACCTGATGAGAAGCAGAGTCTCCATCAGCAAAGGGCTGCAGGGATAGGCAGGGCTGGGTAGATTCTGCCTTCTGGGACAGGCTGGTCTCCCAGTGGACTTTAATTTGCTGCAGAGGGTTTATCTGACAAGTGGGCTGCAGCAGGGACTTTCCCCCTTGCCCAGGGCACATGAGCAGCACCGTGTGGCTGCTGTCACATGTGGTGCTGTTGCTGGTGGTGGCAGGTCTGTCGCCAGACTGCCTCACTGCTGTGGTGTCAGTGCTTCCCCGAGGGGCAGATGATGGCAGCGCAGCTCAAGTTGCGACATTGGGCTTGCAGTCGAGTGTATCATTAAAAGGCAAATATTTGAGGCTTCATGACGTGTGTTTGCTTGAGCCTACACACACGAGGCAAGATTCCCTTTTCAGTGCAAACAGCAACCCCAGCTGTTGCTCAGTCCTCATAGAGTTTCCTGTGGCCATAAAACAGGCTTTGTTGAAGAGCCAGCTCCAGCGATGTGCTCTGGGAGGTCTGACGTCTGATCAGGGCTCCCCAGACTGGATGGGGGAGCTGACAGCAAAGCTCTTGGGCAATTCCTATGAAGGCCTCCCAAAAGAACCCTGGAGATGTTCTTGCTTTTCACTTTCAAGTCATGCTGGGCAAAGCCATGTGCCCACTTCAGCCCTACAGGACTTTGATCTCTTGGCCTAATTGATGACATCTCTGGTACTCAAATAAGTCGGACTTTAAAGCGAGAGAAACTTTCAGCCTTGGGCCTGCTCTCCTGGGCTAACTCTAGGCAGGTATTGCTGAATAATTCAGATGCTGGCTGCAAAAGCCAGTCCTTAAAAACTGGTTGAAATTCAAAGTGAGCTACCAGAGCCCATGGGAACTCTTATTAGAGGAGAAAACAGCCAAGCTTCTGCAAATGCAGGCTAACTGCAGACAGCTCCCTGGGAGCCCAGCTCTTGCTGGCACTTCCCTTTGCTCTGTTTCAATCCTCACTCGCACACGCTGTTGCCTGTTTTGGCTGCCCGCTCCCACCAGCCATATGCTCGTGTTGTTCCCTGCAGCCAGTCCCTGTGATTCCATTCCCACCGGGCATTTGCTGGCTGGTTTTGTTGCCCACAGAGGGCTGACAGTTTCCCCTGAACAGCTTTTGAAGGCGCACACTTCACTTGCTGTTCCTCCTCTCCCGGATCCCCATGGCAGCAGTTGGCTGTCCTGAAGCAGCCCAGGGGAAGCTTTTTCTTTATGGGCAGACAGTGAGGAGGAGAAACACTAACCCAAAGTGTGTCTGTTTGCAGGGAGAAAACCGGAGGAAGGGCCCTGGCCTGGGGGCCCCAGGGAAGCCCAGCAAGAGGCAGTCCAATGAGACCTATCGTGACGCCGTCAGGAGAGTCATGTTTGCCCGCTATAAGGAACTGGAGTGAAGGGTGCAGAAAACCCCAAGCCTGTCTTCCTCCATCTGTCTTTCTCTCTGTGTCATGTTCTTTTGGGGGTTTGGTCTTATTTTTTTTTTTGGAATTGTTACAGGTTTTGCTGCTAGGAGTTTTTTAATAAAACTGAAAATTTGTCAGTGCTCGTCTCTTGCCTAACATGGTGTGTTGTAAAAGCATCGCAGCTTCAGAAGATTCTCAGCATAGTTTTCTCTCTGCTGATGAGGACTTTGGTTGCTGCAGCCATTCTGGAGGTCTGGGACAGGTTTGGTCATGCGTGGTCCTGCCTGCAGTGTGTTCCCTGCCAGCTCCTGGTGCCCTGTACTCATAGGCCAGGATGTGAACTGGGAACAGGGAATAGCCGAAGACCCGAAAGGAATTTGGATGCAGGAGCAATTCCTGGTTGCTAGCAAGGACAACTGAATTCAATTAATAGCAAGAGCTTAGTGGCTAAAGGTAGTCTAATGCATGCTGGGTGATATCTGAGCTTCCCAACCAAGGCAGGGCCTTCCCCATCCCCTCCACTGAACATGGGGAGGGCTGGATCTGTTGGCAATGGTGTTGGGGACCCTCGAGGGACACAGCCATGCTGGGTTGGGGTGGTAGGGGCTGTGTTTGTGAGAGAAAAAGCCATTTTGAGTAAGTGCTGCTGGTACAGCCCAGGGAGTACAGAAGCATCTGGGGACGTTAGAAACGCTCTTTATCACCGGTGTAGTGGTTTTGATGTCTCTAATGTTTTTGAAAGGATGGTCAGCTAAAGCACCAGCTGTATTCCACCTGCCTTTATATCTTACAGTTATTTTGTTTGTATTTACAAGATTTTCACAACTGTCCTAGTGCTGTTGCCACATTCAGCATGTGCCTTTGTGCCATCCTCTGGTCATGGGGATGTGGCTGACTGAAGATGACAATTTTAATGTTTGGAATGTCCTGGTAAGTGTTACTGGAACAGGGACCACAGGTGACAAGGCTGAGTGTGGCCTGTATGGATAAGGGCAATGGTGGTGACAACTTTTAAAGGCAGAAAATGCCCTCTCCAGGCTGCATTTCCTTGTCTCCAACACAGGCAACTCCAGAGAAGCTTGAGGGACTTGCTCACTGGCATTCCAGTCCCTGGTGCTGCACCCAGCGACGGTGGAGGTGAGGACAACCACTTTGGTGTTGGTGAGTACATGGAGGTGAGGGGAGAGAATGTGCCCAGGGCAAGCTGTGTTGCTTAGAAAGGGTCTACAACAGCCCCCTCCTTCCAGAGCCACTCCGTATTGGGTTTAGGGGCTCCTGTGCAAACCAGAGGAGAGGAGCTGCTCAAGAAAGAGAGAACCAGTGAAGTTCAGATGCAGGAAGGGGCACTTTAATGTTTGTGCTATAAAACACACTTAGGGACCACATGGCACAGCCAGCAGTCAGGAGCAGCTTCTCTGGGTCTGTAGGTTGGGAAGTTTCATGTAATGACGATAATGGTTCTTCCAATGGACATATGGCTAATGACGCTTCTAGCTCTGTTACAGTGGAGCTAACGAAGAAATACTGCAAACTAGAATCTCTGAGTAATGCAAAACTTCAAAGGGTAGCAACCCTTTACACTCCTCCCAGTGATCTCCAGATGAAGGTGAGGAGTTCGGAATAATGTGCAGAAGGAAACCTGGGCTGCAAGCAGGGGCTTCAGTCTTTGTGTGAGTTCCACCATGTGGGGGGAGGACAGGGAAGGTGATGGGCTGCTGGGGGTGTAGTCTCTAAGAGGGAGCAGTCGTAGTGGCATGGGGGCTGGAGGAACAAGCTGGTGCTCGAGTCTGAAAATCAGTCATGCACAAAGGGGAAAGAAGCATGACTTGGCAGGACGTCACTTCCAATGGCATTGGAGGGAAATGGGGAATCTGGGAGCAGACCAGTAGCTGCTGTACAGGCTGTCCCATGCCGGGCATCTGCGTGTGCCAAAAATGAGCACCGACAGAGCATCATTCCCCAACAAAACAGGAGGGAGCCTTTACAGCCACCAACTGCAGGAGCCCTTTATCTGGCTTTATTAATTTGTTATGTGGGTACATCCATCTTAGTGAAAACCTGTTAACAACTGATGATACGTGATTAATTAGAAGATTATAAACCAGATAAATGTAAGAGCAGCTTCCTTTGGACAGATGGACCTCACTAAATAATGTAAGTTCCTTGGCTTAGCTTCGTGCTCGCTTGCTCGCTTGTAGGCAGTGTGATGTGCATATGTGAAAGGAGATGCATCACAACACTTTCCTTGTAGGCCAATTGCCAGGGCTCAAGTCAGGAACAGGAGAGGAGCAGGAACAGACAGCAGGGTAAAGAGGGAAAAAATGAATAATAAAAACTATAATTGCAGGGTGCATCTGTCTCCAGTCAAGAGAAATCCTTTTTCTCTCTGTAGAGGCAGATCTAGCTCCCATTAGTTACATTAATCATAGAAATACTTGATTTGTTGGCTTCTAAGGATCATAGTAAATGATGATGGGAAATCAGGAATATTGCATCTTATGATGTTGGAACAATGCCATGTTACAGAAATGTGGGATTTCAAGGAGGTGTGCAGTGTGTGTGGCTTGAAAATGCCACTTACCTGGACTAAAGAGAGTATCCCAGTACCACCAGCCATGGAAGATCAAGGTACTCCCTGTATTTGATATTGGCTTAATTCCTCTGAATTCTTCCCAAAGGTAACCCAGTGAGTGTCTCTGTTTATTCTCTTAAAGATGTACATGTCTGTATAATGTCCACCCATGTTGTACATCAGCCAGGGAAAACCCAGGATTAGGGAATGTGGAGGAACCCCCCCCACTGGGGTTGGGGTGAAGTGACTGTAATGAGGTTGTTAATGAACCTGAACAGATTAATAGAGTGAGAAGCTAAAAGTATGACAAAGAAGAACCAAATCAGAAAATGTCATGTTCTGTTAGGGAAATAGCAGCACAGGTGGTGATGTAGAACCCCTGACCGTCACTGGTGTAGCGGTTTTGATGTCTTCAGTGTTTTTTAAAGGATGGTCAACTAAAGCCAAAGCTGCATTGCAACTGCCTTTATATCTTAAGAGTTGTTTTGTATTTCCAAGATTATTCCAGTATTACTGTTTTAGATCTGTTCCCACATTCAGCATGTTGCCTTTGTGCCATCCTGTGGTGGTGGTGATGACTGAAGATGACTATTATGATTTTTTGGAAAGTCCTGGTAAGAGTTATTGGAAAAGATCACAAAATCAATCCTGTGATGGAGCAGTTGATTGCTACAGAGGTGTTATTCACAGGAGGAGGACTGGTTACTTTGAACTGTAACCAGTACCAAGGTTGGTATGAAGTGTACATGTGCAAGGAAGCCTGGGCAGAAAAGGCAGAGGGGTTTAAATGGATGGCCTGTGTGGGTAAGGAAGGCCACTGCTCCTGGACCACAGCTGCTGGCAGAACTCAGCAAGGGGATGATCTTAGGAACATACAACATATTGGCTGGTTTGGAGGGGAACACCAAAGGGGGGGTTAAGTCCACCCTTTCCAGGGTGGGAGGCATAGGCAGGGGACCTCCTGCTTGTGCCCCTGTCAAAGGAGGGTCTATCTCTGAGCCCTATCAGCCACAAAGGTTGGGATGCAGGAGGCTGCTTTGGACATCTGAAGCAAGAGCCACTTCCCCCACCCCTCCCCAAAGTAGTTAATCTTTGATTTCTGTATGTTTATTCATGTTGATAAAGCAGTTATTCAGGACCTTGTAAATGGAACATATTGATGTAACAAGCTGGAGTTGTGCTTTCTAAAAGAAAGCAGCACGGTGGGATAAAGGAAGCATTTGTAAAGGGGAAAGAGAGAGAGACCAGTGAATGTGCTTCCTTCCACAGCAGTAACCGGCTGCAAGGAGAGAAGGGGTGCAGCTGGAAGGAGAGTGGGCCTGGGGCTGCCTCTCTCATCTCCAGCACAGCCAGGGAAGGACTGATGCAAGTGGTCCCTCTGCAAAGTGGGGACAGGACCTTTCTGCTGTAGGTTCAATAGAGCAAGTGCTGCTGTAGCTCAGTTGTGGCTCTTTCCAGATTTCATTCAAAGAGCAGAAGTGCCACAGCCTTGCTAATGTGCGGTTCCTGCTCAGCTCCCCTCATGAACCCTCACAGCAAGGGGGGGTCCAGCATGGGCTGGAGGGAGCAGAGCAAGTTGGCAGCAGCAAATAGACAGTGTGTGGCTGCTTTCTACTGCAGCATGGCACCAGAGGTGTCCGCGAAGGCAGGAGTTTGTGACTGCTCCTTCTGCAGAACAGGCACCTTGCTCTTTGCAGCTCTGGCTCGAGTGTGCAGACAGCCCAAGCAGCCAGCCAGGAGACGGGCACAGGACGAGGTACCTATCCCACCTGCAGCATGGACCTGGGAGAACAAAATGTGTGTTACTGCATAGTACAAAGACTGAGACAAGCGCTGGCAACATCTCCTTGACCTGGCAGGTCCATCTGGGGACCCTCTCTGAAATGCTTTATTTTGGCATAGAAAAATCTCCCATCCCTACAGCTCAGGTGTACCAGCAATGGCATTAACCTGCCTGTTTTTCTCAGAGGCAGAACCTGATGCTGCACAAATTGGGTTTCTGGCGCTAAACTGCAAGTGAACTAAAAAAAACCCAGCCCCAGGGGATTTTTTGTCTAATATGACAAGCGCAGCTACTGCTGGCCCTCAGGGGCATTGCACCCTTGTACAGGGATGGCTGAGCTGGGCTTGGCACTCAGAGAAGCCCTCAACAGGCAAAGCTCTGCCAGGCCATCCCTAAGAGTACAGGACACCAGCAAGCAGAACGTGAGTGGGCTGCAGTTGTACTGGTAACATCTTTAGGAGCAAATACATTGCAATTAACCTTTTTTCAAATGTCTTTCAAACAAATCCATAGGAACTCTCTATATTTGAAATGAAAGAGTAATAAAAATGTACTTGTCTCCTGTTAGATATGGGAAGATGCCAGATGAGCATCATGAACAATTTTACTCATTTAATGTTTTAAGAGGAGCAGTTCAGTGTTCAGAGGAAGTTGTTGCTCAAATCATGACCCTATTTTAATGTAGGTTCTGTATTTATCCATGTACATAGAAAGACCATTCTATTCTGTGTTCCTTGCACTGGGGACATTATGCTTTCAAATGTCAGCAAGTATAAGCTTTGTGAAACTGCACTTCAGCTTCCATCTAGTAGCATAAAGACTCAAAGGAAGACGAATGATACTATAGTAAATCCCATAATGACCGGAATAGCCGAGATAAGCACAGACACAAGCTCTGGTCTGAATTCTGCAGGGATAATTTCTGCCAGTACATTCTGAAGGGGAAATGACTTGGCAAAGTCGCTGCTGGGATGTGTGTGGGGATGGGATTGAATGGGACAAGAAGGCACCAGGCTGACCAGCAGAAGCACCCCTCCCTATGTGCAGGCCCAGGGGACACCACCATAACAAAACCCTTTCCACACTAACCTCCCATTGTCCAAACTCCACCATGTGTGCTCAGGGTCCTGCTGCTGCAGCACATCCCTCGATGCATGCTCTGGACCACTCATGTTGTCCACTGATCCACGTTGATTCCCTCCTCCCTTGGGGAGGTGCAACTGCTGCTGGAAGGAGAACAAGCTGTTGGTATCCCAGCTGCTGCTGGGTTACACCCCCAGAGGAGAAAGGCAGCAGCAGTTGATAGGACAAGGGGTAATGGTTTTAAACTGGAAGAGGATAGATTCAGACTAGATATAAAGAAGAGTTTTTTACAATGAGGGAGGTGAAACACTGGCACAGGTTACTCAGGTGGTAGATACCCCATCCTGGAAACATTCAAGGTCAGGTTGGATGGGGCTTTGAGCAACCTGATCTAGTTGAAGATGTCTCTGCTCATTGCAGGGGGACTCGATGACAGCTAAAAATCCCTTGCAACCTAAACTATTCTATGATTCCATAGCATTTCCAGTCATGGAGGGGGAATATACAGCTTACTATAATTGTGCTGGTATTTATACAGCATCTGCTGCTTGCCCTGGGGCACGCCAGGATGGCTCCTTCCCCTGGAACTGAAGTGAATCAGCAACACAAAGACCAGCCCGGTGCTGCCATAAGCACTTCATCACCTCCAGGAGCATGGGGCTGCTCCATGTGCATGTTGCTCAGCCCATTTGCAGCCTGGAGGAGACCTGTCCCATCCAGCTACAAAAGTGCCTTTCACTTCCCTGCAGAGTGCTTGGGTGTGCTGCAAGGAAGCTGCGGACTGAGCATAACACCCCCAGGGGACAGAGCTCCCCATCCTGCACAATGGAAGGATGGGCTGGTCCAGAAGTGGCAGGGAGCTGGATAACAGCTTGGAGCTCACTCTGGCACTGTCTGCAGTCCACCCTACAAGCAATACCATTGCAGACAACCCCAGTGAGCAGCTCCCATGCTGCAGGATGCCTCTGTGCCTACGTACCACATCACTTTACATTGCATCATGTCAGGCTTCATCTGGAGGGAAGAAGAGGATCAGCCTAAGGACCCTGTGGTGAGGTGGCTTGGATTCCCACCAAGGGGGGTCACCCTTACCCACCAGGGTGCAGTCCCACAGAGCAGGGCTACTATGGTAGTAGTGACAGGTCCCATCAACAAGCTGGTGACAAAGCTGCCTGTCACACTGGTTCAACATCCATCAAGTAGACAGGGCTGCCTGAAATCCATCCAGGAGAGCAGTCTGCACACCTTAGGAGAGTGTTCCTAGCCCAGGCCTGGGCTTAAATGGGGCCCCAAGCCCAATGGGCAGCAGGTGGGTGTGTGGGGGCTCACCTGAAGCCATTTAGTGCCAGAAGGCCCTGACGCCCTTTCTGGCCCCACTGGCACCTTAATGCTGCACGCTTGTGTCCTTCCTATTGTTCATGCTTACTTAGGAGAGGGGCCAAGTATCTATCTGGATGTGGGGTGGTCAGACAGCAAAGCTCCTTCTCTTTATAGCTCTGCTGGGGTGAGCCTGCTCCAGCACATTTAACTTGGCCCAGGGGTGCATTTCTGAAACTGATCTCCCAACTTTCCCCACTATTCTGTGCTTTGGATTGAGTCCTGGAGAGCTCAGGCTTGGGAGAGCATCAAGTGGATTCCTTTCAGATGAAACCAAATCAGATGTGCTCCAGGAATGCGCCTCATGCTCCCCAGCCACTGATGGGAGTTTCGGCTGCAGCATCAGCCCAAAGCTTGCCTGGAGTAAAAAATAGACAACTTGTAAATGTATAGTGTGTATGTTGAGTCCTTGGATGTATGGATCTGCTCCTGCCACACTGTGCACAGCCATCAGAGCCTGAATCATCCCTTTCCCTAGCATTTTGCTCGTGATCACTTGTGAGCCAGAGCTGTCCTTCCTAAATTCCCCCTGCCAGGCAGCAGCAGGACGGTTCCTGTGTGCTGCTGGTCCCCATCCACGCTGCTGCAGTTTGGATTCACACCTTACAAGGAGTCAAAAGGAGCGATCCACCCGAAGGGCTGTTTTAAGATCGCACCCCCCTTCGGTGCGCGTTGGGCTGCGGGAATGAAATGTTCCCGGGACAAACGGACTGCTTTCCTAGGACTGCGCATCCTCAGCCAGAGCGGCGCGCTTACCGCTAGATGGCGACTGCTGCCCGCGGATCCCGGCCCGATCCCGGCGGGACGCGGCGCGCCGGCAGCCGGGGCTGGTTGATGAATGAGGGGCTGCCCCGGCTGCCCCCAGCTCCTCCCTGCTGCTCGGCCTCCAGGTACTCGCGGTCGGGCCGGCAGCTGGGTGCGCTCGTCGCCGCTGAGAACCCGCGGGCTCCTTGGCTGGTGAGTAGCTGAGGCTTGGTTTGAATTACTCTAAGCTTGGCGCCGGGCAGGACGAGGCTGCCGTGCTCCCCTCTGGCGGGGTAGTGATCCCGGCGGGAGCAGCTCCTCCCGGGAGGCTGAACCGGGTCTGCCCCGCTGCGTGCTTTACTCTTACACTTTGCTTTGCTGCGATTTTGACCTGTGTGCAGAGTAACTCGTGAGGAGCTTGACTTTCCCCCGCTCCTACAGAGAGCAGAGCTCTTTCTGCCGCTCCGTTTGCCGCCGTATGCAATGAAGAGTTTGCTGTAATGATCTTTTCTGGTTATATCTATGGATGCCTTAACTTGGATTCCAGAAGGTTTTATTGTTTTTCACTATGGTAAAGCTCTTTGTCTCCAGAGCTGTTTTTTTCTGGGGCTTCTTCACTTTGATGTTCTGCTTTGCTGCTCAGGTTGAACAGCCCCGAATCCCATATTGGCCAGATTGTCACTAATGCCTAGCCCGTGCTGGGGACTTTTCCACTGCCCAAAGACAGCTTTGTTGGATTTCCTCCATCTCCCCCAAATCAAAATCAATCATTTGCCTCTGATCAGTTGTGACAGCCTGAGTCCTAGGAGAAGAAATAGCCTCTCTGGTCCATGGGGGGATTGTCCCATGCTTGGGCTTCATGAAATCTATGAGGACAGGGCAATTGTGCTTCTTCAGCCTCTCTCCCTGCAAGGCCTCACCTCTCAGAAACCTCGGGACATACAAGACAGCAGGCAGAAAAGAAACAGAGCCTAAGAAATGCCAGGTGCTCTCTAAAGGCATCCTTTAACTGATGATCCTGCTGCCTGGAAGCATTACAGAGCCTGGGTAAGAACGGCTGGGAGTTGGGAGCCTTGCATGCCTCAAAGGTGATGGGTGGATGTTCCAGTGAGATGGGGTTGTGATACTCGGGTTGAGGGTGGGAGGGAGAAAGTGAATGTTTGCTTATGTCTGAAAACAAATAACAAAGCACTTGACAAACTTAAGTTAGGACAAGGAGGGTTATTTCTTCCTAACCTTGAAAGAAGACCATCTCTGGCATGAATTATGGCTCCCAAAAGTGTGCAGGAACTGCCATGGCAGCTGGGCAGCCTGGCCAAGGAGTACACTGTCCAGTGGAGGCATCTCACAGGCAGGGTATAGCTGAACTTCAGCGAGCCCCGAGCCTGGTGTTGCTGCCATGGCTGTGTTTAGTTAAGCAGTTTATTGCCCAGAAGGAACCACTGCACTAATCCGGCTGCTGAGCACTCACATGGAGTTTCTGCTAAGCTGGAAAGCAGCACTTTCTGGTGCAGGCGTGTGTCCAAGGGAAGGGGGAAAGTGCTGCAGGAGGCTGGGTCACAGAACCGCAGCTATCCCGCACACATGCCGGCCACGCGACCCCTGCGCGAGCGGCAAGGAGCTTTCTCTTTGCCAAGTGGAGCGTGTCCCAGCTTCCCGCTGCTGGTCCTCGCACAGCCTTCAAAGGGAGGGGGTCTGGCAGCCCCATGGGTCACTGATTTGACACGATGGGTTGCTGTAACATAGATTTCTCCTGCAGAGTTAACGGTATTGAAAAGAACAGAGACACAAACACCGGTGTGATTTATGAGCCGGGGATGGGGAAGTCAATCGGAAAGCCGGGGCAGAGATATCAGCTCTATAAGAAATATGGCAAGAATTCATCCCTAATCTAATCTCACCGAATTCCACAAGGGTGCAAGACAGGGATCATTTGCTCTGGTTTCCTTAGGTTGAGAATTAAACAGAAAACCCCCCGAGGGTCTAAATTGTTCTCCCAAACAGCAGTGTGCTTGTGTATGGAGACTGGAGATGGGGTGCCATGGCCTGAGCTATCTCCTCTGGCTCAATAAGAGGTGATGCCAGGCTGCAGGGCTGCCAAGTAGCAGCATCCAGCACACGGAGCTCAAGCAGGAGTGGGAGCCAAACCCGGGGTCCTCGGCACAGCTCACTGCTAATGATGCTCTTTGCTAAAGCAAGGCCTTGAGCCAGCTGGGCTGGCAGAGGCGCTCACCAGCGAGGGTTTCTGGCTGCCTCGCTCTCTGCTGTGCTCCTGTGACACCCTCTCAGGGGCTGTTTACAACAAGGATGAAGATTTATTGTAAACGTTGGCTCCCGGACTCTGGAGCTGCCTCTTACTCCAAGTTTGGGCTGTCCCTGATCCAGCTGAGATTACAGCAAGCGGCGGCTTCATGGGGTAATTAGGTCTTTACAGGCTCTCACACAGTTGCAAACTTGCTGTTGAAAGCAAAGACAGAGAGATCAGTCAGCTGAGCAAACTCCTGGCCTTGGGGACAGCTGGGAATGGCTTTTGGGTGGGAAATAGGGGAGCATCCAACCTCACTGCCCTCTTTGAGGAGCCCTCCCCTGAGAGATCTGCTCAGGGGATCACCCTGCGTGGGGTGGCAAAGAGCTCCTGCAGAGAACAGGCTGTAATGGGGAAGAGGGTGAAAACAGCATTACTGTTCTGGACTGGGTATCCAGCTTTGATCCTTCCTGGTTCTTTTGAACCGCCCCTTCTCCTCCCCAATGACTTCTCCCTCCTGCCCTGCTCGCAGGAGCTGGCTGCACCTTCTCACATGCTTTTTGCCTGGGGAAACTGAAGCAGAGTGGGAAAATGACCAGTTTAGTGTGGCAGAGCTGGGCTCAAAGCGCAGGGGACCAGGTCGTTCTGCTTCCCTAAAGACTATATTATCCCAAATCGCAGCGATAAAACCCCAGCATCTACTTGTAGCTAGATGGCAAGGAATGACAGTGATTCCATGGTACCCAGGAGCTCCATATTCCCAGCAGAGATAAGCCTTTATTATTCCCCGATTTGGGCACTGTAGGATATTTGGGCTCTGCCACCTCCATGCTTAACAGCCCCACGGAACCCCCTGATCCACCCCTGGCTCTGCTGCACCTGCAAGCACACCACACATGTGCTCCGGGCTGGCACAACCCAGCTCTGCCAGCGGGATGGCATGGCACAGAGCACAGTTATTGCCAACGTCACCCTCAGCCGATTTGGAGCCTGCCCAGGGCATGGTTCCCCTGAAACAATGCTGTTCACAGGCACATGGCTGTATGGAGTTATTGTTCTTGTCTCATGTGCTGGCAAGCTGCCATTTATTGTGTGCAGGAACCACGCTGCTTCTCCCACCGTCGCGTCCAGGTTTGTTTCCCTGTTTTCCAGGAGGAGACCACTGATGTCAGCTAATTCCACTTGAGCACTTTGTAGTGTGAAAAAACCCACCCACTAAAAGGCTTTCAGTTTCAATCTGCCCATTGTCCTCTGAGAGGAGGGTTGGTCTTCCCACGGTGTGTGCTCCCATGCAGGCAGTGGTGACAGCTCTGCCACGATGCGCTGCAGCCTCACACTTGTACACAAGCAGTGGTGGTGTCAGGCTTAGCGCTGAGCTGGTCTGTGCTGTAGGAGGATGAGCTGCTGTTTGGAGGGAGATGGGACGCTTGGGGTCCATCCTGCTGAAAGAGAGTACTTTTAGATTAGACTTTAGGCAGAAGCTCTTCCCTGTGAGGGTGCTGAGGTGCTGGCACAGGGTGCTCAGAGAAGCTGTGGCTGCCCCATCCCTGGCAGTGTTCAAGGCCAGGCTGGACGGGGCTTGGAGCAACCTGCTCTAGTGGAAGGTGCCCCTGCCTGTGGCAGGGGGTTGGAAGTGGATGAGCTTTAAGGTCTCTTCCAACACAGCTATTCAAATATTTCAACTAATTCAAACAACAAACTACTCAATGATTCTACAATCTCTGATCTGCTATAGTTCCCATTTGGCCATGGGCAGGTCACTCGGTCTATCTGTGCCTCAGCTCCACACTGCATGAGAGCCATGGAGGGCCTTCCATGGCACAATGCTGTGCAGAGAAGCACGTGGAGGACAGAGAGGCCTTCACATGAAATAGGGGCTGGAGAGGAAAGATGTGTCCTGGGTGCAGCACCTTGACTGTGCTACAGGGTACGGCTGCTTCTGGGCTGCACTGGCCAGCTGGGGATACTGGCACAGGGCGCTGTGAGGGAGTAAGGATCCACTGGGTTGGGGTAGCCCTGTTCTCACCAGGCAGCTAACTGGTTGTGAATGGGAGCTCGCTGCCCTCGGCGTGCTGCTGCCAGCGTGCTGGCTCCCCTTGCACGAAAGCTACAGCAGCGGAGGAGTGAGTGAGCGGCCCCAGCCCTGGCAGATGTGCCTTTATCTTCCGCAGCTGCCCGGCTGCCTCCGGGTGAGGCGTGAAGGAGCGGCCAGCTGGGGTGAGCAGCCCCGCGTCCCCCCGCAGTGCCGCTGCTGGTCGCTGACCCGCGGAGATACCCCACTGCAGCCCTGCTCCAGACAGCTCCCTTTGCCGGGCCATGAGCCCCGCGCGGCTCAGCCCCCTCGCAGACCCAACGCAGCAGCGCTGCTATGGCACAGATGTGTCCCACAGCTCCGGAGCAGCGCGCCGGAGCAAAGGGCAGCCCGCTGGAGGCTGCCGGAGCGTGGTGCTCCGCAGGGGTCCAAGGCTTGCAAAGCAGAGAGCTCACCCGGCAAGCCAGGCTGTAATTACCGAGGAGCCCAGCCAAGAGGCTGTGAGAAGAAGCAGATAACGGCGCAGGCATCCTCCATCCTCATTAAAATACTTTCTCCAGCAGACCCCCCCCGCCTGCCCAGCCTGTTCCAATTAGCGCAGCGGGATGGGGAGAGCAGGGAGCAGGGATCCCCTTGATGAAAAGAAAACACTGCAGCGCTTTCAAGTGCCGGGAGAGGCCCGGCTGGGACAGTGAGAGGCCCTGGGAGTGTGACCAGCAGCCCTGTTGCTGGCTGGCCATGGGGCAGCGGATGAGCCGGGTCACTGAGCAGCAGAGCAGGTGCTTCACAGCCAGCTCCTGCACGGAATGGCCCTGGGATCATAGCTAGGGAAATGTGGTGAAGCCAACAGCTCTCGGAGGGATGCGGAGCATCCCTGCCCTATAGGTCTGGAGGTGGGAAGCAGAACTAGAAGATCTGCTTTGAATGAGGGAAATGTGTTAAATTGTGCAGGTTTGCTGCAAAATGCCCTGGTTAAGGCAGCAATAGACTGTGGCTTGGGAGTGCTGGGAAAGGCTGCAGCCTGCCTGCCCAAGGAGCAGGGATGCACCTGTGCCCCCCAGGGCTCAGTCTCTCATGAGACACCCCAGGGATGGAGCTGCCTCCAGCCCTTGGCTCCCTGCTGGGGGACTTCAGGCAGACCCCACTGATGCTGGTATGTGCCCACCAGGGCCCTGAACAAGCCCATCACTTCTATTCCGGGCGCCACCAAAGGGCGCCATGATACAAGGTGATGGCTGAGCCTGCCCAGGTTCGAGCTGGTCAAGCTGGCAATCTCTGTAAAAGAACCTTGTGTGTCACCCGGCCCCTCTTCCCGGATGAGGCTTTTCAGCCAGCAAGAGGCATTAGCAAACCCATCCCTGGCCAGAGTCCACGCTGACTCCTGGCCCTGGAGCCCCTGCCAATCTTTGGCACGTGTGTGATTCACCCAGAGCCAGCCTGGAAAGTCTGGAGCCCAGAGCCCATCTCCTGAGCTCCCCGAGCCTCCAAGGGCTGTATTGAATGTCAGGCCATGTGGCGGACAGGTGACAAGGGTGGGTTTCAGCCCTCAGAATCGTGGTATAAATGGCTCTGAGGAATGCAGCGCTGCCCCCGGGGACTCCCAAGGCGCCGGGGAGCTGGGCTGGCAGCAGAGCGGGCAGCACAGAGCCTCTGAGCTACCTTATTTGGGTACTTTAACTCAACATCAGAGGGTGGTGAGTCCCTGCCCAAAAATGAGAGCATTTTAAGCTTCTCAGTTGCATCAGTAGACAGGCTGGGGGCCCAATATGCCCAGCCAATGCAGAGTTTAATCCAGAGTTTAAAAGTCCAAGTCAATCCTCACTGCAGGCGGCGTGGACTGGGTGACTTTTGAAGGTCCCTTCCAGCCCAAACTGTTCTGTGACTCTGTGATCCTATGAATCCTGGCTAAGCTGAGCTGTATGGCTGCTGCCCAGCATGAGACCTGCTTCCTGCACACTTGTCCCACCTCCCTGACCTTCTGCTTTGTCTGAGGAAGAGCCCAGCATCTTCAGCATCTTCCTCTGAATTTGCCTCTGGACTTGCTGCCTCCCTGGTGCTGGATGTCCTTGGGGTGAATTAGAGGCAGGAACAACAGAGGTTACTCAGCTGGCACTGCCTGGCTCAAGCACCACATTCAGGAACACCAAAAAGCCCTGTAGGAAACACTGGACAACAGCCCCTCACCATGTCCATCACCATGTCCATTACTGTGCAGTGAGCCAAGCCCAGCCACTGGGCCACCTTCCCAGCCTGCAGCCCGGGAGCCAAGCCAGAGCAGACTTCACCTCCCTCGGTAGCAAGGGAAAGGTAGGGCCTGAGCCAGCAGCCTCCCGAGAAAGGGATTAGCAGGATGTTAAGTGAAGCCAGCTCCTTATCCCTTCATAAACAGTTATTAATATCCTGGCCAGCTTTGGGCTTGGCAATTACCCATTTGCTTTCAAAGGATATGGTCCCAAGCGGAGCTCTGAAGTGTCAGCACAGGCAGTGAAGTCCCCCTGACACCACACAGACCACAGAGCTGTCCTTGTCCCATCACCATTATCACTGGTACCGTTAGTGAGGAGCCTGGCAGGGGTGATGTGCTGATGGGCTGCAGCGCGCCAGCAGAAGACGGTACTCATTCCTCCCCACGCGTGGTGCTTGGCAGACTTTGGCAGTGCTGGTTGGCAAGGAAGGGTGAGCTGGGGCTAATTGTGATCATGGACTTTAATCTCGGGAGGTGGGAGCGCAGGAGGCTGTCAGGAGATGTCCTGTTTGGAAGGGAGCCTGCTGGCCAGCCTTGCCGGCTGATAGCAGAGAAACTTGCTTGAGCAGCCTTAGCCTTCTGCTGCTACTCATCATTTCCTCTGTTCAAACCCTCCAAAATCTGCTCCCCTCAATCCCTGGGGCTCTGCATGGGCACGTTGGCCTGCGTCACTGCGGGATTAGCTGGAACTGCCATTTCACGGGCACACTGTCGTGCCCCCAAGCCGCCTGAGCTCTGGTGTTAGCTTTTGTGGTCCCAGCTCTGGTGTTACACTGCAGGAGCATCACATCCCCCTCCCACAGTCAGCTCAGCACCGCAGGATCCCTGGTGCTGGTCCTGCCCCAGCCAGGCAGCCCTGGGGAAGGCAGGAAGGAGCTGAGGGCTCACCCTGGTGGCTTTGTCCCCGCGGCAGGAGGAGGACGACAGCTGCTCTGGTGCAGCTGCCGGGGCATCCATCATCCCGCGCGGGATGGAGTGGAGCAGCCCCATCCCCGCTGGGCTCTCATGGAGGGTTCTGTGCATGCAGGGGCAGACAGAGGGGCAGGAGGGGCTTTGGGACGAGGGGCAGCCGCAGGCAGGGGTGCACACCAAGGCACACGCCAACAGCTCCAGCTGTGCACGCTCTCTGCACATGCGGCCCCGCACTCGCACAGGATGGACCATGTGGTGTGCACCAGATGTGTGTGCAGGGGTAGGCACCGGGCTGAGCTGTGGGAAGAGGTGGGAGAGGAGATTGCAGGGCATGGCTGTTATGTCGGCTGGACCCCCTTGCCTGGCTTTGCCCCCCGGTTTCTTTGCTGGGGTGAGACTCCTTTCTCCCAGCTCCCAAAAGAGACAGAGAGGGAACTGCCTGCACCCAGGGCTTGCATTGGGGGAGACAGGAGAGCCTCAAGAGTGTGGGGAGCAGGAGCCAGGCCTGGGTGCTGGGGAAGGTGGACGGGGTCTCAGCTCCCAGCAGGTCCTAGCTCAGGGTCTCCATCCCTGTGGCTGGATGCTGACACGGGGCGCAGCTCCTCTCCTCCCCCCAGCTCCTCTCCCCTGAGGTCCCCCAGCTGCTGGGGCCACATTTCACCCCCTGCCCGTGGCCCCGCCAGCCCCGCAGTGTAACTGAAGAAGGCACTAGGCTGCAAATGGTGTGTGGGGATTAGCTGGGACACAATTGGGGCCTGTGAGAGTGCTGGAGCACATGGCGAGCTGTGCCGGGCAGGGAGGCAGCGCGGGGGCTGCTCTCAGTGCCGCAGGGTCGCGGCAGAGCTCGAGTTCAGCATGCTCTTCCCTCATGGGAGATAATCCGTAGTCTGATAAATCCACTGCCAGGCCCTTCCCCCTCTGAAGTTGGGGCTGTTTTACACTATTCGAGGCATTGCTGCAAATAGGCGTTGTCAGGCGGAAATCGGTGCTTTCACGGATAAACAATTCCCTCCCATACCCGCATGTCTCAAACAGGAGGGATTTGTCTTTTCTCTGCGCTGCTCAGTCTAAGGCAAGACCTTCCAGGGGGCTTTGTCTCCAAAGATAAAGTTCAGCCCTGTGCCATGAAATGGTGATTTGAGGTGACAGCCCAGAGCCTTAAACCTGTTGGACATGTGCAGGTCACCAGTGGGAGGGGAGGACACAGGATGACCACTGGGACCAGGCCATCTGGTGGACTCCTGGCACGAAGTCAGCCCGGTGCTGTGGTGTCACCACCTATGTCACCTACAGCAAGACACCCGTGATGATTGCTGGCCCCCTAAAACAGGGCTGCAGTCACCCATGTGTGTCCCCCCCCCAGCCTGTGGTGCCCGAAGCTTGAAACCATCACCCCCAGACATCCCCTTGCCCAGCAGCCTGCCCTCATCGGCACTTCCCTCTCCAAACCAAGATGGAAACAGTTGCTGCTCCGGACAGTTGATTATTTAAAGCTGTCGGGAGTGTTTAATTTAACCCTGGATTCATCATCCGCAGCTTGTTTCCATCCAGCAGACACCCGCGCTCCCCCTCTCAGTGTAAACTCTGCCTCTGCCAAGCCCTTCACCTCCAGGCAGAGTTGGGCAGAAGTTTACAGCAGGGGCCGTGGCCCCACAGTGGGTTCCCCCAGTGACCCTGCTCTGACTGGCACAGCGAGGGATGCTGAGGCTGGGATTTTGGCTGTGCATCAGCAGGAGGATGTGCCAAGTCCCTCGCTGCTGCCTGGGCATGACCCAGGGGAGCCTCGAAGTCTTGGTGAAAGAATGACACACAGGGGGAAGCCTTTCTCACTGCAACTGATAACTTGTCTTCCCTTGTCCACTGCAAGCCCCTCCAGCATGGTCCTCACCATTCCTGACCCTGCAGCCAAGCTCTGCAAGGGCTCAGGGCTCTTCCTGTTGTGGCCGTGGCTCCTGCCACCATCAAACCTGCCTGTGGCAGGTTGAGGAGCCAGAGTGCTGGTATAACCCAGCTGTATGTGAAGCCTGCCTGCCTGCCCCACTGCCCCAGCCCCTGCTGCAGGTATGTGAAGCATCCTTAGAGCTCACCCTGTGGCCATGCACGTGTCTGTGTCCTGAGGCAGCAGCAGTGCCCTGCCTGCCATCCTCAGAATCCCAACCCACCCTGGCATCCCCTGGAGCTCTGGGGCATGGAAGGTTCCTCCAGGGCTGGCTTAGCCCAAACCCAAGCCTAGCGTAGGCCCTGCTCCTTTTATAGAAAGCTGCAATTAGAGGCCAGCAGTTTTCCGAGTCCTTCAGCAACCAAATGCACATGGGCAGGGAAGAAACATCCCTGTCAAATCCCAGGCACGTCCTTGTGATGACCCCTGGGATTGCAGTGCTCAGGGCACGGCTGCGGGTCTGCAGGATGGGTTCGGGAGACTCCACTGGAGGTGGCTGAGTGCGGGGAAGAGCTGAAAGTGCCGGAGCATCCCCAGCACAGAAAAGCCACTGGGAAGGTGTTTGGGAGGGAAATGAGGGCAGCACTCCCTGCCAGCAGGTCCCCAGTGTGGCCGATGGGGTTCCTACCTGGGAACCCCCCTCCTCTAGAATCAAACTGAAGAGACAGAAAACAGCACAGCCACCACTCTGAGGCTGCATCCAGCTCCACGGTGGTGCCAGGTCTCCGGGTGGGAACAGCAGCAGGTCGTGCGGGCCAGAGTGAAAGCAAGGCAGCAGCAAGGGCAGGGAATGGGCAGGAGAGGAGCAATGCCAAGGGGCTGCTGCCCGCTCCCCGTCTGTCGGGACGGAGAGAAACCCCAGCTCCACAAGCCTGAGACCTCCGCCCTAAGCAGGGTGAGTGCTCCTTCTTGTGGAAGGCAGGGACCAAGGCAGCTGGAGAGGCTTGGCTGCACCATCCCTCCTACAGCCCTCCACCGGATGGCAGAAATCCCCTGCTCCCAGAGCCAAGAGCCTCAGGTCAGGAATGAGCCAAAAAAGCTCATTTAAAATCTTTCAGCCATGGAACTGGAAGAACTTAATATGCAGCAAGAGGGGGAGTTACTCACAGCTGCCAGTTAGGGCCCGGGACGTTTATAAGCAGGGAAAAGCACCTAAATTGCCGGAATTAACTGCAGATTGCTGGCAGGCTGGCCCTGCCCACCACAGGAGGTGTGGGAGCTGGCAGAGGAGGCTGTGAAACCCTGCACATCCCTGGGGGAATGCGAATTTAAGAGAGCCCTTCCTGCCTCCAGCATCCCAGAGCCAGCGGATGCTGGTGGCCTTGGAGAGGTCTGCGCTGACCAGAGCTGGCAGCCAGAGTGATGCATCCTGACACACAGAGCCATGGCTGATGTTGAAGGGATCACAGAAGTGGTATTTATGGACAGTGCTCCAAAACTTTAACTCCCCCTGCAGTATGGGAGAGATTTAACCCCAAGCTGAGATATGGTGAATATTTGGGATCCCTCATCAGGCTGTGGCCAAGCACTGGGAGCGGAGCTGGTATTTATCAGAGGAGCCCAAGCCCTGAGAGCCTGCTGGAGTGTGTACTACTCCCCAGGCACTCCTCACCGCTTCCCTCACATCAGTCACCCCCAGGATGCTCTCACATCCAAACACTCCCAAGTACCACATGCCATGGGCACGCCGGCCTCACATGGCACCTTCCCTGGGCAGGCTGCAATAGCTGGTCCTCTGGAGTCCCTGGACATGAAACATGCTGGAGATCCTGGGTGGCAGCCAGTGCAGCCGGTGCGCGGGTCTCGCAGCCACAGTACCCACACTGGCCCTGTGACAGCTCCTGGTGGTGGTGGGTCCAGGGTGTCCCACAGGGACCAGCACAGCTCACAGCAATGGAGATGTTCAGAGATGCTCCTCACCCTACCAGAGCCATCGATGATCGCTGAGGCTGCAAGGACAGCCCAGCCAGCGAGACGCCCGCCTCCTTGGCCCTGCTTTCCCTCCCAACCCAGCCAGTTCGAGCTGCAGGAGCTCCTCAAGACAAGCCTTGTCTCCCGGAGCCCTGCGGGTGCTCTGCTCTGATAACCACTCACAAGCGCTTGCAGTGGGTGCCGCAGGGTCCCCAGGCTGTGCCTCGTCCCCTACCATCACTCACCATCCCTGGAGCACCCTCTGCAGCCAGGGGCCGGTGGGCTGAGGGTCCTGACCAGCACACAGCCCACCGCAGAGCAGCCTTCCCCCTTTTCTGCTTGCAGCTGGCAGCGGAGGTGGCATCTCAGCGCTGGACCATGGTGCTGTGAGGAGGAGGTGTCCCCTTCCCACTGCTGAGCATCAGAATGCACCCTGCTCCTCACCGCAGCCTGCCCCTCGCCGTACTCCTGCTCTGCCTCCTCCTGCAGCAGCTGGGCAGCAGTAAGGCATGGAAGCAGCATGCCCCGCGCCTTCGTCTCGCATACAAAGGTAAGGGGGCAGCCCAGATGGGTGTCCTTGGGGTCTGCATCCTGCTTGGGAGGGCTGGGAGACTGTCCTATAGGCAGGGAGTGAAGGGGGGCAGCCAGGCAGGCAGTAGCCCCACTGCTGCAGCTGCAACATCTCCCCATGCCCTTGGGATGTTTTACGGATGCAGCTCCAAGCACAGCACCTGAGGATCCTGCACTGGTGATGCTGGCATCAGAGAAAGGTGCTGAGCATGGATGCCCTGCCCTGGTCAGCCACAACATGGGGACCAGAAGGGGTGACTCCTTCTGCTCAGACTCACTCTGGGCATCTTATGATGTGTCCTGGGCTTGAGCGGACCTGGGCAGCCCCAGGGGAGTGTCCCCTGTCTTCATGCTCACAGTGCAGTGGGGACACTGAGCCCCAGGCACTGCTGCTGGCCCCTTCCCCTGCCTCCCACCAGCACACCCCTGCCCCAGCCCAGCCCTCCTGCCTTTACCCCTCCTACCCTGTGAGGAGAGGCTGATCCTGTGCAGATCATTTCCCTGCTGCACTTTACCCTTCTCCCCTGCATCTGTCTTGCCTGTTGAGATTATGAGCTCTTCAGGGGAGGCACAGGTTGCTGATGCAAAGGAAGGGATGCTTTAAGTGTTCTGAAGGTGCAATGAGAGCAGCAGATAAGTTCAGAAAGGGAGCTTCTAGGGAAAGGGTCTCTGAAGGGGAATGACCTGAGCAGTTAGAGCAGAGCCCTGCTAGCCCTGCAGCTGGTTGCCCTGCCTTGGACCTGCAGCACAGGCTTGGCCAATTTACCTGCTTTCAGCTTCTCCTGTGTGAAAAAGAGCAACTTGCTTAGGAGGACAGGCAGCTCAGCACATCCCCAGTGCTCAACCAGCCCTTCTCCAAGCTGTGAGGTTGCAGTGCAGCTTTTCCAAGGCTATTGCACTCAAAGCTCTGGTGCCATCCTCTTGGCCTGCTCCATCACCCTGAGAAGCTGCTCTCCAGCCAGAGAGGTGACAGATGCCCCCAGCTTGTGGCTGAAGAGAGCTGGGCCTCCCAGGGATGCAGGATATCCCTGTAGGGAGATGACCCTGCTGATAGCCCAGACTGGAAACACGGTGCAGGGTCTGCCTTTCCTTGGAGCCAGAGGAGGCAGAGCAAGGCTGCAGATGCACAGAGGGACTGCTGACTTCAAAGCCCCACAGCATGCTAGGGCCAGACATGCCAAAAGCCCTCAAGTCTTGGGCAGAGGCAGAAGAGGAAGCTCCCAGCATCAGGAGGGCTCAAGGACAACGTGAACAATGGCAGGGGATGTGACTCACGGACAGCACGGGGCAGGTTCAAGGCCATAATGCCTTGAGAAGTTTAGGTTTAAAACCCCCTAAAATAAATAAATGAAAGGAGGCCTTTGAGAGTGGTCTGCATGATCAGCCTTACCCTCAGATCCCAGCATGGGGGAGGCAGGCAGAGCCCTTGGCGGGGAGGTAGGAGAAGATGCAAGAGGCTTGAGAGGAGGAAATGACAGCACCAAAGGCTGGGAGGGCAAAGGAAGGATGGGGCATGGGGCACAGGGCCAGGAACAACAGCAGCGGCTCCCACCCTGCCAGGGAGGTTTATAATAGCACACCAGCAATCATGGCCTGTGAAAGGCAGCCTGCGGGTGTTCTGGGTCAGCCCAGGCACTGCCCGGAGCCGAACCTCTCTTTTCTGAGGCCCTAGAGCAGTGCAGCTATGCAGCGAGCCCACCGTGCCTCCCAGCTCCTCTTACTGCAGTGACGAGGGTAGGCACAGCTGGGAACTGGCAAATGGGTCTTCTGCCAGCCTCTGATCTGCAGCCAGGCAGGACCCAGAAGCCATCTCCATGCAGCGAGTGGCTGGTGGGTCTCTGGTTATCAGCACCAAGCTGCACTGGCACATCTCTTATCAGCCAACAGCAGCGAGGGGCTGGAGGCAGGTTTAGCACCAAGCTTCCCCAGGGCTTTGGGGATGTCCTTTGTGGTCTGCCCTATGTGGTGGCTGGGGGAAGGGGAGAGGACAGCCCTGCAGCACAGCCGGGCTGTGACCCCAGGAAGCCCAGGGTCGCCCTGCACGGAGGATGCTGTAGCTGAGGGGCAGGCGGAGATGATGGATGGGACAAGGCGGTTACAGCGGTCCTGGCAATAAACAAAAACACCGTGGCCTTGGGAGACAATGAACACAAAGGAGAGGATGTTTCTCTGCGCTCACCCATCGGCTTAGCCACCATGCAGCTGCTGCAGAGGCCGCCTGGTTCCCTGCCTCGCGGTTGGGGTTTGGATCAAATGCCTTGTGTGTGTAGCACTCAACATCCCCTTGGTGAGGGAGCAGAACTGCCACAGAGTCAGGCTCAGACCCTCATAGTCATTAACCCTGCCAGAGGGCTCATGGTGCCAGTGCAGGGCAGCGACTCCTCCCTGGAGCCTCCCATGGACTATCACAGCAGCAGGGAAGGCTCCTCTATCATCCTGCCTGACCTTGTCCTCATGATTAAGGCAGATCTACTTAATTGCACCCATTGACCATCCCTCCCACCCCAACTCGACTTCCCAGTGACTTGCCCGACATTTCCCCCTGGATTGGGCAGGTGCCGGCAGTGTTGGCAGACACAGGAGGGTGGGTGACCCAGAGGAGAGCCCTGGGACACCCGAAGGTAGGGGGGATGAAGTGGGGCTGTGCACAACAGTTGCGGGAGGGCCAGGAGCTCCCTGAGGCAGCCGGGGGAGGCTCCTGGCAGAGGAGGGTTCGTGTCCCACAGTAACTGGAGCCTGACCCGGGAGGAAGGGGAGAAGGAAGCACCAGCTGGGAGCGAGCCTGGCTGCGGCAGATCCGGGCAGCGATCCCTGCCTGCTGCCTGCGGCCCAGCAGGTCCTTCCCCCGCAGGGACCAGCAGACGTCAGTGGCATTTCCAGCCCGCAGGCACTGGCCCCGCTTGCCCTCTGCCCTGGAAATGGGGTGGAAGGAAGAGAGACGCAGCCTCCGGGTCAGCCGGTTCCCTTCGGATGGAGCCGTGCCTGTGCCCACGTAGACCCCACCTGCACCTGGGGCAGCACGTCCACCCGTGACCCATCACCTGGCCAGCAGCGCTCCCCTTGACAGCTTCCCCCCCTCTGTTCTCACCCACTGCTCCAAGCCACATGATTTTGGGTCATTTCTCAGCCTGGATCTTGCAGATCACCCCGGGGTTTCCAGCCGTGCTCCACCTCCCATCCAGCAGCAGTCTGTCTCTGTCTCCCCTTCCCATGGCCTATTTTTGACCCTATTTTGCACCTTTCCCTGCGCAGCACCAAAGGCAAGAGCAGCCTCACCAGCATAGCCAGCCTGTCCCTACCTGTATCCCACCCCTTTTGAACAGGAAAGCAGTGTGCTGTGACTTCTGGAAGCTGTAAGGTCCCAGCTCGCCCCTGGCCTCCACTGCCTTTATCCTTGGGAGCAGGCGCTCACTGGGATGGCAGCTGCTGTGATCCCATGTCCGGTGCAGCAGTCGCTGTGGCGGTGCTGGGGGACGCTCGCCCCAGCAGCCAGCCCCAAACCTGGCGCTGCACATCACAGCCCCAGGGGTGCTGTTTCAGGAGCGGTTAAACAGGAGACAAGAGCTCATTGTGCCTCTTGCACACCCACGTTCCTGCAACTGTGCTGGAGGGCCCATGCTGGCCACCCCAGGCTGCTGCGCAGGAGGAGCTACAGCCTGAGCAGCAGAGCCTTTCCCACTGCCATGTCTCTGCTCCACTTGGAGTTAGGTCCATGGCACACTAAAAGGCCTTGGGGTGGGCGAGGAAGGTGTCCCGATTCGGCTGCGGTGGCTGTGTTTCTACATAACCTTCCCTTGGAGGGATGCTTTGCCCCAGCAGATAGCCAAAACCCATTTTCTAAGTAAACTCCTTTGATCTGAAGCCCAGGGAAACATGCCCGGAGTTACAGCAAGCAGTTCTCCTCTCTCAGCCCTCACCCCATGGTTTCAGGGTGCAGAGGCTTAAGGACTCCAAGAGCTCCTCTGAAAAGGAGCCTGGGCTCCTTGGGTCACTGTCCTGCCCCCAACCCTGCAAACCAGCCCAGGGCATGGTCAGCACAGTTTTCCTCTTTGTAAGGGTGATTCATTGTTTCCTCCAGGTAGGCTCATGGGAGGAGGCTCCATGATGAGCTTTGGGGCACCAAGGTGGTGGGTTTTTGCTAGGGCATTGGCAGGATTCCTTTGGGCAGACGTGGGTAGCCAGAGCTGTCCTGGAGACAGGCAGCACGGGGCCTCTGGCTGCTTGTTGTGTCGCTCATGGATGGGTTTCTCTTTCTCCCACAATGTGCTCCACAGATCTGCTGAAATCCAACAGCTCTCGCCTGTTGCTGGCCTCAGGGGACGGGATGGATTTCCAAGCCCTTTTGGTGGATGAAGACAGGGCCTGGCTGATGGTGGGAGCGAAAAACCACATCTTCCTGCTCCACCTGGACCATCCCAGCAGGGAGCCTGAGAAGGTCAGTGCTGGCCCCTTCCTCCCCTGTAACTGCTCCTGGTTCCATGCTGGGGCGTGGAGGTGGATGCGCTCTGAGCTGGGCTCCTCTAACGTCACCGGGGACCCATTCACACCAGGATGTCTCAATCAGTGGGGTCAACCCATCCCTGGCGGTGCTGAGCCCCACTGGGACAGGCTGACGCCAGGGAGGGACAGGGCCAGGAGCCCTGGGCGGACCCCGGGTGCGGTGCAAGGGCAGTGCCCGGAGCGCTGTTATCCCTCCTATCCCCGCTGCTGCTGCAGGAGCTCCAGCAGCGAGCCCACTAATGTCATCCCAAGACATCCTGCTGGCGGGTGCGCGGCTCCAGCCCAACAAAAGAAAAGCCCATTAAGACGCTGCAGCCTGGCGTTCCCATGGGCTGGGATCCAGGATCGCCTGCCCACTGACGGGTGTGCCGTGGCCCACCCAGCTCTGACCCCGCGCCAGATTCCCTCTGAGCCTGTTTGCAGGCTGCCTGCCAAGCTCAGCCAGGCCCTGGGGACCTGAGAGTGTCAGAGCCGCTGCAGAGCAGCCCCTCACCGTGTGCCTGAGCCTGGCAGCGCCCTTTGGCCAAGCGCATTCGCACCAGTGCCCCTGGTCAAGGAAAGCAGGGCTGCATCCTGGGCTCTTTGTGTTGCAGATTTTCTGGCCAGCCTCCCAGGAGCAGGTTGAGCATTGCCAGCTGGCTGGGAAGAACGTGGAGGTAAGCAGCTTACCACGGGTATTAAACACCAACATCACCCCAAAAGGGAGCCCTGCGCTCTGCCTGACATGAGGTTGTTGCGGCAGCCGGAATTCAGCTCAGCTTGCCAGCTGCCAGGGCAAGACCTGGCCGGGCTCCTGCATCCCGAGCAGACACACCATGGAGCTGGCCATGAGCACCCAGACCCGTGCTCAGCCCAATAACAAACACCTCCCCTCGCGCAGACGGAGTGTGCCAACTTCATCCGCCTCCTCCAGCCCTTCAACAGGACCCACGTGTTCGCCTGCGGGACCGGCTCCTACCAGCCCGTCTGTGCCTTCATCCAGCTGGGAGCCCGGGGGAAGGTGAGGAACACCCTGGCCAGACCTATACCCATTGCAGCTGGAAAGAGACCCCCCCTTCAGCAAGTGGGGGGTATAGGGAGCCCCGGAGCCAGAGGAGGGTGGCCAGCCAGCCTGGTGGTCCCTGGCATTTACGTGGCCTTGCTGAGCACGGCAAGAAGCCGCCCTGGTGTGGCAGGGCCAGGGTGCCCTCCCTGGGGACAACACCAGGTCCTGGCAGCCCCCTCAAGGGACCTGCTCATCAGAACCAAGCACTTCCCGCTCTTCTCCACATGCCCAGCTTGTTTCCAGACTCCCCCATGGCTGACATCTCCCCTTTGGCTCTGGCAGGGTCCTGGAGCTCCCACCATGCGGTTGGTGACTCACTCCTTGGAATCAGGGCGAGGACGGTGCCCGTACAGCCCCCATGAACCCTTCACAGGACTCCTTGTGGGTAAGAGGAGCGGGGAGCAGAGGATGCTGAAGGTGGGAGCACTGGGAATGGTCTGTGCTGGGAGGTGCTGGCAGCAGTGCCTGCTCCTGCTGTGGTCATGGGCTGGTGCCCAAGTGTGTGTGACTGAGAGGAGCCATCCCGCAGAGCCTGCTCCTGGCCCAGCTCGTGACCTCGTGGTTCCTGCACAGAATCACAAGTGCGGGTGTAGATCGAGCAGCACACGCATGGGGAGTGCAGCATCAGCAGCCTGCCCCCCTTGTAGCAGCACTGAGGAAGGGCTAGGCAGCAGCTGTGCTGGGTCACGGGTCTGGAGGATGCTCCCAGCCAGGCTCTGCAACCTGCACCCTCCCTGCACCTCTGGGGACACAGGGGAGACCTTCCAGGGAGCCTCCATCAGTGGTACCCAACCCACCCAGAACCCCTCTGACCCGCAGATGGGGAGCTGTATTCTGGTACCTCCAGTGACTTCATGGGCAGCAGCGCCGCCTTCTTCCGGACCTGGGTCCATGGGGCTGAGCAGAGCTACATCCGGACAGAGCAGAACCAGGACCACTGGCTACATGGTAGGAACAGAGGCCATGGGGGCTCTCCTGCCTGCTGGGGAGAGGCTGGGGCCAGCACTGGGCTCAGAGCTCAGTGGTCTGGTTCTCTTCACCTCTCCGGGGGGAGGCACTGATGAAGCCTCTGGTGGGACTCATGCTCCAGCACACCCTCTGTAGCCTGAGCACCAGGAATGGGGCTCTGCCTTCCGGATAGCAGGGTCTCCACGGGGCTCCCTCCGTACCCTCAGCATCTCACACTGCTCCCAAGGGCAGTACCACAGGGTCAGATCAGGGCACAGGGACATGCGCTGCTCCTTCCCCCTGCAGAGCCCTCATTTGTCGGTGCCTACGCCATCCCTGATACCTACAACCCACATGATGACAAGGTCTACATCTTCTTCCGTGAGACAGCCATGGAAGCTGGGCAGTGGGAGAGGCGGCACATCCACGCCAGGGTGGCCCGGGTCTGCAAGGTCAGTCACCAGAGGCCAGCAGGCCATGGCTGGGTGTCCCACCAGGTGGGATTTACCTCCTCTGGGCCAAGCCGGGTCCAAGAGCAGGACATGAGGGTGACAAAGAGCAGAGGGCTCAGGGCTGGGGGTGACCTGCTATGGGGATGGAGGAGCACGAGGTGTGGGGGAGGCTCGGAGAGGGCTGAGCCTGGCTCTTGGTGCCGCAGAACGATGTTGGGGGGAAGCACAGCCTCATCAACCGCTGGAGCACGTTCCTCAAGGCCCGCCTGGTGTGCTCCATCCCCGGGCCCCACGGCACCGAGACACACTTCGACCAGCTCGGTGAGTGCACAGCTCAGCCTGCAGCAGGAGCAGCACTGCTCGGCCATGGCTGCTCCTCCCAGCGTGTCCCAGGGAGGTGGGACTGGCATCGAGAGTGCCCACTGCATCCCCTGGACTGGTGCTGCAGCTCCTGTGCCTCATGTCCGCTCCTCTCGTTGCAGAGGATGTTTTCCTCCTGCGCACCCGGGACCCCCAGAACCCCCTTGTCTTTGGGCTCTTCACAGTCTCCAGGTGAGCAGGACTGTGCTATCCCCTACCTGGGGCAGTGCAGACCATCAGCCCCTCACCAGTGCTGCTCCATGGGGAGATGGGGAGCCCTGGATGGGCAGAAGGGCAAGACTGGCACCCAGCTGGCAGAGGAAGGGCCACCAGCCGAGTCACTGCTTACCCTGCGGCTGGTTCACCAATCCATCTGCCAAGCCACCAGGTTTGGTGTTGACATGGCCAGCAGTTGCCCAGGCTGGACCAGCTGTGCCAAAGGGATTCCATGCACAACTCCAGGGCTGACAGGAGTTGGGTGGGCTCAGGGGCGTCCCCATGGAGCAGCAGGGACACTGACAGCCCCACACTCCCCACAGCGGTGTCTTCAGCGGCTCTGCAGTCTGCGTCTACTCCATGGCTGCTGTGAGAGCTGCCTTCAGCGGCCCCTTCGCACACAAGGAGGGATTCGACTACCGCTGGGTTGAATACAAGGGCCGTGTCCCCTACCCACGCCCTGGCACGGTAAGGGGCTGGGGAGCAGGGTGGGAGGGGGCAGGACAGAGTGGTCTGGCCCTGATGCAGCCTCTGTGCCTCCATGCAGTGCCCCAGTGAGACATACGACCCCCTCCTGCAGTCCACCAAGGACTTCCCCGATGAGGTGATCAGCTTCATGCGCACACACCAGCTGATGTGGGAGCCCGTGTACCCGCAGGGCCGCCAGCCCGTCCTGGCCAGGGTCAACGTTCCTTACCGGCTGCGGCGCCTGCTGGTGCACAGGCTGGAGATGGAGAACCGGCACTACGACGCGCTCTTCCTCGGCACAGGTGGGAGCCCACACAGCCTTGGGGATGCTGTCAGCGCAGGGATGCTGTCAGCGCAGGGATGCTGTCAGCGCAGGGATGCTGGTCACCACAGGGATGCTGTCACGACAGGGATGCTGTCAGCAGGGCACACCAGCCCTGACAGCTCCTTCTCCCGCTGCGTTCACAGATGAAGGTAAAGTCCTGAAGGTGGGGCTGGCCGGTGGTGTGAGCCGTGGCACCGAGGTGATCAGCCTGGAGGAGATCAGTGTCACTAAGGTACAGGAGGCCAGGGCTGGACCTCGCAGCCTACCCTCACCCTTTGGCATCCTCCCTTCAAGCTCCTGCAGCAGGTCACTGGCATCTCTTGTGTCCTTTGCCTCTCTGCCGGTGGCAGCCCATGCTGTTAGCATGGAGGGGAAGCAGGAGCACTGGAGCCACATCATCTCCCAGCTCCCGATCCAGTCCCTGGGGGCATAGGGGTGCACACCAGAGCTTGAACTGAAATGGGGGGGCTGAGCCCAGGTTTGAAAGCGTGGCTGCAGCACCAGCCCAGGCTGCTCATGTGGAGCCAGAGGAACTGGGAGCAGGGAGCTGGGCCAGAGTCCCAGCCCCACTGACAGGCTGGGGCACCCAGGAGGTCCCCACAGGGCTGCAGCACCCTCTCCTTCCCCTCCAGGTGCCTTCTCCCATCCTGGACATGAAGCTGTCACCGAAGCGGGTGAGTTCTCCCTCCTGCCCCAGCCCCTCTGCCTGAGCGCCTTGGCCCAGAGCTTGCATGTTTGGGGAATGGGATCCTGCTAGGGCAGCCTGTGGGGGCTCTGCCTTGCACTCCCCCTGCCTCCCAGTGCCCCTACCCCAGCACAGCAGGTTCCACAGCTTGCCCCAGTCCCCAGCCATGGGTGCTGACTGGTTCCGTTCTTGCCTGAGCAGCAGGAGCTGTTTGTGAGCAGCACCCATGGGCTGATCCAGCTCTCCCTGTACCGCTGTGAGCTCTATGGCAAAACCTGCACCGACTGCTGCTTGGCCAGGGACCCTTACTGCACCTGGGACAGCAGGACCTGCGCCCCGCACGTGCTCACCGAGAAGAGGTGAATGTGAACCCGCACCAGCCCTGCTGCTCCCATGCAAAGCGGCGGTGTTTGGAGCACGGAAGGGAAAGCTTTATCCGTCAGCCCAGACCCCTACTGCCCCCCTGCCCTCCTTCCTCCCTGGCTGCTCTGCCGTGAGGGGTCCCTCAGCCCTGTCTGCTGCCCCACAGGCGTGCCCGCTGCCAGGACGTGCTGAAGTCCGACCCGCTCAGCCAGTGCCAGGACACCGCAGAGGGTGAGCACCAGCCACAGCCTGCCCGGGGAGCCCGGCGCAGGCACCAGCTCTGCCCAGGGCCAGCGTGGCGCTGGGACCCCAGTGTCCACCGCAGAGCCTGCGCTGGGTGCTCCGCGCTTCCCTCCCTCCCCGCCTGCCACACACAGCTCCCTTGCAGGGTGCTCACCCTTCCCCTCTCCTGTCCCGCCCAGGGACCGCTGCTGTGGAGAAGCTGGTGTTTGGGGTGGAGAAGAACTCAACCTTCCTCGAGTGCCTGGCGCGCTCCCCGCAGACCACTGTGCGGTGGCTGGTTCGGCATGGCGAGGAGACGGGCACGGGCGAGGTACGAGGGGACAGGGCCGTGGGACGAGGCGCAGGGGCGGCTCTGTCCCAGGGACTGACCTACAGCGCTCTGCCTTTGCAGCAGGTCAGGAGCAACGGGCACTTCTCGGTGCTGGAGCAGGGGCTGCTGATCCGGCAGCTGGCTCCGGAGGACGCGGGCACCTACGAGTGCCAGGCCATGGAGCGCTCCTTCTCCCGGCCCCTCACCCGGTACAGCCTCCGCGTCATCAGGCACGAGGCCATGGAGCTGCCCCCTTACAAACGGAGCAAGGGAGCCGAGCTGGGAGGCACGCACCAGAGCCCCCGGCCCCGCATTGACCTGCACCCCGGCTACAAGGGCTTCCCGCGGGCCCTGGGGGCACCGGGCACCAGCCTGGATGCCTACTGCAACGCCCTGCGGCTGCAGGAGAGGCAGCGGCAGAAAACCTGGCACCAGAAGTGGCAGCACCCATCCCCGGACAGCAAGAGCAGCCGGGTGCGGCGGCATCGCCAGCCCCTGTGAGGGGCAGAGGAGCCGGGGCCGCCCGCTGCTCCCTCCGCGCTCTGCCCGGGGCCCTTTTCGCTCACAGGATCAGCTCCGGGACGCCTCAGCTTCCTGTGCACAAAGCGCCTCGCTGTTACTACCTCAAACCTGCCAGTCCCCTCCATGAGCCCCACGGGGCACACCGGGGCCAGGGCACTCAGCCCGCACCGGCTCCAAGACTCAAAGCTATTTACACCCCGCTGAATATTTATTCTCCTTGTTTTCCCCCTGGCCCTTCATGACAATTGTTATCAGCAGCAATAATAAGCACAGAGAAGGGAAATGGTGAGCTCCCATAGATGGTTCTCCAACACTCAGCAGCATCCAGCCCTGCCATGGACATCGTGCCCCCAGCCTCCCTCCCTTCCAGAGGCAGCAGGCTCCGGTGGGGCACTCGCTTGGGCGGCTGCAGAGGTACCAGTGGATTCCAAATGCCACTGGAAGTAGCAGGGCACAGCTCCTTGTTGGGCCTGGGCACTTGGGGTTTGAAGAGATACCCAATACCCAGCTCTGATCCACTTCAAACCACACCAGCTGGTTAATTTCGACATGTATTTTACAAAAACAAATAGAAGAGAACCACCAGGCAGTTATACCAACTTACAATTTATTATTTTTTTTAAAAAATGACATGAAACACAAGTAAAAATAAATACATCATATAAACAACAAATTGTTCAAAGTCTCTGTTCTGGGAGATCAGGCGAGCGCATCCCGTTCGACACAGAGAAGAGGGAAGCACGCGATCATGCGTGGGGCCATCTGACCAACCCACCCTGCTAGCGAGACTCCTCTTTCCAACCACAAAAAGACAGGCCACGAACTAAGGCGGTAGTGAAAAAGAAAAGAAAAAACCAGAAAAAGAACCCCAAACCAACAGAAGACCCCAGATGAGACTCAGCGATGGATTCCTTCAGGCTCCCCGGTTCTGCCAGAGACTGCTGCTCCGAGCCCGGTGCCACAAGCAGCCCTGTGGTCTGGGAGGCGGCAGGTTGCTCTCCCTCCCTTCCACTGTGTCCCCTCGAAGGGTGCACTTGCTCTGAGTCACAAGGAGCCATCACCTCACTGTATCCTAACTGGACTATGTTCCCCTCTTAACCTCTGCCCCCCGCCCCAGCCCTCCCACCCCAGTCCTTCCAAGACTGGATTAACAAAGTTCACTCCAGTGTGGTGACAAACACCAGCCATGAAGATATTTGCTGTACTTGTCCCTGTTGGCCTGGAAGCCACCCACAAACCAACAGCAATTCTCTTGCATTCGCCAATTTGCTGACATCATTAAGCCAAAATGTACATTATTTCTAGTGAAGCCCCCATGGAAATCCCATCCTTTGTTGCTGCAATATCTGCTTTCTGTGAGTACCCGCACCCACCCCACCCAGGCACCCCAGCGGGGTCAGTGTGCAGCAGATCCTGCCCAATCCATGGGTCAGGCTGGGCTGTGTTGCCCCCTCCCCACAGACCTTCCCAATACCCCAAGGGCCACACCAGTGAGAAGCAACAAGAACACCAAGACTGAGGCACAGCCTCAGTCCCTCTCCTTGCCCAGGGCGTTAGATCCTGCAGCAGTACCCAGGCTTCACCCAACTGCTCCCAGGAGTGGAAACCTCCCACCGTAAGGGGAGGGCTGAGTGCCAATGTGGAGGGCAGCTAGACAACCTGATGGCCCTGTGCTCAGAGATCTTCTTTAGTGTCCAAGCCCCTCAGCAGAGTCCTCACTCCCGCAGGACTCTGCTGAGGGGCTTAGACACTAAAAAGCGTCACCTGCAGCCCTGCGGCCAACTGGCAGCTGCTTCCATCCAGTCACTGGGAGAGAGAGACTCAGCAGCAAAAGCAAAAGTTAACCTGTGCAGGGAAAGCTCCTGTTCCAGGCTCAGGGAAACCCAGACGGGACCCTCTGCAGCACAACCATGTGCTGAAAAGGAATAAAACCTGGGGAGAGCGGATGAGGGGGAGAAGTCCCATGGGAGAGGGGTTTTAGGGCTCAGCGAGGTCCCCCCACTTGGAAAGTCCCATGATAACCTGCACATCCTCATGGCGTTTGTGGGGGGAGGAAATCCTTCCCACCATGCTGCAGGTGCCTCTGGTTGCTGCGGGAGCAGGCCCAGCTGCTGCCAGCCACCAGCCAGGGTATCACTGTTACCCCTGTGACCACCTCTCAGCCGAGGCTCTGAGGGAGTGCGTGGGGCTGGTGAGGGGGGCAGAGGTGCTGCATGGACCCACCGTGCTCAGGATAGGTGGCTGGGGCTCTACTTTGGTGCTTGCAGTGCAGGGTCACCATGCTGCGGCTGCCTGGAGCCATAGATGTATCCCAGCACAAGGAAGCCCCTTGCAGCTGGTTGCATTGGGGGACAGACACAGCACAGGAGGGCAGTGAGGGGTCTTCAAGGTGCTATGGCCATGCAGGAGCCAGGAGAGCCATTGCACTTCGCCCTGGTGAAGTGCCAGCCCACTGCACAAGCGTGCGCCCTGCAGCAGCTGAGTGCTGGCCACCTCCAGCTCCTACAGCCACAGC
This sequence comes from Ara ararauna, assembly GCA_028858755.1. Classification (NCBI taxonomy): domain Eukaryota; kingdom Metazoa; phylum Chordata; class Aves; order Psittaciformes; family Psittacidae; genus Ara; species Ara ararauna. The sequence goes on along the minus strand of CM054385.1, from coordinate 19,414,354 downwards.
GCTCGGGCTGCGCTGAGGAACCCCCGGATATCAGACAGCAGCATGAGATGCACCAGGGCTTGCTGAGGAAGCCCCGGGCGCTCTCCTGGAGAGGCAAGGAGCAGAGAAAACAGCACAGGCACAGGTACCACATCCAGAGCTGCAGTGCCAGCTGCCCCAGCCACAGCTTTATGCCTTGTCCCAGCAGAGAGCCACAGAGAACTTGGGAGGGTCCCTCAGATGAACTCCACTGCCCTGACTGCCACCCATGAGGACAGGGGCTGCAGCGGGGCACTGGTGAGGGCTGCTCCCACTCCATCCTCCCACATGCACCCGCAGGTCTCAACACTTGCTACTCTAGACAAGGAAATCCCTTGCCTAGGTCCATTCCCCAAATCCACCAGAAAACTGACAGCCTCACAGGAATGCAACGGACATCTGGGCAAACTCGTCATACAATCAGTGTCACAGGGTTGTGCATGAGGTGGACACACAGAGCACAGGAGGGCATGACTCACAGATGCAGCACTGTCAAGTCTTTGGAGAAACTTGCATGAACACCATCAGTTAATTTGCTTTGTTACTTTTGTGGGGGGGTTTGATTTTTATTTCCATGGTGCATCCAAAGACAAGTTGTCCAGCAGTTTGCTCAGAACCCCTCGGTTTTCAACTCCTAGGATATGTTAAAGAAGAAAGCACTATTTTAATGTTTGGTTTTTTTCAAAAAATAATTAAAATAATTTGCATAGCTAAACTGTTGATCTAAGGCTTCTATGAATGGTGTGGTTATGTTTGACAGACAATGTCCATTGAACAGAGAAAGACACTAGGAAAGCCCCATAACATCTTTTATTATGATTTTGTAATGCACGCATGCACACACCCCCCCCCCCTCGCTCAGGAAGGGAGGTCCCAATCTTCCATCACCCCTTTGATGGAGGATGTCAGGACATCCTGCCCTCTCCTACTCCTAGTTGGTCCCAGCTAACACCAGCGACTGCAGCTTCCACAGCCCGAGAGGTCCCCTACAAGCTACCAGTGCTCTAAGGTCCCAGGAACACCCCACGCAAGGAAGGGAGCACATCTGTCTGGTAACGCCCAGACGCAACATGGAGATTCCTGGATTCCAAGTCTCCATCCTAACGCGTTCAGACACGGTCACACACACCAAGTCCAGCTGCAGTTGTGTAGCCCAGCCTCTCCTTAGGAGCCCTGCACCAAAGTGAGCAGCCAGCATGTTTGCTGTCAGGGCTAGGGCCAGCCTCTGCTCTCATGCACAGAGCAGGTCTGAGCCAAGCGCAGGAGCTCTGCCTTCCTAACTCCGCATGCCCCATAGCCCTCTTCCTCACTGGGAATGAGCATGGGAGGCTTCCCAGCCTTTCCACTTGCCCCAACACAGCAAGAGGACTCCATCCTTTTTCCAGCTGCTGCAGAACATGCAGAGCAGCTCCTCCCTGGCTCTGGCATGATCCCCTGATGGGCACATCCAGCCAACATGATACGGCTCAGAAACAGGCAACCTCCGCAGCTGGCCCTGCTTCTAGGCTATGCTTTGGTCAACCGGCTGCTTCTCCACACACAGACAACCCAACATGCAACCACTGCATGATGGAGGCCAGCATTTTATTTTTTAATATGGAAACTAATTTAAAAGTAGAAAGAAAAACTCCCCCAAACAATAAATATTACGCCTTCATGAAATAAATTAATGTAGAGATTCTGTGCAGGGGAAGTCGCTCCAATCACAGATTCAACAGCAACCAGCACTGGGTCCAGTGTGTGCCCTCCCCCAACCTTCTCCCCTGCCTTAAACTGCTCAGAAGCAGCAGGGAGCCCACCTCCTGTGGTGGGCCACAGCTGGGTGAGACACGGCCATAGAAAGCCACAGAGCCGGGGATGTCACCTGGATTCCCCTCTGATGGCCACTGAGACATCTGGGATTGCTCCACTCATCTGGCACACAGAGCTGGCATCAGAATCACAGGACCAACCTACCTTGGACAGGACCCTCCCGAAGGGTCCAGGGGAGCCCTCACCAGAGCCCTGCCCTCACCACCGAGGCAGGGGCTGCCGGGAGCCCTCGCACTAGTTCCATGTGAATTTGAAGAGGATCACAAATTGTTTGTGGGGTGTTTTGTTTCTTTTTTTTTTTCTCTTTGTTTTTACATCAATCCCACCCCCCCCATACACGATGTAGAAGCCCCCCCCACTCCCTCCCCGGTAGAAACACTTCGTCCCCAACCTCTGATGGAGTCACCCCCCCACCCCCAGCCCACACCTCCCGGAGTGAGAGAAGTTCACAGATAAGGCAGTTCTTGTGAGAGGGAGCTTGGCCCCGCCAGTGGTCAAGCCTGTGCCTCCAGGCCTGAGAAGGGCTTTGACTCACAGCACCAAGCCTCCCCCTTCCAGACAAGACAGAGAACAGTGACAGACAGACAGACAGAGCATGGGAGGGAGGCACTCCTATGGTTTGCATTGCTGCTCCCTTCCTCCCCTGGCTCTTGCTCCCCCCGGCCCTCAGGCCCTCTCGGGTCCACTCTATCCTCCTCCCATCTCCCAGCCCCTAATACAATTCAGATCCTTGACAGCTAAAACAACAAAACAAAATGAAAAGAACAAAACTACCCCCACGCCACACCCTTCGCATCTTTCTCCACCCGCTGCTGTGGCCCAGAGGGGAAATCCTGACTCCCATAAAGGTCCTGCAACTTTTGCCTCCTGGCAGAGCCGAGACTGAGCAGGAGCTGGGCTCATTATTTCCCTGTGATCTCTATAACATCGTCGTCTTTGTCCTCGTCATTAGAGCTGCATCCCACCTCTGGGACCTCCTGGGTTTCAAACTGAGGCACCTGGGACCGAAGGAGGCCCCCAGCTGGGTAGCCCGAGTGAGGGGACATGTAGCCAGGGTAGGCAGATGCCATGCTCCTGGGAAGGCTGCTAGGCAAGACAGGGGCTGGGAAAGGAGCAAACATCCTGGGCTCGGGCAGGAGTGACTGCGTGAAGGGAAGCGAGTAATTGGGCAGCACCCCTGTCAGAGAAGGGTTTAGCATGAATGAGGGGACGCTGGCGGTGACTGAGGTAGCAGCAGAAGAGCTGGCGGTGCCGGCTGTCAGCAGAGGGTCAGTAGTCACAGGGAACACCAGATGAGGGTCTGGGAGTAAATTGGGCAGCTGGTAATAAGAGGAGCCAGTGCCCATGTATAATGAGTTTCCTGGTTGGGAGGCAAACGGATGGGTTAGGTTGTGGTTTAAAGAGACAGGAGGCATGGTGAACCCACCAGAGACGGGGTACCCGTGTTCGTACGGCTGCACGGACGATGGCAACTGCCGCTTCTTCTGCTGCCTGCGGGCTTGCTCCTCTGGAGCCGACGGTGAGGTTGACTTGCGCTTGTTGCCCCGTAAGTCCAACACCGAGTGGGCATCCACATGCTGGCTGGTGGCTGGCAGGGCTGAAGACATGGAGGGAGCCATGCAGTGAATCCCCACATGCTGCTCAGCTCCTCGGGCTGCTAAGCCAGGCGCGTTGTCCGTGCGGGCAGGGAGGCCTTGCGCTGCATTGGTGCTGGGAGAGCTGTGCCGGGACTCCCGGGCAGCTGCTGCCTCCGCGTACTGCTGCAGCTCGCTGATGATCTCGGGGCTGTCAGGGGATATGGGCCGAGTGAGCTCCTCCGCACTGGGGAGCTGCGGTGATGAGGCACTGTGTCTGCCATTGCTTGTGGACTCCAGTGATGAGCTCTGGGAGCCTGGAAACAAAGAGATGAAGGAGGTGAGAAAGACAACCTTGGAGAAAAACCTGGGGGCCAAGAGGCAACAGTGGAAAGGAAGGTGGGGATGATCATGGGGAGACTGTGGGGCCTGCTCTGAACACAGGCATGATAGAACATGGCCAAGGAACACCACCCCAGACACTCAGGTAGGAAAGCATGTGAGCAAGCCCCACACAGCACTCACAAGCCCCTACCTGAGGCAGCTGTCCGACGGTCTTCATTGCCCTTTGGCTTCCCAGTGGTCCGGATAGCAAAAATTCGCCCATCGCTGGTCCGGATATACGTCCCTGGAACACAGGCAGAACAACTTCATTCATCCTGAATCCATGAGCCTGTGACACTGCCTGGACAGGAATAGGTCAGCAGTGCTGCATAAGGCCAGCCCACAGATCATGCAGGGAGGTCAGTGAGGGGTTTCTGCCCCCTTTCTCATTCCTGACTTCCATTTTCAGCTTTCATGTGTTGGAGCTCTCCCTCTCAATGTGCTGTGGGAGAGAAATGTGGAACTTCATGCTCGAGACTAAGTTTGCTCTGGGAGCACCAGGAAGTGTTTTGCTGCCTCAGTACATGCAGTATGTGTTGTGAAAATGAGACACCAAGCCACAAAGTTCAACAGCTCCTCTCAAAGGCATGAGCAGACACTGCTGCAATAGCCCTGAAGCGTCAGCTATGGCAGCACACCCAAAGCATGGGCTGCAAGCAAGCCACTGAAAGTTTAGATCTTCTCCCCTTCTTGTTTCTTTTCCTCTCAAGGGATTGATTCATGCTTTTACATCCTTGTCTTTGCTAATCAGCATTGGCTAGGACCCTATCCACAAGACAGAGCCTTACCTTTCGTCCCTCGGATGATGTGGATGCTCTCTCCAGCACTGATTCTTGCCTGTACATCAGTGGATGTGTTCGTACCAGGAATCACAATATCTGGCAGTGGGGAAGAAACAGAACAGTGCTCGTGAAATCACACACCAGCCACAGTCAGGAGTGGGGAGGTGCACCACCAAACCCCTTAGCTTCTGTGCAGTTGTCTCTTCTGTATGTGCTGCTAGGAAGCAAGCCCTGGGTTGATTTCTGAGCAGCACCAGAAGGGAGCAGAGGCTCCAAGCAAGCAAAAGTCATGCTGCTCTGGCACAGCATCCCCCCTGTCCCAACAAGGACAACTGGTGACAGTACTTAAGGCCCTCTAATGGGAAATTCACTCTAAACAACCCACCAGTCCCATCTCCTTTGCACGCCTGCAGGGAAAGTCTCCCAGGTACAGAGGAACCACTCCAATGCAGAGGTAGTATCAGTGGTTCTGATGGCCGTCTGCCCACAGCCCACGTAGGCATCAGCAACTCACCTTGCTCCTCAATTCACCATGGGCATCACAACTCAACTCACTGTGAACATCAGCCACTCACCTGTGGTGGTGACAATCTTCTGCACAAAGACACCAGCTCGCTGTAGATAGTTGATGGGAAAGTTGACAGCAGGGTTGGAACTTGAGGTTGATCCTGCATTGCCCATGGAGACATGCCGAGGCATCATAGGAATGGGAGTGGATTGAACTGGGCGGACACTTGCCACTGGCTTGTCCTCACCCTTGAGGGCTGGTCGCCTAGTGAGAGAAGAAGGAGGAAAGTGCAGTGCCCCAACTGACAGGGATAAGCATCCTCTGCCTCTTCATTTCATGTCTACATCACGGGAAGAAAAGGAAAAGGCAGGTACTCACCAGTTCCTCTGGCTAAAGGCAGGGATGCTCGTCAGACTCTGGTCACTGGCTGGGTAATACTGTGCGTAGGACGGCCGGGTATAGGGGACGGATGCTCGCTTTTCCTCCTCGTAGCTCTTCTTGGCTGCTTTCTTCTCTGCCTTGGTCAGCTTGTGCTCCTTCCGGTCGATCAGCAGCGACTCATGCTGAAAAGGCTCCTGCAATCCCACAGCACCGAGGTTTTGACACCAACACACCACAAGAGGGAACCAACATGCCTCAAATGGCAGCCACCCGGTCCCTCCATCAGCTCTGTCTCCATCCCAGGCAGGAGCAGCAGACAGCGGAGCTGGAGGCAGAGCTGGGCATGGCAAGGCATGAGTGGGACAATGCTTGGATGTGACCAAAGCTCAGCTTGAAGAGTGAGAGAGACAGCTAAGCCATCACTAAGCCTGCCCAGCCAAGGTCATTGTTTACCATGAGCACACAGTAAACCCCACAAGTCAAAGGCCGGGCTGAGCACAAGCACAGAGAATACCAAGACACTAGCCACCAGAGCCCCATGGCACTCAGTCACAGGCCCACTCTGCAGCACCACCCTGCCAGGAGAACTCTTGACAACACAGGCAAGTGCTGGCTGTCGCAGCTTTGTTTTAAAGCCACACCAGGAAGAGAGGTGGCAGCAAGCTGGGACATGCCACTACCACCTTCCCACCCAGCACCAAGTTGAAGAGAGGGATGCCCTACAATCTGCACCTAAACCTAATCAGGACAGAGGTGGCTCTAAATGTGCAGAAGATATTGCAAGGCTCTTAGGGCCCTCTGTAGAGAATTTTTTACCTATTTGCACCAGCATGCACATGTATCCTCCGGGTCACTATGTTCCCATCACACAGCTAGACTCCTTCAGACATACTCCTGCCTGTGCCAGCAAGGAATCAGGCTGGTCTTACCTTGGTGATGAGGTGAGGATACTTGAGACAGGCTAACTGTAGAACAGACTCCTTTATCTTGCTTGGATTGAGGGATAGCTGAGCAGGGTCAGATTCCTCTTCCACAAAATGCAGCAGGTTTTCCACCTCCCGTCGAGTAAAGTTCAACACTGGGTTCAGATCATCCACCACCCGATCTGGAAAAGAGAGGGAGCGGAGTGAGAAGAGAAGGGAAGTGATAGGTAGTGCTGCCCTTCCTACACTCCTTCCCTAACAGAGCTCCCTCATTGCCATCTGCACCATCCTCAGAAGCCTTCTGCAAATGTCAGGGCAGGCGAAAAAATCATCAGTCACGTTCAGAGATAAGCCTGTTTGACCAAATCAGGCTGACAAATGCATTGCCCTCCACACTGCACAGCAATGCAATCACTGGGCTCCTGGCATACACAAACATGAAGCTAATTACAGATGATGTCCCATCTCACATCACAAAATGGAAAAGACACAAGCCCTGAGACAGAACTGCAGCTATGTCAGTATGTCCTCCCAAAATTCCCACTAAAAAAGCTCAAGTTAATAATCAGGAGCTGAGATTTTCATAACTCTCTTGAGTTGAAAGCTCACAAATACAGCAATGGTCCCTCTCTCACAAGATCCTGAAAGTTTTCCTTGGACATTCGCTCCTGCATACAGGGCAAATGGAAGCACATGGAGAAAACATCCATAGCCAGGACTCTCCTGGGACCCAGGCCAGCTGCCAGGGGTCTCCACCTCAAGTGCAAGGCAGCATACTGATCACGCTGGGCTGCTGCCTCTGGAGTTAGATTTCGAGACAAAGAAGGACATGGGCAGCAGAACTCTTTCTGGGTCATCCCAACCCTCAGCTGCATGCTCTACGAGAGCAGCTTGACAGATGGCACAAGCCAGCACAAGACGTATTTCTGGTACAAGAGCAGGTCAGAACTGGAATTAATTCGTTATTCTTGGCCCTTAAGTAAGCACTATCAGTCAAAGGTATCAATATATATTTTAATTTCACTATTTTCCCCCTCTTGCTGCTGGAGAAATTGAAGCACAGAGCTATTTCATAAGTAATGTCCAGTTTAAGAAAGGTTGTGCACAACCCTGCTGCAGGATGCTGGCTCTACAACCCCTACTGCTCTGCCCTGAATTGCTTATAGGATGTCATGTCACTTTCAACTCATAAATGTCAAACACAGCCCAAGGATAGTACCTCTGTCACTTCTTTGGCTGTCTGTTTCTCAACCTTATAAAACCGTAAGTCATGAAAACCATACATATGGGACTTAAAGGATCTAAAAGGCTTGAAAACCAAGAGTGGAATGCCATGCCCCTCAACGTTACCTGACATTCCCTGCTTGGAGATCTGACGGTCATAGATCTTCTTCTCAAGAGTGTAATCAGAAACCAGTCTGTAAATGTGGCATGGCTTCTTCTGCCCGTAGCGGTACACTCGGCATACGGCCTGGGCATCATGGCACGGGTTCCAAGAAGCATCAAATACCACCACTCTGTTTGCTCCAATGAGGTTAACACCCAAACACCCAGCACTGGAAATGAAAGGCAAATTTCAAATTGCTGCCTCAGCCAATTTTCAAAGCTTCTAGGCAGGGACAATCATCACAGCCAAGCGTCCATGAAATGCCTATGGAACATTCCCTCCAATCATGCAGGTAACTTCAAACCCATGTTTGGTTTCCAAGACTGCTGTTAAGTGTTGCAAAGGACTAAGAATTCTACATCCCTAGGGAATTCAGAAGCAGATGGCACTATCATCCCATAGAGTCTTGAGACCATGTTATGAAGAAAGTTAAGAACTGAAAACTCATATGCATACAGAGCATCAGTGTGCAAGTCCTCCACTCTGGCTTTCTGCTCCAGCCAACTTACCGTGTGGACAAAAGAAAGAGCCAAACAGAGGTGTTGCTGAGATCATTAAACTGGTTAATCAGTCGTTCCCTTTCTGAGGCAGAGGTGCTGCCATCCAGTCCTGAGAAGGAAATTAAAGACACATTTAAAAGCTCTGTATGTTTAGGGGAATCCCATCAGAACAAACCCACTTCCCAAACACTGAGCTTTGTAACTTGCTCGCAACCAATAATGGGTCTTCCTCAAGTCATGCACTCCAGAACCAAAGCTGGGCCACTCTGTACCTCTAATTTGCCCAGCCAGGCAGGCGCAATACAGTGAGCCAGGCTGGAATTTGTTCAACTGAAAGCTCAAGTGAAACATTACTCAAGCTTGGCAAGACCAGGACTGGGAGAGCTACAAAACACCTAGACCATTAAGGTTCTTTATTAGGCAAGATGGATAGCAAGCAAGAACAGCAGGAACAAGAGAAAGCAAAATTATGAAAGCCTTTGGCAAAACCCCAAAAGCTGGATTTGAGCACAGAGAGTACTGGTCTAAAGGAGTGCAGAGGGGTATCATATCTCTGTTCCTGGGCAGCAGCTTACTTCTGGCAGCTCTGCAAAAAACAGGAACACCATATTCACTGCTCCTCAGTCCTGGCTTGTAAAGTAGCCACACAAAACAGCCCATGCTGGGGAAGAGGGGAGGAGGAATTCAAAGCCCTGAGCAAGTGAAAGCATTCCACAGTGATTCTGCCTTGGGAAGCAAGATCTAGAAGACAGCCAAATGGGAAATAAAAAGTATCTTTTGCAGCTTAAAAAAACACTAGTAGGTGAGTTGCTAAATATGTCTAACATCTTCTAAATAAGATGTTGAAAAGAGGATTTAGAAATTATCAGTTACTTGCTATCTAACTGACTTTGTCTTCCCAAGCACCTGAAGTAGGAAATCTGAAAGAAACTTCATCAGAAGAATGCTTCAAATGAGCATTTTCATGCACAGGAACAATTGCAAGATGGTGGCTGACTTTCAGGGATTAGTCCATCACAGAGGATCAAACAATGTCACCCCAAAAGAGAGGAGGATTGGCTGCACTCACTGTAATAGTTGACGTTTCGGACCCAGTTGTGAACTCCTCCATCTGAGCCTGGAGGACTCGGCATTGGCCTCTTCGCCAAAAACTCTTCAATGACAGATAAGGTAGACAAGCTCTGGCTGCAAAATCAAGATCTCTGTTCAGGAGAAAGCCCCCTCAGCAGCAAAGGTGGTGAATTAGACTCTTTCCCAACCACACCAGCACTGGTGATTGTCAAACCCCATTTGCAGCAGCACACCACTCAGTAATAAATGATAGTGGCAGAAGTATAAAATCCATGGAGGAAAAACCAGGATCTAATACAACAAAGGAGAAAAGCGGAACTGCCACACTATTCACCTTGTGTAACAACCTCCTAGTACCGGGAGGGGTCCAACTACTCCAGCATTTAGTGACTGTAGGATCAGTAGTTGAAACCTTGCTTACCTGAAGACCAAGATCTTGTCTCCAAGCTTCACGCTTTCTTCAATTAGGTGGAACAGTAACACCATCTTAGGTGAGTTCTCCAAGACTCCCGTCTGATAATCACACAAGATGTCTTTGGCCTACCAAGAAACAGGAGACTATTACAGGTGGAGTTCATTCACTGTTCAGTTCAACAGTGAATGCTGGTGAGAGAAATAAGTCATTGCAGAGAGGTTATAGACATTCAGTTGGTGGAGGTGACAATGTTACTCCCAACTACTGCTGCCTACTTCACATTCCAGAAGCTCCAGATGACAAACTTCCTGAAGTACGGATGAATAAGCATCCTCTTAACCTCTCCTGACTCTTCATCTCAAGACCTCTCCTCCAGCCCACAAAACTTACCACCATCTTATCTAGCTTCAACTTTACCCTAACACCTTTTTCGATCAATGAAGTCCATACCATATCGGTCAGATGAAATCAATGGTATAAAAGAGTGCTGACTGCACTCCAGCCTCACGAGAGTCCCCCAAACCCCACCCTAACACCTTGCAGACATGCTTAGCAAGATGCCATGCAGTAAAGAAAAGAGAAATTCCCAACTCTTAAAGAGAAGAGTCCTTTCTTTGTCCTACTTCAGAAAAATGCCTTAACAGAAAGAGGTACAGTCTTCCAAAGTATCTAACTGATGTTTATCACAACACTCCAAATGAAGAGTTTTCTACCAGTGGTACTCACCCACTCATAAGTAACGACCTGATTTGCTCTCTCCTGAAAAGGGTTGAAGCCAACACTCTGGAGGAACTTGCTGTTGGTAGCTTCTCCAGCTGGTGATGCCAAAGCATTGCTCTCTGTTTTGACTTTAATTCCCTGAGGCTGGCAGCGGGAATTAGTACTTGCTGTGCTAAGGTCATCCACATCTAAATCCTGCTCGTTTGCCAGATTCTGCTTTTGCAGAGCTTCATACAACACATCTGGATGATTCCAGATCTGAAGGGGTAACAAAAGAAAGTGGTTAGGCCTGCGCTGGCCTGCTGCTTGCCAATGATCGTGGACTGAAAGCTCCCACAGCTATTCAAAGGAAAGAAGTAGTAGTTCAATCATCTCCTCACCATCCCCACATGGAACTGCAAGGCACTGCAAAGAAAACAAGTCTGACTGCATTAAGGTAGTGAAAACATAAAACATGACTCTGCCATGACACAAGGTATAAACCATCTTAACTGAGGCTATCCCAACTTTAAAACTGCTCAATTCTTTCCTTGAGAACAAACCAAAAGGCCACTGTGCACCCCACATAGCACAAACACAGAGGAAGCAGCTTGTTTGCACTGCAGCAGGTAAATAGATAAGGTACCAGCTGATAGCTGCAGGTTTCTTATACAAATGCGAAAAAGACATATAACATCCCTGCACCCCAGTTCTGAAAGTGGGGATAACAGTTCTGCTGGGCCACTGCAGGGCACTCTGGGGAGAGAAAATGTGCCTGGTCAACCACACTTCGACCTCCTGTTTTGACTCCTGTTCTTGGCTTTCCCTTACAAACTAGAATATTTCTTTACATCTGCCAAAACCTACCTTACAACAGACGCAGAAAGCTTTGAGTGGGTTGAGTCCCAGCCAACCACTGTTGCCTGCATCTCGGAAGCGGTTCATGAACTCCGTATAAAGGGCCCGCTGGATCTTTGACAGACGTACCAAAATTACATGCTCTTCCTTAGATGGGAGCTGAACCTTCAGCACATTGTGGCCTCGACTGTGGAGGAAATAAAGAGAGAAATAAATAGAGGGAAGGGAATTTCCCAATCTGATCTCTCTGTGGGTGCCTGTAGGGTAAGATTTTGACTTCTTGCCCACCTGGCTGCAGGGATAAAGACCTCTAGTTGCATACCTCCCTAATGCACAACATTTTATCCCTGCAGCCAAAACCAACCGTAATCATAGAATCATAGAATAGTTAGGGCTGGAAAGGACCTTAAGATCATCCAGTTCCAACCCCCCTGCCATGGGCAGGGACACCTCCCACTATAAACCATGTCACCCAAGGCTTTGTCCAATCCGGCCGTGAACACCGCCAGCAATGGAGCATTCACAACTTCCCTGGGCAAACCATTCCAGTGCCTCACCACCCTTACAGTAAAGAATTTCTTCCTCATGTCCAATATAAACTTCCCCTGTTTAAGTTTGAACCCATTACCCCTTGTCCTATCACTACAGTCCCTCATGAAGAGTCCCTCCCCAGCATCCTTGTAGGCATCCTTCAGATACTGGAAGGCTGCTCTGAGGTCTCCACGCAGCCTTCTCTTCTCCAGGCTGAACAGCCCCACCTTTCTCAGCCTATCTTCATACAGGAGGTGCTCCAGTCCCCTGATCATCCTTGTGGCCTCCTCTGGACTTGTTCCAACAGTTCCATGCCCTTTTTATGTTGAGGACACCAGAACTGCACACAATACTCCAAGTGAGGTCTCACAAGAGCAGAGTAGAGGGGCAGGATCACCTCCCTCGAGCTGCTGGTCACGCTCCTTTTGATACAGCCCAGGATACGGTTGGCTTTCTGGGCTGCAAGCACACACTGTCAGCTCATGTTCATTTTTTCATCAAGCAACACCCCCAAGTCCTTCTCTGCAGGGCTGCTCTGAATCTCTTCTCTGCCCAACCTGTAGCTGTGCCTGGAATTGCTCCGACCCAGGTGTAAGACCTTGCACTTGTCATGGTTGAATTTCATCAGGTTGGCATCAGCCCACCTCACAAGCATGTCAAGGTCCCTCTGGATGGCATTCCTTCCCTCCAATGTATCAACCGAACCACACAGCTTGGTGTCATCGGCAAACTTGCTGAGGGCACACTCAATCCCACTGTCCATGTCACCGACAAAGATGTTGAACAAGACCGGTCCGAACACCGATCCCTGACGGACAGCACTCGTTACTGGTCTCCAGCTGGACATTGAGCCATTGAGCACTACTCTTTGCGTAATCAAATTACAGAGATCTCAAATGTTATAATCTTCTAGCACAGGTCATGCATGGGGTTAAGAGGGTGATGAAGTCCTGTTTTCCATGATCTCTTTTTAGCTCTGACAATGATTAAAATCTCCATCCAAATCACTGGTCCAGCACCTTTGAACTCTCACCTGAGAAACAAAGCTGATTTGTTTCCAGAGTGGTGGAGTCGCTGTCACTTTTCATGACTGAAGGCTCAGGAAACACTTTCAGATCCTTGGGTAAAGGATATCAAGAACTGCACATTGAAATTAACTATTAAGACATCAAAATAAACCTGAAATCACTTGTGCAGTTAGAGGTATTGTTCTCCATTATCAGAGACTGTGGTACTAAAAGCAAACCAACTTTACTTCTATGCTCAAGGCAAAACAGAGCCATAAGGACTACTCTACAGTTGACAGACTGAACAAGACAGAGATTCTGAGGTAAATATGGAGCTGCTATCCCAAGAATGTCCTCTGTATGCTTAAGATCCTCCCACAAGCACAGTTAAGGTACCTGTTTAAAACTCAAGCCTAAGAAGCTGGATCGATGGGCTAAACTTAATTGTATGAGGTTCAACAAGGCTCAGTGCTGCGTCCTGCTCTTGAGTCACAACAACCCTATGCACTGCTACAGGCTTGGGGCAGAGTGGCTTAAAAGCTCCCCAGAGGAAGAGGACATGTGGGTCTTGGTCAACAGCCAGTTGAATATCCTGGCTTGTATCAACAATAGTGTGGCCAGCAGGACCAAGGCAGTGATCATCCCCCTGTACTTGGCACTGGTGAGGCCACTCCTTGAATCTTGTGTTCAGTTCTGGACCCCTTAATGCAAGAAAGACATTGAGGCGCTGGAGTGGGTCCAAAGAACAGCAACAAAGCTGGTGAAGGATCTAGAGCACAAGTCGTATGAGAAGCAGCTGAATGAACTGGGGCTGTTTAGTCTGGAGAAAAGGAGGAAAGCTTATTTTTTCTGGAGAAAAGGGGAAAGCTTATTGCTGTCCACAACTACCTGAACAGAGACTGTAATGAGGCAGCTGTTGGTCTCTTTCCCCAGGTAACAAGTGATAGGGCAAGAGGAAAGGGCCTCAAGCTGTGCCAGGAGAGGTTTAGGTTGGGTATTAGGAAAAATTTCTTCACCAAAAGGGTTGTCAAGCATTAGAACAGGCTGCCCAGGGAAGTGATTCAGTCACTATCCCCAAAGGTATCCAAAATACGTGTAGATGTGGCATTTAAGGGCATGGTTTCGTGGTGGGCTTGGTAGTGTTAGGTTAACAGTTGCACTCTATGATCTTAAGGGTCTTTTCCAGCCTAAATGATTCTATGATACTATAAGGCAGTAAGATCAGCTGTATTGCATAAACTCAGGAAACAAGCAGGCTAATTTGGGATGAAAGAACTCTTTGCATGGACTACCATCAAGAACTCCTTGTGGACTCACCGCTGCACAAAGCCTTCCAGCAGGCTATGCAGGACATGACTGCGATACCTCATGAGACGAACGTCTTGAGGGGTGCTGTCAATACACTGCCCATTCAGAATAGGGCGCTCAAACATGTTGCTGAATTCCTGACGAGAGCCTAGAAAGTCAGGTCGGACAAAGTCTACCATGCACCAATACTCAATGAGGTTGTTCTGGAGCGGGTAGCCAGTCAGCACAACCCGCCGGCGGGAGCGGATGTTCTTCAGGGCCTGTGAAGTGCTGGCATGGCAGTTCTTGATGCGGTGTCCCTCATCACAAATAACCACATCTGGGCCAGGGCGAGACAAAGCTTTCTCAATCCCTGAGGACAAGGAAAATTAAGTCTTAGTTAGAGATGAATATGACAAAGTTCTGATTTCATATGGTCACCAACTTGACAAACGGAAAAAGAAGGGCAGTTCTGGAAAAGAGCGGTATTCAGAGGGACAGAAAGCAAGGCGATTAAGGAAATAAAATGTGACTACCTCCAATTTAGCATAATGTGGTAATGACCAGACATAGCTGCCTTGATTTCTGCTCCATGACCTGCAATCTATCAGGTTGGGTGTCTTGCATCAGACTGGACTGGCAAATCTCACACAGACAAATCCCTAAGTTCAGACTTCTAAACTTACTCGCATTTACTGCAAGAAACAGAAGACTAAACCAAAGCTCAACAACCTTCTGTCTCCACAGACACAATCTTGCCTAGCAAAATTTGATCGTGTCAGGGATGCTAAAAGTAAGTTACAGGTTGTTTCCCTGGGCTGCCAGAGCTGATAGCCAGCTGGACAACGGGATCACACTCTCTCTCTCTTAAGGACTGGCCTCCCACCTTTCAGAAGCTCTTGCTGCCGGTCTTCCTCATCCAAGTCAATAATGACAGGGCCAGCTTGTTTCTTTGTTTTCTTCTTCCTGCCAGTGGCAAAGGACTTCCTCAGCGAGAGAAGACGGTACATCTCATATCCCATCAGCAGCACACCACCTTCTGTTACCCAATCATTCACCACCTTTGCACGTGCAGCTGTCGTCCTGCAAAACAAACCAATCAGCCAAATAAGCTGTAAGCTTTCTCTCCAGTTTCAGTTCGAACCACTGGACAGGAGTCTGCCGAGAGAAAAAGAAACCTGTTCAATTAATTAAAGCACTTTCTCACATCAAACCAGACAGAAGAATACAATGAAGTTTCTTCAGGACACAATTTGGTAGAAAGGAAAAGAAAAAAAGTCTCTTATGTGCCACAGTAGTAGGGTTGAGAATGACAAATCCTTACAGGAACTGAGCTGTAGAAGTTTGTCATGTACAAAACATATCAAACTCAAGAGCATCTTTTCAAAGAGCTGTTAAGGAGATGACCTCTGCAAAAAATATTTTCACTAACATACATGGTTGTAATTGTCTAGTTGTTTATCCCGTCTTGTCTCTTCCAATGCTAGTGTCCCTTACTTATTCCTTCCCTGCCAGCCTGCTCAGAATTGGTTCAAATCAAGACACTGTCCTCACTCAATCCTCCCAGAGCACACCCGATCCTATCCAATAGTAAACATATGGTGGAAGTAGCATCAGCAGATTCAAAGTACAATTCCACCCAGAAGGTGAAGATCTCAGCAGATAAGTGTACAAATATATCTGATGAACTGAGAGTTCCTCCTTATGATCACTACATTGTCCTGAGCCATGCAAGACAAATGACCCAGAAAGGAAGCAGAGCCCCATGCGCCAAGAATACACTCCAGACCAGGCTGCAACTGCAATCACTAATCTCTCCTTTCTGGACAAGGAGGCTTTGTCTAACTTGCCAGAATCCCTCAAGGACAACGGAATTCACAGAAAGTCACAGTGTTGGGTAGAGGAATCCCAGTGTGTGTGAAAAATCTCACAAAAAAAATGAGAGACGTGGTACAGGGGGCACATGCCTCAGGAATCCCAGGATTCTGACAGAACTAGCAGTGTACCACCAGAAACAAACCATAGCACTTCTGCACCTCTCTGCAGAAGCAGCTCTGTCTCTGGAACTGAGCTCCTGATCTCAGCATGCATAGAACAGAAAGGCACATCAGCAGTGTGAGAAGGAAGTACAAGATAAAAACATTGAATGAATGGCAGTTATTCTTTGCCAAGCACCAAAATCCTTCCTTCAAGACAGTATCCACAACAAGTGCAGAGTGGGAAAGATCTGGGAGTCAAGGACACAGAATTAGCCCAAACTAAACAGTCTGCAACAGCAATACTTATAACAGCTCCATAAGATGCAGTTCAAGGGCTCAAAGGGGTTTTAAGTGGCACCTACTTGTGTTCATCATTCAGGATGTGGACTTTGAAGGTGCGGGGCTGGACCTCTTTGGAGTTATAATCGGCAGGAAGGTTTTCAGGTGCTGGGAGCCACACGTTGAATTCTGCTAGCCAGTTTTGGAGTGTATTCACCTGCAAAAAAGTTAGCCATGGAAGGATTAAAAACCTAACTGAGGTACTCAGGGTTTTAAGAGTAAAAATGAGAATAGGGAATGACACTCAACTGTGCCCAGACAGGAGCAGACCACAGCATGTAAACTCAGGGACGCAGGGGATGAAAGAGGGAGAAGAGCAACAAGGGTATGACACAGCGTGTCATGAGATGAGACAAATAATTGATCTTCACTATGCTAAGAAAGAACTAGGGCAAAGCAGCCCCTCAGCCAGCCCTTCACATGGCTACTTACAGGTACAATGGCAAGAACAGTCTTTGCCTCTGTGTGCCGAAAAAGTACATCCAAGAAAGAGATGACCTGTATTGTCTTCCCCAGGCCCATGCTATGTGCTAAAATGCACCCAAACCCACTGCTGGTTTTAAATCTCTCCAAGGACTCAACCAAGTTGTCATACAGGAATCGGATCCCACCAATCTAGACAGAAAAGTATAAAAGGTATTAGAATTGCAGGAGGAAAAAAACCAAGGTGGGTATGAATTTAGAACGGTAAGCACATCAGGACTGCAAAAACCTTGAAGATATAAAGGGGATGTTTCAAGTTCACTACAGTACTCTAATCTAGGGAGAGCTCAGAAAATATTTTTAGGTACTCATAAAACTTCCTGAGACTATAACAATAAATCAAAATTCACCTGTAGCCAGAGAATCTGAATTGGGGTTGATTAGTTTGATTATAAATGTAATTCTATTTTTAAAGTGTTCATCTAAATCTGCAGAGGTCTGATGATAACAATAGCCCTGGCTTTCCTTTAATTTGTCCTTATCATTTGCCTGTCCACAACAGCCACCACTACAACCAGAGTGGTCACAGCTCACCAAAGACGTTCTGCTGAGATTACAGTTACCTGAATTCATTGAATTTTCAAGATTATTAAAGCCTACCTGATGAGGTTTTACTGCATGTGCAAGCTGGGGAGCTAGGAAAATGTCCTCCTCATTTGGTGGATGATTGATGTTGACAATAACTTGCCCCAGAGCATCTGACTGATTTAAGGCATCATTCACATGAGAGCCACTGCTCTCTTCACTGCCATCCTCCTCCCCTTCATTGCCAGAGTCACTGCTGTCCACAATTTGGAGGGCATCATCCTCTCCTGAACTCAGCTCAATCACTTCTGCAATGTAATCAAAACAGGAGAGAATAAGGGTAAAGGTTAACTTGCCATCAGGATTATCATGCTACCGAGAAAAGAAAAATCATACGAGGAAAATAAGGCTACCATCTTTTATAGTTCCACACTGGCCTAATGACCTATTCTGAACAAGTAGGCACAATACAGGCACACATCAGGCCCCTCAGACCAGCATATAAAACCATGAGTTTCCCTGAGTTTCCCCATGCTTCTGAGAACACTAACCTGAGCTGATCCAAACAGAACATGAGAGTTTCTGTAAGTCTCCTCCACATGTCTTCTTAATTCCCAAACCCAGACACGCATTTTATCCATTGATATAATGCCTAAGGACCATCAAGGAAATCAGGCACTCTACCAGAGTGGCACAGAAGTGTCAGGTTAGATCCATATGGGACAAGGGACACAACGACCACTTTCAGTTGCAGATCTGAATACTCTGATGCTCCTTTTATACACAGCAGATGATGCCACATCTCATATAAGCATTCTTCAGCAGAGCTCTGCGCAAAATCAAGTGCATTTATAAAGCAGAAATGAACACAAGTTTGCAAGAGTGCCTGACAGGCCATTTTATAAATGTCGAAGCCCAGCACTGGCCATTTATTTGGAAACCAACAGGCCTACAAAAATCTGCAGTGATTCACTGCTGGAGCATCTGACTAGATGAAAACAGATTTGTGGCTAAATAAACAGCATAGTGCGAAAAGAGCAGGCCAAGGCAATTGGTCACTTACCATCTTTAATGCTATTTTTTCCTTTTGCATCATCTTCACTGCCACTGCTGGTACTATCTAGGCAGATCACTTCCTCAGCCAGGACCTGAGGAGGGAGCTGGGTAGCCTCAGCTGTTCTGAAAACTATGTCCTCTACAAACATAAATTACAAACAATAAGTAATTCATAATAATGGGGAAGGAGACAAAACTGTTCAGAAACCAGACAGTATTTCCTTCCACTTTTGCTCCAATAACTTATCCCTGGAATTTTCCATAACAGACTCTCACTGTCTACAATATTGCTATGACTCAGCTTCCTGGGTCACAATCTCCTTCTTTCTCAATATGCCGAACAATAGCCCATTGCTGAAGGCACCCTCTCTACTGCATACCCTGGATAGGGTACACCAACCATGCAACGTGCTGAAGTCCCTCTCTTGCGGGGTGGGGGGTGGGGGTGGGGGTGGGGGGGTGTCTCAGGCATAAAAGCTGTTCTTCCTCCAGCAGAGAAAGTACCACTTGCTGAAGGAATGATAACGGCCCTTTCTTAGTAGGGACACAGTAATAATTACGTTCCACATATCATAAACAACTTTTGCTGATCAGGACCATTTGGTTGCATGTTTAAGTGCTGCCATGTGGGGAGAGACTAGCTAACAAGACCAAATCAGCACTACTGCAGTGACTCAGCAAGCAACAATGTTCTTCTAGGGCTGCAACCTACTCTGCAAGAGTTAAACTGTTTTAAATAACTCTTTTTCCTTCTCCCCTACTTGTAAAAATGTTTTGAACGCTTGCACTTAAGGGAGAATATACATTTTCTCCAGAGGCAAAGTCAACTCAAGAACTCCTTACCCGCACCACAACTTCCAACTGCACTTCTCTGCCCTTTACACCAGTCTGAGAGGCTGTGCTATAAAATATATCACTGAAATCACCAGCTTAGAAGACAATGCAAGATGATATATCCACCAGAAGACAAGGGTGATGCTTAACCATTTATACTGCCTATTTCACTGCTTGCTGAAACATGCAAGAAAGGACAAAGTTACATATGAACATATGTGCACCTATTATTCTACCATCCCTAGTACGAGGTCTATGCATTATCAGATCATTTACAGTACAAGTATGACCTGGGTCAAGGTCACAGCAATTCTGTCAAGACCATTGGCTTAAGGTTCCACAGCAGTTGGAAAGACATGAGAGACCTGTTCCAGCATCCTGCTTACATGCAATTAACTTGTCAAAGTATCTTCAACAAAAGTTACCTTTCACCATGCAGCCATAGCATCTTAATTCAGGACTAACTCAGAAGTGGAACTTGCTTCTGAGTTACTACACTGAACCCACAAGTGGTTTGGAACTGCTCTTTCAAGACTTGACACTTGAAAGTCCAAGTGCAGCATAGAATTATAGAACAGTTTGGGCTGGAAGGGATCTTTAAAGGTCACCTAGTTTGACTCCCCCTGCAATGAGCAGGGACATCTTCAACTAGATCAGGTTGCCCAGAGCCACATCCAGCCTGACCCTGAATGTTTCCAGGGATGGGATATCTACCACTTCTCTAGGCAACCTGTACCAGCGTTTCATCGCCCTCATCATAACAAAAAAATCCCTTGTATCTAGCCTGAATCTACCTTCTTTTAGTTTAAAAACATTACCTATGTCTTATCATGGACAAGCACAGCACAACCTTCTTCTTCTATCCCTATGAATCTTGCTTCAGGTGACATCTCCCACTACTTACCAGGAAGAAACTCTAGTGGTACGGTTGGTATAGTGGCTGGATAATCCTTCCGCTGCTGCTCTAGCCGTTTCCTTCTCTCCAACTCTTCCTGTTGGGCTGCTTTTGTCACAGCTTCCAGTTGGTCCTCACGCAACAGCTTTCTGAACACAGGAGCAGAAAACCATGATTTAGTTACACTCAATTTCTTCCAAAAACATGAATGGCTGTACTGCTGGCTCAAAAGATGATTGACAAGCTCAAGATAGTTGTCAGCTACACAGACTAGCAACATCATCTCCAAATTCTATAGACAAATTCTACAGCTATTTCAGGCCTGTGCTTCCCAACTATAGGTAACACTACTATTAGCCAAGGAAAAGATGAAAGTTTGACAGAAGCAAAATAATGAAAGGAGGAAAACTGTGAGTGGGTAAGAATATCCTTAAACTAGGTTGTCACTGACAAGTACATCTGCCTGAAAGGATGTTATTTATTGTTATGCAGTTTATAAACAGAAAACACACAAAGTCATGCAAAGAAGATACAAAAGGTATCAATCCACTCACAAAAAGGCATCACCCTGATTCTCCCCTGACATACTGTTTTCAGGAACTAGGAATTCTAATGGCTTTAGCAATTGTTTCAAAGGATGCTCTCAAAACATCTTAACTTTACAGGTAATTCTCATTACTTCCAAAAGTTGCTCCCCCCTTCAGTTTCACATGTGCTGCCTGGAAATGAAGGCTCTTTTGCCAGAGGAGGGGTGAAGCAGAATGAGTGCTAAAATGCAGCTCCCTGAAACTAGCCTTTAAATCCACCCAACTCAGTTTCCAAGGCCTAGTCAATGCTCATTCCTTTGGCTTTCAGAAAATCAACCTGCACAAGCTTAAGTATGTACCAAAGACCACGAGGACATTACATACAGGGCAAAAGAGCTACTTGCTGCCACCCTGCTCCATTGTGACTTCTTTAAGCATTTTACATCCCCTTGAACAGAATTTCAAAGGGAATTACCACTTCACAACCTGTCCCAGGATATATGTGGTGACTTATGCAATCAATTACTGCCTTATAAAATCCAGGTGAAATTGATTTCCAACATTTCAGTCACAGCATTCTGCCAACAATTAACCAAGATAGTAGAGAGGAGGACTATATTTTGGGCTATTTGCAATAGGATCCTCATCAGCAAATATCTGAAACTGGATATTTACTTAACGGTGGTGCTGTTTTTCAATTACATGTTTTAAAAGCCAGCCGCAAATACACCATTTTTGCAATATATTCCATATCCAAATATTCACTCTTCTGAAATACCAAACAAGTCTGCACCCACATGCAGCACTCCAGTCTGAGAACATACTACTCCCACTACTGAAATCCTAAGGTTTTGGAAAAGAAAAGCCATCTGGTTTGCCAGCAGTGGAAGCAAAGTCCAGAGATTTTGTTTTTACCCAAAGGGCTATAATAGGACCCTAGTTCCTTCAGTCCTGCTCTGTTTACCTTATGTTTCTCCGCATGTGAGACGGTTTCTGAGCCCTCTTCTTTTTGGTGTCCTCAGAGGCCAGGCTCTTGTGCTGGTTCTGCAAGTGTCGCTCTGCCCGCTCACTCTGAGATGAGGTAGTTGAAGTAGAGCGCTGCCATTCTCCATCCTCTGTGTGTTCAACATGGTCGCTGCTGAACACAGCTTCCTGGGGTTGGTCTGAAAAGACAAGAAGGTAATAACATGGGAACAACTTTGCCAGGCTGGCTTTTACCTGAGCATTTGTCAGTATCTGAGCTGAATGAAAACCAACAATCCCTACTCACACTCATTTGCAAGCATGCTCCTCTCAAGGTGCAAACTGCGGCTGTCTCTGACAGCCAAAGTGTGTTAAAAAGTTTTACAGTGAAGGGTCTGTCCCCAGTGAAAGCCAAGAGTAACACACAACCCAAAAGCATCCCGACAAGAAAACATGGAAAAATTATTTCAGTCCATGTAGAGCACTTGCTGCCCCAAGGGCCCATTTTCCTACACGGGCGCGTTGAGCTCTGATTAAAACAAGGAACTCAAATCTCTTTCTTTGCTACACATCATGCAAGTGGGGTGGAAATTTCCATTTATATGACACCTGTAACCACCTTCCGAGTTAACAGGACATACCATGCAAGAGGTTATGTGGTTCAAACACTGGGCCATAGCTTAGCAGCCCACTCTGTGGTTTTATCACCAGACTCCACTCATGATTTAAACGGTAACTTCTGGCAAGCTTTTTTAAAAACAAAAAGTAAGTGACAATACTCTTCCTACATTATAAATCACGTGCCTTCTTTTTTATCTGCATTCTACTGTTCTCAGACTTCCATTAATGGCTGATTTCAGTCTTAAGCACTATGTGAAATGAGACCTTGTTCTATGTGACATTTTGCTCTTCAACAGGCTGTCAGTGACCAAACTAATACTTGAAGAACACAGAAAGAAAATGTTTCTTATCAAAAGCTTCCCTTGAAGTAAACTGGCTTTGCAAGCACTATAGTAGCTTCTTTGAAGCATCCTGTCCCCTTGTGTCAGGCAAAGAGATACCCTGAACCTCATCTCATAACCAGCTTTCTTGCTTAGACAGTGTATCTGAGATAATGACTGAAATGGACTGACACTTAGAATAATGAAAGAAAGCCAACTTCAGTGCAGAAGAATGTAGCAGATGAAGTAATACAGAACCAACAAGATTCACATTGTGACTCTGGGATGTGGAGACAAAGAGTTGGGAGCTTAAATGAAGGATGCTTCAGTACAGCACATTCCACATACAGGCACCTCTACAGCTGCCAAGTTAATATGCTTATTAAATTAACCTTACCACTGGTATCGCCTCTTAAAATTGAGATGACAAGAACTAGATCCACACCTCAGTCAAAAGTACCAATTTTGCAAGCTTCCTCTCCAGACATGCCACCAGACCTGCCCCAGCATTTGCTCAAAGTCTGTCAGAATTCATTTAGGACTTCAGGGCTCATCCCACCATGGATCAATACCAGCAGAGCAGCTCAAAGATTTCTGCGAACATCAGCCCCAGCAAGTCCTACAAATACTGGAAAAACAGGTATCCACAACTTATGCGATGAAACAGATCTCATGATGAATGCAAGAAAGAATTATGCTATATGTGAAGCTAAACACAAAGGTTTGCTGCTACAACCATAGTAGTTCTTCTGCCACAGCCAAGGTCTTGGAGCCCTGCTCTCCCACCACACCTTCTTAAACTTCCAAGCTCAGATATGACATATCATATTCACTTGAAGACAGAGAACTGTGCTGGGAATAAACCCAGTTTCCCAGGCTTCCCATACAACAGCTATGCTATTTGAGCTATGGACAAGTTTCAGTCACACTACCTGCAACTCTTGGACACCGTTTCCTTCCCCTGGCCTTCTCGACTGCCACTTATATAACTAGATCAAAAGACTGGATGAAATAGGGCAAAGGGAAGCAGGGAGGCTGCACAAGTGACCACACGCTCTGGGATGAGTCATTAAACCGGAGAGAAACACTGCCATGGTTACATTGCTGCCATCTCTCCCTGGGCCCAGGGGACCTCGACGAGGCATCGGAGAGCACAAAGTCATGCTTGTTTGGAAGAGGAAGCACTTTTCTCCCCACACCCCAGCAATTATCCACGTCACCTCCTTTGGCAGTGACTCTGCCACTCGTTTTGCCTTGCCGGGAAAGGGTGCCTTCAGGATGGCAGTGATGCCAACAAAACCCAATGGCTCGGCAGCCTAAAGGAGAGGCCATTACATGTCTCCTCTTTATGTTTTATTTGTCCATCTCCTATGTAGACTCATTCCACCTCTGCATTTTACCTTTTCTTTCCTCTTAATCATATGTAATACAAGCTCTGGTGAAACCTTTGCACAGCTGGATCAGACGGGGGTTTTTTTAAGTATGACTTATGTGATCAGGAGCCTGAAGCCCAAAATCTGACGATAAACATGGTCCTGCACCGAGTATAAGCCCTCATCTGCCACAGCCATGTCTGCTCAGGCTGGTGTTTGTTCTGTCAATACAAGTTCTGAGGTGAGGAACACAATCTGTGCCTCAGCCCACATTCCTGACACATACGTATCTAGACACTGAGATCCCTTTCAAACTAGTGACAGAGCCAAACATCGCACTGATTGTGGTGCAGGAATCAGTGCACAGAGGACAGCTCGCTTCCTGAGGCTGGGCTCATCCTTGCCACTCTAATGAATAAAGCCACTTTCAACAAAGCTTAAACGCAGTGATAAAATCATAAGTCTAACCATGCAACAGCTCCCACCACACCTGTGACACAAGCTGGCAGTTACTAGCTGGAATGGTTTTGTTGCTGTTTTGTACTAAACTCCTGACTGTGTACACAGCCTACAACTTATTGCATGTGAACAGTGAGGCTCCCTGCTGCAGCCATGTGGCTGTGCTCCAGCACGGTGAGCTCCAAGCTGTGTAACTGGGACACACACTGGGACAGGAATACAACAGGAAACAATAAATACATACACAAAAACCTATTTTGTACAAGACAAAGTTGGAGTTGGGTTGGAATGAGTGTGCGAACAGCCTCGTTGAACAGGTCCCATCAGGTAATCAATGGAATAATACCTGCCCCAATTTTGCCAAGACTAAATCTACAAGAGAAATGCAATTATGGTTTTGTAACAGGAGCTCAACACGTTACCCTGACATGGCTATACAAGTAGCTTTTTACATAACACACAAACTCATCAATTCATCAGCCATGTTTGCATGTTGACAACTGCCTGACCATGCTCACGCTCTTAGTGCACTCCAGGAAGATGTGAGCAGTTATCCACACTGTCTGAATGAGAAAAACATTGCCACTAGCCCACAGGTAACAACCCAGCACAGCCTCGCACACAGAGATCAGCCACATATGCCCAAGTACAGCTGTGTGAAAGAGTGGCCCAAGTCTGCTCAGCCATGGGCCAGTTGTGGTGGCTGATGAGGATGTAAACCCATCCACACTTCCACACTGTGGGCACTGAGAATCAGCTGGAACACAAACAACTTCTGGGTTCACACCAGCTCTGTTGCATGTTTTGTACTGTGCTCATCAGAAGAGGTACCAGACCTACAAAGAGGCTTTCCTGAGGGTAGTGATGATAACAGCAATGCAGACAGTAAGCTTCAAGAAGCTTCTTCAGGTGGGTTACAGCTCTCCATTTGAGAGGTCCCCAAGCAGTTCCCACTGTGCACATCCTGAGTTAGACACTCCACACACCCAGGCACTATCCTGCAAGGCACCCTGAACGCCAAGAGGGGCACAACTATTCTATTGTGCACTTTAAAGGTTTATATGTGTCTGCACTATCAAAACCCAACAGACGTGACTGCAGCACAGTTCTGGTTTGTGCTGCAGACCAGGGGTTGCCAGTTTTCTTTGCTCAATAAGCAGCAGCAACCACCACCCCCAGCTGTACATACAATCAGGGGGAGGTGTTTGGCTTCTCGACCAACACTTGCGTATTACACTTTAGAAGTCTCTGTAAGGAATAGAGTCGTGACTGCTCTCATTCTGCTCTGCTTTAGATGCTCCCTATGTGGTGTGACTGCTGGAGCTGCCCCTAAACACTGCACACAGGTGTGACTCATGATGCCTGACAGAGCTAATGATTTGTTCCACAGTTGGGCACTTCCTATTGCACCCACACTTATAAAACTCACCTCATCACCTCCTTGCAGAGTACTCTCAAACTTCCCTTAAAACAGCATGGGAAGCAGCCTGGAGAATATTCTCTAGCATCTTCGATTCAGCAATGAATTGCTCTTGACACACACAGCCTTTGCTATGCGAAGAGGCACAGGTTGCTGTGAAGTGTTATGAAGCAGGTACGTTTATTTGAGGTGTGAGAGTTCTTTAACTAACACAGTCTCCTGACACCAAGGTGTGTGAAAAACAGTGTTATAGTTGCATCCAATCTCCACACTCTAAGGTAAACCTTGGTAAGTCCATGTGTTTGCGCACACGCAAGTGGACATCCACAGCTTGGCTCTAGAAACAGCCCAACAATCCTACAGGTACAGAAATTGTCATTCAGGGTAAGACCTGAAGGTCCCCTACCTGAGGCTGTTGCTCAAGAAGGTCCAAGAGACCCCTCTACGGACAAAACACTGTGTAAGATGATTACTTCCTTACCTCTCAGTTACTAGCTAGCTAATGTGGCTAGCTAGGAGGTACACCATCCTCCTGGGAGGCCAACTTCTCTGCTAGGGTAACATCAGCATCTCCAGGGAAGGCACACCACTGAAAAGCAGACACTTGTTTATTTCTAAAATCATTTCACTATGGAAACTCAGGTTACTGAATAGCACTATTTTGCTGAGCCTTTGGGAATTATTCCCTATCCTAAGGATAGAGGTGTGTACACATGGTGAGGAAGGTAGCTGCATGAAGAGCAGTGAGGAGTTAATTCTTGCTTTGGGAGCTGTCTTTTGTCCCACACAATGAGCAATGAGCAGTTAAATATTATTGCAGGCGTTCTGGGAACTTCCGTGCACTTTGTAGGCAAAGGCTTGTCAGAGACTAGCTAGTACTAGCTGGTACTACTGCAGCCAGTACTGAGCTGTCAAAGCAAGAATGGGAGGAGCACTGAGGGGTGGCACAAGCGAGACTAATTGCACAGCTCCAGCTGCAACACTCGCAGCCACTGACACACTGAACTACAACTGTGCCAAAGGCTAGAGAAGGGAATCTGCAGAGCAAGCCTGACTGCAAAGGCACTGACAGGATGGAAGATGTTCTCTGGGGTTACGGGATGCTCTCCCAGTGCACTGGGCACTGGAGAGGTGTGTAGGTGATGCCAGAGTTCAACTGTACATGACACCTGAGGAAGAGCAGTTCTCTGACTGTGGCACAGCAATCATCTCAGAGGCTGGCAACAGCCAGAGCGCTCTGGCTCATCCTCTATTCAGCTATGGAACATAGAATATTCTGAAAACATTTAATTTTTATCTGTATGCAACTAGTACATGGATGTCACGCAAGAAGGGAGGAAGGGTGTCTGCACAGAGCACCCTCTCACAAAGGCAGCATTGACACCCCACGGCTGGAGGCAGGAAATTGCTTGCAAAACCTCTCAAGGCAAAAGCAAGGGGGAAGCTCAGACTCCCTCCTCCTACCTGTTGTAACGTCCAGGAGGGCCACAAAGCCCTCTCCCAGGGCTTGACACACATCAACACCTGGTTCCTTCCTCCAGAAGCACCAGGAAAGCCACCCACAACGGGGATTGAGTGGAACACAGCCCCTTGGGGGACCCAGGACCATGGCCACCCCCTGTAGCCACTATCAGGGCAGTTAATTAGCAACAAGGCTCTGCTCTCCTCAGAAAATAACGGGGCTCAGTCTCGGGGGGCAGGACGCTCCTCCCAGCCACGGCTGCTCAACAAAGCACTAATTATATAAGCTTTACATAACCCAGCACAGCCACCCCGTGCCGTGCAGCAGCACCCTGCGCCGGACACCTCTCGGCCCTCTCCAGCTGCCCTCTCACTGCCAGCATGAGAGCTGCCAACGAGCAGGGATCGGCCATCTGTCTGCACCTGTGGTTTCCTGCACGCGTGGGGTACCCCTGTGCTCATCGGGGTGCCCCTCAGGGATGTCCCCTCCTCCGTGCTGCGCCCTGGCAGCCCCCAGCCCCTCGCTGCGAGCAGTCCCCACTTGACTCCAGCGAAACACAGCCCATTGATCAGAGGAATGACTGATGTCCACCACCGCTCTCATCCCAGCTCTGTGCTGGCTGCAGCGGTTGGTGTCCTGCTGAGTCACAGCCACAGTACTGCGAGACACAAAGGCAACCTTTGGGCTGAGTCTGCCCAGCCCCTGAGCTTGTCTGCTCCCAGAAGAAGCTTCCCTTGCCTGTCAAGCAGCACGTACATCAGCTCTAACATCTTCATCCCTGTTGCTGATTTATCTAGGAGTTAAACACCTCAGGACTTTTGCTCAGACTTGTCACTGTAACCAGACACAGAGCCTGTCATATTGGTATAACAAATAGCACTCCTTGAAGTCTGAGTAACACATTTTTCATTTCTCTAGGTATCTGTAAAGCAATCGGCCGCTGAGGGTTCAAGACACCTATGTGGAATATGCAGACTGCTGGTGAGAGATGGCAGGCTGCCTCCATCCCCAATCCAGGACCACAGGATGGAGGGGAGAGATGTGAAATGAGCTCTAAAGAAAACACGACCAGCACAGGCTCTGTGGGCCAGAGAGTAGGGAGGGAGCCAGACCAGGAACACACAAAAGCCAAACCCATCTCCAGACTCCTTCTTGGGCAGGAACTAAGCCCCAGTCGATGGAAAACTTTAAAAGATAAATTATAAGGCAGCACTGCCTTTCTTTTTTCCTGTCAGAGATCTTTCAGCGTATCAGTTACTGATGAGGTTATGCTGCCGAATAAAACTCCTTTCCTGGCCTGAAGGAATACTTCAGGAACAAAAGGCAGCAGAATTGAAGGGCAGGAACAAGGGAGATACCACCCAAAAACCAAAGGGAAACGAAGCAGCCAAGAAGTGCTGAGAGGCAAACTGGAACATCAGAGAGCCAACTCTGGTGACAGACAATATATCTTCTAACCCTGGGATTATGCAAGCAGAACCGGGCCCCAAATACCCAAGAGATCTTGTTCTGGCGGGGCCTCAGCACTGCAGACACTGAGACCCGGGTTACATAAACCCCAAAGAGCACTTATGTAACGGCTGTATGGCATGGGCTGGCAGCCATCGGCACCCCATGACACCACAGCCCCTGCACAAGCCCCGCAGGTTGTCCTCCCTTTCGCTGGCATCACTGGGAGGAAAGGTGGTTGGTTACTCCGGAGCACTGGGCAACCTCCTGCCCGTTCCCAACTCTGATGCGCTCAAAGGTGGGTTGTGAAAGTTCAAATTGGGCATTTTCATAGTGCTCTGAGATGGCCAGAACTGTAGAAAGGTGACACACTGCTACCTGGCATCCCTCTTCTATATACATAATCAAAACTTCTTCTCTTAAGAACCTCGAACTTAAAATGTAAACTGCCTCCTTCTCAGGAGCCTCCCCTCTCTCGAACAGGCACTGTGGGCATTAGTCAAGATGAGGAAACAAAGCCAGGAAACACAGGGAGTTAAGCAGCGACGGGTTACATTTGTCCTTTAGCCGTTGGTGTGTGAGAGCAACTGAGTTACATAAAACTACTGCACCGGAGTCAGGAAGTGTTCCAGGCTCGAGGGCTGGGAAGTTTTCAACAAGCTGCGCACAGGAGGCAGCTGAAACCTCCCCTTTCTGGCTATCCCAGTTAACTAGTAACCCAGAATACGGTTGTCAGCCAGGTTACAAAAATTACAACAGGGATCTAAACCACCAGGAACCAGATTTAACTACCAGATCTTCCTTGTTTTCACAAGAGTTCAAAACTTGACAGAAAAAATCGAAGGAAAAATCTGCTATAGTCTATTAAGGTGGGTAAGTACTGATTTAGGTAACAAAGATAAATTTCCCCTCCCAACTTCAGAAAATAGATGCATACGGGGGCTTGACTGTTCCCAGCACAGTGAATCCAGCTGGCTGCAACTGTGACTCTTCCAGGGATAAATTTCAGGGACTAAGAAAAGAGGACGAGTAGGGGAGCAAGCATTCTGCATTATGCAATGATTACATAAGCATTAGTTTACACTAGGTAGCTGGGAGTTGTGTATTAGCTTTATACCAGAACACCCTCAGAGCAATGAGAAATAATAAAGAAGGGATTATTGCTGCCACACGCTTCCAAGGCCACCAAAATGGCAAACAAACAACAAGCACAATCCGAGCTTTAATCTCTGCCTTAAGCCCTCACTATAGCTTTGTTCAGGACCTGTTAACGGCATGGGGGGGACACGAGACCACTGATACTCCTGATTTAAAAGAGCAGCATGGGAAATAATCCGAGCATAAAGTATCCTTCAGCATCTCCATGCTCCTCTGGTGCTGCTCATCATGGAAATCATATGAGAGAGAGATTTCAAAAGTATAATACCTGGCATTTGCACTTTAGGTCAGTGTCAAAGGAGTTCACAAGCATGACCCGGTCGTTACAATAACCTGTGATACACTCTCCTGTCCATCTTGCAGAGGAGGAAACTAAAGCAGAGAAATCAGGTAGGCATCAGCGCTGATTAACTCCCAAGCTGCTGGCTCCCTGTCCTATGCTCTGACCAACACGATCTCTTTCCTCTCCTTAAATATAATTTCTTACTTGGAAAAACAAAACATAGTTGTGGATGTTTTTAGAACTGTAACAAAGCACAGAACTGCAGCTGCATTCCTTTTTTCTGCTTCAGTCTCTAAAGTAATTTCAGAGGAATTTTTAAGGACTCTGTTTAATTAGGGAGGCATCACTTGGGTAAAAAATGCAAATTGTTGAGTTTGAGCCTGTATGCCACCACATTCCACTGGCACTTCTCTCATCAGCTGCAGCCAGAAAAGTGACCGAGAGCACTGGAGAAAGCTAGTAAGACCGGGATGAAACACCATCACTCAAAAGAACAAACTGTTTCTAGTTTTCCTTTTCAAAATATTGGTACTGCTTCATGTGCTGCTAAAGGAGTTTGACAAAGGGCTGCAAAGTTGTTCATGGCACTCGGACTCACAAAAATTGAAGCCACAACGTCACATAGACAGCCCCATCCAAAGTATGTGAGACCCCAAAAACTACATACATTACAGCCTGAAAAAATACCAAACAAATAAACAAAGCAAGCACTGGTTCCTTCATAAGGCTGCTAAAATTACAACTACTTCTACAGCCAAAACAGAAGCATATGTGTATATGGGGAAGAGACAGGGCTCTTATTTAAAGACATTTTTCTTGCAGGGCAACAGGTAATGTACTGCAACAAACCTTGATGTACCAGCTGGTGGGTGCTACCAAAAAACCCAACTAAAATCTTAACTTCCCAAAACCACTCATAAAATAATAAACAGATAGCAAAGCACTGTGCTTGCTACTTTGAAGACCCCAAAGAAGCGTTCAGACACCTGGAGTGAAAAAAAGGGACATAAACCAGAGAAGAAAAGAAGCGCTGACCCATGGTTGAAGCACAAGGGCAGGGAAGAACATGACGTGTCAGATCTGCCCCTGACTCACTCTGTGACCTTGTGCAGTTTTATCATCCTCTCTGGGGACAAAAGGCAAAGGAGAAGTGGGATGAAGACCCTCCTGGATCTACCACTCAGAGCACAGTCACATTAGATTGGCTATCTCAGAGAGGTACTTTTCCCACTGGTAGAACAGCCTGTGATAAACCTTGCTCTATACTTTATGGCTGACAAGCAATGCTGTACAAGGAGTTCATTTGCGCTCTTGCTCTCTTAGGCTTGTGCAACTGACCCCAAAATAACCTTAAGACAGAAATTTTAACAAGGTCTCTAACCTTGCAGTCTTCCTTCAACTATGACCTACAGTCTCATTTCCAAAACCATCTTTCCCTCCCCGTCTTCTCTTTTTTATACCTATTATCTAGACTGAGTTACATAAGCCACTTGTATCACCCAGATTCCTCATTTATCCAAACTCATTTTGTATCGTAATTCCTTTCTCAGTTCACATGCTCACAGAATTAGCTGCTTTGTCCTGCCACCACAACCACAGAAATCAGAAAGAAAGACAAGATGGAGGGTTTTTTGCCAGAACCCACTCCCTTCAACAACTACTGCATGGCTTCCTTCCATCAAAACTCCTCATGAAGACCATGCTGCACTGGACTCCTACAATAAACTGGGAATCCTGAGCTGGAGCTCCTGGGGACCAGTTTTGACCTCTGAAGTTCATAGCATGAACTTTGGAGGCATTTGTCATGTGAACAAGGTGGAAGAAGCTTGGCAGCCCGGAGTACCTGACCGCAAAGTAACAAGTTAAATTACAGATTTAGAAAGTTCTGCAAATCTGAACAAAGTTTTTTCTCCAGCACACAACATCCTCCCACCAGCAAACAAACAGCACAGCAGCCATCCCAAAACTGTAAACTCATGTCAGGGTTTCACCAGCATCTTCCATTCGATAGAGGGGAAAAAAAAGAGCCAAGTAGTTCTTAGTTTGTTAGGCATTAATTTGGGGATCCGGAGCAAGCACCAACAGCTCTGCCTGGCGTCCAGACTGCTGCCTGGTCAGCAAGTCACCACATATTTCACTGACAAAAGAAGCTCTTGAAACTCTTACCAAGCAGGATGTTAGGGGAAAGTATACACAAAAAGTTGAAGGGGTGGGGGAGAGGACATCAGATATAAAAATCAGACTGATACAACACACAGATATTAACAACTGCCTCCTCTCTTGCTAAAAATTACTCTTGCAGCATTGTAATATGACAGCGGCAGAAACAATAACAGCCAGACTCAGAGTGTCACATCAAAGTCTTCAGAATTAAAAGCACAAAGAGAGAACAAGCTTACTTCTTATATCCCCTTCATCAAACCAACAAGCACTGCAAGACTCTGAAAACTTAACCATTTCCAGCCCTGCCTGTTAGGTAGTAATTAAAACCTGAGCCCCACAGAAGAGTCTGGGTTCCTGATGCACTTTGTTAGCCACAGAGTAGGGTGCTCCAGCACAGGGGCAGGTAAATAAATGGTCTGTAACAGGAAAGCAAGAGGCAAAAAAAAACCAGGGAAGGGGGGAAATCAACCCACAAAAAAGCAACCTGTGTCCTACCTGGAAACTGCTGAGACTCATCCAAGAGTAACATGCTGCTTAGTGCACCGAGGCAAGACCTCTGCCCCAGCACTCGTTCAATGAGGCTGCACACTCTCAGCCTTCTGCTATTCTTGTCTCAGGGTCTTCAGGACAAAAGTTTCCAGTCACTCCTGAGAACTCCTTATCTCTGCCCACAGCCCGGCGAACACTAAATCCACTCTCACTGGCTGCTCAGTTTGCAAGCGGGAAATGCCTCCTGATAAAACAGTCCAGGGTACAGGCAGCGAAACCTGCACTTAAGGTTTCTGAAAATAACTTTGGTAAATAGCTCCTAGCGCTTGAATCCACCCAGCCGGTGTGACGGGAATCAGTACGCACATATCCTCCTGCACCCAGCCGAGACGGTCCGGGGTCACTTATATAACTGCTTAAATATGCCTCTTGTTCAGCCTAAATAAAAACTGTGACTATCTCCTCCCCTGCCTGGGGAGTCACACAACACAGTCCTGCCCCAGGTAGCTGCTGCTCCACTGGGACGGGCGCCTGGAGCTGCACTGCCCGCCTGGTTTGGCTTCAGAACGTGTTCCCGATCAGCCGGAGCAACCTCAGTTATGCCCGGGAGAGGCTTTAACAGAGAGCAGAAGAACAGGGAGGCTGGGTGGGTGTGTAAGGGGGAGGTCTCTCCTCCGGAGCAACAGATCGGATCCCATTCACTCAGCCCTGATCCAGTTCAACTAGTGGCAGAGACCAAGACCGGGAATAAAATAAAAATCCTTACATAACTGCCAGGCTCCAACGGGGCCCCGTGCAAGGGGAATCCCAACAGACAACAGCACCTTCAGAGCGGGGACATTACTCTGCTCCCAGCTTTCACAGCACGAAAGGAAAAAGAGGAGGGGAATGAGTTTAAAAAGAAGTACAGGCTTTTGGCTTTGAGAACAACTGTGGTATCTGTGATTTTATCAGTATTTGCCTGCTAACTTCCAAGAAACCTAGACAGCCGAGACTGAAACCGGAGCGATTCGACGCAAGCTGGCAACCTGTTTGCACAGTAACAGGCGAAAGAGCACCCTGTTCTCTTTGTTAAATCAGCCGCTTGTACGGCACTGCTTGTCTGCAGAAGACTCTTACTGCAGCAAACAGACTATGAATGAGATTTCCCTCGTTTTAGGAAACAACCTGTCTGAATGTGTGGAGTACAAGTTATTCTAAGCAAGCCTTCTTCCACATGGTCCATCTGCACCAGAAGGACAGGTACAGGAGAGAATAAGAACTTTAAAGCTGTGGTTGAACCCTTAAAGGCTAACCATCACACTTAACCTTCTTCAGTGCTACAGTCTTTTTCCATGCCTGATTCCCTTCACAGGCATACCCAATGTCAGCAACAAAGAGCAAAACTGGGCTGATAGACACGTAATGAAATCCACTCAGTGCTAGCAAGCATTTGTCCCCATAATGAAGTCAGCTTTTTGCTTGAAACAACTGCCAAGTGCAAGTCAGGAAAACCGGGATGGGCTCAAGAAGCCCGAAGCAAGACTGAAGAGCCCTAGCTCTGATCTGCAGGACTTCAGGGTAACGAGCAGCACTCACAACAGTACAGGTTGATCTGAAGATCTGCAAATGCAGCAGAGGCAGAGCCTGGTTACCCTGTATGTGACTCCAGCCATTTTTATTAGACCTTTCATTCAAGAGGGTGGTAGAACGCAGTGAATGCTTGTTACCATCAAAATATCCTTCATGGTACTTTGAAACAAAACAAAGGTGCTATATTCATCATTAGAGCCATATAAATCTTACCAAAGAAAAGATGAACTGTATCAAAATTAAGACGCTTGGTAACAAGACAGCCTTTCACCTATGTCACAGGTTCAGATAGTCTGGCTGGTACACAAAAACATACACTGTTTATCAAGGAGGAAGAGGGACAAATATATTAAGTACATAGCTGAGGATCTTGCAAGCACACCTTATAAGGACTTTGTAGGGTTGGAATAAATAACCAAACATAACCTCAGCATCTGACCTAATAGATTCGTGAAACTGGGAAGCAAGATTTAAAGACAGTATTTGTGAAAATACAACTGGGTACCTTCCAAAGCATGCTGTGCTGGTTTTGGCTGGGATAGAGTTCTTCATAGTAGCTTGGATGGGATCTGTTTTGGATTTGTGCTGGAAACAGTGTTGATAATTCAGGGATGTTTTGGTTACTGCTGAGCACTGCTTACATAGCGTCAAAGCCTTTACTGCTCTACATCCCACCAGCAAAGAGGCTGGGGGTGCACAAGGAGTTGGGAGGGGATACTGCTGACCCAAACTGACACAAGGGATAACCGACACCCTATATATCCCATGATGATAGAAGACATCATGTTCAGCATATAAAACTGGGGGAAGAAGAAGGAAGTGGGGGGCATTGGGAGTGATGCCATTTGTCTTCCCAAGTCACCGTTACATGAATGGAGCCCTGCTTTCCTGGGGATGGCTGAACACCTGCCTGGCCATGGGAAGTGGTGAATGAATTCCTTATTTTGCTTTACCTCTTAAACTGTCTTTTTCTCAATCCACAAGTTTTCTCACTTTTACTCTTTTGATTCTCTCCTCCATCCCATCAGGGGGGAGTGAATGAGTGAGTGACTGTGTGGGGCTGAGTTGCCTACTGGGGTCAAAACACGACACATGCTTATTGCAGCAATCAAGCACAAGGAAAATGGAAGTTCAATACACTGGGGGAAACAGGTGGCTTATACCTGCACACAGCAATAAAAAGAGAATTTCCTTCTTCATCTCAGTGTGCAAAATGGAAAAGAATTTTTCTAGCACTTTTCTACTCAAAACAGCCTCCTGGTGAGGCCATCACTGTTAGCCATGATAAATATGTATCCATACAGCCAAGAATTAAATCTACCAGAAACAGTCAGTTTATAAAATTGTCTCCTCATGGAAGGTAATCTTGTTACAGATAAGCCCATTTACTGAATAGCTTTTCTGTGAGGCCAGCCTTGCTGATAAGGAAGAACGTTCTCCCTCCCCTACACGGTCTGAAATCCTACCTAGCTGTCATGCCTCCCCTACCTCATGCTCAAACCATCAGCTCTCTGCAATTGTATGACTGTGCTATACATCAGAAGAGGCTTCTTCTCAAGAAACTGCTGTCACTTGAGAGGTTCCCTTGCAACAACATATGAGATTCCCCTGTTAAGCTAAAAAAAAAAAAAAAAAAAAAAAAAAAGTCACTATAAAGTTTGTATTTTCATAGAATATCAAGACAAAGGCCCCTCAGAACATGGTTTTTATTCAACTGACAAGTCTTTTCACCAGCAGTGTCAGCATCCCCGAGGACTGCAAATTCTTAATGGTTAAAACTTGCACCTAAATCTGCCTGCACACACAAGAAGCTCAACTGTAAAGCTTTTCAGGACACTAGCTCCTCTGTATAGCAGAAATCACTGAGATAGGCAAGACAGGAATCAAACTAAACTCAACTAAAAAGGCGCAATAAAATATTATAAAACCCATCACAAGTTACTGTTCTTCCCCATCCTCTCCAGTTGGAGTAGCTCCTTCCCCGCCCCCATGCCTGTTCTTCACTTTGAACCTAGTTCTCTCAACCCACTGCCCCCCTTGCTGAGCTCTGCAGGCCAAGCAGCTCCAGGACTGCTCACCATTAACCCGATCCAAGCTCACCTAGAGCAGTGCCAGTGAGAGGCACTGGATCCATGCCCCCAGTCCCTGTAAGCTTGGGTCATTCCCTTCTCTCCAACGACCACCCTGTGTGCTCTTCACCTTAACTGGTGCCCTGCAGAACAGAAGAGACATTCCCTGTGTATCTTCAACTGCTCCATGCTGGCTGCGTAGTCCCTTCCCCATGCCACAGCTTTCTCACAGGCACGCTCCACATCCACCAGCTGCTTCTACACACCCCACTGATCTCCAACAAGTAGAGAAGCTGCTGCAAATCTGAATTGTTTATAAGTTATTAAATACAAACTAGGCTTGACAGCAAAACTTCACTCTGATCATCAGCTGCTAGCTGCTAGTAGCATGCACAAATATCATTAAGGCCACTTTCCCTGTCCTGTCTTCCATGCTGTTTTGGCAACATAGAAAGCGCACAAGAATATCAGGTTTGAGCTGGCTATGGTATAAGGCGGTGTTCATCTATCTAAAACAGTTCAGATGGAATTAAACTTGAACTCTACAATATTATCTGTTGGAAACAGAGTATTGCTGGGCTTTAAGAATCATTTCCTTTTTAAACAAACACTGCACTGTAAATAAAAACTCTTTTTGAGTAAGATCTAAACCAACCATAGAAAAACAGAGAAGCCTTTCAATTGACTTAGTGAGTTTTGAACTGAAATATAAAGTGTAAAATTTATCAGTGTTTTTTTCTCATTTGATTTGTATTCATATAGACCTCGGTACCACACTCTAAATCATAATGCAGAGTGGGGTGTTGGTAGTGTAACACACAAAATACAGATAGTGATGAAATGAAGTGCCTTCTTGCAAATACTTTTCACTCTGTCACTGTGGCAAAACAGATATTGCTTCACACTTCAGTCCCAGGTTTTCAAAGGTTGTTTAAATGCACTGAAGAAAACAAGATGTTATTAGATGAGATGTACTGATTTTAAGTGGAAGGATTTATATCATAGATATTTATCATCATCTTAAGCTAAATCCACTGAGTTACAATCCCAGTTATATTCAAGAAGCCGATTATCATGTCTTCCTATAACTCGCTACATTTCTGCTGTTGAAGATGACATGAGGTATTTGTGCACTACAGAACAGTGACTTTTTACAACTTTAATTTCATTTCAGTTTTCATTTAAGTGCAAATCTGACATAAATCACAAGCTAAGAGTACACAAAAGTGCCATTTTTAAATTGCTTCTAATAGTTCAAGTACTTAAATATTTTACATAGATGAAGATTACCTACAGATGTTTTAATTGCAAAATTTGTTTTGACAGATTTAAACTACAAGTTTTTGCTAACCCCAGAAGATTTTCTCCTGTAGCCTTCTCCTGTCTCATTCCTATTTGCGTATTTGCAAGTGAAAATAATGTCTTCCAACTCCTACTTAGAATTTTTTTGGGACTGAGTCAGTAAACTGCATGTTGAAGAAAATGTGAACAAGACCTTTTCAACATCTGTCATACAAACTACTGTTATTAAAATAAATGGCTCTTGCATCAAAAAACTTTGAGCCAAGCCATGAGCCAGACACTTCTGAAAGTTCACTGTTGCTGTTTTCTACAAAGCTTAAGCAGGAAATTAAAAGCCAATAACAAATAAAGCCAAGAAAAGTAATGTGATATAATGTGATATTGTATTTTAAAATCCTAAGAATAGTACTAATTTAATTAAAACAGTTTCCCCTTCTTCCAAACTTGCTGCTGCTTCTTGGCTAAAAAAATTCTACCTGTACAACATACACATTTTAGTTAACCAGTCATTAAAACCAGTACAATACCAGATAAATGAAGGAAAAATAAAAACAGGGACCCCTGGCATAATTGAAACTCAAATGCAAAACAGAGAAGTGTTTCACTCAGTACATTTGAAAATAAGAGGGGCATTACCTAAATTGTAAAGCAGAGGATTTTCATTTTGGCTTCATCACATTCACCAGGCAACCTTGGCAAAACCACTTTGCCACTCCTTACCTGTCCTAGAGGGAAAATACCACATTACAAATTGGCTACTTAGTTTCCTTGTGATTTCATCATGGTTGCAGAAGTGGCACATATCAGAATATGGTACATATGAGCAATGACTCAGTGTGGTGCAATGTTGGCTATTGAAAACGTACATAGGGAAAAAGGTACCAAACGTGACAGAGAAGTAAGTGCGATTGTTCTTCCTTACAGATTCTCTGGCTGCTTTGGGAAAAGAGAAAAGCAAGTTTTTGGCCAATAAAGCACAACCCCCATATCCTGTAAAGCCTATGAGAAAAACAGGAAGAAACAAGATACTTCTCTCCACAGAAGACTTGGAAGAATTCTTTGTTAATAACTAAAAGCTATTAACTGCTCACTCATTGACCATGCTACCCATGAACCCATGCTATTCTCACATTTGTGGCAGCTTTAAGAGAACATGTAGCTACAGGTAAAAAAAAAAAGAATAATTAAAAAATCCATATACATATATACAATGCAAAGCCATGAACGTGGGCTGTTCTTGAACCACATAGAAGGATGTCTATTTTGTACTCCATCATATGCCATATATCAAAGGGAAGGAGGAAGAAAAGGGGGGGGGGGGGGGGAAGCGTGGCTAGTTACACCAGCACATCATTTGAGGAGATGAGGCAGTTCCTGTGCCCAGCCGGTAGGTCTGAAGAAAGCAGAGCTCTGGCGTCATCACCTCCTTTTAAAGAAGTAAAGCAAGTCATTACTCCAGGTTATATAACATGAAGACTATGCCAGACTTTGTGCCACCCTCTCAAAAAGGAAGCTGCTGTCAGAGAGCCTGGGAGGTGGGCAGAGGAGTCACCACCGGGAACTTCCCCCTGCTTAGGATAAGCAGAGGACACTGGGACAGAGTCTGCACTTTCAGGCAGAGTAGGCAGACGGTGAAAGGCTCAGTGACTGACCTGCAGCTGCGTCAGTCTGTAATTCCCTGTGAAGGGGGCTGGGGGACAGCACTGTCAGGATCTCATCCTTCCTTCCCACCGAAGCTGTCAAGCCACACCTCACCCTGCTGAGAATAACCTAGAATAACCTAGTTCGCAGGGTTACTTAAAATGCTGGAGTCAGTCAGTAAAACCCCACAAAGCCCAGGCACCACTCCTCCATGCCTGTTACCTGCCCCCATTCCTCCCTGATTTATGGGCAAACATCCAGTAGACAAGGGAACTCCACCTCCCTCTGTCACCCAGCAACCTAAAGTGCCCCAGTCAAGCAAAATGCCCCCAAAGGCAACATGCAGCTTCGGGTTTGGCACAAAGGGAGCTGACAAAGTACACAGTACTGGCTGTTCCCAGCAAAGCACCCACGAGGACTTTTTTTTAATGTTACCCTTTAGTGAGTCCAGTAAATGCACCTTCAAGGGAGCTGGGTGCTGGGTGCCTACCACAGGTTCTGCATGGGCATTAGCAGCTCCTGTACAACATGCTGGGTACACAGACACTTGCTAGCGGGGTAAGTCCAAAGCCCTCAGACAGCACACAGAAACACTGTTCCATGTGAAACACAGACTGTACTACAGGGAAACTGACAGAGTTAAAATAATGGGTAAAATACCCAGCCTTCTGTAATAAAGCAAAGTTCCCAGAGAAATCAGTGGGGATGTTGCCTAAATGAGAGGCAAACCTTCTTCCCTGCAATTTCAATGTACCCTTTCTGCATTACTCAGTAACCAGGATTGCTAAAATTGCAAGTGCTAGTATCCAGTCTCTTTTCACCTTTGATGCTAACTATATCTTTTGTATTTTATTCAGCTGGACTGTGGAAACATTGAAGACAGCCAGCTCCAAACTTTCTGGGTCTTGGGAAAACAACACAAGCGTCCAATATAGGATTTGCAGAGGTGGAGAGCGTATGCTTAACAGACGGAAAGCAACTTCAGAGATGCTCTTATTCCTTTTAGGGATTGAGAAAACAATAAAACCCCCTCAATTTCTTAGTTATAGCAATTCACCTGATAAATGCATCCAGTATCTGCAGCTGGACTCATGTTTGCTGAGTTACCCACAACCAGCTGACTTGATGTTGAGCCCCAGAGCGTGATAAAACATATTTAAACACTCTGATCCATAAGGATCATTTGCTAAGGTAATGCAGTTTCCCATAACAGTTTGATAAAGTTTAAACACACACCAACGCACACAAGGATATTAATTCACAAGTAAGTTTTCACATGCAGTGATTACTTTTGTATCTCTGATATCACACATGACATCATCTTTGCATGCAATCACTGGCAGTCGATGAAAAGTCACTACAAGCATTAAAATCTACCTAGTTGTTTAAGCATAGCAAAGGGCACAGCGGTACAGAAGTTCAGGTTTGGCTTCCCAGGCTTACAAAGGTTAGGGCCTTTGTGGAGGCAACAAACTTACTGTTGAGAAGAGGCTTGCTTCGCCTGGGGTTCACCCTTTAGCTTCATTAGAAATAGTACTGATGGACTCTAGAAGGAGCTGCATCCAGCCAGAAGTAATCAAAATAAAGGAATCAAGATAAGAAAGTCCACCAAGAAGGAAAAATGGAAAGATGTCAATCACCATGCTTCCCTTCCTCCCCAAGAAATCCACTTTTCCACTCTGCAAACAGTAATTTGCAGATTAAATTACAGGATTAGCACTTATTGGCACCCATCACTCTGGCGTACGTATGCACAGAACACAGCAGAGCTTAAAGAAGCAACCCTCATGGCCACTCTCAGTGCTTTTCTGGGTTGAGGGAAGTAATGACTTTTGTTTCTTTCCACACTTCTTCTCCGACTCATCCACTTTCATCAACAAAAGCCTCCTCTGCACTCCAAGCTTTCCCCAACAGGCCTATGCCTTTCCTTAGCGCCTGCCACCAGCCTCCAGTTAAACAAGGACAAGAGATCAAAGCACGTTATCACCAGTCTGAGGCAGAAAACAAGCAGCAATCAAATCCACTATATCCATGTTGTCGTGGTTTAAGCCGTAAATCACGCAGTCGCTCTCTCACTCACTCCCCTCTCTTTCTTCCCCCTGCTCCTGGGTGGATGGGGAGGAGAATCAAAGGAATGCAACTCCCACAGGTTGAGATAAGAACAGTTTAGTAACTAAAGTATAACACAAGACCACTACTGGTACCACCAATAACAATAATGACAAGGCAAATACAAGGAAAGAATACAATAGCTCACGCCTTCTAATACAAAGCCCGACCACTCACTTCCCCCTCCTTCTTCCCCCCCACTTCGAGGGGGGGGGGGGGGGGAATTGGGAGAAGAATCAAAAGAATGCAACTCCCACTGGTTGAGATAAGAACAGTCCAGTAACTAAGGTATAACACAAACCACCGCTGCCACCACCACCACCAACGATGACCAGGGAAATACAAGGAAAGAGAATACAATTGCTCACCACTCGATGATCGAGCTGTGAACTGAACTATTCCGGGTTCCTGCCCCCAGTTTTACATCCTGGGCATGACGTGCTGTGGCATGGAATAGCTCTTTGGTCAGTTTGGGTCAGGTGTCCTGTCTCTGCCTCCTCCCGGCTTCCCCCCCTCCCTGGCAGAGCATGAGGCTCAGAAAGTCCTTGGTCAGGCCAAAACATTCTAAGCCATAACTATAAACATCGGTGTTATCAGCGCTGTTCCCAGACCAAAAATTGAAAACACAGCACTGCACCAGCTACTACGAAGGAGAAAAAAAAATGACTGCTGCTGCTGAACCCATGACACATGTAATGCAGCAGATGGAAGCATCTTATTAAAGGGTTCCTCGAGGAGCAGCTATAGTGCTGGAGGCTGCCTCGACCTTGGGCTGCCCACCTACCCTCAATAACCACCCAAAGACACAGTTGTGAAAAACTACTTTCTAAAAGGAGTTGAGAGATTGAAGAAACAAGCATGTATTTGCTCCTCCTCTTCTTGAGGGATGAATTTCATTTTCTAATACGTAAGGAGGAAAACTTAAAATCAGTGTTTACCAAGAGAAAATGTGCATCCTGCTCAAAAATAGAAGGCAAAAAGATTTCAGGTTGCTGGGGCTAATCTCCATCTACCAATACAAGAAGGACCACCCAAATGAAGTAAAACGTGCAAGTAAATTACTTTCTAACAGCAGTTCCCCAGGTTTTATCTTCTTTTTTCCTCCAGCAGTATGGGTATTCCTAAATTTGGATATAAAATCATATAGAATAGCATACCATTTAGCAGGGTATTATTGAGGAGACTGTCTCCACACTCTTCCTCTGCCTCTCAGTTTCATACAGGTGAGTATAACACGATCTAATTTACATTAACAACTTCACATGAGAAGTAAAAACCCATGTACATGAGCAGGAGGAGGCTGCTAAGTGAACAGATTTATACCAAAGACTTCCTGCTCTTCCCCTGTAAGGACAAAAGTTTGCTCTATTCCCAACCCCACACATCCTGCTGGGGACTCCCACACACACCACAGTTCTGTTTTGTTCCAGCATCTTGTGGGCGAGAAGAAAAGCTGGAACACCTTTGGGCTGGGAAGCACATGAATAACACAACCTTCCAAATGAGCAGCATCTCCCTGCACCTCAAGGATGCATTCATGTATCACTCAAAAATATCTTAACCCCAAACTTCCACATGACTTTAAAAACAGACTTCCAGAAGTTTTATAACCCCAGGAGCCAATGAACTTCCTAGTAAGGATGGTGTTAGCTACTGATTTTTCCCATCAGGTTAGACAAGGAAATTATCTAGGCAGCTACAAATCGATTTCACTTTCAATGTAATTGCACCTCTTGCTGCATGATGATGACCCACAGAGGAACATCATAACGTTAAACAAAATCCATTCTTGCTGTAATTTCATGCAACATTTTTTTCCCCAACCACCAAGTGAAAATGTACACAGAGCAGATCCAGCAGTACTCCTTTAAATAAACAGGCTTTCCTGCAGGAGTTTGAGGAAAGCAAAGAGCTTTTCAAACCTGAATCAACAGTGGCTGCCATCTGAAGCCAAGAACTCCCACCTTGCTACCTTGGGAAACTGAGAACTGTGAGTGCTCAGTTGCATGCTCAAGTTCAAACAAAATGCAGCCACTGAAATAGGTTCTGGACCATGCTCCAGAAAAAACAGGTAGCTCTGTTTGAATCTATCATGATCCTATCACATGTCAAAGGCAGGGATTAGCACAGTTTTAGGAGGCAAGGGTGAGAAAAAGATTCTCTTTCCCCTTACTAACCTCCTGTGCCAAACTTTCAGAGGTTCTGAGACTTTTGCCTGGTGCCTTCACTCTACTGAAAAGCTGCAGAGCAAAAGAGCACAGGCACCTGCATGTCCTCCACTCTCCTGGGACATGGGATTCTGTACCACCAACACAACTGTGCTCCTCATTCACTCCTCTTTAAGGGTCCATATGTCCATAGAAATCCAACAAAAATTTGTTTAGCTCCAGCACGTTGCCAGCAAGGAGGAGTAACAGAATGAATCTTAGGTGGGAAGAGGAGCACTGCCTCCATCTTCTGCTCTCCACTAGTCAGAGCGGCATGCAGGTATCATGCCCCCAGCCCTGCAGAAAGAAAGAAGGAAAGAGAAGACACAAAATGGGC
This sequence comes from Ara ararauna, assembly GCA_028858755.1. Lineage (NCBI taxonomy): Eukaryota > Metazoa > Chordata > Aves > Psittaciformes > Psittacidae > Ara > Ara ararauna. Next base: position 19,370,182 of record CM054385.1, on the reverse strand, counting down.
AAAGCGGACAGCACAGGCAGAACACAAGGCCAACTGCATGGAGATTGTCATGTCACAATAACAGCACCTAACACGCTATTATCTGGTGCTGCCTGATATATCTGTACATTAAGAAGTGCAGCGCTACCATAGTACTGGAAAATTGTCCACCGCTACACCCCAAAAATACTGATTCTAATCCGTGTGTGCTGTACCACACACCCTGTAATGCAAACACAAGTAGAAGTCTTTGTCAACAGTGTCTGAATGCCTGTGCTCCTTAAGGCATCTTTCAAAAGAATTGAAACAACCAGCTCCTTACACTTTTCCCCCTGAACTACACTTCAAAAAAGTGTTTAACCCATATACTCAGAGGTAAGAAAACAAGCAACTTGCCGTCACTATTAATAACAGAATTACAGCAATATGTATAAGAGATGATGAACTCCAGAGACTTCAATCAGAATAATCCAAAGATATTCAGAAAGTGGAAAAACAGAGCACTACAGTGGGATTCATTCAAACACTAAACAGCTTTCCTCAGGAAAGCTCTGAAGTATAAACAGTCCCTGCATTTGAAATGATCTGTAAAATCCATATTGGAGGTTTGTTTCCTCTTTGCTCAAATTAGCTTTTATTTCTACAGAGTTCTGCACAGCCCTGAGCAACTACCAGGATCAGAGATGCAGTGCAGGACTTGAAACAACCCTTTATCTCTACAGTCATCAGTACATCACATTTCAAGTGAAAATGATCTATGGAGCTAGCAAAGAAAGTTCTTAGCAGTCACGCACTCGTATCACAAAATCAAACATGATAAAACAAGTGCGGCTACCCACAAGTGATGAGGAAACAGATGCAGTGGGCAGGGATGACAAGGCTGGAAAACCAGTGGAAGTCTCCAGCTAGGACTGATGCGTGCGGCTAGGGTGGGTGTACAGTCTGGCAGCCCCTGGGAAGGGGTTATAAGTGTCAGGGTATGTATATCCTGGAAGAAGTCTTCTAGAAAAAGAGACTAAAGCTTTAAGAGCCCCTAAACATAATGCTAAGGCTCTTTAACTGATCCCCACTGAAGAATTGCACAAAGGATGTAAGCTATGTGCTTATTAGCTCTCACTTATTCAGAAATAGTCAGAAAACTACCTTTCTGTATTCCTTTTCTTCCTTGAGAGCAGATGGAGAAGATTTAGGAACTGCTTTCATCAAAGCAGTACCATAGAAGTCCAAACTAAGGAAAACTCTAGACCACCTATAGGACAGCCTATACTAAATGCAAACAAAACTTGGAGCAGAAATGAGAAAAACACCACCAAAACTCTGCATTACCAGAATGTAACAAGAAATCCAAGAAAATTCTGAAACTGAAACCACCACAAGTATTAATTCCACACACAGCATATATCAAAAGGATAAAACCAAGTTAAACATGCAAAACACAAGTCACTCCTAAATCTAAGACTATACTATCCACCATCCGTTGTGCAGATAACATTACATGAACCCTGGAAGTTTCTTAAGTAATTTGAGTCACCATCAAAACATGAAAAAACATACATTTCTAAAACAAAGCCACTATTTTGCAAGCAAGCAGTAAAAATGTTAGGTTTATAATTGCTATAATCACTGTAATTTAAAACAAGTCATCAGTTTCAGTTTGGAGAAAACATATTTGCAGCCTGTTCCCTTCCAAGGAAATAACAGTGATACATTAATAATCTTCCAAAACTTGTAGTGCTAGAAATACACAAGAGCCCACCCACAGGGGAAGGATCCCCCAGGATCCCCACTGAAACATCTACAGACCAGCCACAAGACAAGAAGGGGAGGAGAACAGCACAGCTGGCAACAGGGAGAACAAAGTTTTAACCGAAATTATTAAAATTAAGCTATTAAACTCCATAGTATAAACATTAGAACTTTCTTCTTGTGAATAAAAGTAACCGCCTGTTGCCAAGATGATTTTTATGAACAAGGGTCATCGACAAAGAGACAGGACTACAAACATCAGATGAGGAAAATAAAATGATCCTCTTAATTCTGAAGTTAGATGTATTTCACAGGCCAAATAGCAGGGGCTGGTTTTATATCAGATCTAAGGTAATACAGATATCAAATGACATTTCTGAGGCAGTATGCAGCTGTGAAGAGGTATCCGGAGAAGCCGAGTGGACATCTCCATAGAAAACAATAATTATACCGCTAAGCACACAGAAAGCATCCTGCTATTCTGGCAGACAGAGCTAAAGCTGAAACAATCTGAAACCTCAGATGCAATCTAGCTTTACTCAGATTGTGCATGAGAGTGTTCTGCCTGCACCTAATGGACAACTACAAAAACATTTTGTGTCAGTTATATGCAAATTGTCTTTTTACTTTTGTTATTATTTCCTACATTTGTTAAAATTTATTTTTAATTAGTCACTAAAGAAATATAAAGCATAAACATTTTTCTAGTGTTTTAAGATGAAAATAAACAGCTGTCATTACAGCTAGTGATGTTCTGATAAACCTATATTAATTTTACTTGCTTTGGAAAGAATTATCCTGACAATTATGACTATTTAGCCACAATAATATAGATGTAGATGATAAAATACATAGGTCCATGGTAAAATAGCCATGGGGAATGACCCACTTGGACATGACATACAGCCACTCCTGTTAATAAGTTGGCTACGTCACGCTTCCTATTGCTCCCTTGAGTGCAGGTTCCCTCAAACAAAGTGATGAGGTCACCACCAGTCTCTCTGAAACAAAGTAATCTATGGCCCTATAGCTATCTCCTGGGAAAAAAACCCACAAACAAAACAACAAAACAACCAAAGAACACTTGAGGACAACAACGTACTTTGAAAATAAAAATACTTTAGCAACTAGAAGTGTCTGTCTTCAAGCACATTCTATTCTCGGTAGGTTTAACTTGGTGCATTCCAAAATCTGCTCACCCTTTGAAATTATTAAAAATTGCAATTTTAAAAGAGGCAAATGCAGCATTCCCTTAGGCTGGGGCTGTAGTTTTAGGATAGAAGGAGGTTGTTGGCAAATACAGCATGGGGAATTCCCACCTGAGCCAGGTACTCTTGTCTACGTGCCCTCAAACATCAACCCTTCGCTGGATCAACAAATCTATTCCTAGGATCATGCCAGGAACCTAACAATTATCTAATCTAGCTCAAATATAACCTGCACAGCACAGGTCCACAACAGCTACACTGCTCCTAACCGAAGAGGAGAGTGGGGCAACTACAACTAGGCAAGGATAGAAGGTGCCAACTTACTTAGCACAGCCACCTTTCATATTGTCAGCAAAACAAAAATAGACTTAACCTGGGTGCTGTCAGAAAGAAACACTTTCCAGTTGTTAAAAACCATTACTGTAAGTAATCGATAATCACCCATAGTATTCATAAAATTGTTTACCTATAGGCAAACCAGTGATGCAAACATGTTTAATGACACCAGATCCTGTTAATACTACAAGTAACTAAATTGATTTATTTACATCTTTATATAATGGCTTTCCCAAAATCTGTAGCTATTTTAAAAATTCTATCCTCTTTACAATTTATGTTTGTGGCTTGTTTTCACAACGATTTTTTTTTTTTTTGTGTATCCAGAAGTCCAAGTTTAACCTACATTAAATCCCTGCTTAAACTGAACACGCACATAAGCACTTCTCCCTACCAAGCACTGGACAAACTCTAACCCTTATGCAATCTACCTATGTGTCACTCACCAAAATTAGTAACACCAGTTTTGTATAACAAATGTATGCAGAGATCCACAACCCCACTCACCACTCTCATCAAGTAAGTCCTCCTCGTCATCCCCATCATTGTCCTCCTCCATCCCCTCCTCCTCATCTTCCTCCTCCTCCTCTTCCATATCCTCCTGCTCCAAGTCCGGGTCCAGGTCCGGATCACTCCCTGAGATTGACTCGTCTGACATGATTCCCAGTGATGCTCCTTGTGCATTACCTGCTCATGTTCTACCGTGAGGCAGCCCTGCAAGAAAAGAGGTAAATAATGAGCCCAGTGAATCCCAACTTGTGAGCCTCGAGGCTCAAGATCATAGCAGAATTACTGCACATAAAAGCACAAATCTGTCATCAGTCTTTTAAATAACAGTTACATCAGGCTGCACAGAAATTCCTGTGTATAAAATGGATGCCATAAGCAATGTATCATAATGGTATCGGCCCAGCATTGTAGAATCAGTATCAGAACCAACACATTGACTAATCTCTAAAAAAAAAAGCATCTCTTTGTTGGTATCCTTGACATGTACGCAGCAGGAAGATCCCTAGTATCAATGTCCGATTATACAAAGATGTAAAACAAATGAATGATGTGAACAAGTCCAGAACACCACCATCCAAACATAAAGTATAGGGAAAAAAAAAATCAATCACAGAATCCCACAGAATAAGAACTGGAGCTTGCTGTGCAACTCCTCTGTTACACTACTCCAGTGTATCACAGCAGAAATCATGGTACAAACCAACAAAGCCTAAAGAAAGGGCCAAGGCAATCACAAAGTCACAAGTTTATCTCTTCACATCATGCACTGTCACTTCTGGACAGTGATGGATACTCCTGGGTACCTCTCTTGCATACACAATGAGTTATCAGAGAAGAACTGCGTAAGACGGATGCAAAGAAAAGAGACACAACCAAGAAAGGAAAATAAAGAAGGCATCTTGATCTCAAGGAACATAAAGCAAAGGATGTGTTCAAAAATCAAGCCTCAGAAGAACTACTACCCACACATTCCCCAGAAAGCTTTAAAGAAAGATGAGAGAAACATTTCCTCATCACTCATTTTCCAGTGCCCCCTACTTACACCACATTTCCAATGTAAACTATAAAATGCTTGAGAACTAATCAACCACTTCAAGAAAAAAATAAAAAAGGACTTGGAAGCAGAGAAGGCAGCACATATATCTCCAAACACAGAAAAAAACCATTTTCAGCTGTGTTTCAGCAGTAAGTAGATGAGCTCAGAAACTTGAAGGTTAAAGATGCAACTCAACACCCCTGTAAGCAGGGCTGAAAATCTAACTGTCAAGTATACTGAATTATTCCAGCTGAACTCCTCAGTTCCTGCTTTGCCTCTCTCAGCTCCTCAATAACATTGAAGAGTGTCTGAAAGAAAATAAACATGAGGGAAGAACAGGCTTTGTGGAGACTGGTATTGGAATGGGAAGCCTTTCACTACTAGGTCCCAGGAGCACTTTGCCACCAGGCAGACAACTGAAGTCCCTACACTATTACACATGCCACACAAAATAAGTTGGCTTTGTCGAGCAGATGGTAGAAAAGGCCAAAATCTAAATTAGCTCGGTGGAACTGCGCCAGTTTACACAAGCCAAAGAGATTAATTCAGCTTCTGTGGCCTGCTGGTAGGCAGGTACTGAGCCCTGCTGCTGTCAGCCTGCTGCAATATAGGGACCTGAGGCACCGCTTACTTCTGATGTCTGGTGAGTTCAGCCAATGACTGCAGGCACAAATCAGTTTATTATCAAAAGCTTTTCCTGACAAATGCTGTGAAGTCTATATGTATCTCAAAACAACGGTTTATTTTTACTTTTAAATAGCAACCATGGGGCTCTTCCAGCTGATATTCAGCCCTACGGAAAACAGACATTTTTTCACACTTTACATGTTGTACTCAAACCTGTAACTGTAAAGGTGCATGTGTTTCTTCACATTTCAGGAGATGGGCAGTAGTGTTCCCTTTGTGGGTCACCTGGGATTTCCGAGAGATTTATTTATTCCCGTGCTGTCTATACTGTGCTATAAAGCACCGTGCATGCAATCTGCTGGAAACCGTACCAACAGCAGCATATTAAAATATACCCATGTTTTACTACCCCGTTAAACTAAGCATCAGCCTCCCAAAAAAACCCAACAAAACAAACAAAAAAGAAGAAATACAAACACCACCAAAATGGCAGGAATGAATTCTCATCTACAAACAGGAAAAGCAGAAGGGCTGAATGCCACTAAACACACCAGGTGAAAAGAATGACACGATACAGTTTCTCCCATCAGCATCCTCCTGTGTGTCATCTCTCATGTTTCATCATTTGTCGCAGATCCTTAAAAAAGAACAAGAAAAAGGGGAGGAAAAACCCCACCACAAAACACTTTCTGAAAACTGTTTAAAGGAAAGAATAGAAGTCTTTGTGTTTCTATAAATAAAATCAAACTCAGTGGAGAGCAGCTGTATCTCAGACTGGAATACAAAAGGGCTCTAATCTACGCTTTATTTTTGTTTAGCAGTAAGTACATGTTCTTTATAAGGTAACTCCTGACACCCATTCAGCAGCCCCAGCCATATGCAGGAGAGTTAAAAAGAAGCTTTCAAAAAGGCTTGATTAAATCTCACAGAAGCTGGGTGAAACAAAGATGGTTAACTCCCCTGTGCCTGTTGTCATGCTGCTGTCTCGCTTCCTCCCTCCCACCCTGCTCCTCAGCTCTGGCAGCTCCACAGCTGCTCTCCATTGCGTAAGCCCAGGGTCTCAGGAGGGCTCCCACCCTGCCTCGTGGCACTAGAGCACACAGCGGGGACATGGCAGGACAGGCAGGTACACATTACACACCGCGAGACTGCCCTCGTTTCTCACACCGATCTGACCCAGTTCAGAGCCTTCCACCAAGGGGAATTACACAACAGGGCCAGATTGTAGCTGCCGCTACTGTTTTATGGCCGAGTTACTCCAGCGTGCCCCGTCTCTTGCCTTTGCACACACAGGCGCACCATGCTCAACGTTTAATCACTGTAGGAAGGGCACTTTGTGAGAGATAAACAGATTACCTTCACTAATCAAAGTTACTGTTTGTCTGGACTTTTTGGCTGTCCCACATTAAACCAACCCACAAACCCTCGGCCCTGATGCATAAATAGGATGCTGCACCTCAAGCATTATGCTGTAAGGGGAAACGCAAGAAACACAAACCAAGCCAGCTGCACCACGGTTCACCACAGAAAGCCCGAAGTCCATAGAGTGCAGCAGCCAGTCCAATACATGGTGAGGCTGCTGGGGTATTGAGTGAAAACACTGAAAAATTCCTCTTGCTTACTCAGGGAGGAGAAAAGAGCTGTCATGTTTATCCTACCCAGGAAGTTAAACCCTGCAATCAACTGCACATCAAATTAACATCCAAGACAGCCTCTCTCATGTATTATGTCCTGTCTTTCAACAAAGATAAAAATAGTGCCAAAGTTTTTGGGGCTTTGCTTTTTTTAAGGTAGAACATTTCAGATAGTAAGTAAATGCCATGTGATGACGGCTGCTGCCTCCTCAGCAGGCACAGGAAGAAGGTCCAGCTCTGGATGAGGAAACCTCAAGAGCTTGCACATTTGGGCACATTTCTGTTCTCCTTGTGTTTGAATTTCACTCTGCAAATGCTGGAAAAAAATAGTCACCATTTCTTCTTGCATATGAAGTACAGAGAGTGACAGTTTTCCACCGCAGGGTCACACATGCCATAAGCCACGCTATGAAGTAGAACAGCAAACACCATGGGATCTGGTGATTTCTGTACATTTCTGTACAACATTGTTACTTACATCAGAGTACTCATCAACACTAAAACCTAAACTACTATTTAATTAACTACTACAAATCTAGACAAGGAAGGATGCAGGGGAGATTAGAGTCCTTCCCCACCTGGCCAAGGAGGAGCAGGATTCCCTTGGGCCTCCAGGAAGCCTCCAGGTTTAACACTAATGCTACTACAGTGCTGAATTGTAAAGAGGATTCCATCACCTCTCCAACCTCCAGCCAAGCCCAATATCTGGGACTCATAAAGATTTGTCCCTTAAAGCCTGTTTTGTAACCAAGACCTCACTTCAGTCATTGTAGTGCCTGGCCATAGGAACAGGATTGAGCTCACTGGCAAATCACAAGAGGATTTGCACAGACAGTTTAATAAAACCAGGTATTTCAAAGTCAGTGCTGCACAACACTCTTCAGTTTCTGCCATATAAAGTCATATGCTATGGTAATAATAATTTTCTCCATCCTTTTTCTTTGGCAGCAAAATGGTGAGTTGGTTGGGGCCGTAAGATTCCTCTTACGCACTTAGCTCACACCCAAACACTTCAAACTGGATGCGTACAAAGGTAACAGCTGGCTCATCCGGAGAAATCTCATCTTTTTGCTAGATTGCTGCTAGCACAGTTTTGATAGCTTACAGGTAGCCTTCAGTAACTAATGGAAAATTACTATAAAGCATACAGATGCATCACTAGAAAAGTCATGACCTTAAGCTTCTCCGTATGATAAAAAAATCTTGTAACTGTTTGCAAGTAATAACTTGCAATGTTATTGCAAACTAACCAGTAATACTTTTCTGTTCCATTCAAAAATACAGTAAGAAATAAACCTGAGATCAGTGGGTTTGGACAGTTTGAGTCTAACAAATATTAGAACTTCTCTATTTTACATTATGTAACATTAACATCTCTATTTTACATTATCATGTAAAAACCAGTGGGGGGAATCACTCAAAAGGATATTTTCTCAAAAAGAGACAACACTGTTACTGACTGTCCTGGGTTCAGCAGTAGCAGTCATTTTTCTCCTTCTTAGTAGCTGGTGCAGTGCTGTGGTTTTGACTTTTGGCCTGGGAACAGCACTGATAACACCGATGTTTTCAGTTGCTGCTCAGTAATGTTTACTCTGACCAAGGACTTTCTGAGTCTCATGCTCTGCCAGGGAGGAGGGGAAGCTGGCAGGAAGCAGAGACAGGACACCTGAGCCAAACTGACCAAAGAGGTATTCCATACCACAGCACGTCATGCCCACTATATAAACTGGGAACAGTTACCCGGAAGGGCTAGATCACTGCTCCATCAGGCTCGGTATCGGTCGGCGGGTGGTGAGCAGTTGTATTCTCTTCTCTTGTTATTTCCCTTATCATTATTATTATTGGTGGTAGCAGCAGTTTGTGTTATACCTTAGCTACTGGACTGTTCTTATCTCAACCCGTGGGAGTTACATTCTTTCGATTCTGCTCCCCATCCCTCAGGGAGCAGGGAGGAAGAAAGTGGGGGGAGTGAGAGACTGCGTGGTTTTCTGAGTTCCGGCTGGGCTTATACCACGACAGTGACCAACACTAAACTTGCAGATCTCCTACATGTTTTTAACAAAGTGAACTTGAGTACTTACTGAAAAACCCACAGAAACTTCTTTCCCCAGCTATAACTCCCACAAATTGCCATTAAAGCAATCCTTAATTGATTACTTCGTGATTTAAATCCCTTCTTCCTTCGCAGTCTGAGACTGTTAGGACTCGAGCAATACAGTTTTTCAGCTGTGACTCACAGGTAACCGGTGGCCACATACTGCTAGATGGGAAGGAAGAAAACAATTCTCCTCCTTCATTTCCTCCTGCTCAAATCACCACAAAACTAAGTGGCACTGATCCCCTCTATAAGTGATATGCTTACTTACAGGAATATTAAACTGAAAAGACAAAGCAGCAGCCTCATAAACTGGAGAGCATCTGCTTGCCCTGAACCAGCCTTCTGAGCAAGAAGGGATGCTTCTCCCCACCCCACATAAACATAGGTACAATGCACTTAGTCTTCGCCCACGTTTGAGGCGAGTCTTAAGGAGCCCACTGTGATCTGTGGGGAGCAGGAATCAAGAATAAAAATAACAGACTGCTTTAAAGAACGCTTCAGTGTATCAGTCCCGGAGAGTTGCAGGACTTGCTCTTTCATTCCCTCTAGGTTAACAATCACCTTCCTAAAAGGCAACGCACTACTAAAACCTGCCTGAAACTGGTTGTTCCCTGTGAACAAAATTAACAAAAGCTGCTGCAAGAAGGGGTGGGAGAAAGCAGAATAAAAAACCCAAAACAACTAACCACCCTAAAACCAACCCGTTAAGAAAGAAAAGGGAGAGCTAATCCTCCCCCTCCGCTGACACAACAGTGCTGGGACTGAGAATGTGACAATGAACATTACATAAGGCCTCGCTCCCACTGTGATCCCAAACAAAAAGAGCTAGCACAAGTCAACGGCTCTGCAGATCTGCCCAAACCTGAACTGGTGGCAGCGGCACACACAGGTCATCCATCAGCTCCTGCAGCAACCTCCTGCCACAGGGTCCTTTCTCCCCTGCATTTTAAAAGGGACATGGGTACATCCTACTGCCAAGGGTGTCAACGTTTTGTAACCTTTAAAGAAAAAACCTTAATACTTTGCACAAAGTGTCAGCACTCACTTCCACACAGATGTTGTAAGGCACTGACAAGCTCTTTACCTCTGGGCAGAGCCAGCAGATACGGGCAAACTCTTTTAATGTTTGTGTATATGTAAGTATACAATCATTTCACTAGACAATGTTGCATTGCTTTTAAAAGTGATTTTATGTAATCATATTAAAGCAGAAACTGACTTCCCCTAAATCAGCTCAAAGTGTTCTTTACCCATGAACCACACCATCTAGAAGGGCAGTTTGTTTTGTGCTCCATAAAAGCTCAGGCTGAGGTAAGAAGCATGTGATTGGCCTTGCTTCCAATAATTACTGATACTCATCTGGAACAACACTATCACAAATGAACAAAAATCTTGTCTCTTACTTCACAGAACCTCCAGTTGTTTTTTGCTCTGGCTACTTCTGTATAAATGGCACCTGCATTCCTGAAAACATTGAGAAAAGGAAACTTTCCTTCCTTGATCACTGTTTCTGCTTTCAAAGCAAACAGCATTTCAACATAGAAGTCACTTCCAAGTGTGTTTTTATGTGTTTTGCTCATGGTGCTATAGAAAAACATCCAGTACCTGTGAGGGAAGTAAAATAAAAAGAAAGGATTTCAAACGATGGGGAAGACTCGACAGCAGGGCATAGCATGTCAGGATCCCAAACTATATTCAATACATTTTATATGGCAGAGTAGTTTGGGGCGAATTTGCCTACCCTGCAATGATAACCATTCTCAAATTCCACAAGATAGATTTTAAAAGTCAGCTCATGAGAGAGGCATGCCAAGGCTTCTCTTTGTGAGTACCCAAACTACGTCAAGACATGAGCCAATTCCACAAGCAAGGAAGATCCAGATAACTGAAAGATCCCTCTAGGAGTTTAAGCTCTTGTTACACATACATAGGTGCCAGAGAAGAAGTTATGTAATAAATCTAGAATAAATTACATAAACAGAAGCAGTAGAACAGAGAGGAGTGAAAAAGCAACGAGCTAACCTCCTTCTCAAGTAAAGATCAGTCACTGTCACTTGATGAAGACAAACTACAGCTTTGGTCATTGAGAGATGCTAACATTATGGCTTACTTCCTTGAAGAGTATCCCACAGAAAGAGACTGAATTAGCCTGTAAGTAATGTTTTCATCTTTCAAAATGAGGAACACTGCATGTTTTTCCAAGGCTGAAAGGCCTAGCTGATCTATCCTGTTTTCTCAGTATCACCCTATACACACACTCTTCTTCCTTTGCCTCCCAGAGCAGCACATTTCATTATGGGGGAATGATTCACTGCTTTTGACTGTGTCTCTCTCTGCCCAGGAAACAAGCGTTCTCACCAACAGCAGCAGGCCAGGGCAACTCACCATCTCCTCTGAGACAGACACCAGTCACAATGTGATCCGTTGATGACAGTGTGCAAAGTAAACACAGCTTAACTCTTCCTTCAGTTGTATGTCTCCATTTCTCTAGAAAGAGCTGAATAGGTCTGGAAGTTTGGTTTTGGTGCCTCACCTTTTCTTCCTTTTCAGAACTGGACTCAAAACCTGAGGTTCTGGTTGATGCAGTTTTTAGAAAAAGGAAGAATTTAACATGGTTTTTTGTTCCTCTTTATTCCCTACCCCACCTCCAGCAATGATAATTACACTAGCGACGAGAAAGCATTACTTATGCCACCTACAGTTTACCAAAGAGACTTGAACATCAGCGAAAAAAGAAAGAAGAAAACCAAAAAATCCTGAAGTAGGAGGAAATAGAAATAAACAGTTTTGAACTTGCATGATACAAAGATGACAATTAGCATATGTTAGACCCAAGTTGCTGCAGTCTGTCAAGCAATCAGACATTAAACTAATTTCTATTGGATTCCACTGTGGATTAAGAATCCATTAGAAGATTAAGAACTGTCAGAAACAGGGATTTCTTTCAGAGTCATTCCTTCCAACAGAACATACTGCTTGCACAGTGCTGGGAAAACTTAAATGCAGCGCCACTTATAGAGGTCACTCTTCTGCTGGTTTTGAGAACAAAGTCACCAAAATCTGTTGATTTTTGCCTTTCCCACTAAACAGGTCAAAATAAAACACCCACACAGATCCTCATCTATCCTGCACAAATATATTTGTTTCAATAATACTTAAGATTGACACTACAGGCAGCTCACATGGAAAGCAACGGGATGAAATAGCCTCCTGTGGTTTTGTCCTTTGTAATGGAAGCACCACTTTAGCTGTGTTTTGCTGGCTCAAAACCTCCCAGTGGTTTGGACAGGCCTGAAAGGGAGAAGAATGAAGCTTACTGCCTCTCACCACATGGTACTGTTAGGGGATCATTTGCATACACACACAGAAAACACCCCACTTAGACATAATAGGTACTATTTCATGGAAGAGACTGAGCTGTGAGTCTCATGATGTAGTCATTACATTTTTAGCTTATAAATTAGCTTATACATTTAGCTTATTGCTTGTTAGAGCAAGTCCAAAGGAGGGCCACGAGGATGATCAGGGGCTGGAGCACCACTCATATGAAGACAGGCTGACAAAGCTGGGGCTGTTGAGCCTGGAAAAGAGAAGGCTGCGTGGAGACCTCAGAGCAGCCTTCCAGTACCTGAAGTGGGCTACAAGGATGCTGGAGAGGGACTCTTCATCAGGAACTGTAGTGACAGGACAAGGGGTGATGGGTTTAAACTTAATCAGGGTTAGATATAAGGAAGAAGTTCTTTACTGTGAGGGTGGCGAGGCACTGGAACAGGCTGCCCAAGGAAGCTGTAAATGCCCTGCCCCTGGCACTGATCAAGGCCAGGTTGGACAGAGCCTTGGGTGACATGGTCTAGTGTGAGGTGTCCCTGCATGGGGGTTGGAACTAGATGAATTTAAGGTCTTCTCCAACCTAAACCCTCTGTGATTCTAAGCTTGTGAGTGTATGACTCCACATACTTCAGCTTACTTCCAAAAGAGCTTTAAAAGCAGCACAATACAAGTTTGGCTAAGGAGATACACAAATATTAACAGAAAGATAATACACCCTGTGGGTCACCATACCCTTTCGGTAAACATATCCAACTGTCCAGTCCCAACAAACGTTAACCAGGACATGAACTGCCATCATGAACAGGCACAAGCATATCCAGTACTAAGACAAGAAGGTGCAGTTGAAAAGGAATGTACTAGGAAATACTAAAAATCACTATGGTTTAAAGCACCACAACAGTCAGCTACAGAATTAGCTGCTGGCTATTAGACACGACTCTTTTAGAGTAAAAAATGTCACTATCTCCCAAATGTATAAATCCTCTTTCATAAATGTTAGGAATGTCTTTTGTAGCACGTGTTCTTACTGAACAGACAGTACTGTAGAGATATTCATACCCATGCAGAATCCAAATGATATGTTTCCAAGATTCAGAAGCAGAACGATACAGAGCATTCAGCTGTGATCTTTAAAAAAACCTTAACCTTTTGGGTATGCTTTCTCTCAAAGTTGAGTGCGAATTTCAGTCAACTGCTTTCCCCAAGTGACCACTTTTTCTATCCAAGCTCATTTAGCATTTGCAAATGCTGCCTGACTGGCAGCAATACCCAGCGAGCACATACAGAAGGAACTGCAGCCAAGCCAGTTCTCCCAGCGTCCTGTTGACACATTACCATCCCAAGCAAAGGGGACCATATGCTGTAAGAAGTCAACATCCTTACACGCAGCAGCTTATATCTCCCAAAATACAACAGGAACAGAATTTCTTGTCCCATCTCTATTTTTAACTCCCTTCCTCTCCAATTATTAGCTGGATTATTGAATTATTAGCCTTGAATCAAGGCTGCCAAGTCATTTTACTGACTACCCATTTGTCTAATTTGTAGGAATGCTTGATCATTATTGATTTGGATTGAACTCAAATTTGACTAGTAACTAGAACTCTTCTTTTGACATGAGTTTTTGGCTGTGATTAATAGCATTCTTTAACAGAGAGAACTAGTTACACAGCAGGCATTTCCAGAGTAGATTTACCAGCAGCACTGTAAAATCTCACTCAATTTAATTCATTTAATTCCCTCTGTCAGGAATGAAGAAGGCAAATAAGGAAAGTTAAAGAATTCCTAGAGGACACACTTTCTCATCACAATAAAAGTATGCATATGTGTGTATAAAGACAGAGATATACATATATATTTTCACAAAAAGGGTCTACACCAGCAGCAGAGGCTAACTACTCATCTCATTCTGTTAAAATAAGCATTTCACTGACCAGAAGTATTGATTTGGTTGAAATATAAGATCTCCTCTCTGGTTTTTCACAAGTGCTATGGCAAGTACAGGAGGAAGAAAAAAGCACTTGTTTGGTTTGGTTTGTTTGGGTTTTTTCAAGGGAGAGCCAGAAAAAAACATTTTCTTAGGGAGTGTTCATGACAAAGCAGATCACCCATTTCCTCAGTGTTCTCTGCTCATTATCTGGGTCTTCTTTCTCGGAAGTAGTTAACTATTGCAATGACAAACCAATTCAAATTACACAATAAAGACCTTAGCTGCTCATATTCCTTGGAGAGCAGGATGCGAAGTTACAGTGGACAGAAACTTAAGAATGCTGGCTAAGGTAAATATTACTGCGCATTGTCCAGAGTTAAGAGCTTCCCCCCCGGATAAATCAGCTTCCCCAGGAAATTCTCCTCCAGAGGTAACAGGACAACATTCTACGAAAAGCTCTTTTCTGGGATAACATCTTTTCCCCAAGTATCTCATCTCAAAAGCAGCTCACTTCTTCAACCCCAAACCTTCTTTATCCTACGCAATAGTCATCTTGCCATCCAGTTTTCAAGGCACTTGCTTTCCAGTTTAGAGCTTGTGGTACACTTCATCCACTAAGTGTTGCAAGGCACTGATTTTGTAAGATTTATTTTTTTGGTCCTGTCCCCTCAATTTGTTGACACGTATGGACAAGAAACTTAAACCCAACCTGTGGGGAGTCATTTGGCTGAGAATGGCCATGTGAGCAATCCAGTTACTTGACATTAGTGAAGTAGTGAACCAAAGGCTTTGAGGCCTTGCCTGAAGGTTACTAGAGAACGTGTACGTGAAGGAGTTGGCAGAAGAGCCTGAGAAGTCAGGATGTGTAGGGAGGAACTGATAACTGTAACCTTGGAATGTATGCTACACAGTTAATTAATCGTTAAGTTGTTACTAGCAAAACACTGTTCAATTATATCTTGCCAGCTGTGTCATAAATGCTTTGCTGTCTGAGCGCTCTATAAAAGCTGCATGTGAGGGCGAATAAAGCAGTCAGCCTTGATCATATTGGTCTGTCGTGCTGTCCTTGATCTCCCACACCAACCAGTGACACCACTCCCACAACAACTTCTTGATTTAAGAAATACTCTTTGTTCCTGCTACCCCCCGAACCCCAACACCCCCTGCAAAAGCAAGCTGACTTTTCTTATTTCCCATGCCCGGAAGCTTGTGTTTGGTAGTCGAGATGCACTCCATAACCCTGGCACTTCATTTACGGAAGGAATATACAATTCTTGTACTACTTCTGGAAAGGAGAAGCCAGAGTCAGACACCTTTTCAGACAAGTAGCAATGCAGCAAAAGTAATCTAAACCTCTGGACAGTTACATTACACTATGAATGCAGTTTCTTTCACTTTCATCCATGAGTGATGCAAATAATAAATGCAAAGACTAAAGAGAGTAATAAACAGAAGATGGCAACCAAAACCTGATGCTAATCCCACCAATTAGAGAGACAGTGACATGCCCTGACATTGACAGTTTTCAGATTTCACAGGCACCAGAAGGATAATAAGGATTTGGCCTTCATTAAATTACCCATTTTCCCCTCTTGCTGATTATAGCTTCTCAGGCCACAGACACACTGCAGCAGCTGGTCTTTCCCACCAGCACACAGCTCCCGTACTGCACCAGCACAACTATCTGCATGGCTGAACAGCAAACTGATTCAGCTGAAGACCAACCTGGAAGCAAAATTCAGCTCCCATATGCAGTTTAGTCCAAAGTTCCATAAAGAGCTGTGCAGGCATAAAAGGAAAAAGAGAGAGTGGGAACATGCAGCCCTGGGTATGGCCTGACCAAGTTGGCATCACTGTCTACAGGGCCATGAAGAGTGGACAGAATGCTACCGCAGTACAGAGGAGGAACAGTGTTTTGATTTGAGCAAGTGAGGTGATCCTCGTGACAAAGCTTCCTTACCTTCAATACAAACATCAATCAAAAGGATGGTGCATGTATCTGGGGCGAGACATGAACATTCTCAATCGTCTCCTCCTTTAAATAGTCATGGCATCTCTATGTGGTTTGTGTGGAAGGGTATCTATTTCTGAAGTTCATTTTGGCTTTGAGTTTTTTTTTAATTGACAAATCAATGCAATTACCATTCAAAGGGCAAAAGTATCATCAAATATACCATGCAGTTAGACATCTTTGCTGTGCACATCTCTCTCCCCATAGCAAATACTTTTAAACTGCTCAGAGCTCAAAGCAAAATACCAATAGATCTCCTCACGTAAGTCCTCAATATTTAATTATAGCCTCTGTGAACAGGTCTTTGCAATTACATTTGGGTACTGGTATTAAAGAGGCAAAGAAAGAATAAGGCTCCATTCTGGGGAGCAGGAAGATAACCTGCCCTGACATAGAGAAACTGGTAACTAGCACTGACAGAAACTTCTCCAGGTCAGGGCAGCTGTTCTCCTAAATGCACTCAAGCAGGACTGATGAAAGGAACACCTCTGTGTGGTGTCAAAGGGAAGCAATGCAACCTGCACCATTAGAACAAATGGGTGATTTCTTTAACCTCATTAAGAGGAATGTGCTTTGGCCATGATGCCCTTGCCTGAGATCAAGGGCTAATTTTCAGTACTTGAATAAAAGAAAATCACTTGCTTTATCCCTCTACCTTTCTTTGTTTTCATGTTGTATTTTATTACATCTGGGATAAGCAGATATTCCTGGGCTGTCCTAGAACATAGACCTTTCCCAGAGATCTGCAGGAAATCAATAGTTTATTTTATTCTTGATGTCAAACACCTCTGCTTTGCTGCCTGCTTAAAAAGCCCAGCGCCTGGCAAGCATTGCTTTCTCCACTTGAGGACTAACCTTCCTGTAACCGTGGGACACCCCAACCCACCCTGTGCAACCTAGGGCCATTGTGGAGTTCCAGCCACAAATACATACTGGTATATATAGCCTCTCACACATTCCCTGCTGGCTTTGTGCTTCCTTCACTTGACACTTGAACTTCACCCAAACTGCTCTAGGAGGCATAACAACCTTTGTCATGAAGTCCTAAAAGCCTTTCCCTATTCTTTCTCCTGTTACCAATGAAGTTGCCACTCCAGAAACCACTACTCCTGGTCTCCATTTACTGACCCAGGCCACAGGTAACCCCTTAGACATTTTACAACCTAATACTAATGTCATAGACAAGCAAAGAGACAGTTTAGGAGAGAAGAGACAGATCTCCTCAGCAGCCACGAGAAAGACACCTGGCTGGTATAGGATGAAGGAAGGAGCTCCAACACTGTAAGACGTAATAAAGCAGAAAAACCTGAAATCTCCCAAGTTCTACAATCCTCACCCATCCCCAAAATCTCATTCATACTTCTGGACAATTAACTCTGTTCCCCCTCAATCTTCCCTACCATAAATACCAAGAGAGGTAGAGTTAGCTGATAATACTCATGGGGAGCAGCAGCATCAAAGTGATGGGATTTCACAGAATAACAGCCAAAAATTTGCTTGCTTCCCCTGTGCCCCATCCTTTTTTATTTTCTAAGACAGTAAACACAAATCAAAAAGCCACCCATGAAGAAAACAATACTGAGAATCTCTGAGAGCTCAAGAAGCCCATTAAAGGGTAGGGCTGAGTTTCTTTCGGCTAGCATGTAACTAGCACAACCTAGCTAACCTGAAAGCTGGACAGTATAAAATGAAGGCGAGATTGCAGGATCATTTTTATTTAAGGAAAAGGCATCACAAATTTCAACTTTCAAATCCATTTTCTGTAAGGTAAAGGTGACGGGTTTTTTACTAAGTTTTTAAAAGTACAAACTGAAGTTCAAAAGGAAGATTCATTACTTCTGGAAATCTAGGAAGAGTGTCTGGATTCAAAGCTGGGGTTTTTTTGGTACCAGTCTGGAGTTTCCATAAGGAAATCAGCAGAAATGTTAGCTAAATTGCAGCTTCGTTTTCATCTCTCACTCTTCCGCAGTTCTTGCGGTGTAATTTTTCCACAATAATAACAACAGCTGTAGTTAAATAGCAAGACTTAGAAAAACTAGAGAATTCCATTTAAAGTACATGACAGTATATTTTAAGGAAAACTATAATCCAAAATATTAGAAAACTGAAACAGATTGGCAAAAAAATTAGAAAAGAAGGATCATTACTTTCAGAGCCATTCTAGTTCAAAATGATTACATGTAAGAGAGAAAGGAGCCTCAAGTTCAAGCTTTGTGTCCTCCTAAGTCTGGTCTGCTGTGGAGTCTGACAGCCCTCCAGAATGACATACAGAGCTCAAAAATGCTGTCTAGACTACAACCACAGGCAAGGAGAAAAATGCACATGTGGGGAAGGACGTTCTAACTTAAAACACTCCTTGAGCAGAAGCAAATGTAAAGAAGCCAGAAGATCACTTAAAAAAAAAGGGGGCTCCTTGTAAGATTGCAAGCAAAGAAACTCTTCATTTGCAACCACTTCTGTCTCTCTTCACTGCTTTCTCTTTGTCAGCAAAAGGAATCAGATGAGATAACAGTTAGGAAAGACACACCCCCTCTAAGAGGCAAGGTATTTCAAAGACTAAGATATAAACAGCTTCCCTCAACAAAAGGATTTTATATCTAAGTCTCTCTGCACAGGACAGTGCAAGAGTGCAAAGTGTAGAATACAAGACCTTGCCTGCCTTGATAAGATACTAATATGAGCAATAGAGGGGGAAAGGGAGCACTTGGCTGGCAAATGCTCCAAGGAGATTACTTCTTCCAGCAGGACAGTCTCTTTCAGTGATAAGTCAGCCACTTGCTACAGCACCTGCCTCTCCCCAGAGCCAGAGTTACTGAACACACATATTATGTCAGACATTTGCTGGAAGCACCTCTTCTGCACAATAGCTGTTTGGTGTACACACCCATTTCCTACTGAAGTTGAGGGAGCACCTGGGGAAAAGCCCATCTAGCAGCAATATGCCACAAGCAGAGCATCCAGCTCCTGCAGGCTGTGTTTCCCACTCCTCTTCCTCCATCACATGACTGGGTATGCACTCATTCTGTGAACCGGAGATGATCAAGATGTCTGGAAAGATGCCTACCAGGAGTAAGTTACTGTCACAACCGGACTAGTTCTCATCACCCTCCCAGAAGGGTTTAGGAAAACATCCCACTGTTTTCCTGATGTGCCACTGTCCTGATGTGCTACCAAGAACCTGTGGGTAGATACTCCCGTTTGTTCAGGAAATGAAACGGTCAACCCTGTCCTTCCCCATACAGCCCCTTCCTTACTACATCATCAAAAATTACAGTGGTTCATATCAGTGCATTAATTCCCTTGAGAGAAAATTAACAGCTATCATAATCAGATCATTTGACTAATTCCAGTTTGGGCAAGCAGAGAGACCTAGTCTGAACACAACTGGGCAAGATCTGTTTGGCATGTGCAAGTACTCTTGCATTTGTACAGAGGCATCTACACTTGTAGATCTACAAGCATACATACAGTGTACCTGTGCAAATATTGCTCATGCATATCCTGCAAATGATATTTCATCCTGACTTGCTGACTTCAAGAGATGGAGACATCCTAATTTCCCTTAATAGCTACAAGCATCTTCTTAATGCCTTCAGTGCTTAATCACATTCATTGTCAACAACCTGTGCCTTCTTCCTAATTTGACATAACCTTTTCACCTTCCAGGCACTGGCTGTTACCACAGCTTTTCCCACTAAACTAAAAAGCCCTTTGCTACACAGCCTATTTTGGCTGAAGAAAATTGAGTAACTTTTAAATACTTCAAGATAAGCTAAACCAATCGAGCACTTTAAGAAAAAGTTTTATAATGAGTGACTTAATCAGCCAAGCAACACTGAGCACTACATCTTTGTTGCTTTTAAACATCCCTTTAAAAACACCAATATTAAACTTGGTCAAATATTCCCCAGCAGATCTCACCTCTCTGACCTTATTCAGTATATCCTGTTACAACGGATATACATTAATGTTGAAAAAGTAATTAGCTTATTTTAGTAGCCCTCATATCTACAGCATTACTCTGAGGACACGCATACTGCCATGTACCTGCTGTGCTCTTGCCATCCTTTCTAAGGTCACTGGTTTCTGGGAGAACAATTCTTAATTCTAGACCTACAGCCTGAAGTCTTTCCCATAACACCCATAATTGTGCTCCAGCTCTATAAAAAGGTATTTGGTAGTATTAGACCCAGTTACCCAAACAACTCAGAGAACACTGCACAGCTGCCATTCCTTCTTCATGCTTCACCACTCAGTGTAACCTTTACATAATCCACAAATTTGATCAGCTCTAACATCATGTTTTCTTCCAGGCCACTGATAAAAATACTACAAAGCCCAGGATCTACAATAAATCCCTGAAAAATCCTCCATTCATATTCTGTTTCTCACATCCACTATGTTTAATCTAGATTTTGACTCACTGAACATACATGAAATTGTACCCGTTAAACAAGATTCACTTTCCAAAAACACTTTCATTGATTATCATTAGAGGAAGCCTGGGAATACAATTATCACACAAATCCCTTACTTAAGTGCATGTTTGATACAAGAGCTTTAATTACAATTTTTGATCCTCCAGAGCACTGGCACTCACAAGCCATTTAACAGCCTCTTTGACTTCAAGAATTTTGAGTGAATCTTACCACCAGCCCTCCTCAATCAGTTCCTTTTTGAGTACCATCCCATTCTCCCAGTGACTTTGTAGGCTGTGTGAGTACCTCCACTCCACAGTCCCTTTCAATGCTTTGTCAGGTTCATAGATTTTGTTTGCTTTGGGGTTTGGTTGGTTGGTTGTTGCTGTCTTTGGGTACAACAAACAGAGCAATTCACATGAAAACAATACACTTTAACAACCTATTTATTCCAGAATCAACAACTCCAAATATAAAACCCCCCCACACTTAATTGATGCTGATGTCCTGGGTAAGACTTGAGGTTACCAGAGACTGGAGAAAATCTCTGATCAATCACCACATCTCTAAAATATCATTTCCACAGTTCTGATGGGCTAGAAAAGCCTTCTTTGCAAGCAGAAGTTTCAGGTAAAAATTTTCATTGTTGAGGGAAGAAAGATCAAGTCAAGATTCCATTACCTCCACCATGTTTCAATTTTACCCGTACATTGCTTGCCCTACAAACTCTTTGTACTTGATCAGCCACATCAGCCAAGCAATGGAAGGGTTCTGCACTTTGCTAATCAATTCTGTCCCTGCATAGTTCCAGTTCTTTGTTAATTAGATCAAGCTAGCTTTGCACAGAGAATGCCAGAGTAGTTATCTGCCAAATCACTATAAACCTCTTTAACTGCTTTTGTAAGTTTTGTGCCTCTCTTAAGGCTCTCTTATGTAAAGCATCTTGTTTTAATTGTTAGGCCTTGATCAAAGTCCTCATGTTCAGCAAAATTTTGACCTATATGTAACACAAGAAACCACGTGGGTACATTTTGCTTTTCCAACTTGGATTTTCTACTCATCTGTCAGAAGCAGTCCACCAGCGTAGAACCAGTTACAGTGGCAGAAGATAGCTTCTGTTAATATGCTTAATTCTTGCAGAATTTTCAGTTATAGCAGTAAGAAAGTGTCTTGTGCCAGTGTACTGCATCTACTATGTCTTCTACCATGTGTGCAATGTAGCAGAGGAAGAGGACAGAGTCACATCAAGTCATATCAGCAAGAAGCTTGCTCATCTCACCAGCTCTCCTCCTTTTCAGATAAGTGTTTAATAAACTAATGGCAACTGCACAGCACAGCCCAAAAACTTCTAGGACTTAGGACAGTAGTATAGGGCACTGTTTATAAAGTTTGAGCATTGTACTTTGTGTTTATACTACAAGCCACACTAGGGCAACTTAATAGATTTCTTCAGCTTCTTTTTGAAGCAACTGGCTAAAAGTCTTCCACCTCAGATTTCTGCATTCTTAAATGGTATCTTCAGACATTACATTATTCAGCATTTTTCTCAAGCAGAGAATCAATACTTCCTCTGGACAGGCTCATACCAGCCTTTATGTCTTCTCTAATGTTTGAATAGTCAACTGTCACTAATACCCAAGTTGATTCATTCTCCCGTTCTTTGTTCCCGCATTCAAACTTCAGATACACCTGCAGAATAGCAGCCCTGGGACAAGCTGACAGGCCACCACAGCGTGCTTCAAATCACCGCTCCTACTTGCACATTTTAGAGCATGCTGAAAATGCTGTTATTACATTTAAGTAATGTAATACTTTTTTCTTTCCCCTCTTTCAGATGAGTTCTAGTTACCTTCGAAATGCCACAAGCTTTCTGGAGGTGTCAGGCTGACCTGAACTCCAGCATTCCCACTGAGCAAGAACAAGATTTAAATTATCACAGCTGCTCTGAGATTACAATAGCACTGAATCAGTCTTGCTCACAGGACTAAACTGACATTCTGCTATTCCACTTCAGACATAAAATCAAGTCAATGGTCTGTCTGACCTTCAAGAACTTCTAGAAGCCTATTTTCTACAGTTTGAGGTATTTTTTAAAGCAATGATTCTTGATAAGTTTTCTATCTGCATGGCTACTTTTTTTCCCTTCCCCCTCCCAAACTTGTTTAACTTCAGATACAATCATTTTGTTAACAAATATGTGCAATTACCATTTGCTGATTACCACATATGAAATATTGATCAGTAACTTTCTTAGCATTACTTAAAGTCACTAGCTAGCTAGTTTAAAAGAAAATGACTTAAAGAAACAACAAAACAACAACAAAGCACCACCACCATGTCCTCAGAAGTCCAAGCAGCTTCTCAAGGCGCTTGTTCAACAATTTTTCCCCTCTCACAGCTACCTGTAATTCCACCTTCTTCTTTATCACAGTATGTAATGACACTTGAATTCATCAGCTAACTCTGCCTGTTTCTCAAAACAACAAATGGTGTTACTTTATCATTCCTCTTCATCTCTAGATTGTTTCTTAATGAACATAAACCCCTAGAAACTAAACTTAAGGTTTCTAAAAGTTAACAAGAAATTTCCATTCATTGTTTTGAATTACCTGAATATCAGACTCTACATATGCTATTCTACAAGTCTGATTTCCACTTCTGTGTTGGTACAAGTGCTCAATAAACACCGACTGGGGAGGCACAGGAAAACCACAGCTCTACAGATTCTTTAATTTTTATACAGCTAAAAACATCGCTTAAACACAACAAATTCCTGTCTTGCAGTGAGCATTCTCTGAAACAAACCTGGCTGTAATTAACCCAAACACACTTGACAATCAGGAAAATATTATGTAGAAATCAGTTCGTGTAAGCAGAAAACACATGTCTCAGAATTACATCTGAACCAAGTACCTAGGTATATTAAATGGTACTTAACCTCTGCAGGAACCAAGTTCTCCAGAATTCAGTTTAAAATAAGAAAATTAGTTAGCAGAGAATAGTTATCCTATGGGATATTACCTCCCAAAAACTTCTAAGCACCTGAAGAAAACAAGTTCAAAGAATTTACATGAACATAATTGCACTGCAACTAACTGCCTCCTTCAAAATATTGCATCTAAATGTGTCATTTAACTCACACCCATAAACAACACTATTTGAAAACACACTTCCTAGGTTATTACGTTCTGGATTTGAATTTAATCAAACGGGATACAACTCAATCCTCATGGGAAAAGCCTCGCTCCACTGCCACTCCCTTCCTAGCCTAGTAACCTGATACATCTCTGAGGTACTTGAAACAATGGAATTTTGAGAAACAAAGTCAAGGCAAGGCTACAGACAGACCTGCTGGCTGGGAGGCACAACCAGCCAAGGGATGTGTGACAGTACAAGAGCTAGAGAAGGCCAGGTAGTCAATGGTCATCACTAGCGACAACAGGAATGTGTGGGAAAGGATGGAAAAGCAACTGTTCAGTGCTGCAGGTGTAATTTGACACGTGTGTATACATACAAGCACACATATACACACATACACATTAATGAGGCTCTTTTCATAGATGCACAGGAGGATGACAGACAATAGTTGTATGCATGCGTATACAAATACATACATGCACATACATGTATATGCACTCGAAAACACAGAACAAACGTAGTATGTGGTGGACAGCAATGTGCTCTGGCAATGATGCAAGCTAACAGTCTGCTGGGCTGTATCAAGACCACACACTGCCTGAGCAAAGGAAGCCATCACGCCTTCTCACTTGGCACTTCTGGAACCATCTTGAAACACCACGTGGAGTTTCAGACACCCCCACTACAAGAAAGACAAATATAAACCAGAGTGAGCTCAGCGGAGGGCCACCAAGATGCTCAGGGGGATAGAGCACTTGCTGTGCGCAGAGGGGCTGTCTGTGAGAGATTGAGTTGTCCAGACTGGAGAAGAAAAGGCTCCCCAGGGAGCTGACAGCTTATCTCCGGTACCTACACAGAGGTTATCAAGAGGACTGTGCACAGAGGTACGTGGCAGGAGGACAAGAGATAAACTGCAACAGCAGAGGTTGTGACCTGACATTAAAGGGTTTTTCCTGAGAGGACAGTCAAGCACTGGAACAGGGAAGCAGAGACTGATTAATCTTTTGTCTTTGGAGGGTTTAAGACCTGAGAGAACAAAGCCCTGCCCTGAACATAATGCCGATGCCACTTTGAGCAACAGATTGGACTAGATACCTCCTGAGGCTGTTTCCAACACGAATTACTCTGTGACATAAACTTGGATCCCAGAGAACACTGTAATGGCCTGTTACAATTTTCTATGCCAGATTATACTTTTCAAATCTCCACTGAAATGCAACCACTATTGATATGAGATGGAAAACACATTCATTGGTTCATCTCCTCAAAAGAGTACATGATGTTCCCACTCAGGATCTGCAATACTCTCGAACATATGAACTGGAATTTCAAGATATTTTAGGGATGCAGAAGTTACCAGCTACCCCAGTATAGTACAATTGGAACACAGTGGCTAAAACATACAGCTTTTCTGGAGGAGGTCTTAAATGGTCTTAAAACCATTCAGTGTGAGGCACTGCCAACCCAGAAAACATCACACATCCACAACAACCCCTCCTTAAAGCTGCAACTGCATTTTTCTTGGAAATTTCACATTCAGCACCAACTGTTAATGAACAACCCCTGTAGTCTGATGCTGATAGGTCACAGGATAAGAAGCTATGTTGTTCACTCTGTGTATTCACGATGTATAGCTTCACACCGAGGGAAAGAAACCTCACTTAGCAAACCAAGGCCACACCAGAGCTCCATCAGAAGCACCTGCAGTGGTCTCAGTGGGCTGGTTTGGTTTCATCTCTCTGCTGGGGGGTACTGCCCCTAGAGCAGAACTATCAAAACAAAGGTTGTTTATTCTAAACTAACTGATTTTGCACTGAAGCAGACAGAGAGTCCACACAAGGTTCATTAATCTAAGTCTGGGAGGGGAGTTACCACCGTCAACCAGGCAGCAGGAACACCTTGCATCAATACAGAAGTTTCTGCAGCTATTTCCTGCAGGTTAAGCAATTATTCACTAAGCAAGATTCTGGGATAACCATACAAAGAATATTCAGCAAAGAATATCCAACTTTAAGAAAGTTAAAAAGGCAAGCAATTGTGATCATTAGCATCTTATTAGCATAAAAGAGGGGGAAAAGAGCTCCTTTTTTCTTTTTTATTAATAAAAACTGCCCACCTGCATATAGACTGTGCAGTGATTTACTAAGAACTTTGCAAAGCACCAGTTTTGTACAAATCAATGACGGGGCAAGTGGGGGAATCAGCGGAGCTCAGAGCACCTCTCAAACGCATGCACAGGCACCTCACTCACCAATAAAAGTCACCCACAAACCTTTCCACGCAGGGAGCAGGTTAAAAAGAGGTTGAGATAGGATCAAATAAGAAGCGGTAACAGCTCAACATACGGAACCTCCCCCCCTTCCAAAGGTCACCAGCGAGTCCCTCACGGACACTGAATTATTACTTTGCGCGTTTATTTACCAGATCGCTGCCGTTCAGTCACCGCGCGAGTGTGACAGCCACCGCACACACGCACAGCCGGACACTGTCAGGCCCCGCATCCTCCTTCCACTCCAGAAGCCCCGGCCCCCCAAAATCAGAAACTCGCTTAGGCCCGGAAACACGGCGCGCACCGACCGAAACTCGGCAGGATGCTGACCGAGCCGCTCTGCCCTGCCGACCCCGGAGCCCGGCAGTGCCCGCCCAGACGCCCCTCTGCCCCGGGCGCAGCTCAGCGCTGCCCGCGCCGCCAGGCTCAGCCCCGGCCGCCGCGCCGGCACCGGGACACCCCCCCCCCCCCCCCACCACCACCCGGCGGTGCTGTCCCGCCGCTTCACAGCGGCCGAGACCGTTATGCCCCACCGCCCTCCCACCCCCGGGCCCGGCGGCAGCAACATCCCCCGGTCCCCTCAGGCTGAGGGGCCGCTTCTCGCCGCCCCCACCCCCCCGGGCCCGGCAACCATTGCCCCACTGCCCCCTAGCCCGGGTGCCCGCTCACCCACCGCCGTAGCCCCCCCCGCCGGACAGGGCGGCCGTAACCCCACGCCGCTGTCCACACACCCCGGTGGGGCGGGGCGGACAGCCGCGGGCCTCCGCCGGCGCGCCCCTTCCCGGCACGCTCCCATTGTGGCGGCGGCGCCCCCGCCGCGCCGCAGCGCTGGGCTCTCACCTCGGCGGGGGGCGGGGGGCTGCGGGCCGCGGCGGGCCCCGGGAGCTGGCGGCCGCCCGCCCGCCTCCGTGCCGGTCTCGGCGCTCAGCCGCCGCTCGCGGGCCGCATCACCCAGCGTCCGGCCCCCCCCACCCCCCCGCCGGAGCATCCGCAGGATCCCCCGGGCAGCAACAGGCGCCTCCGCCGCAAAGGTTCCGCAGGGCGGAGAAAGGTTCCCTCCGCCCCAGCGGGCGGGAACGGCGCGGCGGGAACGAAGCGTCCCGGCCCTGAGGGGCCCCGCTCTCCTCGGCGGCCGCCACGACCCGGTGGCCGCGGGACGGGGCTGCTCCTCGCCGCCGCGGCCTGCCCGAGTCCCGCCGGCCCCATCCACCGCCCGGGCAGGCCAGGAGCGGGGCCGGCAGTCCCGGAGCCCACCTGGGGGCTGGAGTGGGTAACGGCGGGAACCGCGCCCGGCCGCCCTGGTCACTGGCGGGAGCTTCGGCTGCTTAGGCTGAGGGGAGGGTTGCTGCATGGAGCATGGGGATAACCCCCCCTCCCCGCGGGATGCTGTTAATTAGCCGCAGGGTGCCATGGTAACTAAGGTTGAGGGACTTCAGGGGGTCTGTTCCCCCTTCAAGGTAGGGACTGTAGAGCTCAGCTCTGGGCCTTATCCTGTCTGGTCTTAAAACCATCCACGTGTGAAGCTCTACCAGCCTCTGAGCTCCCAACTCCAGCACCAGGCTGCTTTCTTCAGAGGAGAGAACTTTCCCTCATATCCAGTCTGATGCAAGACCCATTTACATTTACAACCACCATTTCTCATGCTCCTGACATGAATCTGGCTCTGTCACCTCCATACCCTCCCAACGGGTACCTGATGACCACCAGAGTCCCCCCAAATCTTTCTGCAGCTCAACTCATCCACTTACACCCCAACTTTTTCACAGCCTCCACAGGGCTTGCTTAAATTCACCTCCTTAACAGACTGGGGGGTGTCCAAAACCACACACAGCATTTTAGATGTGATCTAATGAGTGCTGAGTAAAAGGAATCTCGTTGCTCACCTCCACCGGCTGGCCGTGGTCCCAGGGACAAACACAGCCCAGCGCACTGTGTCACTGCCAGGACACACTGCTGACACCACACAGAGAGCGTGCTGCTTATCCTGTACAACAGCAGGAGCCTGGTGTTCTCTTTTGTTCACAGGAAGGAAAACGAACAAGAACAGTAGAAAATGTGCCTGTCTGGTTCCCCAGGCCAGTACTCGAGTATCTAGGGCATGAAAAATAAAAGCAGGAGACTGGCATCTGACTCTGGATATGTAGTGGCATGGTCAGTATAACTCAACCCTTCATCTTCCAAGGGTCTCCTAGATTTCAGGAAAGCCAGAGCTGATCCAGAATGAAAGCACCAGGCCACCACAGAGCCACCTCACAAACTGCACGTCCCTGGGACTTTGCAAAGACATGAGCTATCACAGAAAGCCTTCACCCACCTCTCCACCTAGACACATTGAAATCCTCCGTGGGACCTCCTTCTGTTAAATCCAAGATGAAATTCCAGGTTTTGCTTCCCTGTCCCAGTCTGTCACACAGAGGAGACATTCAGAAAGAGGGATGATGGCAGAAGCCTTGGAGGCAGAGTGGAACAAGTGGAAGTTGAAGCCGGCAGAAGAGCCCCCAGCAGAGCAGTGAGTTCTTGTTTGATTTTATTCCACATTACAACATTAAACAAATATGTGATGCTTCAGGTGTTTGCTCTACAGTAGCACTGACAAGCACAGTCCAGCTAAGGGTGGCCTCTTTTCTGCCACTCCCATGAGCACTCCAGCAGCTAGCACCTTCTCCTTGTTCCTATGAAGTTAACTAAGGCACCTAAAACAGACCTAGAAAATTATTCTTGGCTTCTATAGATGTACAACCACTATACTTCTAAGTCAGCGAACCTTTGTGATCAGACATCCATATTGTCCAGCGGATGTGTTGGGTGTGGCAGAGGGGAGCTGCAACATCAGGTGTTATTCCTCAAGGAAACAAAAGTATCCTCAAGTCCCACCACACATGGCAGCTCTGATCCCTTAAAACGCTACAAGTTGTCCTTTACCATCACTGTAGAAGATGAGATTGAAGGAGTAACCCCCTCCCAGGGTAAGCAAGTTGAGGAACGGTACAAAATCTCCTGTGTGGGATCAATGGTTTCCACCCAACTTGAGTGAAGCAGCCATTCAAAAAATCCTCCAAGTGCCTTCTCAGCCTTTCAGACACACACCAGCCATCACCAGAAATGCTACACAAGCAAATTGACATGGTTTCTCTGGGGACCAGTGGCTAGTTGCTCACCACAGTAGTGTGCCCTCTCATCTTCCCTCATGTCCTTCACCTCAAGCGAATACTAATGGGTACCTACAGCAGGCTTTGCTCTGAGTAGGCATCTGAGCACGGGGAAATTCCCTTAGCCGGATGTTGGAAACACCAATGCAGAGGGATGTGGAGCACCACTCCTCTTTTGTTCCTCTCTAGCCTGCAAAAGTTAGGTCGGAGTTGATACAGAATCCCTGGCTTCTGCACAGCCAGCCAGTGCACAAGCCCAAGGAGAGACCCATAAGATTCATAGAGCAGTTGATTTTGACCTGTCTTCTTGTGACTCAGCTGCACACCAGTACATGGGGACCTTTGCCACATGTAGAATGAGCAGCAACAGATCATTTCCCATTAGGGTCCCAGACTTCCTCCAGCATCCCACTGCACCAGCTCTACTTTGAAGAACCCTGCATATACAGGGAAGAGCAGAGCCTCATACCCAGGGATAAATAGAGCTGACCAATATCCTACAACTGGGCCCCAAAGGAGCATGGCAGACATTATCTTAATACAGAAAATGCCATCAGATTTCAAAGCAACAGCTTCAACTTCTATCTCTTTAAATGATCATATCATTTACAGTCTGAATTGGGTTCTTGGGCAGTATCGGTTACATGGATTAGGAGCTGTAGAGGACATTAGTACAATTCCTCTTCCTGAGGTTTTTACAGCTTAATGGACAGGAAGTGTTGCTGGTGAGCTTCCAGCTACTGACACTCCAACCAGAACACCCCCAAAGCTCCCCATCTTCCCTTTGTGCTTTTTTCTGTCCTAGAATCACTCTCAATTAACAGTACAAAAATAAAACCAATGTCATCCATCCCTCCTAAGCTGCACATGCATTATTCATCAACATGCCCTAATTGATTCTCTCATAACCATGAGCACTTCTGCACTTGGCTATGTTGTTCTTGTCCAGCAGAGCACAATTTATGAAGTTTCATGCCACTTGGAAAAGGCACTTTCAAAGAATTATCTTTCACAACTTTTCTGATCTGAGCTTCAAGGTAGATCTCACTACATAGAGCCATCAGTTCTCAGTTTCGTGTCTATCAAGTAACTGCTGCACTGATGCTCAGTGTCCTGACTTGGAGGTCAGTACTGCTTTATATACTCTGGGGCCTTTCCCCACTTCAGGATCTTTAAAAGAGATGAAAAGCAGGATTGGGGAAGGTCTTTGCACCTCTGAACAAATGTTCTGAAATGCAATCATTTACAAAACATTCAGGGAGCTGAAATGCCTTTGCAAAAGCTTTCCATGGAAGTTACAGAAGCATCTCCTAAACCTACTCACCCTGCCGTAGGGGACAAGGGTCTATGGAGGCTGTCTGTAAAGCACGAGGAAAAATACATATCCCATCAGGAGGATAACTCGGCTCTGCCTGACGCTAGAATAGAATTCAGGATTCTCCCATCCTAAGCACGGTCCACGAGTTCTGGAAACTGAAAGCCTGTGATAAGGTGCTTGGAAGCAGAGCAGATACAGATACTATCAAGGCGTAGCCCACAAACACAATCACAGGAGTAGGTCTGAATTTCGCTCTATAACCCAGGCAGCTGGGAGTCAGCATATGACACCCCATTCAAAGCAATAAATCACAAACCTCATCACTGGCACACATATGTTGGGTTTGATGGGACTATAAATCACAGCAATTGTTACTCAAGTACTCTAGTCACAGCATTAAAACTGCTACAGCACAGTTCCTACTGCTGGTGGACATGCCCTTTCTTAGAAACTTCTCTTGCAAGTATTGGGTCTAACCCATGCTACCACCTGACTTGAAGAAGGCATTGTCATCAGTGTGTTATGGTGACACTGCTTCATGCTTCCTGGAGACCTTCCCTGCCCAGGAGTGCTACACAGCGCTCTGCATCACAGCGCTATCCACCTGCCTAACCACATCTGCATTCCCTCCTTTTCCACATGCCTTTACTTGCCTGATTTTCCCCATTCATTTGGTGCTTGCTCACGGTGCTGTTCTGTGTTCCCTTTGCCTGCTCCCTCACCATCCCCCTTGGAAGAAAGAAATGCACCCTGGCCTGCTCCTCACTCACAGCAGGCACATCTAATTGCAGGATGGAAAACCTGCAGATGCTGCCAAACTGTTTCCATCCTGGGAGAAGGATTCAAGCAGTCATGCAGAGGGAAAGAAAGTGAAAAATCAGAAGCAGAGGTTGACTATTTCTAAAATCGCACTTAATGCAACATCAAGCTTTTTGCTGAAGGAGTTACCAGGGAGTCTTATCTCAGAGGAGTCTGTTAAATTCGTGGTGGTTCAGCCCCACAGACTTTTAATCAGCGTCATGGTACTCAGCTTAGATTTCACCTGCTCAACACTCAATCTGCAGCCTTCTCCTTCCACCGCTAGAAGGGGCTAAGGACCAGACACTGGACAACAGAAACAAGTGAGTTTCATTTTGGGCAAGTTAAAGAATCCTCGTTACATGAAACAACTTGAATATTTCCTTTGCATGTTTGGCTCTCCACTACCCAATCCAGAAGAGACTCAGTGTCATTACAAAGCAAGATCTCTCTGCTTAGAGAGCAGGCGTTTATTCTGTTTTCTTAACCCTATGGTGAGCGGCTTTGGGAAGGATTACAGTGTTGTAATGCTGTAATGCCATTGTATAACTCAGCACAGCACTGCTCACTGGAAACTCTTCAACACCCCATTCTCAAACAGTGGGTGATAGAATTGGGTGCAGCCACCAGGAGAAGGCAACAGGAAGGAAAAATGGGGCACCACCTTTTCTAGAGGAAGGTGGAAGGGTTTATAGTTTCAGGTGAGGAAAAGGAATAGCAAAGATTCAGAATCATAGAATAGTTAGGGTTGGAAAGGACCTTAAGATCATGTAGTTCCAACACCCTGCCATGGGCAGGGACACCTCCCACTAAACCATGCCACCCAAGGCTCTGTCCAATCCAGCCTTGAACACCACCAGCGATGGAGCATTCATAGCTTCCTTGGGCAACCCATTCCAGTGCCTCACCACCCTCACAGTAAAGAACTTCTTCCTCATATCCAATATAAACTTCCCCTGTTTAAGTTTGAACCCATTACCCCTTGTCCTCCCACTACAACCCCTCATGAAGAGTCCCTCCCCAGCATCCTTGTAGGCATCCTTCAGATGCTGGAAGGCTGCTATGAGGTCTCCATGCAGCCTTCTCTTTTCCAGGCTGAACAGCCCCAACTTTCTCAGCCTATCTTCATACAGGAGGTGCTCCAGTCCCCTGATCATCCTCGTGGCCCTCCTCTGGACTTGTTCCAACAGTTCCATGTCCTTTTTATGTTGAGGACACCAGAACTGCACACAGTAGTCCAAGTGAGGTCTCACAAGAGCAGAGTAGAGGGGCAGGATCACCTCCCTCGACCTGCTGGTCACACTCCTTTTGATGCAGCCCAGGATACAGTTGGCTTTCTGGGCTGCAAGCACACACTGAAGCCTGCTCATGTTCATTTTCTCATCAACCAACACCCCAAATTTGATAGTATACAAAGTAACAAGAGGAAATAAGGGCAAGATAGGCTGCTTTGCTCATAGGAAAGGCACTGATATATTTACAGAAACAAAACAAACAAGTTTAAGAATTAATACAAGGCAACACCTTATTAGAAAAGGTCACATGGCTGATCCTGGCAATCCCTGCAGCAGGGTACCTGGCTACAGCAAGGCTCACCCTCTTTAGCCACCTACTACAAGGATAAGGACTGTGAGGCCAGCAGCAAAGCCCACAGGGACCTGCGTTGCTCAGACCTCCTACAGAGGAGGACAAATTTAAACCTGCAGCTCCAGCGCATGTAAGTGAATCATTGAATTACCTGTGAAGGCCCATTAGCAAATTCACAGCAAGGTCAAAAGCATCTTGAAGTTACATAATTTTCTTGCTTTGCTTAGGCAGAATGACATACTGTGGTACAATAAGAAATAAGCAAACAAAATACAATCTCACAACAAGGCATTACCAGATTCTTGTGCCTCTAACCCCAACCTGAGAAACCAGACCACTTCATGCTCTCTTTCAGGCTCAGCTTGCTCCTCTTAAGTCCTCCTTCCAAGCCAGTTGGTTACAGCAGGTGCAGCAAGGTGAGGACAACAGCATCTGCCTACAACTCCACCCCCAAAATGCACTGACCCTTTCCTGGCCAGCATGGGCTTTCTGCATCCCAGGACATTTCACTTACCTAGGACAAGAGGGCAGCACAGGAGAAAATCATCTCACCTTCCTTAGTGGAAAATAAACCCTGTGGCTGGTCAGGACTGCCCTGCTCACAGCCATGCTTTGGAAGCTACAAGGAGAAGACATCAAGGGGTTATGTATTTCCAGCAGACAGCTCTAGGCTGTTTCTTACTGGAGGCACAACCAACTTTTATGCCACTCCAAAGAGACAAGGCAACATCCTTCTGCCAAGAGAGGAGCTGAGTCACAGAGCTGGGAGAGGCTGGTGTTCACTGTGCTTTTGCCTAGAGCCAGCTCTACTTTTCTGTCATTAGCTGGGGGAAGGAGGAGATCATAGAATCATAGAATAGTTAGGGTTGGAAAGGACCTTAAGATCATGTAGTTCCAACACCCTGCCATGGGCAGGGACACCTCCCACTAAACCATGCCACCCAAGGCTCTGTCCAATCCAGCCTTGAACACCACCAGCGATGGAGCATTCATAGCTTCCTTGGGCAACACATTCCAGTGCCTCACCACCCTCACAGTAAAGAACTTCTTCCTCATATCCAATATAAACTTCCCCTGTTTAAGTTTGAACCCATTACCCCTTGTCCTCTCACTACAACCCCTCATGAAGAGTCCCTCCCCAGCATCCTTGTAGGCATCCTTCAGATGCTGGAAGGCTGCTATGAGGTCTCCATGCAGCCTTCTCTTTTCCAGGCTGAACAGCCCCAACTTTCTCAGCCTATCTTCATACAGGAGGTGCTCCAGTCCCCTGATCATCCTCGTGGCCTCCTCTGGACTTGTTCCAACAGTTCCATGTCCTTTTTATGTTGAGGACACCAGAACTGCACACAGTAGTCCAAGTGAGGTCTCACAAGAGCAGAGCAGAGGGGCAGGATCACCTCCCTCGACCTGCTGGTCACGCTCCTTTTGATGCAGCCCAGGATACAGTTGGCTTTCTGGGCTGCAAGCACACAATGCCAGCTCATGTTCATTTTTTCGTCAAGCAACACCCCCAAGTCCTTCTCTGCAGGGCTGCTCTGAATCTCTTCTCTGCTGAACCTGTAGCTGTACCTGAGATTGCTCCAACCCAGGTGTAAGACCTTGCACTTGTCATGGTTGAATTTCATCAGGTTGGCATCAGCCCACCTCACAAGCATGTCAAGGTCCCTCTGGATGGCATTCCTTCCCTCCAGCGTATCAACCGAGCCACACAGCTTGGTGTCATTGGCAAACTTGCTGAGGGCGCACTCAATCCACTGTCTATGTCACCAACAAAGTTGTTGAACAAGACCAGTCCCAACACCAATCCCTGAGAGACACCACTCGTTACTGGTCTCCAGCTGGACATTGAGCCATTGACCACAACTCTTTGTGTGCAGCCATCCAGCCAGTTCTTTATCAACAGAATGGTCCATCTACCGAATTGATATCTCCCCAATTTAGAGACAAGGATGCCGTGTGGGATAGTGTCAAATGCTTTGCACAAGTCCAGGTAGATGACGTCAACTGCTCTGCCCCTGTCCATCAGTTCCATAGTCCCATCATAGAAGGCCACCAAATTGGTCAGGTGGGATTTCCCCTTAGTGAAGCCATGCTGGCTGGCACCAACCAGCTCATTGTTTTTCATGTGCTGACATAACACGATCCATGACTAAGGTGAACCAGTTTTTGCTGCTGCTTCTTTGCCAAGTCCTCCCTCCTAATGCTGCAATAAGCTTTCTCCAAAGGAATTAATTTTGATGATATCCCATACAATGGGGTTTTCTCCTGTATGATAACACTGTCTCTGTGTGAGGCCACTAATGTCAGGGCTCTAAAGGGCTTTAAAGGCCAGCTTCACTTGGGGCTTTCACTTGCACCCTCCTTCCCATTGGCACAAAGGCTCTATTTAAATTTAACCCATGGTTGTGCTCAATTCTGATTAGTATTGCTGCATGTGGTCTGTAGACTTCATCTTAGCTTGGTTTTGTCTCTGCCTTGTCACTGTAAGCTTGCCTAATGATCTGAGTTCTTGGTTGATGCTGACTGCTATCCTGCAGCTAGGGTGGCTTACCCAACTCAGGTATTGTTGTATGAGCACTGGCTGGTGAGGCACCTGCCCTGCTGGTCCTAGGATGCACTTAGATCCTGGTTTCTTGTTCCTTTAAGAGCAGCAGGTGTTCACTATTGATAAAGAAGTGAGGGACTACTTCTCAGTCCCTGCTTTTCCCCCTTTGGTTGAAGTCATTTGCCTCTACCTTCAAATTGTCTGCTGATGAAGATTGTGGGGCTTTGCTGGTACTAAGAACTGTGTATGAATGATGCTGGTAGATAAGATGGCTATAGAACAGCTAGAAACAGCAAGGGTTTTCCTGTTTTGCTCACATTACAGCTGCACTTGAATTGTTTATCCTGAAGTCTATTCTTGCAGATGAGCATGGCAAAGGAAAGGGTTTGGTTTGGAAGCAAAGAGGGATATGTGCAATTAAATGAGTAATAGTAAAAGATGTTTTGGTTTTGAGCAGATGCACACCAGGCACAAGGACTATGGGTGGATTATCAAGGCTTGGGAGGAGAATTTAATGCACTTTTTATATTAATGCTGATAAGACCTACATTTGCTTCTTCATTCTTCAGACTCATCCAGGGCTTATGTTAATTTGCAGCCGTAAAACAAGATAACTAGCTTTTCTCTCTGCTTTTCAGTATGTTTTTTACTCCCTTTGTTCTTCATGTGGAGATAATCTTTTGTTTATTAGAACACCTGTAAACACTGCAAATGCTTTGATTTAAGAGCCCATTTTAGTGATTAGTGCTAATTTCATTTTTTATTTATTAGCAGTAATGTTTCCTTTTTAGTATTATGATCCTGAGGCAATGCACCATGTGAGACTCCCTGGTCATACACAGAACTGCTTGCTCAGACAATGAGCTGTTAGCGTCGCCAGGAGCTGCTCCTTTCCTGACAATCCACTGGTGTCCGTAGTTGCATCCCACTTGGAGCCCTGCAGCCATTGCCCACTATGTAGAGCTTGTTGTACTAGAGGGGTTTCCCCAACACCCTGTGCACTGCAATTAGCATTTAAACGTTTCAAACAACTTCTATTGTAATAAAGGTTGTATTTATAAATGCAAGCTATAGGATCTTCTGATTTGTACCTGTTTTCTTTGTTGCTACTTTGAAGTCCTCCCATTTTATTATCAGTAGATATTAGTCACATTTGTGATGCCAAGACATCATTCTAAAATATTGGTGGAGTTGAACATAATCATACCGATGGCAGAAACTTATGTGCTTAAAAGCCATAATTCATCATGCTCTACCACCCCAGCATTTCCTGGCACTGGGAAGGAATCTCACAGCAGTTATTCCTGCTTTCTCACTCAGTGGGAATATACTGGTGTAATTCAACCAGGGCTCTCTGGAGTCTCTGTCCTCCTGCAGTGGGTATCTGAATTTTGGAGCAATCTAACATCACTGTAGTCTGCTTTTCCTCTGCAATATTGAAACTCATGTTTTTCACATGAGTGAAAAGCATTTTCACTTGTAAAAAACAACCCCTAAACAACAACCATTTAAACTACATTAAACAGCATTTCTCCCTTTCATTGACTCCTCTGACTTTCAATTGCTTCTGAGATTCAGGAGCCTAAGGAAGTATCTTTGTTTCAAAAGCACATTTTCATTCCTCCGAGGCTTTCAATCTGTGGGGCGTGGTTTAACGGAATAGTTTTGATGGTGAATGTATTTAAGTAGGGAAATTATGGAACTGTATGTATGAAGGAGGTAGTCTTGGGGCAGCTTGTATGCATAAAATGTCCTGATGCATAAAATGGGAAGGCACATTTAAATGTTGTCTCTTCACCTGCATGGCTGGAGCCTAGGCAGGTGAATGACCTCTCTTGCTCAAATGCAACATGACCTGCCCAGGCCATTGGCAGGTAGGAGGGGAGGACAAAGCAACCAAGAGGCTGGGCAATTATTTTTGGAAACTTACTGTTTACAGATCACAATAGCAGTTGAAATACCTGCTGGAAGAGCTTTGGAAACTGTGAAGCTTTCCCTTTCAGGCACTGTCAAATGGTTATGAAACAGTAAATGGTTGCTTGTTAATAGTCCAGCGACTGGGATGTCCTCAGCATATGGAGAAAAGAGGGGTCAGATTCTTCCTTTTCTCCAGCTTCTGGTAAATGAAGAAGCCTCTGGGACTCCCCTCATTACTCCATGTGATCAGCCAGCACAGGACCTGTCCAGATGTCCCCTTTCTGGCTCGCAGTTGTTGTACTGTGCTACTACCTTGCTCCCCTCTACCCACTTTCCTCATTGACACGGCACTGCTGAGAACAAAAGTGGACAGTAAATTAAGCCGTACAGTTTATATTACTGTCTGCACCCTGGTCTAGACCACACAGAAGATGATTTTGAAAACATGTATTTGCTGAAGCTTATTGGCAGTAGGAGAGGGAAGGTATTAGTAACAGTTTCAGTCTCGATTTATTTCCAAGCATCCAAAATAACTACGCAAAAAAGGCAAATTAATCAGCAAAGCATCCACACGGCAGCCAAGCTGCACACACCCATGGTGGGGGATTGTTCGGATGGCTGAGCCTGGAAACACTGCATAGCAACCAGAATTGTGTGATGTATTAGGGGAAAAATGAAAGAAAAAACACAGACGGAGCTGGAGAATGGCTGGAACTGTAGCTGTAGGGAGTTAGGAATCAGCCGAGGAATAAAGTTTACCCAGATAAGTTTGCATATTTCTGTCAATGCCTTTCATGGGCACAGTGACCCTGGTGTGCTTTGACATAGAGTCCCAAATGGACAGGATGTGGGGTAGAGGGCTGCAGCAGATGAGAGCTCTGGTTGATCCTCTGCACAGCCACTTGTTCCACAGGAGTGAAAAGCAGGGGGCAGAGGTGGTTTTTTCACTGATACAGGCTCCTGGAAGGACACCAGACAGAGGAGGTGTTTCTGAACATGCGAGCCATGCTGGGAGATGAGCTGGAGGCAGGGACTCTGGCTTTCAGTGCTCTGATGTTATGAGATCTGAGCACATCCCAGGACTTTGCAGGAGAATCATGGAGCTCTTCAGCTTTTTTCAGGCTGGAGATACATTCCACAGCACACAGACTTGTTTTTCTTAGTCATCTTTCATTTCCTTAGTCATATTCAACTAGTCCACACCCTGGGTTTAAAATTGCTTGCATACAGTCTGGGCACAGAGCTGTGCAGGAATGGATTGCTCCCAGCTCTTGCCTGCATGGGAAGGAGACTGGTGAATTCCCAAGAAAGATTTGGGATGCAAGTTCTCCCAGCCATTCACCACCATCATGTAGCTGGAGATAGGATGAGAAGCCCTGAGCAAAACTTGCAGACCTGGATGCTGTGACTGCTGCAGAAACACAGGGTGAAGTCAAAGAGTCCTTCCAGGAAAACGAAGGACTGAGAATGCTGCCTCTAACACTTCTATGGGGAAGAAGGAGCCACAGCTCTCCCTCCAGCAAACCCCACCTCAGCCAGCCGCAAATATCTCCTGGGGATTATTCCTAACTGGGCAAATTCCCACCACCAGGTACTATTCCCTGAGGAAGCGAGGTATAAGCTGTGGAGTACGATAGTGTCTGCAGGGCGATGCCTTCTCCTACGTGCACGGTGGAAGGGGTACAACTTCACTGAGTACAAAATCCATGCGTTGCCAAAGTCTCAGCACTGGGAATAGGAGCAAAAACTTCTCTCTGAAAGTCTGGCGAGTCTCTGCTGCCAGCCCAGAAGTCAAATGGGTTTGTGATCTTGCATGGCTGCAAGAAAGCTAGTGTATTCCTCCTCCTCTCCCATTTTGCAAGGCTCTTGGGAGAGTGATGCTGGTCAACTCCAGGCAAGGAGCAAACTAGTTCAGAAGTGCTGAAGCTGTGAGACCTCAGCACTCCCTTTTTAGCCGGTTGCCTTTGTGAAAGGGAGATATAGGGCATTACATGGTAAGATCTGGAGATGCTGCTTTAAAGCAAGCACTAAATATTCATCTCCTGAGTGGTGGGGAACCACAGCTCGTTTGTAAAACTTCACAGCAGGCAGTGCTGTTCCCTGTGGCTCT
Source organism: Ara ararauna (assembly GCA_028858755.1). Lineage (NCBI taxonomy): Eukaryota > Metazoa > Chordata > Aves > Psittaciformes > Psittacidae > Ara > Ara ararauna. The sequence continues at coordinate 19,330,488 of CM054385.1, read as the reverse complement.
CCCTTGGCAACTAATCTTCCAGGAGATTCTCCCATGGCTCATGGGCAGTTTTCTGTAGCCCAGGAGAACATAACAGGAGCAGCTTGTGTATCACAAGTTCAGCAGCAGGTAGCACTGCCTGACACACCTGTCTGGTACAAAACTGGCTGGGAACGATCCCAACCAGCATCCTGGGAGAGGCTGGATGGAGGTGATTCAAAATGTCTACAGTGAAATCTTGCCTTTATTATCTCAGGCACCAACATCCCACGTATTTCAAGGAGGACCAGCACTTTACTCCCACAACCCAAAGATAAAACAAACCTTGGTACTTGCAGTTACAATGCAAAACTCTGCTTTATGGAAAATAGCATCCAAGCCTCAAGAAGTGGCTAAATACCCCTCCCTTTTCCTTCCTGGTGCAAAGCTTTGTAGCTATTGCTGAAATCTCCTGTGAGTTCTGCTGTCCAAACAGCCTGTAAAAGCCATAAACATCTCTCATCACTTCCTCTCATCTTTTTAACTTCTCTTTGGGCTAACGCATTGTTTCTCTTCCAGACTTCTGAAGATTACTGCCTAGACACTGCATTAAAATGTGATGTTGTATTATGAAAAGCAAACAAACATTACATTGAACACAAAACACAGACAAATAAGGTAATACAGGAAAAATTTTTGTCAGTTCTATCCAGTCATACTGGTGCTTTGGTATGTCCAGCAGCTCAAAGGATATTTTTCTCTGAAAAAGACTTGAAGCAGAAAGAATCAAGAGAAAAAAGAAAATATATCAATTCTTCTCAGTGGGGAATGCCCCTATTTCAAAATTAGTTGCATTTTATCACAACTTAATAATCATATTACCACAGGTAGGTACATACGCCTGAGAGATGGAATTAGGCCTGGGTAATGTACTTTTTAGACAGTGTTATTTGTCAGGTTTAAGGTTTGCCATACAAATGCAACTTGTTGCAAGTCAAGTATACTCACAGTCTCTGAATGATACACACTTACAGGTAAATGCTCAGTACTAAAATTGGTATTTTTATATTTTCTTGCTCCTTTTTGTCCAGGAGTGGTAAAAATGTGTCTTTCTCAGAATCCTTTTCCATTACAGAATGAGGTGTGTGTTACAAGAGTGTGCTGGGCATTCAGGCTGCACAGTGATGCAGAGCTTCACATCACCAATTTACTATCATTAGCGGTCATTACTGGGTATCTGAACTGCTCCTAATGACAGCCCAGAAGCAGAGAGGATGTTCAGATACTTTTCTGGTTATCATTTACAAGCGCTGGTTTTTGAATAAGGATAAGGAACTTCATCCCAACACATATCTGCATCCCAAAAGGAATAGGCTGCTATACAAAATTCCCTGCACTCCTTTAAATGCAACTAAATGTTCACAAACAAAACTCCCTGGAGGACAAAGCCCATGAGTATATCTCTGCAGTCACTAACACAGTGTGCTGTGCCCTGGGAGGCAGTGGGACTTTTCTCCTTTGTGGGTTGGCACTGATTTAATTCCTAAAATTTCAGTGATTTTCCCTTCTCCTTCTGCCCTATCGTCAAGTGCTTCTGCTTTAGTTGTGCAAGGAAATGCATTAAACTTCATTCTTGCTGTATTCCGTCCCCACTGACTAGGGCTATAGAGCATGCGGAAGAAAGGAGAGACACTGTTGTCTACACAAGGGAACAAGTGGAAGAGGGATGGGAAGAGCCCTCAAGCTGGTGCTGCCATCTTGCCCTGGAATTCTGAGTTCAGCAGTAGAATTGACATTTTATGAAGTCATCCACAACGATGGAGATCTGGGTCTGTGCCACTAACATCATGCACTGAGGCATGCCTGCATTTCCAAGGCACGTGGGCTTGGTGGTGCTTCATGTTTCAGTAAGCTGCCCTGAAATGTCCCTGTCCCGGAGCATTTCTGGGACTGCAGAGGCCATCTGGGATCAGGGCAGCACAAAGAGAGGTGTTGCCAGAGGAAGTCATTCCTTTTGGGTAAAGACATGAGCTGTTTCATGGAAGAGGGAAACTTAGGGCAAGTGTCCTTGGTAGATCCCAGCACAAGCTCCTGCTGCCAGTCCCTCTACATTACCTCACTTCAGCTGATGATTTTCTGTGTGTCAAAGGCTGTTGAAGTATTTATGCTGCTATGGCAGCTTCAGAGCTTTTTCCTACATGTGGCTCAAGGTAAATGAGAGTAAAGTCTTCTGTGTTCAGACTTTACAGTGCTCCCAATCTAAATGTCTCAGTAGTGATCACAGTGGTACCTGCACATGTGGCTGCGTGGAGCTGATATGTGCAGAGGTTTGGCAGCAGCAACCACCACCACTGTCAAGCTAAAGATTAGGATTGCCAAATACAGAAGAAGGTACATACGACAAACACCACATAGATGTTACTAAGGCCCCTGATGGAATCCCTCAGCAATAAAACAAGGTATGAATCCAAAATTAACATGTTTGCACATATCTACAGTGCCTGTAATCATTATAGCCCACCTCTGGCAGCCTGCTTACTGTTTCCTCGTGCATCAAAACTGTCACATACAGACACTTGACCCAATTAACTTGTGTAGAGAGAAGTCATGAGGAGAGCAAGTATCTAACCTGCACTTAAGGCCTGACATTCTCTCTTAGAAAGAAAAACCCCAAACCAAACCCATCCCTCCTCTGAAAAAGGATATTTGTCTTAAAAACATATTTTTTCCTGGTTTTGTTTAGTCTTTGTTTTTTAAAGCTGCTGTTGTTACAAGTAATCCCTAAGATTCTTGTTGCTGGAAAACATTAGGAAGAATTTGTTTATATTCCCAGTGCATCTTGCAGGCATTTCACAGCATGCTATGCATAATCTTCTCTTCCTTCTTCCTCTATGAAGAGTTTTCTTTGCTGGTTGAGTGGCTGTTTGCTATAGTAATAAAACAGATAAAAAAGGGAGAACCCTTGTTAAACCTCAAAACCTAGCAAGGGATTCTGTGTGGAGCCTGAAATGAACTTGTAACTCATTCCCAGCTAGACAAATGTGTTTAGTCAGAAAACCACATCTTATTGCTATAATGCAATATGCTCTGTGTACTTAGAATCCCTTTCTTTCTTCATGTTCTCCCTTGCATGTTCTGTGTATGTGGTTTATCTGTGCTCTTCCTCTCTCCCAGAGTTTGCCTTTCCAATTGCTGGATCACAGCTGCATCCCCCTGGATAATACACAGCCCATATATCACAGGACACACCAATAACCACACTTTACAGTGATTTGGGAGAGGTATGAATATCTGCTTGAAGCTGCTGGATGCCTGTGAGAAGCTGAGCATAAAGCTCTGAGCAGGACTCTGCCCAGTACTAGCTACTGTACTTTAGTACTGCAGCAAGGTCAGGATTCGGGTGCTGTGCTACTGCGAAGCAAGAGGTTTGTGCCAGTGTGTGGACCTCCACACAACAGCGATCACTTTGTATTATTTAATTTTCCTGTTGACTTTTATCTTGCAAAGGCAGATGTGCTGTCATTCAGATGCTCAGCTAGGCAAAGTTATGTGCTCCTGGCACCGGCCTGAGTGTCTGAATGGAGGCTTTTGGCACTAGGCTGTTTGGAAGAAAGCTGTTTGCTTGCTCATGTTTTCAGTAGTATCTGAGCTGATGAACTACATTCTTCTGCATTTCTATGTTCTTAGATATATATCTGGCCTTTCTCTTCAGTCTGCACTAAATTCTCAGCCACGATTGCTCAGGGGTAGCTGGCTGGCAAGCCTGTGTCTGCACTGCTGAATTCACGCAAACACTTGGAAAGCCTGAGGTACACGATCTGCCTGATGGCAGTCCTGCAGACCCTGAGAGTGTCCAGAAGAGTTAGTGCAGCTGGCCATGATACAGTCCTTGATGCTTTCAGGACTGTACTGCTTCTGCTGATCTACAGTAGCAGAACAATACACAATGATTGCTCTGCCAAAACATGGGTCTCTGCCTAGCTCCTCCTCATAAATACCTTAGCTGGTTGTAGCTTGTGTTTGCTCCAGCCAAAAGAAAAGCTACTCCAGAAATGATGCTATCACTCTTCTATCACTCCTTTTCCCAACAAATAACCACCTTTGAACTTTTGCAGCAGGTAATATCAGCCTGCTGCTGCTGAACCTCACTTTATCTCCATCTGGGAAGCACGGAAGTTTTATCTGCTGCAAGAAACTTCTCTTAGTACTTTACTTGGCCTTTTTTGCTGGAAACAAAACTCGAATGCTCTTTTCATACACAAAAGCAGGCATCACACTCAGAAGAGGTGGTCCTTGGCGCAACATCCACCTCTGCTGCCTGCTGTGAATTGCCTATTCATGCACCATTCCTGAGTGGGTCTCCCCTGCCTTACTCACTATAACTTAGAATCAGCAAAGGAGCACAAACAGAATTTGATTGAATGAACAAATTTTGTTCTGCACTTTTACATTTTATTTCTCCATCCAGTTGTTGGATGGTTTTGCCCTAAGTATCTGCACACAAATGGCTCTTTCTAAGCCCCGGATGATTGCTTGTTAGGTCAGGCTTTGGGCTATTTTGGGCTCTTTCCTCTCCTCCCAAGAGGGTGCCGGCCGGGTGTGATGATCCTGGTGTGCCCCCTAGTGATTAGACTATTCCCTCGTCGCGCATCATTTCTCATGGGCACTGAGTGCACGCCTTTTGCCCATATGTCCACAGTCACCTGGATTACATGTAACCTGTGGCAATGCCTGCAGCTCCTCCGCTCTGCTTCGTCTGTCCAGGCAGGGAGGATCCCACTGCACTGCTTTCCCCTGCTTATTCCTGCAGGAATCTCTTTTCTCCCGTCTTTCTACTGTGGTATATGCCTTCTCTCAAATACAGGCAAGGATTGGGAGCAGACCATTTGCTGATGTGCTGTCTGCCCACAGATCACCCATGGCCATAATCTAATCCATCAAGCAATATTTTTGCACAGCATACAAAAATTTAGCATTATATACATAGCAAAGAAACGCTGTTGGGGAGTCTAGACAGGGTTTAAATCTCCTGTGGCATGAAGGATACCGTTACAAATATTAGCTGCCATGGTACTGCATCACACCTCATAAAACAACTTCTGAACTATGTGGGGAGATAAAGGCTGGAAGAGCAATAGTTGATGCTAAGGCTGGAGCTGAGGCCTTCCTGGGAGAGCTTTGTGTTTGCTGCTCACTCCCCAGACATCCGCAGGCTCTGCAGGAGAGGGGCAGGAAGGGAGGAAAGTACACCATAGAGAAGTGCCCCACAGCCAAGCTGGTGCGCAGGCAGACCGGCCTCCACTGCTCCTGGGAAAAGGCCTCTGCTCCAGGTACAGCTCCCCAGATGTCTGACCTCCCACCTGCTTTCTGCAGTCCCCTGGGGCACGGGAGTGGTACAGAACCACCCATCAGTTTACACGCATCTTCACAGGGCAGGTTTAGACCCTCCCAAAGGTTCAGCTCCTGGCATTGTACCCTTCCCTGGATGATGCCAGGGAATCCAGCTGGGTGCTGTGTGGTTGCAGCAGCAAAGCAATACACACAAGTGCTGAGAAGGGTCTGAACTTTATTACTGGACTTACTATTCACCTGCTATGAGTCATGTAGCAAAATTATGCTGCAGAGGTTGGTAGCTGCTAAGTCAGCAAGTACCCTACAACAGAAACTCAATTGCAAGTAGAAACACAGTGATGAGTGAAGTGACTCCCACAGGTAGATGGGGCAATTAATAAAAGGTGAAGTGTAGGAAATCAATGAACTTTATTAGTGTAGATCTATGCTGGAGGTCAAGGTAAGCCATTAATGCTCCTAAAGGTCTAAAGGGTCCTTCCCTGTCCTCACAGGGTGGCAGCAGTGAGCAGCCTGAGTGTTGCGAGCTTCCTGACCATCACCTTTTTTCTCGTTCTCAGAGCTAAGGTTTGTTCAGGCAGGAAGGTGAAGCTGCTGCCTGGGTCTCTCTGCCTTTATCTGTGTCATGGTTTAAGCCCAGACAGCCACGCAGTTCGCTCACTCATTCCCCTCTCTTTCTTCCCCCCCCACTCCCAGGGAGGTGGGGAGGAGAATCGAAAGAATGCAACTCCCACGGGTTGAGATAAGAACAGTCCAGTAACTAAAGTATAACACAAACCACTGCTGCTACCACCAATAATAATAATGACAAGGGAAATACAAGGGAAGAGGATACAACTGCTCACCACCTGACTATTGAGCCGTGAACAAACTCTTCCGGGTTCCTGCCCCCAGTTGTTACATCCTGGGCATGACATGCTGTGGCATGGAATACCTCTTTGGTCAGTTTGGGTCAGGTGTCCTGTCTCTGCTTCCTTCCGGCTTCCCCTCCTCCCTGGCAGAGCATGAGGCTCAGAAAGTCCTTGGTCAAACCAAACATTCTAAGCTGTAACTAAAAACGTCAGTGTTACCAGCGCTGTTCCCAGGCCGAAAGTCAAAAACACAGCACTACACCAGCTACTAAGAAGGAGAAAAAATGTCTGCTACTGCTGAACATTGGACAATCTGCCATGTACTTTCACTCTTCACTGTACTGGAGGCATCCTTTGGAAACACAGCTTCTGTCTTCCTGGCTTCTTTTACCAGTGCCGTTCCTCCTCTGATCCCACAGTTAATTGCCCTTAAGTCTAGAAGCTTATTAGAGGCTGATGAAGTTGGTTTATCCTCTGTTTATCAATAGCTGATCTTACCAGAGGATTGAAAAGTGATCTGGGATATGACAGCGATGGGAAGAAGTGGTTGTTTTGTCCAGGGGTGCCCAAGCTTTGATTCAGCCATAAGTCATCATTACTATCAGTTGACCATCCTTTGTGTGTATGTTGTCTTTCTGGCCGGGAAGCCTGTGGAGGTGAGCAGGCAGAGATAACCTTCCCCTCCTGCACACCAGAGGCCTCTCTCTCAGCCACAAGATCCTACAGAGCGAGAGGTGCAAGCCTGCTGCTGACATGCTGCTCTTATTGTTCTGCTAACCAGAGTGATGTTTTGTTGTTGATTTTTGTTTTTCTTGATGTTTTTTCTTCTTCAATTGCACTATTAAAGCAAACTGTTGGTGAGAGGGTGGGGGCTTACTCACTGCTTGCTCAGGGGGATTTCTGCTGCAGGGTTCTCACTGTTGCAGTTGTTATCCTGTAGTTAATCAAGACTTCATAGTCACATATTGTAAGTGTGGTAGCAGGATCTGTACCCATCCAAACACTGTCTGGGGTAGGGGTTTATACAGTTGCAGTGTCAAAAAGGGGGTTAATGTGTACACTGAGGGGCAGGAAGCATCTCAGCTGGGAATAGTGCTAGTGCTTAGACAGAGAGGGAGGACCCAGCTTCCTCTTCTTTACTCATTCTTTTAAGAGAAGTGCTTCTGCCAGTACCTGGGCAACTACTAGAGGACTGCAGCACAAGCTGGGGTTTCACTGTTTTTAATTTTTTAATTTTTAATTTTTTAACCCAAATTAAAGGAGAGCTCATACTGTCTTAGCCCCGCCAAGTGAGCCAGAGGAACTCTCACCTGCCCTGTGGGGAACAAAGGTGTTAGACTGAGTCCTTCCCAAATATCTCCTGAGGCCTGGAAATGCAGGAGCTGGAGGCCTAAGTATTTCAGGCAGCCTGCATAGGAGGCTGCGGCAGAACTGCAGGGGTAGCTGCAAGCTATCCTATTCCAGCAATGTTCCAGGCTCTTGCAATGAAATAGCAGGCTCCAAGCCCCCTTACCTGCATGGGTGAGTCAGGGGACTGAACCTCACTTTCTCTGAGAAGTGACCTTACCTCCAGCTCACCACAGATGTGGCAGGAACTGGAAACCTTCATTTTGCTTTTAGCCCTTTGAACTTAGTGACATGGTTTAGTGGTGGACTTGGCAGTCCTGGGGTAAGGGTTGCACCTGATGATCTTAAAGTTCTTTTCCAACCTGGTTGGTGCTGTGATTCTATGAGGGAGGTGGGAGCATTAACCTCTGGAGTCTCCTCCTGAACAGCGCTGTGGCTAGCCCAGAGGCTGCCTGGTGCCTTGCAGAGGGAGAAGAGAGTGCAGCTGTGGATGTGCTGCTCTTCCCTGGATAATAATGCTCCAGGCAGGTCTGATACCTTTGATCCTCCAACCAGCCATGGTGGCATGGGAAAGAATTGTATCCTTCCAGGTCTTCTTCCCCCTCAGAAAAAGTAACCTTGCTGAGAGTGCATAGACCTTCTCCATAGGTAACTCAATACACTGGGGCAAGGGACAGCGAAGAATAAGAACTTACTGCCACTGTGAGAGCACACATTGCTGCCTGAGGAGCTGGGCAACTCCTACCCTGGAGCCAACAGACATGGGAAAATAGATCCCAGAGGAATGGAAGACTTTGTGTGTGGAAAGAAACACAGAGCTACACAATGCTGAAGGGTTTCTCTGCGTGCAGACTCTCATCAGATGCATGTGCACAGCTTCTCCTGGGGGCTGTGAAAGGAGAGGACTGGGGAGAGGATGAACTCTTGCAGCCAGGACGAAGAGTGGGGATGTGGGAATAGGAGCTTGGCCTCAGGAGAGCCTGAGAAACACTTCAGTCTGTTTTCAGCTGTTGGGCATGGCCCAGAGCAGAGGTGGGTGTTTGGCAATGCTATAGGGTTTGGCTTCCACTGCCAAAAATGGTCCCTGTTTAACTGGTAAGAAACAGCATGGTGTTCCCCTCTTGCAGATACGGAGAAACCACTCTGCAGAGGGAGCGGAGGCAGACACGCTCCTCAGCTAAGCTCATCTTCCAGCCGCCCTCCCACTAACACACCCCGCTCTTTGCCCACGGTAACGTTAAGCAGGTGAACGATGCACGAGCGGGCACCCGACCTTCGTGTGCGAAGGGAAGAACGGGGCGCAGACGCTGCAGGGCGGGGTGGCAGCGCGCCCGTCGCCACGCCGCTATCGCGGCCGACACCCCGGTATCAGGGCCGGCAGCTGCTGCTCGGCGGCTCCTCAGTGCCAGCCGGGAAGAAGCTCAAGTAAACAGCCTCGCTCCCTCCCTGGAGAACGCCCCTTCGGTACGGGCCGCCGCAGCAGCGGCGCGCAGGGCAACGGCTGCGCGCACCGGAAACTAGAACCCCAGAACCCTCCGCGGAGCCGCCCGGGAGGCGCATGCGCAGGAGGGCCTCTCCTCGCGCGAACTCTGTTACCCGGGAGGCGTCGCGCGGGGCCCCGCCGCCGCCCCCGCCCCTCTCCGTCCCCGCCCTTCGCTCCCGACGCCGCCTCGCGCGCTGTGACGCGTCCCCCAGCGAGGTGACGCGCAAAGTGTGTGCCCGCCATAGCAATCGCGGCCGCCGCGGGGTGTGCGGGGCCGAGCGCAGGGGCCGGGGGCAGCGGCGGGGACCCAGCGAGGCATCGGGCAGGTACGGGGCGCCGGGCCGGGTGGGGCGGGCCGCGCCGCCGCCGCGCTTGCCCCGGGATCGGCGCGGTCAGGCAGGGCCGGTCGGCAGCCGCGGCCTCCGCGGCCGGGCAGAGGGAAAAGGTCCCCTCAGGGCCTGAGGGAGCCGCCGGCTGAGGCCGGTTGGGCTGCGCGCCCCGCCCCCGCGCTAGGGGGCGCTCTCGGAAGCACCAGCGGGGCGGGGGCGGTGAGGCCCGGCTGGCGCTGACCCCGTCCCGTGCCCACCGGGCCTGTCAGCTCTGCCGGCGGGGGGCGGGCATGCGCCGCTCCGGCCCCGCCCGCCCCGGTGCTCCACCGGCCGGCCCGCCCCGCCCCCTGCCTCCCGCCTCTGGGGCTCTTTCTGCTGCTCCGAGGCCTGCCGAGTTGCCGGTCCGTGCGGGGCTTCGCTGGGCCGGCTTGAGGAGGGAGGGTGACGGTTTGATGTTGTAACTTCATTTCAGGAGAGCAGTTGTGTATCAGCACCAGTTATTTAGACCCATAATGTACTTTAAGTGAGGTAATTCTCCAGGTTTTAGGGACAGCTAGGAATTATCTCTGGTTTTGCATGGTTCTGGTATAGCGCAGGGTGTGCCAGCGGGCAACGTGAGCACTTCCCATAGTCTTCCTGACTGGAACTTTGTTGTCCTGTTGCAGGTATTGCTGAACTGTTTTTATTTTCTAGCTGAAGCAATTCAGGGTTGTTGGGGGAAGTAAACTATTCTTCAGATTGCAGGAGTCCCTGTGCAGGCCTTGCACAAGCTTTGGGGTCACAAGGCACTTTATTCTATATCCCTTGGCTGTAGACTGAAGGTGGATATGTCTGAGCTGGTTGAATGCAGATAGAGCACTTGCGTTCTGAGGCTGAGTAGATTTGTCTGGATGTTTATACTTAAAAAACTCAAAAGTGCTGCTGGCAAGTGGTGTTCAGTTAATAAAAAAGGGAATTGAGCTTTATGAGCTTGGAATAGTTTTCTTTTTCAGAGGTGTTTCAGTGCGTGTGTACGGTCTTAGGCGTTGTTGCCTGCATATAGATAGTGGTTTTTTTTTTTCCGAAGAGATTTATGCATCTGCATCAAATTTCCCCAGTCTGATTTTGTGATGAATGAAAAATGAATGCTCCAGATAAAATCATGATTACTTGTCATTTAGAAAACATCGTCTTTCTTTATGCGCAGGTAGGTTTTTTGGTAGCAGATGCTCACTTCATGAAGTACTTCTTAAAATGGTTTTCATCACACTGGGTGTCTTACAGTCGCAGGTTTATTTTTCCATCATCTTTGGGGGATGATTTTTGTGCAGTTTCAATCGGTTTCATCTTCAGGCAGGTGATCTTCGCTTCTTGTCTCCCATTTAACTCACCAGTCACAGTACGTTAAAGTCTGAAGCACCTATGAGGCAGAGCTGCAGGATTGCTCATCTGTTCCCTGACGGAGAAAAGGTTTTTAACCCATTGGAGTTACCTAACACTGGGTTAAACATGGCTGTGGTTTTCAGAATGTACCTGGGCTATAAATGCTTATTTAATCTCAGTTGACCTGTGGCCCCCTTTATAGCCTGTCATTTGACTGGTTCATCAATATGTGTTTCAGGAGTAGGTGTATATGTCACTGTCTTAAACAGATCCGTGTTTAACATTGGTTTGTGAAGTTTTTTCTCTGGGTCAGTTATGACAAAGGAATATTTAATCTCATGGCAGATGGATACTGGCCATGTTATGGCTAATGAAATGCTGACAATTCTTGTGCAGTTTTGGATGTGAAAGAGTTTCCTATGCTTTGACCTGTCCTCCTCTCCCCTCACCAATACAAGATCAATTTATAAATTAGGATTGGGTGTTCCTTCCTCCAGAAGTTACAACTCTTCACAGCAGTCAGTCTGTCAGATTGGAAACTAAGAGCTTTGGCAGTGTTTTGGGACAGATTTTGTTCTAGTTTGGCCTGTTAATATTTCCAGAAGATCTTTATCAGACTGACAAAAATTGACATGTGGAAATTCAGAGGCTTCAACAGAATCTGGAGTGATAGTTCCTGTTGTTAAACGGTACCTTGACAAGTCTCTCAGTACTGTAGCAGGATCTCACTTGTGAGGATGGGAAGATAAATCTCCTGTCAGTTGCTGTCTTGCAAGTAAATGCTGATAAACCTGAAGTAATTGCTCCAGTGCTCCCTCCTGTGATCATTCTTCCTTCTTACCAGAGTCGCTGACTGTTCTTGGAACCCTTGAACAAGTAGCATTGCAGCAACCTGCTGTTTCCCACCTCCTGCCCTTTTTGTACTCCTTCCACTACCCGCTGCTGCTCAGAGCTGCTGCCTTCTGCCTCTTTGGCAGTGTGAAGCTAATATGACTCTTGGTGCTTTCACAGCTGTCTGGGGGATGCTGAACTGGAATAATGACACTGATCATGCTTTTCTTGTCCTAACTTTGTTGTTTCTTGTGTAAATCCCTGAGCAATGGCAAAAGGCTAACTGAGGTCTGCTCATGGCATTAAGGTAGAGTTTAAAAAGCTTCAGTACTGAGCACACCTGTGGTTAGGTGTGGAGAGTCATTTGGCTGAGAATGGCCACGTGAGCAATCCAGTTACTTGACATTAGTGAAGTAGTGAACCAAAGGCTTTGAGGCCTTGGCTGAAGGTTACTAGAGAACACGTACATGAGAGAGTTTGAGGGAGTTGGCAGAAGAGCCTGAGAAGTCAGGATATGTAGGGAGGAACTGATAACTGTAACCTTGGAATGTATGCTACACAGTTAATTAATCGTTAAGTTGTTACTAGCAAAACACTGTTCAATTATATCTTGCCAGCTGTGTCGTAAATGCTTTGCTGTCTGAGTGCTCTATAAAAGCTGCATGTGAGGGCGAATAAAGTCTGTCAGCCTTTGATCGTATTGGTCTGTCGTGCTGTCCTTAATCACCCGCAGTTAGGTGCATTCTTCCCATAATGGTCAGGGTTGTCATACACCAGTTAAGACTTGTGCTCAAAATGTGAGCTTGTTCTTTATTCTTCAGGCAAAGGACTAAAAAGGAACTTCCAACTTTGAAAGTGAAGTTCAGCAGTCACTTAATCTTCTCATGCTCACTCCTTGTTGCTGACTTGCCTCTTCCAAATGACGTGTAAACTTTGGTTTAGATTATTTCAATGAATATAGCAAAACTGTATGGGATTTCTTGCTCATTTTTCTACACACCCCCCCTCTTCTTTTTTGGGTGTTACCTTTGCCTTAGGCTAAGCCATGACTTCAGGATCTGGGCATGTGGACTCCAAGGCTGAGCTCACTGCTTTGCTTGAGCAATGGGAGAAAGATCATGGCAGCGGGCAAGACATGGTTCCTATTCTCACCAGGTAAGATCTATTAAATAAATTCCTAGCTCTGAATATCTGAAGATACTTGACAGTAGCTTTTACCATGTTTTTGCTTGAGATTTTTACATACCTGATTACCTGTTGGCAATTAATTTTCTTGGTTTGGAAGTTGAACTATAAGTGTGGTGTTTAATACACACAATTTTTGATAAGGTTTATATTGCACAGAAATTACACAGACTGTCTCTAAAACATGAATTAAATTCACTGAAATAATAGAAGTCAGGGGAATCATTAAATAGTTGAAATAACTTTGGTGTCTTTACCCAGACCTTGTAAAACATAGATAAAGATCAAAAGCTATGAGAATGTTGTTCATCAGAGTGGTGGTGTGGGGTTTATGATTGGAGTAACATTGGTCAGATTAAATGAAAGGGTGAGAGCAACTCCTTGGATGAATTAAAGAGATTATATTGAAAAGACTTTATTGAAACTTATAGGGCATGTTCCAAGTGAAATATTAAAACTTGAATAATTATTTTTAAACTGGACGTTGGTTGACTGGCATTGTACTGTATGTGTGAGGAAAATATTCCCTGGACCAATAAATAACTGTTAGGAGCTGTGTAGGTATCGATAACACCATTGATTATAAGACCTCTTCTATTACAAGAGAATCATTTGAATTGTCAATTGTTTTGTGTCTTGGATAAACTGATATTACGCTTGCTTAACAGGAGATTCACAGAAATTCCATGCAATTCTTCATGCTGCTGGTGGCAGACCTGTGGCCTGCCTAGTATATGCAGAGAGACTTAACTGCACTTGTACCTTAAGAGCAATCCAGGTTTCTGGTCTGCATTGTTGGTCAGACAAGTCAGTGCACAGATCCTGAGCTGGCAGTGGATGGAAGGAACAGGAATCTGGTGGAGCTTCTTCGCGCAGATCGGTGCCATGCCTTACCTAGGGGGCACCACTGGGGTGCTGTTGCTATGTTTTAAAAATAGCAGCGCAGAAAGAGGGAGATGAGCAGCAGGAAGGCAGTCCTGAGCAGTTGAAAATGAGTAGGGCTCTTGAAAATCATGAGGCATGTTTTGGTGTATCTTTGTGTATTGTCTGATTTGTGTCTTGAAGGAAACATATGTGCTATTTCAAGGCTTTTTCTTACAGGCATAAACAGCAGAAATTTACTGTAGTCTAAGAAACTTAAAGACATTTAAATTAAACATGTCTTTTCTTGCGTTTATAGCAGTCTGGCACTTCTTGCTCCCCGTCAGCTCCTTGAGTTCCATACGTTACTTATGCCCAGACAAGTCTGATAACTCTCTTGGTTCTCCAAGGTTTCTGTGCAGCAGGCAGAGTGGTTATGGATGGTGAAAGCTTGGGTATATTGGCTTTAGTGGAGATAATACAGATTTATTTATGGTAGATAGCAAGGGGACCTACTGGCTCTGGCAGAAGTTGGATTTACAGTGCTTCAGGTATCAGGGATAGCCATATGCCTGTCTGGAGGAGAGGGGTTTAGATACAGCATAGATTTAAAGCAGTTTGCTGGAATTGATAATTGGAATCCCCAGTTGAAACTTGCTGGTGTCCTGATGCAGAGTAATGCCCTTGAATGTTGTTTTAGGCAGAGGAAGCTGTGGTCACGCTTGTTGGTGAGTGACATTTTTCTACTTCCTTCCTCCTTCTGAGCTAAATAGAATAAAATTTCTCTGTGTGGATGGGGATCTGCTGAATGTGAAGCTGAAGTAGCATACATGAAAGGGCAGTAGTGAGTATTTTGGCAGTCATAGGACAAGCACAACAACAGTGTGGCTTATAGGTCACAGCTGATTGTTGCTTCCAAATAAGTCAGTTTCCTGAATTTGTCAACTCTGGAGTGTCAGAAGGTAGGATTTGAAAAAGTGCTTAGAAAGCATGTCAGCAAGCAACAGATATTTAGTGTATATGTAGTCTTCAAAATGTTGTAATTGAAATGATCTTGCAAGAGCATTAGTTCATAGTCTGGATGCAAGTTGTGTTCTACCATTCTGGCAAATCCTGGGAGTCAGATCCTCACTGCATCCCTGGAGCCTTTTTCAAAAAGGGAGTAAATCAGCAGCTTCACATCATTCTTCATCTCCACAAACCAAGTGTGTTGTGGTGTGGGATCCTAGAGCATCTTATGCTGTTGCAATCTGTTGCAAAGGCTCAGGTTGGTCATTAATGGTGAATTAATGCAATATTAGGATTGCTTTACATTATGCCCTCTAGATGCTGGGAGTCTTGCAAGGTTGACATGCTTTTATGTATACCAGTGTTCTTTGACTCTCCTGCTGCTTCAACTGAGAATTGACAAAGCTGTTGATCTAGATAGATTAATCTGAATCACTTCACAAGCCAACTTGTATGTGTTAGTTAAGAGAAGGGAATTGTAAACAAGCCTGTTTTACTTTTTTTTTTTCCCCTTTTGAAAATAAATTTTAAAGTGACAGTGCTTTTTTTATTTTTGCTCAAGCAATTGTTACTAATAGCCTCAATTCCCCTATAACTGGTGATTCACAAGCCTGTTTCATCTAGGCTGTGATAATGTTGTCGTCCCTGAAACCACTTGGCAGCTTCAGCTGGCATGCTGCTTGGCTGCCTACCTAAACAGGATAGACTGATGAGAATGTTATGCTCACTTTCCATGCTGCTTGTCTGTCCTTTCTGGCACATTATCAAAATGCTGATTGTCGCCTAAAAAGACCTGACAAGCTGAGGGTGCAGCTTCTCAACTCCCCGTTTGTCCCAGTTGTCTGTCAGCAGACACGTCTCAAGCTATTAGTTCTCATGGAAAAAAAATGGGGAGCTGGCAGAGAAGTATATAAGTAGCTTGCTTTTGCCAGCAAATCGCGAGAGCTGAAGCTGTGCCACCTGTTAGCAAGGACACAGTTTCTATCTCCTCACATTCAGGCTTACTAAAAGTAAATATTGGAAGCCCATAGGATAAACAGTATGCTGAAAGAGAATTGTCAGATCAAAGACAAGCAGGAAAGTTCTCTGCTCATTCCCGATGAGCTAATTTGCTGTTCCTGCGATCTGGGCAGGCTTCGTAACACCATCCTCTGTTATGCAGGCAAGTCACTGTAGTTCACAGGCGCAAGACCAAGCACATTCTTCCCTCTAATTGTCCACAGGAGCACAGGGTATTTTCTGGAAAGTAACCAGAATGGAGCAGGAGTCAGTGGCGTTCTGTAAGGGAAATCCTCTGCAAAAGACAAATGTTTTTGCAGTGGTTCTCCCTCCCTTGTAATAAATCCTGGTCTCAAGGTATTATGAACTTGTTTTACAATGTTGTGCTGCACATAGACTCTGCACCCCACTCTAGGTTTCAGTAGGAGGGAGGGAATGAGGTCTTATACCAAAGAAATAAGATTTAATTTGCTACTGTTTTTTGAATATAGCCCTTTATTTGCCCTCAAACTGCATATATTTCTGCTGTAACACTTTATGGAGAAAGACAGGGGATGAGTATGGAATTATTTATTGCTTGACCCTGAGATAATCTCCCTCTTCTTGATTTTGTTTAAAAAAAAATAATTATTAATTCCCCTACTGCCTGTTCTGAATGAATTGGAGCATAGGACTTCTTGTGTCTGATGAGGCTGCTTCTCATTTTAGGGGAGGGCATAGCTTCAGAACAGCCTTTCTTCTTTTTTTTTTTTTTTTTTTCCACTGGTTTGGAGAGCATTTAATGTATTTTGAAGGTCTGTGAATAGGGAGCTGGCTGAGTTTCTCCTTGTCTTGCCTGTTACAGTAACTGACACATGCTAAAAAGTTGGGCTTTGATGGAGCTGGAGGGATATGCTGAACAGAGATTACACAACACTAGTAAATATTAAATACTTCTACTATCACACAGTATTATTATAATATGCATAAATAAGAAAAAGTTGTGTAGGCAGTTTGAGCAGGTGTCCCTGCACAGACTGAACAGGAGAGGGGACTAAGTCACCTGTTCAGGACTTGATTTGCTGCAAAAGAAAGACTATGTGATGTTGAGAAGTACTACTCAAGCCCTTTATTTACTCTAGTTCTCTACAGTTTTTGTCACAGAACATCACCAGGACTCTAACATGAGTAAGTAAGAGGTGTTGTCCGCCCCGAGTATCATGCTTGTGCTATCACTGGTTTGTTGATATGGGTTCAGTGTGTTTTGGAACAGCAATGGGGGGAATGAGATATTAGTGGCAAGTCTCTTTTCTCACCCTCTATTGTGAACAGTCTGAAATCCTCTAAAGGCAGTGAATACTGTTCAAATGAAAGCTGATGAGCTGGTTTATAGCACTTTGACAGATAGGCTATTGTGAGGAGCTGTGCACTAGGAGAAGACCCAGCGTGAATTCTGCTCATTTGATGTCATTCCTTCTGCAGAATGTCCGAGCTGATTGAGAAAGAGACTGAAGAGTATCGCAAAGGGGATCCGGACCCATTTGATGACCGACACCCAGGTAAGATGTCCTGAATGGTTTTGGCAGCGCTAACTCCGTCACAATGGATACCAGGTAATTCATGTTTAAGTGTAAACAATTTTTACCCTGAATGAACCCACTGCTGATCAAGGTCTGAAACTGCTTTTGCACTGGGTAGTTGTGCTGTAGTGCTGATATCTGGCAGTTTTGATGTGCAGCCACTGATGCTTTTTATCTTGTTATCCTTGGATTTTTTTTTTTTTGGAGGTGACTTATTTACAAGTTACTGGAAGTTTTCCTGACATCTGCATCTTCACTGTATGAAAATGACAGTTTGATACCATTGGACCACTAAAATGTGTTGTGCTTTGACTAGTAGGTATTCTAGGGATGGAGTGCCTGCTAGAAAAAAGTGCTAAGTCAGTGAGTAATTAATATGACTTTTTCTGTAATTCTCCTTCTGAGAGAGGTCTGGCTAGAGTATTCCGCAACCAGTCTGAAGATAGCTGTTCAGTATTAATCTTGACATCTTGAGGTACATGGCTAAGTCTTTTCCTGTTTCTCCCACAGGTCGAGCAGACCCAGAGTGCATGCTTGGTCACTTACTGAGGATACTGTTCAAGAATGATGATTTCATGAACGCGGTAGGTTTGCTCTAGAACTCTATCTGTCGATTTTGTGTTACTCTACTATTTGAGTTCCTGACATCACCTTATCATTTTTGTTTAATCTGTGCTGGTTAACCTCACTACTTATTTATTATTTATTTTCCTGCTGTCAGGATGAGCTCTTCCGTAGCTGTGGTTTTTAAAAAGGATTTAAATGCAACTAATTTGCCACTGTTAAAGGGACTCAAGGAAAGGAAGTTCATGAGCTGTTCAGGAGTGCTGGAATGTGTGTAGTGATAACTGAATTAGCTCTTCTCAAGGCTTATCAATCTCTTTAAAATAACCGTAGCTCCTCTAATACAAGTTTAAAAACATAATTAATTTCTGTAGGGAAAATTGATACCACTAATTCCAATGCCTTGTCTTAGAATACTTGGAAATGCTGGACTGCCTGTGGGAGCAGAGGAGTATGTCAGCTCTAGAAGACTCATACAGAGAATTAGAAGGCAAGAGTTTGACTTTCCTCTTGCATTGCTATACTCTAACATGAGTTACTAGCTAGAATTTTTGGTAGCCTTACATCCCTGCAAGCACTAGACATTGCTGTAAGATTCTGACAGGTTGCTTGTGTGTAACTTTCTGTCTTAAACTGCAAGCAAGCAATAAGCAAACATAGATGCCATTAAAAATGTGCTATTTTTATGTTGACTTTATTTAGCTACTGCATTTTTGTGTTTGCACAAACTAAACGGCAATTTTTTTATAGGCACTTGTCTTTACAGATCAGTTCAAGTTAGGTATTTAGTTGGTGCACAGCAGAGGGGAATCCTATTTCTCTGAGAAGTAATTTCAATTTCTGTGGCACTGGAGGGAGCAGGTTAAGGTTTGGTCATCTTAAGATCCAGGGCTTACATACTGACATTTCTTACTTAATCATTTTGCTGCTGTGGGAGTTGTAAGGCTTTCACTGCACTGGTTTTGTTCAGAGTTGAATTTCAAACCAGTGTTGTTCCTGATCTTCTCTAGCTAGTGAACGCTTATGTGATGACAAGCAGAGAACCTCCATTAAACACTGCTGCCTGCCGACTTCTTCTGGATATCATGCCAGGACTGGAAACAGCTGTTGTCTTTCAGGAAAAGGTATCTAAGGCCTGTTTTTTAATCTTGGTGAATTATGTACTACAATAGTCTTTCCCATAAGAGAAGCAGGTAAAAAGCCACATTAAAATCCTGTCTCTGTGAGACAGTCTGTTGACAGCTTTTTGATCTTGGTGTGTTCAACTGATCAAATCTTGGGTATTTCACATCTATTAAGGTATAACAGGACTGATTCAAACAGAGGAGCTGGAACTTAGTGTAATGTTTTGGGAAATGTCATTCAAATTATTTTATAGGCCAGTGAATGGCACAGGCTGTATAGAGCATGCAGACTTGCCATAGGAGTCTTGTCCAGTAATCCCTAGCTACAGCAGACTGATAGCAGTATTAGAGCTAAGTGATAAGCGAGTCATACTTTAACTAAGCAGTCTGAAATCCACATGCTTTGTGGGGATTATCTGGAGCTGTGATGGACAGCTGAATCAGTCTTTTCTATGTTGGCAAGTGTGGTTTTCTTGAAGGAATGCACAGAGGGTTGAAAGTGAGGAGAAAGTCCATTTCACTTCTGAGCCACAGTTTCCGCATCTAAAAATTAATGTTTTTCTGAAGTTTGGAAATCAGGTAGTGCTTTCTACAAAAGTCTAAATTAATTTCTTTACTGTTGGAAATATGGATGTGAATTCTAAAGCATGATAAAATGAATTAATAATGTGCTCCCTTTGTGAAGGATTGAATTTAATTTGAGGTCTTTGATCTGTCCAAAAGCTAAGGCTGCAAGGCTTTAATCCAAAAAAATTAACAAGACAATTGTTCCCCACTTGCAGAGGATATAGCTTTCTTTTAGACTAAATCTCTCTGTGAATTGAAAGTGTGTTCTCTGCTTAAATTTTACACTTAAAGACTGTTCTTTGTACTTGATAATGTGGCTGCCCTGTGCCTTACAGTGTTCAAGGCTAGTTTGGACGGGGCTTTGAGCAACCAAGTCTAGTGAAAGGTGGCCCTCCGCATGGCAGGGGACTGGAACTAAATGAACTTTAAGGTCTCTTCCAACCCACACCATTCTGTGGCTCTATTGAATATACAGAGTTCTGTTATGGCCCTCTGGGTTCCTGTATGTATGCAGGAGGTCTCAGGGTAGCTCAGGGATCCAGTTCAAGAGGGTGCTGTTCTGGCCAGGAAGAGGCCCTCTGGTGGCCATGGTACCTTGTGTCTCATCAGCTTAATTTTTTTTTTAATGACATCAGAGCATTTAAATAATAATAATTTTCTTTACATATATAGCAGACAACCCTTTGAAAATCTGTAAGCTGAGAGTTCTCATTCAAATGTATGTCTTCCTTATTACTTTTAATTGATCTTTTTACTGTATTGTACCTGTGATTCAAATGATGTGCAGTGTTCGTGTCACGATGATGACGTGTTGTGTGGTGTTTCAAAATCCAGTAGTGATTTAGAGAGAGAAAATGAGGTAAAAAAGGAATCTTTCATTCTAAACCATTGTATTTTCAACTGACTGCTTTAATTTTTAAATAACACTTATCCAGCCTAGTTAAGAAGAGGTGCCTGGAAGCCTGTGTTTGAACACTGCAGATTGTGTTGCTATTAAAATTATTAGCCATATTTAACATGAAGATCTTCATATGTACAGATTGGTATACTTGCATGCATTTCTCTCTTCCCCAAACATTGTGGAGAATTGTTCTTTTAGCTAGTGAGTAGTCATTAGTATAAAGCGTTCCTCTGGCACCAGGTAGCTTGCTCATTTGAGACTTTTCAGTTTAGACCTAGTAAGCTTTTAGCGAAACATAAGATTTAGCCAAATGTCATGGTTTAAGCCCAGCTGTAACTCAGAAAAACCACGCAGTCTCTGGAGTCTCCCCTCCCCTTCCTCCCCCTGGCTCCCAGAGGGATGGGGAGAAGAATCAAAAGAATGTAACTCCCACGGGTTGAGATAAGAACAGTCCAGTAACTAAGGTGTAACACAAACCACTGCTGCTACCACCAATAATAATAATGACAAGGGAAATACAAGGGAAGAGAATGCAACTGCTCACCACCCGACTACCGAGCTGTGAACTAACTCTTCAGGGTTCCTGTCCCCAGTTTTTACATCTTGGGCATGACGTGCTGTGGTATGGAATACCTCTTTGGTCAGTTTGGGTCAGGTGTCCTGTCTCTGCTTCCTTCTGTCTTCCCCTCCTCCCTGGCAGAGCATGAGGCTCAGAAAGTCCTTGGTCAAACCAAACATTCTAAGCTGTAACTAAAAACGTCAGTGTTACCAGCGCTGTTCCCAGGCCGAAAGTCAAAAACACAGCGCTGCACCAGCTACTAAGAAGGAGAAAAAATGTCTGCTACTGCTGAACCCAGGACACCAAATTCCATTCTACTTGGTGTCAGTTCAGTGTGGCTTCTTTGCAATCTGCTAAGTTGCTGGAGATTTATCCAGAGGAGGGCCATGAGGATGATCAGGGGCTGAAGCATCTCCCATATGAAGACAGGCTAGAAAGTTGGGGCTGTTCATCCTGGAGAAGTGAAGGCTGTGTGGAGACCTCATAGCAGCCTTCCAGCATCTGAAGGGGACCTACAGGGATGCTGAAGAAGGGCTTTTCATCTGGGACTGTAGCGATAGGACAAGGAGTAATGGGTTTAAACTTAAGCAGGGGAAGTTCAGGTTTGTTATAAAGAAGTTCTTCACTGTGAGAGTGGTGAGGCACTGGAACATGTTGCCCAAGGAAGTGGTAAATGCTCCATTCCTGGCGGTGGTCAAGGCCAGGTTGGATGGGGCTTTGAGCAGCCTGGTCTTCTGGGAGGTGACCCAGCCTGTGGCAGGGATCTGGAATTAGATGATCTTAAAGTCTGTCCTGGGTTCAGCGGTAGCAGTCATTTTTCTCCTGCGTTCCAGTGCTGTGTTTTTGACTTTCAGCCTGTGAACAGCGCTGATAACACCAATGTTTTTAGTTGCTGCTCAGTAATGTTTACTCCAACCAAGAACTTTCAGAGTCTCATGCTCTGCCAGGGAGGAGGGGAAGCTGGAAGGAAGCAGAGACAGGACACCTGACCCAGGCTAGCCAAAGGGGTAGTATTCTATACCACAGCACGTCATGCCCAGTATGTAAACTGGGGGCAGTTATCTGGAAGGGCTAGATTGCGGCTGGGTGTCGGTTGGTGGGTGGTGAGCAGTTGTATTCTCTTTCCTTGTTACTTCCCTTATCGTTATTATTATTGGTGGTTGCAGCAGTGGCTTGTGTTATACCTTAGCTACTGGACTGTTCTTATCTCAACCCCTGGGAGTTACATTCTTTCGATTCTCCTCCCCATCCCTCAGGGAGCGGGGGCTGGGGGGGGGAGTGAGTGAGTAGCTGCGTGGCTCTGAGTTACCGGCTGGGCTTAAACCACGCCAAAGTCCTTTCCAACCCAAGCCATTTTGTGATTCATTGATTCTATATTGGTGAAACCAACAGGACCTTTGGGCTTGTTTGTTTCAACTCATCAGTTTATACTTGTAGTGTTTGGCTGCCTCCTAGGCCGTAGGTTGGCTGGCCTCTTCAGAAGTGCTTTTGCAGGTATGCAAATTCTGATTCCAAAGATCTTATGCCTGGCAATAGTTTTATGCAGCTTAAAATGTTAATTTATTTCTTTTTCTGGTTTCATATGTTTTTGCTTTATTACATGATGGGTAGGAAATGTCGCCTGGTCATTACTAGAGATAGGGAGAATTGTTACCAACAGATGCTTTCCCTGGGACTGAGAATTTAAAAATGGAATATAACTGTTGGAATTGCTTCCTTATTTTCTTCATTCTAGGAAGGCATAGTTGAAAATCTCTTTAAGTGGGCACGAGAGGCCGACCAGCCACTAAGGACATATGCAACGGGGCTATTAGGAGGAGCTATGGAAAACCAAGATATTGCTGCAAATTACAGGGATGAGAACTCGCAGTTGGTAATGATCTCTCAATCACTTTCCTGTTTAGAGGGCAGATACCCTTACCTTGTTTGGGTTTTAATTATTTTATTTGTGGGGAGCTCACATACATGAGTTAGTATATGAATCTTACAGTGGTTGTTACAATATCTGTGAGAGTCAGTAGCTCATGCTTTCCATCCTTTCCTAACTGATTTCACCCATTTGCTGAGGTT
Organism: Ara ararauna; assembly: GCA_028858755.1. NCBI lineage: Eukaryota > Metazoa > Chordata > Aves > Psittaciformes > Psittacidae > Ara > Ara ararauna. Next base: position 19,307,581 of record CM054385.1, on the reverse strand, counting down.
GGGGCATGCAGCGTGATTATTCTGTTATACCAGTTGTGCTAAAAAGACTAGTGGAAACCTAGGAAAGAAGGCAAATAATGCCTTTTAATGGGACTCATGTTCATAGCTTCCTTAAAGAAACATTTTCAGAAGTTTTACATCTGTAACTGTCACATGTTGTGATTTATGTACCAGAGAGGGATTTTAAAATGGAAGGTAAATTGGAACAGCTTAATATGAAATTTCATTCACTTCAGTACTAAATCTTTTACCAGTTTAGTGTTGATTCTGTGTGATGTTTACCAGCAATTGAAATGACTCTTAGAAAGTAGGGTAGGCAAATTTGTCTCCCAGGACAGTGTACAGTTTGTTGAAGCATAGGTGAATCTTAATTCTTGCACAGATAAAGCCTTTAAAAGTAAAAGCATGACCTTAGGCTCTGTGGACCTGCAGTTTTGTCAAAGCTGCTGTTTTCAAAGGGAATGTTGCCTTTAGGCTAGACAGAGACAATGGAGGGATGGTGCAAGCTGGTATGTGATTCTGTTAGCACCAATATAGCTCATCTGCTCTTAATGGCTTTTAAACCACTTCCTTCTCATGCAGGAGATGAGGTGCCAATACTTTAAAATGAAAGTAGCTGTAGCAAAAAGAATTGGAGTTTTCTTATTCACTCAAAATCATTATTTCTCTGGGCAAATGTACACCACAGCATTTATTTGCACACTTTATGCTGCAGGGTTGCTTGTATGATAAGAACAAAAAATATAGCCAGTGTGAGTTGCATGATCAAAGCAAGACGTGTGTTTTCATGCATGTTGCTTTTGTGAAACAGGTGGCTTTGGTGCTTCGACGGCTACGAGAGCTCCAGGTAACTGAAATGACTACAAAACAAGAAAACAAGCGTCCCAGTCCTCGGAAAGTGCCATCAGATCCTCTGCTGCCTCTAGATGAAGAAGCTGTGGATATGGATTATGGGGAGATGGCAGTAGATGGAGAGCAAGAGGAAGTTACTTGTGATATGGGTATCTCCTTTCATCTTGATTCAAGTCATAAGACCAGTAGCAGAGTAAACTCTGCTACAAAGCTAGATGATGGAGGACTGAGAAAAAGCAAATCAGGGAAGCAGCATGAAAGAGACGGCTTCCGGAAGGCCAAGCAGAAGCTGGGCTTCTCCACTTCAGAACCAGAGCGGATATTTGTTGAACTGTCCAACAGCAGCTGGTCAGAAATGTCCCCGTGGGTGATTGGCACTAATTATACACTTTACCCTTTGACTCCCGCCATAGAGCAGAGGCTAATTCTTCAGTACCTGACTCCCTTAGGGGAGTACCAAGAGGTGAGCACATGAAGGTGGGAGGAAGCACCCTGTGCTTGAGTTCTCCTGACAAAACTGAGTGGTATTGTGGAGACAAATTTACAGAACTCTCGTATCACTCTGATGTTGCCTGATACGGAGATGATCGGTAACCTTTCTGGAGTTGTTGATGACTTTCAAGTTGATGAAGTCATTAGTTTGAGTATTACTTGGTTGGTAATACTCAAACTGGAGCCCAGCAGGTGTGTGGTCTCGTAGTTGGAGCATGGCAGTAGGTATTTTATTCCTGGTTTCTGTGAAATTTGGTGATGGTTTAGATGGCACAGGGCAAGTCACTTTGAAATACAGACATCCTTCCTCCGGGGGATGAGCGAGGCTCCTGCAGTAAAAAGTCTGAGGAAATAATGAACTGGAAATTCAAAATGAAGTGGTTTAAGCTCTGCAGGAGTTATGATGTTATGCAGATGTTTTTGAGAGCTGTTGTTACTTACATGGACAAAGTAGTTGGGCAGTGCCAGATTTACCAAAGTGTGTTTTCTTTTTTCTCTTAACCATAAACCTCAAGTTAGCATAGGCCTGCAGGCCACTTTTATTCCTGCCTAATCTTTTTTTACGTGGTTTAACTTAATTTGAAATAGAACAAAGCAACACAGTTTTGCTTTGTGATATACGTTATATGCGCGTGCACGTGTGTGCTTTGCTTCTGTGAGAGCCAAAGAAGCCATTATCTCCCTAATACCCTGCATGCTGACTGGATTACTTCATATGCCAGCAATAATAGGATATAAAAATAGGAATTAATACTATAAAGCTGTTACGCAAAGAATTATGCAAAGGGTTTTGGTTTGTTGCCCTGCTCTCCTGTTTTTTCTGTTCAGTTGTTGGGTAGTTGTCTTTGCACAGATGGAAAGTGGAACCTATCGCCAGGGTGGTATCTGTGTGGATTTGCCATAGCCGCACTTGAAGGAGAGTCTTAAGATTTCCGTGTGGCAGCTGTCATGCACCTTGCTGCAGTCAGCAGATGTATTACAAGAGGTGTGTTAACCTTTATTGCTTCCTATGGATGGAGCTGGTTACCACTGACCTCTCATAACAGGTATCTGCTAATAGGGGAAAATTGGGGGTTTTAGAGAGTAAAAACCAAAAGAGATCTTGTGTTTCCCATGAAACATTCAGCTAGTCTCCCATTATTTTTCTCAGCTGCTACCCATCTTTATGCAACTGGGATCAAGGGACCTGATGATGTACTACATTGACCTGAAGCAAACCAACGATGTGCTGCTCACTTTTGAGGCCCTTAAGGTAAATTACTTTCGTAATGTCTATGGTCTAAAATGGACCTTAACATTGTAAAAGGATTGAATGTATGCCTACTGCTTGCGGCAAAGGCAAATACTCACCTTCTTTAGGCCTGTGTGCATTCCCTGGAATTGGAATTGGCTTTCATGCAGCTTGAATGCTTTGTGGTTTTGGTTTTATAGCTCTCAAGTATTTAAAATCAAAAAAGGGGGGGAAGGGATGAAAAGATCTTACTTGTGCAGGAAGTGCCATTAATTTCTCCTGCCATCTCCCTAAATTAAGAGGATCAAAGTTCTTTTTTTGTCAAAGGCTTGTGTCCCTGCTGCCCTTAGACCGCATTCCTGAGTTGTTCCACTGCTTGTTTTCTCTTGGGACATTTGTGAGGGGTAAGAAGCATAAACGTCTTACTCCCAGAAGCCCTAGCATGACATCTCTGAGCTTAATGTTTGAAATACAATAGTTGTGTGTGATTAGTCTCTAAGGTTGCCTCCCCAAGGTACAAAACCATAAAAGTAACCTTATTCAAGCCAAACCTGCAGCATAGCAGCACAAGTTGTATTTTTCTGTGTGTTCTTTCCCTCTGTCATGCTAACTTCTCTGCCTCTGATCCTCCAAGTGTCATCTGTCTCCTTGTTTCACTGTCATTTGTCTGAGAATTAATTTCCAAGGAGCAGTGTTGCTACCAAAGTTGTAGGTTATTTCAGCTGGGAGTGGGTGGGATTTACAGTGGTTGTTGCTGTTCCTTCTGAAGCTCTTGGTTAATACTGAAAAGGAGTGTGTAGTAAACTTCAGTGCAGCTGCAGGCTTTGGTTTTAACAATAGCCTTTAAACTTTCTTTTGTAACATTCTTCATGCCAGCAATGTGGCATTTACAAACTATGAATGCAGATTTAAATATTTCTTGGTGGTAATGGCAAGTAAGTATGAAAAGAATAGGAAGACTGGTGGCCAATTGGATAGTTTCTAAGTTGCTCTGCTTTTCTTGTATTTTTTCAAGATGTGTAATACAAAGTTATGGTGTCTTTTTTGCTTTTGCGGCTGGGATAAATACTACGTTCTGCAGTTAGATGTAATGGGAAGAGGAAATAAGGTGGACAAAGCAGAGAGCGTGTGTTTCTTCTGCCATTTGTTTTTCTGTGGGGTGGGGAATGGAATTGATGACAGTTTGAAGAATCCCAGTCTAATCTGCTTTTATATTTCCTTAGCATTTGGCATCATTGCTGCTGCACAACAAGTTTGCAACAGAGTTTGTTGCTCATGGAGGAGTGCAAAAGTTGCTGGAGATTCCTCGTCCTTCCATGGCAGCAACAGGGGTCTCCATGTGCTTGTATTATTTGTCTTACAATCAAGATGCCATGGAGAGGGTAAGAGTCATGCTTTTGCTCTAACAGTAGCAGTTTCTGTTGTTTCTCAGTGTTTCTATCTGTGCTCAAACAGTGAACAAACAGCTCCTAACCTAAAAAATAAATTTATATAGAAGACTTTGGTATGTGCAGGTAGTAGGTAGTATATAAATAATGGTGCATTTGAGTGTTTTGTTTCAGGAGTTTGGATTTTGGTTCCTAGGGTGTTAACTGAAGATCTGTCTCTTGTCAGCATTGTCTTAATACTTTTATCACCCATTTCCTTCCTTACTGTTCATTAGAATCATAGAATAGTTAGGGTTGGAAAGGACCTTACGATCATCTAGTTCCAGCCCCCCTGCCATGGGCAGGGACACCTTCCACTAAACCATGCCACCCAAGGCTATGTCCAACCTGGCCTTGAACACCGCCAGCAATGGAGCATTCACAGCTTCCCTGGGCAGCCCATTCCAGTGCCTCACCACCCTCACAGTAGAGAATTTCTTCCTCATATCCAGTCTAAACTTCCCCTGTTTAAGTTTGAACCCATTACCCCTTGTCCTCTCACTACAGTTCCTCATGAAGAGTCCCTCCCCAGCATCCCTATTGGCCCCCTTCAGATATTGGAAGGCTGCTATGAGGTCTCCACTCAGCCTTCTCTTCTCCAGGCTCAACAGCCCCACCTTTCTCAGCCTATCTTCATACAGGAGGTGCTCCAGTCCCCTGATCATCCTCGTGGCCCTCCTTTGGACTTGTTCCGATAGTTCCATGTCCTTTTTATGTTGAGGACAGCAGAACTGTTCACAATACTCCAAGTGAGGTCTCACAAGAGCAGAGTAGAGGGGCAGGATCACCTCCCTTGACCTGCTGGTCACGCTCCTTTTGATGCAGCCCAGGATACAGTTGGCTTTCTGGGCTGCAAGCACACACTGCCCGGTCATGTTCATTTTCTCATCAACCGAAACCCCCAAGTCCTTCTCTGCAGGGCTGCTCTGAATCTCTTCTCTGCCCAACCTGTAGCTGTGCCTGGGATTGCTCCGACCCAGGTGTAAGACCTTGCACTTGTCATGGTTGAATTTCATCAGGTTGGCATCAGCCCACCTCACAAGCATGTCAAGGTCCCTCTGGATGGCATTCCTTCCCTCCAGCATATCAACCAAGCCACACAGCTTGGTGTCATCAGCAAACTTGCTGAGGGCGCACTCAATCCCCCTGTCCATGTCACTGACAAAAATGTTGAACAAGACCAGTCCCAACACCGATCCCTGAGGGACACCTCTCGTTACTGGTCTGCAGCTGGAGAGCTCCTTCATTTTCTTCAGAAAACCCCACCAAAACCAGAAAGCCTTCCCCATTCTCATTTGCCTTTCCTTTCCTGGCTGTTCCAATGGATACCCAAAATTGTGTTTTTCCGTGCACAGTCCCAGTGTGGATAGTTTCAGTGTTACACATACTGCGAGTCAGATTCCAGGCGGCAGCACAGCCTCTGTGGTGGTGCTAGAGTGCAGCACAACACCAGTGCACATCTGGTGTGAATTGTTCAGGAAATCAAACTAAATGACGCTAAAGGTTCTCTGTGGCCTGAGCTTATCAATGTCAAAACAGCTGACCATGAAGGTAAAGTTCCTCACTTCATATTTTAACATAGAAAAAAAAGTCTAAAAGAAATCCTTCTCTCAGTTCAGTTGTGTTCCTCCAGCAAGATCCCTTTGGACAGGCTGATATTGGCAGTCCACCCTTAAGCTTCAGTTTCCCAGGCACTTTAAACATTGATTCTATTTCTTTATTTTTTTGTACTGGCAGCAGCACTTACGTGCTATGAACCAATCCACTTTATTCTGAAGTTGCTACCATGCCAAGTAAAGAGATGAACTTTCAGCTTGAGAGCATTAGTACTGGCATATGAGAGCATCATGCTCTAACATTCAAAGCAACTGCAAAGTTGTAGCCTTAAGCCTTGTAGCTCTGCTCTGCTTTGAGTGATAGCTTTGCATTCCTGGCCTGTCACTAGCATTGTCTAGGGGCTTGGGGGGTTTTATTTGGTTTTTCATGTTTGGTTTTTTTGAGCTGAAAATTGAAGCAGTTAAACTGGTAACTGTACATTTCTGCTTAGTTTTTGATGATGTCTGAGTGTGTGCTGTGATTTTAACAAGCTTAACACTATTGAGCACCTACTAGCTAGACTAGCAGTGGTTGTTTAAGGCTCAGTCTGTATGGATTCTGCTGGCATTTGTATGAGTGTGTTCAAAAACCTTTTGGTAATCATGGTTGATCGGGGCTGTCTGTATCCTTTATTAAATCTCACGAGGGCAATAAAAGTGAAATTGGAATAATGTTCCCTCCACTTTTTTTGCCCACTATGTCAGAAAGATGTATCCTGGTGGCATATAACCTGCTTTGGTGTTTCCGTGAGCTTTGTCATGAGAAAACACTGCATGCTCCCTTTTCTCCTTTTTTCTTCCTGATTCCGCTTTCTGCCTGCATTGTTGTTCAAAAGGATAACCAAAAGCTGTGGCAGGGTGCTGTGTGAGGATTTTGTCTCCTCAGGCCATGTCATGAAACCATGCAGCTGTTTTGTAGTGACATCAGCTCATCTGCTGGATGTTATCCATAATAGAGATTCAAGGTAGAGCAGGTTTCTGTGGTCCGTTCCTCTCTTGTCTTTGGGTTTCAGAGGAAGCAAGTTTCAAGGGGCAGTCCTTTGTCTTGGAGTTTATGCTGAGCCTCTGGTCTTGAAGTGAAACCAAGGCTGGACCTGGTAGCAGTGTATTCTTTGAATATGTCCAGCACCAGCAGAGACAAAAAAATCTGCTCACTTGACATTTGACAGCTGGTGCCAGTGCTTCAGCTCTCTGTGCTATTCCTCTTGGCGCTGACCCTGGCAGAATGTTCCAAGTTCCTCATTGTTAGCAGCTAACAAACATATGCAAAAGTGCAGTTCCAACAAATGATCTGCACGTCTCAGAGGCATCATCTGAGAAAACAAAAAGGCTGGCTCAGTTATCTATTGCCACAGAAAGTCAAGCTTTAGATTTGCAATTCCCCTAGACTTCCATGCAACCACAGTTTGCTAGAACTATATATAATACTGTTACACTGAGAAGAATTTCTGTTTCTTCAGTGGAAATTTCTCTTCCTTCGCTGCCTTTAGTGAAGCATACTTTGGAAAGCTTGAAGTGGCATGTAAAAGGACTCTCTGGAGTTATACTGCACTAAGACTGTAATGGTCAGGGAATGGACCAATTGCTAGTCCTAGGTTACCACATCATAGCCTTTATTAGTCTCACAGGGTCTCTCTTTCACTGGTCTGGAAATGAGACTTTTTATTTCATGTCTGAGATGTCCCAGGTCAAGCTGAAAGTAACTGATATTTGTCCTCTGTCTATTTGCCCTTTAAAGAACCCTCATTCTCCCTGGACAGTTTTTCTTCAGCAATCTGAAGTACTTCTCAAGAATGTTATTTTGTTTTCTAGGTGTGCATGCATCCTCATAATGTGCTTTCAGATGTAGTAAATTACACCTTATGGCTAATGGAGTGCTCCCATGCCTCGGGATGCTGCCATGCTACTATGTTTTTTTCCATTTGCTTCTCCTTCCGTGCTGTCCTGGAGCTCTTTGACAGGCATGATGGCCTTCGGCGTCTGGTTAACCTGGTAAGACTTGTAGTTTTATATGGTGAACAGGATTTTATGTCAGGTTTTGCACCCTTTAGAGGGCAGCTGTGGAGAGTTCTTTTGTTTTGCTTGGTTGTTTTTTTTTCTCTCCTTGCTCCCCAGGATATGGAAAGGTGGGATGAGTTTTCGAAGCAACATACACATGGACCCCTTTTTCTTTTTAATTTTTCTTATTATTATATGATTATTGTCTAGAGACTTGCTAGCCTTTGAAGAGCTTATTGGTACAACTGGGTTAAGCAGTACTTATCCAAACAGCCGTGGCTTAATGTTAGTTCAGAAGTTTCTCACCATTCCACATACATGTGCGATATTGTCATGCACCCTTTTGGATGCAGATAAATCCAACCTTGTTCCAGGAGAAGTGCAACTTTTTGTGTGTGCCTTTATAAGCATAAACTATTCTGTCTGTATACAAAAAAATGTGCAATCCTAATAGCTTAGGTTGTATCTAATTTGGGAATGTCACTGCAGGGTGTGAGCACACTTTGTGTTGTGTAATATAATGCCTAATAGTATTTGGCACAACACTGCCTCCAGATCTATGCTGATGTAACTTCTGGATTTCTTTCTTCATAGGTAGGGGGAAATAGTTCTTTTTAGACTTGCTATATGCAGATAGCCTTTTCTGTTCAGCCAGCTTTTGTCAGCTCTCAGAGAGAGCTTGTATGTCTTGTGTGCAAGGTAAGTTGTTTGGGTTTAGTGCAAGTGCAGCTGAGAATTGTAGGTGCTCTCTTTTCCCTGAAGAGTGAGCTGATGAAGCTTTCTTTTTGCCTCCCACCCAACCTCTTCCTGAAGATAAGCACTCTTGAGATCTTAAACCTGGAAGACCAAGGAGCCCTCTTGAGTGATGATGAGATCTTTGCCAGTCGCCAGACTGGGAAGCACACCTGCATGGCCTTGCGTCGATACTTTGAGGCTCACCTTGCTATCAAGCTTGAACAGGTGAAGCAGTCACTCCAGCGTACTGAGGGTGGCATTCTGGTCCATCCACAGCCCCCCTACAAGGTGAGTAGCATGTTGCAAGCTATTAACATGGTGGTTGCATTTTTCAAGTGAATCTAAGCTGCAGGAATATGTAGATGTCCTTGGAAGCCAGTGGAATAACTAGGTAGTATGCAACTTATAAAGACAGGGATTTTATTTATACTTTTTTCCTGCCTTGTGGAATGACACTACAATAGGAAAATACAGAAGAGCCTTTGAGGTTCATCTGAACTACATTTGGTTAAGTAATAATTTGATACATCCTGCTCATCTGCTGTGGTTCCATTTCTATCTCTCAAAAACTTAAGTTAAAGGCAGGTTTATTTTTGATGCTTGTGGGATTTTCGATCTTTTAATCTGTGAAAGGACAGTATCTTTATGTACAGAAAATGCATAATGTTGAAAACTTGGAAATAAGTTTGATTTTATAATGACAACAGAAATGGTTTTCGTACACCATTTGTTTTTGGAACAATGAAGAAGATTCTTGTCCTGGCCATGTTTATTTTTTCCTGCTTTCTCCCTGCAAAGTGATTTTGGCTGTTTGTTTTGAAGGGAGCACATTTACCTGTGGTTTCTGTTTTAATTCATGATGTTTTTGTAGAAGAGCTGAAATAAGAAAACACAAGGGGGTTTTTGCTTCTGCAAAAATCAGTTATTTTGGTAACTAAAGAAATGTATATAAGCTGTTGCCTTCTTACATAATTTAAATTATTGAAAAGAATGCTTGTTAGGAATTTCCTTTTTCTCTTTAGTAGGTTTTGTAGTCAGAACTTAGAAACTAATTGTTATTTTTTGCAGCCTGTTTAGTCCTTCAGCAGGAAAATATTTTGAGTGATAGTCTAGTGACTACTACATTAATAGCTTAAAAGCTACTAAGTAGAGTTTTAATTTAATGTAATTTCTTAAATTGGCCTAAGCCTTGTAGAACTGCAAAGAAACTTAAAGGATATTATTCTTAAGCTTATTATTGTATATTATAGTGACAGTTGCTGTACTCTTTTCTAACTGGGGAATAAACCAGACAGTAAATACTTAATCTGCAAGAGACAGTTCTGGTCTGTTCTTTGTTAATGTCATTTTTGGTTAAATCCCAGCAGTGGGAGACTTGATAACAGAATATTGTAGTGCAAGTTTGTAACCCTTGTGATCTCTTCTAATGCTTCTGATTTGTTTCCACACAGGCCTGTTCGTATACCCATGAGCAGATTGTAGAGATGATGGAGTTCCTGATTGAATATGGTCCAGCACAGCTCTTCTGGGAGCCAGCAGAGGTTTTTCTCAAATTGTCTTGTGTCCAGCTCATGCTTCAGCTCATTTCAATAGCATGCAACTGGAAAACCTACTATGCAAGGTGAGCAGTTTGCTGTGGTACTGAATTTTAGTGCAGTAAGTTGCAATTATTGGGCAGGACATTGTATTTTGAGAGTTTTCTACCTTTCTGATTAAATTTAAGACAGGCATATACTGGTTAGTGCTCTTAGGGCCTGTGCTGTAGCTACACAGTGATTGTAAAAGTTAACACCGTGGAAAGCAGGACTAAAATTTTGAGGTAGAGAGGGATTTCTGAAGAGCCAAAATGCTCAGGCCTTTGATTTCCGTCAAATCAGCATCATAGTAGAGCTTAATCACAGTTCTGTGCCACTTTCTGTCTCATAATTTATCTTTTTGTTAGACTAAAAAACCTTTGAAGGAGAGGATGAAATCAAGACCTCTTAATCTGGGAAAGAGGTGGAATGTCTGTTTGGATGTAGTAAATTTAGCTGACTTGAAAGGACATTGTGTATCACTTTGATTTGTTGGTATTTGAAGTTTCCTGAGCAGAAACGACTGTACAGAGGAATTGTGTGAATATGCAACAAGACAGTATTCAAGACAGGAAAAAGACTGAAGATTGTTACTGTCGATTGCTCAGGTTCATGTTCCTGGAAGATACACAACCAGCTGTTAAACTCAACATGCTGTTAGGGGGGCTCACCTTATGATGCTCCACTTTTAAGTTTCTCCCTTGTCTTGGCTGCAGACACGCTGTGGGAGCACCACAGTATTCTGTTATCTTTCCCCCCATCTCCTGACCCAAAAAATCTGCAGCATCCTTAGAAAAGAAAGGGAACTATAATAGAATACAATTAGGATCCTGTCCCCAGTTCAAAAGGAGGATGGGTGCAAATTTCCAGTCTTTATCCTAATGACCATCTGCTTCCAAGAGCGAACTGAGATATCTCTAGAGATATGTTCTGGTGAGTCACTGTTTGCTGTAACTAATTGTCATCAGCAGTATTCTTGTCACCAGGACTCCCCCCTCCTTATTTTTGCTGCCTGCAGGAGTTCCTTTCCTAATTAAACTTGAAAGCCTTGAAATCTGTTTTGTTTCTGCAGTCCCCTGCCTACCTTTCCCTCTCTCAGGTTGCACTCTCCTGGGTAGTTTCTGTTCTTCTGGTTTTTATTCTCTGCAGCTGTTTCCTAATTGCTCCTTGGGTTAACTCTTACCTTCCCACTCGGGCTTACAAACCTTCCCACTTTTCTTGCATTCTGCTTTCCTGCCTCTTGCTTAACAGCCATTTTCATCTTCCACACACCTGTGTCTTTCTTAAACTGGTGCCTGCATCAACGCCTTTTTCCTATCACAGTTGCCTGTTCTACTGCTGAACAGTTTCCCTTCACTTCAGAAAAGCTTCCTTCCTAGTTGACTGTGACTGTATTTTAGATAAGTGTTTCCCATCTAAGATGTAGAGTTATGTTAGATTTAGAAGCTTAATTTAGAATACTTTTGTGGGTAAGTCTTAACATTGTTACTTATATAAATAGAAATTGACAGTGCTTTTAGGAGCCTATGGGCAGTGTGGGATAAATGTTGACAAACTGCAGGCAATGGTGTGCACTTGAGCACTGCCTTCTGTGGAGACCAGCCCATTAAAAGTGAAACATGCTAAAATGAAAAGGCACCGTTAAATACATCAGATGGGTCTGATTTTGTGGAGTAGAACAGCTTGAGTACTATGTTATATATTGCAACAACACTCTGTGTATACCTCTAAGAAGTCTTTTTGTTGTTGTCTTCCAGGAATGACACAGTACGATATGCTTTGGATGTACTAGCCATCCTGACTGTGGTTCCTAAGATCCAGTTGCAGCTGGCAGAATCTGTGGATGTGTTAGATGAAGCTGGATCTACTGTTTCCACTGTGGGTAAGCTGAATATGGTCCTTATGACTTACTTATCAGTTGTCTTTTGCTACATGTTTTTTAGCTGGTTGTTTCTCACCTACAGTGAGGCAAGGGTTAAAATAATTCATGTATTTAGAGTTACTGTCAAGGATGCAAATAATTGGGAGAGTAGACTGTGGTTAGAATTGTGTCATGATTAGCGCTGTGGTTGGATTACAAATTTGAAGGCATGGTCTTTGAGTTGCACTTGTTTTCAAGAGCTCATTAAATACAGATGAAGGCAAATCTGCTTCTGTAATGGGAGTATTGGGTTCCTGAACTTCCCAGAAGTTTAGTTCTCCTGGGGATATGGCCTCTGAGAATATGGGAGAGGAACACTTATGGTTAAGTTATGCTCTTAATGGCTATCTGCAGGTTCAGTATGCAAATGAGTGAGATGTGCTTGGATCAGATCTAGGGCTTATGCATTAACTGGGGCTTGGCTCTCTTTTTTTTTTAAGAATTGAAAAAGGCAGAGTATAGATATAGGCAAAATAATTTATTTTGCACAAATCCTTTTTCTAGACAAAACACCAGTTCTTTCTTGAGTGAGGGTTTTGATCTTCTGAAGCGACATGAAACAAACAGGAACTTTGTCAGGCCTGACTCCCTTTGGAAGCTGTGATATGGGTGTTGGTTGTTTTGGGGTTCTTTTCCTGTATAACAGGGTCCCCTTCTTTCCTCTCTGTTTCCACTTCATTTGTATTTATACAAGACAGTTGCTTTCTGCAGTAAGAATCAGAGGTGTGCCTATACATCTTTCTCTGTGTTGGGTATCCCAGGCTTTGTGTTCCTGGGCCATGCCTGATCACCTTCTCTGAAAGATTGACCACTGACTGGTGATGAAGTGGAGGAGCATCAGTGTACGAAAATGTTTTGCCAGGGAGGTAGAATACGTCTTACACTTATTAGCAAAATGTCAGGAATTCCCAGAATGAAAACAGAGTTGCCTCTTTTCCACAAGTTTGTTGAAGACTCCCTTACTTTTCTGATGAACTGTGTAAAATACATTTTACAGTACTGAAGAAAATATTTATTTCCCTCACTAGGTATTAGTATCATCCTTGGAGTTGCTGAGGGTGAGTTTTTCATCCATGATGCTGAGATTCAGAAATCAGCCCTTCAGATCATCATCAACTGTGTGTGCGGCCCAGATAATCGGATCTCCAGTATTGGCAAATTCATCTCTGGAACTCCTCGGCGAAAGCTTCCTCAGGCTCCCAAGAGCAGTGAGCACACATTAGCCAAGATGTGGAATGTGGTACAGTCCAACAATGGCATCAAAGTGCTGCTGTCATTGCTGTCTATAAAGATGCCGATCACAGATGCAGATCAGATCCGAGCATTAGCCTGCAAAGCCTTGGTGGGGCTCTCACGTAGCAGCACTGTCCGGCAGATCATCAGCAAACTGCCCCTCTTCAGCAGCTGTCAAATTCAGCAGCTGATGAAGGAGCCGGTGCTCCAGGACAAGCGCAGTGAGCACGTCAAGTTTTGCAAATACGCTGCAGAGCTGATAGAGCGTGTCTCGGGGAAGCCGTTGCTGATTGGCACAGATGTGTCTCTGGCTCGATTGCAGAAAGCAGATGTGGTGGCCCAGTCAAGGATCACGTTTCCTGAGAAGGAGCTGTTGCTCCTGATTCGGAACCATCTCATTTCCAAGGGCCTAGGAGAAACTGCATCTATCCTTACTAAAGAGGCTGATCTACCTATGACTGCAGCATCTCATTCATCTGCCTTCACCCCTGTTGCGGCTGCTGCCTCTCCTGTGACCCTGCCTCGCACTCCTCGTATAGCTAATGGCATCTCAGCCCGTTTGAGTAGCCACACATCTGTAGGTTCCGCTGCCACATCTGTCCATGCTCAGGCAAGGTCGTCTGCATCCCAAGGTCCACTTGCTCTTCCAGGCCCTTCTTATGCCACCAACTCTCCTCTGATTGGCAGGATTAGTTTTGTCAGGGAGAGGCCATCTCCCTGCAACGGCAGAAAAATCAGAGTGTTGCGACAAAAATCGGACCATGGCGCCTACAGCCAGAGCCCAGCTATCAAAAAGCAGTTGGACAGACACCTTCCTTCCCCACCCACGCTGGACAGTATAATCACAGAGTACCTTAGGGAGCAGCACGCCCGCTGCAAGAACCCTGTTGCCACCTGTCCCCCTTTCTCTCTCTTTACTCCCCACCAGTGTCCTGAGCCAAAACAGAGGCGCCAAGCGCCAACTAACTTTACCTCACGGCTGACCCGCAGGGCAGCCTTTCCGAAGTACGGAGGGGTGGATGGTGGCTGCTTTGATAGACACCTTATATTTAGCAGGTAAGGAAGAAAAATGTTTCTTGATCCCTCTCAGGATGTGTCCTGTGTCAAAAAACGTTACCTCGATTCAGGCTGTGCAGTCCCACAGAGGAATATCCTTGAAGAGAAATGTTTCAATTCAACAGTGACGAGTGGGAGAGCCTTGAAAAACTTTTTCAGAAGTTGTTCTGTTTCTCTTATACTGATCCTTAGTACATAAAGCACATTTTATTTCCAGTATCACGTTAATTCAATAGGAGCATAGACTAAAGAAGCTTACAGCTCTTTGTTTTCCTTTGGGAGGTAAGTATGTAACACCGGTTTTACACAAGAGTGTAGCATGGCTTTGAGGCTGATTGGCTGACAGATGCAGGACAGCGCCATCCATGTTTCGCTCTTGCAGCTGAATCCACAGCACCTCAACTGGTAACCTTTTTCTGTGGCCTTTCTTTGCTGAGGTTATATTAGAAGATGATGTAAGGTTTATAAAAATAAAGATGACACATTGATGAAAGCCTCTTCACAGTGAAACCAGTATGACCTTGGCAAATTATCATAGGAGGTTACTTGGCTGATGTCCTGTGTCTTTTTGTGTTGAGTGTTTCAGAACTGTGAGAAAATTTTTTGCTGGCTGTCTTCACTTATCCAGGTGATAGCATTACAGGTTTTCCATCAATACAAATTTGAAGACGGCCTCAAAATACTTCAACTTAATGATGTCCTTTAACAGAAGTACTTAATAGTGAAAAAAAACCCTGAAATGATGCAAACATGGTTGTAACATACTCACTTGAGCACTAGTCTTAAAACTGACACTTAGCTTGTCCTAGAAGAAAGCTGTAACTTGTACCTACATGACATTTAGGGACTGGATTTAATGTCATCACACAGCATTTTAGTTTTGTTTTTCTCCTGTCTTTTGGCTGACTCTTGTATTCCTACCTTCTCCAGGTTCCGGCCGATTTCTGTGTTCAGGGAAGCAAATGAGGATGAGAGTGGCTTTACCTGTTGCGCGTTTTCTGCAAGGGAACGATTCTTAATGCTGGGTACTTGCACAGGGCAGTTGAAACTCTATAACGTGTTCAGTGGACAGGAAGAGGCCAGTTACAACTGCCATAACTCTGCCATCACGCACCTTGAACCATCCAGGGTGAGTAATCAAGACCTGTTTTGAGTTTCTGAAGTTCTCACAGCCTAAACCCTAGTATGTTGTGAGCCCATCTGGATATGTAAATCCAAAATGCACTGTTGGGTGGGCTGCAATGCCTGTCATTAGAGTACTTGTAATAGTTGCGTACTTACATGCTTTCCATCTGTGAGTTCTACAATTAATTTTTACTTTTCTTCTCATGATAATAGAAAAGATGCACAGTGGCCGTGTGCCTTCGTAAGTAATGAATGTATATGCCTGGAAGTGGAAAAATGCTTAAACTGACTATGTATTTACTATAAATGTGAGATAAGATATCAGAGTTTATATAACCTCCCTTTGTTGGAGAAATAAATCTTTTGGGGGATGATTCTAGGAAGAAGTAAAAGGAATTACAAGTAGAATGAACTCCACTCACAGGGTAGCGAAATACAGGCATGGATTATCCTGATTTTATGTATTAAAATCATAGATTGTTCCCATTGTTATCTATAACATTTTTCTTTGTCTGCCAGGGGCTCTTTCTCGTACACATAGTATTAGATAACTAAACTTTATTGTCATATGAATAGTTTAATAAACACAAAATCTGCTACAGTTCCAAAGTTCATCTTGTAAGTGTAAGTTAAAGTGTACAGGCAAAATGATAACCTCTGTTTTTCTTGGTATTCTTTTGCCTTCCTCCCCCTCCACTCCCAACTGGAAATACAGGATGGATCTTTATTGCTGACATCTGCTACGTGGAGCCAACCTCTGTCTGCGTTGTGGGGAATGAAGTCTGTCTTTGATATGAAGTAGGTATACTCTGAGCCAGCTGTGGGGTATGTTGCAGTCAGAAAAAACATTCAATATAGGCAGAAACCCTTAAGAACAAATGCTGGAAGAATGGTACAGCACAGCTCTCAAAGTCTCTTACGAAAAAATAAAACATGCTCCCTTTCCTCTGTTGAGTATCTTCCCTATTTTATTTGGTACAGGCAGCTTTGCTGAATTCTGACTACCTAAAGTCCTGTTTATGCAAGATAGATAAGTGGAATCACTGTTGTCTCTGAAGGCAAAGACACATGTTTGCATTTTTATTCTCATGTTTGTAAATTATCTTGACAATATTTCTTTAGCCAGTTACAGAGTTTTCCTAGCATGGTGATTGGCATGGTGAGATTTTCGGACATGGATACAAGCTATTTCAGCCCTGAATAAAGCTATTTAAATGTGATATCAGTACTAGCATTTATTCTTTCATGTTTAAAAAAAAAATGGGTTGAAGGTTCTTCACTTTTACAAGGTTTGACTGTTGTCTGCCTTAGTTGTAAGCAACAGTTTTGGTGTGACCTGTTTTAGGTCAGCTAGGGGGCATTTGTCAGATAAAGAGTTTCATGCGCCCCAGGCTTGCATGTGTGTTTGGTGCCATTCGTTGCTCAGTTCTCTAATTAGTGTTATGCTCATGGCAGACCCTGTTGATGACAAGTCTGAATTTGCTGCTTATGTTTTTGCTGGTCTGCTGTAAAGGCTGTGTTTGTAATAGATATTTTCCTGCCAAAGCCTTTTCTCTACTTTTTTAGTTTTCTGAATTGTTGAAACCTCTGCTGGAGGTGTTGAGGTAGTGCTTGGTTCACACAGGTGATTTGAACCTTCAGTTTCTTTACTTCTTTACTGACTCTATCTACAGGCATTCCTTCCCTGATGACCACTATGTGGAATTCAGCAAGCACTCTCAGGATAGGGTCATTGGCACAAAAGCAGACATTGCTCATGTAAGTACCAGTAAAGGTCGTGGTTGTGAAGCTGGGACAAGAATATAATTCTTCAGAGAACATTTATACAGATCCGGGTGCTATGATGTTCTGTGCAACTGATGAACTAAGAGGCTTTACAAGAAAGCTTAGAAAGTGTCAAATAACTTCTCCCTGTGTCTAAGGGTATAAACTTGACCATTCCAAACCAAATGTAGCACAATGTGTGCAATGTCTTGTCTCTGTATTTAGTATTTCGGGCAGTTGTGGTATTTGCTTTGTTTTGTTTTGAGACAGTTCATGCAGGAGTTCCCCTTCCTTCCCTTCCCCTCCAGTGCCTGAAGTTGCCTCCTTTGCCTCATTTGTCAGTAGTAATGGTAGTAGAAGTTCCACTGTAAAGAGTAGCTCAGCCAACAGCTGTGGGAAGTGGCCTATTAGAAGTGTCCTCCTTTTGTCCCCCAGATTTGCCACTTGCTTTTTGGGTATTTTAATTTTTAATTGTTGTTTAATTATAAATAAATATTTGGGTATTTTATTTTTTTTTACTTATTTCCAGAGAATGTAGTGGTTTATATGAATACCTGCAAATGTGACAGACACAGGCTTCAGAATGCCTCTGCTTCTGTTCTCTGTTAATTTACATTCATTGTAGGCACTGTCTCTTTTGAGAGTATTTGCATGAGAAATTGTCATGGAATGTAACTTACTCAGATTGTGTGTGATTTTACATACTGCTCTGATTTGTTTTAAGTCAGATCAGTTTGTGTATTGTGTGTTTATTTGGTAAATAGATTTGTTTTCTAATTCTAGAGATTGTTTTCCTCTCAGGTTTGAGCGAGGGCTAGGCTCTGAGGGGTGGTACAGGTCAAATTTACCAGAGAAGATGGTCATAAAGCCTTTGTACTAGTTAAAGCCCTTTTTATCTTCCGAAAGTTTGTTGGGACAAAGCTCAGGAAGGTTAACTCCTTTTCAACAGTTTCTGGCTTTTTTCCCCTCAGTGTGTGGAGTTTTGTGTTTGTAAATACCATCTGCTTTGAAGGCAGTTCCATTTCCAAACAGTTTCTGGCTAAGTGGTACCTTGTGACTGCAGCTTCACAGCCCACTTTTCATAATGGGGTTAGTTTCTCTGGAGCTAATCCTGATCGTATTGAAATATATCAGTGAACCTGCAGTAAGCTAAGTACTGGCCAAAACATGTTGTGAGACTAGATTCCAGCTGTGGAAAAACAAGTAAAGATCTGGTGGGAAGGCTTATCTTTGGAACACTCACTTGAAATGGAAAAGCAAAATGGGAAATGGGGTGATTCTGGAAACAATCTAGAAGGGGGAACATGGGCTGATCTTGGGCACAGGTACATTACAGATTGTGACTAATCTTTCTTTTTCTTTTTAATCTAAAAGATCTATGATATTCAGACTGGCAACAAGCTATTGACTCTGTTTAACCCAGATCTTGCCAACAACTACAAGAAGAACTGTGCCACTTTTAACCCCACTGATGATCTTGTCCTAAATGATGGTGTCCTCTGGGATGTCAGATCAGCACAAGCCATCCACAAGTTTGACAAATTCAACATGACCATCAGTGGTGTTTTCCATCCCAATGGGCTAGAGGTCATAGTCAACACAGAAATTGTATCCTTTTGGCCACTGTGGTAAATGATTTGCTGGGGACATAAAGAATTTATGTTGATAAACAAGTTGCTGTTTGCGGAAAGTGGTGTTAATGGTCTGCTGTGTTACAGGTAACAGCAGTTTTGGTAACAGCAGTTTTGTCTGTGAACTTTGAAGTAAGTAGGGGCTCACAGCTAGCTAACTTAAATCTAGATTTTGCCTCTGATACAGCCTATAGGAAATACTTAACACACAGAGAGAGCAAGAGAGATTTTCTTTAGTAATATATTGTGTGGTACCTCTGCTCTCTTCCCATCCCATACCAAGATCAACCTTAAAGCTACTGCAGTAACTTCTCATAACTAGGAATGGCATTTTGAGTATAAGAGCTTTTTCAGTTTGAACACATGGAAGAGATTGCGGTGCTAGAATTTAGCTCTGGTTCTGCCATATTTGCAAGAGGGTGGCAGTGGTGTTTCTTGAACACAATCAGTTGTTTGATGCTATATTGAAAAGGAAATAGAGACTTTTGATGATTTGTTGCTCCTTAGCCTGTATTTTTTCAGTGGGACCTCCGAACTTTTCATTTGTTACACACAGTACCTGCACTGGACCAGTGTCGCGTGGTCTTCAACTATACTGGCACAGTTATGTATGGAGGTAGGACTTCTCAGTTTCACATTACTGTCCTTGATCACCTCTGGTTTGAGATAAGTAGATGCTTGTTCTGTGAAATTGGAAGCTTCAGACAGTCTGTGTCACTAAAGGCCTTACTGGCATGCGTGAACTGTTTTTTACAGGATATTTATGCTATGTGTGTTGCTGACAAAGTCAGTTTTTTCTGACATCAGCAATAGCACAACTCATTTGTGAGATTAAAAATCAACCTATTGAAAAAGAAAGTGTGTATAACGGCAGATCTGATGATGCTTGAGAAGAATTTTATCCTCTGTATTAAGTTTCAGTGATCTGCAGTATTAATAAAGGCAGCTCTGAATAGTATAAATTAAATGGATCTTGCCAAGCTATTAAATAAAAAGAAAACTCATGTGAGTCTAATTTGATCTTGATTAATGACCATGACAAATGGAAGGTGGATTTGTGGGATAATCTTTCTTTGTATCAGCTATGCTGCAGGCAGATGATGAAGATGACCTTCTGGAGGAGAGAATGAGAAGTCCCTTTGGCTCTTCTTTCAGGACATTTAATGCAACTGATTATAAACCTATAGGTAAGAGTAAGAGAGAAGCAAATAGCTTGGTCTGGAGGTTTAAAGATTTATTGGAAGTTCTGCTTAGTAACCTTCACTTCTTACTTTTCTTTGCATGAGTGACAAAAATCCTGCTATGACCTGCTCTGACTGAAGTGTGGGAGTTGGATTTAACACTGAAATAGGTTCAATTTAACACTGAAATAGGTTCAAGTATCATACCGTGTTCAGTGTGTGACTGTCTTACTTGCTCCCGTTCAGCATTTTTGGATTTATTTTCCTTTAAATATTTCCAAGTAGGGCATAATCTGAAATAGTAGGTCATTTGGTCAAGATGTCTTTGGTCCCTTTTCAGGAAGTCCCTCCCTGCCCTCCCCTTTTCCCAGCAGCATTTTCCCATGCTGGTAGTACAGAATGCTGTCAGTTTGGCCTCCAGCTTGCAAAGCTTCTGCAGCTAGGCTAATTGCTGCTACAGACATAAACAAATGTGGGGTTTGCTGTGAAAGGAGACATGGCTCACAACTCAGTCCCTTGGGTGCCACCTATCCTGGAAGATTATCTGTTGTTTACTGTGCTTAGAGAAGCCAATAAATGTATTATCAAGGGATGAGGCACTTTGCAGAGTGGGTTAAGAACTTACCTGGCTATTTTTTATGACAGTCTCCAACATTTCTTTTCTTTATTATAGGTTGAGTTCGTTACAACTGTTCGTTTCACTTCAGCTGTTGTTTCTTGCCCCACAATTTTGTTGTCTGCTTTTAGACTTTAAATTATCTTTTATTTCAGCTAGCATTAAGTAATATGCAGTCAACCACCGAGTTTGTTTTGTGATGTTTTCCAGCTACCATCGATGTAAAGCGGAATATCTTTGACTTGTGCACAGACAGCAAGGACTGCTATCTGGCTGTCATTGAGGTAAAGTAGTTAAGAATAAACTCTGGGCTCTGTAGTGTGGTTTGAGTGCAGTACTTCTAGTTTCTTCTTAAAACCTTTGATGATTCTGGAGTTCCTAATGTTAAATTCATGTCCCAAGCAGTGGTGGTGTTCTGATGATGGTAAAAATGCTGTTGATTTTTTCTTGTCCACCCACAGCAGTCTTGTGTTTCTGCCTATGATTCCTTAAACTTCCAAACACATTTGCCTCTCTTCTTCAAACACTTCCCACTTTAAAATGTGCTGAGGTTTTCCTTTTCACAAGTGTAGAGAAATGCAATTTTTCCCTATTTATAGCAGTAATTTCCTATTAAAATTTGCACTGTATCAAATAACCAGGAAAAGTAATCTTCCTGAGGCTTCCCATGGAGCTTTTCTGTGAATCGCTCTTATTGTTCCTTTTTCACTTGTCTTCCTAGCAAAATCCCAGAAGCTAAGGATTTGAAGCAAAAATTACTGAGTGAAACTGCTCATTTGTTAGGGCGGGAGTAAAATTAAACTAATGGGTCCAATTCTTTGTCTGATAGTATGTTGCCAGTACCCAGTTTCTTGACCCTGAGTATGGACATTTAGTGGCTAATTTAAAATCCTGTCTACTTAATACTCTGAACCACTGATCCTTAAAGACAAAAAAAAAAGCGAGTCAAGAATTTGTAGGAGAGCAAGCTTCATGTTGTAACTCCTGGAGTTGGAGTTGTCAAGGTAGTGAGGCCAAGATAATGAAAACTTTCATTTATAGGAGCCATTGGAAATGTTACTTCAGGGTATGTGGCAGCAGGGGTTGCTGGGGTCAGACTACTGTCCTCTTGAACTCTTGTTGTTTGACAGCTTTTAGCATTTTCTCAAGGCATATGGTTCAATGATATGACAGGGAGGCAAATTTATAGGGAGGTGGTGTGAGTTAGGTGAGAAGGGACCCAAAGCATGTTAAGGATCCAGTAAACGTTTTTAGTCTACTAGTAAGTGTGTGACTTGCAGATGATGGAAGCAGAAAGTGTATATCTACATCACTCCTGGGCTGGTCCTTGAAACCGAAAGAACTTGGGTTTAGTGCTAATTGTACTGCTGCTACTAAATGGGAGGGAAAGATTTTGGGAATGTTTCTGTGGCTGAGATCAGATACGGCATTGAATATGAACACTGAGCTTAATTCCTGGGGCTAATTCCTGTGTGGGCATCTCCTCTTCAGAATCAAGGGAGCATGGATGCCATGAATATGGATACAGTTTGCAGACTGTATGAAGTGGGCAGGCAGCGTCTGGCAGAAGATGAAGAGGATGAAGAAGATGATCAGGTGAGAAGTACAGCATTAACCTACTTGTTTCAAGAGTAGCTGTTAGCCATCTACATGTGAGAGGCCATAGGTGTTCTTTGTTACCCATAAAGTACAGACGCCTCATTTGATCTCACCTAATACGAAGCAGGTCACTTTACTGTCAGCATAAAATGAGCCTATCTATGCAGAACCTGTGTGAACTTTGTGCCCTGTAAACAGACATAATAGTTTGTAGTTTATTTATTAGTTTCCCTAAGTATTTCAGTCTTCATCACAGAATCCTAGAATGGTTTGTTTTGGAAGGGGTCTTAAAGCTCATCTAGTTCCAACCCCCTGCCATGGGCAGGGACACCTCACACTAGACCAGGTTGCTCAAAGCCCTGTCCAGCCTGGCCTTGAACACCACCAGGGATGGGGCAGCCACAGCTTCCTTGGGCAACCCATTCCAGTGTCTCACCACTCTCACAGTAAAGGACTTCTTCCTTATATCTAACCTTAATCTCTCCTGTTTAAGTTTGAATCCATTACCCCTTGTCCTATTGCTACAGTCCCTAATGAAGAGTCCCTCCCCAGCATCCCTATAGGCCCCCTTCAGATACTGGAAGGATGCTATGAGGTCTCCATGCAGCCTTCTCTTCTCCAGGCTGAACAGCCCCAACTTTCTCAGCCTGTCTTCATATGGGAGGTGCTCCAGCCCCCTGATTATCCTCATGGCCCTCCCCTGGATTTGCTCCAACAGTTCCGTGTCCTTCTTATGTTGGGGACACCAGAACTGCACACAATACTCCAAGTGAGGTCTCACAAGAGCAGAGTAGAGGGGCAGAATCACCTCGTTTGACCTGCTGGTTAGAAACTTTGAGTTTTGTTGTACTTGGGTTGGTTGGTTTGTTTTTTTTTAATATTTTGACACCTAGTAGAGATGGTGGTATATGAGTGTTTCCTTTTTTTCAATTCCAAATGTCATATTCGGGCATAACTTCTCGCCAGTTTCTGAATGAGACACAACTCGTGACTGATGCAGTGAAACTGCACACTGCTTCTACACAGCAGGATGTTTGAAGAACTTTCAAGAAAGCTGTGGGCTTGCATTGGGATGTGTTGGTTTTCATTCTCAGATCAGCCATTTGATCTCTGGCAACTTGACGAAAGAGCTAAGAACTGCAGTAAGCGCTCCTCAGGGTGCAGTTGGTAGAACACACAGTAGCACAGAATACTTACTACAGTACAGTGAGAATTACAGACACATTTATAGCTTTTAGGGTGTCAGGTGTGGGGTTCTTTTGGTTTGGTTTTGAGTTTTGGTTTGTTTTTTTGGGGGTTTGTGGCTTTTTTTGTCTTGAACAGGCAAAGACCTTATGCTTCAATTCCCTAAAGATTTTAAATGCATTATTCTCTGTTCTTTGGTATCTGCATTCTTGTAAAATCACATATTTGTATCTCCTGCATGAAAAGCTGACTTCATCTTTTCCCAGAGAATGCCAGAAGGTAATAGTTTGCTGGGCTTTTCCAAACTGTGTAGAAAGCTGGGTTTCTGATATGCTTTCTGTCTCTGAATCTTCCTGTTGCTAGGTTGAAACTTACTTTATAGTTCAGAAGATTGGATGCAGATCCCGGGAAAGAGTAATTTTCTTTGTAGCTTGTGGTTACTATTACAGTTTCCCTGTAATTGTGAAGATAAAATAGTAGTTCTGTTTGAATACAGAGTTTTCTGTACTGTCCTCTCAGTGTTTTACAGATTTACAGTGGAAGTCTTTCCATTCTTATGAAATCATTGGTTGCTGTTTCTATCCCTAGATTGGATGGATTCAGTTTAGGAGCTGAATGATGGGTAAAGAGTAGAATTCCATGGGAAGCAATGACCAGGTGGGGGGAAATTACTGTTCCTTCCAAAGTGTTTCTGCTTTCTTACAGTCCTTATCTTAGGCAGTGGTTCCTATTTTTGTCTCTGCTTCCGCTAGTTTTGTTCACGTTCAGTGTATTTTAGTAATCTTATTTCTTTCAAACCTGGTTTGAAGCAGAAATTGATTTTGCATTATACAATGATTAACTAGCAGCTGTTTTGTGACATCGCTGGTACGTGTTGACTTAAGTGGAGGTCTGTATTTGTGTAGAAGGACACAGTCTGAATGCTGTTGGTTCCAGGCTGTAACACTAGGTACCAAGCAGAGATTAAGGTATCTATCATCTGTTAAGTGTGACTGGGGATGTTTTCTGTCTTACAAATGGAGGTGGCCCCAGCAGAATTGAAGTATGCTAAAAGCTTTTCTGGAAGGTTTATAGAGTATTCAAACAAAGCTGTTCTCCGATTGATTTGCAAGCTAAGAGTGACTAGTTGATATTTCATAATTGCTACGTTTTATGGTCTTCATTTCTGGGGTGTATAGATGTTTCCTAGACAGTAACTTCTAGGGATGGTTACAGTCAAGTGTCTTTTAGTAAGAGAGATTTGGCTTTAATATAAACAACATTTATAAGCCCCAATTCATTTCAGTCTATATATGTTTAACAAAATATAAACCCCTGGCTTTCTGTCCCATCACTGCTCACTGCTGTTCCTCCAGGTTTGTTCTAGTCTCAGGCTTGCAAAATGTAAGATTTGTCTCCATAGAGACACCCAGCATGGAGCTAGAATGAGTTAGAGGTTTTCCAGAATAAGGACAGAATCTCTGGCACATTTGCCTGTTAGGACTAACAAGTAATTTGCTTACTAATGAACAGTAGTTTTTCTCTGTATACATATGGCCACATATGTGTATGTGTTTACTACTTGCCTCCTTAGTTTCTATGATTTAGGGTTTGAAAAATGGGAAATAAACTTTCCAATTTGTTGGCATTTCTCCCATATATTCTAAAATGCCTTCTGGCTAAAAGAAGATGCTTTCTTATCTTTTTAATCAATGTAGTGTGTGGGCAAATCCACATGAGTCAACGTTGATCTGGTGTCTCTTTGGTCAAGATTTGTAGAACAGATGCTGATTTGTTTGGGCCCTGTATCTTCACACCTTGACTTTATGCATATATATATTTTTGTATATGATCTGCGTGGGTCCATGAGTATAGTTTTTTGCCTGTACAGAAGGTAGTAAGTAACCAAATTGGAGCATGTTTTATGGGCAAGCCTTGCTTGGAAGTCACGTGATACAGAATAGAATTGCTTTAAAATTGTGCTTGAGACAGGAACTGTGAAAAATATTTGCCTGACATTCTTTTTAACTTTCAGTTTTGATGCCTCATAATGTCAGATTTGACAAATGTCAACTGATAGCCCTGTGACAGGCTTTTGAAAACCAAAAAGACTGTAAAATGAACCTTGCAGGGGAGTTTGGCCTTAGGTATCTTTCAGTTCCTTCTCTCATTTAAGCAAAGAAACAAAGCAATTCTATTACTCCCCCTTTCTCCAATCAAACTGAACTGTTACATAAATTACCTTCAGATTAAATGATCAGGCTGACTTAGCTGTGTTGCGCTCCGTATTACTGCAGTAGATGTTGATGGTTTTGTTTGAAATGCTTGAGATTAGCCCCATTGTAGCTAAGTTCTTCCTTGGCTGTTGTGCTAGCCCTCCACATAAGAGCTCTGGAAAAAAAAAAGCTGCCTTGTCCTAGTTATGGCCAGTAATCCAGAGCTGTCAAGCCTTGGTTAACAGAAAAAATGCTAAACAGATATTGATACTCTGTACTTTGTACTTACTATGATAATTGAGGAAATGCAAAGCTACAACATGCTTAGCAAGAGCAGGTTTGTGTGCTTTTTTTTTTTTTTGTTGGATGTTTTATTCCAAAAGTATTAGTCCTTCTGCCTTGAGCTTTCATGGGTTTTGTGTATTATTCACTGCTAGGTGAGTATCTAAATGGGTCTGTCAGTGACCAAGTCTCACAAGTATTTGCAAGACTGTATTCAGTCTATACAAATATGAAACTCTGGGGAAATAGGCAGAGTTTCATATTCTTTAGTCCTGCAACAAGATCCTCCTTCTCTTCCTTGTGTATTTGCCACTGTTTTAGTACACTTCTTTGGAGTTAGACTTAGCAATAATGAGTATTTGAGCTATTGATACAGATGCTGGACCATCTTTTGGTTGTTAACGTGCTTAAATCTTAGTTATTTCTGTTTCTTTTCTGATTAGTATCCTGTGTTTCACTCAGTAATCTACTGTTTTCTGCAGTGTGGCAAACCAGGGATTTCAGAGGAAATGGTGCAAAGGAAAGTGAATGTACTGGTCTGGCCTAGAAAGGGTCACATGGTAGTTCCTATGCGCTAGAAGAGGAGACTTCAGAAATATTAAGTGATCAGAAAAGCTAAAACCAAGTAGACCACAGAGTAGACTCAAACTGTGAACCTTAAGTCTGTATAACATGATCTTCTGAGTGGCTTACAGCATTTTCAGTCTGTGCATTTTTACCTCTTGTTTTAGTTTTTCTTTCCATATTAAATCTTTAAGGCCTATTTTTCTCTCTGTGGTATATGTGGAAGATGTTGCATCCGTGAGGCTCAAGTAGTATTCTCAGTTACTGTCGTGTACAGAAAGATTTATGGCTGCATCAGCAGATTGCTTCACCTAGCTGTCCCTGTCCTATAAAGTGTGTTCTACTTCTTTTGCCAGAACTGAAGAACTGTTAATTATCCTGCAGTGCTTCTGGGCTATCGAAATGGTGATGGTAGGTGTTTTGTCTTTTTGCATTGGTTTAGAAAATTGTAGGTCATATGAAATCAGAGCTTTGGAGATAAGGCAATAAATACTCAAAGACAATTACAATTCTAGCATATGGTCTAGCCAGGATGAAAAATATTTTTCCTCGGCTTCCTATGTGGTCTTTGGGATTCCAGTTTGCCTGCAACAGCAATTCCACTGTATTTTCATTGCTGTTAGTCTGATATAGGTTCGTTTTCATGTGAATACTTATTTGCTGAAAAAAAAACCAAACCAAAACAACAAACCAAACCCATAAACCTTAATCCATATTGGCTCATGTATTTGAGAACCATCAGACCATGGTGGTGCTTTGTCACCACAAGCTGCCTGGGGGCCCCTAGTTTTTCAGGAGCTGTTACTGTAACATTTGAAGATATACTTCGTTTATAAACCTTCCTCGAGACAAAATAGTTTAAAGGATAATAGCTGGGAGCAAGTATTTTCAGACAAATGTCTCAAAAGATAATATACATGTGTTTGTTGCACACCTTAATAGGGATCTTTGTTGCAGCCTCTGAACTTAGTTGCAGCTGGGGAAGCTAACTAAAGAGTGGTTTCCGTCAAAGACCTGTTCACATAACAGACACATCTTTTGAACAGGCATCCTCCAAACCAAACATTTAAAGAATAATAGTAATGAAGTTTTCCCTATACCTGTACTTCTTAACCCATTTTTAGATAGTAGGAAGTGACTGTGACAGCTTCAGCTTCTGCTGTTTCAGAATCTAGTTTCATTAACTGTCAGTGCAAACAGAGGAAATTACTAGAAAGGAAAAAGTAATTGGAGCTTTCAGAAGGCTAGACCTAATGTTACGGAGAAAAACTGCTTCAGCAGAGATAAAAGCATATTCTACCTGTTCAGTGACAGAAATCAAAGGTTGACTGCCTCTCACCTAACACATCGTTCTAGAATTCCCAGAGTAGCTGGGATCCAAGAAAATAAAAGCTGCCTCAGCTGTGATGAGAAATGTCAGTCAGAAGCTTGAGAAAATAAGGAACAAATTCTCATCCATAGAAGGAGAATGCATTTACCTGCCAAATTGTGAAATTCCTTTACATACTATTGGTTTTTGTTATGCAATTAAGGGAATGGGCTTATTTTTGTGACTGAGTGTGAGATCAGTGAGAGGAAGGATGAGAAGCAAATTCAGAAATTGCACCTAGTTCTGAGCTCCTGAAGTTATCTCTGAGCCCTGCAGCACAGAGAATATACTAGTCACCTTAGAATACATTTACCCTCAGTATTAAGGACTGTATCAACTGCAAAATGATGACATGTGCATGTGTCTCACAGAGGGCAGTGACTCTGGAGTTGGACTGATTGCTGTCAGCTACATACAGTCATGTTAAAATGGAAACAGTTCGCAGGCAAAACCAGAGTAGTGGTTGAAAGAGTCCCTACTGAACATGCCAACCCAACAGAGGCCCAGTTACTTTAAAGTTTTTGTTTATCTGTGTCATGGATGCTCTTTCATTCAGCACAGGTAAGTAGTCATTGTTAGACAAGCTAAGCCTACTTACATAGACTAAGAGAATAACTGCTTTTTTTATCTCTTCACTTCATGTGTTGCCTCTGTGACATACTGTATGCTGTGTGCTGTTCCCTGTATTAAATCTGCACATACGTACATCTGCATAGAACCCTATGGTAAGATTCCTTGCTTGTTACATATAGTAACTTATGTGCATTCCCAGGCTTCTACGTTTTTAGCTCTGTGACTTCATTAATGGCTATGAAGAAGTAGAAATTCTAACACTGAAATAGCCAAGGAGGTAAAAGTAGGTACAGGCCTCTAGGGTGAAGGAAAGGAATACTTAGAATGAATTTAATGGTATGATAATATGAAACGAGTTTGAGTTTGCTGGCTGAGAGGAAGGGTGGAGACAAGGTAATCTAGGACATAAAATTCCTTACATGCTTGGCCCCTTAGAAGGACTGTTGGCTATATTTAAGATTTTCCATTGTCTGTTGTTCAGGGAGTGTTAAGAAGTGTGTGTGTGAGGGGAGGATTGGATAGAAACTTTTAAGTGACTGAAAACCAGACGTTGTCACTTTGTCACTTTGGAGAATTGCATGGCAAAGGATCAGAAAGTACCAATATGCTACACAGATGCTTTGGAAGCAAAGAGAATAATTGTCAGAAGATATGACAAGGGGATTGTCTGTGGAGAAAGATTAATTACTAAACCAAGGAGAGACTTATTCCTCTGGAGTAAAACTTGTATTTGAATAATCATATGTTCTTTTTATATGAAAGCAAAGCTCCTTCCCATGCTGCAAATAGCTAATTAAAATTATACTGATATTTTGGAAGAGATCAGATTATTAAAAATGAGATTTCTTTTCTTTAGGAGAAACCTGGGGGAGGAGGGTGAAAGACAAGGAGAAATAAACTAGTAGGGAATTCGTGCAAAAGCAAATAAATTGACCAAAACAATGAGACTCTGGAAACATAAAAAAAAAAACCAAACAACAAAAAAACACAAACCAAACAAAAAAAAAACCCAAACACAAAAACCCCCCACAAAACACAACACCCCACGTTCCCCCCAACAAAATAGAGAAAATAGTTTATGGTAGCAGATGCTTACCAGCAGATGATTAGACCTAGCTACAAATAGCCAGAAGTGAATTAAATACTAGCAGAAAGATTTGAGAAAGTGGGAGAAGCTTCACTGACCTTTGATTAGCTGTTTTGCAGGTAGAGAGAAGGCATCCTCGTATATGAAAATAAGAATAGTTAAAGTAATACCATATATATGGTATGATTCACACTAAGGTGCAGTAGAGACTGCTTTCAGATGAAGGGACTGCTGCTGGAAAGCATCTGCAGGTGAGAGGTGTTGACTTGGAAGTACTGATAGGTGAGTATGGGGCCGGGGAAGAAGCAGTTGTGAGGTGATGACTGCCAAGCAGTTCATAGAGCAGTAACAGGGGAAGTTGGGCAGAGACCGATTGACATAAATACTTGCTTTGGACTCTTAGGAGAGGAAGTGAGGTATCAGATGAAAAGATTAAGCTTATTGTAACAGTTGAAACCATGTCAAATAAACAAATTATCAGTGACCTGTAAATCTGAAAACTTAAGGTTTCCAAACCTAATATGACAGGCTAAGAAAATCGGGACTGTTCAGCCTGGAGAAGAGAAGCTGTGTGGAGACCTCAAGCAGCTTCCAGTATCTGAAGGAGGCCTGCAAGAATGCCAGAGAGGGACTCTTCATCAGGGACTGTAGCAATAGGACAAGGAGCAATGGGTTTAAACTTAAACAGAAGAGATTTAGTTTAGATATAAAGCAGAAATTCTTTTCTGTGAGAGTGGTGAGGCACTGGCACAGGCTGCCCAAGGAAGCTGTGGCTACTCCATCCCTGGCAGTGTTCAAGGCCAGGTTGGATGGGGCTTTGAGCAACCTGGTCTAGTGTGAGGCATCCCTGCCCATGGCAGGGGGTTGGAACTAGATGAGCATTAAGGTTCCTTCCAACCCAAACCACTTTGATTCTATGAAGTATGTGCAAACGTGCATTAAAGAACAATATGGAAGAAAATACATAATGCTTGAACAAGAGCAGTGTATTTGCTAAGCTCTTAACAGGCTGTAAATACTGACAACATTATGAGTTAGGTCAAGCAGTTACAGTACTGCCACCCTTATAGATGCCATTACTTAGGGGCGTTTACAAAATGCCATTCCTTTAGGGGATGTTTACATTACTATAATGCCATTCCTTTAGTAAAACTTTTAGAAGAGTTTTTTCCTTTTAGGTATAAATGATAAATTAATTGAACCAAATTACTTGGCTTTCTGAGTGTTTACGTAGGATCACAAACCCAGTAGAAAAGTTACCAGTAATTTGCTTTGAGATTATTTTCGTATAATCCTTTGCTATGTAATCAACTTTTCTGATTCTGTAAGTTGATGCTCAGTAATTTTCTTGTTACTACATCGTTGTAAATCTGCCTGTATGCAGGCATGTTAAACAGCTGATGTGAATCACTTTTGGCCTCTTAAAGCATCCTCAAAGTAGTTCCAGGGTCATAGGCTGTGTGTTGAAGCCATTTATATGCTACTGTGTGCATTAGTGGATTTTGGTGAGTGTTGAGAGATTTCTCTTATTATCTTCTTATCTTATCTTATCTTATCATTCTCTTTAACACTTAATTGTCCCATTTTGCAGTCTTTCTCTAGAACTGGTAGTTCCTGCATCCTTTGTACTTGTCTAAAATGTATAACTAATGGTACTGTACAGTACTGAGATACACTCTTAAGACTTTTTGAGTTACAGATCCTACCCTGCAATGCTGTTTTTCTGAATAAACTAGTCTTTATTAGTTGGATCAAATTAACTTTTTAGTTGAGTCAAGCAATTTCTAAGTTGAACTGGGGCCTCTCCCCGTATCGACATCCTACTTAGATCTGTGGATAGCTATTCTGCACTAAAGTTGCAGCCTCTTTGCTGTTTTCGTTTTGTTCTCTTGTTCACTTAAATTGTCAGCTTTGTCTTTGTTCATTAGTTTATTTTTCAGCCTTTTGCTTTAACTGGGATGAAGTCAACACCTAAGTATTTATGTAGAGAAGTGGGGCCACCAGGCCATTTTGTGTATGAAACAGGGTGGATGTTTCCTAGATCAAAATTCCTTTATAACTGCAATGCTGTGGTTTTGAAGAGCAGAAAGAGTTGGCCATCCAGGTATGTTGATACTATATTGTCATCTGCGTTGCAGCTGTTACACAGTGACATCTGTGTATGCTGGAGATGAAGTAGCACTAGTATGGTGTTCAGTGGTGTCCTGGGTTCAGCATTAGCAGTCATTTTTCTCCTTAGTAGCTGGTGCAGTGCTGTGTTTTTGACTTTCAGCCTGGGAACAGCACTGATAACACCGATGGTTTTTAGTTGTTGCTCAGTAATGTTTAGTCTGACCAAGGACTTTCTGAGTCTCATGCTCTGCCAGGGAGGAGGGGGAGCTGGGAGGAAGCAGAGACAGGACACCTGAGCCAAACTGATCAAAGAGGTATTCCATACCACAGCACATCATGCCCAAGATGTAAAAACTGGGGGAGGTTACCCGGAAGGGCTAGATCACTGCTCGGTCAGGCTGGGTATCGGTCGGCGGGTGGTGAGCGGTTGTATTCTCTTCCCTTGTTACTTCCTTTATCATTATTATTGGTGGTAGCAGTAGTGGTTTGTGTTATACCTTAGTTACTGGACTGTTCTTATCTCAACCCGTGGGAGTTATATTCTTTCGATTCTCCTCCCCATCCCTCCAGGAGCAGGACTTGCAGGGGGAGTGAGCGAGTGGCTGCGTGGTTCTGAGTTACTGGCTGGGCTTAAACCACGACAAGCGGGCACACTACGTTAAACTGTTCTACTCTTGTTATCTATCAAGTTAAAGCTTCCTTAAGTTAATCCTAAATTTAGATATCTACAAACAATTAATATACCTGAATCACAGTGTAACTAAAATGGGTAGCAGTGTGACCTTCATTCAAAAGCTGGGCTCTGTCTTGTCCCTGTGAGTGTTGCCTGCTCTACTGAAAAGGGAGAACTGGATTTCCTCTTTTTTCCTCAGGTTGGGATTGTTTGTAATCTTGTATGAATTACATAGGAAGATAGAGTCTTGGTCTAGCTGTACTGTAATAATATAATGCCCCTGGGTGTAGAGCAGGCACCCAAAAATATCAGGCAGTGAGTTGGCAGTTCTGATTGTGAGGTAAAATGTTTTACAGCAAGCAGGTTATGAGATGGTCAATTTGTGATTCTATACTTCCCTTGTACCTTCTGCAAAGGTAAGATAACTGGCAGCTGTTAAGTGTCTTCTGTTGGAGAGAGAAAAGAATATTCTCACATTCCTTCTCTGATTCCTCAGAGGACATGAACAGTTCAAGTTCTGATCCAAGCAGCTTTTACAGAGATCAGCCCAAATAGAAGAACATCTTCAGACATCTAAAGAAGTTAGTGATAGCTAAAAGAATTCCTTGATATTAAGTCTCATGGAGTGTGCTGGTTCATGGGTTCTTGTGGATCAGTTTACTCTAATGAGGAAGATAAGCACAGGTATGTTCTTATTTTGTATGCTAGTGGTTCTTTCTACCAGCACTCAAAGCTCTTGGGAACTGCTGATGGGTAGGTAGGAGCTTGCTTTTGCAGGGTCCTTCACAGATCCAGATATGGTTTGGAATAATTGTTCTGCCTATCTTCCCTTGTGACATTGCACAAGGATTTGTTTTACTGCTGTTACTTGGTGTGCTTGGATGAGTCATTGGGGAAGGCATGCCATTTTTTATCTGTGTATGGATCCCTATGTGAAACATTTGTGGTACTTGGTAAGCATACATCCTAGGTACCCATTAACAGTCTGGATATCACATATGATGGTGTCAGACTCCACTTGCTGTTTCCTCACACCTTTCTCAGCTGTATTTCCCACAGATTGGCTTTGGGTGCAGAAGCTCAGTGTTCTTTCTTAAGAGAGATCTCACCACATGCATGCAGGCCTTGTATTTCTAAACTGGAGTATTGCAGTGTGCTTGCAGAGGTTTGTGCTTGGAGATGGTTCAGAAGCTAATGCAGAATTAATTTGCCTGTTAGCAGAAGCATCAGTTTCCAAGTTCTTTAAAGGGAGATGAGGTACAGGCTTCTCACTAGTTAAGATGACTCCTCTTGAACTGTGCTCTGTGTCACTCTTTCAGCTTGGTGAAAACATGCACTTGTGTGCATGTTATGCTCCCTCTGTCACACGTGACTTCTTGTAGTGTGGTTTCCACACTATTTTCTGGTTTACCAAGGACAGATATAATTAAGGTCTTGTCTTACTGTTCTTAGGGTTTTTTTTTTAAAATGAGTGTGGCCTGATTCTAATTGCCTACTTCAGATTAAGTAATTTAAACGGGAAAGATGGAAACATTTCGGTTCCCAACTATTCTGTTGCTATTTGTATTTTCACAAAGGGTTGTTTCCTCACTGGTTGATATTATCCTTCAAAGTTAATTTGTGGCTAAATGATGCACCCTTTATGTAATTTGGCTCTTATTCTTTCAGAAGGAAGAAATCTTTAGCTTTTTTTTTTCATTTCATCTTATATTTGAAGGATGATGTTGCTACATATTCCTTGCCGTAAGCTTGAATGAAAATGTTGACAAAACAGTATTTCAGTTTCCAATAAATACACTAAATGTGAAACATAATAAAATTCAGTGGTGGTTGACATTTTAAGTCGTTGTGGGCTAGATATTTGGAAAAAAATGCTTTTGGAAAGTCCACAGATGTGGAAGCAGGGGGTACCTAAGTCATTTCAGAATCCTTCATTTTTCACCTACATGGACTCTAAATGAATCTTTCAGACAACACACTTTTTTCCTAATGTCTACAGTTGTGTCTCTGTTTCCAGACACTGAAAAACTTGGCTTAATCTTTCCAAGCTTTTAAAACAAATTGACCTCTTCCTTTCCAGTCTCAGTGTTTAGAGATTGAAAAAGGAAAAGTTTTTAATCAGTTTTCAATTCTGCCTAAAGTTTAAGATGCTATTCTCTCTGCAGATATTGCACAGAACAAAAGTAAAAGTAAGGCAAAAGCTTTTATACTCAATTCAATATATTTTGTGGAAAATTATACTCAATATGATATGGCACTGCAGTTTAAAACTGAACTGCAGATAAGGTATTTCCTTTCCCAGTGTGTATACAATTCAAAAAGCAGTGTCCACTTATCTGAGGACTCACTGACTCAAAGTTTGTAATTGCCTAAAATAAGCATAGGCTTTAACACAGGTTGTTTTAATTTTATACTTAATATATGCTTATTCAGAAAGAAAGTTCTGTGTACCAAACCAAAGCTTTCATGATGCATTTAAATAGCACAGCACTTCTGGTCAGTGGTGGAGACTTTGTTTTTTACAAGTGAAGAAACAATAAAAGTTGCCCAGGCTTTTTGCCATTCCTTGTTCCTTTTGCCTGTGACAGATGTTGGATTTGTGTGGGTGTGGTGAATTTTTTTATAGCGCTGACTGAAGAAAAAGCAGACTGGGGAGATGACAGTGAGGTATTTTTCCTCTGTCCTTTTAGATCTGAAAATACAGTGGTCTAAACAGCACAGTGTGTGTGTGTTGAACTTGAGCACCAAACTAACCCTTGAAGTGGGTTGTTAAATATCTGTCTTAACTGCTTCATAATTTGGCAAAACATGTTCCTTCCTGAAACAAAAGGGCAATTAAGACTGAATGACTTGAGCTGCCTTCCTGCCACACAAGAGCATTCTATTAGAGAAAGAGGGTGTGACTCTGAGGAGAGATGCAGGTATACTGAACCCTTTCATTGAGTCTTGGAGACTTCTTTGAGCTTGGCTTCTGATGGCACTTCTTGGCCTCTGGTTTGTCTGGAAGAACAATAGGACTGTAACAGCTTCTTCCCACTCAGTATTGTCTGCTAGACACAGATTTCTGGATTTGATCTATACAATGAGGAATTTGGTTGCTTTATTGAATCCAAATTCTTATGGTTTGACAGAGAATGATTTTGATCCACAGGCAAATGCCAAAGATGAGACTCCTAAGCTGCTTTAAACAGTTCTATCATCTGAGTGATTCAGGGATTGGGTTAAGCTAATAGTATCTTACTCTACATTTTATATCTTATCTAAATCACGAATGACCAAGAGACTGAACATGCATGCTGCTTAATGCAAAATAGAGGTTTTGGTCCAGCTGAAACTAAAGCAGTTTATATAAAAGTAGTAACAAAGCCATGGATTAACAGGTCTTACTGCATGTCCGCCTCAAAAGTGCATTGTGGTGGCACATGTTGATGGCCAATATGGGAGAGGAGCTTGAGCCAATGGTACCTGTGCTGCCCCAGCATTTTGCAGAGAAGAGTTTGCTGGCCTGCAAATTATGCTAGCGTGATCTGTAGTTGTGGAGAGAAAGTGTTTATAATGTGTGGTGTTTACAATGTGTGCTGTCTGGATATGGGGAGAAGTGAAACTATAGGTATGCTTTCTTCAATTATTCTTGCTCCTTTTCACATTTGTTTTAATGTCTGCAATGGTGGACTGTTTTTGCTGTCTCTATAGGAGGAAGAAGAACAAGAGGAAGAAGATGATGATGAAGATGATGATGATACAGATGACCTTGATGAACTAGATACGGACCAGCTGCTAGAGGCTGAGCTGGAGGAGGATGAGAACAATGAGAATGCTGGTGAGGATGGAGAAAATGACTTTTCTCCCTCTGATGATGAGGAGCTTGCCAACCTCCTGGAAGAGGGAGATGAGGGTGAAGATGAAGATTCTGATGCTGATGATGAAGTCGAGCTGATTCTTGGAGATAGTAAGTGTGTGCCTAGCCTGGTGACCACAGGTGACATGTTCTCTACTTAAGTCTTCCCTGAAATGACTTAGCTGACTTTCCCTCTCGCTAGTATGAAAAGCACTAATCATTGTGCTTGTTCACCTGTGGCCTCATAGTAATCTGTCAGTAAAAACAGCTGTTATCTGAGAGAACAACTGAGAGTTCTGGAAAGGAAGATGTCTCCTTTCTTCAAGTGCTCCCAGGTGCATATGTGAGAACTTGGCAGGCCAAGAAGTTCCATGTGAAGAAGCCTGGTGTGGTTGCTTGTCTGTCCCACCCTTCAAGGAGATACTGGTTGATCTGTTACCTCACCTGTTGTCTTTGCCTTATTTGTACTTGTAAGGACAGAAAAGCATTTTTGGTCCTTGGTGCTATTCTTTCTCTTCTGTAATTGCTTAAAGTGCAAAACAAACATGGCATTTCTGACTTCACTTCCTTTTTCAGATTCTTCTGAAGCTAACATAACTTTTGGGATAACATTTAAATTGCTCTTTTCCTGGCATTCTACAGATTTGAAAAGTTAACAGTGTGCATGTGTATGTGTGTGTATGTGTATTTATGAGAAAGAAAGGTCTGAACTTTATATGTAGCAATTAAATTTGTAAAAAAGCTTCACAAGAACGAGAAGGTGAGTAGGATAGAGTCAGGCTTGGGATTTGTGACCCCAGCTTCTGTTCCCTTTTTTTGCAGCGCATTTTTTTAGTATGTGCAGCCAAGTTCCTTTTAATTTCCAAGCTGTAAAATGGGGATAACATAGTTACCTTAAGTTAGCAGGTGGGTAAGGATGAGTAATTACAGAGTGCAAAGTATGTGAAGTCCTGAAGTGGTAGGAGATAAATGTAAGGGCTGTGGTGAAATCAGTCTTCCCTGCCTATATGATGAAGGATTAAGCATGCTAAGACTCTGTTTTGGCACTAACGTGGCTGGCAGACTCATCCATATCTTCTCTGTTCACATGTAGCTCAGTCATTTTTAAGGATGTGGCCACATATGGTTGCCAGAGTTATTCTGTGGGGTTAGTTTGTTGTTCTCTTGAAGGTGGTAGGCATACAATGCGGGGCTTTATAGGACATTTACACAGCTCGAAATCATTAATAGCATATTGTAGTTCAACACTCTAGGACTGTGGATAACTTCTGCCTGTCCCAGCAGCTGGCAGGGCTTTTTTGACACAACGCCACTTCTGTTTCCTCATGAGGTGCAGGGCCAGAAGTTATTAAGAGAGCACCCAGAGTGCTGGAACTGGAATTGTCCAAGGGCCAGAATGGAAAGTAAGTTCAGGCCATTTCAGTAACTATTCCTATAACAAAACTAGGTGCTACTTGACACTTGGGTATTTCAAGTGTGCTCTGCAGAGCACTATATATTATGAAATGGTCACATCTGTATGCTGTTTAGAGGTAGAACTTTGATCTGGTATCACAGTGGAGCTGCAGCCAGATGATTCTGTGGCTGGTTAGGTTGCTTAGCAGCATCGTTGGGAACTTAAAGCAGGGAGTACAGCTCTGCCAAACTGATGCGTGATCCTTGCACAGGGTTTGATGAGTGGGGTTCTGTGGCTGCTTCTCTGTGACTTCAGCTTCATCTGGCTTGCTTTTGTTTCTCACCCAGCAAAAGCAATTAAAATTTCCCTCTCCCTTGCTTATGCTGTGTTCCAGAATGAAAAGTTGTAAGGGCACTGACACTGTTGCCCATTACAGACCTGAGGCATGGTGGTATAGTCAGAGTGCTTCTACTGCACACCATTGCTGTGTTTTGGATGAACCTCCACAACATACAGTGGGCATGCTTCAAAACAAAACAATTCAAAGAACAATTGAAGCTGCTTTGGTCCCTTGCGCTTTAGAAGAGGTTTTATTTCCTTTTCAGGAATCATCCATGAAGAACCTTTTTAAGTATAAATTTATCTTCCTCCTCCTTTGCTGCCTCCTTGGGGTGGGTAGATCTGTTTTATCCATAGCGGTTTATACAGTGTGCAAATAGAGGTTATTCCTGGACAGGTGGGGTGTCCTTTTTGACATGCATGTGTGACACAGGATGGAAGAAATACATGGAATTCTCACCAGTAGCATGGCTGACTCTCCTTTCCTTTTCTGTTATCGAAAATGGCTATTTCCAGGCAGGTCTATAAGCTTCTGCCCAGCATTTGACTGCAGCCAGGTTTACTTATGGACACTGAGCTCAGAACTGGAAGGCTGTGTGGTGAACTGGAGGATAAAGAATTAGGAGATCCTCTTTCTAAGCTCTTCTTTGGTGTTTAAAAATAAAACCCACAGCAGTTTCTCTTCTTCTCTAGAGTTTCTGGATTATCTGGCTTGTGCTTCTTTCTCTCTTGCTGCGTAAGTGTAGCTGCTGCAGCACTGGCTGGTGCTTTCCAACTACCCTTACACGGCTGTAGCTGTTCTGGGAGCACTTGGCCCTTCAGCTTAGGCTTAGTACAAGGGGTGGTGTGACTGGAGCATTCATTGCTGATCTTCAGGGAGGAGGGTTTGGGAAAGGGTTTGTGCCCTCTGCTGCTTCTTTGTGATTCTTTTCCTAAGAAAAGCACCTGAGAAAAGGTGAACCTTCCAGAAGGCCTTGCTTACCTTGGCAGGAATGTTAGAGATCCAGTGTAAGCGAGATGGCTAAGAGGAAGTCTTGGTGTCTTTTTTGTGTTTTTTTTTTTTGTTTTGTTTTTTACTATTTTTAACACTAGTTAACTGCAGCATCCAATGAAATCACATAAGAAAAAGAGCCAACATCACCTCTAAGGTAAGGCAGGAGACTTCTTGCTGCCAGAGCTGCTACGACTTCCCTCTTGCACAACTGAGGGAGGAGGGATCTTATGTCTTAAGATAAAAAAGCAATTTTTTGTGTGTGTATGTGTGTGACTGCTTCTGGCAAAGCCTTCCATGCCTTCATTCTGTACCATGATGAAGAAAATCAGAAAGACTACAATTTTCAGGTCACCTTTAATGACTGCCATGTAGTTAAATTAATTACAGAAATCTTTGGGTTGCTAGAGGAAGCTTCTAGTTGTGGATGTATGGATTGTTTCCCTTCTCTGCTGTGCAGAGGGGAGTGACAGACCAGTAAGAACCTCGTCCTGAGGATGCCTGGGTCTAACTTGCTGCAGAATGAATTAGCCCCATGCACATTATACAGAAGCCATATTTCACCACATTGGGTTGGTGGAACTGTCAAGCTTGCTTTCAAATAACAGCTGTGAGGAATGACTGCCAGATCTGTCCAGCCCCCAGCATGAAGAGCTGTTGCACTTAGATGTGCACAGTAAGTTGTACAGGCTGCTCATGTGCAGGTAACTTACTACTGGTGTCTTTCTCCCCCTCTTGTTGTGGGGTAAAACGCCTGCCAGCTAATACAAACTGCACTTGCTAAAGCTGCTCTCCTCTTGACCCTCTGTTTCAACCAGGGAAAGGAAGCTCTGGTGCAGATTTGCTAACTGCTTTTGATTGATTTGAAATGCACTAATGGTACTAGCTGCCTGCGTCATTGCTGGGAGCTGCTGGTCTCAAGCAGGTGGTGGCCATCTCTTGTAACTCTGAATGCATTGCCTTGCTTGGCAGCCCTGACAGCTGTGTTTCTCCACAAACCAAACATAACCTGCATGTCTTCTTTGCAGCCGACAGCTCAGATAACTCCGACTTGGAGGATGACATTATCCTGTCTCTGAATGAGTGAGGAGTGACTGCAGGCAGGGTGTTGGCAGGAGGAGACGCTCCCTTCCCAGCAGACAACCAGAGACCAAATGGGAAACCGATCCTGAGCACCCCAACCCTTCTTCTCCTGCAACAACCTGAGGAACTCCAGCCCATCCGCTGTGTTGGTTTGAGTCAGTCTGAGGCTCGGAGCTAAGTCCGAGGCTCTACAATAAAGAGACCTGATGTTAGGCCTCTTTTCTCTGCCTTTTTTTTTGTTTGTTTGTTTTTTTTTTATTTTAGGCTGAGGTGATTCTCCTCTTCAAGGAAACTTCTGAAGATATTTCACAATATATTTTCTTTGTATAAAGTTCTTTCCTAAAGAACAGAAATAGTTTTATATAAAACAAAAAAAAAGGAAAAAAAAAAAATAAAAGGCAGGTGTTCTAGTAAAGAGGGGATGAACTTTGTATTCCTGTAGTACCTTGTTACCATGGGGTAGGGTCAGGGGAGAAAAATTCTTCAAATTAAAAGAAGAGGCATTTTTATGCAACACAGTGAAATATGAGCATCATAGTATTGGTGAGGAGTGAGAATATTTTTCTTTTAAATATGATTTATTTTTGAAATGAAAAAGCAGCAAGAATCAACCTCTGCTAGTGGGTCAGTGGCTTTCATGTGCTTTTGTCCTCCAGGGAAGAGCCCTGGGGGCATTTGGTAGCTGAAGGTACAGGCTATTTAAAACTCTTGTTGTGATGCCAGTTGTAATGAGGCTGAAATCCTGTGTTGGCCTAGTCAGAGTCTGGTATTCCTGAAGACAAAGGAGATCCGGGATTGACGGTGGAGCCCTCTTTCTCTCCTCTGCCCTTTATGGTTCAAGTTTTTTAATCCTTTTTTCATTTTTTTTTTCCCTTGCCCTCTGTGTGGAAAATGCAAATTGAAGCCTTTTTCTTTAATGTAAAGTGTATTTATTAAAAAATTAAATACAAATCCTGTCTCTGTTTTTGGCTGTGAGTTGCAGCCATGCATTCCTCTGCCACCTAGTCAAGCTCTGCACAGAGTTGCTCTGCCAGAGAGCCACTAGCTGTACGTGGTGGCCTGGCTGTAATAAGGAAAGGCAAAGGAAACATGGGGTGAGATCTGTGGGAGCGCAGGCTCTAGTCCTTGGGGACTCCCAGAGCTGCATGATGAGACACTTCACAGTGCCTCTGGGTTCAAACCTGACTGTTTGGTTTGCCTAACAGCTTGTGGCAGCACACTCTCACTGTGCAATGTGGGAGCTGGAAGGTGCTGCTAATGTCAGGCTGTGATCTGGTTGGATGGACCAGAAGATCCACCCTGTGGCTGAGTTAGCAGAAGCAGTGAGCTGCAGGGAACTCTCACTGCCTTGCCGCTGTGTGTCAGAAGACAGGAGCAGCATTGGGCCTCCTCGTCTCTGTGTGGTTTGGCGGTATGTTGGCTGCCTTGTGGCTGTACTGGCAGAAGGCAGCTGAGGTGCTTCTGTTTGAATGTGACAAGAGGCCCTGCCCTTAGAAGGGGATGAAAAAAATAGGACTTGAGTGTTTAATTTCACTGTACAGCACACAACTACACAGCTTGGTTCTGTGAGTCAGATCTGGAGGGTGAGTGTGCTTGTTTTGCTTGCTTGGACAAAGCCAAAAATGTGCTGCTTATTCCCAGGTGTGCAGATAACATCCACTCAGCTTTTTACTCTTTCTCTGCTTTGGCCACTTCCAGAATAGTTTGAGACAGAACAGGGAGCTGGAGCCTTCCTGCTCCTCGACACTGCAGCAGTTTTTCCACCAAGACCTGTGCTCATCTCAACTAAGGCTCAAGGTTTTACTGCTTGAAGAGAAAGGATTTTCTTTTTAACCAGGAGAAGGGGTGGCTTTTCTTCCCTCCAGCATCGCATCTACTTAATGCACTGACCCAGGGCTGCTTGTCAATAATTAAAAAGGAAAGTTTCTGCTGCAACTTATAATGGATAATTGTACCCTACAGAGTTGATAAAGACGAACAAGTTGTGATTACTGCAGCATTTAAGACCAGCAATTGGAGCAGCATTCTGACTAAATGAGGGGATAGGAAATCAGACAGGGCACCCAACAGCTGTGGAAGCCAGCCTGTGCCTTATCACAAAACACCTTGTGCAGCTTCACCTAGGAAAACGTGCTGCTCAGGAGGAGGGAAAGAAAAAACACATACTCAGCTACTACTACCAGAAGGAGATGCTGTCCTGGATGTCTGTGTCTTGCTCTCGTGTGACACCACAACTGTAAGCAGCTCCATCTGTTGCTGTTTTGGGCCTGGTTATCTCAGAGAAATTCACCAACTAGTTTTGTGAGACAGAACCCAACCAACCAGCACAGAGCTCCTATTCAGAAGTTTGACTTGAAACTGGGCCCCTGTGAGTACATGTGCTATCCCTACCTCCATTGAATGGCCTTAGCCCACAGGTCACCCACCCAACACTGCCAAGGCAGCCCCTCTGCTGTCCTGGGCCGACTCTGGGTCCCTCTGCTTGCGTATTGCAGAGCTGCTGAAGTGATACAACTGGGGGGGGTTGCCTGCACCTTGTCCTACTGCCTTTGTTCTTGAGGAGCATGGCTCAAGATGTGCTGGAGGAATAGGGTGACTGCAACAGGCTGGCTGCAAAATGGGGATTCCCAGTTGAGGACTAGCAGGGGTTCGTTGGTAGGTTGGTTTCTGCATCTACTTGAAAGGGGAGGAAATCTGAGCACTCTGTGAGTGGACCATGAGTAACTGCTTGGCCCGTTTAGTACACTGCAACCTTGAGTCCAAGCTGTGTAACCATTGTGCCCGCACACTGGGAGGTTGCACGCATATCCTTGCAGTGCAGTGGTTCAGATAAAATCTCATGTAGGCCATGGATAGGAGAGCAGGGTGGAAACCTCAGGGCTGGTTAACCTGCCTGATAGCTGAGGGTAATCACCAGGGTACGGTCAGCTTATCAGCACATGCTGCGCACAGGGACTGCCAGGGTCTAGCCCTTTTGTCAATGTTCCTGTTAAAGACAAAATGGTAGCTGGTGTTAAAAAGAGGCTTTGTAAGACAGTGTTTGCTGAATGGGTGTTGGAAAAAAAAAGACGAGTAACTCAAATCTGAACACTTGTCAGACCACCAAATCCATCACCTCACACTCTGGTCCCACCTCGAATTTCAGATCACCCTCAGAGAGACAGAGGCCGTTACACTGGTGCAATTACCTTACAGCCACTGCTGTACCGGGTGGGCTGAAAGACATCCCTTCAGCACTGTTATACCCACCATCTTCCATCATCACTGAGTATCTTAGGCCTCCCAGCTAGGCTGTGGTGTTCCTCCCACCCCCCTGCCACTAGCTATCTTCTCCCTGGCACTGCATCCCATCTCAATTTGAGGGCCAAATTTTGAAAGCTGTAAGATAGAGATGTTGTTCAACATCTTGGTCGGTGACATGGACAGTGGGATTCAGTGCGCCCTCAGCAAGTTTGCCAATGACACCAAGCTGTTTGGTTGATACACTGGAGGGAAGGAATGCCATCCAGAGGGACCTCGACACGCTTGTGAGGTGGGCTGATGGCAACCTGATGAAGTTTAACCATGCCAAGTGCAAGGTCCTACACCTGGGTGGGAGCAATCCCAGGCACAGCTACAGGTTGGGCAGAGAAGAGATACAGAGCAGCCCTGCACAGAAGGACTTGGGGGTGTTGGTCGATGAGAAAATGAACATGAGCCGGCAGTGTGTGCTTGCAGCCCAGAAAGCCAACCGTATCCTGGGCTGCATCAAAAGGAACGTGACCAGCAGGTCGAGGGAGGTGATCCTGCCCCTCTGCTCTGCTCTTGTGAGACCTCACTTGGAGTACTGTGTGCAGTTCTGGTGTCCTCAACATAAAAAGGACATGGAACTGTTGGAACAAGTCCAGAGGAGGGCCATGAGGATGATCAGGGGACTGGAGCACCTCCTGTATGAAGATAGGCTGAGAAAGGTGGGGCTGTTCAGCCTGGAAAAGAGAAGGCTGCATGGAGACCTCATAGCAGCCTTCAAGTATCTGAAGGGGGCCTATAGGGATGCTGGGGAGGGACTCTTCATAAGGGGTTGTAGTGATAGGACAAGGGGTAATGGGTTCAAACTTAAACAGGGGAAGTTTAGATGATTGGATATGAGGAAGAAATTCTTTACTGTAAGGGTGGTGAGGCACTGGAATGGGTTGCTCAGGGAAGTTGTGAATGCTCCATCGCTGGCGGTGTTCAAGGCCAGGTTGGACAGAGCCTTGGGTGGCATGGTTTAGTGGGAGGTGTCCCTGCCCATGGCAGGGGGGTTGGAACTGAATGATCTTAAGGTCCTTTCCAACCCTAACTATTATATGATTCTATGTGAGTAAATCATTGCATTTACTGTAATGATCTACGTTTTTTCAGGCCTGTTTCTCTTGGATCCAGCCTGGATTCATGTCTGAGGGGGCAGGATCATATCCAGGACTGCAGGAACAGGGGCCATTGCCTCAGCACAGTGGGTTCCAACAATGGCTGTACCTCACCTTTAAGCAGTGGAGCTGGGAAGGCTCAGGTCATCAGGTTAGAGGGCTGATGCTGCTTCTGTCCTAGTTTTTTTCCTTGAACTCTCTGACTCCTC
This sequence comes from Ara ararauna, assembly GCA_028858755.1. Taxonomy (NCBI): domain Eukaryota; kingdom Metazoa; phylum Chordata; class Aves; order Psittaciformes; family Psittacidae; genus Ara; species Ara ararauna. The sequence goes on along the minus strand of CM054385.1, from coordinate 19,263,267 downwards.
ACTTAGGCCTCTTACTTTGTCTGTAGAAGGGAGGTTTGCTGGTCCTCCATTCAAGCACACACGCTCGCACCCGTCAGGCACTTTGCTGGGAACAGAAATCCCAGCGTTAAAAAAATCTCATCCAACCCAAAGCATGACAATGTTTGTGTTCTAAAACCCCTTTCCATTATTATTTGCTCGTCTCCAGAGGACAGTAGGAGATGGGGATTTCTGGTGGTTCCCTGGCTTTTTGCCATCAAGCAGTCGCAGCTTTTATCATGTATTGATTTTTTTCCCCTTCTGATCCCTCACATTCACTCACCACAACACACACACACACACACACACACACACACACACACACACACACACACACACACACACACAAAGCCACTCCACAGCCTCAGGAGCTGCCATTAAGAAGCCAGCCCAGGGCGTTTGTTACAGCAGCACCATGCACTCTGCCTCAGACTGACTGGACACCTCCAACACGTAGGATACTCTGACAAAAAGCTCTAATCACTCTATGACTCTGGCCATAAGGGGTATTTAATAGCACTTGGTTTCAGGTAATACTCAACAGTTACAATTGTTGACGTTTGGCACTGTCTACATTTACAACAGCATCGGGGACTCGGTCACAAGGTTAAAAGTCAGCGTCCCTGTAACCATGTAAAAGCAGGGGCAGGCCAGTTACCCTGCACTGTGCAGCCGTGGAGCTGCCGCTGCACTGCCCAGTGCAGTGAGCCCAGAGGCATGGCCTGGCTGCCGGGAGCAGCAGGGTTGCTCCTTTGCTCCTACAGCACAGCTCAGCTTTGCCGGACCCTGCAGCTCTCAGCAGAGGAGCCAGCTCACCTGTCACCATGGGACACCCCCCCTCCATGGCCTTGTAGCTGTACTCGGGCCCTTACAGACAGAAAGTGAAATAGTGACCCCCTCACGATCACACTAACTCATTTGATTTACTTTCAATATAATCACAGTATTAAGTGTTTAAAAAAGAAAAAAACAAAAACCCCAAGAAACCACCCCTTACTTGTTGCTATCAATACATCATTAAATTAAGCAACTGCTCGAACATCATCAGCCGATGACGTCCCCACTGTGACATTGCAGGGTTAAGAAATAACAAATAGTGAGTTACGCTCCCTGCTGCACAGCATCTGACACCAATCATACCTGAGAGCACAGGTTTAAAAGGGCCTTTGGCACCTGTCAGCAAGTGAGTCCGCTCGGTCACAGAGACTGGTCTCTGCTTCTCCCAGGTTTGGTTCACTTGCTTACCACCAAACCAAAGAAACCACCTGCACATTTAAAGAAACTTTAAACGTCAGTGTTTTTAATCCCACACAATTTTCCATAAGCTTCCTAAAAGCTACAGGCATCATTTTAAAAAGTAACAGTATCCCCAAACCCGACAGCATGGACTGTAGCCCACATTTGAACTCGTTACTGTATCCTCCTGTTGGTGAGCGCACAGAGCTGTCCGGGCTGCTCTCCAGAACCCCTGACTTACACCACACACAGGAAAGGTGACAACCATCCCATCCTACAGTTCAGTCCGTGAGCTCCCATCTCCTACAGGCACAAGGTACCTGTGGGAACAGCACACGTTTTCAGCCAGCCAGAGGGGGGTCGGTTTTTTTCTGTAAGCCTGCAAACAAGCTTCAACCTTAACAAAAAAACCCACTTTGCTGTTCCTCTTTCAGGAAAGGAGTTCAGATAGTGCCACACGATCAACTATGCAAGAGACACCTAGAGTTTGCCAAAACCCTTGTGCCCTTTATTTGCTTCTCTACAACTGATACAGGCCCAAAAGGGTCCCCCCTTACATTGCTTTTTTGTTTGGTTCTCCTGTTTCTTTTTGCCTTTCCTTTCATAAAACCGGGAATGCCAACCCTCAGTTTCCTTTTACCCAAGAACTTCTGACTGAGATATGTGTCAAGTGCTCTCAAACCTCACAGAGCTGAATACAAAGTTGACTCCTTAGTAGCAAACCTTCTACCAAGCATTAACTGTAATTATTCTGTTGCGTAGAAAACCCATTTCTTGATCAAGATTTGCTTCCTGGGTAGCTGGCTTGCTGGGAGGCTTCCATCCTCAACTAGAGAGCCAACAGGAACGCATCCAGCCTCAAACTGATGAAATCAAAAGCAATCAGGACCAAAAAAAAAAGCGAGCTCTAGCACCAACCTTTCAGGGTCTCATACAGCACAAAGAACAGCCCTTCCCCTCCCACCTTGCAGGACATGAATAGAGATGAGGAGAAGCAGGAGGCTAGGGCCTGAGGAACTGAAATGAGTTGGGAGCATCCCCTTCCAGCCCCTGACAGCACAGGGAGCCCGCCCTTTCCAGGCCATAAAAACTAGGATAGCGCACAAGTTTAGAAATCCATCAGTGAACAAGGCTTTACTGACAACTTTTCATACAGTTAAAAAATAAAAATACAGAACAACAGCGGACAGTGTCACATATTAAAAACGAATAAAATGGGCTCTATTTAAATGGGATTAAAATTAATTAGGAACTAAAAATCTTACCACTTTGGCTGAGGTGTTTTTGAGCCTCCACCAAAATGATCTGCTTTAAAAACAACTGGGCTGTGTGACACACAAAGAAAACATGGAATTCGAAAAGACAGTGTGGGCTAGGCAGTGTCTTTGACTATAACTATCACCATATGTTCTTCTTCTAACTTTCCCAATGTCCTTAGTGCTGACTGGAGGTACTGCTGAGAGAATTCACAAGGAGGGAACGCGTAAAGCATGCCTGTGCTGTCTCTGCCCTTCGCCCCTCCCACGGGCAGGCTGATAACCCCAGCAGCCTGCTTCTGTTTCAAGTAGGAGACCAGATTCCTGAGAAGCCGTCGCTGCAAGCCAGGCTCTACAACAGGGAAGGTCCCCTCGGCCTCTGCCCCGCCTGGGGCGGACTGGGTGGCCAGGAGCACAGCGTAGCCGTTGGGGCTGCCTTGTTTGATGCGGCGAGTGACTTCATCCAGCTTGGGCTGGTCAAGCCGAAGTCTCTGAGCGATTTTGAGCTGCGTTAACTTCCCGCCGGATGAATGGTCTTTAAGGAGTCCGTTGATGACACCAAGGTCTCCCTCCAGGATGTGCATAGAGGTGGGGAAGCAGCTGTTTTTTAGCACAAGAAGCCCATTCCAAGCAAGTTGCAGTGTCTGAGCGTATTCCGATAAATTCTTTAGCTTTTTGGTCTCAGATTTTGGCTCCTCGTGAGTTTTTGATTCCGATTCACCAGTTCGATGATTGCGCTCGCTGTCCCTTTTTTTAGGCTGGGGAGCATCGGATGGCTCACGATAGGGTTTCTCCTCAGTCGCATGACGATTGTTCTGAAGGGAGTTACCCTGCTCCTTCTCAGCTCCGGATTCTGTAGTGTGATTCTCCTTGCGAGCCCTGTCTGGGCTGCGGTCTAAAGCTGGCCCACTGGCCTTTGTCCTGCTTCTGTCCTCGTAAGGTGAGTGAGTAGTCCTCCCGCGGTCACTGGAAAGGCTCCGGCGTTTCCGCCTCTCTTCCCACGGTTTGGGCACGCCGCGATCGCTGTCGCTGCCCCAGCGCTCTCCGCTCCGGCTACGCACCGACCGGCTGTAGCTTTCCAAGTTGTTTCTGCGTTCGGCGTTTTTGGCAGGGCTGGCCCAGTCTGCCTCTGCAAAGCTCCTGTCTCTGTCCGAGTACAGGAGATGGGGAGGAGTCCTATCTCGCACCCTCAAGTCTTGCTCTAGGCTTCTGTGTCTGCTGTACCCGTCAGCCAGCAGTTCGTAGTGCACGGGGAGCGGTGCGGGCTGGTACTGCTGCGGGTATCTCGTCTCTTCGGCTTTGGCAAAATCCACACGGAGTCTCCTCTCCGGTCCACCCAAAGGGAAACCCCTCATCTGGGCACATGCAGCCTGGGCAGCATCCAAGCTTTCGTACTGGATATAAGCGAAGCTGTCTCCTTTCACGTAGTCAATAGTCCTGATGCTGCCAAAGCGGTCGAACTCCCTGGCCAGGGCAGCCAGGGAAGTACTCGGACCAAGACCACCCACCCACAGCCTGGTAGTAGGGTTGGCTTTCCCATAGCCAATTTTGATAGGGTTCCTGCCAACAACACGGCCCGACATGGCGACCTTGGCCCGATGTGCCATGTCCAAGTTTTGGAACTTGAGGAAAGCGTAAGCCCCACCTTGGCCCCGGGCAGGGCGCTTGATCACCACTTCTTCAATGATGCCGTACTTCTCAAAGGCACGTCTCAGCTCCACCTCCGAGACGTTGTGGTCCAGGTTGCCAATGAAGAGGTTGCGAGTGGCTCTCTGGTCATCCTCCGGCATCAGGTCTTCCTCAGCCACGATGGGGTAACTGTAAGGGCGTCCACGCTCATCATACAGCCCGTAGTAATCCAGGGCCCTCTCCCGCTCCCGGGAGAGCCCGATGGCAGCTGCTTCCAAAGCGAAGGCTGCGGCTGCAGCATGAGCGTGCCTGGGCCGCGGCTCCCGCAGCAAGGGGCTGGTGACAGGAGACAGCGATCTCTGCTTGTACTGGTAGGTGCTGTGGATGGGCGGCAGGTACCCCAGCGGCTCCGGGGAGGGCGCGGGAGGCGGCGTGCGGCTCCTCCGGCCCCCGCGCAGGTACACCGGCTCCACCTTGAGGGGCCGATCGTAGAGGAGCAGCTGCCGGGCCCGGGCGTGCCGCCGGGCGTCGCGGGCGTCCCCGGGGTGTCGGAAGTTGACGTAGGCGACACGGCCGAGCTCGGGCGTGTGGGAGAGTTTGACACTGATGTCCCCGGCGCCCCCCCCCGCGAAGCGCTGGAAGAGGCGGAACAGGCCGTCCTCCAGCAGCTGGTCGGGCAGGGCCGCGCTCAGCCCGCTCACCAGCAGCGTCTTGTACTCACAGGAGCCGGGCGGCTCCCCGGCCAGGCCCGCCGAGCCCCCCAGAGGCGCCAGCAGCAGCGAGGGCGCGGCGCCCGGCGGCGGCCCGGCCAGCAGCAGCGAGGGGGCCACCACGGCGCCGGGCAGCGCCTTAGCCTTGGGCACGCCGAGCGCCCGGGACGACGAGGAGGAGGAAGAGGAGGACGAGGGGGCGGCCTGGCTGCTGCCGCCGCGGGCGCCCGAGGCCGAGCCGCTCCCCGCCGGGCGGTGGTTGGAGTCGCCGCCGCCGGCGCGCTCATCGCCGCGGTGGCTGCGGGAGCTGGAGCCGCCTCCTCCGCCGCCGCCGGTGGTTGTGGCGCCGCCGCCGCTGCCGCCGCCGCCGGGCGTGGACTTGTCCCGGCTGCTGCGGGAGGCGCCCGAGCTCCGGTGCGGGCCGCGCCGGCTGCTGCTCTCGCGGTCGCGGTCGCGGGGCCGCTTGGCGGCGGCGGCGCGGCCCCCCCCGGCCCCCGGCGGGCTGCAGTCCCGCTCGCTGCCCCGCTTCATGGCGCCGGGGCCCGCGGCTCAGGAGGCGCCTCCGGCGGCCGCCGCCATCTTGGACAAAAGGCAACGAAGGCGGCTCCGGCGGCCGCGCCGCGCGGGCCTCGCGTCATCGCCCCGCGTCCCGCCGCATGGCGGCGTCAGGGCCGCGACTGCCGCGCTGCGGCGGCGTGACGCGGCGGCGTGACGCGCCAGCGCCTCCCGCCCGCCGGCCGGCCGGCCAATCAGCGAGGGCGGCGGGGCGCGCGCGCGCGCCCCCGAACCCCGCCCCCCTGCCGTGCGGAGCGGGCGCGCCGCATCCCGGCGGTAGGAATAACGGGAATGAGCGGAGGGACGGGGGCACGCGCGCACCCCGCAGCTCGCCCCGCAATCACAGCACACCCGTCCGCCCGGTAAAGACCGTTGTAACTTTAATGAGCGCCCCGCGGTACAGCGCGCGCCGCCTCAGAGGTCCGCGCGGGCGCCCGCGGCCCTTGGCGCGTACTTGGGCATCAGTTCGTGGATCCTGCGGATGAAGTCGGACTTCTCGGCGCAGCCCTTGCACGCCTCGCCCCAGTCCTCCAGGATGCGTCGCAGCTCCTTGACGCGCAGCTTGCGCAGGTCCGCGGTGCTCAGGTCGATCTGCTTGTCTGTGGGGAGAGCAGAGCCGCGCTCAGTGGGTGCCGTTCGTGGGCGGGGACGGCGAGGAGAGGAGCCCCGCGGCTGCTGCCGGGCGCGGTGCGGGAGGAGAGGGCCACGGGGGAGCGAGGTGCCAGGCTCCCGGGGGGACAGAAGGCACCTCCGAGTTAGGCTCCTGACAGCACGGGATGCTTTTAAACACTAAAAGTCATTGTTAGAAGCCAGGATGTTGGGATGCAGCTTAGATGCAGGAGTTCCACAACAGCCCTGAAAGCCCCTTTATTATCTGAGCAGCAATACTTCAATTCTCTCTTCCACTGGACAAATAAAAGGCAGCAGAGTGATTTCAGAGGAAAGGCAAGTGATGACAACAAAATGCTTTTTAGGAAGCAACAGGACATTAGTACGAGAAAAGACAAGTATAAAGACCCACAATCCAAGGGGTGTCTCCAGGGAACGGAAGGACAGAGGTACAGAAGAGCAGCCAGAAGGAGGCATTTCCCAGACTCTTCTTCATATTAGTCTTTTCAGGAAGAACACACTGGAGCACACAGGAACATGAGAGGTCAAGGAAGGTGGTAAGAAACAGAGTGCTACATGCTCTGAGCAGACACCAGAGGTGAGGAAGAGGTGTTTATCGACACGCTGCCAGAACCTGGGGCTACAGAGCTCAAACCCCAACCCCAGGACAAGTCTTACTGCACACATCCTCCAATATAGGATACTCCAGACTGTGGCCTGGGCACAGTAGTGCAGATAAGCTTGAGTTACTCAGTCCCAGGCAGAGCAGAGGCTCTGGAGGAGCTAAAAAGGGTTAGTAGCAACAATCTTACCCGAGCATCTACATAAAACTGTCTAAGGGTGTTCATGGTGTTCATGGAGGGCAACCTAGCTTGTGCAACTACTCAAGCTAGCAATCTTGCTGCAGAACTTAGGAATGAGCAGCTTTAGTATGCTGTTGTACCCCAAATGATCCACACCCCAGAAAAGCACAGGCATTTCCTCTTATGTTGGCCACTCACCGTATTTTAGTTCACAGATCTGACTGTCTTTTTTCTTTAGCTTCTCACAGATCTTTTCCACAGGGATGTGATGACTCATGGGCTTTGATACCTCGTTAATGATTTTGGTGGCGGCATCACTTGTGGCCCCAATGTAATAGCACTAGAAGGGAGAAAAGAATGAGGTAGGCATGCATAGAAAGATGCTTCTAAAAGGAGTTTCCTGCCCATCTTCTCACCAAACCTTTCCAAGGGACTGCTAAAGGCAGGCAAAAGGAAGCCTAACACTGAGTCCAGGGTGCTGAGCAGACACTTCCCATCACAATGCAGTTAAAGCTGTGCAGGCTGGTCGTCTTGCTTCTCAGCTGTTTTAAAGACGGAATTGGATTCAGAGTAGTTTTCTTTGCTCAAGGAGGAAGACTTTCTGAAGTGCTCTTCTGAAGTTTTCTTCGGAGGACAGCTCAGGGCCTCTTCCTTGGGACTCTTCATTTGCAGACTGCCCTCTCTCTTTAGTTAGGGGTTTCCTTTATTTAGTTTTCAGGTAAACAGCCAAAGAGCATAAGTGTTTTAACAGCTTATATAGCACCCCAAATACAGTTTAAGGCACAGGGAAGCCCTACAGCAAATAAAAACTTTGTAATCGCCAGCACTTCAGTAACAGGGAGAAACAAGGTCAGCCTGTTAACATGTCTGTTGACAGACTGGGGGCTTTGTGGGTGGGGGCAGTGGGTTTAAGGTGAAAAGGTTGAACACCTCAAGTCCTCTCTTATATAAAAAATACGGGACCAATTGTGCCCACAGAACTAGGAAGAACTGGTAACCCAAATCATCCAAACTCAGAAGCACCAGTCTCCCTGCGTTTGCCAAGTAGTCTACAAGTTCCTCCCCCCTGAGGCAAGTATCATTGAACTGTACTACTCACCAGGCGATTCTCTTTGCCTTTTGCTTCTTTGCAGGATTTCAAGAGCTCCTTCTCAATACTGGCAGGTGTGAATTCAACGTCATTGTCCTTTAGACTCTGGTAGAACCTTCCCAGGAACACGACACACACTGGAAGGGAAGATGGATGGAGTTATCCACCACTGCAGTAACCTCATGGCAGCTCTCAGAGGGCACTCGCAGGGAAACAGGATAAGGGATTTGGAGAACAGAACTTTTAGAAGCTGCATTAGCAGTCAGTGACTTCACACATATGTCTTTCAAAGTGCATGAGAATCAACAGTGTGCCCTGGTATTTTTGCTGGGGTTCTGACCATCTGAGAAACCAGATCTGTGGAAGTGTCCAGTGTCTGCATACTGTCCTGAGTGAGCAGCAGGATGCAAGACAAAGCAGCGGAAATTTAATTCTCTCTCTTATTGCCGCTGCTATGGGAAACAACTTGTCAGATGTCAGGCTTCAAAACCAGTTGTGATTGAAAAACAACTCCCTCTACATAGACTCCATGTGTGCTGTTTTTAGCAATACAGTGTCACTGGTTATCAAGTTGGTTCAGTTCTTAAGTTATTTCCAAAAGAAAAACAAATTATGTGATCACACGGTTTGTCCACTTGATGTATATCTTAAGTCCCACAAGCTTCTGAATTGGTTTCAGACTGAAAGAAGGAGAAGTCTTAAAGATAACAGAACTTCCACAAGCACGCCAGCAGTTGAGAGGACAGATCCAAGCTCCTGCGTGTGGGGAGGGCACCTGCAACGCAGTCATCATACTCCCCTTTGACCGCCATCACTCTGCACACTTCCAGGCTAAGCACAGCGCTGTGTGCAGCAGGGAGGAGGGCAGGTGCCTATGGTAACCACAGCACGCAGGATCTGTGTGATGAGGTGACTGAGGGACACTGCGAGCTCACCGAGCGCCACATTTCGCTTTCTGCTGCTCACGCGCTCGCCTGTGAACATTGGTGTCCCCTGGACTGAGAGTTCCATGGCCCCAGTTCCTGCAGAGGGGTCTGTGGGGTCTCACCACATCCAGAAAGAAGTGCCAGGCACTGGCCTACCTCTATGGGAAAGGCGCAAGTTATGTCTTTTGTGATCTGTTTACCCCGCCAGGAAAGGGCAGGCAGATACTATTGTCATTAGCGACCTGCATTCAACTCTGAACACATGCTGTGGCACAGGAGCTGGGCAGCTACAGGAAATCCAGTACGGTCGTCATGAAAGCAAGTAGAAACTTAACAGTCATTATATTAAACTAGAAGTAACTGTAAGCTGGGCCATTTAGGAAAATATTGTTTTGCATACACCACCATTGTTTACCTCACATTGGTCTGTCCCCAGTCACAGACACACACTGATGTCCACTGTGTGCTGTTTGGGAGTGAAAACCTTTAGAAACAATAAAGATGCTGCAGGCAGTGGTACCGATGGCTACAGGACAGTAGAAACCCGAGTCCAATCTAGTGCCGGAACAGCAGCTGAAAGTTTGATTTCTGTGTTCCCTCCCCCTCCGTCTTACTGTTCCTCTCCCTATAAAAAGGAGGGAGGGATGAGTATTAGTAACACAAGCTCCCAACCAGTAGCCCCATCTCAGGTGTTTTTCTTGCTTCCCCTGGGGAATCTGTTCTGTTCCACCACGCAAGAGCAGTTTAATTTGCTGCGCAGCTCAACAGCTTCCAGCCCAGAGGCTTTTGTATCCAGGTGGCAGGTGAAGCCCAGTCCGATGGAGATGGGCTGAGCACCGCTGCTGGTGTTACACATTAAAGAGAGGACGCTCAGTGCTCCAGCAGCCAGGGGCGAAGCCGAGGGAAACGTAATACTGTGGTGAGCGATGGAGACCCGGTGAGAGACCGCGCTCGCTGCCCCTGCTTGAGCGCTCCGATCGCCGTTTCCCGGCTCGGGAGGCGGGCGGGGAGATGCCCCGCGCCGCCAAAGCCGAGGCGCCGATATCCCCGCCCGAAACGAGACGATCCGGTCTCCGGGGGGCGGCGCTTTCCCTTCCCGCGGGAGCGCTGCGCTGCCGCTACCCCCCTTGAGAACAGACGGGCAACTTCCCGACGCGGAGCTCCGGCCCCATCCCGCGGCCCCGCCCCGGGCCAGCTCCCGGAGCAGCGCTGCCGGGCGGCCGCCGGCGCTCGGGAACTCTTCGGAGACTTTTCCAGTGCCGGGAGGAACCGCCCCCACGGCCCGGCCCGGCCCCAGCGGCGCAGGGCTGCCTCTGCCCTCCTTCGGCGGGGCGGGGTACGGCCGGAGCCCAGCGCCGAGGCCCGCCGCGGGGCTGCTCCGCGTCCCGGCCCGTCGCTCCAACGGGCGAACCGGGCTGCGGGAGGCAGCGGTAAGGAGCGGCCTCACCTCACCGGGCCCAGGGGCCGCCGGCAGAGCCGGGCCCGCCCCCCCTCCGGGCCGGCCCCACTCACCCTCGCACTCCCCGTCGCGCAGCGCCCGGCTGCCGGCCGGCAACAGGAGCAGGGCCAGCGCCGCCCAGAGCCCGTGTGCCGCCCGCATCCCGCCTCACTCGGCAGCCCGCGCGCACTGCGCCCGCCGCACCGGCACCGGCGTCGCCGTCCCCGCGCCGGCTCTGCCCGCCACTACCGCCCCATTGGCCCGCGCCCTGCCCGGCTTCCACGCTGCCCCCTCCCATTGGTGGGTCCGCGGCTTCCACGGAAGAGTTGGCGGCCGCTGATTGGAGGACACGGCGGAATGCCGGCTGGCGGCGAGTTTCCCCGCCTCTTTCAGCCGCCATTTTTATTAAGGGCAAAACGTCCCCGCGCGCTTCGTCCCGCCTGCCTGTGGGCGCCATCTTGTAAAGGGGCAAATTCTCACACCTGTGGTGGGGCGGTGCTGAGGGGTCCGAAGGCGCCCTGGGGCTGAGCTGAGCGCCGCGGAGCGGGGGGACCTCCTCAGGCCGTGCTGGAGTGTGAGGTGGATGCCCGAGGCCCTCGAGCAGCGTGGGGTTTGGTGCCGGTGAGGGCTGCAGGCTCCTGTGGGCTGAGGGTGTGTGGTGAGAGACTGGGTGAGGGGTTCAGTGGGGCCATGCTCCTCCTCAGCCTTGGGGTCCACACTGGTGGAGCGCCTTGCTGGTGGCTTTTGGATATGCTTGTACCCCCTGTGAGTTACAAAGCTGAATTATTTGAGAGGATAGCTGAAAGCTGGGTAGTTACAATAAAAACCTGTGTGCACCTTGTTACTGGCTTCTTGGGGGGCTGTTTTGCAGAGTCAAGTAAGCAAATTCGTTTAAATTTATTTTATTTAGGGTTGTTTTGTTTTTTTAATTCTTACTAACCCAGTTACTGGCCTGTTACCTTTCGTTCACGCATCCCTTTGAAACTGCAGGTCATAACCCTGTGCTACAGCTTGGTGGGTTCTTTGGCGCAGGAATACTAAAGAGGTAGCCCAGCTGCTCCAAGCAAAGCCGTGGTCTGGGGGGAATTTTCCCGTCTCTAAGCCTGAATTTTCTTGCAGGTCATCAGCTGCAAATTATAAGCCTGATGAGATGAGAGGCAGGGGAGGAGGAACAGCTGGGTTAAGCCAAGATCACCTCGCAGGTGAGTAGTAAGTAGGATACTGCCTCACCCGTGTGGCTAAATCACCTGTGGTTATCGGATAGAGGAGTGGCTTTTCACCTTTCTAGATCTTGCTATGGCTCAAAATGTGTTTGCTAAGATTGGTAGTGGTATCATTGCCTATTTTTTTAAAATCAGCCCATAGTGATTCCCAGAATTACTCAATATTGATGTACTTTAGAAGATTATTGGCTTTTTGGAGTTTATGCTGATTGCCCACTGAAGTTGCTTAAGTGGTTTATGTTACTTACATTGCCCCTTTTTCTTATCAGAATACCGGCCAAGAGAGCTGTAAAATGAAGTGGCTCATTAATTAGTTGGAAGGAGGGCTTAAACTTCCTCCTTATTGTGAAGCTCCTGAATTCTCCTCATTCTGAATTTAACTATCAAAGGAGTGCAGTTACAAAACAGCTATTCAGACAAAATGAGAATTTTGTACATTTTTGTAGAACAGGCTGTGTGACAGGATATTAGTGATTTTATTTGGGTTTGGGGAATGATCCTCTCTGTGTATTTCAATATGGGATCCCCAAATGGCTCTTAGGAAGAACAAAGACTTCTTTTGATTATTACCCCCCTCCCTCCCACCCTTCTTGTTATTTATAGTTTATTTTCTAGCATTCCAGCAGCTAGGAAGGATTGCCTTCATTTTACATTTTGCTTCTCTTTTGATCCCTGGCAGGGAAGGTTTCTAGGGTTCTGTTCATTCTACCATCCTCCAGCCATTGCCTGTCTGGAGCACTATGGATTCGTCATGTCCGAAACCTGGGTGATAGCAGTTTGTGCGGGTCCTCGGTGGTGTTGGAGCATTATGACTTTTACCAGTCTAAGTTGGATGGGTTGTTGGAGAAGCAAAAAACCACCTATTTTCCCCCCACCCCTTTCTTTTGCTTAAATGTATTCCTTGATTTCTACATGATAAGCAGTAAGTGGAAATATTCAGAAGGCTAGTTGAGCTCCGGAGTCATGGCTTAATATATTTTGAGTTGCATCAAGATTCATGGTTCCTACACTGTTTAAGTGTTCCTACACTTTTAAGTGTGATTGGGCTGAGGATTTAGTTCTGGATGCAAAAGTCAGTTGCTTTTATTGTTTAAAAGCCCCTAGGTTGTTAAGGAAGCTTTAGCTCCTGTTTTACTGCTGTTTTAATGTTTGAGCTAAAGCTATAGCTGCAGATGGATATTAATTAATTCCCTCTTTGGAATAAATAGGTATCTGACAAGAACAAGGAGGGAGATGAGGGCGTCTTTTTTAATTTTAATAGAAATTTATAAATATGTGATTCAACAGAGTTTGATGGCAAGGTTTGCTCTGTTACATACAGAAAGAGATTGTGTCTGAATTGGTGATGATTTATACAGGATTGGATTGAGGACTAGCCTTGGATTTGTCTCCAGAAAACTCCTCTCTCCATAGCTCAAAAAAAGGCTGATACTCTCCTTCATGCTTTCATTACAGCTAAGTCACTTTGTAGTTGATCACTTGCACTGGAATAAAAATGTCAAGACGTGTGGAAGAAATCCCATCAGGCCACTCCTGTTGCAGGAATTAAAATGTCTGAAACTTGTTTTCATTGAGAATAGATTAATGGTTGGACTCGATCTTAAAGGTCTTTTCCAACCTATATGATTCTATGAAAGTGATTTATACAGAGTTGAATTGAAATAATGTGTACAGAAACTGAAGATACAAAGGAATAAGGGAAACCCTCCTGTTGAGTCACAAAGTTCAGACTGTTGTCCCCTTGCTTCCCAAACTCCTGACAGAGCTTAGGTGTGGCTGGACCTGGTCCTGGTGTCAGACTTGAACAACAGTTTATGTCTAATGGAATTTTAAAGGAAAACTGAGGTAGAGGGATTAAAGGTGAAAAGGTTAAGGGAATCCCTCCTGTTGAGTCACAAGGTTCAGACTAGACCCCCTTGCTTTCTAAACCTCTTCTCAGAGAGGAGTCCAGGTGTGGCTGGATCTAGACTTAGTCTCAGACCTGGTCAGCGGTTTATATCTAAAGGAATACAAATGTAGTTTAACAGCAGTTTGTATTGCTAAAATGAATCACAAGATTTCTACAATGCTTGATTATTGAAGCTAATATACATGCACTTACAATTATCTAAACTGACACAGCACACTAAGATGGAGATATATGGACATGTAGATGTCGGTACATATATACACATATGTATGTTTGAAATTTCCCTTGGGTGCAGTGAAAAAAGTATTAGCACTAATAATATCCTCACATCAGCTTTCTCAGCACTCCTCAACCGGCAAAGGGTTGAGTGTCAGCAACAGTAAGAGCACAGGCAAATGATCCCCCTGTTTTGTAAACTTTGAGAGTTTATGGACTCTGAGGTGGATCCTACTCAGAGGGACATAATTGGGTTGCAGCTTGCTGTGGTCCAGGAGAGCTCAAAGGGACTCTCTCTTGGGACCGCTGTTTATAGGATCATAAGGTGATGGGCTTTAGTCAGTGTAAATTTTCATCCTGGTATCACATCTTTGTTGGGGAATAATTTACAATCTCAAAAGAACTCCTGACATAAGGGAGTATCCAGGTTTTCCTGTTGTCTGTGTGGCCCTTCTCTTAGGCAGTTAGAGTTCCTGATACGGCCAGGAAGTACCCATCCATCCAACTCCTGCCATCTGTGCAAAGGCTGGGACCTAACAGGAATTCTTGGGAGAGCAGAGAGGTATAGAAGAGAGAGGGAGGGATGCACCACCACATAGGACAAGGGGCAATGGGTTTAAACTTAAATGGGAGATTTAGGTTGGATGTAAGGAAGAAATTCTTTATTGTGAGAGTGGTGAGGCACTGGAACAGACTGCCGAAAGAAGTGTGAATGCCCCATCTCTGGCAGTGTTCAAGGCCAGGTTGGACGGGGCTTGGAGCAACCTGCTCTAGTGGAAGGCATCCCTGCCTGTGGCAGGGGGGTGAAACTGGATGATCTTAAGACCCTTTCCAACCCGAAACCATTCTATGATTTAGAGCTGGAGCATGTGGCTGAGTGAGGATTAAACCTCTAGCGACTTCTGGTAATTATTTTTGCAGACTTTTGGAACTAGTTGTGATGGTACCACAGAGTGCTGTGATTACTGATGGGTAGTTGTCGTGGTTTAAGCCTCTCTAACTCACGCAGCTCGTTCTCTCACTCACTTCCCCCTCTTTCTTCCCCCCGCTCCCAGAGGGATGGGAAGGAGAATCGAAAAGAATGCAACTCCCACAGGTTGAGATAAGAACAGTTTAGTAACTAAAGTATAACACAAATCACTGCTGCTACCACCAATAATAATAATGACAAGGCAAATACAAGGAAAGAATACAATTCTCACCACCCGATACCAAGCCCGACCATGCAGTGCACCCCCACCCTTCCGGGTCTCTGCTTTCCATCCTGGGCATGACATGCTGTGGTATGGAATAACCTCTTTGGTCAGTTTGGGTCAGGTGTCCTGTCCCTGCTTCCTCCCAGCTTCCCCTCCTCCCTGGCACAGCATGGGACTCAGAAAGTCCTTGGCCAGACCAAAACATCACTAAGCAGTAGCCGAAACACTGGTGTTATCAGCACTGTTCCCAGGCCGAAAGTCAAAAACACCGTGCTGCACCAGCTACCAAGAAGGAGAAAAATGACTGCTACTGCTGAACCCATGACAGTAGTCTGCTAGGAATTTAGT
The DNA here is from genome assembly GCA_028858755.1 of Ara ararauna. Classification (NCBI taxonomy): domain Eukaryota; kingdom Metazoa; phylum Chordata; class Aves; order Psittaciformes; family Psittacidae; genus Ara; species Ara ararauna. The sequence continues at coordinate 19,248,105 of CM054385.1, read as the reverse complement.
GTTACATGTCACTGTATAGAATGTAGACCTGTGACTCCATTTTTCTAGGGCTTTGGTGGTTTTACAGTGAAGGCTATGCATTATTCCATTGTATCTGGGTATGTGTGAGAGAGAAAAGGGTGGGTGACATAAATAATACCTAAACAGAACATCTGTTTTCAATTATGCATGCATAAAAGGGCATGGTTAGAGAGAAGGAACTGTTAGAAGCAGAAACTGATCCCAGCACTGAAATGATTTGCTTCTTTTCCCCATTGATAAAGCCAAAGTTGGGATTCTAGTTGTTTCTAACCAGGCAGTTGCTATAGCTGAAAATGCTATTAAGAAAATGAAGAGGAACCAAGTAGCTATAAATGTTTGTTTTGTGCTGGGGGCTCCTGCAGTATGTCTCTTTGGTAGTCCAATAAGTACAGAGGGAAGATGGGAGCAGGGTGGGGCTAACGGGGGGGTTGAATATGCTCAGCTTTTAAATAGTGGCCTGATAAGAAGAGGTCATGGAATCACAGAATGGTTTGTGTTGGAAGGGACTTTAAAGCTCATCTAGTTCCAGCCCCCTGCCACAGATAGGAGCACCTACCACTAGACCAGGCTGCTCCAAGCCCCGTGCCACTTGGCCTTGAACACTGCCAGGGATGGAGCAGCCACAACTTCTCTGGGAAACGTGTGCCAGGGCCTTACCACCCCCACAGTGAAGGATTTATTTGTAATATCTCATCTGTATCTACTATCTTCCAGTTTAAAGCCATTACCCCCTCATTTGATTACTATACTCCATGATGAAGAGTCCCTCCGCACCTTTCTTGTTGGCCCCTTTAGGTACCAGAAGGCTGCTCTAAAGTCTCTCTGAATCCTTCTCTTCTCTGGGCTAATCACCCGATTGCTGCAGGCTTACATAGGCATAGTAGCATGTTCAGAGTGAGCTGGAGAGTTCGTTTGGCTTGGTAGCTATGTGGGGGCTGGAGTTGTTGGAGGGTCAAGTTAGGTGAGGGATGGAAGCTGTGTGTTCATGGTGAGGCTGCTCTACGAACTGGACTTTTGCTGCCTCTGCAGTCTGAGAATGCAAATCAGTGTAGAGCTGTCAGAGTGGATGAGGGGTTCAGCTTTGGGGGTTAGTCTGTGAGGACAGTGTGTCCTTTTTCAGGGTGGAGGTGAAACCGTGTTAGTTTGATGGGAAAATGCAATGCGTTATTGCTGTGAACAAATGCTGAATAGAAGCTGAAATGTAGTGGAACTACTATTCCAAATTCTGTTTTAATTTATGTGGGATTGATAGTAAGGCCTTTGAGAAGGGAGAAGCGGTATGTGAATTGTCTTATAATAGTAAGGAGAACACCTGTAGCTAGGACCTCTTGGCACTGGCCTAGGCAGTGTGCGTGTGTATATATCCTTCTGAATATTGGCTCTGTGTCTGTGGTTTGTTAAGAGCCTACAAATAGAGACATATTTATGCAAGAGCCATAAGGGGCTGAATCTTCATTTTATCTTCATCAGCTTTATAATTAAATCCATCTGAAAGGAGAGCTGCAAGGTAGTATTTCTTGTAGATTAGGTGCTTAGTGACATGGTGTAGTGGGCGGCAGTGCTGGGTGAATAAGGTTGGACTTGATGATCTTAGAAGTCTTTTCCAGCCTGGTTGATGCTATGATTCTGCGAGTCATACTGAGTTGCACAAGTCATAGATTAAAACTGTGCTGAATATTTTTATTTTTTTATTTAGCTGTGGAGAGGTGTTTAAACATGGTGTTCAGATGTCAATCTGACCAGTGTCACCTTGGCTTCAGACACTAGTGGTGCAAGACAGGAGCCCAGGAAGCAGTAGTCCTGCAGCAGGGTTCTGTCCTACAACCTACCCTGTTTAATGTGTTTTTAATGACCTGGAGGAGATGAGAAGCTGATGTTTTTCGTAACATGTATAGATGACACGTAATATGTCTCATGTTAGATATTTTTCTTAACAGAGCAGACTCTACACTGGAGGGCAGGGCTGCCATCCCAAATTATCTAGACTGGCTGGGAGCATCGGCCAATAGTCACCCTCATGCTATCCAACAAGGACAAATACACAGTCTTTCCCCTACAGCAGACTAAAGCCATAGACCAAGACCAAAGATTGCCTAGGTGGGGAGCAGCTCTGCACGAGGCTCTGGTATTCCTTGGGTTACTTTAGGCAAAATACCAATATCTCTGTTGAAGGCCTACAGCATCCTGGGCTGTATGACCAGAAGCACAGCTAGGGGAAATCATTATATCCTTCTGCTTGCCACTTATTACACCATACCCACAATACTTGCCAGGTTTTGGTGCCCCACAATGCCAGAGAGACATTGACAAGTGACAAAAAATTCAGTGTGGGGCTGCAGAGATGGTTTGGGTTGGAGCACTTCCCCTCTTAGCAGAGGCTGAGGGAGCTGGGCTTGTTCAGCCTCGAGGATGGAGGGCTTTGCAGGGAGGATGTAACAGACTTGTGGTGCTTATGGTGAGGTTTCCAAGACACTGTGGGTGCAAGACAAGAGCACCATATGAGGCAATGGCCTCAAACACTGGGGTCAGGCTTTCTATTGGAAAGAGAAGCTTTTGCTATAATATGAATCAGACATGGGAAGCTGTTTCCTGAAGTGTATGTACTGCCTCCATCCCTGGAAGTTTTTCAGAATGTGCTGGGTTCAGATGTAACAGTAATTTTTCTCCTTCTTAGTATTTTTCTGGTGCAGTGCTGTGTTTTCAAGTTTAGTCTGAGAACAATGCTGGTATTAGTTGTTAAGTAATGCTTACTCTGATCAAGGACTTCTCACTCTCCTGCTCTGCTAGTGAGGAGGGGCATGGGAAGCTGGGATGGAGCAGAGATAGGACACCTGCCCCATACTAGCCAAAGAGGTATTCCATACCATAGCACATCATGCCCAGTATTTAAACCGGGGGGAGTCACCCTGAAAGGCATATGGCTGCTCTGGTGGGGCTGTGTATTGGTCAGCAGGTGGTGAGCAAATGTATTGTGCATCACTTGTGTTTATTGTTGTTGTGGTTTTTTTTTTCCTCTTTTTAGCTTTATATTCTCTCCCTTTGTTATTTCCCTTATCCTTATTATTATTGGTGGTAGCAGCAGTAGTTTTGTGTTGTATTGTACTTTAGTTACTGGACTGTTCTTATCTCAACCTGTGGGGTTTACATTCTTTCAGTTCTCTTCCCCATCCCTCCAGGAGCACAGGGGAAGAAAGTGGGGGTGCGGTGAGTGAGTGGTGACATGGTTCTGAGTTACCAGCTGGGCTTGAACCATGACATAAACCCATCTGGATAAAACTGTGAGCAACCTGGTACAACTTTGCTTTGAATTGGATGTTCTAGGGATACCAAGTAGGTTCCCTCCCAGCCTGAATCTTTCATTCCTTACCCTTCATGTCATGTCCTCAACGTTACGGAAATCACTTGGGTTCCACTGGGCTGTGAAAATAATCCACATTGGGTACAGGGCTGAACCACAGGCACCCTAACCAGCCCCAATGATATCCTTGACCTCACCTTTCACTTACTGGTTCCATTTTATTTTAATAAATGAATTAATAATTTATTTCAGTATATGACTTGCACTGAAAAAAATGCTGGCTTTAACAGAAAGTAGGTATTTTTTCTTAACTCTTGTTTAAAGCTGAGGGCTTCACACATCTTTTGTTGTGCCAAATGAAGTTTTTGATTCCTGTGCTTGGGTCTGATTTATACAGCTGTTTTTCAGATGTCAGGGGAACACTTCAGCTGAGCCACACTTTGATACTTTAGATGCACTTTGAAGTACCTTGTTACAGTTTTTCTCTTCTCATTATTTGTATGTGGTATGGGCTTAATGACAAGGGTGGTCTGGCAGTCTGCGCACATCCCGTGGGCAGCTGTTATTAGATTTTACTGCTAAATGTCTTTTGGGACACGTTTTGGGGTTTTTTTGTTAGTTCCTCAAGAGAGGATGGGAGAAAGGTTACTTTTTCTGTCTCCTGTTCCTTGACCTGGTTAATTAGTGGTAATGGAAGAAAATGCACATCTTTGAGGTTACTTGCATGTAGAAGTCACTGTGGCCTTTTAATTCTCAAGAGCTGTGTTTCTGTGTGCATGAATGATTACTATTCTTTCCCACCTATTCTGTTAAAATGATTGGTATTTAAATACGTAAGATTGAGAAATTACATCACTCCCAAAATGTCTTGCTATTGCAATAAAAGAAGTGATGTGTCTCTCATCAAGTAACAATCTGTGCATTGACTTACATACTGGAGAGCTAATCGCCGATTCAGCTCATCTCTGAAAATACTGCTTCAAAACTGTGTCTCAGGCTGTTCCAGGTGTCATGTAAATCCACCTGACTGGACTGGCTGGTGGATGTGCCTGGTGCTTGCTTCAAGAAGTTGATATTAAATGGAATAGTGTACTGTCAGCTAAGAGGATAATGTGGAAGCCGTTCCCTCACAACATGCAATAGCCACAAGGCCCTTTTGGTTAGCCCCATTTTCCTCATTGACACAAAAATGGGAAGCGATGACTGTTCCCACTTCCTTGTGAACCTGAGGGTTCAGCCTGAGGATAACCCTAGCTGGAGGACAGCAATGAACATACAGCTCTACTGTTTTAATGTCAGGTATTAATCTTTAATTCCACATCACAGCAGTTGAGTGAATGGGTAAGGGAAAGAAACCCAAAACAAATGGTAGATATTTACATCTAAAATTCACACCACTTATTTGTTGGTTCTGGAAACATGCTATCACAATATATACAATGAAGTACCTTTAGGACACTTGTACAAATTATTTTGTTTCCTTTTAAATTGGATTTCCATTATAGATAAGATAGCTGTTTTCATTTTATTTTAAACATGAATACACAAAAGAGAAGTGGTTAGAGGTTTTTGCCTTTTTTAAATAAGCACAGAATGCCAGAGGTTAAAAACACATTTACAGGGCAGAATACCAGTCAGACGTCACAATCTATACATTTTTTGCTCAATTTCCTGTACAAATACACAGCATTCAAATGGGGGTATTTACAAAGAAGCATGATCGGAGGAAATTTTAAATTTCACATAATTTGTTTCCCAAAGGCTCTTGCTCTCTCCAGCCTCCCCAGTTTTGGCTGATTCTCCCACAGAAGGGATATGCAATATCCCTTACCTAAGAAAGGGTAAGTAAGCTAAAAACCAAAAGGAGGAAAAGAATCTTGGTCTTGCACGTAGTAATAAACCCGACCCAACCACTGGAGAAATTCAAAGAAATTGTTTTAATTGCTTTTCTTCTACTACTGTAGTTCCTTCTCAGTTTTGTTTCAGATGGGGCCAGTGAGAGATTTGTAGCAGAATTCCACCAATTTTCTCAGGAGTGCACATGCTATTTTGTTACGCAAAGAAAACCCAATGAAGGCAAGTACATATTAAGTTTGAATTACAGTTAAATATAGAATGACAAGGTCCTGTTCAAAACATCCTGTTGCTGTGGTTTATACAAGGAATCTTCAGTCCTGCCGGGCAAGTGCAACAACTGCTGTTGCTTCCTCCTACTCCAGAACTGAGCTTAGTGTTGGAGTTGTACTATGCTGTAAGACACCTCACCCTACAGAGAAGTATTAGTTCCAAGAAATATTAGTTCCAGCATTCCCAAAGTCTTAATTAAGTCTTTCTATCTTCTGTCCCCTTTAAGGCAAGCACTGAAAAGGGAGACAGAACACTTGGTAGATACCAGAACAGTAACAGAAACTTAACTCCACAGAAGCTTAAATCTGGTAAATTCAGCAATTTATTCTGTCCTTCTCTGTGTGGCACTGCCATTAACAAGGCAGTTATATACATGATCTGATTGATCTTCAAACCCTTACAAATACATAGTAATGTCAGACTCCCAAAATGGACTCACTGCTGTAGTACATCTTTAATCAGAGCAGGATGGTATGCTTTGAGAGACTGATTAGAGCTCTAGTGGGCAGGTTTTCCAGCTGACTGGGACTTCATCCCATGTTAGTTGCATTCTTGGTTTTATTTGCAAGACCTGCTGGGTTTTTGCAATAAGGAAGCTCAGCAAGTCACTGCATCTACTACTGTTAATCTTCCTGCCAAACAAGAACAAAACCCAACCAACCAAACCCAAAACACCCCAACAGGGGCAGGGGAGATGGAACTGAATACTTAGTTCTCTTGAAACCTTCACTTGAAGAGTCTCAGTCAGACTGGAGAATAGCGTATGTGAACATATTTCACCCACTTCTGAGGAATTATCTTGACTTACCTTCACCAAAAACATGATTTTGAGTTGAGTTTTCACATGTGTTCTATACCAGAGATCCAGCTTGGTTCTTTAATGGTTAGGACTGTCCTAGCATTGGAAAATTCCTTCCTGCCGGAGATGAAACATCCACTATAGGCCAGGTTTTATTATTGTTGTCTTAATTGTGAAGGATATAATGATTACAAGCAGCCTGTGTTAATAACAAAATAGAGGAAGCAAGAGAGACTTTGTTCCAGCCAAACAGGCCATTTAAGAAACAAATTCATAACTTAGTAGTTTTGCATGGGCTAGAGCTTGAGAAAGAAAATAAACAAATCCTCTTAAAATCCCCTTCATACAACCGCTGAGTCCAGGCTTTGTACAGACAGACCATCTTTAGGAGCATTCAGAAGCAATGTACTCTGCCCAGTCCTGTATTTAGAGGTAGTGCTAAAGGTGACCTGTAAAAGATTTATAATAATCCTTTTTTGCTCCTTTATCGTGTTTGTGGCATGAGAAACTCAGTGGTTAGGGCAAGAATTCAGTATGAAAGTTGAGTGCTATTCCTGTTTCTGACACTAATTTCTATGATGGAGGTAAGTCTCTAACCTGAATTTGCTTCAGATTTTTCAGTGGTAAGAAAGAGGGTGGTATGTTCCCATCCTCTGGAGTATGCTTTGGAGTCTGTGGGTGAAGAGGGTTCTAAGGAAGGCTGAGATGTGTGTGGGCATGGTCAGGGGAAGGAACATTGGTTATCTAAATACAAGAAATATTTGATACTCTCTTTATTGAAAGTTTCTTGGAAAAAAAAATTAGGAAAACAGGAATGAAAAGATTTCTCAGTGTTCTTTTCAAAGAATAGATCTTGGTTCTGTTACCCACAGAATTTTTTCCTGGTTTGTCATGTACTTGAACTAAGCAAATACTGATTAAAAGGCTTGTTTTGTATTCATAGGCTTGTACTGTCTTCACCTCTGCATAGCTCTGTTTCTTGGTTTTTGTTCTAGAATCTGTCAATAAAAACTAAGGTGGTGATGGAGGGGGTGGGGGGAAGGCTGTATTGCTGCCTGAGGAGAAAAGAAATCAATCTTCCAGAATAGAGAAGATGAAGCTCTTAAAGCTTCTTTATACATCCTAAAGAAGCAAAAGAGGAAAGCAACATTTCTTCTTTACAGGTTGCCTTTAAGTTCCCTGACTGTAGGGTGTACACTATATACTGGGCAGTTCTTGAATGTTGGTGTTCTCTGTCTACTCTGAGGGATGGAGATTCTTTCTGCACACCAGCTGCAGTGAGGTTTTTGGGGGGACTAAGGACATTATGATAACAGGGAATGAATCTCAGCTCCTCGGGGATGGAAGTTGGTGAGAACTGTGATGTTCAGCCCTGAGGCAAGGATTGTTGGGATATGATGCATTTTAACCACCTTAACTTTCCTGGCTGGGTCAGTCAACCAGCTTGTGGCATAAGAAACTCAATTTGGTTGTGTTTTTCTTTATTTTTTTTTTTTTTAAATTTTTTTAACTGGAATAGAAATGCTGGTGTCAACAGCCTGCCCAAAGCTGGGCACGGGAAAGGCCTACAATTAGGTTGCAGCTCCAATGGCTACTAACCCCCTCTCATTCTGTAGCACAGATGAATAGCATATGGTTCCAATGAGAAAGCAGGTTGGTTTAGCCAGTGAAAGCCAAATTTAAGAAATCAAACAGTACGTAAAAAACAAAGGAGGCAGAGTTTGTTGGAAATGATATCTTGGAAATCAGTGCATCAGCACTGGTTAAATTGCCTCAGCACCTATGAACCAATGCAGGGAGATCACTGCACAGATATGTACAATCCTGCTCTCAAAAGAGCCAATTTCTTCTTAGAATTTCTATCTTTCCACAGCCTGCAGCTCATGCACCTTCCAGCCTGACAGTTCATAGAATCCCTGATTTCAGCAATGAGCTTTCACTTCTGTACAGCAAAGAAATAGGTCCCTAGTGCAACTGCTTCTACTTGTGTGCGTCTCAGAACCAGGAGGAAAGCAGTTTCAAAATCAACTTGCCACATTCCCCCTCTTCCCCCCTCTGCTTAAAAGTATATTTTTCAGCTTCTACCAGTCTCTATGGCTCGTCTGCCATACGATGTGGTTAAGAAACTGCAGAAGGAGTGAACTGTCCACTGCACAGAAAGTTAAAAAACATAACGGAAAGGTGTAAAAAGAAATTAAAAAGGAAAGCAGCAACCTCCCATGCTGGCCCAATTGCTTTGGGGCTCCAGACATAAACTTGCGGCAGTAGAAAATTGGTTTGCTGTTCTCCGAGTCCTCCTCTCTCTGCTTTGTAGTCAGACCTGGAATGATGATGCAGGCTGCTTACCAGGAGTTGTCCCTACTGCTCGCTGATGCCATGCTCCCATGCTACCCTGGCCTGCTCTTCCTTTCCACCACTCACTGGTTGGGACACTTTACGATGCAGTGGGCGGTGTTTGTCATCATCTTCAATGGTCATCCCCTCCTCATTCTCCATGTTTGGCAGCCGGGAGTGGTAAGGTTTGGGGGGTAGAGCAGGAGGGTCCATGGTGTCCTGAGGAATGACTCCAGTTGGAGCAGAGTGGCTTCGGCATGGCTGGGACTTGAGCGACTCCAGGACATCAGGCTCAGAGAGGCTGTACCTGACAGGGAGGTAGGGTGTCTCTAGATCTTCATCAGTGTTCCAGGCCTGGCTGGGGACAGAATCCATGGTGTCTGTGCGAGGAGGTGGTTCAGAAGAATGTCCAAAATTGCTTTCACTCAAGGAAGAAACACCACTGCTGGCACTACCGGATAAAGTGGAGTTACTTCCATCTAGACCAGACTGCGGACTGGTGGGTGATGCAGGGATAGGATGAAGAGGGGACTGTTTGGAGAAAAACAAAACCTGGTTAAAATTGACAAAAGGAGGCAGTGCTGCACCTTGTTCCATATTGCAGGTTTTGACAGTGATGTTAACAATGGTGCAGTTCCATTTGTGTTCAGAATGTCAATGATGATTGATTGCGTTACATGTGCCCTCCCCTGACTTGTATGAAATTACCTCCTGTGGGCAGACAAGTACCACCACCACCACCACCAGAGCTGTTAAACAGCAGTTGTGGCGATAAGCAGGGTTCCTGCATCACAGCGTATGATACAAAGAAGGAAAGTGAAAGGGCCTAGAACATGTGTAAGTTATTTCTACAGAATTCAACTCTGGAATAGGTTATGAGCTTTCAGTGGATTTTCTCATATGTAAGTTACTAGCATGTTAAAAATAGTGTTTCTGTATTCAAAAGCTGCTTGGAGGGGGCAGAGGAGGGGGACTCCTTCAGGAGTTTGTTATTTTTCTTCTACACCCCTCTCTGCTTTCGTGCTTTTTACCTTGCGCAACGTTCGTGCAGGCAGTGCCGGAGGAGCATCACTGAGCTGGTGATGGAAGGCATCAAAGTGCAGTGAGTAGTGTCCTGGAATGAGACAAGGATCAGAAATGCAGACTGGTGCTGCCTCACTGCAGCCAAAGAGCTGGAGTTTAGACTCTGTAATGCCAGGTTACAGCTCCAAATGCTGGTAACTCCAACCTACAGTTTCCTTTCTGACAGGTATTGTAGAGTGCATCTATCACACACAAAATGCTAACGAGAAGTGCAGTGATATTTCCACCCACCCCTGCTACCAAGGATCTCATGGCAAGGCAACAGGGTCATAAAACAGTGAACTTTTGAAGTTTATTCAATAGCTTTGTAACCTTAAATTACTACTAAAGATGGTCATTGGCAAGAAACCAGGCCAAGTTTCACACTCGCAAACCTAATTCTAGTCTGAAAAGACACACTAGTCTTTATTACTATAAGGACTGGAACAAATTTGAAGGTTTTGAGAAAAAGAACTGAAAACTTTGTTCAGTGCTAACTGAGCAGACCAGGAAAGACTTTGGGTTTTTGCTTCTGATTCGTTTTTATATGGTGATGGGGGGCAAAGGCCAAGGTCGGCTTTCAGATGGTGTAGATTTCTCTCCGCAGGATTTATGCAGCAGGCCTACTGGGCATTTCCTTACCATGGGGCAGGCTTCGGGGAGGCACTGGTAGGGCCAAGATGCTCCCAACGTGGGCAGACAGGAATGGCAGGGTCTCTCTGGTTCCGCTGTCTAGGCTCCAGCTACTGGGCGCTGCTGGCACAGCTGAAGGATTGAAACAGATTTAACTTGGGAAATGTAACAGGGGAGTTGTGGAGCCGGCCAGAAGGCCTGGCTTTCCAGGGAGCTCTTCAGCAGTAGAGAGACAGATTGTAGGGACTTAAACAGGAGGATTGAAAGCATACAAAGACATTGTCTAGTCTACAGTGTGTTAAGTAAGTTTATAGGTTGCTTAGTTAAGGAAGCAAGAGTTAGGTGATCGTAGTGTTAGTCTGCTCATCTCCCCACCATGACCCCTTGGCTCATTTCTCTCGGGTCTGAAGAGCAGTAGAACTCTGCTAGGGGTTTTTTTCTTGCAAACCACTGACAAAGTAAAAATGTAATCTCACTGATGGAACAGCAGCTAGATCTCTGCTTGGTGTAAGTGAAGACAGAGCAGAAAGGAACACGTGGCAGAACCCACATGAAACACAGGAAGGCCTGTGGCTACACTACAGTGGCTACGTGAAGACTGAATGAAAGACATGAGGGAAATCACACCTCAGTCTGTTATAAAAGAAATCATGACTTTAAAGCCCTGATTTACTAAGCTACAGAGTTGATCAAGAATTTTGATCAGAGTTCAAGATGACAGCAGTTCAGACTCCTTGTATTAGTCGCCTGAAGAGATCATGTCTTTGTTAATCAGGGAGTATAGAGAGAGGAAGGCTTTGCTCATGCAACAGATACTGAGTATGATTTTTGTGAATCTGTTTTCTGCAGAAATAAAAGCTGCTTCTAACGTGAACAGTTTTCAAGCTCTTGAGAGTTCTGTCAACCTTAAACATTAAAATGCACCTTCCTTTCACACACTTCAAGATCTAAATAGTTCTGAGAATACAGACAGGCAATAATTGTATGTGTATTTAAAACCAATAAGCAATTTCTTCAGATTAGCAAAGAAAAGAAAAAAGGAAAACAAAATAACTCAGTGAGGCCTACCAAAGAAAACTGAGATAAGAATAGCTGTTTCCATCTTCCACTTGGAAAATGGAAGCCTGGAGAAATAAACATGGAGTTTGACAGTTGAAGGGGATTTCTCCTTAATTAAAATCCCTGCAGCCATGTTTTGGCATGTTTCTTTTCTAAAATGACTCTGAAAGGTTGCTTTGGTTTTATTTTTTTCTCCTTGGTTCCTGAGTTAACAAACATGAACACAGGCTGCCTGAGACCTAAAATTCCCTAAAGCAAAAAAGATTGCAAAGTGACAGCTTCATAAGACAGAAGAAACCCCATAAAGATATGAAAGTAAATGTTTTTAAAGAGAGACCCTCAAACTGAGAAAGTCACACAAAGAAGACAGTAAGAAACTTGACAGAGAACAGGTTCAAACCAAGGGCTACATCTCAAGACAAGTAATGTGGCTTCAGGTGAATTTTCTGAGCACCTTGTATGCATGCCAGAGTGCTCTCATCTGCACTACTGCATTAGATGTCAGAAAGCTAAAACAGAGGGACAGGATGGCATAACAATTTCCTGCAGTTTACCAGCAGCAAGTGAAAAGGGCAGAACAAAACCTCAGTGGCTTGGCCTGTGAAGTGAGTGTTGTGCTTGGTTTTCGGTTTGGTTTGGTTTTTTGAACACTGAAATACAGAAGAAGAATGTGAAGAAGAGAACCTGGTACCCCAGTGCATAAGCCATTATACTTTCTCAGTATTCCCTCATTCATGGCCTTTTTACTCCTATTTAGGAGTGCTGGAAATCATCCTAAGGTAAGATGCTTTTGGAGAGTGGTTGCTGCCTGTTAAAACCAGTGTGTTAGCCAAAATGCTTCACGGAGGAACCTAACCATGGAGATCCCAGTGCTCTGTCCTAGTCCATCTCTCTCTCTGTAACCATGTTCAGTGGCCAAGTTTAATTAGTAGGGAAACTGCATTTGAACCATTCTGCTCCAGGCGACTGATGTCACCCTGCTGTCAGTGAGAATTAGTGAGCTGAGCTTCTGACATGGCAAGGAAGGGGGTGGGTGAATTCACAGGGAATGACTGTTAACAAAACCCAAGACACATGGCATCCTGACTTAGAATGATGATACCTGTAACTGCATCGATGCTACCAACCTGGCTGAAGAGCCGGGATTCCCATCACACCATCCCCTAAGAACACTTGCTGAACATCATCGATGTCTTTCATGGCTTCTTTGGGCTTCTGGAGGGGATTCTGCCTTTGATCCCCTTCTCTTTGCACTGTATACTACGTTTGTGCATAGGATCACCCATAAATAGAAATGTAAGTCTGCTTCCCAGAGAGCTAATCAGTACTTACCTTCCTTTTCTAGATCTTTCTCCTGTCCAGTAAAAAGATCTCACCACCTCTGGCATATGTTCAGTTCAAACTAACAGTTGAGCTAAGATGGAGCTCTTCATCCCTCACCCCCTACTCTGAACTCTGTTGTCATCATTTATTATTGTCATCAAGCCATCGTTCCGCCATTTTGTCAGAACCGTAGGTTGGCTCTTGGTTTCAAGCTGGACTGCTCCATAAGGCTGTGACACTTGTAAAGTTGTGGATGCTGAGTTTTTAGGAATTCTAAAATAAAATTGGGATTTTTTTTCTTAAGCTACAATCCAGTTCAGGCACAGTTACTGAGACCAAACTACTGATAACAGTCTCATGGAGTGCATTCTGTAGGTCGGACTGGAGAGTTGTGATGGTTCTTCCTGGCCTTAAACTTGTAAGGGACCATTTTTCCCAGCAATACACAACATTGTTGCTTGCTGGGGCAGCCTTCTGGCCTCAGATTTTGACTCAGGAATTTTGCTCTTTTCTGCCTTTTCAGAATGCTGCCTTTTAGGTAATTTTTTGAGCCATCACTTCGTCCATGCCACCCCTTTCACAAGCTCCTCCTTTTCTCTGGCACCAACAAACCAACTCTTGCTCTTTTTTCATGTTTCTTTCTCTGCAGGGGCTCTGCCTATTTTTTTTCAAAGCAATGAGATAAGAAAGTATACATTCCTAATAATAAACTTCAATAAACATAAAACTACCCCAGAAAGGCATTCCAGGAGATGTTAATATTTGGGAAAATAAATGCATATTAAAAAAAGCAGTATCTCTCATGATTTTAAAATACAGTCCAAATCTTGCACTCTTCTTTCAGACAGCTTCTCATGTGCTGCTTTGGAAGTTTCGCTTGAGAAAGGCTGCAGGATTTGTTTCAGTAACAAGCTTTCTGAAATAAAGAGGTTTGTGCAACTCCACCCTTGTGTGAATGATCTGAAATGACCAGAGGTTGGCAGAATGCCCAGTTAATTAAACTGTTAATCAAAACAACGTGAAAGAATGCACTCTGCCAGGAGATGCAAAAGCCCATTCATTACTTGCTGTAGCATGACCAGACAAATAGTATTTTAGGAAGCATGCATGCCAACTAGGACAAAGAGTACCTTTCTCAGCCACAGACAGGTTGGGATCACTGCACGGTTTGCATGGTCCAATCATCTGTTGGATCAAGGCGCGCTGGAAGTTTGGAGGCTAAGGGAGAACAAAGTTAGCAAAGAAAAGCAAAGAAAAAAGAAACCAGTTACAGCCCGGCTGTGCAGAACCCTGAGGCTTCTTTTAAGCACAGAAAGTTTCTTAACTAAAAAATTCACGGGAACCTCAGGCTGTGTCTACCTTAGGAAGTACTGCAGTGCAACACTAGTGCATCTCGGGAGTGTAACAGTGCTGAGGACCCACATGCCATGATGCATGTTTTCTCTGGAGGAGTTACTTCAAACTAGGTCCGGCCCGGTCTTGTGCCCGTTATCAGCTCGAATGCATTATGTGCCCTTGTGGAGCTTACCTTTTGCTTTGTTATCATTTGAAAGAACTGAGTGTGCATGCTCTGAGGTTTGCATGCTGTGAGGGAGTTCTCTGATGTGAACTGGAGTGATTCCCTTCAAAAGTGCACACCAGGGCCAGATTAAAATGCTTACATGTAGGCACTCTGAATTTTTCAACTTGTCCAGAGAAAGTAGTAGATACAGGCGCAGACTGTTTGGAAACCCTGTATCAGCATATTATTTCAGCCTCTGTAAATCACGATAAAGCTATGCAGAATCAACTTTGAGGCTAGACTGCAAAGGATGGCCATGGTTCTAGAAAAATTAATCAATAAAATGGTGTCACTACCTGCAATGGATCAGGGCTCACAGGATAAAGTTGGGAAGCAAGAAGAGCCCATTTGCACAGGACGTATTTGCAATTTTCAGTCATTACAATTTGTAGCGTTTGACTACAAAAGGGGTGTCTCTAAGGGATGAGAAGTTGCACTGCCTCTGCAAAATGATCCTAAGCTAGGTGTTGTGCTTTCCGGAAATAAAAAGGGAAGTTTTAAGGTGGTCAGAAGGAGTAAAAATAAAGTCACAGTTTCAGGGGTTGAACTAACAGAAATGAGATCTGCTACCTGTCCGTTTTCCATAATAGCTGCGGGATACATGGCGCTGCTGGGTCGGTCCCGATGGGCTGGCAGCAACATCATCATCTCCCGAGAGTGGCGGTACTTATCTGGTAGAGAGGGAGAGCCTGTAAACAAGTGAGAGCAATCACGTACACGTGACAAACAACAGCCAGGTCTCCGCATGCCCAGGGATCTACTCCTCCTGGCACTTTGTTCAGACGGATGATTTTACAGGACTCAAGAAAACATGGTGCCGAGCCCACTAAGCAGCTGACTGTTGGTGGGGTGCATAGCACGAGGATGAGGTAACAACTGGCTTGTTATATACAATTAAGGACATACCACATGAAGGGTATTAGATGCATGTGTCCCTAGTTGTCTGTTGGGACGTGTTCCCTCTTAAATGACAAAAAGAAAAGTGGGCACCTGTGTGGAATCAGCTGCTGTACAATGCCTAATGCTTCCTTGCTCCATGAAGTATTGCAGAGTTATAGAATTCCATCAAATTGTGCATTTTAGGACTGAATGTGGAAGAAAGGGATAAAAGCTGGAGATGCGGGAAGCTATAGGAAGCTACTTCATTCCTCAGTTCTCATAGTCTGAGGTGTTACCATTTAGCTGGTGATACCTTGGTTAGCTTCCTCTTTGTTACAGCGAAACAAAACCCAATAATAAACAGAGTTGTCTATAAATGTGGGTGGTGCTTTGCTTATAATGCTGGTGGGTAACATGAGTACTGCTGAGCATGTTGGTATCTGAGCCATTTTATGACAGCAGGATGTTTACCAGTGCTTAGAGTTAGCTAGTAGGAATATACTTAACTCTTAGTTATCTATCTGTATAGTTGCCATTTAAAATGTTGGGGTATTTAATGTAAGCAGCTTCCTGGCGTGTGGAATTATTTGGGACTAGTGTCCTTCAAGGTTGGTGTCGTAACAATATGCCTTCTGATATGCAACAGCTGACAATGGATTTCCCAAGAGAATGATTCTCATTAGTGTCTTCCTGAATTCTGATATTACTGATACATGCATCCCTTGGGATGCACAGTATTAGGCAAGAATTGATGTTCTGAAGCTGCTGGAGTGAGCTTTAATTTGCACTGCTAATTTCATTGCGTCACAGACACGCACTTAACAGATGGCAGCACACAGCGCATTACAGAGCCATGCCGGCTGTTGGGAACACATGCCTGCTTTGCAAACTTTCCACAATCACACACATTACCGGAGCAGCACTCCAACGTATGAGCAAAGGCATTGGTGCTGGTTAATGCAGCTTTTACCCCAGCACAAGCAAACATGCAGTTTTGGGGACTGATACTCAGCACACAGTGGAAGGAACAATGTGTCCAGCAGAATGCAGGGTAAGGTCCTACAATTGCAACAATTCCATCAGGGGTGGCAGATCCCAGATTAATCTACACCCCCACTCCGACATGAACAGCCGCAGAGTATCTGCATTCTAGTTCCGAACTCATTTTCTCCCCAGACATAAAACAGAAACATAATTAGACAACATTATTTGCTCTTATATACAACATCAGCTTGGAAAACACAGTGTTAACGCTTTATGCTGAGTCTCTTTTACTCACACATCACAGATAGTCCTGTTTCTGAATGACCAATGTAAGGATGCTGAACATTTAGGTGTGCCCAGAACTACGTCACAGGACAACCTACACTGTAAACTTTTCTTTTTTGTTTATCTTGTTATCCTTATTCTTTTATATCCAAGATGCAAACCACCTCTATGTGCCATCAGTTTGTATGGGATTAGAGTTTCCACAGACCTTGCTCTGCATGACCTGAAAAATCCCATATGTGCTAAGTAAGGTGGCAGTCTAGTTTCCAAAACAGCTCTGCTGTTTGGTAGCCTAAATTTGTAAATATAGCTATAGGATTGTAACAGATTATGCCAAGTATCCAGTCTACAGCCAAAATTAAGTACCAATACTTTTGAATTGTGGGCCACAAGAGAAGTGGCTATAACTGAAGCTTTTATTAACAATCAGGCCTGCTTCTTTGCACAGAGAGCGAGCACAGCCACCATGGCTCCTCTCAGGGACTGTTAGACTTCAAAAACAAAGTCAAAAAAGCTTTCAAAAGCTTTCAGAGCGGCCAGTGGCCATATAAGACACTGCAGCATGTATCAGGGTTTATTCCTTTTAGCTTGTAGCTTGGTACACTGGATGTGTGCAGCACTGAACGTACTATTAATGAGAGAGAAAAACCTATGCTGAAGCAGAGGTAGTTTTTCTTTTTTAGTTATGAAAATGCTAATCTACTTGTGACAAGTACCAGTTCTAAGGAATGGAACTGAAACTTAATGTAGTTAAACTCCAAACTCAATGAATCCCTTCTCCTGATGCATCATTTTCATTACTGTTATGAAAACAGTTCTCTCCTGCAGCAAATCATACATATTTTGCTTTAAGAAGGAAGTTTTTAATGTAAGCACATGGGTTCTTGCAAAGTGCTGAGTAAGACACCAGGACTCTTCCTACACCTTGAAAAGGGGCCTGCGTTCAGGAAGGAGTAGGAATGCTTTAGGAGGCGAGTCATCTAGTGTCAAGTGGGAACTGCTTTTAGAGCAACTGGAGGAGTCCCAACCATATTTTAAATTAAGTTACTGAAACCCCCCATACCAATTCCTGGCTCTTGCCAGGCTGTTTTGCATTACAATTTCTGCTTAACAAACATAAGCTTATGCAGTCTTTTAACTGCAGTAAAGTTAGAGCACTGCCTCATGAGTCACCTCAAATGAAGCCAAACCAAACTCTGAATTTCTTATTGATCCTCCATCCAAAACTTTTGTTCCTTTCTTAATAGGGAAGAAGCTTGTTCATCTGAAACACAGTAACTAGTAATGCCTTTATCATTAGCACAGTTAGAAAGTTCTTACTGTATTCTGATTACAATTCTGTTTAAGAATTTTGCTCTAACTTGTGTGTATTACAACAAATGTAAGGTTTGCTGCTTTAATCTGCTGTTCAGTGATATCAAGTCATTAATTACTGTCTTGATAAGTATCCTTTAAAAATTTGGATTAATGGCTTTATTATTTTCTTTGGACTGGCCAAATCATTTGCTGTGCTGCTGTTTGAAACATCAGTGAAAGGGTCATGTTTTGGAAATGGAGAATTGGAAGTACGATTTAGATTTCTGCTGGATTCTTATTACACTTCCTTCGGTCACTTATGGAACTAATCCGTATTATAAAGATACCCTCAGAACAGTGCTAGTAGCTGAGCTCCAGAAAGGACTCTGTAGTTAAACAGAGAAGGTGGTATAAGTATCTGGATAAAAGGATAGTCGGTTTTCATCTCTACTGTTTGAATCAATGAGACAAGCATTTATGCACCTGACAAAAACCTAGAAACCCTACTTAATCATGCTCAAGTTGAAGCCACAGGTGACAAAGATGCTAAGTCGGTAAATTTAGGTGGCCTGTATGAAATGAATCATTGGCCTTTGTGTACTTCCCATGTGAAACGTGGTTTAGCTGCAGCATCGTGACTATCGTAGCTTTGTTGTCAGTCTCAGCAGAAAGGCCAAGGATTGGATGGGTCATGGTGACTGAACTATCCTCTCACCTCTAGAGGTGGTCCCTCCAGGACAGAGATGAGGCACATTGGTGGGGGCAGCGTGGGGAAACTTGCACGGCTGCCGCCCATGCTGTATCTGCTCTGTGGGTAAATAGAGGGCTTCAGCCTCCAGTGGTGTCAATCCAGCACCTTTCACCAGCACTAAATTAAAAAGAATATAAATAAATACCAAAAAAAAGGAAGAAAAAAGAAAAAGAAAAAAGAAAGGATAGAGGTGCATTGGCAGAGCTGCACATGTAAGGTTTCTGAAGTACCTTGCTCCAGCCTATGATACTGGTCTCGCATTTTCACAACCATTAAATTCACCCAATTAAAAAACAAAACAAAAGGAAAAATCACCAAGGAGAAAAACAAAGCTCTATTACCACAGTGGAACTTAAGTATAAGGTTTTTTGATTTTTACAAACAACTCCATTCCAGACAGTGGTGTTGTAATAACCACAATAGTGACTTGCACAGTGTGAAACACAGAGAGCATCTGAGACTTTACTGGAAGTGAAATCCCATCATCAGTGGGTAGCGTCTGAATGCTGTGCTCGCCTAACTTAAAAATGAACAAAACTAGCAGAGAAGAAATGTCATATCATAGGCTAGCAAAACAAGTTAGTAAGAGTGAAGAATAAAATAGATAGATACATATATTGAACTAGTTTTAAAAATCATTACTTCTCTTATTGCTTTCTCTTTGTGGTCATTTACAGTGTCTAGTTCTCATCTCTGGGAGGTGCTGTTGGCTCATTCATCAGCACTATACCCTTTGTAGCATTCAGCATTGTTTTCTAAGTAAGAACAAAGAATACAGTGAAGAGGGAAGCTGCTGATGCTGTGAGGTTGTCAAGCTCAGAAAGGCTGTCACAGCCTGTCACTGTGAGTGAGCACCAAACCCCCAAAGATTCAGACTTCACATGCCAGCTGAGGCACATCCATTTAAGGACATCTTCCTGACATGATAGCCCTGTACTCAGTCCCCTTTTCCCTTTCCTGTTTGTGCCAGTTTCATCTGGTTACTTCACTATTTGAATTGTCATTATTTTCCTTCTAGCCCTTGGTAATTTGTGAAGGTATTTGCCTTTATCTGAGGATGTCCACTTCTCACCTTCGTACTCATCTGAGCCTTAAACTAAATCACTTTGATGCATTTGTGTCATAACAACAGCCAGTCAGTTAAGATTTCAGTGCAAGATTGAGCTGGCCTGAGAGAAAGGGCCCTTCTCTGTATTCTCTGTCCATAAGGAGACATACAGTTCTCCTGTATGGAAAAAACAGGTAAGATTTAAATATCGGTCTATATCCCGGATACCTTCCTCAGATGCCTGTGAAAAGTGATGAGAAATTTATGAACCTGTAATGGAGAATCGAAAATGAGAGGGAAAAAAACTTGAGTAGAAGTTACCAAAGTCAGGCAATTGCACAGAATGGTTTTGCTTCAGCTCTGAGGCTTGGGAAGAAAATGATGAGCAATATCAAGCCCAGCTACTGTAACAGCAGAACCATTATGAGTACCCCTGGAGTCTGTTTTTGCATTTTTCCTTTCTTCAAGAATTTCCCAGCAGGGAAGCCCTTCTTTAACGCCAGTAGTTAAAATTCCTATCTTTCAACATTCATTGTATACCTGTGCTTTTGTATACACACATTTCTGCTAAACTGCCTCGAGTTCTTTTTTGTGCCATAATTTCATTAAATGTGGAAAATGATTTTTTTTCCTTTGTGTTCATGATCTCTCTCTTTCTTTTAATTACTGTACCAAAGACTATTCTTATTTTCCTCCTGACTGCCTGCACAGTGCTGTGGCGGAACAATGGAAATCGTTATGAAATTCGACTGCCTGAAACCAGCATGTATTAAAGAAACATTCCAAAATACTGCTGAAAAAAAGAATAAATCATTAAATCCATTTCTGCAGAATGAAAAGCATTTTTTAAGAAACAGTTTTTGAAGAGGCATTTACAGCTCCAAAAGAGAAACAGCAATGTATTTCAGTGTAGGTGGTCTTTGGCTGGCGTTGCCAAGTTCAGGGAATGCCTGCAGAGACACTTAACCCTTCACTTGGACCCATCCGTTCTTACCTCGAGCACTGGAAGGGGCAGAGTTAATCATCTGGGACGGTGCCGAGTGAGTGGAGCTCAGGCTTGAAGTGGAAGGGCTAGCCTGGGATGGGGACAAAAGAGTCATTGGTGACTGAGCTTTGGTACCTGGAGTTAGGGTAAACAAGCTGCAGGAGGCAGAGGAATCATCGAGAGAGGACTGAGTGGATCAGTGAATTAGATATTTACCTGCCTCAGACCACCCAGTGCATCCTCTGTCTAGGAAATAGCTTTGGTGCAGGCCATTAATCAGCACTCAGGACTGTGGGACTCATTTCACCCTCCCACAAACCAAGAGCAACCCTAACTGCATAAGACTAGGTCAGATAAATAACATGCCAACTAAAATCTCACTTTCTGAGAGCAACAGTATGATCTTGGACCACCAGATCTGTACAAATACAGTTTCTCCCCAAAGCAAACCTAGCTGAGTTACTGTGTCACCTTTCTTGACCAATGTTAGATTCTACCTATTCAGTCCTTTGAGAAAAACATCGCAGGACAGATCCAATGTATGTGTGTAGGTGAAGTGTACTCCTCCTAACCATAACCCTCCAGAGCATGTTCTGGGTCATCTCTTGACAGCCGCTGCTGGCTGTGCTGGAGCTGTACCTGCATGTGGTACATGTCTTCAGCAGTCTCCCCCACAGAGCTGTCTGTTAGGATAACCAGGTTTCCTGTCTCACTGGAGGTGTGGGATGACAGAGAGGATGACGAGTGTCGGACTGAACCAAGCAAGTTCAGGGGGCTGGAACAAAACCAGAGACAGAACAAAGGCATAATTATTTTTTGAACCTGTGTTTTACAAGCTGTAAGTACCTACAGTTACCTGATGCTTTCTTTAGGTCACCTCTAGGTGTCAAATGCTTTTAAAAATCAGGCCAAATAAGCTTAAACAAATATGTAAATGTGAAATAAGTGATAATAAGGTTACATGTAAGACAACATAGGATGTAGAATTTTGGAATAAAAGCCAGGTTAACATCACATCATGATGCTGGGTGCACATTTGTTTATAACAGAGCTTTCTGAAACCACCCATTTTTCACGCTGATGTATGATGAGTGGGAGCAGCTTCAAAAACACATGCCAAAGAAAGCCAAACACAAAACACGCAGGTCAAAACACAGTTTTCCTTCCTGCATCTGTTGGGCCTCAGCAAGTTGAAGGCAACTTTGTAGTGACAGTAAATTAATACAGCCCAGCTGGTGTGCAGGCTGCACCCTCATCTCACTCAGGAAATCAAATTTTCTTTGTCACCACACACACAAATACATATTGTGTACACTACAGAATCTCTCTTGTTTGCCCTGAGAACTGAAAAAGGCTTTATGGAGTGAGGAATTTCGGGGAAGAAAATTTTATCAGAGACAACAATTGTCAGCTGCCAAGTCACTAAAGTGTAAGAGCTACTCAATTTTAATAGTAAAAAGAATGACACTATCCTGGATGGTGTACTCAAGACCAACCCTCCACAGCTTTTCATGCCAGGCTTTCAAACCAGCTAAGCCATGTGGAGCCACCAAGAGAAATCCAACTTAAAGTACAATTAAAGTTCTGTAGTTTCAGTGACATTCCCATCACTGTTTGTCATACTGGCACGGATATGAACATCTTCAAATAATCAATTTTGGCTGGATACAAACCCACTGTTTTGCCCTGAAAATCCCAATTTTTATCCTCCATTGTGATCTCAGTTTTCATAGATGGTATTCAGTTTGAATAAGCATACACATTTTCAGATGTTTCTGTGAAGGCTGAGCCATTCTGTGGCATTCTACTCAAAACATCTTGGCAGCCGAAATTCTTCTATTTGGGTTCTGATTTGATCAGAATTATAAAAAACAATGATACAAACATTCTTTGATCCTTAAAAATGGGCACATATTGAGTTGGGTTCTAAAACAAGCAATAAAATATTCTTTTTGTAAAGACCCATTTATTTGATGTTTGCTTAAGAGAAGGTGGAACCTCCAAAGTCAGACTGAATCTGGAGGTCTGAGTAGCAGATGTCTGTTTCTGCTTCTATAGTAAGTGATGGAGTAACACCTGGAGGTGTTCAGCATTTGCTGCAAATTGGATTTCTCAACTTTTTGATTCCAACCCTCAAACTTTAATAATTAGCACTGAATGAAGACAAAAGGCACTTCTGCCAAAACTCATCCTCCTCCTCTTGCAGTACTGTTACAGCCAGTTCTCAGATCCTTGAATCTTAATGCAACAGTATGCAGAGATCCTGGATATTTCAGTCAAAGAAAACCCAGGTACCTGTGTCGATGCACCAGCTTTATGCTCTCTGGGCTCATAGGTCCATGTGAAACCAGAACATTGCTGCGCGGTGTACTAGTGCCAGAACAGGCTGGACTCAGCTTATCCAAACCTGGTAACTCCTGCAAAGGAAACATACTTTAGCTAATTTGGTCATGGAAAATGACAAGTTTTCTTCTCAGAAAAGTCCTTATCTGTTTCCATGTTCTTGTTTCCATAGGATAAAGAGCTGTAGTGCTTTAAGACCCCATTCTGTTTATTTCCAATAATCCTTTCTAGCCACTGCTTCAGGAATTAAGGAGAAAAATAGAGGCATAATGTGGCCAAAATTATAGCCACCTGCATTTTCCAAAACAAAGGAATGTGCACTCAACAATACAGATCATGCCCAAACTCTCAGGAAAGGTAGTGAACAAAAACTGGCATCTGTGACCTCTGCAGATCTCACCTGCTTTGAAAGAGAAAGGCCACATTTTAAAATTCTGGTGCTGTTGTTTCTGGCCATCCTTACACAGTGTTCACTTCTAAGAGTGGAGGAGAAAGCCTTCAAGTTAGAAGCTATCATATTGGAAAATACATTGAAAGTAAAGTGCTAATAGACATATTTAAGATAAGTCTTCCACATTATAGAAAGATACCCTTTAGTTTGATTGTGATAATGGTCAAGATTGCATCTAGGTATTCCTAAAGATTTCACTGTACCAAGAAGAGGAGAATGCACTGCAAATGTCTGAGACCCATCTGGGAAAGATGTCTTGAGTATAGTTGTCTCAGAATACTTACGTACATCAGAGCACACATGAAAGGAAAGGTACCATTCCTGGAGGAATTCCAACAGGAATTTCTGTTGCTGTCTACACAAAAACACTACTGGAGGGCCTAATCCATGTCATGCTTCTCCAAATTGCAGCAGCTCTTTCAAAGAGCTCAACATCTAACACTTTCTATTAATCTTTCTTCCTCTGCTTTACATAATTTTCTGCTGTGTAAGGCAGTAATTTAAAATCAAGCTTTACAATTGTTCTGGGATACAATAAAGGTCACACAAACATTTTAAATTCAAGATTAAATGAAAGGCTAAGATAACATACTGACTAGGCACAGACTTCCTTCTTGCACAAAAATCAAGAATTCTTTTGATAATCTGGCAATCCGGTAGATTCAGCAATGCTGAATCAAGCCCAGTTCCATTCTGAACCTTACTGCAACTAATAGACATTTAATCATAACTCTGAGTATGTCAGCTTACATGGTACAGACTGGATCGCATCATCTGGAACTGGTCTATGAGCTTCTTATGCAGGGGACGCATTTCAGGGTGTACAAATTTCTCATGGACTGCCAGACCCACTCCTAAGACATGTACCTGGTAAAAAGAAAACATCACATCACAAACCCAAATAACTTGTACCTAAGAGCCTGTCCTGCAGCTCTGTCAATGTGCAAGGGAGTACTGTAAAATATGCCACAGTTCATTTACAAGGCTGTTGATAACGACGCAAGCCTAAGGAGACCTCGCAAGTTCACAGTGCTTCAGCAAGTACTTTGTGAGACAAGCACATTTATGTCATATTGGATTATGTTAAGAGATAACTGTAAGAAATTACCAGCTTGATTCTCTCTCCGGAGTGAACTGCATTACACCCTCACACAGAGGAAATTCCTTCCACCCAGTGTCAGAGAAGGGGTCAAAGTTGCCAACAGAGACTTCTAAAATGAGTTTCTGATACTCAAGCAGAACAGCAGCAGTGACAATGTACAGTCACTCTTTCTGTTGCTCACTATCTATTTTCAAAGGTCACTTTTTCAGAGGTTAAACATACAATACTAGTGGTTGAATGAGATTACATAAGCTCTTAGATGAAAGAAAATAGTGACGACAGTAGGCTGAAGATGTATATAATTCCCTACATGATCCAAAATCTGTACAAACAATAATTAATCTTCAAACATCCTCTTGAGTACTGAAGGGTGTCCTGGGCTTAGCAGTAGCAGTCGTTTTTCTCCTTCTTAGTAGCTGGTGCAGCGCTGTGTTTTTGACTTTCGGCCTGGAAACAGCGCTGATAACACTGATGTTTTCAGTTGCTGCTCAGTAATGTTTACTCTGACCAAGGACTTTCTGAGCCTCATGCTCTGCCAGGGAGGAGGGGAAGCTGGCAGGAAGCAGAGACAGGACACCTGAGCCAAACTGACCAAAGAGGTATTCCATACCACAGCACGTCATGCCCACTATATAAACTGGGGGCAGTAACCCGGAAGGGCTAGATCACTGCTCAGTCGGGCTGGGTATCGGTCGGCAGGTGGTGAGCAGTTGTATTCTCTTCCCTTGTATTTCCCTTATCCTTATTATTATTGGTGGTAGCAGCAGTGGATTGTGTTATACCTTAGTTACTGGACTGTTCTTATCTCAACCCATGGGAGTTACATTCTTTCAATTCTCCTCCCCATCCCTCAGGGAGCAGAGGGAAGGAAATGGGGAGAGTGGGAGAAAGGCTGCGTGGCTGACTGAGCTTAAACCACGATAGAAGATAAGCATTATCTTTATTTTACAGATGGGAAATCTGAACTGCAGTTAAGTGATTTGTTGCAGAAACAGGCCAGGCAGCTCTATTCAGACTTGGACACACTGTCTAATGTCTGTATCTTGCCACACTGTCAGTTACGAGGGATGTGATCTTCTGATTTCGCTCCCATCAATGCATCCAGCTAGCTTTATCTATCAAGATAGTTCACGGAGACACTAAAGAAAAATAAAACTGCAGATAATATAAACAGGCATTAAGTCTCCCCAAGCAACTCTGCCAGTTTAAGCACAAGCCTGACCTGTCCTGTCTCTGTCTTTGACACTTATTGGGAAGACATAACTCAAAATGCCAAAAATGAACAGCAAGCTTGAAACGTAGCAAGATGTCTACTGGATAATAAATGGAGACAACAAAATTAATGTACTTGAAGCTGAGCTTCACCTCACATCCCATAAGGTGAATGGCTTGTTCATAAAGTCCTTGGCCATCTCCCCCATTTTTTAGATCTCCTGTATCAAAACTGTTTGCTTCTGAATGAATCAGCTGGATCTGATAGGTCTAGACTGACTGCTGATGAACCCAGACACTGCAACAATGTTCTTTTTATCTGAAAACCAGTACCTGTTCCTGCATGAGTTCCTTGAGCTGTGTGATCTTCTCTGCATCTCCAGGGTGCTTTGTGATATAATCTTTATCAAAAAAAGCCTGTAGGAAAAGGGAAAAAAGGAAAAAGCCTTCTGCTTACTGGAAGATACTTCATTGTAACTTGGTGTCAAGGATGAGAGGAAAAGGTCCAAACATCTTAGGAAAACTAAATACATTAAGCTAACAGCAGCAGCTCATGTTTATTGCTTTTAGCACTCTGGGATCTGGGTAAAACTACAGTATGGTTTTAGCAACCGAGATGAAGATCTGACCAGGTTTACCCATGTGACAGTGATAAGCAGTACCCCTAAGCTTTGTATCATCCAGTTACTTGAATTTTATATAGTTTCCTTCACATAACTGACTAAAGATATAGAAATTAAGTGCGTGAAGCGGTAACTAATGTAAGGCATGGAGAGTGTCCTCATCACGGCCCTGTAGGGAAGATGTGTCCCACACCCCTAGACCTCTGCTGCCATTTTGCAGTATTTCACCCTAGATTTACCTTTTGCAATGCAGAGTTTAAGTAACAGCTTGCCAAAGATGATGCCCACTAACATACTGCATGTAAGATCATTTTAGGGTTACAGTGCGTCTGAAATTATGCAAGCAAAGATAATAGTTGAGAAGCACAAATTCGTGGCGTTTCCTGATTACAGGCCCAATCAGTCTCAATTACCATGAGTCCCATTACATGCTTGTATTGCAAAATAAATGTATAGCAAGCAGTACCAACAATCTGTTTCACTCTTTCCTGACAAGTGAGAATTTTCATCTAAGCCAAGTTTAATTCTTGAGAAGCCTCACTGTCAACTGCACCTACTGCAATGCGATATTCCAGCTCCATCTCTGGATTCTCCTGTTGTCATGTGGCTATGCACAAATGCAGAATAATCAAGTAGGGGGTTTGACCTCATATTTAGATAATGTAGGTGAAAATTCCTTATCTTCTTAAGTCATACTGTCTTTGAAACAGAAATGGAAATAAAATTGACAAAAGGTGATAGTAAATTTGAAAGCAGAGCCTGGCTTACCTCCTGGTACCGTGCAATTCCCCCATTAACTGCTGCATCAATCACTCCATTCAGACACATGCTGAGAAGATTAATGTTACCATGCATTTGTTTATGCTGGTACTGGCTTATCAGTGTTCTCAGCTCCTGGTTTTTGTTCTCAACCACTTGAATGGCGTTTTCCAAAGGACTTACTTCAACCTCAAAGGCAATAAAATATAGTTTATTCTATGGACACTTCACTGAGGTTTATTATCTTCCTTGTAATGAAATGATACTCTAGGATTGTTCAGTGATCTTAGTTTTTACTGCTTTGTACAAAATAAGCTACATAATAAACTTCACTGTTGGCAATGCTGTATTTCAGGTCACCAAGTTGTGATAGCTTCTTTCTGTATTCTGAAGACATGGCAATGGTGCAATTATTGCATCTTTTTTGGCACTGTCTCCATTATACTGTCACGTTCCCTCACATAATTCCCCTGGTTATGTTCAGCAA
This sequence comes from Ara ararauna, assembly GCA_028858755.1. Taxonomy (NCBI): domain Eukaryota; kingdom Metazoa; phylum Chordata; class Aves; order Psittaciformes; family Psittacidae; genus Ara; species Ara ararauna. The sequence continues at coordinate 19,220,683 of CM054385.1, read as the reverse complement.
TTGTTTAGACTAAGTGGTAGAAAAAGGACATACTTAATTATGGGTAAACTTCATCATTTTAAACTGCAAGATTTCAGCCAAAGGAGTTTTAAGCTGCCTGTCCTGTGTCCTCAGTAACTCATCATTTCAAACCCCAATCACAGGAACTACAAATGTTACCAGCTCTCTTCTCTCCACTTCAAACCAACGAGAAATCCCAGGCAAGCTGTGAGTTAAGGTCAGAGTGGTTCGTTCAATCCACAAGCTCTGCAAAGAGTAATTGAGGATGTGAGGTACAAGGTGAATCACAATCACATCATCTGTACTCTTACTAGAGGTGCTAAGTGGGTAAAGTTCAGAAAAGAATACATCAGCCTCCTGAGCAGTAACTCATTTTGCAGAATGTCACGTTGAAAGTCACTTGGAACAACAAACGCAGAATTCAGTATGCTCTAAAGCAACGCACTCAAGATCTCCATTCATTTTTAAAGGTTGGTCAAGGGAACCAAGATGACATTGTGGTCATAGATATGGCAGTAAGAAAAAACAATCCAGCCAAAAGAAAAAAGCCCTATCCTTGCTTGAAAATGCATTCCTCCTGGCACTACAACAACTCGCCTTTAAACTAGACAATGCTTTTATCAGGTCAGGTGTGTAACCTTTAGATGCAACAGCTACTTGTTATTTGAGTTACTACAGCATCTCTGGCCATCAAATCAGGGTTACGTGAAAGGCTGTATCAGCATAAAATAACAAGACAGTATTTGCCTTGAAGAGATAAACACTTAAACACTGCTTATTCTCTACTTCTACCTTGAATTCATTCTCCTTGTCCTTTGGGCCTTTGTGGAAGGGCCTGTCATAGCGGAATTTCCGGATGTTGTTGACTCGGTAAAAGCTCTTTATGCGATCAGGGACACGGTCCATTTGCAGCACATCTATATTGTCTGGGATGGGAGTGACTGCATAGATCTGTAGATCTGTAAATTAGGTAGTCAAAGAAAGCCACAGGACATCAAACAGAAAAGCCATCCCTGCTGTGGGAACAAAAAGGATGGTGAATTCAGTAAGTCATGCTCCTCTGCATTTTCCAATACTCTTCCTTTGCAAGTGAAACAACAGAATGCTAGACTAGAGCTCCTAGGAGAGTCTACAGAGTTATAGCACCTCACAGCCAGATTAGCCAAAGAGGAAGATAACTGAGGATGCAGAAAGTATGTAGTAAGGCATCCAAAATACCTAAAGCAGGGAAAATACCCAGTTTCTATCAGTTTTATAAGACTAGGTGCCTCATCTGTACAGAAACTTCAGTCAATGCATTTAAGTATCTAAATAATATTTCCATTTGACAGATTTCACCGTAGATAACTTCATCTTTGTATACAAACCAAAGGTGCCCTCATTCTATCAATTTACAGTACAGTTTAATTAAACCACTTTAACCTCAGTGTTACAGAGAAGCTCTACAAGCATAAACAAACCAACCAAAGTATAAATACGAACAACCCCTCTGTCTATGAAAGTATGAGCGTTATACAGCAAAGAAGAGTGAAAACCATGTGTTACGAAAGACAAGTGGGAAACAGCAACCCATTTCAAGAGAGTTCACTTGATGACAATTTCCTGATGGTTAAAGGCCTGTGCAATATCTTTGCTGCAGTCACACAAGCCAAACAGCAGTGTTCTCATGACTGAAATCTCCACAAGTCTCTGCAGACCCATTAAATGTTATATGGTTCAGTCCTTTAATGTATATAGAATTGTACTGGTTGCATCAAATCACAGTACAGATTACCAATGAGAGGAAATGAGACTCAAAGCCTTAGGTATGAAATGGTACAGCAGTTTAAAGGAAAAGGGAGACTGCAAAAATAATAATACTGATGTCAAAAATAAATCACAGTGGAAAATAACACTTTGGAACTACTGTCTGTTCCCAACAAAATACTCTCCAAGAGAAGATACCAAGAATACTTTTAAGGACACAAAACACGCATTATGGCAATGCTGATGGAAAGTTAACACAAGGATGTGACTAAGCAGACATAACCATTCTTTTTAAAAGCACATAACTCAATGACCCAGTTAATGTCTGCTATTGACAGGGGTGTGGGTTTGTCTATAGGACACGGTTTTGTGCCTAAGGCACTGAGGAACTGAGGTGTCCAGGTTGATGACCTTCTCAGTACCTCTCTCCTCTGTGCTCTACACCACAGCTGTTCTACTCTTATCATTGAAGGATACACTGGGCATCACACTGCAGTATCGAGTCGTCCGGGTGGTTTGGGTGCTGCATTGCAATGGCTTGTGGGAACTCACTTAGCATCCTCTGCTGGAAGGCTTCCAGCCTCTCATAGTCATGGCCCCGACAAACATACTCCTTGTTCTGCAAGGGCAAGCACAAATTAGTCTCCTTAAAAGTAAGTTAAATTCTGTTGGCTTTTATCTCACTTTAAATTTTACTGCATCAAACTGCATCAAACCCAAAGATAAATGACAGTGTCAATATGCTAATGTGAGAGTAAAATATGCATTTAACACAGCTGATATTTTATTCCTTCCTTTTTCCTTACAATGCATTTCATCAAGAAGTGATGAATAAGTAGGCTGTTCCAGTGACCTCTCAGCAGAAAGATGCTGATCCGTACACACACAGCATTCAGTCCTATTGTCTTTTCTTTCTTGCTTTTCAGACAACTGAAAAGGGACATTTTTTCAAATGGACAATACTGAAACATATCAATCAAAACTTAATACCAAGTCACCAGCTTGCTGCTCTACACTGGGAAAGCTGCTGTCAAATACAGTTTACACCAGATGGATAAAAGTCCTCAGCATTCCATAGAGCAGTGGGAGATAGATATGTTTACCCATTTATCAGTTATCCTTAGAGAGGAGTTGTAACAAACTGTTCACAAAAATCACTACTTCATCACTGCTGTATTGTCAGAGCCATACAGTCCTCCTCTGATCATGCTGAACAATCCATCCTCAGGAACTCCCCTGTCTATAGTGGAGTAATATGGAAAAGGTTTACCAAGAATTCTCACTGGCCACTTAGCAAATTCCCCTTCAGCCATAAAAGCACTTCCCTCTTGATGAACAAAACTTTGTTTCTGCTAGTAATGGAAAGCTTGCACTTAGATATGGCTCGTGAGGCATTAAACCACTTGTGCAGAGTTCCTGGATGCTTTTTGAGCCATCTCAAACTTTGAACAGCAACACATGGGATTTCTGAAGTCCTCAGTGTCATGAAGTCCTTCCTACAGTGTCTTAACCCTAGTTTTAACTCTCATACATGTAGCAATAACTAGAAGTACAGGAAAAATTTTCACCTTCATAAACCAAAGAACAGTTCCTCCCCTTCTATTTCCTGCATGTGGAAGCTACAGTATATGCAATCATGTTTTGTTAATTGCCCTGGAAAAGGGTTCTGGCCGAGCAGTTCTTGATCTTGTAGCAAAATCAAAGAGAAAGCAGCAAACCCCAATCATGGAACACAGCCAAGGAGTGCTGTTATCTTTGGCTTTGCATTTCAACTTTATGGAGCAGATCTCATGTTCCAGCTGTGACATATGTCACTTTGTATGTATCACTCACAGCAACCAATGAACTGGGAGACAAATGGCATGATGAATCCTGACAGTTTAGTCTGTAATGCTCAAACATTGCAGCCATTATTAAATTTGGAGTGAGTCCATATTTGAAGGTGAATCTCTTCATGGCATTGCATTCTCTATTTTAGCTTTTGATTGCAGCAATCCAGAAAATTTTAAGCCTATAAATAATGTTATTGTGATTCTAAAAATAATGCCCTGAAAACACCTCAAAGCTAAATTTAATAGACTTGCCAACACAAGATCTCAGAACGTGGCTTGTCAGGGCTTACTTGAACTTCTGGTAGGTGGAAGACATGGACAGTTTTAATTTCTTATGTAGGAAGGCTAGAAATAGATGCAAAATCCATAGAAACATGAACAATGGCATTTCTAGACAAAGGGTCCTTAAAGATGTAGAAAGAAGTTATGTTCTGTCTTAAGCTATACAGCAGTAGATACATAAAAGAGAAAAGAGCATGGAGTTATTTGATCATTTTAAATCGCTCCCATATCCATTTGAAAATTTTAAATCCTTGTAAATCTTTTTCTTCTCTAGAATAGCTGCTTCCAATCTCTTTACAGTGTGATCCATGCTGATGTGATTGCTAATGGGCTTAGGCTGTGCTTTGCAATGTGTACGCTGTATGGATCATTAGAGACAGAAAGGAGGAGGATGACTTTTAATGAGATTGCTACATTAGTAATCTGCTATCAGAAGTACTGCTACCAAATATAATTGCAGAATTAACAAGGATTATAATTATGTACGCTCATGTTCACTGTTAATGTCTCCAGCCTGGTACCCATGTTGTTAGACTGTTCCACAAAGAGTAAGTGCTGCACACTGGAAACTCGTGTGGTGTGAAGCACCTCGGCCATGAGGGGGGCAAGAGAAAACTGTAGGATCCACAGCATCATAAGAGAAGTTAGATTCACTGATATTACTTCAAAGGTAGGAACACTTATGTGCCATAACGACTTTGTTGTCATTCATTTTATTAAACATCTGTTGTTAGAGATGAAAAAGAAATTGTCAGTTTTTTTCCACGTGAGGCTGCTGAGGCGCTGGCTCAGGTTGCCCAGAGAAGCTGTGGCTGCCCCCTTCCCTGGCAGCATTCAAGGCCAGAATGGATGGGGCTTGGAGCAACCTGGTCTTGTGGAAGGTGTCCCTGCCCATGGCAGGGGCTTGGAACTGGATGAGCTTTAAGGCCCCTTCCAATCCCAACCATACTAGGATTCTGTGATTCTATAGAGATCATCAAAGGGCTGCTACTGCTCAGTACTCTAACACTTGTAATTTCTTCAGATTCCTCTGCAAGTGTGTTTCACAAACCCATTTAGGCTGCTACATTATGGCACTCTTCACCTTTGAATAACATGAAGCCACTTCTTTATCCATTGGTGTTTTCACCTTGGTTAATTCCAGCTTGCCTTTATTTCCCCTGCCTATGCTTCTATTAAAAGACTGTAATTAAACACCAATGTTTAAGTTCCAGTTAAGAAAAATAATCCCAAAACCCAAACCAACCAACCCCAAATCAGAGGGAAATTTAAAGAGTGCAGTCTTCAAAATGGTACAGTTTGGCTTTTTGTGGCTTCTTACTGTATAACTGAGTGGTGCCATCTCCTGACAAGCTACTTTTTTAGAGAGAACACAAAACATGCACCTCCAGTCCTTGAAAGCACGCTCTAAGTTAGCTGGGCCTGTCAAGCTAGATGGCATCTACCATCAATTTTTAGACAGCTCTTGCAGCAGTTGTCAGATTATATTCCTTCCTTGCTCTGAACTAGCAACAAGACATCGGATGAACAAATGTCCCATTTTGATTCCTCATTAGAAAAAGAAGATAACTGCACTTTTAAGATGGACTGCAGACCCAGCTGATGTTGTTTGCACCAGCAGACAATAAGCTCAAAGTGAGAACATGGCCAGAGAAGCTGCTAGGCTTTTGTTGAAAGAGGAAATTTTTGCTTGCAGACAGCATAAGAGAGTCATCACTCTGGTACTAGAATCATTCTGTCGTGTGAGACTTTTTAAAGCCTGATAATTTGAGATGATGAAAATTAGTTGAGTAATGACCCAGCATTGCTGCAGTACAGCATTTTGCTTAATATAGAGGCAGTTTGTGCTGCATCTGCAGGTCGTCAAAAATACACACAGGCATGACTCAAAACTTCTGCTCTCCATTCCCAAGAACATTTCTAATGGACCCCATCCTTCAGTTCAGCCAGAAAGCTGTTTCTACTCGTGCAGGCATAAAAAATCATAAGCTGGGTAGCAGACACCGTATCTCCACAGCAAAAGTACAAAGCCTTTAACTGCTACTCTGAGCCTGTCACTTTGTCATATTTTGCATAAGTCTGGCTTACCCGCAGGAAAAAAGGGAATTTCCGACCATAAAAGCCAACTCTGAAAAACTCAGGTTCTAAGCGCTGCTGCTCCATGATATTATCATAATAGGTGGCTTCCATTTTCTGTGGAGGACAAAAATAGCTGCTATCAGAAGACCCTTAAACATTAGAATCTCAGGACACATTCAAATATCACATTACCCTTTTGCTCCCACCATTTGTATGAAAAGACCAAAATTCTGTTAAAACTTATTAATGAAACAGTCTCTGTTCATGGTGGAACAGACAATGGGATCCTCACACTCATTCTACAGTTCTGGAGATGACGTATGAAAATCTTCTTGCATCTCATTTTAAATTAAACAGGTCTTGCATGTAATCTTCTTAGCACTGCAGAATTAATGGCAGAGCTGAGATTAAGATCTATGTTGCCTGGCTCACAGCGTCCTATTCTCTCCTACTGCTCAAAATCTATACCACTGCCTGGGAAATTACATCAAGTCAATTGGGTTTGCCTTAATTGAGTTGAGGGGCATGAAAAAGATTGAAACAAAATTAAATCTTCTACAGCTCTGTGCACCAGTAGGTTTAACATGGAAGAAAAAGGGGTTTTGAAAAAGTAAAAGGACTTTTCTCTAGTTCCAATTATTAGCTTTGTGGCACTGTGCTAGCATTTATATCCAGAGTGGGATTTCAAGACCCCTTGCCAAACTGAATCTCAGTTGAAAGGCTCACAGGAATTTCATTTTAGCAAAAAGAGAGCTTTTTAAAGAGAAGCACTGCAGGGAACCCTAACAGCAGCTCTGAGTTCCAACATAGCATCCAGGTTTTGTTCTTGGTTCCCACACCCATTAATGCCTTTTCTAAAATGGAGAAAATCCCAAATCACTGCAGGAAAAGTAAAGGGATGTGTTGAATGATGTGAATGGCACAGAGAAGAACTCTTTAGAGTGGGGAGAAATTCAAGCTGGTTCAGGGCAACACAGATTTAGGAAACCTGAGCAGAAAACCGATCTCCCACACAGGTGAGTAAAAGGATGAGGTGAACTGGTTGCACTGATCAGCTGAGATGCTCTTCACCTGCCAGCTGATTAGATTCAAATAATAATGAGGCAGCAGCAATAACAGGTGATTTACTGATGGTTTAGGAAAGTCTTTGATTCACAACCTGACTAAGCCTCTACCCTGCTAATCATTCATAATTACGGTATTTCCTGCACAACAGGATGTTCAAAATGTCTACAGTAAAGAAGTGCACATCCAAGGTGGTCACCTGAACTCTCTTTAGGGTCACTCTGAGGAAAACAGGGTCTTCAGAAGTGCAGTTCATGAGTGCTAATTAGATAGGTATATTTGGATAAGAATAAATCTGACTTTTAAAAAGAATTTAAACCACTATGCATAAGAATACATCCACATAGCCTAAATCTTAAATGTGGACACATGTGTGCTACCCCAGGGGACAAAAGCAGAATGAAATACTTTCACATTCATAAAGCTTTTAAGTAACAACCTGAACTTTGACTGAGTCAAGCACAACGCTGCAAATATGCCCTGATTTCATCATGTGCTTGGTTTTACTGGTTCTTGGAAATTGGTAAGAACACCAGAAATGTTTGCCGTCATTCCTTCTCTCTTGTTCCTCTCACGTCAAGTGAGACACAAGCTGTCCTTCATATTTTCGGAATGAAAATGAAATATCAATATATTATGTGTGTTTCCAAGCCATCTGAATTTACTGTTGTCCCTACTTTGAGCAGGAGGTTGGACTAGATGAGAGAAACCGTTGCTACTTACTCGAATCCAGCTGAGGCTCTGATAATCATAGAGGTTTTCGTACTGAATGGCCAGTTCTCTGCACAGCGGGATTCCAAACTCCCAGCTCTGTGAAACCAAAGCAAATCACACTCACAGCAAACAGACTTATTGCCAGCTCAGCTGAGAGGAATATGGAAACTCAATTTTGGGAATTCATTTGGTATGAAATGCCAGGGATTAGATGTGAAAATGCAATATGATGAAACGGTTTCCATTAAATATCAGATTAATTCCTTCTTCAAGATGGTAATGGAGGGATATGTTCCACTGAAATTGCACACACATACTGCTTGGTTTTGACAGTTCACTCATGAGACTGGAAGCATATGCAGAGAAAGATAATACAACTAACAATTGTTTCTTCTTGTTAGACACCCCTTTAACCCACCCCCAGTATCCTTTGCTTTCTGCACTAAAACTCCCTGGAGTAGAGCTGGGGCTTAGCACCCCAGCAAAACGCTCCCCTACACGTAGGGCTGCTGCTTCCTACTGAAAGCACAAAACTGTCAAGCAATGGGAAACACTCAAATACAGGGACAGAACACCCTCAGAACTGACCTTTATTATTGCTCTGAGTGAAAACCCATATTCAGAACTGAAAGCAAAAAACTTCCAGTCTGCATACAATAAATCTTCCCTAGCACACCACACACATCACCCTCAGAAGTAAGGCAGAGAGAGACTGAGTTTGGGCACCCCACTCTGAAAGACTCCTGTTACATCACTTAGCTTTTTAAAGGGCTCATTTTACACCTTGAACTGAAATCTCCTCTCCATCATCTTTAACCTGCAGAGATAGGAAGACTCTAGGGGGGACTGGCTGTTATCACACTTACATAAAGGAACCCCAAGGTCTCAGTTGAGCCTTTACTGGATTAACTTTTGTGCATTACCGGTCTAACTTGCCAGTTGTTTTAAGTGGGACTCTGCTGTAGTGAAAACAAAATTAATGTGCAAGTCAGACTATCACCTAAGGTTTTAGGAATATTCATAGCAATATTGTAAATTATTGGTAACAGCAATTAACAGTAATTATGTAAAATACTAGCACTCAATATGGAAATAGTTTTTCTGGTTACATGTATCTGCACTTAAAAATTAATCTCTACACTGATTAGTGTATTACATACTTTACAATGCTTCACACACATTTGTATTGTTTGATCTCTCATCCATAATATCAGCAGAGCTTTTTCTCTCTGAATAGCAAAACTACTATATGTAGTATTATAGCTAAATAGCAAATACTACTACATGAAGGGAAATAGCTATTTGCTGAACAGCAAAACTACTACATGTAGGCACTTTTTTATTAGAACTAGGGATAGTTGTAAGAACTAAAAAGGCAAAAATAATGATTGTACATCTATTTAGGTTCAGTTAATCACAAAAACTTACGTAAGAATTTGCTAAATAAAAAGACTCTTTCAAAATCAATTGGGATATTCTGACAGTAATTTGAGAAGATGGGAAGCCTGAGGTTTATTTAGCTAAATACAATACATACAAGAAATTAACTGAAAGATCAGGTACTTGACTACTCGGATATTACTCGGGTATCTGTGATCTCAAACAGGATTTTTGCTGTGGGTTGTCAAAATCCATGGCATGCAAACTGATACACTGAATTGGGATCAACAACAGTAACCAGTTCAGTGTTTATATTTGCAAACACAAACACCATTGCATTGTTTAATAGATTTCAACATTCTTTAGAGAGATACTACACACAGATTTTCAGTCCTTACCTGATCTATATTCACTTGAAATAATGGAGAAGTCTCTTCTAAAACATCTGGCCAGGAATAAATGGCTTTGGTCACACAGAGTGTGAGCAGAGTCTCATTTCCAAATGGGATGCTACATAATTCTCTAATCTGCCTTGTGGACAGAAGCAGAAAGCTAGCTGGCTGTCTTCCCTCGAGGTGATCCTAAAGATGTGACCTTTTCAAGCTCCTTTTCATATCTTATTTCTCTTTATACCAGCTCTTTTACATGTACCTTGATACTATTCCTGTCACCCTAACTCAGGCTTTTCTCTCTTTGTTTCAGTTGGATTTCCACACAGATAAAATTCACTCTGCTACCTGAATATTCTGCAGCTACAACATGAGATAGAGAAGTGAAAGAAACACAACATACAGGTAACTTCTTAGAGAGAGAAAAGAGTTTGAAGTTATTTGAAAGGAAAAAAGAATGAATGGGTATCTGAGTCACTGGGATCCTCAGTTTTAAAATCTGTGATGTTCATGAGTACCGTCCTCACAGTCTAGAAAGTTAATATGCAATTCCATGTGCTATGCAAGTGTCACTTCCCTCCAAAGCATCATTATTCCCCCCTTCAAATAATTTCTTAATGTCTCCACTGTTAATTTCCCTCATAGCTACTTTGTGTTTTGCTGAGGTCTAATCTGGTTGCATGTTCTATTTCGTGTCCTTCACTTGAAAAACACATTCATACGACAGTTATTGCAGCTTTCTCCTAGGGCAGTAGGAACTCTCAGTTGAGTGCTACTGACTACACACAAGGAGGCACAGATAGGGACGATTGGCTTCTATAAGTGCCAGCTTATATCTACTCACATCCCAGGGTGCAGAATTCTTTTGGAAATACAATTTAGATGAGGATGGATAAGAAAAATTCAGATGTTGGGTATGGAGCATGTGATCTAAAAATAAATGACTTCGGAAATACAGCTTTGGGTCTCTCACAGCACTTGGCTGGCTCTAAGGAGAGTACACACAGTGATGCTGCAACTGGAGCTGGTCAGAATTTTAGTTAGTAAAATCTAGCAGGGAACTGGACAGAAAAGGGTTGTGCAGTTTTCAAGCTACTGCTGTCCAGAAGTATGATCAATTGGGTTCAAACTGTCCCATTCACAGACTTCTTCAACTAGAAAACCTTGAGTTTTAACAGACAAAATTGTAACTGTGAGTTAAAAAAAAAACTACAGTTCTGCACCTGCACACTCTGCTGACTGCGCCAGAAACCAATTCAAAGCATACCAGAAATCAATAGGAGGAGCACACAACCGGAGTGAAGGCTAAAAGAGCTTTCAATACCTTTGTTCCTTCCCAGCACAGGGCTGCTGCCAGCAATATTGAGAATAGTAGTGACTCAGTTCTGCATCCCACTGCAGTGCCCCAGGCCTGCCATGGGCCACACCACCACTCCTTGCCCTCCACTGGCATTGCCTTTATGTCAAACTCACAAGGCAGTCTTGTGGCCATAGTTTTACCCCGCTGCTGTGCTGAGAAAATCGTCCTACCAACAAATGCAGATATCTTTTACTTCCTTTTAATGCTGCTTTGACTTCCTTTCTTAGTGGGAGATGCCAGGAGCAGCATGAGAAATTTAACTCCAGAAATGCAACAGGACACAGAACACCACATTCCACGCTTTGGGACCTGAGAAAGGACCATCTTAGGGTAGCATAAAAAGAAACTATCAGACATAAGGTGAGGGAAGCAAATCTTTTCCACTCCCTGAACTGCTCCCTCTTACACAGCAACAGAAAGAGTGCTGAAAAGCAGCATGAGAATTTGGCTTCTCAGCATCTTTGACTTCCACAGTTTGAGTGACATATATGCTGCTTAAGTGGATTACTTAGTTATTTGGTTACCATTCATAATAAAAGACGATTAAAAGACAAAGTCAAGGAACTCCAAAAACATCCAGTGGGAAAAACCCCTCAAGAGGTTAATACTATAATCGGTTCGGAGTTTTACAGTGAAATTACATCCGTCACGTTTTCAGTCTCCTTCAGTGCATCCATGGAGTGCCTGGTTTTGTTAAAAACACAGGCTCACTTCTTTTACATAGTCTCTAGATGATCTTTGTCTGCTCAGGCAGCACAGGACCCCAGTATTTGCACAAATCAGTAATTCTGTTTTAAGTGCAATCTGAAAAACCCTGAGAATTTCTGAAACTGCAGAGAGAACCATATGCACTATTATTACAAAAGAACAATTCCGGTAAAAACAACCCCATAAATATTCTTAATGAATCACTTCTTCATAAATAGGCCACTTCTTCCTACACACAGGAATCTGACTTCCTTTTGTAGGTTCTGCAGAGAGTATCACTGCCAAATGCAACTTTCTATTATCAGGGCTAGGAAAGAAGAAGCTGGAATGGCAGCCCCATATGAGAACCGAATCACATTCGTATTTAATGCCACTGTCATTGTCATCACTGGCAAAACCAACCCCGAGGCGCACACACAGATGTTATCTTCCAGTAACAGAAGCTGCAGGAATTTTTCTAGAGAAAGGAGAAATCTGAAAACATTCTGACAGATGATATCACTTGTAAGGTTCATCTCTGAAACGTTCCCCAAGCACAAGACACAAGGGACTGAACACCCACCTCTGCAGCAAGTAAAAAAAATACTTACTGTAGGAAACCCAAACAATACATGAAATTGAAATGTATTGATTTTCTTCTTGTGCAGTGGATGGAACTGCACTTGAATTGAAAGCCACTTGAACAGTGACACTGGAAAGACTTAAGTCTTTTTTAATAAAGGGTACTGCCTGCCATTTACTTCTATAGCTTAGAAACAAAACAAATCCTAAAGTGAGTCATAACACAGCAATCTGCATAGACAACTACAGAATGTGGTCTGACCCAAAAAGCAATGGAACTGGTGTCATTCTGCCACATTAGGTGATCCAGAGTTTGGTTTAAAAGTAAAAACATGTTTTGATGTTTTTCCTGTTGGCCCAGCTGAACTAGTTCCAAATGTTATGCTTCATGAAATACCCATATCAATTTTTTCATCTGTTTTTCTTTTGTCCAGAAAGCCAAGAAGCAATGCGTCAAGTTAGAAAAGCTTTTGATACAAATTTACTTCCAGAACTGAGAGGATAGGCTTGCAAGCCCTAAGTAAGTCAGGAAAAGGGAAGGAAGCTGCTGGAAGAGAGAAGAAGTTGGCATACCTTCCCTTTGTTGAAGTAATGGATAATCTTACGGCACAGACCTTCCTTACGTTGCCACTCTGACTGAGATGGATAATGCAGGAACTCTCTCAGAGGTCTGTCCTCCCACTGAAGCAACTCACAGTACAAAAGCAAAGTAAATGCAGCCTCTGTTGGAAATGCAATTATTGAACATTGAATCAATAACAACAAACAAACAGAGCCAGTAGTTGAATGGTCAATAGACCTGCCTCCTAAACAGCCTGTAACTTCTGGTTTACAACCTGAGACAAAATTCTCAAGTCTTAGATGATCATTAATGATTCAATTTCTTAAAATAGCAGCAAAAAGCTGTTTCCTACAAACCTGATTTTTAGGTACAAATATGTCAAGTTTCATTTTACCACTCTTTGATTTAAAAGCACGGTCAGACATTCAGGTATGTCACTAGGTTTGGAACCTGCAGCTGTAAACAGAACTTGGACAAGATAAAATTGGAGTCTTTACCCTTTCTAAGTGCCCTCTACATACTACGGTGCAAGGAAATATGACAAATGATAACATAATGGTGGTTTTGTGATTTTAAACTTCCTCTAAATTTGGTCCACTCTTGTGACTTTTTGGATCAGTTTTTCTCTTAGAACACTTCGATGCAAAATTCAGAGTGTAACCAAATAGTTACATGGTCGTGTGGGCACAGATACATTATTTGACTTGAGGGAATGAGCTGGACCTCAGCTTCTTGAGGTGGCAGAGCACTGGAACAGGCTGCCCAGGGGGGTTGTGGACTCTCCCTCTCTGGAGATGTTCCTGTGTAATGTGCTCTGGGTGGCCCTGCCTTGGCAGGGGGTGGACTGGAAGATCTCCAGAGGTCCTTTCCAACCCAAATGATTCTGTGATCCTGTGGTTCTTCCCTTCCCAACCGCCAGAACTGATTCATACAATTTTTCCCCAAAGAATGAATGTGATGTTAGAGTGTAACACTGGGAAAGTCAAAACCTTCCACAGGATTTCAAGCAGACCCCAGCACGATGCGTTACTAACCTGTGTAGTTCTCAGCTTGTAAGTGCATGTCACACAGCTTGTGGATGTAGCGGATGTACATCTCTTCCTTGTTAATTTCAGATTTATAGAAATTCTGTGAAAGAAGAGAGAGCTGTTATTAAGCCCCTGTGTGTGTATAAAGTTATTGGAAAGAGAATACGTTGTTCGTGTAAAAGAAAAGCAATAATTCTTTTCACATTCACATTGATTTAACCCACTAATTTTATCTTGCCATGATTTGTTTTCAAGCAGAGGTAGTGAAAAGATGAAAGAAAAGGCGAGAGAAGTTGTGGAACCTGTCACAGGGATACTTAGAACTCAGCTGGACAAGGCCCTGAGGAACCTGACCCACTTGGCTCCGATTCAAGCACAATCCCTGTCATTCTGTTCTGTCATCCCAGTGCTTGGATTCTGAAGCTACTGCATTTGCCTGAAACAGATTCCTATCCCAACCCTTCCCAGCCCAGTTTTGACAGCATTGCACAGCAGTACAAAGAGATAAAGGAAGCATCTTTACCATAAGGTTAACGGTGCAGCCAATTTTCTTGTTTTCTGTTTCATCTCCTTTCATACAGTCCCTAGGAAAGCAGACAGTGTTGAAACATGTATCTGCAAAAAAAGTCCCTTGAAAATAAATCTGAAGCTGTCTTATCCTCCAGAGTTTCCTTAGATCACAAGCAACAGGTCACCATATACTTTATTTTATGAAGTTCCTCTAAGAAAAAATTCCATATTATGGCTTAAATGATATGGGAACTGAGTGCCCTCTTACATGCCTGCATCAGAGAACAAGCACCTGTAATGACTGTTACTTCATTTCTCACAACAATCTGAACAAAAATCAGATAACAGTGGCCAAAAATCATCTGAATGCAAAATCTACTATAAAAGTGAAAGAATATTATTTATGCAGATGTAAATATTTAGTGGTTTCCTAGTCAAAGCATTAGCTTGCATGAATTCACCTATCCAGTGTACTGTTGGCATGCTGAGAGATCCAACCTCAGTAATTTTGACTAGACTGCTCACTTTTTCCTAGGTCAATCACAAAATTTAGTTTCTGGAATAATTTAGAAATCATTCCTATCCAAGCAGTAAGAAAAGTTAAAGGCTTCAGAAATTACTAATCTTGACTTGAGATCAAGTCAAATTCAACTGTGAAAAAGAGACAACATGTTTAAAGCAGTGACACAGCAAATGGTCTTGAGAACTGCAGCATCGACTAACTGGCAGCTGGACTCCAAGAGATGCCTGTGTGTTTCCAAAGTCCTGTTCTGGGATTGAAAAGATCTGATGCGTATTAAAAAATCAAAACCTGGTATCTGTTCCTCAATTAAGCATCAAAATGTGTATCTGTGTATCAAAGTTGTGTTGATAGCAAATGTCATTAAAGAAAAAAAAGCTCCCCTGCATTCCCTTTAAAGGTCTCGCAATACCTGGTCTTGGCATAGCAGTTGTACAGGAGCTGTTGTGGGGAAACAAGCAGGAGATCTGATCAAACTGGTATGGATAACAAGAGCAGCAAACCAGAACACACAGAAAATGATTTGGGATTGCAGAATACTCTGCCTAGTCACAGGTTTTCACCTGTAATGAGCAGCAGAAGCAGCAGAAATAATTTGCACTCCTGTCAGTAGGCTAAAGATAGAAATATCTGGGGCAGTGCCATTTAGTTTCAAATTGTCTGTCATTCCAGAAAGACATCTCTGAATGTCTGTCTGTATATATATGAAATTAAAACACTCTTGTAACCAAATGAAAGCTCAGCTGCATTGACACAATAGTTGTGCAAGCTTCAGTCTAAAGCTTAACAAAGGACACCTAATTTAGAGTGGAGTCTTGTACACATGAGTCACCAGCTGACACGTCACTCTCCTCAGATGGAAAGTTTTCTAGCCCTGCATGAGGCATTCAGCACATCTTGGTCCAGCAAAGGCATTTCAGCTCGTTCTTGCATTTAGCATCTGTTTTGCTGAATTAGGCGAGTACACTGCAGTGATAGAAGGAATTAAGCATTTAGCAACCTGACTAAACCTCAGTACAACAGCAGTGGGTTAGACTTGTTTACATAGTACTTGCCATCGGAAAAGCATGTGGCTTGATAAACAACAAAAATACTCCATGTAGAAAAGAAATTTGGTACTACATCTTAACACACTTCTTACACTTAGGATATATAACCAAGTACCTGTAGTCAAGCAGACGCTCCATGAGACGAGTAACTGATGTAACAAAAGAGATTCCAGTCTCTCGCCATGTTTCTTGCTCAATCTTCTCCAGCAAACTGTTTGGAGATGGAAATACAGCAGATGAAAAGTGCAAGGAAGTGGTACAGTGCATGCAGACAGCCACAGAAAACTTGGTTTCTCCCTCATCAAACAAATCCATAGAATTACTGTCTTACCTGGGATAAGGCCCAAAGAGCTGGGTTCTACTCCGGGCAGCATGAAGCAAAGACAAGGAAATTACAGAACTGACAGGAGAGGGGAAAAAGTATCTTCACATTGTCTTACAAAATCTATGAAAAAGAGCAGAGCTCATGGCAAGAGTTGATGCCCACAGTATTACCTGTAGCCTAGAAACTGCAAACAGCAGTCAGGAGTTGGAAAGGAGTCTAATCCTACTGCAAATACCTCTTCGTTGCTCATCCCTACATGAAGTTTTGTCTAATTAGCAACCAACATACCTTAAATCACAATTTATCTAAACTGTAAATAAAGGCAATTTGTTCCTGCTCAGCAAACCACACACCACAGCGAGCATCTCCCTGAGACAGCTGTGAAGGATGCAAGAAGGCTAGAGCGAGAACACTGGAAATCAGATTTTAAAGTGAAAAAAGGAAGCAAATTTATATGCTAAATAAACTCCATCTCTGAAACTTAATCTCTGGTACAGAACTTGCCACTTCTGTACTGGCAAGAGGAAAGAAATCCTGTTGGGTGTCACAGCTGTCCTCAGAAGAGGCAAACTCTTCAGTACTGGAATGATTTCTAGCTGAGGGTGCCAATTCACATTTCAGCAGTACATTTGAGACAGTAGAATGCAGGGTCAACTGTTCATATCACACAGCATTTATTAGCTTTCTGGAACTGTTTCCTCAAAGTTCTTATTGTTCTCAGAAGTCACTAGCAAATATAAACTAAAAGGCTGCTGCACTTCCAGGCTGTTTCTTGGTACTACATTCAGTTGCTATCATCTATCCAGCTACAGTCCCTGAATTGTTAACACTTCAGGTAACAAATGTCTTCAACTGGAGCAAAAAAAATGCACAATATTCCTCTTGTCAGGTAAATTAAATTAAAAAAATAAGAATGGATAGATATTTTCTTTCCTTTATCCCTGCAATAGCCTTAGGTTATCTGCAAACATTAAGATGCCCAACTTCCCAAGGCTGAATATACACAAATCAAAAGTGAATACATTCACAAGCTTCCTGAGGATAAGCACACAGGCAGGGCAGGCTGATCTATCTTGAAACTGAATGTATGTGCCATTGTAAATGCAGAAATACAGGTACTGGCTCCAGCAAAACAAAGGCTGAGCCTCAAACTGCTGCCATGCTATTGAGGGCCACATAAAATTGGCTGGGATATGTGGCTAAAATTCTGCTCTATGGCTCACTGGAGCACTAAAAGATTCAGGGTTAACGGCTCTGGACTCTGAGTTCAAAATAAGTTCTTTTGAAATCAACTAGGATCACTGGAAGAGAAATTTAGAGACAGGTCAGTCATCAACCAAGAGGAAAGTCCGATGTAGAGTCTGTAAGTTTATCCTGTAAGTATACGTTTTTGGTGTGAAAGGGAGTGGAGCTACAGTGTCATTAGAGACTCTGGAGGAAGCACGTTGCAACTGCTGCGCCAACCAGAACATGACCTTCAAAAACTGGAAGCAGCAAAGGACAACACTGAGGAAAATCTCTTGTGCTCTAACAAGGCCTGACGTGCTTGATGGTACAGGCTTCTTCTAAACAATCCTAAGGCCACGATTTCACTTACTGCTATGTAAAAAGAAAGGCGCTGGCTTCTCTAGCAAATCAAGTTTTGATAGGAGGATGGTAAGTACTTACCTGTGCAGCATATTAGGTTTCACAGAAAGAAGACAGAATTTAGGGGTTTATATTCCTTTCAGAATTAGAGTGATGTATTTCTATTTCACCAAGCCATGTCATGAAAACCTGCCAGAAAGCCCATTACTGCTTTATGTGACGATCATCCCTGGAGCTCTGACTGCACAGGTTGCTACCTTTGATTCTTTCAATGACCCTGCCCCACACAGAGTGAGTGGACACTGGCATAGCTTACAGCAGGCTGAAGAGTTCCCTGTAGTTCTCATCACCTTTTCCTTCGGACACCAGGCTGTCCAGCTTATCAATCAGCTCGGCTTCCACCTGGAGGAAGAAGCAATTGGTCACAGATTAGCTGCTCATGTAGAAGATGAGCTCCAAACACTAGGAAGACTGGAAGAATATTTTATTTCTCAGCCTTGGGGCTGCCCACTTCTATGTGCAAGTGATTTATTTCTCCTTGGCTCAGTTAAATGGGCACACTCTTCTTATTTTTCAGTGAAATAGGACTAATATTAAATTATCCTTTCACTGATCAGGGTCTAAATAAACATCTCAGGGGAGGAAACATTTCTTCCTCAAAGCCCTTCTGAAGTTTATCTCTTACCAAATAAATCACTCAGACCCACTCCTGTGAGCCAGTGAATCAGATAAACTACATCCTGTACTGTCACAGAACATCCATGCAGAGAAGCTAATTCGTGGCATGCTTGCCCCTGGTCTGTTGTGATGGTTCTGCTGCTAGGTAAGTGATTTCCAGTCATCCAGACATCATTACACTGGAAGATTATTTGTTCATTAAATCCAGATTTGTTGAGCCTGTCTATGATTATATGATGCATTTTCTTTTCACACAACAGTATCATAATGTTTCTCTTCCCTTAAAAAGGTTTTGAATATGTATTCATTTTCCCCCCAGTCTAATACCTATTATCAAGTTTGATGTCAGACATTGCCATTAAATTGATTCAAGTGCAAAAAATCAATGTGCCCAACATTAAACAAAACCATTTCATGTAGTTTGGGAAATCTTGTAGAAAACACACTTTCAGTCCTATTGAAGACAGAGGCTCCTAAAGGTTGAAAGCATTTATAGAAATACAGCTTGGTTTTTATTTACAGGCAGGTATAATTTGGGTTTCTCTGTTTTTCAGCTGCCAGATTGCAAAGAAAGTGAAGCTGAGAAGGAAAAGCAAATCACCCAGTGGCACACAAATGGGGTTGGTGCTCTTGTCACTGGAAATCATTAAAGGATGACCTGATTTAGCCCATGAATCAGACTGCACCGTTATTCTGTATCGCTGAAAAAATAACCTTAAAATGTGAGAGAATAAAAAAAGGGCTTGAAAAGGAACTTCCAGGATTTTAGTATTTTCTGAGAACCAGTTCAGTATTCCAGAAGAGAAGCTCAAAATTTAAAAAACTACCCTCTCCTTGCTTGTGATCTACAGTGACTTGACAGAAATCCATAATGCATCTACCTGTCAGCTCTCTGGCATTGCCCTGGACAACAAGTAATTTCCTGGTTCCAGCAGCTGATGTTATTAAGGTTTAATACATCTTGTGCTATTTAACTATTTCATTCTCACTAATATACATGATTATTCTGTCTTTAGTCTTAAAAAGTTCCCATATATGTTTCATAAAACAGTGTGGAAAATTGCTCCACTGTAACTTAAGAAATATCTTGGAGCTCTAGTTTAGAATACATGACTGAGTATAAGAATTAAATGAAGATCATGAAGAGTTTATCTTAATTCATAAAATGTAAATAGGTCCTGAAACTTGACTATGAGTATCAGTACTTATAACTGTACTTGCCACAGCAGGGATTGTTCTATTGTTAAGCTAAAACAAACAAAAAGAGGACCATGATCAAATGCTACTGTAATAATAATAGGAGTAAATAATAACAATAGTAATAACAAGGGAGTTGAAGAGGAATAAAAACATAAGGTCCTGGTAATGCTTTTCCACACAGCCTTTAATAGGTCAGGTTACGGAAAACGCCTGTTATTCTCGAACGATAGTTTAGATCTGCCCTTTTAATGTGTGTGGATGATAAATAACCACATAAATTGATGACAATTTAAAGAAAAGGATTTACTACTTCAGAGCACTTATCCAGACACTTGCCCCAAACACAGTAACAAGGAACAGAATACTAGAAATGCTTGGGAAGCCACTTCACCTGTTTGAAGTTGCCATTCTTTCTCTGCTCCCAGTCCATCATGTCATGGAAGATGGGGATCATGATATTCCGGACTTCTGGTTGTGGAACAAGTGTAACACCAAGAAAGGGGCCAATCATTCCCGGAATAAAGTGAATCTTATGTTCACCTGTACAACACAAAGCAAATGTAATTAAAGAAAAGCCTCTGACACTGAGAAAATAGGGAACCCCTGCAATACGAAGTCTCAGCATGAGCATTAGAAAGCAAACACATTCTCTTCCTGAAAGGACTGGGAAGCAGCATTTGCTTGATACCATTCCTTGCAAAGGCTCTACGAGCATTCTGAATTTCACTGTGAAAGCCTTCAGCAAAGACTGTCAGTGCATTTTACTTGCAAAGGAATTGAAATGTCAAAATTAACCACTAAAATGGGGAAAAGAGCCCACAGATACTTCTAACTTATGAAGAAAATGATTTTGAAAGGGCTGGTGGGAACAATGGTATTTAATAGAGCATATTTAGATTTCAGAGAACTACAAAGCTCTTCATCATCAGTGCTATGGAAGTCTCAATTTCATAACAGACCTTGACTTAGGACCAAATTGCTTTGCTTCTCAGCAACAGAAACTCAAGGCGTTTTGCCAAGAATATCTTCTGTGGCATGCTTACTGTGCAGTCACAGAGAATAAATCAGAATAGTCATGTTTGGAACAACATTCAATGATAAATATCTGTATCTAAAGATCTAAAATGGGCTTCTTGCTTCTCATTTGAGTTTGGCTAGCATTGTCTTCTGGTTATTCGGTCTCTGTTTTATTGGAGAGCCTTCTAGTCTCCAGAGAGATGCTCAGAAACTGTGATCAAGTCTGGCTGTATCATGTCAGCGGTGCCAGACGAGTCAGGCTTATTCTGTATTTTATAATAAGGCATTTTCTTGCTTCCATAATCATCTTCCTGACTGTTCTCCGAGCTCTGCCAAACTTGTCTTTGCTTGTTTTGTTTTGGGTGGTTTCTGAGCAGGAAAGCAGGACCAGACAAACTACTCCAGAATCAGGTGCATTTATGCAAAAACTGGGGCAGTAGGATCATCCCTCTTTTCTTACTAAGGAGTCTTACACGTTTTCTTCAAGATTATGGTCTCTTTTTTTACTCATGCCATTTTACAGGTAGCTCCCTTTCACTCATTATCAGCATGACAGCATTTACAGTCCTTGTTTCTCAAACAGCACTCCTACCTATATTCCTATAAGTAAAATGTTCATATTTGGCTTTTTTAATACATTGTTTGCAGCTGCATTAACAAGTTATCCAATCTCATCTGTATCATTCTTTTACCCTCTTAAAGATTTCCCTGTTCTCAGAACCTTCTATTACTTGTGAACCCTATCAAGCAAGCATTTTTTTATTTCCATCTAGAATAACTACATGCTTTGGTTGTCCTCAAAACGTTTCCACAGGTATCATTTTTGGTCCCTAAGGGAGGCGGGACACTGGCCTAGCTGGACTTGCTCTGATGCCATACGGATGTTACGTGGCTCTTCTATTAATCCCGATTACCTAAATTACCTAAACCCAAGACTGCTGCAGCACACTTCTGAAAGTGCAAGTCCTAGATGAAAAGATCTCCATTTACCTTTTCAGACCTGTGGCAAGATACAGTTCCCCCATTCTTAATCAAAATATATAGGAAAAGGAAGGTGAAATTTTAAAACACAAACACTGTGTTACTGCGGACAGGGCTTTTGGTTTGGATTTTCTGTTCGGTGTTTCTTTTTAACGTAGTACTGCAGAATTTGCCGTACATACCAGATACCTGAAGACACCAAAAAAGAAGCTTCAGTGTGTGCCACTTCTGGGCTTTATTATCAAACACACGTAGCTATGGTTTAGTGGTGGACTTGGCAGCATTAGGTTTACGGTTGGACTCGATGATCTTAAGGATCTTCTCCAACCTAACTCTGTGACTCTGTAATTCTGAATCAGGGCACCTTTGGCTTTTGAATCATCTGCAAACTTTTAAAGTTGCTTTTAGCTGTGAAAACTTAAATTTCTGCTTTACAGCCAAACCAATAAACATTCCAACAGGAAAGCAGGCTTGGGTTGTTAGGACAGAGCAGAAAAAGACATACCCAGGTTCTGCCACATGCTGAAGAGCTCGTATGCCATCATCACTCTCATATCGCCATATCTGAAAGAGAAGAGATGGACAACTGCCTAACAGAACAAGAACAGGCAAGGCAGTGATGTTAAAAAAATGTCATCAAATTCACATGTGAGTCAACATAAGAATACCAAACAACTTGACTCATCACTGAACACAGTATTAGGAGATATACTTATTTATTTCCCATGCATTTCCACATCCCAAGTTCCATAATAAATCACAGGGACTTGCGGTAGAAAAAGAAGTCTCCTTTTTGAAGTGGCAGAAAAGGCTGGGAGCCCAGCAAAACATGTTCTTACTTATCCAGGATCTTCTTCCGCTTAGCTGGTGTGGCACTTTCTAGTTGGAGACTTGGCTGGTTTATAAACAGCACTGCCAGGCTGAAGTAAGAGTTCCACACCTGTGACACAGGAAGGAAGTTTTACAACATGACACTCCAAGGATAAAGTTCTGAACAAGTTTAGTAAGCCAGACACACATTCCTTTATATGCAGAATCAGACTGCTTCTTGCTGTAATTAAGACATAATCAGTATGCATTAACTATTGAGATACTAAACTGTAAAGGATACCAGTGGATTATTTAAAACCTGGTAGGAACTACAGCTGAAAAACCCAAGAAGGTAATGCCATTGGGCTTCCCTCTTAGCACCACAGTTCAGAAATGAGTAAACTGGGTGACTTCAGCAAAGTTTTAAATCATTTTTTCTGCAGGTTAAACAGATTTTATCCTTCAAAAATCCCCAGAGAGTATCTTAGATCAGGAATGAGAGCTCTATAATTTGGTCTTTTTTCCCAAATGAGGCTTTTGCCCTCATGCTGTGTTGAACGTGTGCCTAGATACGTCTGTTAGCTTTTCCTTAGTATACTGAACTTGTTGCCCATTTTCAACTACATCAGATAAAGGGAAAACACTCTCCAAGATACTGTGTTCCCCCAAGTTTTAAGTCAACAGCCAGAAAGAGACACCTCTGGGTGGGGAAGATCACAAATGCCCCAGCTTCAGGAAAAGCATTGACTGAGTTTATATTTCATTAGCCATGAATCTCTAAGCCATCATACTTTGTCAGCTCCACTGCTTATGAAGATATTTGCTCCCTTTATGAGGGGGCTCAATCTTCCTGATTTGATCTCACTCTGTACCTGTTCTGCTATCCCTTAATTCCATAGCAGATTCAAAGTCCAAGTCTTTTATCAGTTAGGTCATCTTCCTCACAGATACTTACATAAATGCTGCAAGTATAATCAGCTAATGTAAAGAACAGCTTTTGTTGATTTGTTACTGCTAGTCTGAAAAGATGTCATAACATTTGTTGAGTATCAGTTCTTACTTTAAAATCAAAGTCTGTTTCCGTGAAATTCTTATGCAGTGCAGAAGACAGGTACTGAACTGTTGTAACTATGATACTGCAGTCAGAGACAAAAAAAGAAAACAGAAAAACAACACTTCAATCTGGCATATAACATATTAGAGTGATGTTACTGAATGTACAGAGACAGGCATTTTCCACAGAATCACTGTTAAATTCACACAGAAATCATGTGTCTTTCTTTGATTTAATGAACAATTTGCACTAAGTAACAGAGATCGAGAATTTACATGGGAGCATTTAAAATCCTGTCTATTTTGCATGGCTGGGCCATGTCACCTCTGCTGAAACGAAAGCATACACCCATCTTCCTCCCTTTTTAAACATGAAGATTTTTTTTGTTTCCCCAGAGAGGAGCATCTCCTAAAGTTTGAGCTACTTGTAACACACTTGGTGTCATCACTAGGGTCTGCTCCTCCTCTCAAAAATCACTGGGTCCTCCTGCTAGGTACGTTATGGAGTGATGTTAATGGGAAGTGCCAGACGTTTAATGCTGTAGTTTACTGGGAAATGGGGTTGAGAGGCCTGCCCATTGCTACCACTTGGTGTGGGCAGCTGTTTCTTGCCATGCATTATTATAGTTGCTGTCTCACTCTTACCCTTAATGCAGCTACTTCAGCTTTGGGTTTAAGCTTTTAACTCTTGATATCTGTACATACTGGAAGAGTTTAAGAAAGAGAATGAGTACAGAAGTCTCAGTTTGGTCCCGAGTGTTAAACTAACTGCAAATGAGGACAGGCACTCCAGAGTTCCTGTCCCGATCACCACATCTCAGTCTGATGAGACACACTGCATCACAGGTCTTATCTGCCCAGCTAAGCAGAAAAAAATCCAGCACAGAACATCAACAGTTTATACGTGCTTCTCTACTTACTTGCTGGTGAGCAACCTCATCACCATCCAGTCTCGAGGAAAGACACTCATTTTCATCAGGTTCCGAAACACACAGAAAATCTTCAGGAGGAACTCCTGTCACATAGGCAAACAAAATTAATAAAACCACCAGCAGCTCAGATTAATCTGTTTTCTTGATTATAAGACAGACAATTAAGCTGTGTGCTCCCCTGGAGCTTTGTGTTACTAGGCCATTCACCTGAAACCATGGATACAACGTACATGGGGATAGGGCTCTATTCATTTTCTATGCACCTAAGGTGTACAAAACGAGCTGCAACTTAACATCTACACTGGGATGAAAAACTTTATGTGCGTAATTGTGTTTGTCTTCCCATAGTCCCAGTGTCAATTTGTAGCTATTTTCAAATATACTGGAATCATAATCATCTTTTTATACATTCATTTCATCTTTCCAAATGTCTTTGCACTTAAGTTACAAATTTGACAAAAGAACACACCCCCAAGCCCAATAAAACTTCTCATACACTTTTTATGTTTAAAGTTATGTTTATGTTTTATGCTGAGTATTTGCTTTCCAAAAAGATCCCCAAACCTGAAGACATTTCTGGGTTTTGGTTACCTGTGTCTCTATGCCTATAAAGAACAACAGTGAGGATGAGACGTGTTGCTGCTGGCCTTGTAGACTATGATTTTATTGGTTTTTCTTCTACACAAAATCAAGACAGCACAGAAGTGTCAGGGAAGGCTTCTTCAGAACTGTCCAACCATTACTCCTTTATTGGGGTGGGGGTAGGTTAATATCTTGGTGCAAGAGTAAAGCACCAGAAGCTCCCTGACTTCTGGCCTCATTTTCACTAACAGTAGTAAGTGAGCACAATGCCTTTCCAAGCAAGAAAAAAGTACAGTGACTGTTACACCAATATGTGAAAGGGAAAAACTGAAACATATATATATATTTAGAAAAAAAGTTGGGTATAAACTCTTGAGGCTCTGTGATACTCCTGGAACGTATCCTTAAATTATCAGAGGTACAACAGTGTTCTTCGCATGTAACGACCAACTTCAGTTCAATGACAAACCTTTTCACTGCTCTGACATAAGAACTATAATTTAGCTTTTAAAAATATCTATTAAAATTAATGTGAATTAATTTAGCAAATCATTTTCCTACGAGCAATTAGAAAGTTACCTGAAAGGTAGTAATCTGAGATAACTATCAACCGGAGATACCCTGAACCCTGCAACCTAAACGCAAAAAAAATCATCATCCCAAATTTATCTCCCTCATTTATTCAGCCTCTCTATATGCACATACAATGTTTAGAAGCTCAAAGCCTATTCAGAGAGGACTTCTCACTGCTGCTCCTTTTCATGTGTTAAGTCAATATAATTGCCTGCCACATTAGTTTTCTTATTGTCCATATTTTATTGAGTGCCATGCTAATCAAAAACATTTTATATAAAATCTTATCTGTATTAAATTATCTGCCTTTTAAACAGTCATCATGTTGGTGATTCTCCTCTTTCCTGTGCAAGTTGAGTTATTTTCTGCTGCTGGGAGATGTGCTATTTCAGAATGTCAGTGGCAGAAAGGCCACCAGAGGTCTGTACCCCTCACCAACTCCTCTTGCTCCTGAAAGGCCATGATTCAAGTTAGTACTCACAAACTTGGGAAGCATGCAGCAGGTGGAGTAGTACAGCTACTGCTTTGCCAAGAAAGAATTCATCTGCTAGAGACATTTGTATCTCCCAAAAGGCTTGAAATTCTCTTTTGGCATAAAATCAACACTCTTAGTAAGTAAGCTCCAACGCATACTGAACATCTAGTAACATCCTATAGAACAACTGACCTTACATTCACAAGATTAAGAACCCGTGTTCCTTTGACTAAGTTGTGTAGTACAATAACAATATCTTTTTGTGTCTAATAACATCTATCTTGGGACTTTATTTGCCGTTAAGAAGACAATTCAGTGCCCTGGGGTTTTAAATGTTTTTCTAATACAACACCTATTATTCTTAAAGTGAAAGAAAGGTCCATGAATAAAGTGCCAGTGAATGGGAATGATTTGCAGAGCAAGCAATGACGCAGGGATTCCCCTTGGCTCTCCTATTCTGAGTAAATCACCCTACAATCATGATGTGCTGTTGTACCTTTAGTTCATCCTTGCTTTGGAAGTTGTCCAGTAAGTGCTGGAAATGAGTGTCTGACATCTGACGAAGCAAAGATAAAAGGCAGGAGACATATTCTCCCTGTTGACCAAAATGAGAAACCATTTCATTCAGACAACCTGGTATTTCATAAATATAAAACTCAACCTGGGGAAGGGTACAAAGGGAGGGGTCTGAAATGGCCCCAATGCCTATGAGAGGAAAGCTGACATGCATAGAGATTAAAAAATACTGTGTGTTAACAGTTCTTCAATTACTGTCCTACTTAGGAATACAGCTCTTAAAGGCTCCTCCACAGATGCCAGTTTTAAAGGTCTTTAAAGCAATGCTGTAGTCTAACCAAAACCAATTTAAAATTATTAACACAGACATTAAAGAATTGCCCTCCAAGCATGCAGGTTTGGACAATCACCTCTTTCAGTTTCTTAACATATTATGCCTATCAAAGGTGTGACTGCGGCTCATGCAGACATACCAGGAATTATTTGAACTAATTGGTTCAGATACTGATACCGTGATGACACCATGGCATCAGTATGGGCTACAAAAGGTGTCTGGAATCTTGTAAATACTTAGCTTATTATTGTGCACCAAGTTATGTGTTGTCACAGCTACAGTAATGCCAGCAAGATGTTCTGAATATAGCTTGGGTAAGCCTACATGAGCTACAATTACATTTCTAGCCTGCAAAACAGATGCACCCTAACCAGTTACCACAGTATCCCAAAGTGTTTTCCAAAGATGAGCTCCCCCATTTTACATATCTGAAAGCAAAGCACAGAGAAGTTAAGCAATCTGTCCAAGATAACAAGCAAGGCAGTGCCAAGAACGTAAGGACTATGTCTTTTGACTGCCAGCCCCTTGTACAACACTGATTTTTTCAGTGACAATGAGCACTTCATTTGGAAAATATGCAAATGACTTTCTAAGCAGTATCTAGTAAGATTTCATGGATCACCGCGCTGTGAAATATAAATTCAGGAACAAATACAAGGGGATTTTGTACTTGCAACTCTTCGTCCCATTTTATTTTCTCATTGGCACAAGCATCTACCTGGAAGCTTTGATGAAAGTTGCTCCAATAAACTTTACAGGGATGAACTTTGTTAGTAAAAAAGGTGTGCTCTTATGTGTGAGGTGGCATGTGACAACAGTCAAACGGTGGCAGTAAAAGGAAACTAGGATGTTACTGGACATTGGCAAGGTCGCACCTTTCTTCTTCTGTATCAAAGAACATGTCTGAAAACTACTAAATGCCTTGTTCTTTATTAGGATTCTACCATTTGTTACTTTATCTGAGTTAACATGGAAAAATACAACCTTGTCTCTTTCATGAGAAGCGTACCTTAGTGTACCTCTGCCCCCAACACCACCTCTGAGGTTTCAGCCTGAGAGAAAAGCAATCTAAAGAAAATGGATGTTCTGAACAACAGCTGAACACTGTGCAAAAGCTGCATCAGAAACCGTGACATGCAAAAAACCCCTATAATAAGCTAGAATAAAAAAGGCCAACAAATCCAGGAAAGAAGAGAGCTGAACAGCAGAATTCTATTATTTTCCTCCTCTTCCATTGCATGTCAATGAAAAATTTATTCCCTGTGGCTTATGCTGACAGTCTGGACAAAACAGTGGCTTTTCCCCCTTCTCCCACCAAGCTCAACAGCTCACTTGATTTGGGATCTATTAATTTTACGTTCTGTTTCATCTGCATGAAATAACCAGTGAGCCTGGACAGAAGCTCTCCAGGGTGTTAAGAACAGGGACTCGTCTCACTGAACATCAGGAATCAGAGCCTGATACTCATATAGCCCCTGGTGACACCTATGTGGGCGTAAAGACCCAGGCAGCTACCCAGCTACCATATGCCTCAAGTTCTCTCAATTACAGCTGCAAAGTCAAGTAAGAAAATAACCTGGAAATCCCCAAAAACTTCTTGATCTCCACTGCTTCCTGAAGACCTCACTACTGCACAGAGGAAGGAATGGATATGTAGCTTACTAAGGGAAGGAGGCAAAGCCCCAGGCATTCATGCAGCAGAGATGATAATGAGGTGCCAGTGATGGTGAGGGGCTGAACCAAAGGTTAGAGAAGCAGGAAATAGAAACTGATTGTTAGTTACTAACAGTGATTTCTGCTGTGCACTGCGGGCAACGCTGCCCTCTTACCGCCTCCTGAGACTGCGATTTACTCATGATTGTAAGCAGAGTTTGTAAAAGCACATCCAGGAGGCTCTCCACCATCATCTCAACCTCCTCCACGACATCTCCCTCCTACAGTGAGTGGTGAGCAAACAAGACAGTTAGAAACTGGAGAGAACGGAATTAACAAAGACAATTCTGCAGTGCCATCCATACCACAAACTTGTTTTGATTGAGTGCTTCACAACAGAGGTTCAAAGAAGTACAATCAAATTCCACATTGGTACCAGACACTGTTGTGACGCCAGTGTGTGTGTTACCTCGTCAGTCTCTGATGGAAACATTCAGGGTCACAGCCATAAAGGTAAACCTATAATCAAAGGTCTGCATACTCTAGAACACAACGGGATCAAATTATGTTCAGGAACCTTCATGCCATGGCAGCATTATTTTAGCTTATTACCATGATACCTTTCATCTCATTCCTTTCACACAAAACCATAACTTGCAATTGGAAGTACACATTGGTATGAATTATATTTAGCATCATGAACTTCCTCCTTTAGAGTCAGGTGGGGAAGCTTCCCCGCTCTGTGTGTGTGAGCATTGCTTTAAATGATCAAGTTACCATTTGAGATCAGCTTATTGTGATCATCAACGCCGGGTGTCTAAACTCAGCAGCAATTTCCAGAAGTAAGTGTGATTTCATTGATTGGATAATTTTAGAGTATTCTCTTAACATGAATCACAAAGTGCTAGTTACTGTCTCTTGCAGAACTACAAGTCCTAGAGCTGTGTAAAGCTTTTAAACTCCACTGACATCTAAGTTCTGGGCTTGGATGAAGAAAATTAAACAGTGTCAAACCCAGTAGATGCATATGCTTTTTTCCCATCCTAACAGCAAGAACACTGTGTAATCGGAATGCTCTGAGTCACATGCACAAAAGCAGACCCTCACTTCTCCTGCTGACAGAAGTTAGCAGAATTTCGTTTAAAAAACCCCTGTATAATTCCTATGAAAATCCCTCACTCTTTATTTTATAAATAAGTGGTGCAATTAAAAAAAAAATAATCAAGCCTCAGATTACCAAAGAGCTGGTCTTGATTATGGAGAAGATACTACTGAGGATTCCAGAGCAGATAAGTAACTCCTTCTGCTGTCGTAGATGAAGGTGAATGTGGTGAAGAACTACAGGCAGCAGGATGCGCCGGGACTCTGAAAGAAGGAAAATCAGATTGCAGGTTCTTCCAAAAGAAAACTCAATTTCAACCATCCCAATGAGAAGCCTTTTGGCATCCAAACTAACCTACTGACACACAGCACATCTGATTAATTGGTGCAACCTCTGTTGTACGGACTGCACTACACTTCTCTAAGAACTGTATCTGACGAACGAGTAGTGCACCTAGTTTCTAAAGTTTGTAAGTGCAGTGTACATGATGTTCTCAACAGTGATTCAGCCTGGAACAACAGTTGTGAACTGAGACTTTCTGATCTTGATTTGGTGCAAGCCCATCCTCACTTCGTGTTGCTTTTCAGTTCTATTGTCAACAGCTAACAGAGCTTCTCCAATGTATACCTCTTGGAAGCTGGCTAATTCTTCTCTTTTAGCTGGCTTACAAACCTTAATCTTATTAAAGAAGGGAGAGCAGGTAGCAGCTGCAGAAAGCAGTAGCCAAAACTGGAAGAAAGAAAAAAACAGGGAAAAGTGGCAACATGTCAGTAATCAGACTGGTAGGAGACAGAGAAGGAAAACAGGTCATCACCACATGGGAGGCAAGAAAAAGAGAATGTACGTTCCTTTAAATTGCAAGACCTGAAGAGCTGGTAGGGTAGGCAGGCAAAGGAGAACTTGGGAAACTAGATTCGTTTTTGCAGGGACAGATAAGGCATGGGAGGGACTGGTGATCCAGGAGTATCAGGTCATGCCTCCAGGGGAAGGAACAGGATAGGGGTCTACCATCATGTTGGGTGGAAAACGTGGCATCTTTAGAGTCAGGCCTGCCTTGCACAGCAGGAGCTTTCCTTTCTGGCTTCTGACACTGTAGTGAGATGTCATGGTGCTCTGCAGCAGCTAAAAGCATTGTTAGTTGCACCAGTGGCATTGTAAAGGAGAAATGAAGGTTAATGGCAGTGACTAGACCCTGGACCCTGGGGGAAAGTTACACCTGGCTTTATTGAAAAGACAGAAGAGGAGGTTTTTGCCCATGAAATGGCACCCAGAAAGACAAATATTGTTACCAATAGGTTCCCAACACTATAATTAGATAATGTTTACTGCCTGTTTCACAGCCACCTTTGGACCACTGAGACGATTTTCAAATTAAAAAAATAATGTAATGTTTATAAACAATTGCAATGGATGGTTTAAACATAATTCTGTGTTGTTGCCATTCTCACCTCGCACCAAGTCGAATAATTTAAGTGAACTAACTTGAGATCCTCACTACAGGGAAGATAAGGCCAAATGGTGCTTCTTATCTTGCACTATTACCTTCGTAGCTTCTTTCCTTATGTGTAACTCACAATCTTCAATCCTTCTTTGTTCAATTAATTCCTAAAGGATTACTAGTATGTTGAGTTAAAGAAATATTA
The DNA here is from genome assembly GCA_028858755.1 of Ara ararauna. NCBI lineage: Eukaryota > Metazoa > Chordata > Aves > Psittaciformes > Psittacidae > Ara > Ara ararauna. The sequence continues at coordinate 19,189,437 of CM054385.1, read as the reverse complement.
AAGTTATAATGGAGGTTAAAAATACTTTAAGAGAATGTGGCGGGTTTCTCATATAAATTTATCTTCCCGTTTCTCAGACAATAAGCTTGCTGGGAAGGAGGCTACCCTCCTATCCATGCAACCATAGATGAGTAATAGAAAGTATCAAGAGAGATTTGGCAGTGTTAATAACTGAATTGATTTGTTAATGTACATATTTTTATTAACCTTTAGTAACTACAGTTTATCCATAATAGATTTATAAACATTTTCTTCCCCAGGGAAGCTTAAAGAGTAGCCACAGTGAATATATGTAACAATGATGCCACCAAGATAAGTAATTATCAAGATCATTTGCATTCAGTAATGAACTGTTTGCAACAGTAAGGAGTAAATGTAACGTGTTCCTACACGTTACAAGTAACGAGTAAATATAACGTGTTCTTAGCAGCAAGACTTAACCTCAGATACCTCTGTCTTACCTGGGAAAGAGAACAGGCGGCTGTCAACAGTGCGTGCAATAGACTGTAGCTTAACCACATCCATGGACTGCCCGATGTGCACTGTGCTGGGCATGCTGCCCAGAGTCCCCCGCACGAACTCGGCTACTTCCTGCACAGTGAACATCTGCAACAGCTCATCAAAGATAGCGGGGAAGGAGTTCAGCAGAGCAGCCTGGAAGAAGTAAAGGTAGAAACTGAATACTGAATATTGAAAAACCTGATCTCTGTAACTGCACCTCAATGCAGTGAAACAGAAACAACAGCAAAACCGAATTAAGGGTTTGCAAAAAGCTACTGAAGAGTGCACTATGGCTGGTGCTAATGTTTTGCAACACCTAAAGTTCATAGTGAACAAACCACACGTAGTATTTTAAAATCAAGTGCTGCTGGAATACTAAGTCTTATGATAAGTGGAACACATACCTACTGCAAAGATTCAAAAGGCTGGATTTTAGGACACAGCTTATAAAACAGAAATAATCTGAGGTAACAGAAAATAGTCCATTTCTGTTTATTCACTTTTTTCAATAAATATGAACTTGCTTCTGATGAGAGTTCCACACCAGATTTTGTACCAAGCAAGTACCTGAGACAGTTAAAACTCTTCAGAAGTATTTTGAAGACCATGTCGTCAGACCCTTAACCACAGCAGCACTGTCATGTGGCATTACGGCATTTCTGCAGTGGGGTGGGTGTGATTCCATGTGAAAGGGGCATCCCATCATGCAAGTGAGTGTGCACGTGATTCTTGCAGTACCAGGTATGTCCAGGAAGCTGGAGCTATCCTTGTAGGTGTTTCTTGAAGTGCAGAAACAATAGCACAACCACAAACCCAACCCTTTCCATCTCGTATTTCAATTAATCACTTTTTCAATTCATTTCTTCATAACAGCAGAAAATTCCCTGCATCACCCCATCCTCAAGTTCCACAGGCTTGGTGTCATACCTAACAGCAGCCACACACCTCTGGTTTTGAAATTCTTCCTCTTCATCCTACACAAGGTCCATGGCTGCTTTCCTCATTAAAACTACTAAGATTCCTGGCTGGTTGCTTTATTTAGCTGCTGCACAGCCTGGTTTTGGGTCAGGTGCCTTTACCCCTCCTCACCCCAGCCACAGCACCCCCCCCACACCTCCCTTCTAGCTGTTGCCACCCCCTTTGCCTGAAGCTCTCCACACAAACTCCATTGACTTCCTGCACAAGTTAGATTTACCAAACCTCTCTGTTCAGCTCTGCCTACCAGAGTCTCACCACCTATCAGTATTTTCTTCTATTCTTTAAGTTCTCCTTTTGCTCACAGATTTGTTTTCTCATTGCCTAAACATTTCTGTACCTCTCCCATGCTGGCTCTAACACTCGCATGCCTCTCCTAATCCCATGTAATACACAGCTGCCTTCTTTGTCAAGTCTTTCCTCAAAGTACCTTTTCCTTCAAACAACAGTGATATCTATTTAATAGTCTTTGAGTAAAGCCTAAGTTATTTTTATAACTAACACTGTAGAGCTCATTAAATTATTCTGAATATGAATTTACCTCTTTGTTCTTCATACTTGTTCTCTCTTCACATCTTTTGTTACAATCAATTCAGATTACACAAACCCACAGGTAGCTCCTGGGTGTTGTCACCTATTTGTCACTACATACATACAATGTACTAACAAAATCAACAAATACGAATCATTTAAATACTGCTCATGGTACTCTTGGTAACAGCTGCAAATCCAGTCATCATCTTTATCTTTGGGATAATAAAAGTGAAACTGCAGTACTGGACCAACAAATCCTTACGGGAGTTTTCCTAAAATTATTTCTAACTACTAAGGCAAAGCAGAAGGATTTCTGTGGTGAATTAGGGTATCAGTAGCAATCTAAGGATATGCATGGGATCATTTCAGGAAGCTTTGGAGCTGTCTTGAGGAAGAGCTACAGTGTTTCATCAGTTCCTTGAAGGGCCCTTTTTTTTGAACAACACCCTAAAATACGCTGAGACATTACTCATGTCAAACTCATTGCCTGGAAGGACATAATCAGTTTTAATCCCATTGCTTTAAAGAACTATACTGAGATCTCTCTAATATCCTGGATAAGAAGACAAGTGTGAAGAAAATTACATCTCCTAGGGCCTTGAGCGTTTCTGCAGATATTTAACCGTCATCCACGTTTCCAGAACTAGTATATAAACTCCTGGGCTCCCCTGAACAATTTGTCATACACACTTTTGTATACATCCTCAGTACTGTCTTTGTGTGTGGATGCCATAAGATGTTCCATTAATTACTGAAATATTCCACATTTTCTAGTTTTAAAGCATCAGCCACTTAAACATTAAATTCCACTTTATATGCAGGAAAAGAGGGTTTGGGGTAGGGAAAAGGGATTAATTGGGAACATCCATGATGAAATACTTGCGCAGTTCTAGGGATCATTACTTACAGAATTAAATGACGGCCTTGAAGTACCACCACATTTTTGTGGGGCACAAGTCCCAGTTCCGCTTGCCTGCCCTCCAGGCTGAGAGGTCTATGGGGCAATTGGGATCAAGGGGCAACATAGTGGCAAGGGGGAAACAAAAAGTAAACTTTTCAAAGATTAAACAAGGACAGACTTTACAAATTACAGAAGTCCAAGGTAAGAAATACCATAGTGAGAGAAAGGATTAAAAAAAAAGAGACAAGAAGGGAAAATAACCCCATCCTCAAACCTATTATTGCATTTGTGATCAGCACAACTGAAAAACAAAGATCATCTCTGGCCAGCCTGAATTCATAGGATGCTGTTTCTGCTGTCACTTTGCCAGCAAAATTCTGATTTCTCATGTTCCTGGCTCATCTTATTATACCCATTAATGGGTGATTCAATAGAAGATTAGAGTAGCTGTTCTCAAAATCTTTCAGAGCAGCTTCTTAAGGAGATCACGCTGCTGGCAGCTTCCTTAACCACTGGAGTCACCCTGTTTTGTTGTGATGTTCGCAGCAACTGCTTCTTTGGCAAACTACATAGGTGTTCAGAACATCTGTAAACAGTAAATTAGTGATTACAAATCACCTTCTAGGTGGTCCATTTTGCCATTCTCTGAGCTAAGGCACATACAAAACATGCAATATTGCTATTTAAAAATTTAAAACACAGAAGTATGTAATTTAGTACAGTGGTCTTTAAAATATGAAACAAAACTCGGCAGCATCCTTACTTTGAGCAGTATCTTAAGCCCACATGAAATCTTTGTGAAGTCACCCAGGCCATATTCAATATAATGTATTCAGTGTTAGTGTGGGTATCACAGTATGCTTGTGGTCAGGCTGCATGTGATTCTGACTCTAATTTTAGAATATGCTGGGATTAAGTTTATCTGACTGTGAGTACATCAATTGAACTTCTCTACTGTGATGTTGCTATGACCCTAAGTATTGACTTGAGCTACTACAATAAAGGATTTAAAATTTCTTGAAGCCAACAATAAGACATATGAGATTTGAAAATACAGTTTAGTGAAGAGCAAAAATTATATTCCCAAGTGACAAGTCACTTTCCTCTTGAAAGTTCACAGTTGAGCTCACCTTTATCTGCGAAGAGGTGCAGTGTTTGTCTAATAACATTAATTGGCTATGTCATTTTCCAGTATCATCAGCTTGTTAGAGAGGGAAAATTCTACTAACCTGCATTTAACTGTCACGTACCCATATATACTACCTGTGCAGAAAATAGCTGCCTTTTCGTTTGCTAGCTGAAGTGTAGAAAATAGCAAACCTGTGTGAAGATGAGGGTCTCAGAGCTCCTGCTGTCCAAGCTGAGCACAAATCTGATGGACTGGAAAAGTTCCTGGATGCTGGAGCGGAACTGCTCCTCCTCCATTCCACAAGTAGCTCTGGAGTAAAGGATCCGAGATTGGACAATGAACTTGAAAAGATATTCCAAGGCCTTAAGGAGTAGGAGAGGGAGGAGATTAAGATAAAGAAAGAAAAATAAAGGAGCTTTAAAGAGAACCAGGAAAGATCCTAGGTGCATAATAACTAAATTCTTCAGTTTCAGAAAGGAGAAAGAAAAATAGATTTTGCAAGTTATATAATTCAGTTAAGGAAGAGCCACTCACAGGCAAGTACCCATTCTCAACCCATAATCTGTGTCATCAGTACGTCCCACTAGCATAAATAGCATACATTTAAGTCAACCAGAACTTTGAGTTAGGTCATCTGAGGAAAATCTTGATGAAGGTAACAGACTTCCAGTTTTCTCATGACTTGGCACAATGAGTGTTGATGTCTGAAGAAGCTATTCTCCTGCTGCCACTCAAATATTACCTTTAATTACTTGAGTTAGCTACTTTAGATTAAGTGGACTGTCAGTGGAGCAGAGGAAGGATTACCTGGAAAAAGGAGAATCTACTTTTCACTAGAGACACAACAGCAAGGTTCACTTTTATTTCTGGCAGCTGCATGTACAAACAGAAATAAATGCAGATGCAGAAATAGAAGACGACAAGAGCAGCATGTGATGCCCTCTGGCAGACCAAAATAGCAGCAGGCAGCAGCACTGTAGTGAGCAGCTTCTAAATTCGAGCTGTGATAAGTTAAAGCATCTTTCTGTTATCATCACACATGAAACTGGGAGAGCACCCAGCAGAGGGAGAGTAACCTGCAGAGAAGATGGCATTTAGCACTGTTGTACAATGTACAAGAAATGATGAAGTCCCAGAGGACTGGCAATTGCGATCTTTCTGTAACAGAATAACTTGCTCAATGACATGTCTACATTAAGTCTGAATTTGCAATCTAAACATCTTTAACTAAAATTTTGTAAATGGCATTATTCAGAGCTCCACTTACTTGGCAGCAGTGTCAATGAAGAAAAAGATGTTCTTGTGCAGCCCTTAACAAGCTTACCAATCGATCAAAGGTTCTCACAGGCACTAACACAGCAACGTAACATTCCACACAGCAAGAAGGCCTTTTTGATCATTTGGCATATACAATGTCAACACTGAACTGCACTACATACCAGTGACATTTCTACTTCACTCCTTCCCTTACTGCTTAACATGATGATACACTATAAAAGCAGGATTAAGAGAAGACATCATGAGGCATAGCTTGATGATACCCTTAAAATTCAGTATGGGACACAAACAGGCTGGAGCTTCAGTCATTATAGTCTATACAGAAATATTAGTAATATTGCAATGTATTTGCTGGAAAATATTCTTGTTTTGCTTCACAGTTTGAAAACTGAATGCTAATTTGAAGACAAATTTTGCCCTCATCAGATGTTTTTGCATCTCTAAGGCACCCCTCATTGAACCACCACACTATATGCACAAAGATGCAATGTTATGTCGTAAGGTTTAGAATGCTGCAGCTTTAAGGATAGAGAAGGGGAATGTAAAATTCCTTATAAAGCCATCACAGATTTCAAAATGACACTGATACTTACAGCCATTTTCCTTTCAGGAATGATGGCAACTTGGGTCATTTGGCAGCACACTGTTTATAATTCTGTACTAAAACATCTCGCAGTGAAGCTTCCTTACACCAAGGAACATCATCAGGAAATAACACTGTGTATTTATGGACAGTTTCCAGACAAAGGTCAATTGGTTCACAAGAGTCAGCTTTTTCAGGTTAGCACCACTGTTGCTAACACCAAATACAGCAAAATAAGGGATTACAGAAGCTGTCTTATAGGTTTGGTATAGACAACCATAATTCTAACCTGAAAGCTCGTAACTTTAATGTGAAGATTATGTTTTGCAATGAATCAGAGGATTTACCGATGCAGTTCTATAATCTTCTGTAGAAACTCCAGGCTCAGAGACACTCCACATCCTTAGCACAACCAACCTTAAACTGCTGCCTAGAATGAACTCACAAAGGGTTCAGACACATGGCTGAGATGCTAAAAACACAAACCAAGTCTTGTTAGTACAAATCAGCACTTGGACTAACTGACTCTTACTACTTACAAAATCACAGCTATGAAGCATATTTGTGCCTAAAGACAAAGAAGTACACTCAAGAAACCCAAAGATTACTTTAGGAAAGAATCTGGAGTATGTAGAAAGGGTAACCTTATCAGAAGTACAGCGTATGTAAAGCAGATTAGCTCTGAAGGTCTGAATCTCTTTCACTTTCCTAACAAGTGAATAAAAGCCATTTTCAGTAGTCTCTGAGTACCCACTTCACCATTCAAGAGCAGGTGGAAAACCTCTTTCAGTTAATGTCAGTGTGTTCTTCCAGAGAACAGCATACTTGCATCAAGTACAATAAGCATTTATGATGCAGTTTGAAGGAAAAAAAGTACAAAGGTTCAAGTGAAGGTACCAATGTCAGTCTTGTGAGAGCAGATAAATGATCTAGGGCAAAGTTCAAGGAACCAGCAAGAAGGAGCATGTCCCACAGACAGGCTGACCAGGGTGGAACAATTACAATTACATCAGCAATTTTCTCATGTTCTTAGAAGTGAGACTGCATAAAATGTAAGTCACCAAATCAGGTAATTATTTCTGAATGAAGCAATAACTTCAGAAACTGATCTCAAATGCAACAGACTGGCACTTCTTTTTTAAATTCAGGGTGAAGAAAACAATTCTGAGGAGTGCCCAGTCTCAAAAGGCAGGCTGAGGATGCAATTCCTAATCACTCATTCACTAGCTCCCTGGCTGGCATGGTTCAGAAAGTACGATGAGGGCTTCGAAGAAATCAGCTCAGAGGACTGACCCCTTCCCTGACTCACGTAAAGCCCCATAGCAATGGTATACAGTACCTCAAAGTCCCTAAAGTAAGTTTGATGCCTGTTCCATGCAGTTCAGCTCCAGAACACTGATATGAAGATGTGACTCCTAAGAAACAAAAAGTCTTGCTTTTTCAGTGTGTTCCTCAATCTAGGCAAAAATCACCTGTGATTCTACCACTGGAGGATAACTGAGGCTGAAAGCATCTTCTAGAGACACTTCCTAAGTCTTGCCACGACTAGTAGAAAGTAAAACTGCCTGTGGAGTCACAGGCAGCTGTACCTGGATGCAGCTTATGTGTTCACATAGGGACAATATCATATATCTCTATTTGCTGCATTGTATAGAGCACTAATGAGTGGTTTGAGAGGGAAGAAATCCAGGTACAGATGTCCTTTCAGTTAAAAGCTCCTTCAGGTTTCATACAAGTTTTCTGAGAATTAAGAGCAGTCTTGAGGCAGGTAAATAATTTTAGAAACAGCCCAGTGCACTGCTTGCTAATGCCAAGGTTGAAAATCAGAATCCAATGAGGCATCTGCATATCCATCATGAACGTACATGGGCAGTCAAGAGCCAAAAAAGAGTGCAGAGAGATTTCAACACCTGCTTCAGGGTACTACATTTAACAGCTAATTCAGGGCAGAAGGCACAGAGAGTTATTCTATTTTCTCAGTTGAAGAACTACTAGTCCAAGAAATGTAGTGAAGACGTCCAAGACCACAGAAATCACCAACAGTAGAATACAGTACCACTAATAACACACTAGCAGCGATAATGGTTTTGGTGCAAACTTGCAGCAAGTGCCTGAAATAAAATCTGGAAATAAAATCAATCACTTTCCTGTAATGGAAGAAGGTAATGACCTTAGTTTGGGTCTCCAAGATAAACCTGCAAAAGCAACTGTCCAAATCAGATGTGACAGCAGTGTCTGTGGTAGAGGATGCACTGTTGGGTCTGCAGACATTCTGGTGGTAATTATAATTCCTGTGCTTGGAAAGGCCCGGGCTGTCCGGTCTTCCAGTGGACATCACTCACGGAGCCAACAGCTATTTTCTAAGCAAGCACCTGAGATTCCCAGTAAGCAAAGAGCTGCTTTGGAATCCTCGGAAGAATGCACCTTCTTCACAAACAGTGTGTTGAGTAACCAGCTCCTGAAAGCCATTCCAGCATTCATATTTTTAACATTTCTGAAGAAGTCTACTATGAGGGTCAAAAAATGCAGATCACATAGAGACACTATCACATATCTCCACTGCTGCACTGCACAGAGCACTAATGAGTGGTTTGAGAGGGAAGAAAACCCTCTAGAAGTCACTCCAGCTAGAGATCTTCCTCTCATCTGACAATTTTAGTAAGTTTCTTTGTAATTCAAAACAAGAAGGAAGGAAACAAAAAGAACGAGGAAGTTGTTAATTTCTTGAAAAGCTATCTTTGCCCCATTTTTAACATTTCCTATGAATCTGTGGTTGAAAAAAGTATTGCAAAGAAGTTGTTTCTAAGTATGTAAATAGCTACAAAAGACGAAGCAAACACTGGTATAATGCCCTTGTAAGTAAGAGGATATGATCTTAACAGGAGAGCTTGGAAGCTAGCTGATGGCAGTGATGCCATACCATTCAAATGGAACCAGGATTCTCAAAAAATAATTACTTCCTCTAAAATGCTGACTAAATCAGACTAAAGAAGGGAAAACAAAGAACAAAAACATCACAAGAAGAGAGAACCACATGAAAGTCTGAAACTTACACCAAGACACAAGCATAAATACATTTACAAGGAACAAACTCTGACTTTCCTGAATGGTTGCCAGAAATTAAAGGAATAGCGTACGTACATGTGCGTGCTTCACCTGTGAGATGCTTCACCTATCTGTACTGACAGGAGAAAGTGAGAAAAATAAAAGTGCTCGGCTCTGCCACTGCTACCAGCTCTCAAAGTGCCCAGACTCAAATGTTTGGACAAGAAGCCTACTCAGAGTAAGAGCTACAGATGGACATTCACACAGAGAAAAGTATCTTGCCACATATTTTGGAATCTGGTATTTATGTACATGATGTACATGACATTATCTTTTTGTTTTAAACTATAGATTTAAAACTAACACTATTGATTCTATGATTTCTCTGCAATAGCACCAAAACTATTCCTTTTGTTTCCACACCATTAGGAAGCTGTGCCTTGCTGCGAGATCATGCCCTCATCACAGTAGTGTGATTCAGTCCTGTGCAATGACAGTTAGAATTTCCATCCTCTTAAAAGCTTGTTTTTCTCCTCCTCAAAGTACTCCAGAAATTCAACTCCTAATACAAAAAACCTGTCTCACAGCCGGAAATGAAAAGCGTATCTCTGATCCGCAGCACCTCTGGCTAATACTTTTAAAATAACTGCTTCCTGAAGTAAACGGTGCAGACCGCATACATAAATGGCCACAGCATATATGTTCCACGTAAGCCATGCTTAAGTTCTCCATAGGGCTTCAAAAGGACTTAAGGAGACACCATTCGTCTAGTTTTTAATGCACAAGAGTGAATCACCTCCAAAATAATTTTTTGGTATATATATATACACACACATATAAAATCTGGTTAAACAAATAAGAACTCAGTGCCAGACTACCCTGGGTTTTATTTACAGCTTCCCTGGGGTTTTTGTAGCCACAGATGGAACAGACACAGAAATACTCCACTGAATACGCACTCGCATTGCTTCCTGGATGTGGTCCTGACGCACGAGCTCAGCTGAGCGGTCCATGTACCACTTCAAACATCGGATCAGTTCTCTGAATATAACAAATAGTGAAAAGAAGAGGAAACTTCAGCACTGTTTTAAAATTAGGCAGGCAACAAACACTTTGGGTTTAGCGAGAAGTCTATAAAATAACCTCATGTCAGTCCCTTTCAGTGGTCACCTATTGCTGTCCCAGCCACAGAATTTACGAATAATATATGTTTATTCAGGTTTCAAAACCAGAAATAATTTCTTCTCTGTAACTGACTTACACCATGAGGCAGACTAGGAGAACATCAAAGAGATGTTATTAAAGAGACAGCTTTGATAAAGGCATGTAATACAGTTTTAAGACCAAAACATTCTCTTTTTAATTTTTTGATAAGAAATTCCAAATCTCCTCTAAGTTTTTAGAAACAAAGATCACAAAGAAAATACATGCATACACTTCCCAAGTAAACAATACCATCTGGAATAACCTAAAGGGTTGTATTAAAAGCATGCTTTATTTCAGTCATCAGACTATCAAAAATCATTTGTTTTGTCTGAAAGAGGTGCTAATTAATATGAAGCAGAACATCTTTTTACCCTCTGAAGATTACTGTGCTCTCCTGTGTTGTACAGTACCTACAGTTTTACCTACCATTGACTGAATTTTTACATTTGTTTTAATTAAACTAAAATATGAATGGCTTAAACCAATCAATTATAAGCCAGTTTTAATAGTTTATAATAGATAGAATATGCTCAAAGATACAAAATAAATGGTATAAGAGAAAGGAAAAGCAACACCCTGAATGGTAACTGTTACTGCTTTTAAAAATCTGTCCTATTCTCTGATGCAAAACTCAGAAAATACTAGAAAACAAGGCAGAATCTTCAAAGTGACAGTGAAAATTAACTTTCTGATCTCCTGAAATTATACATTTACTGTAATCAAATAGAACACCTCATGTGAATACCTGTCTACCTTGGAAGAGGAAATTACTGTTAGTTCTGTAAGCTTTCACACAAGTCTCTTATCCAAACACCTTTAAGACAAGAAATGTACATGCTCTTGGTAGCTCATTAGTATAGACTGATAATGAGTTGTTGCTGAGTGACAGTGTCTCTTCAGCATAAAAAAAAAAAAGAAGAAAGTAGGATTTGCCAGTTCAGCCAAATTCCAAAGTCTTTCTTAGCCACAGGTGACATTCAGCTGCTTTTCTCTGTAACTGTGCTGCAAAACTTTTATCTGAGTAGTTCTGCTTTTGAAAACCATGACTAACATGAAGGTTATGATTCTGATGGTGACATTGTTCAAAGGCGTGCTAATACCAGCTCTTGAAGTGATGGATAAACAAAACCTACTTGTAAGCCAGTGCTCCTGCAAAGTGCTTCTGAATATAAGTGTCCATCACAGGTCGAAAATGAAAATACTTGCTGTCACGCAGCAGATTTATGATGAATACCTGTGGGAGATGAAAAAGTGAACCCATACTAAAGGAAATTGCACATTGTTGCTAGGTTTCTATAAGCAAGACACACAAGCTAAGGAACAAAGAAATACATGAGATTCTTTAAACAGTCAGCAGTTGTGTTATTAGATGTTACTGTTTGCTTCTCCCAAGTGACGACAAATATTGCTACCCTCATATCTGTTTGGACTATCTGCCCTCCTCACTCGAGATGACTATAGAAAATATAAGGCTGGATCCAGCTGAGTATTTCATATTTTATCGAAGTAAAATACCAGTAACATGATAGTAAGAAACTTAAAACTCATTGACCATGAAATAAAGTAACAATCCACGAACTTACCAAAGACTGAAAGACCAATAGACCATACTTTTCTGTGTTGTCATCCAAAACTACGAACAACGTGTCGAGAATATCTTGTAGGAACTAAAATGACATGAATAAACAAAGAATTTCAAATTGAAATTGTAATCAAACGAAGGGTATTCTCCCCCTGCTTTAATTATTTCATACACGTTGGCATTTCTGTGAAACACTTGCCAAAGACGAACCACTTCAGGTTCATCCATGCAATGTGATAGATTTTCATTTGTTTTGATGAAGAAGAATTTTTCTCTTTAAATGAGTATTTCCAAACAAAAATGACAGAAAAACTAAAAACTAACAAACACGTACCGCATGACTGCTTTGTAAATATAACTGAGTGCTCCTTTCACCGTAAGCTGACTAAAAGTGCTGCCTAACAACAGTGGCAAAACAACTTACTTTGATGTCATTACAGCGTATCACATACTGCTTATCAAATTTCAGGCTAGGAAGCACATTAACTGGTGCTCCAAATCATGTTTAATACTGAAAACCTTTGTTGTATGACAAAGTAAAGCTTTTATAACAAGCATTAATTGGGACAAGTTACATATTGCCAATTGTTTCTTTGCCCCCTAACACTGAGGCTTACTGAATGCAAACAACTCAGTGACTTGCTTTCCTGAAAGCACGGTCCTTGGAAAGGATGACTGTGAAGAAGAATGATGAAGATCAAGTCAACTGCATATTCTGCCATGATTTTGTAATCTATTCTAATTAAATTTCTGATGTGGAAAGCAAGAAATAAAAGATAACAATTTATGAAGTCCCTGAAAGGATAAAATTTCTTTTTTTTTCTGAATTATTGCATATCCCAGTGCCAAATGGCAGGTGATTTAGGGAGTGAATCAATTACTTCTCCCCTTGGAATAATTTAATCCACATCTTCTTATGCTTTTCTCAATAAAAAAACCCAGATACTTGCACTACCCTGCAAACAAAGTGTACAAAACATGACATTCTTGAAGAATGCCAACACAAACAGGGTATTGTACTCTTCTGTTACCATTACAAAGTTCTCAGGAACATTAATATTCAAGATATGGCAACATTCTAATGAGTTTCAGCAAAGTGGCTTAAATCAGAAACTACTAATTAAATGATTGGATGTTGCTTTGGTTTCTTCTCTTTGGTTGTTTACCATTACAAATTATCTCCTCCTTTTACTTAGGTTTATAGAAATAAATTTTAGGGAGAGTTCTCAGCACCTAAAATTATCAGAAGGATACCTGGAATGCACTTCACACCCCCCAACCTTCCCCCCGAAACCACAAGTATTCAAATGCATTCAGAAGTTCATCTGACCTAAGAAAGTTCAGGTCACACAAAGGATTGGCATGTAGTGTAGTAGTGGTGACAACACTAGAGCAACTGGTGCTCTAGGCAACGGCTCCACTTCACAGTGCTGGGAACAGGAAAACTGGTTTGCAGGATGGTTCACTGGTCATTGCGCAAAACTTGACTTTCTACGTCTCATGTTTCTCCTCTACACACTTGTTTGGAACATAGGAAAGGTCAGGTTTTCTGAGTCAACTCTTGTTTTCTTCACTCTAGAAATGATCAACCACACTTAGGCCACTTTGGAGAAGGTCCTCTAGACAAGATTATTGGAACAAGTAAGTCTGCACAGACCACCCCTGCCAGTGGCTGTGTTTACATCAGCAAGCAGCATGGCTCACAAGAGTGGCCATACAGTTGATGCTGATACTTGCAGCACATGTGAGTGAATGAATTACTAAAAATTAGCTCTGTTTTGATCCCAAGGACTAATTATTCATCAATTTTTGGACTGTACCTTCCTGCTCAGTTTCATGTCAAAATAAAATCCCAATTCTTACACTCAAAATTCGCAGCATAAACCAAAAAGTACAGTAAGGGGGAACATTCTGAAGTGCCCTGCAGGTCTGAGTTCCCCTGCTATCACAGATACATCCAAAACCTGTTATTTCATGTAATACCTTAACAATTTCCTCGCCACTGACATGTCTCAGTCTTCCTAAAATATCCATCACACGATCTGGGTAAGCTTTCCATTTCAGTAGGGCAAGCAAATCCACTGCAGAGGAGTGAGAGAAAGAGCTAGAATTCATACACAGAGGGAAGAATGGCAACCCCAACCCCACCAGAGATTCAGTACATGTTACACTTCTGCTCTTGTTGCAGTTCACACTTCTCAGGGGAAAAAACACAGTAAGCAAGAGAAATACAAAGTAAGCCCACTACTACTAACAAAACAAAAAATGAACAGAGGAATGGCAAAGTACTTTAGAAAGAATAGAGACTGCATTTTTCCCCATGTGAGTTGACACTGCACTGTGGACAATCCACTTTCGTCTTCCCATGCTTCAGGGATGTTGCCATAACAAATTTTTATTTGCTTAGCAACTGTGTAAAAAAGATGAACAAAACCTTTGGCTTGTGTAGAAGAGTCAACACTGCATTTTTTGTTCTTCAATCATTTAATGAAAACTAACTTTGCTTTAACATACTCTGTCATAACCCTTCTCTTGCACTTACAGTAATGTCTGTAATTTCTCTGCCATCTGTCAATATCCTTACTTCCTCAAAAAAACTTTCTGCTCAGAACAACAGTGTTAGTAAAAAAAAAAAAAAGCAAACATATAATTAAATTATAACAAAGGAAAATTTTAGTAAAATACACAGAGCACAAGTACACCCATGTTATTTCTCTTTTTCAGAATCCCTGATGCTCTGGGCAGTTCTGAAGGATGCACGACTTACCATTCTGAGTCAGTTTGGTGGAAGAAAGCTGTGTGGAGACTGAAAAGGTCTCTTTGGTGCTGCGCTGGAAAATGAGGCTGGATGGGATGTTGGGACAGCCATTGTAGTCCTCTTTGCAGCAAGGCAGCCCCAGGTACAGTGCGTGATTGTTAAATGTGCTGTTCTCATCACACTGTGGGTACAGGACAAGACATGGAATTGCACCCGGTCTATCTCATTCCACACACTCACACCCTGAAAGCAACTGCCTAACTACTTAATATATTCATTTCTGGGTGCACAAAAACACTTCTAAGAAAAAGCTGTGCTTGCTGCCTTCAGGGCCTGTACATACACAAACCAACCCAGCTCTAGAAAGCATGGTCTCCTACCCACTGACTCTTCAGAACTTATCACAATCTTCCAACTGCACAACTTAGTGCTGCTGTCTGAAAATCATAGCGAAGAAATAAACCGAGGTAGATCAGCAGAAGGAAAAAACCCTAACAACCCACCCCAAACCCCTTGCTACAGGGTTGCCAAGCCGTAGCACAGTAACAGGCTGCATTTGAAGTGCAGCATGATTTCATACTACAAAGGCATAGAGTAATGCCACAGGCAGGTAAAACTGCTGAATGCTCATAAACACTAGTATGTTTGAATTCAAAATGGATAGGATTAACAGAAGCTAGATCACCGTTATCTATCCTTAGAACAGAAGGCTTTGTCCATATCTGGTCATCTGAGTTTGAGTTTATAAAATCTTGAAACTACTACTAATCTGTTCCTCACATAATTCTAATGTGGTGGGGGGAGATAATGTAATGACTGTTACGTATTTAAACTCAAGTGGAGATGAGTAGGAATGAGTAGGAAGTCTGCAGAGAGGAACTGGTACCTTATAAACATAAAGCTCATGGATGTCATCAGACAAGGTAGTGCCATCATCTCTCATCAATGGAGTGAATGCAAAACCAAAGAGCTTCTTTTCTCCCTTGTCTTTTGCTGTAGCAAGAGACAGATGCAATGAACCATATTTGTACATGTTCTGCCTGTCTATATATACCCCAAGGTTATTCACCTAACAAAAAGCCTAACAAAAAGCATGCAGATTACCTAAGAAACAACACACAATACACTATATCTAATTCTATGCAAATGATCGGCAAGCCTCAAAACAAACATGCCCAACACAGTGAAATATAAAACATACATGCTTGTAACAAAAACATTCTACAAGCAAACACAGCAAAAGCACAGCAGGGGAGAACGTTCACAAAATGTTTTGCCCTGCACTGATTGTTCATGGTGGCTTAAATGTGCTGTTTAATAAACACAGCAACTGGCTAATTAGCAGTGCACCTTTGCTGTATTTTAGGTTGGTGTCCCTTTCCTGCTTTCCACCCAGTTACAGACTCATTCAACTATAAATTGACACTGGAAAGACCTCAGATTTGTTGGATTTCTCTTGGTTACATTTGGCACTCACTGGAGCAATGCCTGAACTCAAACCGGAGGTGAGACCCACGGAATCTGTCTATAGGGATGGGCAACTTGATGATTTCCCCCCATCGAGGGCTGTTATTGTGGTAAAGCACAAAAGAGTGATATGCACTCCTGCTTGGCTCTCCTGAGCCCAGGCTGATGCAGTCCTGGAAGAAAAGAAAACAATTCAAGATTAAAAGACAGCCCACCACTATGGATGAGTCATTTTATTGCACAGGGATAACCTTTATATAATTCATATCCTTCTGTCGACACAAAGGAAGAGGCAGAATCAGAAACAGACACAATGAAATCTGAATTTTTTGAAGAGCTCTTTAAACTGTGTATTGGGTCAAAGGATAAGCTAGGAGACCCATGATACTGCATCTTAAATTATTATTTAAGCTAGGTTTTCTATCAAGCATAGAATAGATACAATAAACACTTAAGTCCAAACGTATAAAGATGAATTAAAAGAAGTTCTTAATAGTTCCATCACTTGTAATATTAGACTTTTTTAAAAATACAATTTAATCATATTTCTGCTTCAGTATCTCGGTTCAGAAGTGAACTTTCCAAGCTCTTAAAAATGTTGGTCTTTTAAAACTACAACTACCCAGCCTCACTGAGTACCCCAGAAAATCAAACTACTTCTTTAGTGGTAAGCAAAGAATTTCTGTTGAATCATCATCACCTAAAAATATAATGGGATCTAAATTTTTGCTTTGAGATTTAAAAAGCTCAGAGATCTTGACCAATCTATGTATCTTCAAAATAGAGATGACAGAAAACATGAGTGAATATCATGTAGGAAATATAGAAATCCTTAGTCCAAACATGAGCAAAGGAGAAATACTGAAATCCTGAAATAAGGTCAGTAAAGGGCCTTTTTAATGAAGACATGGAGCAGGAAGCACAATTATTTATATAAGCACTACCCCATGTTCTAGACCAAGCACTTACAAAGTGATCCAAAAGATATGACATCTTACAAAACCATGCAGAAAAAAGAGCTAGGATATTCTTCACTTTTAGCATCTGTAAGGATAATGAATCCACAAAAAGAAACAGAAACGAAGACGATCCAGAAAAACATATGCAACATGAAACACCTCAGAAGGAACAATGCCATGACAAGAAAAACTACTGGTCACTTCTTCAAGGCATCTCTAAATTCTATCCCAAGAACCAACAATGTTGACTTGATTTATTCACCTGTAATCAAAAGACTACCAAATCAAGTATACCCCATCAACCAGACTCAGTTAGTCTGGCCTGTGGTAATATTCTTCTGCCTTCAAGAAAGTTAAGAATTTGTGAAGGAGCCCAAAAGGAAATAAAAGCTATCTGGAAGCTTAGGATTCAATGCAAGAATAGCCTCCCTGGACAGAGATTCACTGCAAAGGCTCTAACCTAACCTCAGTGACTCTAGCATTTACTCCCAATACTTAGTCCTCTCATGTAAGCCTCAGCCACCATACGGTATGTGCCACAATCCCAGCATACAGGTGATTTTGTTTTGTACAGCAACAAGAATTAACTGTTGCAGATATTAACAGGTTGGAGCGAGAGTAGTGGTGGCAGTAGTAAAAATTGAATACCTGCAACATTCCAGTTATATTTTGTATTCAGAGTAACTTGTTGGGCTTCAACACAACAATTGAAACCTCATTCTGTGTGAGGTTCTTAGGAGACAGTAAAACAGTGTTTGTATTTCTTCTGTAAGACACAGTAATAATTCTAACTTTAATGTGAGCTTTTTTCTGTTGCTTCAAAAAATTACCTGCCTGGGCAGACAAATTGTCGGTCGTTGAGCAATGAACTTTAAATAGACAAACATCAGACGAGTCTTTCCCTCTGGTTGTTAATATAGTTGATAAGCATTTATACTGCAATCTATAGTTTGAGGAGGGAGGATTGTTTAATTCCGAGTTGTGACTGGCAAAAATATCATTATGAAAATAGGTTTTGTACACCTAGTTACCATGAGAACCAAATATGAGGTGAGCTAGAGGGCAGAGGCAAGCAGAGGAAGCTAAAGTAGAAGTAGTGTTAGGTCATAATTTCACAATCTAAGGTATGCCTTGCGATTAACAAGATATTCCTGATACTGGAACAGAAAGAAGAATAAGTGAGAAATGTGTCATGGTTTTTATTTTTCAGAATGTATTGAAAGAAGCTAACAACAGAGTAAGACCATTTTGAAAAGAAAATACTCATTTCCATTTCGGACAGCACTATATTCTGGGAATAATTTCACTGCTCTCAATAAGACTATTTTTGGACCAAGATATACTCAACAGCAACAAAGATTTGAGGCAGACAGAATATTCTCTTTAACACTGTGTGTGGTTCTGCTAAAGCCTTCACAAAGACTTTCATGCACAAAGGCATAATTGTGGATTGTGCTGCTGGTCAGGCAAAGTTTAGAGATTTTATTCTAATATCAGATGAATATTTTGTGGCAATTTTGCAGCTGTATTTTATAACTCAGCATGCTCTATTCAATTTGGCAGTCTCTACTTTGGAAAGGCATATGTCAGGAACAGTAAAAGATATTTCAACCAAGAGCAGCAGTGCTTTGGGTCAGTGACTGAACTTCCAGTGTTCTGCCCATACTATTGTAAGATTGGAGTTTTTATTAGATTCTCTACTATATCACCTACTGAAAGTCACTATATTAATGTCATCATTAGACAGAGAAAACAGAAGAAATAAAATAGCTACACTTGACTGTGAAAGCAACCTTGGGTCACACAAGTGATCATCTGGGGGTCAGGGAACCCAAAGAAAGCAATTCCCTTCACCAGTTCTGCACCAAGCCCTATCCAACACAAACCTTATTCTTATCATTTAAATTAAAAAGCTATTAGACTCGTCTTGTTGCAGTCTTCAGTATTTTCTTTTAGATTATGCTGAATGAGTGAGATGAAAGTCCAGATCTGTCAGTCCCTTCGCAGCCGCTTCATCTAGGAATGTTTACATTCTGTCTTTGGGTAAACCAGCTCCTTCTTCATAGAACACTGCTCTAGGCGTACATAGTGAAGATTACATAAACTAGATGGTTGCAGGAAAAATAAGCCATCTAGGATGTAAAACTGAATTCTTAACATAAAAGGTAAACCAGTATCCATTTCGGACACTAAAATAAGCCTGACTAACAGAGCTGTGCAAAGTTTTAAACAAATGGATACCCAGAATTCCCAAAGCCCACTGCATAGGCGGGATGGTTAGAACTGAGTGGGCTTTTCACCTGAAACATGGCAAGATCCGAAGCACAAATTCTGCCTATATTTTACAACCAAAATTTGCATTCTGAAAGTTGAGACAAACTGGAAATCTATAGTTTGAGGAACTGAATCCTTACAATTTTCAGAGCATTTCTATAGACTTACAGTAACCATATATATACACTTAACAGGGTCAATTGTCTTCTACAAGGGTGTTACCACAAATGGCAAGATAACCCACTAAGTCAGAAGCAATTCCAGATGGCTGTCTCATGTGTTTTAACTTTGGTAGATGAATTTGCAGAATTTTTAAATCATGTGGAAACTATGGCAGCAATGTAGAGACATGATTAGCTTTCAAACTCAGGTCTAGGTGGCTGATTCTCTCTCTTATGTGCATGCGACTATCCCTTCAAATCGTCATTCAGCACTTTTGAACTATGCCTCTGCAGTCAGTTCAACTGACAGTCTTCCATGTTGTTTTCCTAGTTCCATTCTGCAGTTAAGAAAGAACAAAAATCTACCTAAGCAGTGAGGAGTTCTAATTAAAGGGAATGAGAGGTCAACTTCTAGCGTCCTTGATGCCCCTTTTACTTGTTTTTCAGTAGATATGATAGCTTATACTATCATATAAGTATTTCCTATGTAGAAAACTAATGCCTGCATGTTTGAAACGCAATGGATCTTTGGCATCATTGGTGTCATGAACCAAAGATCTCCCTGGCATACATGAAGTATCTTTGTTACTTTAACTAGAACTGTACAGAGAAGCAATAACATAAAAACTGCTATAGATTTTCTTTTATCTATGTGGTTTGTGTTTAAAAAAAAACAAACAAAAAACAACCCATCCCAAAAAATCCTTTCTATGTAAAGTCTCCCCTTTATGACAAACATTCACTGTTTTTTTTTCCTGCTTGGATTGACTACCTTTCACTACTCTTTGTTATTACCACGTCTATTCCACTATCCCCTGTAAAGTTCTGAAGTCCTGTTACAGGAAAAGGTAAGAAAAGGATAACTTAGTAACTGTGTATGACCATTCCAACCAAAACCACAGAAGTTAAGACTGATTATGTCTAGAAGTTATATGGCTTTTATACTTAATCATTAGCCACAATTTCAGTAAACTTTTCTACCTTTATGTGCATTAGTGTTTAAAAATGATGATATTGCAGTTTGGAGGGAAAAGACCTATACTGGTCTTTGGCAGACTGCTGTGAAATAAAGCCATGATTAAAAATGCCACTCAATTTGAAAGGTATGCCTAATGCAATTGAACAGAAGAGCATTGTGATCTTCCTCCAACAGCTATGAGCACAAACCAGCTCCTTACAAGAGATATACTTTACTTTCAGTGGAATCACAAGTAATTATAGGAATAAAGGAAAATATATCCTTTTAACTAAAAAAAACCCCTAATAAAACCCAAAACCAACAAACCAGACCATGGCAGTGAGTTTGGTACACAAGCACTGTGGTGTTTAGGCTCTTCTAATGGCTACGAAGGCCATTTTATGGCAGTGGAGGTAAAAAAAAAGGGGGGGGGGGAGTTATTTCTGACAGATGTTTACATTGGAATACTTTCCATTTACTTCTTTGTTCTCACACCTTCCGACCCCCCCCAACAAAGCCAACCTGCTCTTTAGGAATACTTAAAGAATGTAGGAAGAAAGAAAAGTATTAACCATCACCATCCACAGCTGGAACGGAGCCATCCCAGGGTGAAAGTCAAGATCCTGGCAATATAGCTACTCAAATTTATTTCCCAAAACTAACTCCAACAACTCAGATTTAAAAGTCTCTCGTAATCGCATTTCATCATGTTGTACAACACACATTATACAGTTTTAGATATTTGTCATATACCCTTCAGTTACTTCTGAATAGTTCCTCAAATTTCTCTTTTTCTATAGCCACCACATCATATTTGAAATTACATAAGCTTTTAAGTTTATGAGTATTTTCTCCAAGTCCTCTATTGTCATAAAGGGGAACTGCTCCAAATTGTTTCAAATTTCTAACTGACCACTTCATCATAATACATGGTTCAAAAAATAAGATCTAGTTTTATTTTAGTGCTTGCCTTACAGCAGAGACAAGGAAACAAGAACATGTCCATGAAGCAAGCAGATGGCACCTGCAGCTCGAAGAGGGAATAAGCGCTTACCTTCAAGATTTCTCCATCCGCATAGAGCACATACATGGTCACTTCAATGTTCTTCTGCACACTTTTCCCACCTCTTTCAAAGTCTCCCTTTTCTAATGTCAGGTATAAGTCATTGCGTATATCACCTACAGTAAAACAGTGCAGTTACACATATCAATTGAACACGGAACACTCTGTGCCTGTGTGCAACATATTTTGATTCTGCAAATCATTTTCTGTGTTCTGCAAGACTATGGCTGAGGCTCAAATCATTCCAAGCAGCAAGTTAATTGTTAATAGAGATGAACATTTTAATATCAATGCATAAAATCAGACCATTGTTAGTAATGCCTTTATTAAATGTGAACTCGGAATCAATACTTGCTTTTATTGTGTAAGTGGGAAGGGAAAAAACCTTCTACTACTTTGCCTAGTTAGCTGATTTGGAAGCATCAGGCTAAGCCTGACAAAACACCAGTAATATCAGACTTCCTATTTCCAATATATTTTAAGAAAAATAAGTGTTCTTGTGATGATCAGCAGAAAATTATGTTCAGTCAGCACTTCAAGGATTTTCTGTATCTTCATAATATCTTTTTATCATAACACCAAAACAAAAGCAGCCTTTTTGGGAACCTTGTTGTAATTCAGTTCAGAAGGGTTTAGAAGGAATCATAAATTATTTTTCTGCTAGATTCCTGGCTAGCCTCTGGCATCCATATGCATGGATATAAGAAAGCGGGCAATATGGATACTTGCCAATTTCTCATTTTCAAGAGCTTTCAGAGCAAATGACTATATTCCGAAATAGAAATGCTATCATCCCTCTCAGCATCTTGTTATCCTGAATTTCACAGTTCTAGCTCACTGGCTTGTTTTTAAGAATCTGGTTTGCGAAACTCTGCTTTTAAAACTAATGCAGTCAGTCCTAAATCATGCACTAAAAGGATAGCAGGTAGCACCTAATCTTCTGTAAGATTCAGTTGCTGTCACCGTTTCATGATGGTTCACACTTACTACTTGTTCTTATTTACTTGTCAGAAAGGCAAACAGACTAAAGGACAATATATAAAACTACAAAAAAATGGAAACAAAAATAATTAAACCCTTTCAGGGCAAGTATTTTGTTAAGCAGTCTCAAGAGACTAAATAATGAAGTAATGGAATGGTTATCCAGCAAAGCAGAGACTCCTTGAATGTCTGATTTCTTCCACTTGGAGAAACTGATGCATTTAAATCTGTTTATTAATCAGAAGCACAATGAAATAGGCAGCATTTGCTTTCAGGCAGTGTGGGATATCCTTTTGTGTCTGTCAAAGCAGCACTTTTAATTCTTCCTGAAGTCTACAACCCCACAGGATTTGTTCCTTAAGCTACTGTAGCGACAAACAATAGAAGCTTTCAGTCCTGTCTTTAATTTTTATTTCTGGAGGTAAGTACAACTTTTTAAGCATGGAAAATACAGCTCTGTAGCTGACACTCAGTGCTCTTTGCTAGGAACTCTCTATGAATGGGCATCTGTATGTAAAATGTCCTCCTTTTTTCATCAACCTCTCTCTCACTGCGGATTCACACAGAGTTGACTGCTTGAAACACCTCACAGTTAAGAGGTCTGAAAATGCTGTGATTCATTAACAGGAAAAAGATGACAGCAAGAGGCTGGTGAAAGACCTCAAATACTTGATCTGGTTTTTCTCATCAAAGAATAGTCATCAAAAGCAATACTCTGCGGTCTACAACAACAGAGAAACTGGTTTTGCTGTTCACAATCAAGCTAAGCTATCGGTATGTTGACTATAGAAATACCACGGAAATACAAAATTCATCCCAAAAGACAGGCTACATAGGGACTTTCGTTTCGAAAAACCTGATTAACAGACTCCATCCTTTTTCCTTAACAGTCTGCATAAGGAAAAAAGTTTCCATTTGTATGCTCTGAATCTCAATAGAAATTAATTGTACTCATTATAATTAGCATTTTAGAGCTTCCGATTTATGACCTCTTTTCTGAAAGACAGTCTGGCTACACAAAGTCCAATGTCAGACAGCAAATGATTTTCCAGCCTAAATTAAAAGCAGCATCTGGTTATAAATAGCATCTTATCTTCCACTAAGTTTAACAGGAGGGATATTACTACACTAATTAAAAAAAATGCCTTTGGGGGGGGTAAAGGACCTAAAAACCAGTGGATTTACATCAAAATGAAGAACAAAGAAGGGAAAAAGTATTTTAGTGAACTATAATGGTGCATCTTCTCTTGTAAAAATATTGTCTGGCAAGTCTTAAAAAAATAGAAAAGTATCTGGCCAAGACAAAAAGCATTTGGCTATCAGTTATGGAGCCCATCAGTTTCTTGGAAGTGGAGTTCAAGCTACAAACTCAAACACTTCTGTTTAGTTAGCGAAAATAACCTTACTACAAAGATGTATCTTTCTGCCAACATTAATGACATTACTTGCCGAGTCTGCTCAAGCCATCTTTTTTCTCCAATTGCTACTGGTTTTGAGGGGTTTGAGCTCAGCTGCACTAATGGGCTGCACAGAAACTAGAGCACATGCTTGACCAGAGAGAGCAGTTTAGTAACAAATTTATTTTGAGGATGCAAATTGCAGCCTGCACACCACCACACGAGTGCACAGACAGCATAATGCTGCCTGGATGCGACTGAACAAAAAGTGTGGTCAGTAGGATCGAGAAGTGATCCTTGTCAGCTCTAACACAGAATGACAGTTACATCTCAAGTCAAAAATCTTGGCAGACAGAGCTTCTCCCATGTTTAATTCCATCGTGAAAAGATGATAAATAAAGAACTTGTTTAACAAAGCAGACAATTCATGTCCTCTCTGTGGCAAATGACCGTACAAACAGTACTGGCTCTGTGTGGCAAAACTCCTGCATTCTGAGAGCAAACCAGCATGGTTCACCAACCTGCATCTGATAGGTAGCACAGCTCCACAAAGAGAGCAGTGCTCATTACAAAACTGGGTTAGCTGTGGCCTCCTAGCACTAGCATAGGAATATAAAAGTGCTACAAGGCCAGTGGGCCAAAAGTGACTAAAAGAGACTAAAACCTGCAGATGGTAGCTTAAGCTGAGGTCTCTTTGTGTTGGATGGCTGACAAGGATGAACTGAAAACCTAATGAGAGCTTTTAGAATGGTACTTGTTTTAAAGCCCATCTCTCTACAATTGTTTCCAATTTAAAAAAAAAACAAACTGCTTTTCAGAATAAAATATGTGCAGTTTTACATAGGCAGTTACCAAGAGTCATTCTTTATGAAATACCTCAGACACCAGTATTTTTCACAATCACATAAAATATTTATTTTCTGATGTGTTATGTGCCTCTTCCTTTACTCTTCACGGGGTTTTTGGTCTGTTTCTTTGGTTTAACCTATTTACAAAGCCTTATGTCAAATGTACAATGGTTTAAACCATAAAAAATAAATTATAGCTTTGGGGGTTCACTTGTACTGAAATGAAATCCTCTCCCAAATCACTTGAAACTATTTTAACAGTAAAAAGGAAAAAAGGAACAGTGGAAAAGGCCACAAGAGCCAAATATCGATTTTGTGTTTACAAAATAAAGAAATGTACTGGAAGACTTCCAAACGGTTATTGATTACTTTCAAGACTTAATAACATTAGGTAGTCCAATGGCCAATAATTGTCTAGCATCTATTAGAAAAAGTAAGAGATTTATCCTGATAAGATTTGTAGGTTTTCCACTAGAATAACCCATAACTTGAGCTGCAAAGCAGTAACAATTTACAGAAACCACCAATCTAACACTTTTTACTCAGGGATCCTAAAAGATTTGTACACTGAGGACAGAAATTGCCCCTGTTTTATACAGATGGATACTGTGTCAAAAAAAAGTTACATAATTCATAGAACCTCTAAATAGGAGAAACACAAACAGATCTTTGACTTCCTGATTCTAGCAAATTTGTTTTCTAAGAAGTCAATATTCTATGACTTTGTGAACCTGTAAAGGACACATACACCTGTCAGCTGAGGAAAAGTGGCAGCTCACAACGCTGAGGATATGCAGGTCTAGTTTCAAGTAACTTACTAAAATAACTATACTTATCCAGCAAAGTTTAATTGTTCTTTTTTTTTTTTTTATACTGAGACTTCAGTCCAAGCAGCCAAGGATATTAAAAAACTATCTACAAAAATTAGTATTTATGTCTACATTTGTTGAATTGTTGAGATGATCCTAATCAATTATGGCCCAACACTGTAACATACTATCTACTTGCCTCTCTAACATGGCTGGGTTTAATATCTTTTTAAAAATACTGGCATTTTACAGAATAATGCCAATAACCTCCAGAGCATCAATGGGCAAGAAGGACATTCGAAGTATATTCCACAATGGCTGATGAAGATAAAACAAGCCCATATATTTATGCTCTGAATATAAATGAACATCCCCTCAACTAATCAGCATCACCCCACTGTCTTAAATGAAGTTACAGCAGTTGAAACTAGGGGTTTGGCTCTAGGAGACTCAGTCCAGCAAGTAAGCTCTTGGAAACAAACTGTAAGGTGCAGAATTACTGGTATGCATGTATAGCGTTACAATGTGCTTTGGCTATATTTGTTCTAGTTCTCTACAATGGTAACTGCTCTTCGTTCTGGCCGAAAGTATATCAAACCAGTCTCCCTCCTGTGGTAGCTCTGGATGTTGCTGCACAAGAGCAGGGTGCCAGCAACTGGATTCTGATCTCAAACAGCGTACTACACCCTGCTTTTAGTTGCAACTTTCTCCAAATAGAAACCACACAACTACCCCTGAGATGCAGTAATTTCAACACAGACAATGTTAACAGAGTGATGCCCACAATCACGTTGTGAGCACCACATGATTTTTACAAACCAGACTAAAGGGAAAAAAACCTGACAAAGTGCGCCACATGGGATGGGTCTCAAATGCTCCTGGCCTTCTTGCTGGCTGACCATTATGGACTTCTTCCCAATCATTTCTCAAATGATGAAGAGTGCCATCCTCATGCTGCACAATTTTCCCATAACAGTGAAGTTGCCTTTGACACTCGTGTAAACTCTCTGTACTGACCACCGTATTACTACTTGCCTGCTAAAATTAAGAAGCCTGGTGTGATCTGACAGTCTCTTGGAATCAAATTAGATCCACTTCAGCAGCTTATTTCTCTGCCCCTTCACCAGTCAGTCACTAATCATTTTTAGGCCTATATTCTGGAAATAGTTGTAGTATGCAACTATTAACATGTAAGTAATACTACAACAGCAAGGGGAAACAGAGCTTTTACCTACTGCCTCTACGGCAATTAACTTCCCCACCCCAAATATTATTTAAGCTTAACTCAAGCTTTCAGTGAACAGAACACTCAATTTTTTTCTAGGAAAAGGAACAAACAACACTTGGATCATTTGCTATCCATTGTTTGACATCTGTGTATAGAGAAGAAGTCACACAATGCTCTTTTAAATTCAGTTATTTCTCTGAAACTGCTCTCTTTCAGCAGTAGAAAGTTGATTTTTTAATGTACTTTTTTCTTATCTCCTTCAACCCTGCAAGTTTATTTATGATAAATATATTTTTAACTCTTGTAAATGCTTCTGGGGAATAATTATTACATAATTATGTCTTAGTCTTGTTGACTCTCTTGCCATAAATATTCTGAGAACAGCTGATGGATCTTGCCACGTCCATTTCTTAATGTATTTTTTTGCCATGACTTTGTGCTCACAGATGCTGAGATGTTTCTCACCTTTGCATTTGTCTGCATCTACAAAGATTCCTCTGTCACAGCTACTAAATTTGTCTGGAACACTGTGGCATGGAGAGAGACTGGTAAGATGAATCTACGCCTCTCTGTTACCAAAGTTTCCCTATGATGTCATGACTTGCTATCTTTACCATTCCCCAACATTCCATGGAAGATATGAAAATGGGAAAAAGCAAGCAATAAGCAGACATTACACAAAAAAGCAGACACTTACACCCAACTATCTTCATCTCTGCATCAGAAAGAAAGAGGAGGGAATAAAGGGAAAGGAAAGGGAGAGAAGCCAGGAAATTAAGACAAGGAGAGAGAAAAAAAAGAGAAACAAACATCACTCACAAGTAGAAGATGAAGCATGCACTTTTCATCAGAGGATCAAAGTAAAAGACAGAATACTTATCAGCACATGGGGAAGGGAAGGGATGTCCTTTGGGGAACTGACAAACGCCATGCCTATGCAATAGATTTCTGATCAGCAAGTTCTGTATACAAATAAAGTTGCAATCCAAAAGGCAAGCAGCACATGCCTCATTGCTTTTATCTCTGGGGAAAGGTAAAATTGTCAGGGTCAGATGGATGGTCTTAAGCCCAGTAGCAATTTAGTGAAAAAAAAACCCCAAACCCACAAATGAACAAAACCCCTCCACACCTCTTCAGGAGGCTGGTTTAACTGAATCCCTCTGCTTTGGACAAAAAAGATAATTCAGTCCTTTATGATGACCTTATCAGTGCACAACACAGTAGGAAACAAAGAACATTTTATCTTTAGAACTGAAGACAGGCATGGTCATTTCGTAGAACATTAATCTTGTTCTGCATAACCATGCAAAATATAAGCACATAAAGACCAGTTTCACCTTCTTTCTTAACAATGACCAGCTACCACTTCTGTTGCTCATATCTAAGTGAGGGAAAAACAGGGCTCAATACAGGAACTAATGTTACAGTTTAGAAAACAAAATGTATAGGAAAACTATGTGATAAGACAGCTACGGAATTTTAATGGCTCTGTACATTTGAAAAGATTTCCTATTAAAAAAGAAAATGAACATGTTAAAACCTATAACCAAGAAGATTAATTGGAAATGTTAGAGCTATGTATTTTTTAAAAATACATTTCCTGGTTCAGGAGCAAGACCACTGCATATTTTAACAATAGGAGGCGACGTAGCCTTGATTAACTTATTCAAAACACATTTTAAAGATCACACTGCCTTGAAAAATCTGCATCCACTTGCAAAACACAAGTCATGAACTTCCTGTGCTCTTTCTGGAAGAGGAAACCCTGTCTTTAATGAGAAAGAAGCAGTTCTGAAGCAAAGCAAGGAAAAGGTAGTTTGACAAAGACATTTAAAGCAGCAGACATGACTGAGAACTGCTAACGTGCAATGACAGAGCTGTTTTTTTCATTTGCTTGGTGGCTTTTTTGCTCTCCCTCCCTCTAACTTCAGACAATATCAATAAAGCTAAGAAAGAATGATTGATTCTGGCTGCCAACAACAAGCAGAAAGTAAACTGACAGGCATTCCTTGTTCATATAGCCTGGCTCATCAACCTACAAGATAACTTACCCTACCCAAATGTGCCCTCCCGGACATCAGGAAAACTCAAACCCCAATCTCATCTGTTGCTTCAAAAGCAAACAACAGGCAAATATCTGCTGTCATTTGAATAATGGCAAACATATTTTTATTTTTAAGAAATTTGATAAAAATTATATAATAAAAATTATTCACTGCATCATTACATTTTTTTTAATCTCCTAATTTTTTCCAGAGATTTCATTACCTTGGAGAATACCCAGGATAATGAAAATTCTTGTTTAGACCACCACTCATGGCTACCTCTCTTCACATAGTATCTCTACCCTGGCAATGTTATAATTTATCTTTACAGTGAAAGCCTATTCACACTTCCATGGCTGCCTTTCTTTTCTTTCCTACATTTAAAGACATTCACAAACTGCCTTTATCCACAAATGTGAGCCTTTTTTTTTTCTTCCCCAAATACAAACACCTAAAGCTTTGCATCTAAACTCTATACATGCAGACCTCGTGCAGCTCCCTCTGAATTGAGAAGTTCTGGGTGTCCAGCACCTCTAGAGAGGCAGCGAGCATTTAAGAGCAGAATGGTTGTCCTTTCACATATTTATTTGTATCAGTCAGTATTTTGAGCAGATCTATACATATACGAGCCCTATTCCAAATAGATTATAATCTTAAAATCCCTATGTTTTCTCCAAAAAGAATTGTGGTTCTCACAAACATGACATTAGCAAGCAGCTTTGGTCCTTTGAAGAACAGCATTGGAAAAACAGATGGGATGGCCAGAGCTAGGAAGATCACCACTGTACCTGTATAGTGAGCCTTACAACAGGAGTACTGCACACACATGCAGGAATCTGGGTTTAATTTACTTACGTGTCTCATGTCTCTACGCTGAATATCACAAGGATCATAACAATATACTTAAGATTTGGTGGACATCTTTTGCACTGAGACAGGATTTTTGCTAGAGTTCTTAAATAGAGAAAGAAACTTTGGAAATTTCAATTAGGTGTAATGAGTATTTAAAGTTTAGGGTGGGAACATTTTCACATGAAAGCTGCTGATCTGCTTGTTCAAGCCCTGGACAAAAGCATTGCCTAAACCAGTGGAACTGCAGGGAAGACGACCCACTATGCCAGCTTGTAGAAAGAAGCTAGGGCCCAGAAAATAAACCCAAACAATTAGGAGGAATGCTGAGACCATAAAGCTGTTCCTTAAGCTTGCTAAAATTCAGTGGTCTGAAGGACCTAAGGAACACCTCTATAGAAGTGGAGGATAAAGAAGTTCTTGCCAGCAAATCAATTCACAGGTAAGTAAATGTTATTTTTGAAGTTGACTTTTCTAGCTGCGATCTCAATTACAGCAGATCAGCTTGCAGCAGTTGCGCCTGCATATCAACGGACAATATTTAAACTTTTCTCTATTTGATTGCTTAGGGTTAAGACTGGAACTGGTATAAGGTCATTGGAAAGTAAAACTTATAATAGGCTCTAAAGTCAACATCCTGTTGTTCTATTACTATTATTTTCAAGCTTGTTAGTAAATAAAACACATACTGTTCTAAATGCTTTTACTTTAGTGTCTAGAACTTCTTCACACCTATTCCCTATTCTTATTGTGCTTTTTGAAGAGCCTCCCTAATGAGGCTGCAACAACTACTTTTGATACTGATGTGTCATTGAAGTCTTTTCAGTAATAAAATCAGATACTTCTCCCATTATGCTTTCATAAAATTTCCCATGTCTGCAAAGTCATCCTTGGTCTTAGCTTATAATGCATAGCAATAAGGTACTATTACAAATGCTATACATGCAATATAATCAGTAAGCCTATTTCTCACTACACTGTGGAAATCAAGACAGTATAACGACAGGTTTTATACTGACTGATTGCATGACTGGCTAGGTTCTGGTTTCCTCCCTAAGTGAACTCTTGGCTATGCTGGGGCTGGCTCAACTTGTGCCAAAACAAGAAGCATCTCAAGCTGCTGCTCCAGAAGTAAGGAAAAAACAAAGTACAGCAATGTTTCAGCCAAGACAGCTGTTGCACAGACTAGGTGCTCTGTTAGGCCAGCTGGAAAATCAGACCAGATCCGCAGCCCTATGTATTGTCAACCATTACAAAAGCATCATACTAACTCCAAAAACCAAGGTGGCAAAGTGGAAACTCTTTTTCCAGGCTTTGGATTATTGGGAAGAAGAAACTGCATGCATTTTACAAGATAAAAATCTAATTTAAAATCTAATTTCATTTTAGATTAAAACCTAATTTAAAAGATAAAAATAATTTTTATAGATAAAAATCTATATGCTTAGCATACATGACAGACATCTAACTGGTGAGCGAGGGAGGAGAAATATCAAAACAATCTGTCCAGATCACCTTCAATACATGTGAACTTAACACCTTCTATTACTATAGTGCTCGCTGATTAAAAAGTTTTGGCTTGCCTCCCTGAACCTGGAATCAGCATGTACAGATAAATAAGGCCATTCTTCTATCATCAATCTTCTTCAAGTAAAGCACCCATCCCAGTGGAGCTTGTCTAGGAGAGTATGACAAAAAAAAATGACCAATAGTTTAAGATTAGAATTGTTAAGTTTACCTGGCATGATAACATCAGGAAATCCCAGCTTCCTGGTAACAGAAACACCTCTGTTAAAAATCATGGGGTTTTCCCTTCGAATCTGCTCCATGTCACCACGAAGAAGCTGAAGAGATATTATAAGTCCTGGGAAAAAAATCAAAGATGTTCATTTTTTCAGACCTAAAGATGACATGTCTGTATATACAAGGCATGCAGGTAAAATAATGCTTTGCTGCACAGTTAATTTGATACAAATATATAAAACCAGAGTTCTTTTCTCTCTTGGAGTAATTTAAAACTGAAATGAAAGAAACAAAACTGCCTTAAGGCACCAGTTAAGAGCATAACATTATATTAAGATCAGAATACTTAATTTTGCAGGTATGTCACAAGTTACAGTGAAGTAATTAACATTATTTCTATTCTTCACACACAGCAGGTTACAACATAGGTATGAATAATGCTATCTCTGTCTGAACTACCACAACACACAACACAGTAGAGTATCTCTAAGGGGCCTTTAATCCTTCTTCATACCACAAAAAAGTATAATACCTGTTTCACTTGTTTAACTACTTCATACAGGAGGTTTGATTTTAATGGAATTCCCTTCACTACCTCAACATATTTCAAGAGTACCAACTGGTCACACTGAGTTTATCAACTGGCTCTTTCAATGCAACCTTTTAGTGTATCAACTATATATAGCTTGACTAGGACTACTTACATGGTAAATTTCAGTCCGATTGCCTTCTCTAGTTGCTTTTAATTTATAGCACACTACACCCTTAAAAAGAGTATAATATATTGGTAAAGTTACAAAGCCAAGAATTATGATACCAGAAAATGCCAGAATGAAGCTTAACAAGCTTAGTCTCACTGCTGAGCGTACATTACCAGCTTCACATACCAATGAGGATTTTGCTCACATAGTAATTTTCCAACATCTTTATCTCATTCAATGAATGATAGTTAGTCAATAGTTCTTTCTGCCCTCTCTGTTCACTGACTGGAACAATACATACCGAAATAAACAGTGCCTTGTATACATAAATCTTGCAAGAGCCACCTAAAGTTCTGCCATTTCCTAAACTTAATATATGGGCTTTGCAAAAAATATTTAATCACCATTTTGTTAGATAAGTTACATGGAGAATGGAACCAGTAACACCATGGACCTCCCACCCAATTTCTGCTCTCTTCCCTTGGAATAATATTCAGGTCTGTTGTTTAGCTTCAGCCAAATTTGGCAAGTAAATAGATACCTAGATAACATGCAGATTGTATAGGTTTTATGAATACTGGGAGTTGGAATGAAAAAAGAACATAAAGCTCTGAAGCAAAGGAAAAGAGAGGCCAACCAGCAAGCTGGACAATCAGCATGTATGTACTCAATGGCTGCCAAAACATGGACTTGCAACTGTCCAGCTAAGTAGGCAGAAGAGCACTGCAAAGCACTGCAGGGAAAACAGAGGCTTTGTAACCATGGAAAAAATTCAAACCCACTCAGTATCACCCAGGAGTGTACATCTGTGTGTGAATGTGTATAGAAGATTTAACAGAACATGAGATAAAATTCTTTAGAAATCAGTCTTGATTATTTTTGACACTTGCAGGAAAAACTTGTTCATTTTAGATCCTCTTTTGCTATCAAAACCAAACAAACAACAATGAATTCTAAAAATTCCAGCAGAAAGGAGTGGGGTTGGAACTAGAGGATCTTAAGGTCCTTTCCAACCCTAACTATTCAATAATTCTATGAAATTTGGAAATTCAGACCTCCTCACTCCCAACACCCCTAGTGCTTAACAAATAGCGCTAGAATCCATCTATTACCTATAAAAATCAGTCACTAGAGGTAATAGGCAATGTGATTTTCCAACACAGTATTACATACACAACTTACATGATATCCTCTCACATATTCCACCTCAAATAACTTCCCTAAGAGGTTTTGTAAATCTACTCTCCAGTCCTCCTTCCTATCCAGCCTATCCTTTTGGGTTTTTTCTATTCCTTGTAGCAGATCTGAAGAGCTAACTTTTTTACAAGACTTGGGAAGGTGGGGAGAGAAACAACCCATGAGCTTTTCTTCAGGGAAAAATCACGCTTGTGAACTGAGCAGTTCCACCCTGTAAGAGCAGGTTCTCAGAGGCCCAAACTGTACTACTTAGGCTTAAATCATGTCAGCCTGCAATACTGCCTCTCCCACAGGACCTCTACCAAGTTCCAACCTCCTGGCCCAGAGATGTACTAGATCTTAATGAAATGCTTGAAATAATTATTCTTAAAAGCCAAAGGCAAGAGTAAAAAGCTATCTATTTGCCTTTCTTTCAGCTCTTCAAAAAAGTTCATGCTTAGGAAAAAAATAATGAAAATTTTAGGCAGACACCTGGCCCTGGAAATAAATGTAAAGAGACCAAGTTTCAAAGCTATAAATAATTCAGGATAATGTTTTAATGATAAGTAGTGGATGACCTTAGCTGGAACAGGAAGAACAGCAGGGAAGGTGACCTGCTTTGCATATAATAAAGTTCCAAACCTGAGGACTGTTTTATTTGTTTACTGTTGTACTTAGTATCTTCTACATGAGTGTGAACTGCATATTCCATGACAATACCTCAATAAACTCAATATGCAAACAAATGAAATTAAGACAATATCAGTATTCGGACATCAGTATGCCGATAAATCAGGCATGTGGCAATGAATGCAAAGCGAGCTGTAATGAAACAGAACTGTATCCTATGGGCTGGTTCATTTGGGATGGAACAGTAATGATCTCTCTGAATTAGCAAACCGCAGAAATCATTAATAAGGTAACAAGATAAGACAAAATTCACTTTCCACAGTTACCTGCCATTAGCTAGGAAAATAAAAAGGGATTTGAAAGGTGGCAAAACCCCTGTCAAGACAGTTATTCTCATGAACTATGAAATGAAACATTTAGCACTGCAACTATCACAGAGAGTCTTCCTGATAATTCATTTGTAGGCACAAAACCACTGCTTGTTTTCTGGACAGCCAGAATTTTCTGAGCAGTCAGAC
This sequence comes from Ara ararauna, assembly GCA_028858755.1. Classification (NCBI taxonomy): domain Eukaryota; kingdom Metazoa; phylum Chordata; class Aves; order Psittaciformes; family Psittacidae; genus Ara; species Ara ararauna. The sequence goes on along the minus strand of CM054385.1, from coordinate 19,155,138 downwards.
AAATGTTAGACAAATTTAACCCCTGGCTTTGCCGCTGTTGACAAGAATGCATGGTATCCTCAGGAGAGCAAGCTCTGGATACGTGTTATACCTGGAATCTTCAAGGGAATACAGGATGAAAAGGAAGACAGTTTTACTCAAGGGAACTCTGATGAATAAAATCTGAATTCTTCATTTCCTGTAGAGCCAAGTCTGGTCACAGTGACTTAAGGCCAGTGTTACAAAAAATCACCTTTTAAAGGAGTTCTGCCAATACTGACTGCTGCTTAAGCTGTATCCTCCCATGGGGTAGCGATTTTCAGAAGCATAGTTACACTCAGTAACTGTAACAGCCAATAAATGAATACTCAAAGTAAGCTAATACTTTAACAGGCCACTTTGTCTCTTCATTGCTGACCTCTCTTGAGATAAAAATAACACTACAGATATAATGATGAAGGAAATTTAGCATGCTGAATTAATGCTATTGTCAGCTGCATCTGAGAAGGAAAAGCATCAGGTGTTGGGGTTTTTTTTGTTGCCTGGTTAAACTGGCAGACATGATACAGATTTTCACCTGTCAACTGAATGTGAATTAACTTCAGCTGAACTCTCAAATCACAAGAAAAATTCAGCTATACCTAATCTTGCATCTCACTGAATTTCTCTGCCATAAAAAATTAGCAGTTTCCTAAAGGAAATCTTCAGCTGTTATTATGATAAAAATGTACAAGTCAATATTTACCATAGTTTGAGCTGGGTGCTGTGTATTTGGTGCTTGACTTGCGAATAATGTTTTCATGGATCTGGCACCATTCATTTTCGTTGTTACACCTAAAATAAAAGAACACTAATTCAAGTTAAACGCTTTATGCTGAACCATCTTAAGTCAGGGAAGAAGGCAGCCTTGCTGTAGAGATAACATGAAAGGTTTTGGAAAGGTTGTGGGATTTTTATGAATGAGAGAAATCCCACATAACTCTTGGTTTTAAAAGTGGAAGACATTCCACAAACAAAACATTCCCAAATGGTTATTCTCCTTTTTTTTGGACACTTTGGAGCCTATGGTGATTTTTCTGTCATCAAAGCCATTGTTTCACTCTTCATATTATAACAGAATGAAGAAAAGTCTGGACATCCTATCTGAATTCTCTGCATGAATTAATTTTAAGCCGAAATTAACTTTTGTCATATATTACCTTTTTTTAGTAAAGTAAAAAAAATTAAAATCAAGAAATAAGTAAAATTTGAAAGAATAAATCAAACCCTGTATTTTAGTATCTAAGTCATTTACAAGACTTCTGCTTACCCACATATTTTACAGAGTTCCTTGAAACACGATGCATCCCCCCGCCCAAGCTGCAGAATGAAGATACATAACACCACAAAGTATACTTCTGTATGTACATCATCTTCCGAAGGAGCATTTTTACAACTCTCTGTTCATCTAGGTGTAATTTTAAAAAGCATCTGTAAATACTGTTATATTTCATTCCTTATGTTACCATCTGTAAATCCTCAACCCATTCCTATGATAGAAATTACAATGTAATTATTTGACAACAGATTTCTCATTTTTCCACTCAGTATTTTCTCAGCAGGAAAAAATCATTCGTTAATATCAGTTCCATGAACACACAACAATTTGGTGTGTGGATTGTAACACAAGCAACATTCAGGCAGGACAGCTGGCTGCCCTTGATCAATCAGATTCAAACCTGCTGGATGTGCATCCTACCAAGATGACCACCTAATGGCAGCACCCATAAACAAAATTGTTCTAATATTTCCTCTTATCTTTCCTATTAGGTTATACAATTAAAGGCTCATCTTGAACACAAAGGAGAATAGGAACTATGGCAAGTGGAGAACAACATCTGCAGCAGGAGGATGTTCAGCAAGCACACTGTCCAGGTTAAAATCCAGCAAGATCAGTCAGCTTGGATCCCTTTAAAGACTGAAATGGGCTACTGCCTTCGGTGATACATGACTCATTACAGGATGCTGGGGAAGAGCATTTGGAATTGTTCAAAACTTTATACAAACTAGAGGGAAACAGAAGGATAATGGTGCAAAATCACCCATGCATATGTGGATAGCTTGCAGTCAGTATGCTTGGCTGGCCATGCCCTGTGACAGAACTGAGTGTTTAAAACAACAGACTGGAGGAATTTGTAGTGTGCATATGTACGTATGTTTTCCACTAACAAGTTCTTACCCTACTAAGCTAGAAAGGAAAATAGGATGAGGCCTTTGGTGGTGTATGTGTTAGTATTAGTGTGTACTTTCTGCCTGTGTTGATCCGCGTGGCAGGCTCTATGTGTATGTATGGTGTGTATGCACACACAGAATACAGGCTCAGCCTTGTGCCTGGCTGGACCTCGGGGAATGGAGCTGTGGCAGCCTTACCTCTGTCAAGCTACTGAATCCAGCAGCTCCTAACATCTCCCATCACCATTCCAATGCCTTTAGCAATTTTGGAGACTTCAGACTAATTGCATGACATTGTGTGCACTTACATGAGAGATTCTTTCTGCATGTTGTTTTATGGCTAACTTCTAATTTCTTCTTCTATTCTTAACCTTTCTCAGGACTGTTTCCTCAAATTGGAATGTATTATCTTCAAAAAAAAAAGTTAATAAGAATTCTAAAGACAACAAGACATGAATATAACAAAGAATGGGCAACACTCTCTACCGCAGCATAATGCTACTCCATCACCATAAAATCAGACGGTGTAACTGTGCAGTGGAAAGTCAAACCCATTATCTCTTACTGCTCCAGTCCATGCCTTATGTAGAAATATTCTGAAGTAGAGCAACATCATTAAAAAAAAAAAAAGTCTTCTGTAAATGACTTTATCTATAGCTCTACGGATATTCTTATTACTCTGATGGCAAGATTCTGGTGGGAGAAATTAGGGACACTGCAGCATTTTGGAAATTACATTGCAACAGAGATGGCTGAGAGCACCAGAGCAGACGTTGCAGTTTCCTTTCCAGTCATGGAGAAATACAGATTCCTTTTAACAATAACCCCCCAAAAAAAGAATAAAAACCACATGAGCAGAGAGCCAGCAAAGCAGGACACAGCAAAAGCTCACCCAGATGCTTGATTATTTCTGGATATTGGGCACTTGAGTCAGAAGTGCCACATCTCTATTTACAATCCAAAGCCAAAACTTAGGGATGTTAGAGTGTACACCCTTGTCTGGTCCTATTCCTCTGTCTATGGACTTGTTCATAAACTTGTCTCATGCCCTCTGGACTTGCTAATGCTGACTGTTTTCACAACATCCTGTGGCTGTCCACCTCAGATCATTACCTGCTTTCTAAAGAGTACTTTCTTCCATCTTTTTTAATGTCATCTCCTACTAATTTCATTGAGCATCCCTAATTCTTGTACAGTTGTATTCCCTGAACAACAATTTACCCTCCACCATGACATTTTAAGTTCTGGTTGGTTGTATCCCTTCCCACTACCACTTTTCTCCAACCTAAAGCTCCACACTTTCTCAATCTCTCTCATGAACAATGCTATGAAATTAAACATTTTAACTGCTCTGCTCCATACCTTCTGTAACTACTATATCCTTTCCGAGAGGACAGAAAAGATATCCACACAGTAACTCAAGACAGGTCAGCACTGAAGTAAACGTCCAGAACTTAACAGGATGGTAAATTGACTACATCTGTACTTGCCCAAACAATCTCTCAAAACCAAAACACAACAGAGCTAAGACATTAATAGCACAAACCCCCTCTCAGTAACTGTGGTGTTCTGTGCCAACTCAGAACTTCAACCAATGTTCAACTTACTTGTTGAAAAAATAATAATTATCTTCACACTGCCAAGACATTAAAAGTAATTTTTCCTACTGCAAACAGTATTCTCCTTAACGTAGAGAGATAACCTCTAGGACAAATTCTGTACCATCCTCCATCCTTACAGATGAGACTACAGAAAGTTTCTACCCTCTGGTAATTTTTTAGTTGCTGTACCAGCCTCTGGAGAGCAAGTTAAAATAGATTTCAGCCTCCAGTGACTCATGCCTGCAAATTAACCTGGAACAAAGTTAACCCAAAATCAATGGACTGTGAAGATAGCTTAAAGCTAGTTTTGTACCAACCACCAACATAAGCTGCACTTTACATTTCCCGAACACAAAGAAGAATATTCTCCCAAGTTTGAAATGCTGGCCCAAAACCACTTGCTTGTAATGCATTTTATTGTGTTAACATTTTACTTGTCTAAATACCAAATACATTACAAAATCTATTTCTTGTTCAAACAAGAATTTTCTCCTGAGCCATCCATCACCTTTTCAGGTTGGCTGGTTCTACAGTAAATTTACCATTTGGAATGTTTGCCATACTACATCAGACCCTGATGTCAGACAGATGGGGACAGAAATGCGATGTACACTCTCGTCCAGCTGGGCAAATAGCAACAACTGAATTAACAAAAGGGAAACGCATTCAGGCAATACACCACATTAAGAGGTAGGAATTTTAAGAGCTAGTGCTGGAGAAGGAGGAAATAAAAAGACAGTGAGAAAATAGGACAAAATAAATAAAGACAAGATAATATGAAACAAATAGGAGAAATTTTTAGGAATGGGAAGACTGACACAAAGAGTTCAATGATGAAAACATTCCATTAAAGATAAAAAATCATAAAAAAAGAAAATAGATTAAGAATTTAGTTTCCATCTCACTTGTAAAATATTTTACATGTAGATTACTAAAAAGAATTATAAAAGTAAACCTTCATGCTTTTACATAATGAGCTTATAACTAGAGCTGTGGTACTATATCCTCTTAGTAAGATTATAACATGACTGTGAGATTAGCAAACAGGAAAATGTGGATTGTGAGAAAGAAGTATTTTTCAGCCATAAATCTTTAACAATAATAAGGCAAGCTGAGAAATACTGGTGAAGTAAATTGATTTTTTTTCCTCACATAAGTATTCCCACTTGTGGATCCAGCAAAAGTCTCTACTGAAACACCATGTTATTTGTCTCAGCCTTTGTTAGGTTTTCAATCTCAAATTTTTTCCAGCTTCTCCCCATGAAAAGGCTTTTCTGGCTGTATGCTGACTGCCTCATTTGTGGCAGCTGTAAGCTTTAGCTTTGGCTATATAGCATACAAAAAGAATGTCTTTTACTGCTTCTTTAAAAATACAAATACACCTCCCTCTTTATTTCATCTTTATGATGTTTTCAGTTGGCCTGAGGCATTTTAACAATAATGAAAATGAGAACAGCAGGTAAGAAAATCAGTTCAGCATTTAAGCATTCACATATAACTTAAAACTTACAAAGGACAAAAATCTGTCATTCCAATTTTAGCCTATAAGGCAAGAAAAGGTAGGTTAGCTAAAAGAATGTGCAAAGAGAAGATGCAAGTGGGTAAACCTGTGAAAACCTTCTGTCATGGAAGACCAACAGCTATGAAAGCTGCAAAATGGATAAGCTGGTGCCCTTCAGATACATCTGTTTTCCCTTCTGAACATTTTTGTTAGAGGTTTACAAAGAAACTGCAGTAACATAAAACAATGATGGACAAGACTTATTACAAACCAAAGAAATTACAACAATGATAACAAATTACAAGCATCTGATTACAGAGCTGAATTCTTTTACGGGTTCTGCTTCCTCTCTGGGAAGGCAGTAATGGCTGTGTGCAGATGTTGAAAACAAAGTGTGGGGAAGCAGACATGAAGAACAATAGCTGGTATAAATCTACTTAACCATTTCAGTTGGTACTTTCAGTGGTGTGAAGGGAATCCATATTAACAAAGCACTTCAGATTAAGAGGAAGAAAAGGGAAGCTCTCTATCCTGTGATTTTGTTGACCATAGTACTAGGACTTTGGATGGCTCTAACTGGCTGCAGTACTTTCATTTGTCACTGACAGATGGAGAAATCCAGTAGTTCAGATTTTTCTCTCAGATTTTTCAGTGAGTAAGAAGCTAAAAATGCATTAAAAAGGCATCAAAAAAGAAATCTGATATTCAGCATGTTCCATTACTGTAAATATTCAAAATGCTGCAGTTCCAGTATATTAACACCATAGCTACAAGGCCAATATTAACATAAACTATATAACCAAAAACCACTGGTTTGAGACAAGCTGAAACTGAATGTTGACAAAATGCCAAGATTATCCAGTTTCTATTGACAAAGAGAAGAAAGATGACCATTTTCTTCCCTGTAACTTTTTTGCTGCAATTTTCATAACTGTTGGCAAAAAAAGAATGGAAGAACTGACTCTGAGAGACTTTTCTTTGGACTTGCAGACTTCTAATGCACGAAGAAATATCCAAGAATCTTTCGGTGAACAGCAAAAGCCATTTTTCATTTACAGGCTCCCTTGAATGTCAGTTTTTCTGCTGCTGAATGCGCTTCTCAAAGAATAACAAAGTACTATAATCCTCCCCCAAACTATCTTAGGTACTTGGAACAGTGGCTACAGACCGCTAAATAATGTCAGTTGTACCTCAGGCAATCTGCAAAGCAGATCATGCCAGTATTTACCCTCACTGACAAGAGACTTAACTATTCTCTGCAGTCTCCAGTTTGTCTGATGCCTGTTTATTACAAGCATGAGACCACATTTCATAATAAAAATTTGTTAGTTCAAAGTTCAAATAACTGTAGATAGATTCTTGCTCAAACAATGTTGGCTTGTTTTGAGATTTTGGTCACACACTATTGACTTCAGTTGTTTTCTACTTCTTTTGTTGGTCACTGCGACTGATAATAAATAGGAGATGGTGCATGAGTACCTATTCCCTTCATCAGGAGAAATACTGCATAATTATTTCATTTTGAGCTTAGCAGATTTTAAATAAATCACATTAATAAAAGTGCAGCTTTGCATATCACACAGATTTGGGAAATATTCAGTAATTTCTGAAGCACTTCACATACCTGCAACATCTTTGATAATACTCATTAGTTTCTATGAGCTTCTGGAACAATAAAGGAGCAAAAACCAGTGCCAGCAACACTAGTTCACCTTGTGAGGAGGATAAAGCAGCAAATGGCACCTTGATATTTGCTGTCTCTTTAGTATCGCATCACTCAACATATACAAAGTGTTTTACCTAACCTTCTTCCTTTAAGAGTTACTCACGTGTAAACTTTGAGAACAAAATCCTTTTCTTCTTTTATTTCAGAGATTGACTGAAGCACATCCATGATGCTCAGCACTGCACAGCCATAGGGGCGGCGATAGTGTAAGTGAGGGGGCCCTTTTTTTGAATCATTCAGCAACATGCGACCTAAAATTAACGGAAATTTAAAACATTAGAGATTCACGTGCAGCCATTTTGTCTGTTCTGTTATCCCTCTGAGCACGCATACCTATAGCAAGTTTCAACTACAGCTTGCAGCCTTTCCTATCCTTCTGCATTGCATCTGGCTGAGACAGGCTTAATTTTCCCCACAGCAGCCCATATAGTGCTGTGCTTTGTACTGGTAGCTAGAAAAGGTGTTGGTAACACATCAGTGTTTTGGCTGCTGCTGAACAGTGCTCATACAGCATCAAGGCTGTATCTCCAACATTCCCCCCACCTGACCCAGTAGGCTGGATGCAGGCAAGATCTTGAGAGAGGACACAGCCACGGCAGCTGATCCAAACTGACCCAAGAGATATTCTTGGGTCACATGATGTCTGCTCAGCAATAAAAGTGAAAAGAAAGGAGGAGGAGAGAGGGCATTTGTTATTATGACATTTGTCTTCTGGAGCAACCACTACAGGTACTACAGTCCTATTTCCCAGGAAGTGCCTGGATATCACCAGCTGATGGGAAGTAAAGAATAAACCTTTTGTTTTCCTCTGCTTCCATGTACAGCCTTTGCTGTATTAAACAGCTTTTATCTTCACCCACAAGGGGGTTTCTACCTTATTTTCTCCCCCACCCTGTCCTGGTGAGAAGGGGAGTGATAAAGAGGTTTGGTGGGTATGTGGTGCCCAGCCAATGTCAACACACCACAACTTCTCATTCTTTTTCTTCTTACACTGTTTCAAATCCAGAGGTCCACATGAACACACCTCACTGACTGGGCTACTCTGAATAAGGCACATCACCTCCTTCAGCTAATAAAACACTCAAGGGCAAAGTGAACAGCATCATATCTGGCCATCTTTGATTTGCAGCTCCATGACACATATTTGTATCCAGCCGGGCTGACTACAAATCATCTGTATAATGAGCCAAGAATACAGCTGGTAGTCTCCTCTCTGCAACCACACACGGATTCACTCCGGTCCTCCCATTACAGTCCAATATGTACACTAATTTTACCTTTATACAGCTGCTTTAAAGAAATGCACTATATATTGTGTCATCTATCATACTTGTCTTTGAGCGCATAAAGGAGAATTCCGAGGTACAAACCTGCTCAACTTTCTATTGTTAAAGCTGCATTTTAATGGAAGAAAAACCACCAAGACCAGAAAAAACACCATGATAATCTAAACCAACTGGTAACATTACACATAGTACTTTGTCCAGCACTTCTGGCATCAGGCTTAAAAATCTGAGCTTGAACTACAGTGTATCTTTCGGCAAGCTTTACTTATCATCTCCAGTGATACAGAGTAATTCTAACCTTTCCACACTTTGTAACACAGTGAAGTCAGATACTGAAAAACCAATCCTTCCAACACCTTTGTCACTTACAAGGCCCTTGGCAGTCACAGGATAACACAACAAAGCTATGGTTTCACTAAGCTGTTTAGACCTTCTGTACTTCAGAAAAGGTACCTGTGGCTGGTAGTGGAGGAAAGTAGTGAACAGGCTGGAATTAGCGTTAAATACCCTTTCACTGCAAACACTACCTAGCCTTTTTTCAGTTAACTGAAAACCTGAAACACATGAAAGAGAGTGCACTACTTGGTTGTTTAGAATAAAACACCTGAAGAGACTGTTACTCCTATTATATGTTGATAACAATTTCAGCCTAAATATTTGAAATAAGACATACTTAACACAGGTAAAATTCATACTTGCTAATTTCTCCATGGAAGTACACACATTCATAATTTAGAACCATTTAACTGCAACTGTAGTTAACCCTGTCACTAACTCCCTGTACTAACTAATGATATCCTTTTTAACTAGAGCTTTTTTGTACCGAACACCTTCCATCTAAAAGAGATTGTAGCAATTTAATTCCAATACCAGAAGTTATACAGTCATATAGTCACACATTTAAACACACTGCTGGGCTAAAAAGTTCATCTAGCTGTCCACAAACTACTTTTCAGCACTGCACTATGCCTCATACGACACATTCTAAATTCAACTTCAATCATAAACTTTCCATTCCTGCTACTGCAAATCTCAACAAGAATAAATTAAACCTAGCTTGCCCTATGAACAGTCAGAGAAACCTACTCTACAAAGGGCTTCTAGTGAAGTGAATTAGCAAAGAAGGGCTTTATTCCATGGCTAGGGTCAGGTCCAGGCACTACACACCCAAATCTCTCCTTTAGATAGCTGTATGTGAGCAGCCAAGAGAACCTGAAAAGCAGCAAGTGTATGCTGCTAAATGTTGGGCTGCAAGCTTGACAGGCTTCCCACAGGCAGGTACTTCTGCTAATGCTCCTTTCTGGCACCAGCAGGTAGGAAGAACATCAGACAGGTGTGACAGCTTCCATGCTCATACGTTTTATAGGCATCTTCCTAAACTTGAGTGTGGGTTCTTGGAAGCACTACAGACTCCTACGGCAGAAACCAGATTTTTATGTGTATTTGTCTAACAGCCTCTGATTTACTAGATGTGAATGGCCCAGTATGTTGATGTCCTGTCCTGCAAACTAGGTACATATCATCAGTAAAAAGACCTCATTTTAAATTCTGAAACATTAAACTAAAAGCCTTTTAATTTCTCCATCATCCCCCAAACATGGTGTTTAATCAAGTATTTTGTTTCATACTGAGAAAAAAAAATCACTGTGAAGCAGTCATCAGTAACTTTATAACACTTAGCTACATATGGTCTGAATATTAATCTCAGCAGACAGGCCTGGTCTATGACTGAGTTTTCTCACTGGTTAAATCATTACAATGTCAATTAAAAAACACATCTAAAAATATGGTAAAACCACAGTTAAACATATATATTTCAAGTTTTAAATCATACCGTACCTATTCGGATTACATGGGCAACTATGTACAAATCTCTCTTCATGTCCTTACTGCTGAGATCCTAAAAGATTGGAAAAAATACAGACATTAAAAAAACTTAACTTCCAAAATAAGGGCCTGCAAAAGTCCCACAAACAGGAACAAGGACCACACAGTATTACTCTCCATTCATCTAGCTCCTCCATCTTTAAATAAGAGAAAGTATTATGATTTCTAATTTACAGACAAGAAGAGTATAGAAGGATTATAATTGGTCTTTAAAAAGAAAATAAATTGAAGTTTCTGACTCCAGTGACATATCAAAATTCTGGCAAACACTTAAAATATTAATTTAACCCTTAATTCAAACACATTATTAGACTCTATTAAATTTACATGGTAAATTTAAACCCCTGAGTTACCTTAACTGCAACACTTTTGGCTTCCTTCACCCCACCCCCTGACTGCAGGTCCCAGCCCTGTCTCTAAGCCTTTTCTTTCCCTTCTGCTTTCCTTTTTTGTATTTTGACTTCTCATCGCGTAGTCTTTGTATCACATGATGGCTCTAGAAAAGTCGGAAGCATGACTGTCACAATTCAGACAAAAAAATGCATTTTGAACTCATCTCTGTTTTAGGAGTGGATCGGTGCAATTCCTCCGAACAAGTAAAAGTCTCAACAGGAGAAAAAGTGGAAGACTCAGAGGCATGGTTTATTTTAATGCCTGTAAATGTGCTATTCTTTTTCATATGTGCTCATTACATTACGAAAGGAGCAAGGCAGTGTCTCAACCATGAGGTCATGGGAGCCACGGGCAGCTAGTTCATAGCTAACCTTCTTCAACACCCAAAACCAGGGCAGGATGTACGCAAACTGCTGTCTGGAAATGCTCTCTGCCCCATTCTAACTGCTGAAACATGCCAAGTGATGATTGGGGACGCACAGTAGCTGGAAAGGGCCGCATTCAGCAAAAAACATTCTAATGATTTAATGACATTTGGAACAGTGATAGTGTGTTGGAAAGATTAAGAAAGAAATTCAGTTTTAAGACAAGATAACAGCTTAGCAAAACACAGGACTTTAAGATGTCTGAAAAGTTATTTTTATGGCAAGAATTCATATATATTGATGAAAACTCTGAAGTTCCAGGTGATAGAATAACAGGTCAAAACTTAAAAATGAGCTTGAAGAACTGCAAAAACTGGGAAAAGGAGAACCTACGGAAGAGTAAAAGGAAAGCTGAAGCCAGTGAAGACAAAAAAGTATTACTGGCCCTGACAAAGCTTTATTATTAAAGAAAATGAATTAAGAAATATGCATAAATTACTTTCCAATAATTCACTACTGTGGCGTTTTGCCTTCAAATGTTAGAAGCTGTCTTAATTGCAACTTCCTTGGCATGTTGTGCTTTCCTCTGATAACATTATAAACAAAGACATTCCCCTCCCTTCTTTTTCTAACTGGAGGAAAGAACTAGGAAACACTTCTTTCTAAAAACATTAGCATTGTTTAACAAGTTTTCCTTATGTTACTAACCTCCAAGACAAGGAGATTCTAAACACCACATGCTTGTGTACTACAAGAATATTCATTCATGTTTTAGACTCTGTTGCAAAAATGCTCCTTGCGCTCTACAACAACAGCTGTTGCCTCTTTCTTCCCTCTGCTAAGTGCTACCATCTTACTGTTACGTCCATAACTTACACCAGACAGCCTCCAAATTCTTCCCAGATGTAAAGGGCGCTGCTCCACTCATTTCTCAGAAGAGCAATTGGAAATGCAAAATGATTAATGTATTCTTCCTAAGAATATGGGAGAGTGAAGTGTGAATGTACAGGAAAGAGACATATCCAAAAAGGAGGGCTTCAGCTCAGTTACTGTTTGCTTCACTCCTCCCCTTACACTGAAGCAACTGACATCACCTCACATCTTCCTCAAACAATTTGTTGGTTTGTACAAAACGATTTCAACAGAAGGCTTTTTGAAAACAGCTCTAGGGCTTCACATATGACTTCACAAACAACTTGAGATGATAGCTATGTATTCTTTTACCTTTTTTTCTCCCTTTTCACTTGAATAAAGATACATATCCCAGCAGTAATCATCACCTCTAAAATGTACAGCTGTATGGAGACAACACTGATGGATTTGTTTATGCACAGATGTAGCTTGGACTTCTAATACTCCCTTTATTATTTTTTTTCCGGTGAAAAAACAATGCAGAAATCAAGTGGAAAAATATCAGCTCAAATAAAATCTAGTATTTTCCTTTTAAAAAAACACAAATGGTATTAAAAGCACTGCAAAATGAAAACACAATTTTTATATAAAGAGGAAGGAAATTTTAAACTGTGGACATTTAAGTTCTGTCATTCCTAGTTTGAATTCAGTGAATTAAAAACTGCATTTTGCTGGAAGCTAAGATACGAACTTTAAAAGTCACACAGAAAATTCCCTCCCCGTGTGACTTGAGAAACCAAATCTCAACTACTCAGATTATGATGGCAATGCACATAAACACTGAGCTCCAGATTAAAGTGACATATAGCACAATAAAATCTGGGCCCTCTGACTGAGAGCTAGGCATAAAGAGAATTTATTCCAAGGAGAAGTTTCAATCCCTTTCAAATACTGTTATACTGCTAAATTACAGCAGGCAAGTAACAAATTCATGGCTGTGTTTTCTGACTCCATTTAAAAGGAGCACTGTATTTCTCTGGGTAGCATATGCAGAGAGTTGCAAACGCACTGCTTGGTATGCTTACGAGCTAGCAGATCATGCCTCTCTGAAGCCAAAGAATTAAGCTATATAAATCTTCCTTATCGTTTTCTCTTCAAGTCTTATTTTGCTGCTGCATGAATAAAGGAACATACTTTCTAGGCTTTCATCACCTAACATACCAACATAGCATATGGTAGGCTTTACTGTGCATGTCTTGGAGAAATTGAAGTTCCATGGTAAGAAGGGATTTGACATAGTTTTAATCTCAGGAGTGCCTGATAATACATTGAAAAAGCAACAAAACTTGGAGGTAGTATTTAATACTCTAGAGAGTAATAGATTTTTGGAAGAATCTGTGATCTGACAGGGGGAATTTTATTATACTATCAGATTACCAGTTGTAATTAACAGCAACCTAGAGAACTAAGTTTTCAAAGGGCGGCTGTCAAAATATCAGGAAATGGAGGGCACGAACATATTGATGGATTCACACTTCCGTCGCTTCTCAATTTCACAAAAAATATACTGTGTCACAGTCAAAAGACAAAAAAATGTGGGCCCAGATGGCCTTGTATTTCACTTTGTACAGCAGAGGCTTTTCACAAGGCGAGAAATTCTTACTATGACATGGACAAACACTCAAAAACCCCAGCTCCTTTGAGGAATTCTTCAGGTAACTTCTCTGCAGAGAATCCACACACATGACTCAGGACCAGAAGAGGACAAACTAAGTTTATTATTTGCCTGTGTGCAGTATAAATAAACCAACTTCCAGAAAGGTGCTTTTAGAAATGCGTCCACAGGGGAATTATCTTCCACATCCTTCTGAGCTTCTAAAATGATACTGGGTTGATAAATAAAATAATTTCATAATAATTCTAATTCCATGCTGTGTAAAAAATCACCTCTATTCCCCCCACTGTATTGGATATGGAAAAGCGTTACTCTATAACAATGGTTAGTTCTTTATAAAGGTCTAATTGCATGTTGAAAAAAACAAACACTACCATCCCCAAATCAGTGAATCCAGGATACCTGACTGCCACTGATCAGTTATTTTAACAGCTTTACCAAATTCAGTTGCCAACAGCACAGGTGACAGAGTAAGGTATTTAACAAAAATAGCAAGCTTATACTGTGCAGTTACATCTTAAATCAGGCACAGGAATGTTTCCAAAGCATGCACAGGCTGAGGCTGGCTTGAGTGAACTTTAATCTTCTGAGGAAGCAGTTTTTCACCTTTAGTGTGATACGACAGCAGATGTAAAAACAAAACCTAAGTAATTTTGATATGTCACACAAGGAGACAGCTGAACCCCTAGAAGCAAAAGAGATAGCAGGAAAAGACAGGCATACCTTGAATTATCTAAGATATGCGGCTTCTTGCCTCTGGGAAAGATTAGCGTTTTAGAAAGATACTGTGGGGAGTCAAAACTAACACAACCTTAGGAACAAACCTGAAAATTGCAGAACTATCTTATTTTATAAGCATTTCATAATTAAGAAGTTACAATAATTTCATCATGGATACAAGGGTTATTCAAAAAGTTATTATTTGTTGCTCCTTTGCAACATACTTTGGAAAGTTCTCTGAATACACGGATGAAAAATATCTTATCAGAGGTGTGCAATTTCTTGTACAATAATTTTCCCAGTTATCATTATTCCTGTTATGTAGAGCACACGTTCTACTAGAGAGAGTGATAACAAGTCTAAGCACCTCAGAGAGCTACTACTACAGCAGCTTTTGTATTTTTGTACAGCTAAGTTGAAAGGTAGCTTGGGAGTGATCCCTGGTCAGAAAGATAGGCGCTACAGAGGGGCACCAGTCCACAGTACTCAGGGCTGGCCTCTTTTAGACTACACTGGCCCCATTTGCAACATGCAGCAGGTCTCATCTGGAACGTTATGCCCCTGGCCATAGCACATAATTATTCTTTTTTTTGTATCTTTGAAAGCATGCAAAGACTGGTTTGCAGGTCAGTGGAACAAAACTGTTTCACACTTCAGCATGGTGTGAAACAGGATGGTTCTTACATGACCTTTATGTAGTGTGGCACCAGTGTAGATGGGGAAGTTTCATGGTGAAAATCTTTTTAAGACTTATGAACCTTAGGGGCCAGAAAGTGCCAAACTTGGTATGAACCGGCCTGTGCTGCCTTTTGGGAATAATCCTTAGAGCAATTATTATTCCAACATTGAACCTTTTCACATGATCCAAACAGCAGTGCTGAAGCTTGCTCCCTGGCCACCTTTCTCTGAGAAGAGGAAGATACTTGGGTTTGAGTTACCAACAGTACAGACAGTGCCAGGGGCAATACTAAGACACTGTTAACCTCTGATGACGTTTTATCAGCTGGTAGCACTTGACTGATGGTACCAAAACCAGAACTGCTACTTCTGTCAGCATCAATGTCAGCGCTATTCTTGGATTGACCTGCATCTCATATCCAGATGGAGGCAGAATTGGGCATTCTTATATCCTTACATATGTTCCGTTCCTTAAAAGGAGAAATTTAGCTATCTTCTTAAAGGAGCAAAGGGAATGGTGCTGGGAACCAGGCCTATTTCAGCAACCAGCCCTGCCTGACCTTAGAAGGTTTCACTGCCAGAACTAAAGCTAATACCAAAGCTGCCTGCCATGCTTTTCCTTCACTGGAGGTAAAAATACCTCTGTCAAAGAGCTTCTATCATGTGCACTAGCGAAAGGTGCGTCACGATAGAAGGTGTTTATCACACTTGAGATCTGAAGTTCCTTACAGTTATTCTGTGATGAGCTGTTAAGTTTCAGTGTCTCTAGATTTCCATATCCTTTTTGAGAAGAAGCGGCAGATAAAATCATGGTCTGACACATAATTATGAGGCAACATTTAATAGAACTTAAGACCAGCACAGAATGGATATTAAGGCTTGAGGTTTTTGAAACTACTATCTTGGTACAGCAAAACTATAAAACAAGAAGGCAGTTGGGTGAGAGGTGAGTCTGAAGGATTAAAAGGAGGTAAATCTTAGTTGGCTATTTTACTCTCAACTGAGTTATCATCTGGTAGGAGCCAGATGGGTATTCCTTATCCTGTTTGTCTCACACAGATGGTTAAAGACTGCTGGTACCATCGGTCATATCTCCTTTGTGTCAGGATGGGGTAGCTATTGCACAGACCTGCTGCAAAAACTTAGGAAGTCAGTGTTTCCTTTACCACAACCACCTCTCTGTAGCTCAACTCAGCTGCTGCTTCTGCAGCACATCCCGGTCTGTTCTGTTCTATCCCACACATTGTGCTACAGACCTGGGAAGATGCTGCAGCACCATCTACCTGGGGCTGCTACATGGACTCTTGAATAGGGCATGACAGAAATCTGTTTGGAGAATTTTCTGGGTTTCTGTGTGTGGTGTTGTAGTTGTTTGACAAACTTTGATTATGGAAAAAATGCGTTGCTTCACATTCAGGCCAACCTGTGACCTGTTACCTAAGAGTACATGCAATGAAAATACTCAAAATTTCAAACTACAAGCAGGAATAAATGCACTTAAAAGTACTCCAGTATATTTACTTAGCCATAAGAATAATTTACAAGTATGTCCGTTTTCTTATTAAAATTTTATTATAACCATAACAAAACTTAAAACCAGCTTCTGTTCCACTCAATAACTAGGAAAGAAAGAATTGGGTTTTCTCGCCTCAGGGTGACTATATCTACAATCAAACTACTGTAAGGGAAGAAGAAAGGCAACAGACACGTACTGTGAAAAGTGCACACATTCGATCTATCTTCTCCAGGTTTCTGGGGCCTCCATTCTTGTTTAACCTCACCATAAACCTCTCACTAAAAAGCAAACAATATTAAAAAATTAGTAAGAGTTTCATGTACACACTTCAGCATAAAAATACAGGCAGATTTCTTTTAAAAGATGCACTAGGTTTTATACTTTTTTTTTAAATCCCAAATAATATTGAACAGATGTAGATAATAGAACTCACTGATGTAGATAACATTACATGGAATAGCATGGAAGACTTTTAATAGCAAGTACTCTGCAAGTGAAAACATCATGTTGATGCATATTCATGATACAATAACATTATAATAATGTGAATATATGAAGCACAGAATCTGAACATATTACAACTACTTCAGGCAAAAGCTAAGGCACACTTGCTGAGGAGTACATTGCCTTTGGTAAAACTGAGTTTATTAAAATCCACTCAAATCTAAAGGCAACAAGATTACTGATTAAGCAACCTCCTTCAACTAGACTATTTATAGAAGCAATATACTAATTCAAACACAGCAAGATTCAATTGATAGAAATGCTTATCAATCAAATTTAACAGTCCTTTTACCAGCAAAACCAGCACGTGTAGCCAGACTGCAAAATAAACAGTACCTACTATGGATGCTAAACCATGGACATTGTATTATTTCTTACGACAGAGAATTTATGTATACAAATAAATTAAACGAATAATATATTCACTATATGTATGACAACATACAAAGTATCGATCAGAAATTCTTTCTACAGATTCACAGAAATAAAGCAAGAGCACACATTAAATCTTCAGTTACATTTCTATTACCTCACAGACCTTTTGGATCTTTTATACAGTATCAACCCCAGTAACCTTTACTTGACTAAACCCCATTTTCAGCATATTGTCCACTACTGGCCTGAAAAATATGAAAATGTAGAGTACACACTACTTCCTTTGGTAACTGGCTTCAAAAGGCTGCGCTTCCCTACCCTTAAACCACAGGAGTGAACAACAGCTTGGAGATGTCTAGTTTCTGTGCTTAGCTACTGCTTTTTGTTACACTTCCTTTGTATGTTACAGAACCCTTTAGGAAAGCTAATTTCTTACAGGGTAATGATATCAGTCATCACATCACACATCATGGTATCAGTCGTCAACTACATGATGTAAGCAAACATCTCTCTAAACAAATAAGCCATTTAATGCTGTTAAGAAACTCAAGAAAAGGTGCTGGAATTGTTATACAGAACTCACCCAGAGTGCAACTGTTCAACTCCATTTCATGAACAGTTTTAAAAAATGTAAGTCTGTAACAGTCTAGTACTGGTACCACCTATACCATAATTACAAATACACACACGTTTATTTCACATGTGAAATCAAGTCCTTACTAACCCTAACTATAATTTATCAAACATTACATCTTAGCCTTTTCACTACAGCATTACGATATCCATTCTAAATACTGATATATTTTCAGAATTGCTACTTCCATCACAATTCTGTCACCTTGTTATACACCTTCACATGTTTATTTGCTTAAGTTCATCTTGCTGAGAAATCCAGATCATGCTCTCTGGCTGTTTTAGTCTCCCTGTTACTCACTATTACTCCAATCTCCACACATCCCACAACCTCATTCAATGATAATTGCAAGTGACCTGCAGCAGATGCTTATAAACCCCGGAGACTGCCAACATGCCCCAAAAGGAAACCACAAGAAACAGGTATCTGATGATTCTTTACCTACAACTACTTTTTCAGATGTCAATTAGTAAGTTAATAACGTTTCAGCAAACATTTAGCTTTAATGACATCGTAAACTCTAATCTTTTAGTAAGAATTTTATGGTGTATGAAGTGGAGTGCAGTACAATATTACAACATCAGTATACTACAGTAACAGTTACATTACAACTATATTAGGTGTTCATAGCTACTTCTATCTACCTAACATATAAACAAAAAAAAAAATAGCTACAACTTTCAACATAAGACCTATGTTCAATAAAACCACATTAATTTTACTCTTAACCTTTATCATTATCATCAGTCTTGTGCCCATTATTTTGCTGGTAACTAATTAAGGTTGTGAAACCACGTAGCAGCATGCAATTCAAGCAGGATGGCCAAAGTGTCCGCTTCTTCCAGCTGTCTGCCTCAGTCCTTTGTAGCTCCTGCAAAAGGGCTACACGAACAGGACCTCCAGCACCACATGAGCAATTAAGTATTAACAGAGACTCAAACAGGTGTTAGTTTAGTGTCAGTTGCTGGCATTCACCTCAAAGAATTTCAGAAGAGGAGCAAGCAGGGCAGTAGCAGTGACGCCCACAGATAAGCTCTAGTTAATACAGGGAATAATCAAGAAGATAACACTTATACCATCAATTGCCAAACAGGAACCATGCTTTGTAACAGCAAAAATATGTAGTAATTTACAGAGTTATCAACTCATAGTCATGTTCCTGCAGCATCAAGCACCAATATTTCCAATGCCTTTAAAAAGCTCTGCTTAGGGGGAATTTAATTTATTAAATCCATTTAATTTTAATCCTTGAATTGATTTCACTGTAAAATTTTTCATTTAGAAAGGTTAGGAGGTAACATACAGTTCATTTCTGTTACAAGTGTAATTTGTAAAATATGTCTCCTTCCATAAAGTAAAATTCCTTAAAGAAAACAAACAAGAATCTATGATGACCTGCAGAGCCACAAAAGTTACTTTAATAAAATAAGTATTGGTCCTCTTCAAAGCTGAACTTGAAGCAATGACAATTAAATGACTGTAGTTTGTTTCTTAAGTATAAATCTTCTAACACCCTCTACAAGCACACTCAAAAATAATTACTATTACTATAATAATTACTATAATTACTAGGTCTGCAGCGTAAAATGTATTCACTAGTGAAGATGTCCATCCAAAAATCGAAACGTAAATCAAAGCTGGCTCACTCATGTTTGACTGCAAATCCCTGGAAGTTATTACGCCTTTTATAATAAACACTTGGAATGTCTTCACTTTCATTGCAGTGGTCAGATCAAGGCTGGTTTTCTCAAGTGAGTGGATGACTGATATTTTAAAGGGAAACCAAACCATGACCAGAGCACCAAGCTCTTCTGTGAGATAAAGAACTGATTAGAGAAAGGGGAAAAAGAGAAATTTGAAAATGTACTGCTATGACTGAGGGTACTTTCAAATTCTGGGAAAAACACAGGAAATATATGCTACTACTCAGTACTATAGAACTGTAAGATGCTGGTCACTGATAAACTCAATTGAGGGCAAAACCAGACAAATCATAAAAGCTGCCCTCCATGCAAGAGTCCATCTTACCCTATCACCATCCTCTCTCCAACAACATCCAGTGGGGGATAATTAGGGAAAAAATAGAAGACTAAAAAAAGCATAGGGTAATACTCTGCTGATATGTACTAAGGGCTTACACCCCAGTGCAGCTCAAGAATAACACAATACCTTCGAGTTTAATAGGCCTGGACATACTGAGCCCAGAAATCTATTTATGCTTAAAAAATTCTTACTAACCATTGACAGACTTTGTTAGAGAATGAACTTTGTAGCTATTTATAATATATATATGCACCATACAAATGCATATATATGCATCACAGAATCACAGAATGGTTTGGGTTGGAAAGGAACTTAAGATCATCTACTTCGAACTCCCACGCCATGGGCAAGGACACACCACACCAGACCATGTTACCCAAGGCTCTGTCCAAACTGGCCTTGAACGCTGCCAGGGACGCGGCATTTACCACTTCTCTGGGCAGCCTGTTCCAGCCTGTTCCTCACCATCCTCATAGTAAAGAACTTCTTCCTCAGATCTAACCAGAATTTCCCCTTTTTAAGTTTAAATCATATAACACAACTTACGAATCTAAATTAAAACTCATTAAAGTTCTTAAAGAAATAATGGAAAAGCTACTATTTTGCCTCCACGAATCTCAATAACAGTATTACACATTTTATTTTAAATCTCGAGTAAGTTTTGTATTTTTGAGCTTCCAACACTGCCTTTCTTTGAAAAACTGTTTCACCACTAGTAAGCATTTAATTTTTATAACTGCAGTTGAATACAATACTGTGTCCTACAGAATCCTGTGCAGGCTGTCCCTTTGACAATAGCAGTCAAGTCTTTTAGCTATCTATCTATACTTGATTTATTAGCAAAAGTCCTATTGCTTTGTCTGCCTTCAAAACATCAAAAGAGAGGTATTCTGGAGCCTCATTTGATAGCCTCATGCAAGGTTTTGCCCCATTAACGAGTGTAAGTATTTTGAAATTTGGAATTCAGCCTTTTTCTTGTTGCAGCCACAGAGCAAATCTGGTTCCTGTCCCCATATCTGTGTGCTTTGCAAGAAATGAAGCAGACCACCATCTTTTTTACCTGTCTTTTCATCAATTGTTCCCTTATTCCAGCACTACCTGAGCAACAACCTTTAAATTCCTTCCTTTAATTTTCAATCCTCCCCCGAGTCCTCTTGAATTCGTGTGACTAAATAATTAAGGGGACTTTGAGAAAACTGCAGCATTTGAGAATGGTGGAACATGATGAAGAGGCATTCTGTCAAAGGAGAGATCCACTGACAGGCCAAGGAGAATGAAAAGAGAGCAGCGCTAACAGGCAATCTTAAAAGCCTAAGCACCTCAACTTCTCCCACCTTTCCCTGGAGGTCATTTCTCCTAAACTTACAGTTTTGTTTCTCATCTCCAGAATTTCTCTCATCTTCCATATTACTGTTAAAGAACAGTTTATAAGAACTAGTCTAAATATTCCACTAAGGTCTCACTAGTGCTGATCTTGTTGGTATATCCTGCAACAGGACTTGAACCTTTTCACGCTGTTGACCCATATTACAAATTAGTTAGTAAAATGCTCCCCATTTTACAACTGCAGATTTATTTCTATGTCAAAGCAAACCAGGAAGAATAACCCTGTTTGCAATGATCTGAAGATCCAGTGCCTTCAGCTATCATTATAGCTCCTTTTTTAGACAGAGACACACGTTTTAGGGTCAAGAAACCTAACAGGAATTCAGTCACTTAATTTTTTATTTTGGGCGCTACTTCCTTTGAAAGAGTTCCGTCTTCAGTGTGTCTATTCCTCAAGCCGATCTTCTGCACAAAGACAAAAGCATTCATAGAATCTAGACAAAATTAAAGTCCAGTTTAGTAAGACAAAAATATCAAATCCGAGTAAACTGCATATGGAAATAATTGCCTGTGTTTGTATGCATTAAGCATTATTCTTATTATAACCGAATATTCTCTAATTACTTAAAGAAAACAGGCACATGCTACTCTGTTAGAAAACCCTGAAATACATCATAAAGAACATTTAAAAACCCTGTATAATTGCCAAATGAGTGGTGGAAATGAAGAATGGGGAGGTACTGTTTGATGCAATCTGACTGCTTGATCAAACTACTGTAAAAAAATTATCTTTTTCAGCTACTCTGAAAATACACCAAAACCAGTTCTCTCTTGCAGAAAATTGGAGATAAGAACCAAAACAGAGAAGAATTAACATTTTACCTTGTCGAGTGCAGACCTAAAATGTGCTATAACTAAGTAGCAGTATCTTAAACAAAAGCTTATTTATTCCTCTTGTTCCTACAGGCTATAAGTAATCATCAATTATTTTAACTGCAAGATCTCCTCCTGTGCTAACTCACATCAGAGTGAAACCACCTCTTGTGCAGCAATAAGTCAGGTTTTACAATCATTCGCATGATTAATAATTGCTAAAGCTACTCAAAGATAAGAAACATTGCTCTGATAAGCCAAGTAAAATAGCTTCTTGTTCTTTTCCTTGAAAGGATGAAAAATGAAAGGAGTGCAGTGTTTCACTTCTTGGCTTCCTTTAACTGTCTGAAAAGCAGGACCATACTGAACTGGCATCTGTTTCTGCAAAAAGGAAGGAAGCAATCAGTGGCCTGGGACATTACATTTTCAGCATGAAGGAAGGGGCAAACAGGGACAAAACTTACTGTTGGGTGAGCAGGAATGGCATTATGCCTGTAGGGAGTTTTTCTTGTTAAGGTTGTTTGTTTGTGGGGCTTTTTGCATAACATGAGAAGATAACAACAAAAGGCTGGGCAAAGAGCTTGGAATGGAGTAATGAGCTCCCCTGTATTAATTAGTGTGGGGTTGCAAGGCAAAAATTCCTGCCTGCATATAAATTTCTGAATGCACTGTACATCCATAAATGTACAGTGCCAAAGTAATGGTAGACTGTAAAGAGACTGCAGATCCGTTTTCTGTTTGAATTGGAAGCTGATAATAAAGAACATGGTTTTAAAAACCACATTCTTTAACAATGCATAGGAGATTGGTTTTCTGAAGTTGAGACAGCGACACGAGAGTGTCAATGCCCTTAAGCAGAAACC
Organism: Ara ararauna; assembly: GCA_028858755.1. Lineage (NCBI taxonomy): Eukaryota > Metazoa > Chordata > Aves > Psittaciformes > Psittacidae > Ara > Ara ararauna. The sequence continues at coordinate 19,132,130 of CM054385.1, read as the reverse complement.
TCACATCTTGTGCTTTTCCTTTGTCTTAAATAGTGGTTTGGTAGCCATTTCTCCCAGAAGCAGATGCCTCCTTCACCCTCTCTACTCCAGTATGCCAATTAAAGTTACGAATCTGTTCCCTTCTTTTTCTTATTTTCCTCAGTGCTTCCTATTTCCAAAGAACAACTGAGGGCACACTGAAAAATCCCAACATTTTACAAACACCTCAGTCCTTTCTCAAAAGCTGTATTTAACTGGGTTTTCAGAATCTAGCATTTGACTAAAAGGACAAAGGTACTTTTTAAAATACATATTGGTGCTATGACATATGTACCAGTGCTGTGTGAAAAGGGTCATATGGTAGCAGAGAAGATCATATAATAACCATAGTATTTTAGTCCTTGATTTTCTTGCAGCGTCTCCCTGGGTTTCTTTCTCTCTTTTCCAGTAGCATGTAAATCCCTCCCTGCATACAACATACAAATTCAGGAGCAAAAATCTGAAAAGACGGTCACAGAAGCTAGCAGGAGTAAGCCACATACAAATACACTGTGCTTGTCAGCACAGCTCATCTCCTTCCATCATACTCAGCCCTACCATTTAAGAAATGGTGATAAGCATGACATTGTTTAATTTCTTAAAGAATATCTTCTAGTCTCTTCTTTTACTGCATGCCAATAATTCTAGAATAAAATTTAAGTTGGCATATGAATATCAAACATTTTAAGATGTTACTGTAAAGGCACCATTTTTTGTCCCAGATAAAACTCGAGAATAAAGCTTATGCACTGCAAGCCCAAGTCACCCAGGACAGACCTCAGCATGAGCTACTCATTCACTATGAGAAGAGAAACCTTGCCAACATTTGCCTTAAAGACACTGCAGTCTTGCCGCGCACACATTTCGGGCAGTTCACTTCATCAACGCCACGAAAAACTGCATTCCCTCCATCACTGTGCGTGCAAGCTCCACATGGACATTATGCTGACCAGGTGGATGGATTATGTTAGGAACTACTGTATATGACCAATACATTTTCTTAAAGCTACAAAAATAGGCACTTGTTTGAAAACAGCCACAAGTTAGTAGAGAAGCACCATGCAAGAGATTCTTGGGGTCTGGGGGGGAAAGACAGCTGAACTCCAGTCTCTAAACCTTACAGTATGGAAAAGCTACTATTTGCATAAATTAACTTGTGAAACTGTTCTTTTTATCACAGAGGAAGTACACTGAACCAGCACAGCAGATATTTTAAAGCCCCAATGCAGCAGCATTAGCTTATTTTTCAGGAAAGCAATTATTGTTCCCCAGTTGTGTGTGTGGTGGCAAAGAAAAAAGCCTGCCTGCGTTGCCCTGGCTTTCCATTTGGGCAGCATCCTGCAATATAGATAACAATAACTATGGGATGCTTCTTGTATTTGCTTGTACAACATCAGACTAGGCAAAACACAGATTTTTATTTGCATTCCATCTGCCAAATTTGTCAAAATCTGTCTCACATCTGTCAACTGCAAAAACATCACAGTGATCAAAATGGTCACTGAAGGACAGCACTGTATCCTGATGCTTCTGAGAACATCCTGCAGAAGCTATCTAAAAAGGAAACAAGTTCCACATCAGTCCTTCTGAGCTTCTATTTCAACTGGATGCTCTCATATTCGTGAAGAAATGACACGTGTATACTGACATTTCAGCCATTTCCCACCGTTGCAAATATTGGGTTGATTTTTATCTTGAAAGATGATTTAAGCGATAAGAGGAAGGGCTTGCAATTAAATACAACTGTTCATGACACCTACGTAAGTATGCGAAGAAATAGAAAAGTAAGGTTATAATCAAAGGGTAAATAATTCTGGCTCCTAGGAGCTGAAGTCCCTTATAAATACTATTTTGCGGAAAGATCATAAATACTTTAAACAAAGTTTCCTTTTTTGTGAAAATACTTCAGGCTGCATCTACATGATGTCATCATACTTGAAAAAGCAGAACTCTTGAGATGATTAAGCAATTTATTTGCAGTCCATTTAGGAGTACTGTCCATAAAAAGCTTTTCCAGTTTATTTTTGTTAACGACATTTACCTTTCAGAGTTGCTAATTTCTACTGATCCTCTTGGAAATAAATCCAAGTCCTTCCAGCTGCTGTTAAGACTGACCGAACAATATAATCTCTCAGTGCTCCACAGAATGAGTCTTCAGTTCTCAGCTGAAGTGTGAGAGCATCAAAGCATATGCACAGAATGACACTGTGTCTGTGAAGAACTCAATTCCCACTTACAATGTAAAATCAACAGCGTGTACTAGATCCCATGGCAAAGCAAGATTTGAGCAATCCATCATCATTATCTGTCAGTCCTGAACCCCTGAGATCACCTCTGCTGAACTCTTGAGTTTGCATATCGTCTGAACAATGACTCAGGGACTATTTCAGCTCTCCCTTTTCAGGTAAGTGCTCATGGTGTGTGTTTGGTATTTTTCCCTTTTTCTTCTCTTTTTTGGGGAAGGGAGGAGAGCTCTTTCATGAGCTGCCTTACCCCACAGATCTGCAATAACCTCAGTTTCACAAACAAGTGAAGGGAAGTACACTGCTCTGGTTTATGGAGTGCATTTTATGGAGATATCTTAGAGAAAAGAACACCAAATCTGTGAGGCAAATGAACCTGGCTCTAAGAAAAAGGCTCTAAGCAACGCAGTTTGCTTCCTAGCAAAGTCAGGCCTAATGCTCATGAATTATTAAATTACCACATTGGCTAGAAGCCCTGGGGGAGGATTACAGAGCTTACAGTAAGACTGTTACCGCAAACACTGGGTTTCCATGGAAACAGAAGATAGTGAAAATAACTACCTGTCATTTCTATCTACCATATTCAAGGAAAAAACACCACAATGTTAAAAACACTATTAAAGCTTGCAGGAGAACTGTAGCTAAGCCCCAGTTAAATTCTCCTTGGGTTTTTGTGAGTCTGCCACACTCAAACATTTGACACATTCGTTAGTATTTTTGTGTTATTTTCATCATGAAAGGTACAGATTTGTGTTCCTGAAAGGAATCCTCACCATGAGCGAGAAAAAAAAGTTTCTATTTCCAAAAGAAGAGACTTTAGTCATATAGTGTGATTCCTGAGTCCCTACCAGTGATCGTGATTCTAACTAATGAGAAGAAAGCCAGATTGACCCTGCCAGGTGGTAGGTGTGAAATGCTTCGACCATAACTGCAGGGAAGGCTTCTAATTTTAGATTACACATATTTTAGAGTAACTATTTTATCAGCATCTCTAACCTCGGAAAAGCTAATGGTTCTGAGGTCTAATATAGCACCTATCTCATTAATTCCTGCTCTACAAACTACATATCCCTGATTACTTGGCTTTGCACATGACAGTTTCAGTCAGAGACACAGAACTGGATTTTGACAGCAAATTTTGCAACAGGAAGAGCTCAGGTACAAAGACTAGTATTCATTAGAGCAGGCCTTCCTACAGACAGGAAATTACTTGTAATTGCTTTCTCTGAGCTTTGCAGTCAATATAAACATGTATTTGCACCGTGACAGTCAAGACATTAAAATCTCTTCTAGCTGTGTGTGCTCATGATACATTTTCAATTTTTTGGTGCAGAAAAAGGGAAGAAAAACTTTGAATACCCTCAACTAATTGATTTGTTTCTCTTTAACAACTAAAAAAATCAAACCACCACCGCAGCAAAATCTGTGTCCCTGACTATCGATATGTCCTATCTAATCCCCAACCTGAAAAAAATTTAGGGTGGGAAAGGGGGCAGTGGTAGAGAAAGAAGATTGATTTTTTGCCTAGTAACACCACGTAGCTCTCTACAGCAACTTTCATATACAAATCCAGAGTCACAGTTTCTTTAAAATATATAGTATTAACAAGAAAGGGGATAAATAGGAAAACCAAGCAAATGTAGATTAGGGAGAGAAATCTAGGGAATGAAAATCAGCTGAAGCAAGTGGCAGAGAAAATGAAAAGGTGTTAATACCCCTTGGCCCTCTTTTAAAAAAATTCACACATACAGATACTCCTTACAACATACTGTGCAGCTTATATCTGTCTCCAGTGACAATCAAGCTTGAGTTTTCTGAAAGTTATATATTACAAAGCTCTTTGTCCCCTCTCATAAGTGTGCAGTAAACTTCAGAGACCCACCTACTTTCCAAGGGCTATGGCTGATGACGTTTTTAGGGAAGTCCATCTTGAGCAGGATCAAGAACTTATATCCTCCTTATTACAACTGCTGTATGAAGATAGGATGAGAAAGTTGGGGCTGTTCAGCCTGGAGAAGAGAAGGCTGCGTGGAGACCTCATAGCAGTCTTCTGATATCTCAAGGGGGGCCTACAGGGATGCTGGGGAGGGACTCTTCATTAGGGACTGTGATGACACGACAAGGCGTAACGGGTTCAAACTTAAACAGGGGAAGTTTAGATTGGATATGAGGAAGAAATTCTTTACTGTAAGGGTGGTGAGGCACTGGAATGGGTTGCCCAGGGAAGTTGTGAATGCTCCATCGCTGGCAGTGTTCAAGGCTGGGTTGGACATAGCCTTGGGTGGCATGGTTTAGTGGGAGGTGTCCCTGCCCCTGGCAGGGGGGTTGGAACTGGATGATCTTAAGGTCCTTTCCAACCCTAACTATTCTATGATTCTATGATTATCTATTGCACAAGTCAGAAAAATACTTGCCTTGAAAAAACACAATAAATTAACACAATAACTGAAGTACAGGAGGAACTGATGGAGGATTAGCTATCCCAACAGAGAAGTTTGCTAGAAGAGAGGTAAAAATTAGAAAAATGGATTTTTTTCATGACTAAGCAGAAGAAAAGCCTCATTAGCTAGTAAGCCTAATCCCTAGGAAAATTCTCTGAATATTAAAGAAATAATTCTGAATTATACAAAATTGTTTTTTCCCAGTAGACAAATCATTATACTGACAGTGAATGAGATAATGTTTCTACTTTAAAATAACTATGAGGAGGCTGCTATTAAAAACATAACAAATGGGAAGTTTAGCATGTAATTGCACAATAAAAGTAGAATATAATTTTCTGCTTCCTAACATAACAACTAACAATAGTGAAGCATGATAATATTTTAAAGCAATTAACAGGGGATAACTACACACACATTGTCAAAGCACTCTCAGACCTATTACCTAAAGAGAGACGTAATGCAGAAAAGGGGATCTTAAGGTCAGTTCTATAGTCTGGGAGAGAATGTGGTCAAACTTTTTTGCCACAGCTTTTATTGTGGATCTTTCCACATTAACCAACTTCATTTCTTTTTCGTCTGTTCAACCATATTCAACTATCCTGTGATCCTGTCTTTTTTTCTTCTGACCTTATTAATGCCTACCTTCCTGTTTATTCTTTACCTGTGTGTACCTCTCCAACCCCTTTGCCATTCCCAGCTGCTAGGCTTCCCTCAACCCAAGCAGCATCCAATTTCTATGATGCAGACTGCTTCTATAGCTCTGATTTGGAGCACATGGACTTGTCCCATACAGGTGTCCTCCCATTAAGCACACCTGGCATACCAGAGCTTTGAGAAGACTTAAACCCCTGCTTGGTCAGATAGAACTTGTGAAAGATTTGCTCTCGCATCTTCAGAAGTTTGCTTAGTGTTGAAAATGAAAGTTCCACTTGGAATATTGTGTGCAGTTCTGGTGTCCTCAACATAAAAAGGATATGGAACTGTTGGAACAAGTCCAAAGGAGGGCCACGAGGATGATCAGGGGTCTGGAGCACCTCCCATATGAAGACAGGCTGAGAAAGTTGGGGCTGTTCAGCCTGGAAAAGAGAAGGCTGAGTGGAGACCTCATAGCAGCCTTCCAATATCTGAAGGGGGCCTATAGGGATGCTGGGGAGGGACTCTTCATGAGGGACTGTAGTGAGAGGACAAGGGGTAATGGGTTCAAACTTAAACAGGGGAAGTTTAGACTGGATATGAGGAAGAAATTCTTTACTGTAAGGGTGGTGAGGCACTGGAATGGGTTACCCAGGGAAGTTGTGAATGCTCCATTGCTGGCGGTGTTCAAGGCTGGGTTGGACAGAGCCTTGGGTGGCATGGTTTAGTGGGAGGTGTCCCTGCCCCTGGCAGGGGGGTTGGAACTAGATGATCTTAAGGTCCTTTCCAACCCTAACTATTCTATGATTCTATGATGGCAATTGCCTACAACAGGACATGTTACAGGAAAATTATTCAAGATTATATGTGTAAACACAATGTACTTTTAGCTACACTGTTCTTGCTAACTTTGCTGATATACATTCCTATTGACATTTTAAGAGTCAAAAAAAATATGACTAAATGATGATGAGAACCCTGGAGCTAACTGTCATGAAGAAATACACAAAGAGATGAAGGATTCCTGTTACATTTGTCAAGGTTACATGCTGCAAATTGGTATACATATTTGTATTCCAACATCTGAATTAGGAATACTGTGTCAGAGAAAACTCCTACTGTAGAAAAAGTGAAAATCAATTCCCCTACAAATTCATTATTTCTAAATCCAGTGTTTCAAACTAGTGAATTTTATTCTAGTCTATCAAAACAGTCAAATGTTTTCTTTTTCTAGTGCCTCCCCCCCAGCAGTACTGTGACCTCTATCAATTCAGTAATACCTATAAGAAGTAATGGAAGTTTAGAGATACTACAGTAGGACAAGACTGTACAAGTGAGTCAGAGCTTGAGAAAATTCTTCCTTTCCTAACACACTCGACACTGATCAAAGCAAACCCAGCTTGGTTATGTGCTGGAAGCTTACATGCTTACAAGGCCAAGGAGGCGATGCATTTAAAATTATGATCATCTTGCTCTCTAATATTTTTATACCTTTAATATCTTAAACTTTTATATATCTGTTAACTTTTACAAGGTAAAATAATTTGTTTGGAAAGTATCTCAAGAACATGAGATAAATTACGAATAGAAAGTGATCACCTACATTACTTCTGCAGTGGCCACAATGGTACCAGCATTAACAGCAAAACATTAAAGCTCAAAATTTTTTGATTTATCCTTGAAAAAGGGACAGATGATTTTATGTTAGATGACTTTAGAGCAACTAAACCCAACTATCAATCATGACGTTGATTAACAGCATTGCTTTTAGTTCAAAACTGTTTCAAAATCATGTTTCTCTCCTGAGAGCTGCTTTGTCAATGGCACTAAATTCTTAAGATAGAAGACGAGACAGGCTGTACTACCCACATCCACATCTCCAACATCCACTTACAAATTCAGAGTATTTCCACAAAAAACATCTTCCCATATCACCTATTAGCAATAGTATTAAAGAGCAAGGTTGCTTTCTTTCATTTTGCCTACTGCTTTTCCATTTTAACACAGAAATAGATGTTTCATAATCACCAAATTCCTAGCACTGTATTGAAATCTGGCAGCTGGATAGAAGATCTGCTTCTCCATTTCTAGTATTTTAAAATCCATATGGGTCTCTGTTTTCTCACCCTGCTGCCTGTGTTTTACCTAGCCATCTGCTGAAAAAGAAGGGATTATAATTCTATCTTTCAGTGAGAAGGAAAAGAATGCACAAAGGTACCTCAACAAAACACAACGAGGTGCTTTATAAACAGTTACATGTTAACGTTGTTAATACCTCCATGTACTCTGAGGTAAGAATCAAAGACACAAGACAAAAGAATGAGGCAATGAAGCTGCTTTATGAACTTCAGAAGATTAATTTCTTTTTTAAAGGAACAAGGACTTTCTCTGTAATGCACCCAACCAATAAAGGTTGATTTGCATAAGAAAAGATACAAGAAGTTATAAATAAAGCACTGAAGGATAAAGTCTTGCTTCAGAGCAGACACATGCTTCTCCACCCTGTGTCTTATTGTCCTAAACAAAGAGGAACAGTGTGAAATCTGGAATTCTAAGGCAGAACCTTTGGAAGGAGAATGTTCTGCAAACATATTCTTTCCCAATTGCAATCTCTAGTCACGATCAGCCTCCATCATGATGCTGCTAGGAAACTACCAGTTGATGTAATACAGTAGAAAAAAGACTTATATGTAAGAGATTAAGTATAAGAGCAAGATGGGATCATTAAAATAATTAAATCTGGTCTACTATGTAACACAGACCACACACCATTTATGTTAATATATACCTTTGGATTTCATAGTTTTAAGGGGGGGGGGGGGGAAGGAGGGAGGGGAGGAGGAGGATGAGGCAGATGGTTGGCTCATAAAAATATGTAGTTTGTAATACCTCCTTTTTTTATTCCATATCTTCTGATTATTTTTTGTATGAACAGTTGCTGTCTCTTTCCTTACTCCTTAGAGTGCAAATGATTCATACTTATGATGTATATCAGGATATTAACCTATAGTGTAGAAGAATGAAGTACACTCTGGTAGTACACAGTACTTCAATACAAATTTTTGGACAGGGATCTTACATTACAGCAAACATCTCCCGGTAGCAAGTCATACCCTGCCCCCATATCTGAAAATCTGAGTACACTATCTGCATTATTACATTCATCACTTCAGCAATAAGAAAAAAAAAACATATCAACGATGATATGTACTCATTGTATAAGGCTACAGTTATACCGGGTAATGTCATTTAGATAAAGCCCAAAGCCACAGTTTAGTATAGAGTAAAAAACCAAAGGTGTGAAATGATGCTCAGTCCAAGTCAATAACCACCCAAATTATTACTACACTGTTAGTGTCTTTCCTACATTCCTCTCTCATTTCAGTGCTTCACAGTCTAACTGGCTCGCATTAATAATTTTAATTCCATTACTCTTTTTTCCCCCTCCCTCTTCCCCCTTAAAACAAAACAGAATATTTTATTTCCCAAATCAGATTATTTTAAATGATAATCAGAGGAAGAAATTCTACTAATTCCATCTGGATGTTCCTCTTATACTGACAGCAGAGAGAAAAAATAAGATCTGAAGAAAACCCAAATTAACAGTAAATTATTGCAGAATGGATGCCTGCAAAAGGAAATGAAAGGAATGGTTTAAGGAAAAAAAAACTGTTGCAAGGTGAAAAGCTTAGATCTCTATTTGACTAGCTCCTGAAGAAACAGAATTAAAAGAAAAGGACATATGAAAAACCTCAGTGGGTGGAAGAGTGTATTAGTGCACTCGGAGAGGCACTATGGAAACGAGACCCCTCCAGAAAAAGTGCAGGAATTTGCATAGCTGAGAACTAGCCAGAGATTTCAAGGTCCATAACTATGCAGCACTTTTCCTCTCATTTCACTGTACTGTGTGAGAGATGGGTCATCGGTATACAAATTTCTACATGTCTTTAAACCTGATCATCTCTGATGAGCCCCAGAAATTTCCATGCACTACATTTTTAGAATCCAGTTGGGAAGCACTTAAGTGGAAGGGATATGTGCTTAAAGGAAGGAAGATGTTCTGCATTTGCAGGTGCATTTACTTATCCACTTAACTCTTTCCCCCACATCTGACATAAAATTCCCTCAAAGCTGCCTAGATAATACAAAACTGTTCCTCAAAATCATACTAAAACACACGTCGTAACTAAATCTACATGGTGCATAGCTATGTGCCCTCACATCAGGAACAGACAGTAGTCCATACCAAGACTGAACTTTTTCTGGTTTTAAATCCTTCCATGCTTGCCGTATCTTTCTTTTACTGGGACGGGCCCCATGTAAGAGATGTCAATTGCATGATTCGGAAAAAATCCCAATCAACCCCAACAACAAAACAAAAAAACCCTCACACAAAAATAACGTTTCTTTGATAAGCACCATTCCAACTACATTTCAGTAGAAGTCACACTCACCTTCATTTTCACCCTGGAGAAGGAAAGGCTTCAGGGAGGCCTTACTGTGGCCTTCCAGTACCTAAAGGGTGCTTATATGAAACATGGAGACAAACTTTTAGTAGGTCCTTTTGTGATAAGGCAAGGCATGATGGTTTTAAACTAAAAGAAGGTAGATTTAGACTAGATATAAGGAAGAAATTTTTCTGAAGGTGGTGAAATGGAACAGATTGCCCAGAGAGTGGCAGATACCTCATCCATGGAAAATTTAAGGTCAGGTTAAGACAGGGCTCTGAGCAATCTGATATAGTTAAAAGATGTCCCTGCTCACTACAGGCAGGTTGAACTAGATGACCTTTAGAGTCTCTTCCAAACCAAACCATTCTATGATTTTGCTATGATCTTGTTTTGCCTTTTCTATAGCATTGAAAAAATTCTAAGACATAGATGGCAGCTAGAAAATAATTAGATGGGATCAGTGAAAATTGGTGCCTTTTGTAATTGTATCTGATCCTTCTTATTTAAGAGGGTCACTCATATTAGAATAAACTCAATTTTGATGGAGAGTGATGCAGACAGCTTTCCAGTTCAACCACAGACATTTGAATCCAAAATCTTAATCTTCAGAAGAATTTTTGTCTACAAAGTCAGATAACAATAGAGAACTAGATAATCTTATGGTCCTTTCCAATCCTAACTATTCTATGACCATTTCAGGATTCAAAGCATCCTAACGATGCTCTGTTACGACTAAGGAGTCGTAACAGGGGAAAAAAAAAAGGTGCAGGTAAAAAAAAAATTGATAAACCTAAACTTGCCTTTTTATGTGATAAAATAGGGAGCTGAATATAATACTAACTCCTGAGTGACCTTTAGAGTCTAGACTTACCATTACCGTACTGCATAGGCCATAGAACCTTCCTCTGCCTGTGGAAGGCATTTCCTCTGTTTACATAACTTCCGTGGATGAACGCACTAACTCCCACCCCGCATGCCCTACTAACAAAGAGCCAAGGAACCAAACAGCCACTAAAAATGCTACAGTACTCCAAGTTTCAATATCTGCCACAATTATGAGCAAGACAAGTTCAGATTCTGATCAACAATCATTCTTACCTAGATAGAATTTATGGCTAAAGATGCTTAATTAAAAACTTCTGACTACTGAGCAAATTAAAGTAATACTGATCCACAGGATGCATCACGAAGATCATATTAAGGATTCCCCAGGGGCTGTCAGGAGCTCAGTTGGCTTTCACCTTTCTTTAGGTAAACTGGAATCCTAATTTCCGACAGGAATATTTTTTGTTAGAGCAGTTGCTGCCTCTTCTGTCCTATTCTCTGCTACCTCCCCAAGCAAAACTACAGAATAAAAAGTAACATCTTTTTTTTTTTTTCCATTTTATTCCTCTCCTCCCATTTTTAATGTACAGAAAAGATGTACTTCTCATCCTTCCTGGTTCCTTAAGTAAGATTTCCAGAGTACATTTTCATTATCTTTAAAGTCTTCCAGCTTTTGGTTGCATGCCTGTAATACAGACTTTTAAAATACTGTATATTTCCAGAACATAATTGTATCATGTATTGATGTATTGGGAGCATCATACAGAAAAACACTGGAATAGCACAGAGTAAAAGAAAAAGCAGTTCTCAAACTGATTAACATCTGCCTATCCCCAAATGCTTCCATTTGTTCTATGCAACCACTTCTGGGTAACTTGTTACACATGAGCTGAAGAAAAAGAATGCAATATCCTCAAAAATTCCTATAGATTTCCTCTGGTTTTTTTTGTTTCCAAAACCAAAATAAAGCTGGCACCATGAAGACATTGCAAAAATAGTTACATAGATTTTTGAGTTAGATGGAATGGAACAGTAGACGTTAATAATAAAGATAGTCATATAAGGAGGTAGGAGAAAACATAACGTGTGCCATGGAGCTCTCTGAAGAGTAGTGATTTTGTAAGTGAAGAGCTGATTATAAGACAGATGGCACAAGAGCAGGAAATTAGGAGCTACTAAACTTTTGCTTATGCACAATGCAAACCAAAGGATGTACTTTCAATGTCTTTCTTTGAGAACATTTTACAAAAACCCAATCACAAAATCTGAAGAGTTTCATTACTAGGTCGTTGTAAATGTCCTTAGTCACCAAACTCCACTCTATATTTACATCTAGAAAAATGTACAGCCACCTGTTGCTACTACTACAATTGTTCAAGCTCAAAATGCACTCACTACTTAAACCAGCTGCTGCTCTTAGTTACCTTTTCCTCATGCCGCATCATATACTGCCCTGCTCCGAATTTGAGCCATGCCTTCCTTTGTCACCCATCTGCTGGCAATGTACTTACAACAGCTGGTGTTCATGTGTGAGTAACTTTCTCTCCCCCTCTACATTCAACTCCAGCTGAACTTTCACTCTTATAATCCAGTCTCTGCTTGCGCAGGCAATTTTTTATTTCTCCAGGTTGCTAATCTCATGTAACCTCTTGACTGTCTGCGTGTCAGTGGACCAATCTTGTACTCCATAGAACGCAACACCATGATAAATTGACAACAAAAAGAAACACACAAGCAAACAAGCAGAACACCCCATGCAGTGGTACATTCAGACTGAAAAGACTAGCTGAAAGATCATGAGGCTTCTCATAGCGCCATGTATTAAAAAGAAGAGGCATCAGCAAACGATGCCTTATACAGACACTGGAGAGAAAGTGTGGTCTCACAAAAAAAAGGACTTAAGTGCATTCTGTATGCAAAATAGACACATGGACTTCCTCTGCCAAAGCCATCAACACTCCCATGGATGCTTAGCACATCTTCCACAATCTCCTGTCATAAGGAGGCCTGTATTATAATGGGCATGGTAAAGACACAGTAAGTAGGCAGATGGAGGAGTTACAAGCAGAAATATGCATGATACTATTTTCCATGCGTAATTACTGATTAGGCCCCAGTTTTTTAAATTCAATCACATTAGAATTTCTTTTTTGTTCTATTCACTCTCCATAATTAAGGTTATTTATAGATGACAAGAAACTCTTAAATCCCAGTGGAATAAAATAGGGTAACTGGTAAAACAGTGATAGAAATATCTATTCTGGTTTAAGATGCAGGCAGAATAAAAAAAACCTCTTTACATGTTTAAACATAAGCTTTATAAAGAAAAAAATCTGAGATTTATTTATCCATTTTCATATTTAGTGGATTCTTCAAGCTTGTTTTCAGAAAAAAATTTATCTCATGCTTTTGGAATGTGTCATTGCTGAAATTATGTGTGGTTTTATACATTTATTAGTAAAAAGGAGCTATTTAAACGTAGCCGAACCTCATCGCTTTACTGAATACAGTTTATTTCTTCCATCAAAATAATACTGCAAAAAACAAAATCAAAAAACCTCTTATTCATTGCATCCTTCCAGAACAGATAATACTCTGGATCAGGTTTTCCACCAGTTTTCCAGCCCTTTTATAATAGTTCCATCTAGTATCAGCCTCCTTGCTTTACCCTAGCAAGTTTAATGCTGAGGCATACGGCGCATTTCCATATAGCAGAACCAAATTAGCTGGCTCTGACGTGACTCATGCTTGACAAATTTGTGTTGACTTGTACTTATCATCTGGTTAGCTTCTCACTGCTAATAGTTTATTTGTTCCAGAACTTTTTGCATTTGTCATCTGACTGCAGTCGACCTTAGGGAGACTGAGGCAAAAGAGCTATTAAATACTCCAGCTATCTTGGTAACATCTGCTCATAGCTTAATGTCCCCCTTAATCTCTTCAGTTATTTCATGATTTTGTAAAAAAATACATATTTGCTGGTAAAGCATTACAGAATTATTCTTTTTTTCTCCTTGATGTCCTTTGGTAATTGCATTTTTTTCCCCTACAATTTTCTGTCTCTTCCCATCCCTGCTTGTGCAATTTCATTAGTTTCTCCTTTTTTATATTTCCTTCCAGACTCCATTTCACCAAAGACTACGTGATACAGACTTTCTGATAATGCCATATATACAATTTCCTTCATATTGAAACAATTTGCTTTTGTACTCTTCAATAGTATCATTAAGAAAGCAACAATTCTCAGATTTCTTTCCTCCATATCAGTTTACCTTTTTGTGATGTTTCTTGACATCTGCCTTACTGAAGTTCACCATCCGTACATTAGCATTATCTTTCTTTCCTTTTCTAGTTACCATCAACTCTATCATTTCATGATCATTCATCCCAAGGTACTTCTCACACTTGGGGCTGTACTCCCCATTGACTGTAATCGAACTTAGGTTAATATCCTCATTATTTTCTCCTAACTTCCACATGGCAAACAAATGGAAGTATTCAAGTTTAGGAGGAAAGATTCTGTTGCTACACTAATGCTTTCTGTAGGTGTCGTGGTTCAAGCCCAGTCGGCAACCCAGAACCACACAGTTGCTCGCTCACTCCCTCCTCTTCCTTCCCCTGCTCCCAGAGGGATGGGGAGGAGAATCGAAAGAATGTAACTCCCACGGGTTGAGATAAGAACAGTCCAGTAACTAAGGTATAACACAATCCACTGCTGCTACCACCAATAATAATAATAAGGGAAGTAACAAGGGAAAAGAATACAACTGCTCACCACCCGCCGACCGATACCCAGCCAGACCGAGCAGTGATCTAGCCCTTCCGGGTTACTGCCCCCAGTTTATATAGTGGGCATGACGTGCTGTGGTATGGAATACCTCTTTGGTCAGTTTGGGTCAGGTGTCCTGTCTGCTTCCTCCCCTCCCTGGCAGAGCATGAGACTCAAAGTCCTTGGTCAGACTAAACATTACTGAGCAACAACTAAAAACATCGGTGTTATCAGCGTTGCTCCCAGGCTGAAAGTCAAAACAGTGCTGCACCAGCTACTAAGAAGGAGAAAAATGACTGCTACTGCTGAACCCAGGACAGTAGGTAAGAATATATGACAATTTCTGCAACAAAAAATGCCAAATACTTGAAAACATACAAATAAAGGATTTCTATCTCTTTTCATATGAGCCATTAACTAATGCTCTGATTGACAGGTTGTTTCTGTGGTGGACTGAAGCAAAATTTTGACGCAGACATTCACTCACCTAGTTCTATTTACTTTTTATAATTCTGTCAAGAGTAAAAATTGAGTCAATTTCCCCTGGTTTTTACCTCTACATTTTGCCCCTCCAATACCAACATTCTTATTCTTGCTATCCATTATTTCCCCACTGTCATCTTTTTGCTGCTTCTCATTTCTAGACAGCACAAACCATTAAACAAAGTACAGTTCCATATTTGTAATCAGAACCTGGGAATATATTTCAAACTGTGTTTCAGCTCCTGCTCCAACCTGCTGATTGCTAATCCATAACTGGTACACGCTATTATTTCAGCTCTTCAATGACACTAGAGCTTTCAGCAGTTCTTCACTTAACCTAACTGGAAAATAACTATTACAACCAGCAGGTTCCATGAGGTTTTTAATCTACTCTATGTCCCAAGCAGTAACACTGAAAGCCAGGCAACCTCCAATGTGAACTGTCTGGACAAGGAATTTATCAACCTTGAAAACAATTCAGAAAACTCAATTTGTCTTTTTCATTTAGAATGCAGCGTGCAGAAGCTTTGCTTGTTTTTTACCCTAATGTACTGTCTCCTGAGAGGAAAGAAACTTAATCTTTTAAAGCAGATATGAAAACATCATTCTAAATTTGCAGCAATGTGTTCGTCTGTTTTCTGGCTTTAGGTTTCTCCACTAAACCAGAGCTCAGCCTCATTACACATTTCTTCTCCACCACTCTTCAGGATATAAGAAAATGTAAAATTATGCTGTTCTCACTGAATGAGATCACTGATGAAGAGCTAAGTAATAACAACTGTTTGCACATCAAAACATTATTATAGATATTTAAATATGCCTGAACCATTCTCTTGCTTTTTCTCATTATAGCTATTATTTTCTTAATCATGGGCAAGCCCCCTTCTTGAGGCTTTCCCACTCAGTGTTTACATACTATGCAAACTGCAGCCCAAGATAATTCATCTCCTTTTGAGGCAATTTCTGAGGCCTTTCATAGTCAGGGCAGCAGCTTGTCCCTTCCTCTTCCCTGCAGCTTTCTTCATCTAAATAATTTGATATTTTACTGCTCTGGGGTATGAACTAATTAATTGTGCATATTTTTGTTTTGGTTTTCCATTTTCACCTTTCCTTCTTAACAGCTATTTTTTGTTAATTCTCTCAATAGGGGAATTAGAGGCATGTCCTCCCTAACTACATCAAAACAAGCATTTCTCACCTCGTGGGGGTGAAATAAACATGATGTAGTACCAGCTTAGGCATTCTTGCCCTATTCTGCAAAATGATCTTTAAGTTGCCTAACTAAATGGTGGCAGACATGTATTTATAAGCTGCAGTCAAGTCATTAGAGATTTCTAATACAGACCACTTTTTTAGTGGGATGCATTCTGAATGGCTACAAAACTGTTATCACTCTACTCTGAACTTCTCAGATGAACATTCTTCACACAAAAATGTGTTTTCAAAAAGAGAAAAGAACACTTTGGGTCTTTTTCCTCTGTTTAGAACAAATCTAAATCTAATTTGCTGAAAACTAGGACAGTTTCGACTACAGTAGTGGCAAACATGGTCCGTGCCAACTCTCAGGACATGCCTTAATCAAAACCCCAAAAAACTCACAAACATGGTGTAGTTTAGATCAAGCTACACTTTAGCCTAAGATACACCCACTTAATTTCTGAGACACAGTGCATATGCTACAGTACTCTTTACATATTCTGATGTTTTCAAAACACATGCTTGTACAGGAAAAATATAGCACATATCATATTTGCTAACATTAGTAACAACTACCCCAACGTCCTGAGCAGCACAGTTGTCCAGTCTAGACACAGGGATGAATATGAATAGTTCACTTTATACTGATAGCAAGAGTAATGGAAACAAGCTACACTGTAACATGCCTGCAAGGCAAGGAGCGGATTGAGCATTAAAGAGTCTCAATTCAGCACCCAAATAGCAGCCCTCTTTTTAATACAGTTATACAGCATGGTCCTGCCATTACTGGTATTTCTTAAACCACAGCCCTAAGAAGGCAGCTACTAAACATTAAGATCTTCAGTAATGTGTGGAGGAAAAGTCAGAAACCTGAACTAAGTTCAACTATTCTTTGGCTTTAATGCTTTGCTTGTATGTAAGCACAAAATGTCATATGTAATGATCAGTATTACTGATGTTCTCAAGCATGCAACGCAGGGCTGTCAATTTATGATTTATCAGCTTTGCCCTTTCAGTTGGGTCACAAGAACAGCTCATATGTTTCTCTCCAATGTATCTGCTTTGCTCATCTTTTACCTAGTAAGCTTCATAGTTACTTGATAGAGTCTTACCTGATCTGCTTGCCTTCTCGAACATCATACAGAGAAAAAAAGACATCTGTGTCTTCTCCAATTGTATTGTAGGTGAAGCTCTTTAGACTGAGGAAGAAGTGATGAGGCACTGGCATACGACAAGCTTCCCCGTGACGCTGACGAATCGTATCCACCTGATTAAAAACAATAACAGTGAGTTTTAATTCTTCACTAATAAAGGACACGAGACCAACTTGATAATTTTGAGATTCTGCAGTACTTTCTCCATCACATAAAACCTTAATCTCAATATGTCCTGCCTCAGAGATGCATGCTAGATTAAGCTGTCGTCCTGGTTTTCCCCACTTTTAATTTGAATAGTTTGAGAAACCACGAGAACCAACTAAACAAGAGATAAATGATTTATGCATTTGAAATTTGCTTTTATCAAGTAAACCAATTAAACCTATTTCTCAAATACTGTCTTGATTCTGGCACTGAAAACAAACTATTATAAAGTGGTGGTAGGGTGTTTCTTGATGTTTTCCATTTAAAGCAGATGGACTTCAAAGCATTTTTAAGAATAACATTCGTTACTTTATTTCTTTGCAGCAACTATAATTCATTTATGGAGGTCATTTATGGGGCCAGCTAGACTAGGGAAGTGACTTCCCCCCCCTTGGCACTGGTGAGGCTGCACCAGTGATAGGAGAAGAGGAAATGGCCTCAAGTTGCACCAGATTTAGGCTGGATATTAGGAAAAATTTCTTCACTAAAAGGGTTGTCAAACATTGGAACAGGCTGCCCAGGGAAGTGGCTGAGTCATCATCTCTGGATATATTTAAGAGACATGCAGATGTAGCACTTAGAGACATGGTTTAGTGGTGGACTTGGCAGTGCTTGGGTAATGGTTGAACTCAATCATCTTAAAGGTCTTCCCAAACTAAACAATTCTACGATTCTATGATTTAGAGACAGGCTTTACAGGCCAATATGTCCTGCAGGTATAACAAAAAAAAAAATAACTCTTAACAATAGCTGATAACATAAGCAACCAATAAAGCCAAAGACAATCACAGAACCGTTTGGGTTGGAAGGCACCTTAAAGATAATCTATGTTCCAACACCCTGCCACAGGTGGGGACACCTTCCGCTAGACCAGGTTACTCTAAGCCCCATCCACCCCAACCTTGAACACTGCCAGGGATGGGGCAGCCACAGCTTCTCTGGGCACCCTGCGCCAGCGCCCCAGCACCCTCACAGTGAAGAATTTCTTCCCAATGTCTAATCTAAATCTCCCCTCTGTCAGGTTGAAGTCATTCCCCTTTGTCCTGTCCCTACATGCCCTTGTAAAAAGTCCATCTCCAGCCTTCTTGTTGGCCCTGTTAGGTACTGGAAGGATAGCAGAAAGGTTTACATTTTGACTCCATATATTGAGACCTATTTATAACAGTGAAAATTGGGGTACAGATAACAGAAAGAAGCATAACTAGAAATAAGTTTATTCTTCAATATTTATAGCCCTTTATATCCTTTCTGTGCTGATCTTAATAAACAGGTTGCATGAATATCCTAAGCTCACTAGGCCTGTCTTCTCTGAGCGCACAGACAGGTATGCACTAACAAAGAAAATCTTGAAGTTTTCAGACTTGAAAACTAGATTTGTACTAACTTTAAAAAATAAAGCTTAAATTGAATTTTGTTCTGGATTTCAAACTAAATCCAAGTAAATCCTTAACCTTTCAAGACAGGTACCTGTGAAAGAACAGGTACCTTGAAAAAATTAGATTCAGATTCCATGACCAGGAATGGATTACTTTACTACAGAAAGGATATGTGAAACAGAAGTTTAGTAAGCCATGCGTTAGCAGGTGGAAAGACAACTCGCATATGCGGAGTGAGGCTTCTGGTATCACTACAAAAGTTATCTTTTAAGAACAACAGTTAGAGCTAAGGAAGAGAGATCTAAATAAGAGCTGAAGAAGGACTTTAGTCAGTTCATTACTTGGGGATCTTCTGAGGAAGTGCTCTATGGGTAGGGACTTACCCAATGATCTCCATCATACATTTACATACAGTACCAATAACTTAAAGACAACAAAAATCTATATGTAGATGATGTTTACCTGTGATGTACTCTGCTGGACACTGTGTCTACTTGACAAATGCTGTGGAGATACAAAATATTAGCATTTAAACCTTTTTGAAAGTAGAAATATTTACATTATATCTGTGCAGCATTAGAATAGTCATTTAAAAATATGATCGTTCAAGATATGACCAGATTTTCACAACCTTTTTTCACAGTGTATTATCACTCACAAGACCACTAGCTTTCCTAAAGGCTTTTCTCAGTTAAGCCATTTCTTGGCCTAACTACTTGAATTTACAGGTAGTAAATTAGCTTTTAAAGTAAATGGCTGTCATAAGCTAGACAGAATTTCCAACGTTGTAATAGCGTTTCGTTCTGAGAAGTCCATCACCCTATACTGTAGAATTTATGCTAAATGAGGAAATACCTCAGTACTAATCCTCACCTACCAGTATGTTGTTTATGAAGAGATGCATTTGTTCAAAACACAGATATGGATTTTACACTTTCTTAAACTTATTGCTCTGATCAGAAAATTAAATTCTGATAAATGGTTTTCTTTTCTACAATTTCAGCTGACCAACACCTGTAAAGAAGCATTAACATAAAGAGCTCCATCTCCAAAATGGAACTCAGAGGATGATGACGTATTTAAAGTCTTTCATGCTAGAAGATGTTATAATCAGAAAATGGACCGCAAGACTCACTGAACCCATTTAATCTCAGAGGGGAGATTTAAATACTAATCTAAATTGAAAAGGTTTCAGAGAGCCTAAACAACCATATCATTATTGATTCTGATACGCCTATTCCACACACATTCATCTTAACATTAGCATTTTTAACTGAAATATTGACATTAACACTACCACATATTACTAGCCATTCTCTTCACTTGCCTCCTTTTATTACATACCCAACATCTTACTCTGACCAAACACATACACTCTGTAACAGGACTAGCACAATCTGTTGATAACCCCATAGCTTCAAAAGAGATAAGAGCCAAAGACAGCCAACAAAATGTATCTGGTGATACTTTTTTCAAACTATGTCACTGTCCTTCATACAGAACCAAAATAAGACTTGTTACCACAAAAGAAGAGATAATCTTCCTAATGAGACTACATCGAGAAGATATCAGGGTACTGAGAGAGCTTGCAGAAGTGCTCTTCAAGCCACTTTCTATCATTTATCAGTAGTCCTGACTAGCGCGGGAGGTCCCAGTTGACTGCAGATTAGCAAATGTGACGCCTACCTACGAGAAAGGCTGCTTTCTCTGTATCCACTAGACACCTTTATGTTCTGGAAGTGAACTGAAACTTTTAAATTAAAACTGCTTATTCTGAACAAGTTCACAGTCACTATTACTCATCTCCTTCTTGCAAATAATTGTTTTTCTGTTCCAGCATTTTTTACAGGCTTAGAATGTTCACTGGCTCCTCCTTCTCCATCACCTTTTTAAAGTTGTAAAGTACCCTTGCCCTGTGCCAGCATTCTGGAACCCTACCCATCTTTCCAGTGATTACCACTAAGATGTCTGATATGGCTTCTCTAGACATTCCGAATGAAATAGGTGCATAGTTCTAAATGCCCTGGAACCAGTAACTACTGTATGAACTTCCCCACACACTGCTAAGGTGTGACTCCTTTCCCTATTCCACAGGTACTGTTAGTGACTCTACACCCTTACTAGAGCTTGAGAGAGGCAAAAAGCATCTTAAGTGCCATGTTATTTTCTCGCACCATGAGCAAGATTCCCCCAGTACAAAAACTTCTATTTAGTTTCCCAATTACTACCTGTTTATTTAAAAAACCAAAAACTGTATCTTGATACAATTGCCAATATTTGCTTGTTATATCTTAATTTGTGCATTGCCTTTCTAACTGTTCTATTTACTCATTTATGCAATTCCATTATACTTTCCTATACTTCAATTCTTCTGTCCTTTCTCTTGGTTATCTTAATTTCCCTTCCCTTCACTCTAGCGACCGAAGGCAATGAAGAATTCTTTATTTATCCAACTTGGCCTGTTAGAGAGTATACTGGGGCTTTGTTTTGGATTTACTGAAAGAACTGTCAACTCTACCTACTTCTTTCCTCCCCATCAAACTTGCTTCTCATAATATCTTATCTACCAATATTAGCTTTTATTGTTGTTGCTCCTCCTTCCTTTTCTAATGATGCCTGGAAAGTGAGCGAGTCCTATCATTACCAAGTCAGTCTCCAACAAACCACTTTCTATCTTCATTTTCTCAACCCACATCTTCCTACTTGGGGTCAGAACCAAATGGACACAAATCTGTCCTCTCCCAATCTTTATTAGACAAACAACCGACAGATTTCATAAGCTTCCTGCACAGTTTGTGTCCTGTCAGTTTCCTTTTCTAGCAGAGTTCTGGGCAACTGAAGTCTCTATTTTCAATTTTTATAACTGTGCGTTCTTACCAATCTCATTTTCCATCTGAATAAAGAATAAGCAGTTATGAGGTGATGGCAGCATTAACTCTAAACTTGTCTATTTATTAGCAACTCCTGGTGGTGTTTTTCAGACAGCTGAAAGTAATGGCTAACAGCCAGCAGTAACACAGCCAACAGTCGTGTCTTACACACACCTTTTTAATTCATCCTGAAGACACATACACAAATCAATAAATGTGATCAAATATGTTCGGCTTTTCTCTACCAGGTTTCAACATTTCTGATTTTTCAAATGTCTCCAAACATTTGTCTTGTAACCCCCTTCACTAAAAAGTGCCACCTGAGATTTTCTGACATTCTGCTGCTAAATGACAGCTTCAATCTAGCAGCAACTGAGCTCTGTGGCACATTTCTGAGAGCGTATTTTCCCACAATTTCAAAAGTAATGTAAATTATAAAAACATGTTCCATCATATTAGCTTAAATCACAAACACTGTCCCAGGAAAAGGGCAATCTGGATTCCTTCAGGAGCAAAGCAATGATTTCTGACAAATATTGTGCATCCTGAAGCCACTAGTATTTAGCTTCACCAGGAATAACCTGGAGAAACAGGATCTACAAGGCCTCAAAGCACAACGGTTCTGACAGAGATGAATATTGTCAGGAGTCACAAATATACTCAGTAATAAAACTGAGAGCTAAAAATGGTGTTCAAATTTTAAAATTTATTTTAAATTTACCAAGGAAAGGAATTCTGAGTCTAATGACTCCATAAAATGCCTGAACTGGCTGTCACAGATAGGAAACCCTTATGTGTCACCTCCGCCATTATTTTGCTAATACGAGACTGTTTTCCGAGTTACATTTAACATTCTACAGCCCTGCAAACAAGAGAGACTAACTGGGCTCTCCCAGCTACTCCTGCACAATTATTTTACAACCTTGTTGCCCATTTGAGAAACTACTCAGTATTTTGCCAGGAAGAAGGAGGATTCTCTCCGCAACTTTTTGTGAAACAACAAAACCCACACCAAACCCCCAGAACAACAAAACACTCACTCATATTCCCTTATGTCAATTCCCGACCAATTTAAGTTAAAAAGATAAGAGGTTTTCAGCTATTTTCATTCCTGAAATTGCCTTCTAGCTATGAACAAGATACGATAAGACAGCAGTGTCTTCTTGAATCTACAAACTAAAGCAAGAGAGAAGCATGAACTGACTAACGGTCATGTTCGGATACCAGCACAGCACTGAGCAGCAAACTGTGCTGTGCACATTTTCTTCAGGACTAAGATGGGTGACATAACCAGACTATTCTGACAATTCATTAGCTATTTGCTGTACTCCACATATTCAGAGCAAAAGAACCCTGCAGAATGAAACAGAGTAATAAGCAATACTATTAGCAGCTTGCCTTGCATCCTCTGAGTCATTACTAATTCAATTTTGTACTGAGTTATTTCTATACTGTATTTGAAGGAAAACTCTGCTGTAATCACACCAAACTCACCTTGGACTATGGCAAATCAGGAACAAACATTAGCAATACTACAGGATTATGTACTTCAATATTTGTTATGTAACAACTTTTATTCCTTTCCATTAAATCCACTGTCATATGGCGCAAAGAATCCAAACCAGCAACAGCATGTTTAGAAAACATGCCTTTGTTTTAACAGGAAGTACGTCTTGCATATCAAACTCCCCCCACCTAGGCATGGACCCGTCACTCTCTAATCTTAGGTAGCTGAAAGCCAAAATCATTTTAAAATAGGAAATTAAAAGCTTACTAGAAGAGAGTGATACTGTAACAATATTTATGTAGAAAACCTACTATTTTCTTTTGAAGACATTAACCTAAGAAACTGTATTAGAGTAACTGCTGTTTTGCTTGGCTGTTTGTTTTTTTTCTCAGCAAAGGTTTTCATTCAGTTTTCACTGAACATTCCATGCTGCTTCTCCATTTACACTTAGATCATTATCTATAACAAAGTTAACTGTATTACACAGTCCTACTAACAAGGAAGAATCCAAATGCAGTTAAATTGTAAAATGCATTAGTGGCTTTACAGGTCATTACTGGCACAAGCCACATTTCTAAAACAACCTTAACTTGGCTCTGCAAAAGTTTAAAAGGATTCCCATTAGCTGTATGTGATGGATTTAGTTTTTTAGAGCTTCCTTTGCAGCTTCTGAAACAAAAGATTTTAAACCCAAGAAAACTGTAGGAAGAAACAACATTCAAAATCACCCTTTCCAGTTTTCATACCATGTCACTTTGTAAATTAAAATTAAAATATATATACACAGACCATTTCTGAAAGAAAGTTGGCTCATTCTTAACTCTGGGTTTAGAGACACTGACTGCTCTGGTGGCTGAGGTGCAAATGAAAAACACATTCACCTTAAGACATTGTTCTAATCAAGAAAAGAGTAAAGAATACACTTTTCCCCTCCTTTTCCTCTCAAAATGAAAACCCAAAGGCAGTTCCCACAGATTTCTTACCATTTTATAAAGATCTGAAACACTGATCTGATCTGAATCCACAACCTCAAAGTCCTTCCGAGGAACTAAATCTAGGCCCAAATGTCTGCAAAAGAGAATGAAGGAACAATGGTAATTATAATACATTAGAGTATTCACTATTATCTACAACATGTGCTTACACAAGTGCAATGATACAAGCAAAATGAAACCATTTAAATCTTTTTGCAATTATTAATTATGAAACAGGTAATCCTTCTAAATAAAATCAAATGCAAATATCAAAAATACACTATGAACTTGTTACTTTTTGTTCACTGACTTCAGCGGAGCTGTGGCAATTAATACGAGGTGAAACTTTTGGCCAATATATTAGTGCAGAATCCAGGACAAATTAATTTCATACATGGAAATGCAGCAGGCAAATGAAGTTAATACTCTGGTTTCTGCGGCATTACTTGAGTAGGTTCCTTCAAGACATATTGAAAAAGTTCCATTAGCAACCCTGTTCAAATGTGCAAATAGATATTGCACCTTGGGAACTGCTTTGGAATTCCTGGTGTTTATGCGACTAAATCCCCAACTTTATTATTGTATAAACAGTTGGGGTTTTTTTTATAATATACAATAACTGCAACATCTACAAGAATTTAAATCTGTATTTGAAACACACACACATACAAGAAAAAACCCTTTTAATTACTCTGAACTCACAGCTTATACATTTGATTTGACCCAAAATATTTTACCAAAAAAAGCATACCAGTTTAAAGAAGGTGACTAGTTAAAAGACTCTGCACTGATGAAGGCAGTTCAGATCACAGCTGCATGCCAGCAGCAGGCAGCATAAGGTATTTTGCATCCAGACAAACAAGTTAACAACTATTAACAATATTAAGTAATAATTGTAGAGTGCCAAACAAGACAACCTAAAAGGTGTCAAAATCCAACTTTTGCCCTGTAGATCTTCAGGTTCTGAGGCATGAGCAGATCTGAGCATTACAACAGAAAGCTATTCTAAACACACACATCCAGAGTAAAATTAAAAAAAAACAGCTGAATGAACCATTCTCCTGCTTCCATCTTCTGTAACTGTGATACTTCATTTACAGATATTTTATATTGGAATTCTTTATAGCCTTAAAGAAAAAAACAAATCAGAAGAGGTGCCCTCATGGACCACCTTTGCACTCTGACACTGATCATAAAGGAAAAGAGAAAGTCAATTTAATTTTGTAATCAGAGACAAACTGCATAAACTTGTTCCTGATGGCAAATGAAAAATTTTATTGGAAACAACCTCTCAGGTACTGCAGAGTAATGGTATGATGCAACAAACAGAAGCCTCCAGGCAACACAGTGTGTCTTTCTGAGCAACGAACCTAAGACAGTAGCATGGAAGGATGCGTGGTTTGTATGAAGCCCTTGATGCGTGGTTTGTATGAAGAACCTCCACTGACCACTGAGTTTACCCATAAGTTTCATTATATTCCTCCCTAATTCTTGTTGAAACTTTGTTTAATCAGGTTTTCCTTCTTTAATTATATCCCTAAACCATGACATCTCAAAAAGCCCTAGGGCACTTGCTGGTAAACAACTGCTAGGCACTACTATAACTGCAATTTAAATAGCGTACCGACAAACTGCAATTTCCACATTCTCAGTTCTTTGCCAAAATCAATTATTATTTTCAATGGAAAAAGGAACAATTTTCCCTCTTCAATGAAGTTTTCATACCAAATACTGGCTTCTAAACTCTAAGGCTAAACTGTGAAAGTGACGGCTATACACCTTTTCCATGCTTTGTTTTGATTGAACCCAACAGACACAAGCGGCCCAAAACCAGTACCTGAAAACTGCAGCTGCAAAGAGGAAAATTACTGTATCTGTTCACCAAATGAAAAGATTAAAATAAGAATGAACTAAGTAATCCTTAACCTGCAGCTGCTGCTTGGGCCTACTTATGAGAGAAATCTATAAATAGAAATATAAAAGAAATATAATAGAAAAAGGATGGTAAGAGCCAAATAGTAACATGCAGAGCCACCATGAAAGTTTGTTTTAAAGAAGTCAATGCTCACCATATTCACAGAAGTTTTCCTGAACCTGAAATCTAAACCACCTCCAAAATTCCCTGTCTTTCCCAGGTGAACACACCCACCCCTGAAGTACATTCATAAAGGAATTTCTCCTCAACGTACACATATTAACAAATTATTTCCTAATAATGTTATCAAGCTCACTTTTAAGTGCATTACAGTTCCAATGCAGTTATAAAGCACTACTAAAGCTCTACAGAAAAAGCTGCCAAAGCTAAGCAATGGCCTGATACTGCTCTGTTCTCCTAATTTCAACTCTCTAGAGGACTGAGGTCAAACAGTGGTTGGACTCATTTACTCAATTCATGACAAAGGTATTATCTTCTGCTTAATAATGTTCAACACAACTGCAGTGGCATTCCTGTGAAACTTATCCAATATCCTATTTTTAGTTAAATCCCTTAACACCATGGATTTTCAGTCCAGAAAATTCTCATTCTCTAATACTATGTTAATCCTGCACAATACTTGCTCCCAGCAAATAAAGGTGCCTTGTGCTTTAGTACTAACATGCTGCCATTTACTGTGCAGGTGGAAGTCTGGGTTTATGCACTTCATTTGTATCTTTTATTTGTTCCCTGTGAAGGCCTGACAATGTAATGCTTGACATGGCAAAGCTAGTCAGTGGCCCACTTTCACTCTCCAGTATCAAACACTGTGGGTATATAAGAGCACCAGCTGCCAAGCAGTATTTCTCCACAACATAGCATGCATAAAAATTAGATAATGTGTTGGTTTGTTTATGACAGTTCCTCTCTCCACAATACTTTCTTTTACAAGCAAATTTATGTGGTTTTTGTTCTGCTTTAACACTGAACTGCCTTTCAACAATATTTCCCAAGCATACCCACAGAATTGCCCCAAAGCCTATCAATCAGCTCTTGACAGCATATGCCTGGGATAACTCCAGCTGAAATTTAGATATTCCTCCTCTTCTAGGTAGAAGTCTTGAGAATTTTCCTTTCTTTGGAGAAAAAAGAAATTGAAAGTCCACCACACACTGTCTCTAGGTGTCTCACAACTAATATGTTAACAGGCTGATAAACAGAAATAGCACTTTCAATATTGAAAGGGATGACCATCAGACTACTTCAGATTCACTGGGCTTCTAGACAAAGTCAACTTGGCTTAAACAGTAATTTCAAAGAACAATCCTAATTTCTAACCTTTCCATTTCCTTATAATACAAATGCTACACCGTTCAGAATTCCTAAAACCCCAAGTCATGACAACTCTTATTAGAAGAATAATGCAGAAATATGTCATCTGACTAAAAAAAAAATGCCTTTAAGATGCACATCCACTCTTGAAGAACAGATTGGGAGAACTCATCACATCTCTAGAGTGTGCAAAATCTCATCCCCTTTGCTCCAAAAATGTGCACTTTACCTTGACTCTCTTCAGCTTTAGTGTTACAGCCACCCATTTTCCTTGTATTCCTTCTCTCACTATATCAAAGCCTCATTTAATATTATTCATATTTCTCTTACACGAACACATTTCTAAAGGTGGTGAAAGGAAAGGAAATGATCCTGACAGTGCTTCTCATAAATTATGTGCAGACTTCGAAAGAAGACTTTGAAAGAAATACCATGGAAAATGAAATCAATTGAAAACAAGTTTGTGAAAGTTTTCTGCGCAAACACAACTTATTTGACAGAATCAAGTTATTTCCAATTATACAAAAACTGCAGGGCCTGGAATCTGTAAAAAAATTAGTAAAGCACTGATGTAATGCTACACAGGACATTATTTCTTAACATGAAGCTGATGAGATGAAGGTAAGTAATCTTAGTGAGGAACTGATTAAAGGAAAATACATCTGAGCATGGAAGTATAGACCACAGAGAGAGGTAATTAAGGCTCCCTCAAAGACTGATATCCAAAAGTTTCTTACAGCTTTAATCCTTATTCAATCATTACTACAAGTATATACAGGAGAGGGAAAAAAAATACATATTTAGAGAGAAATGGCAACTATTCTTCTTGCAATCTTAAGGGCATTTCATTGCGGTTGTTTAAATCGTTCACTCCTTTATATTACCTGCAACAATAACAACTACTGTAATAAGAAATTCTTTAACTCTCAAACTGATTTCCAGCTATTACGATCTTATATGTACATTCAATACATATCTCCAAATACATTTTATGAACTTCGAGCTAATAGTTGCAACATTGCCAGGAAGTAATTATTATTCCTTTTACGTCAATTAAAAAAAATAACCCTAGGGTATGTCACTCAAAGTCCAAAAATAACCTTCTAAGGATGTGAGCACTGAAATTTAGGACAATTTTAAAAACGATGCTTACTTCACTGGATCACACTATTCCCTCTACAGTGTAATACATGTTAGTAGCCAGTAGGTACTAACATTGCAACTTCCAGTGGCTTTGCGACTGCAATTCCGACGGAAGAGAAAGTCCATGACTTTAAAACAGTGTTTCATTTTATTTGTATGACAGGGTGAAAGATTAATTTCTAACATACACACACACACTACTTTTCCTTTTCAATGTTCATTTGTAACTTCTGGCTCTCTGTGGATCTTTCTGTGCAGAATTTATGGCAACTATTTGGAAGATTTCTTTTAATGCAATGACCTCACAATAACATTTTATGTGAAAAAGAATAACCTTTGACTAAAAAGTAACGGAAGCCTACAAACTCATCTTGTTTATGGCTTTTATCTCTCAAAAATCTCAAACTATTGGTGGTTCCCCATTCCCTACTCTGCTTCTGAGCCTGAACAGATTATCTATTCCCACATTTACAGGGAAGAAGTGTCTTCCCTCAGTATAAAAAGGAAATTCATTGTGCTCAGAAACCTGGATGCTTTCTGTTAATCTCCTGACAGGTTTTATATTAACCTGAAAGAATCAATCCTGAAAATGATTTAAGATGACCTCTGATTTTTACGTTATATTAGTTTGAAGAAATCTCATCTGCCTTTTTGGTTAAGTAAGATAAGCACATGCTGCTGTAATAATTTTTTGCACTGGAACAGAAGCAGAGATTTCACATTTCAAACAGAAGCTCTGTGAGATTCTTTCATCTGTTTTTGATGACAAAGACTGTAGAATGAAACAGTTCTTTTACTAAAGGTTAATTCTGATTTCCCATTCTAATCACTAGTAAAAGTTGAAAAACTTAACTATTCATTAAACAAAACCCCACAAAAACAAAAAATTCAAAATCAAGTTTCTATTTTACTTACAATATGATTTAGAATGAGATGAAGCACTGCAGATTTAACTCCATAACATGATTGAAAATACAAGATGAATTGCAGAATTCAGCTTTATGTTTTCTTTTGTTTCCTGCTCTACAACTCTCCCCTTGTTATTTACAGACCATTGGACAATTCCAATAGCATTTCAGACTTCAACAGATCAATCGTCTAATAAATTGTTTCCAAGTGAAACATTTTTAAAAACACAAGTATTTGTAACACTCTGTATACAATCTGGCAAGATTTCTAGGAAAAAAGACAGCATCTGAGATTTGAGCTGCGCAAAAATACACAGAAGGATGTTTAAAACTTAAAGTCTAAACCCACTAAAATGCTTACCTGAACATGGTAAATTCTGCTCTTTTGAACAACTGGGAAATACAGCAGTACCACTCACTGTATGAACACACAACCAAGCTAACTGTGGGTAACTGGTAGAAGTTACAAAGCATCATAAAAAGGATGCATCCAGGATCATACTTTTGTCATGGGGAGAAAACATATAAGCAACAGAAAATTAAATTGCTACAGTAAGTGGAAATCAGTATTGCATTATAAGAATGACTAGCAACAATACAAAAGGTTAGCAGCAATAACTGTAAAATAAGTTATATTTCTATGCTTTCATTAGACCAAACTACAGAGCAAAACCTCTTAGACTAAGTATACAGAAATATTAAAAATTCCCTGTAGTATTTCTGAAAATAGTCTGATTTCTTTTACAAAAAATTATTTACTTACTAATCCAAAGAGTGCATCTGTCCCTTGATCTCCACCAGTTTCTATGAGAACACCAGGGCTGACTACCAGAACCACTGCCAGTGTATTTAAGGGAAAATGATACCAGCTCAACAAATGGAAAAATACCCTAAGCGCTGGTGACAAGTGTGAATTTCATGTCTGTCCCAAATAATACAATGCATTAATGATCAAGGCCAGGATAAAAGTAGCTTTATACTAGATAAGTATACGTGCTACATTCTGGACATGTAAGATCACCTGTTTCCTGAAAGTTACTTAGTCATGGAATGCCTCAGATTGTACTAGTTTGAACGGTTACAGACTTGCTCAAACTGCATGGATTTAAGGTTCTCAGTTGAACATTAAGGAACATTAGTAACAACATTTTTCATTTCTGTTATTTGCAAGTGTCAAGTATATCAGCAATCAACATTCTTTTATTACATTATTTGAGAAAGGGCAGTACTATGTGAATATGTATATGAAAATCATTAGGGTTCTTTTAAGAGATTAAGCCAGGTGGTCATGAGTTTTATGATAAACTCGGGAGAAGGGAGGCACAAGAAAGTGCCAGGATCTCCCAGAAATTACAGAAAAGAGTGACTTTGCAGAAAGACCTTCCAAAATCCCAGACTGCAGGGTATACAGATTACATTAACTACCTTTTCAGTTGCACGCCTTTTTATGCAGTTCCTTTATTAATACCTTCTTCTGTTTAAGCATGTATCTCTGACAGTATATACCTTTTTCTCTAGGGAGGTGAGTACCTGTTTTTATGTAGTGAGAAACACAAATATATTTTTCCTAAATAAGCATCCTGAGCAGATAAGTTTAATCACATATTTACTAGTTTTACTGATGCTTCTCCATAATTGTCAAGTATTAGATTTACCTTTATAGTTTTAATGTACTTTGTATTTAATGATTTTACATTAATAAAGATGTCAACAATCACCTCACCGAACAACCTATTTTCTTCATTGCCACACTCATGTGTACTCTCATCTTTCCTTCTTCTAACATTTTTGCAGATTCCTGATACCGATTTTATCTATACATTCTTTGAGTAAAAACATCTAGGCATAATGTTCAAAAACGGTCTCTTGGTTCCCGTTTACTCCACTGGGAATGATAATGGAAAATATCTGTAACTTGGCACAGCAGAACAATGACTTGATGCAACCTATTAGTCTATGTCCTTCAAAGCTTGCTTTCAACAAGAGAGAAATTAAATGTAGCATGGGGGCTAGTTAGATCTTGAACTTATTCAAGTATGTCTCTCAGTGGGAGTACTGAAGTAGGTGACTAAAGAACGGAGTCATAACAAAGATATGTTAGTGAAAAACACTTGACTTTCTTCCTTAGCTGTCAATATCCAGAATTCCTCCCTGCCCCCATATATTAATTAGCACTAATCCTCCTCCTAGTTGAAAAGCAACATCTGAGGAGGGCGAGATTTCCTTTGAAAAGGCCATATGCATTTTATACACAACTTCCTGTCTGATAACACTATGTCAGAACAAAACCAACTCTGGTGAAGGGCTAGTTTTCGTCTAATGGCCATTTATTTCCATTTCAGCTTTTATCTGAATTGCAGTCATCTTTGGCTCAGAGGA
This sequence comes from Ara ararauna, assembly GCA_028858755.1. Classification (NCBI taxonomy): domain Eukaryota; kingdom Metazoa; phylum Chordata; class Aves; order Psittaciformes; family Psittacidae; genus Ara; species Ara ararauna. The sequence continues at coordinate 19,100,302 of CM054385.1, read as the reverse complement.
AACCTCTCAGCAAATTCACTGTGGAACTGACCAAAGAGAGCCTAAACCCCTGAGAAATTACTTTATCTAAAATGAAGTCTAAATATCACACCTCCAGCTTCAATGTCACTGCTGACAGTGAGATCCTCTTATTGTGCCAATCATGAAAACACTTCTTCAATTGAAAAAATGTGGATTTAGTATCTATAAAAACATTCTCCCAGGCCTAACATTCACTACATTCATATAAAATATGTAAAGTGACCTAATCCTTTTAAAAGCACAGAGAGACTTGGAAAAGGTCTACTAATAAGCAAACAGCTCATTTTATAGTAATAGTAGAAGAACTAAGCAATAATCTCACTGTAAATGTTAGATTTGATTTCCAAATACTCAAAAGTTCTTCTCGTGTACAAATACTAGTGGAAGGTAAAAGCTGTTCCTTGTTTTGCTTGTATGTTTTATAAAAGCTATTTCAAAACAATCAGAACAAACAGTACCCAGCTGGTACCTGTACTTACTCATTGCCCCAGTCCAGCCTCACTGTGAGGTGTCTCTTGACCTCTCGCACCTGATCCTGTGTCAAGTGACCTGACAGCAGCTGTCTACGTAGGTCAATGAGCTCATTCATCACATGCCGCAGTTTGTAGAAAAGATCTACCTTATGTTTCTGTAAAGGCATATTTTTGGGAGGAGAGGGGAAGAGAGTGAGAAAGAGATAAAGGGGGGTGGGAGAGGAGGGGAGAGAAAGGGAGGGAGAGATTAATAAGTTTGGAAAGAGAAAAAGTGTGAGAAAGACAAAGAGAGATAAAGAGAGAGAGATTAATAAGTTACCAAACTTTAATTTATTACCCTACAGGAACATTAACTGAGTTTGTACAAGCTTTAAAATAGTTCTACCAAAAAGTAGTGTTAAGTGATGCGATTTAACCTGAGCAACTTTGTACTTCCAAAAATTCAGGCTCAGTCTGCTACGGGGTCCATTTTCTGACAGAACCTAACACTGTTGATAAGAGAATTTATTATGTACAGCAGGGATCACTTATTCCAATCATATAACAAATTCAATATTTCAGATTTAAAGTAATGGAGAGGTGAAAAAGTTCTTTTTCTGCCAGTCACTAACATCATGGCTCTGAAGAGCAGCAACAACGATTCACCACAGAAGAAAACCACTCCTAGCATTTTTTTATATCCCAGTTACTAAGATTGACACAGGTATCCATGTTGGGGGGGACATGAATATTTGTTATCTGCACTTTAATACAGACTAAAGCAATTAATGATAAAATCCACCTGCAAAACTACTTTAAAAGCTGAATATTACCACAGAGAGTACAAAAAAACCCCAAAACAAAACCCACACCACACCCACCAGGAAAAATAAATAGACTAAAACACCACCACAATCCTTCCTAGAAGAACTACTCTTCTTTAGCACTCTTCAAATATGAGAGTGAAGAAAAGGGGGAGGGAGGGGAAAGCAAAACCAAACTCCCCACATTCAGCCAGAAGCGTAAATACTTTTTGCCCCTGCAGGAAATAGATATATGGGAAGCCCACAAAAAGGAAAGTCTGAGGCTAACACCAAGGCACCCTAAGGTAAGGAAGCATGTCTGGTGCGGGGTGTCCCTGCCCGTGGCAGGGGTTTGGAGCTGGATGATCTTGGGGTCTCTTCCAACCCAAAGCATTCTGTAATTCTATGAACTGTTTTACATACACATATGAAAATATTTTTGAAGGTCTGTAGGACTTTTTGTCTGTTAAACTCAGTGAGAGCAAAGGGTATGGTTGCTTTCCTACCCTGGATCCCAGCATGGTGAATATGGCGGTGTTCAAGGCCAGGCTGGACAGAGCCTTGGGCGACACGGTTTAGTGGGAGGTGTCCCTGCCCATGGCAGGGGGGTTGGAACTGAATGATCTTAAGGTCCTTTCCAAACCTAACTATTCTATGATTCTATGTCCAAACTATTCCAGTATCTGCTAGATAAGAACTGTGTCAAGGCAGCTCTTTTCTACATGGCCATGTCTCACACTGCATAAAATTGTCAATGTGCAATGAATGAGGATCCCAGGAAAAAGTAGAAAAATAAAACCTCCTTTTACAGCAGAATGCTGTTTTTTAAACAAATAAGCACCATTCCCACTTGTATACAAAGCTTGAAATGTCTGAATCTCACTTGCGAAAACACTGACTGGGTGTCCCGAAAGTGAGACTTTCTATGTTAGCACTGTCCTGGTCATGTTTCTGCTTGTAAATGAGAGCTTTATAAAAGGTCTTTAAATGAAGATACCTGTGCTTATAAACTAGATCTGACAGAATAACATCAAAAAGAAAAACAGAAGTGTTTTCTACTGCAACAAATCATTAGAAAAAAATGTTTTACCAAAAATAGGTAAGATGAGATGAAATTCCATATACTTGAGTTTGTTTTCCTGAGAGACCCTAGACTTGCATGACTTAGGAAAACAAATTTCAGTGCAATCCATTTTGATCAGCAATTTGTGAACTTCTCTGAACCTGATTACACATCTGTTTTGCTGAAGCAGGTTTAAGCACAGATGGAATCATCTGGCATTTTTATCAAACAATTTTGAGATGAAAAGATGCACAAGCTTTCAACTATGCACCAATGTTGCTTCTGGTCCTGCCTGAAAAATGAAATACAGACACCAGATCTAACAGAAAGACATACATGTCCAGGGCTGAAAATACTTACTGTAGGAAGATAATTGTGCATAGCTATAAGTATAAAGTCACTAGATTTGTGGTTAGGTCTTATCACTAGATGTGGTCCAAAGTAAATCCCATATAAGCTGAAGACAGGAAATATCCACAGTAAGACATTATTAATGTGAACAAGAATAGATTGTAACTTCTAACACAAGGTAAAGGCAACAGAGTTTGTGACTATCAAATGCAAATACGGTCTATTAGTAAAACAGTTGGCCATGAAATGAATCAGCACAAAAATCATCAAATTCAGACTTTCCAAATAAAACTGCTGAAAGAGCTATGCCCTCACTCTTGTACTGATGGTTCAAGGCTAACAGCACATTCAAGTTCAGAACACTTTGCTTTTAAATTACACTATATTTTTAATGTATTTTTACGTAAGTATCAGAAGTACTTACTTTAAATACAAATGAGAAATGAGATTGTGGAACACAGTTTTGGAAAAGCTGCTCACATTAGGTCCAATGCAGTGATTAAAAGAGAAAAACCCTCAAACTCAACCCTCTCTGGAACCTCAAATCTCTCTCTTGTGTTCCAATATGCCCTTTTCAGTTCTAGTTCTCAGACTTATCCTTCAAAAAATATTTCACCTGCTTTAAACAAAACAAACAAATATCGATATACAGAGAGCTAAACATATGGTGTCCTTTTCATACAATACAAGGTCCTCTATAAGGAAGGAAGGAAGAGGTATCAGAAAATGCAAAGCAGGGAAGCTGTAGCTGTGACCTCAGGCAAACAGTTATGAAGTGAACCATTGATGCAAAATCCATTAAAGTGAAGGAAAATACTTGTGTGAAAGGGGAGCTAGAACAGAGTTAAATGTAACTTAATTCCAGGCTAAAAAGAGTCCAAAACAGTCGAAAAGCAGTTTATAACGCCCCTCCTCACACCACAAGACTCTAAGGACTAATAAACTAAATTTCTGGGAGGAGGAGGAAGATGCACAGATTTTAATGACTGCAGTCAGTAGCACCACAAACTCGAAACTTTATCATCTTGAAAGCAGCTGAGTAAAAAAATACCAGTCAATCTGGTATCTAAGCGTCCATTCTCTTTTATAGTCAATGTTCCTACAACCTTTGACCTCACGTTTTTCTCCTGGTTTTGTCACAAGCTACCAAGCAATGAGCACTTGGTCAGTCCATCCAGAACGATCAGCTCTGCGCATTTATGAACATACTTGGCAAATGCTTCACATCCAGAATATAAAAGTATTTATGGAAAACCTTTTATAGTAATAATGAGGTGTGTCAGGGATAAAGGATCTGGATAGCCCTGGTGAACTGGGGGCTCTCTTCTCACAAGCAGCATGTCTGTCCTCCAGCACATCTTGTTGCCTTATTTTACTATCCCCAGACACAAACCCATTTGATGTATTGCTTTGCTCTGTTACTAACAAGTTACACTTATCAACACTTGTATAATCTTCATATTTACAGCGACACGTCAAAAGGCAGAGTTCTGGCAGTAGGGTTTTTTCCCCTTTTACTGACTCCATATTAACTCTGTGGAGATCAGGTCAGGAGACGGTTCTGGGGTTGTTTGTGGTGGGTTGACTTTGACCTTTGCCAGGCACCCCCTGCAAGCCGCTCTCTCACTCCCCCTCTTCAACAGACCAAGCAGGGAGGAATAAAATGAAAACATCTATGGGATGTGAGACAGGAGATCACTTACCAATGACCACCCCAGCAAAACACCCTGTTGGCAAAAATTTGGTTTATTGCCAATTAAAATAGAGTTCGGTGGTGAGAAACAAAGACCAAACCCCCTTAGAGCCCCTTGTCCCCAAGACCCATGCCCTTCCTCCCTCCCAGCAGAGGAACTGGGGCTCTCAGTCCATGGCAGCTTCTCTCTGTTTCTCCTTGCTCCTCACACTTTTCCCCTGCTCCAGCTGGGTTCTGCACCTGGGCCTTAGTACTTCAGGACAAACCTGCTCAGTGTGCTCCTTCCCTCAGACCTCAGTCAGATACCTGCTCGCTTCCTCTTGCTCTGGCCAGCGTGTCATGGGGCTGCTTCTCACTCTTTTTCTCCTCATCCTCACTGCCTGCATGGCCGTTTGCCGTTTCTCAGCCCTGCTCTCCCTGAGGCACTGCCAGCTCTGCTAACGGGCTCAGTTGTGTGCTGAGGTGGGTCTGTGGTGGAACCGGACTCCCCCACCGAGAGATGGTGCACCCCTGGGCACGGCCCCAGCGCAGGTGATGGGGGTTAAGGGGAACCACAAACCCACCCCACACTCGCACCAACACAAAGATGCTTCCTGCTGCAGCACAGCAGCACGAGCTCCCAGCTTCGTGTCTGTGGCGGCTCCGAAACACTAAGGCTGCCTTTGTCATTCTTCTCTAAAGAAATACCACATCATATGTGAATATATGGAACGCTGTATTATGGAGGATAACCTATTTATAGTCATTTTGTCACCACGACTTCATTTAACACTACTATAAAGAAGTCAGGATTTGGGCTCTCTTGGGAGCAGTCCCTTAAGAAATTTCCTATAGCATTGCCTTGGGCTGTAATGGCAGAGAAGGGCACCAAAAATTGTTTTCTTTATAAAAGCAAGTGAATAGCTTTTCCCAGGTTCCTTGTTATGGATTTCAGTACCTAATTTAGATATTAAAGCCTGCAAACATCAACAGCACATGAAAGGAAATGCTAAAGCTGAAACAACACTGAACTCGCCCCTTTCTTTTTTTTGTCTCAATTTTTTAATTAAGCAAACTATTTTATAGTAAAGCTCTGATGGAATTCATAGAGTTGTGCAGTATTTATAGCTTAACCTTACCACAGTTCTCTATTATTACTACCATACAAACCTTAAACACTACCTATCAAATTAGACAGTATTCAAGTGCCTGTTGATGAAAAAAGATCAGATTTTACAGGTCAATACAAGGATGTCTCAAATAGGGAAAGGAATTGAAGTAAAACTTGTAGAGGAGATGTGGACAGTGCACAGGTACCAAGCCTGCCACCCACAGAAAAGCAAAGCAATTTGGGTATGCAATTAGTACTTGCACATATTCTTGCAGTCTATGTGTATGTCTAGACGTCTAATCCTGTTTACCACAGAACTAAAATGGACTTCAATACCGGTTAAAAATATAAAAAAGATACAGGAAAAAGCAAGATGAAGCAAGACAAAGTTGAGTAAATTACACCTTCTCCCAATTCTCTCCAAAAACAACGAAGTACATTTACAAAGGGTTGTGGCACCATCCTGGAGTCTGGGGTTGAGCTCACACTTCTTCAACATTACACCATTGAGTATTCAATAAATAACATTAGTCTTTCAAAGAAGTCACAGTCTAAGAAAGGAGAGTACCTCAGTTTGGGTTTATTTCCATTCTTCTAACCTGAAGTTCTCTATTTATTAGCTCTCTATTTATTAGAAAGGATAAGTTAACATGAATAGTATCTATTTGCTTCTATGAATATTCAAAGCTTTTAGTTTCAAACAGTAATTACTGTACTATAAATCTGTTTTAACTTGATTCTATACTGTATTCAAAGTGTATTAAAGCAGAATAAATTAGTGACAGAAAAATAAATTCTTCAGACTCTTGCCAAAGAAAATGAGCAAAACAGCTTAAGATGCTGACACATGACAAAGCAAAAACTTCAGAGGTAAAAAGAATGATGGAGTATCAATAAAGAAAGCAAAAGCAGAGCAAACCAACAAAATAAAGCCTTTACAAGATAAACAGAGATGTTGCTACAAGCCTTCCCTTTGTATTAAATGACATGTCTGAATCACCATATATCAAACTTTAGCAGTAGAGTAACTTTCTGATGACTATACTATGTCCACTTGCTTCTTCCTTTTAAGATAAACAAAACCCAATAATTATTTGATCTGCTCCAAAACCCAAATGGTGTATTTAAATCAAAGCTATCTACCAACAAGTGCAAAAACCTGGTGATATGTTTTATCTATTGCAAACCAAACTAATACCCTGCAAGCTTTTCATAGCTATAAACATCATGGTGAGAAGAAGCCAGGTGACATTACAGCAGTAGCAACATTTAAGGTAATGCCACAACACAGAAGTGAGCATGTCCACCTAATGATTTCAAGAACAAATAGCTTTGATAAGGGCTGTTTTCCAAGACCTCCATTACTGTCTATGAAGGACAGTAATATTTAAACCTATTATCACAATGCTCTGTATTTAACAAGTCAAACCATCTCAAGTTCAGAGCTCTTCCCAAAATATTATGAAGATTTATGAAGGGTTAGTATGATGTTATTGCCCTTGTTCAAGATGAGAACTTTTTTCCTATTTGTTTGTATCACTTCACATGCCTTAAATGTCTAAATTAAAGATGCTATTCAGAATCTATTTTTATTGACAGCAATGCAGTATGGTACAAAGAAAATTCTATTTTTCAATTTCCTGTATAAACAACTTTTCCACTTTAAAAATCAGTTATACCACATATGTAAATACCTCCAACTACAAGTTTACCATTTCAGATACCTGAGTTGTCTAATACAGCAACTTGGGACAAGTAACAGATGGCAACATTTACAGGTACAGAAACAATTTTAAACAAATTTGGCACAGCTTTTGTGTCTGACTTCATGCTACTAGTGAAGCTTTTGTTACTTTTAGGCTCTGCGTCATCATCAGGAAATGCAACTTGGCCCGAATGAGACAGGTATTCTGGGTGTAAATTAGTGCCGTTTAGGGTTTTTTTTTTTGTTAATAGAAAATAAATGCGAAGAAGGGAGACTGGGCTTCTTCAAGAAACATAAGTGGGATAATCACCTTGAGAAGAGGAAAAATTTGGCTAAAGAAATACCCTAAATGGACCCTCTGTCTCTAGCCCACCGCTATCCTGGCGCCAACTGATGGTAACCAAGTGCTGGAAAAACCTACAGAATGAGACTGCAGCTTACCATTATTTTGTTGAAATTCAAGTGATGGTCCTAATCCTTTAGGAGTAACAGCAACATTAACCTCATTTCATACCATCATAATAAACTTTTAGCAAAGCTTAAGGAAATGCAACTGAAGGGGATAACTATTCTGATAAACTTACAGGTTTAATTCTTCATTCCTAATACTGTAAAACAAGCGACATTAACACTCCCACCCCTTTTCAATCCATATTATATTTATTGAAGCCAGCTCCAAATCCTCTCTATATTTAATGTATTTACTTTGGTTTTTATTTTGGAATGCAAGAACATAAAATTTCAGGTTAAGTTCTGTTTCCCTTCTGAGGGAAAAAATGTATGCATACAAGGGTTTTGCTATTTAATCCACAATGACTTCTTGGGATTTATTCCTGGTGTCTCCACCCATTTTTGGAAGGCTTCATAGTATGTAAAAGGACACAACAGGACAAGACAACATTTTGCTTTATTGTATTTCTTCAGAAGTATCACTAACTAAATAGACAGAAATACGACAACCTTCTGAAAGATAATACATGAAGGAAAGAGCCTAAGAACATGAAAGAGGCTTCATTTTTCCCCAGCATGGGGCCCCAAATATCAATCTGAATAAGATCAGCTCAACCAAAACAGAAATACAAGTGGAGAAGAAAGGTCTGTAAAGCAACTGTAGGGAAAAAAAAGAAAATCTTATATGCACATACATGACTTCTGTTAATTCTGTTGTGTCTCTGGAAGATGTATAAAGATCTTCCGTGCTGAGCATTCATGTTTTCTAGTCCTTCTCTGAGCTTGAAAAGCATAATTTTCCTTCTCCTTTTTTACACGATGAATAAATTATCCTGATTGCAAGACTGTAGAGTTTGGGAGTTTGAGAACAACTATAAATAGCACGAGACTTGCGACAACATCTCCAAATTGGACAGCACTGAGAATACCTGTTTAAGCATGTTGCTAGTTATGCTCAACACCATTCCCTCCACAGAAGACAGAGGCATCACAAGTGATGAAATGCTGCTTCTGACAAAAACCATTACCATTTTGCTGCACCATCTACATGGACCTTTGGTTACTCTGTCGCCAACAGAAACCATCATAGAACGACTGATGCTGTCAAGGGCCTCAGGAAGTCATCTTGTCCCATGCTCCTGCTCAAACAGGGTCAACCAGAGCAGGTTGCTCAGGACTATATCCAGACGGCTTCTGAGTAGCTCCAAAAATGGAGACTCCATGGGCAATGGACTCCAGGCAACCTGGTCTAGTACTTGGTTACCCTCACAGCACAAGTGTTTCCTTATGGTCAGATAGAGCCTTCTGCATTTCAGTTTGTACCAGCTGCCCTGTCCTTGTGGGCACCACTGATAAAAGCCTGCTTCTGTCTTCTTTATACCCTCCCTTCAGCTATGTATACCTTTTGCTATTATCTCCCCCTGAGTCTTCTCTTCTCCAGGCTGAGCAGTCCCAGGTCTTTCAGCCTTTCCTTGTATGTGAGATGCTCCAGTCCCTCAACCATCCCAGGATCCCTCTTTTGGACTCTCTCCAGTAGTTCCATCCCTCTTGCTACTTTTGACATCCCTTACCAGATGTAGCTCCAGGTGGGTTGCTGGCTCTCCTAACCCTGGTCTCTGCATACTTGGACAGCATTTCTATACTCCTCTCAGATCCCTGTCTTTCTTTCTACCTTCTGTATACTTCCTTTTTATTTCTGAGTTCTGCTAGAAGCTTCTTGCTCACCAATGCAAGGCTCCTGGCATCTCTGCTGCTTGCTGGAATGGATCCTTGCTTAAGTTTGGGCAAGGTAATTCTTCAAACATCCAAGTTCCTTTGTTCCTTCCATAGGACTGTTTCAAGCAGATCTCTGAAGAGGTCACATTTTGCCCAGATTCGTTACCCTGCTTTTTGTCCTGCTGCATCCTCTCAGGATCCTTAGCTATACCATCTCAAGGTCACTGCAGCTAAGGAAGCCTTTGACCTTCACATCCCCAACCTGCCCTTCCTTGTTTGCAAATGTGAGGTCCCAGCAGTGAACAAGCTTCAATAAGCGGAACTAAAATTGGTATCAAACGTTCCCTGCTCATCATCATTTTCCCTGTAGACTTGCATCCTCTATTTACAGAAAAATCACAGTCATAATGGTGCTTAACATCCCAAAATACATATGCTGAATTATGTGGTCTCCCAGAGGATTATCTTGATCCACAGCAAGTGGATTTTCCTCCAGAAGTTCTGGTCCTGCAAAGCTTGGAGTATTGGTAAATCTGCTGAAAGAGGAGGACTTTCCACCTGCTGCTACCATCTCTGTTACAGTCATTCAAAATCCCTCCTGCTGGAAGCACTCTTTGAGTACCAGCAGAAGCCATTTATCCTCTGATGTATTAGAAAAGGGGAAGCTGTAGGGCCTCCAGCTGAAAAATATACCAATCTGGCAGATCTGAGGAAGACACTGCATTCAATACTAACTGTCAGTATTTACCCACCAGAGAGGTAATAAATGGAAACATTTTGCTCTGAAAGAAACTGAAGCAGTATTGAATAAGTGTGAAAGCTTCTAGATTTTATATTTCTAGTAGGCTTTTTACCATTATTTAAATGCAAAAGAACTTGTAATGTTCAGAGGAAAGCATCCTACCCGTGACCAAATGGCTATATTCTTTTGGAAATACAATAAACCCACCCCATATATCAGTATTTTAAGATAATTTTTCTGCATGACAGAGAAATCATATTACCTTTCACACAGGTTTTAAACTAGAGTTAAATGGTTTTGTTTCCACTTTGAAGAAACACGCTATTTTTATTAGAAGGTATATTAATAATTAACATTCACACTACTAAGCAAAAATCAACCTGTCTCAATAACAACTTCCATGATAAATATCTACCATGAAATGCAAACTGATAACAGTATATAACACGTGCTGTCAGGTAAATATTTTCCCCTTAGCAGCACCAAATGCTAAAGTTGAAAAATACTTTATCCCCAAAACATTTCCATGGCATTTAAGTTAAACATCTGCTATTTCAATGGTATTTACATACTCAACAGGAAATTCACACCCACTGCTATGTGGTTCAAGCGTATAACGTGGTACTTTCACCCTTTTTCCAGCTTCTCTCACACAGTATCATGCAGCACACAAAATTAATATTCTCATTCACACACGCGGACTGAGAATTTGGACCCAATGAACACGAGCAAGAAGAGAAGTTTCAAAAGAAGTCACAGAGTCAACACCATGTAACCTTAAAAGTCTCTGACAATTCTTTGTCTATGTTAGGACCTTCACACAGGACATGCAATACGAGTTCACTATGTTAAAAAGCCAGGTTTTACAGTTGTATCGGGACATCTAAAATGCTAAGGAAAAAAACCCCACAACTAAACCACACACTCTTACTCCAGTAATATACAGAACACAGACCACTGTTTGCAGACCAGTTTGACTAGCGCATTTTGTAATTGATGATCCTGGGCATGATGCCACCATTTGTCCTGCAACATTTCTGTGAATCCCTAAAGAAAATGGCTGAATGCATTCGAACAGTTTCTTAACTACATACTTCTAATGTAAATTAAAAAATAAAGACATTTCAATACTGTTCAATGGCAAAAATGTTTCAGCTCTAATTCTCACAGACAGGTTCCAGTAAATGTCACCCCTCCAGAAGTGACAATTTCAACTTAAGAGGAATAGTTCTAATTTAAAAAGCATATTGGTTTCTTATGCCTTAACCTATGGTAGCATCTGTCATTTTGTTTATGATTCTGGTCACAAAAATCTGTTTCAGAGTCAGCAAACAACATGGAAATTCTGGTTTTATTGTGTAATATTTATTCTGCAAACAACTACTTAGTAGTATCATCAACATTTACTGTAATTCCCACAGTATTCAGCATCACTTCCTTAAATTACATTAAGAAAAATTACCTAATTCCAAAATCCCATTTGTTGTTCTTAAAATCTTGACTTTGAACTTAAGAAGTATCATGCTGTTTAGATAGAGATTAATAGGAAGCAAAAGTTTACATTCACATTTTACCTGCAGCACATCTTCTTGTGCAGTTAAAGGCAGCGCAGGCAATATAATATATCTTTTCATAGGCTGAATGAACCGAATCCACCAGATTTACCTGACACATTGAAACCCAAGATTCACATTTCTGTCAGGAGAGGACTACTGAACCCAATGCTACTGATAAAATCATAACTGCTTTACACACATTAGAAACATTAATCTTTATCCTTGTTTTTAAGAAGAGAGTGGAAAAGGGCAAGATGAAAAACCAGAATATCTCCCTGAAGTATTGGAAAGTTCTAATACTGAACCTTAACTGAAGAAGCTTCCAAAATCAGAGAGCACTGCTCAGCAGTGGAAAATACAGGGGAAAATTGTAGCCCAAAATTCCCTTAAACATGAGTATTTTCTATTTACTGAGAGTAATCATTTTTTATGGTTCTTTGAGCCATTTCAATCTATAGAAACTCATATTGATGTATCAACATTTTTACCAGTGATGCACATTTGTGTCTCAGAGATATTATATGCCTCCCCCTACTATTACGAAAGGAAATGAATGCAGCAGCCACAGCTTTTATGCAAACCATCTATGATACTCCTACTTCAGAGCATGACAGAAGGAGACATAAAGGGCAGGTCATGGGATCCACACACTTAAAACCAACTGTTACTACTGACTAAATAACTGTCCTTTTTTACATGTTCAAGTTCAGATTTTAGTGTTTATACACGATGAACAAAGTCTCTCCTAAAGAGAAATAGTCAAAGTATATCAGTTATGTCACTGACTAGCACCATTTGACTGGGGCCTCTGTCTCAGCTGCCCAGTCAAGGATGTAAAGCTAGTAAAAACAGAAATTGTTTTAGTTAGCAACCCCGCTGACACAGACATCTCTGAACCATGCAGGCGGTGTTGGCTATGCTTAGATGCAAAGTATCTCCATGTTTTAGGCAAAATGCTTCCAGACAGCTAATAGCAAATGGAAATGTACGATATAATCAACTCTGTGACAAGACAGTTTGGGTTTCAGAACAGCCAGAAATACTTTTAAGAGTCTGGTCCAGCAAAATCAGATTTATATAAACAAGTAATTTCTCCTCCCTTAACAGTAAACACAGCACCACATACAGCCTTGGGAAGAGTTACTAGTAAAATAATAACTGATTCAAATGCAAGCTAAAGATAACCTCCTTCACCCTATGAAACAATGTGTGAAGCAGACTAGCTGTAAACTCTGGCACTGGGCTGACAGCCACCTCAAGACATAGCAGGACTGGAAACATAAATTACAATTTAGTAGATAAACAAAAGGCACAAAAACCAGTAGAATGCAGCAAGTAAGATGTAAATCACGAGTAAAGCCTCTTTTCAAATAGCTATGTGCTTTGTAAGAGAGTCAGTGTTTTGGTAAATAAAAAACTGAAATAGTTAAAAGATGAGCAGCAGAGCTGCAAATAAAAAGCTAAGAGAAAACAAGTACAACGTCCAAGATAAAGAACTAATTCCAACCTCTTCAATTTAAAAATGTTCGTTTCATTTAAGTGATAATAACACTGCAAATATTTGCAATGGACCTGTGGCGGGCAGCTGTCAAAACTGCGAATCTGAAACAAAGATCCAAGCAACATCAGAACAAAACCATGGTTTCCTGAGGGCATCTCCTTACTTACGAAAAAAAAAAATTAAAATAGAAAACCCCCAAAGCATTCCTGTTAGTGTGGGATACTGAGGGTGGTTTTAATCTATTTTAAAGAGGGTCACCTTCTCAGGTGGAAGTGTTTTCATCAGTGCTTAAAACGTTATAGGATGCTCCACAGCCAAAAGCCAAAAGGAAAGGAAGAAAAATTACGCTTTCTCATCAGGCTAACATTCAGCTTAGGTGTAACGGTTAAAACCTCCAGCTAATACATAACAGTCAAGCGTTATGTCAGCATTATGCCTTGACTGGAACATGGCGCATCTGGCAATGCAGTACCCTCAAGCACACTACTGATGCTCAGCTGCTGCAGCAGTACAACCTCAAAAGTGAAAGAACTAGCTATTGACTCACTCTTACACCTTTACACAGCATCTGAATGATTTCTGGTGATCTCCCACTCAAAGACATCCAAAATATCTGTGGTTCTCTACATTGTTCAAAACGTAAGCCAGCCAAAAAACGTACTGAATGTCAATCCTTGTCACAGTTTATATATAAATAGCTGAAAAGCAAGTCCTTGCCAAAGAGAAAAGTCATCAAAAACCATAAAGAATATGTTTAAAGGGGTACAAGAATTAGCATATCACCTCAGAAAGACATCACTAAAAAACCATTAGACTTCTGCATGCAACTCTTGCCTGAAAGAATATAAAGCACATCAGTGCCGTATATCCACTCCTTCTTAGCATCTTTTATTGTATTTTAGTAATGCTGTTTTTCAACACAGCTGGTCCTGACTAAACAGATTTAAAGATTCATCAATTTCAAGACTATAAAGGATTATTGTGATTATCCAGTTTGACTTCCTGCAGGGCACATGCCATAGAAACTCACTCACAGCTTGCTGCAACATACTTCCTCTAAAATAATGTGGTAACAGACTGTTGAAAATCCAATACAGTCTTCTTTTAAAGATATCAGTAATAAAGAAGCAACTGCTTTCTATGATTAATCTATTGTTAATTACCCCAATTATTAAAAAGTGGCTTCATTTCCATTTGGAGTTTGCATTGCTTTCATTTGTAAATACTGGACTTCGTTGTATCTTTTTTGACAGAACTGACAGCTTGAGACAGATTTTTGACAGATTACCTCAATTAGCAATCATTTACTTTAAACCTTTCTCCATGTACCCATTTGTAAGTCATGAACAAGCTGCCTCCTCACTGAACTTATGCAGCTTCTCTGTATAAATCATAAAATCATAGAATGGTTTGGGTTGGAAAGGACCTCAAGATCATTAAGCTCCAACCCCCCTGCCAGGGGCAGGGACACCTCACACTAGACCGGGTTGCTCCAAGCCCCATCCAGCCTGGCCTGAACACTGCCAAGGGTGGGACATTCACAAATTCTTTGGGGAACCCATTCCTGTGCCTCACCACCCTTACAATAAAGAATTTCTTCCTTATATCCAATCTAAACTTCCCCTGTTTAAGTTTGAACCCCTTACCCCTTGTTCTATCACTACAGTCCCTCATGAAGAGTCCATCCCCAGTATCCCTGTAGCCCCTCTTCAGATACTGGAAGGATGCTATGAGGTCTCCATGCAGCATTCTGTTCTCCAGACTGAACAGCCCCAACTTTCTCAGCCTGTCTTCATACAGGAGGTGCTCCAGTCCCCTGATCATCCTCATGGCCCTCCTTTGGGCTTGTTCCAACAGTTCCATGTCCTTTTTATGTTGAGGACACCAGAACTGCACACAATACTCCAAGTGATGTCTCACAAGAGCAGAGTAGAGGGGCAGGATCACCTCTTCCAACCTGCTCGCCAATCTTCTTTAGATGCAGCCCAGGATACAGTTGGCTTTCTGGGCCAAAGTAATATCTTCACTCTGTATTTGTCAGGCTTCTGCGGGAGTACCATTGTCAGTCTGATATATTTACTTCCCTAGATATTTTATCTATTATACATTGAGAAGCAATACTAAGAATATCCATGAGATGTTATATTTAAAAGACTGCGTTTGACTGTAGGTTTTTTTAGTCTAGAAATGACAAGAATTAGGAAAACAATTTTAACCAAAAATTTGCATGAAAGAGAAATGCAATAATCTATTTTCCTTGTCCATGGCAAGCAGAATAAGAAATAACCCACAGAAAGAAACACTGAGTATAGGTTTCAGGAAAAAAGTCTTTAACAGTATGGGCTAAAACATACTGAACTTTTTGAGAGGTTGCAAAATATCCACTGTTGAAGATGTGTTTTTTAAAAACAGGCAGGACAAGCACATGTTGAAAATGCCATAGTTAGAAATAAACTTGCCATTAAAGGAGTCAGATGGACCAGGTAAGTTGAAGATCCATTCTAAGTCCTCCCCTCCCATTCTATGTTCCCCTTCCTATCTCTCTTTACCTTGCAAGAAATCAAGCACTGCAGATCACCTCTGAATCATCCTAGCTTTCCCACACCTATCCTGAATAAGACACTGCAGAATCAATCTGTAGCAACCGCTCAACAATCACCTCATTTAGTTTATACTGAGAAATTTTCAATTATTCTCCTTGTCTGCCCCTCTGCCTATAAAGGCGAGACTTCTTACCCTCTTAGCTATCAAAATCAAGGAAGGGGCTGATGTTCAATTGGTTAGTCATAATAATGTTTCATCATGTTAAGTGTCATTGCACTTCAGGACACAAACACCATCTGTAGGTCCTTTCTATATTTGGATGTATTAGAATAGATGCTGTTTGAATGAGACAGGTATCTGACAGAAACCGTACTGGTTCTGAACTAATCGTTATTTAACTTTCTACTTCTGCATCATCAGCAAATTTTATGAGACTGCACCAATTTTTTTTGATCCTATTATGAGAACAGTGAGTAACAAAGAGGCAAGAACAGAGTCCTATTACAAGCAGCAGCACTGAATAACAGTTCTCCATTTTCAACTGCTTTGTTATCATCTGTTTTTAAACCATTTCGCAAATGCTATATTTAATTCTGCACTGTTAAATTCTTTAATCACAGCGTCAACGGAGGGTTAGTTAATGCCTGCAGAAGTCCTACATTTATTGTTAACTTTATCAGTGCAACTTGTAATCAGATTTAAGGATGTGCACAGTTATCTCTGACATGGTTGACGATTTCTGAAGAAAAGGTCAGCACTAGAAAACAGGGAAACTCAACTGGCAGGCAGAAGCTTTACGGAAAACAACCTGGTGATCCGGTGAAGAAGCTGAACAGGAGGCTGCAGTGCTGTCCTTGGAGCAAAGACCAGCCATATAGCAGGCTGTATATGTAGTCTGCAGGACAGGGGAGGCAATTCTTCACTAGTCATGAGACATCTGGAATACTTATTTACCATGTACAACTGCCAGGTGAGAATATTTAGAAAAGCTGAATGCAGATTCTTCTCACTGGTGATACAGAATAGGAATAAAGGCAAAAGACGCTGGAAATTCCAACTAGATAAAGGGAATACATTCCTCCCCTGTGGGTGGTCAAAATGTAGACCATAGTTTTGCCCAGAGAGGTTTTGGGGTCTTCACAAATACTCTTTAGTATTACTTAGCTAGACAAGATCCTCAACAACATGCTCTAGTATGTTTTGTTCTGGGGAGGAAGAGGTTGTACTGGAACCCCCCCCCAGATTTCCTTTCAGTCGATTAGATTCTATGCTTGCAAAACTTAAGACACAACACTAAAACTGCCTGTGAGCCATGAAAATATTTTTTGCCTGGTTCTGTCTGGTTTTTAAGCCAAGCCCTATGATGGAGATGAGCACAGCAATAATCAAGATCCACAACAGAAGCATTTGCGATAACCCATGTAATAACCCCTGCCATTAGATTATTACGAATAGTATAAAAAAAAAATCTTTTTATTGGTAACTTCTTATTTATTGCAGTGTCACACTGTGGCAGCACAGCCAGTTTAACCCACCAGAAATACATGCTGCTAAAAAAAAGAGGCAAGTAGTCTCAAACCTCCTCACTGCATTGTCTCCTTTATGCGCACTCTGACTGGCACTTGTACAGTGACCCCCACCAAGAATCAAATCTGCCAGAAAAAGGCAACAGAATTAAAAATGGTTAGCATTCAGCTGGGGAATTCCCTAACTCTCACTGCACAGACACTAGTGCATAAGGAGTAAGGGCAAGAAGCAGTGTACATCATGAAGCCTGGCTTCTCAAACCTTGTTCCTGTCTGAATTACCTTCTGCTTCACAGTAGGGATGAAATCACACTCCAGTGTTTTCTACGGAAGGAGCAATAAAACTACATTTCTTCCCTCTACACTACCACTTATTTCCAAGAAAATTAATTTTTTGGTCTGAGTTAGAACTGGTAAAGAGATTCAACATAATAGGGCAGGAGGGTAGAAGAAAGAAGGAAATGGTTTGTCTAGAGAACCCAAAGGGAAACCGATCAGAAGGCCCTAGCCAAGCCAATTTAAGGACCTTTAACAAAAGCTGATTCATAAGGTATGTCTTTCTGATTTCCTTTAATAAAATGGGATAATTCCATCAGAAATATGGTGGGTTTCACTGCACAGTAATGTTCTCTCTCTAAAAAAAAAGGATAACTGAGATAGTATCACTCTCTGCATTAGGAAGTCACACCATGTATAGATGTTATACACACAGTGTATGTTTCAGTCCAGGTGTAAGCAAATCCTGGCTTTATTGGCAATCCCTGTGAGCTCCATAGTTATGTATTTCCCACATCTAGCTACAAAGAAAAAAAAAACCCAAACCTTAAAGATGGTAGTGGAATGAAGAACTAATGTATTGAGAAATTGTATCTTAGAACAGGGTATGGCCTTCTTAGGGAAAAATTAACCTGACAACTAGAAAAGACTTATTTTAGGTTGTTTCACACACATCATTTTTAAATAAGGAAATATACCCAACGTCTTCTTTCCCTTTTATGCAACTATTTGAATACTTTGACTCGAATGCTTTATCTGACACAGCAATGCCATTTGTTTCAACAGAACTATCAAATCACAATTATGTTATTTCTAGACTACTATACTGGTAATGGAGTAACTGTTAAATACTTGCATTTAGATGTGTTTCTAATGTAATTTACTTGATGACAGCCAGCAGTATTACAGTGAGAGCTGACATGCCTGCAATTATTGTCAGATCTGAGACAGCAAACTCAGCAGCTACTTCAGAGTATGACACCAAAATCCAGCAACAAGCCTCACAGGCTCATTGAAATCACCCATCCAATTCTAAATTTGTCAGTGGTGCTGCTAGTTCCCCTAAAACAAACTGCCATTCTGTTTACATTCTGTGACACAAGGGCCAGACAAAAATTGACTAAAAACTTCTCTTTGGTTTGTACCTTTTCGGCGCTGGATGGGTCACCATATTTTCCTCTTGTGAAAGCCAACTGGATATATCCACTTCACTTTGGTACTTCTGCAAGTAACCACTAAAACATCTCTGTGTACCGCTTCTTGTCAGCTAAATAAATCATCCAATTTTTTAATTGCAGGCAAAATGAAGTCAACACTTACTCTACTTTGTCCTTTCATAACAGTTACAGTAACAATAAACAAACAAAAAATGATGTAATGTAGGAAAGCAGAAAGTACCCAATAAAATTCAGGAAACTGAAGAAAACATACTAAGGTTTCATCTAAATAAAAACAAACACATGCATCACTGGGACTGACTGGAAATAACTGAGAAGAAAGAAACCTGGGAAGGTTATGACAAGCTCAGATTGGGATCCGGAAAAAGAATGAGACAAAAGGGGACAAAAGATGAGAGAAATGGAGTAGCCGAACTCCCTGCGTGAAAGTACAAATCAAAAGCTTCCCAATGTTTCGGGAGGAGTTTTTGTCTGCTTTAACATCTGAGGTCCACTGAATAATTGCCGTAAGTTCTGAGAAACTTGGGGCAGATTTTCAGAGCCCAGTGCTGTGCCAATTCAAACAGATCTGCCACATTGCACAGGTCTTTCTGACTGAGCAGGAGAAAGATGACAGGGTTTGATGCCTTCGGAAAAAGCACACTGTTGATGCAATATGCACCTCCCCATTCAAAGTAACAGGATGGTTCTTTAAAAAAATACTTTAAAATATTAAAAATATACTACATCTATCTAAGGATCCAGCACATGGGCCAATAACTTCCAAGATCAAAAGTTTCTGTCACCACACACAGTGATAGGAAGATACTAGTAATAGCTATATACAACACCCTTAAAGTTACTTGGTGGTTACAAAAAAGATCCCACCAGAGCGGTTAGGATCATGTTTTCTTCTTCCCTCTCTTCCATTCCACCAAACATTCCCTAATTAATGTTTTATTTACATTAGTTTTATTAACTCCATTAACTCTATCAACACATTCATGAAAACCTGACACCTCCGTCTTTACAGCTTCCTTTTCATTAGGAAACACACAGAAAGGTTAAGGAGAACCCCCTGCTGCTGCTCTTTCCCAGTTTTCCCAGAAAAGAAGATAATTTTCTTACAGTATTATGAGCCACTAATCTATGCTACATTTTATTTAAATTTATTTAAATTCATTAAATCCTATCTAAGCCGGCTTCCAAACTTGTTCTTCTAATAAGAAAACAAGTCCATCTGATAGCATCAGTGTCAGCACTTACAATCACTAGATACTCACTAGGCAGAGACCTGATGCTCAGAGAAACTGCAGTTTACCTCACTGTGGAACCTAACTAGCCTTGCGCACTTCAAATTAAACTTGAGCTATTTGGGTCAAAACAAAAACTCTGAGACCAAAAATGTTACTACCTCACTCCTTAAAACAGGTAACTCATTGCATCTTCAGCATGTACTCTGCAAGACTGTCAAGGATGTCAAGTCACATATAGGACAAAAGTACTTTATTAACTACTACCTCTTGTTCTGAGGCTCTCAGGGGAAGTAACAGAGGAAGGTACAGATGGATTCCCGAAATAAAATTATTGCCTTCAACACTTTACTGGCTTACACTGTCTAAAAATAGACAAAAATATTAGGTTCTGTCAGTAGTGGAAGGCGTAGAAAAGTCATGGCACAAGGGTCACTAGTAGTACTTTAACTACTGCATTAGGAAACACTGACAAATCATGCATTTCTACACAATAAACTGAGCTTAAGCTAATGCATGAGAAAAAAATAACTGCATTATTCTGAAATTAAAAGACATTACTGTAAGGTAATAATGCCTTTTCCCAGAACTGTCACACTGATAATTATAAACCTGCATCTTTGATAAACAAGTCGTGGATTAAAGAAGAGTGAGGCTCAAACTCCCCCTAATCAGCTGCACAGGAACATGAAGCCCCTCAGTCCACCTGGTGCCTACACACCTGCCTGCTGCCAGAGAGGAGAGGGTGGGAATCGGCTCTGCAAGGGGTACAGGAAGGAGACAAACTGCCCCTTTCAGCTGCAGTCCCAGCTTACAGCAGCATGCGAGGTCCAGAGAGGTATTAAGTAACAGCCTCCCTTTCCTTCTGAAAGGATGCAATCTCAGCTTCATTTCTGAATGCCTGCTCTTGCAGAGACTACAGAGCAAGCATTCACAAATTTCCTGTCACCTCTAAGGACAATTCTGAAAGAATAAACTGAAATCTGCTCCATCAACTGCAATTTAATTTAGAACTAACAGCTAATGTTTGGTGGCAAAGAAAGCGATTTCTCCTGCTCTGCAAAAGTCTTAGAATTCAGACTGCTGTCATTTTACTAAAGAACCACCCCCAAAGAACAACCCAACCACCCCCCAAAACCAAACAAAACAACATAAAAACAACCCAACCACCCAAAAAACACCCTTCCCAAAGAAACCCTTTCAGGTTCCCTTTCAGAACGTGGGACTCTTGATCTTCAAAATCTGTTAAAGTCGTTCCAGCTCAGGGACATTCCAAAATCAACACACAGCTCAGCAAAACACAGTGAAAAGAAAGCCTTCCTGTATTATAATAGCCTCAGAAAGCCTTGTGACAAGTCACACGTGCATGCAATCTTAACTGCTGAGGATAAGGCTTTGAGCAAAAGAGTGGACTTTAGCATTTTTAAAAAACAATTTAATTTCTTTATACCCAAAGCTATTACTTCCCCTCTCACCCCTGGAGTTACCCACATCTCTGAACTTCCTGGTGCAACAGCCACAGGAGCCACTCTTGGCCACACACATGAGAGGCAGTGTTTGGTCAAGCAGCGTTTGTGTGCCTTCAACTTTTGCAGTGCTCTTCAGGACCATCAGCAGCATGCATTTGTGTTGAAAGAAAATAAGCTAGAGCCCACAGCAACAGGAAGCCACTGATATAAAGAGGAATATGTATATCAGTGGCTATTATCAGAAAACAATACAATCCTAGACGTGATTTATGTTTTCCATTATTGCAGCAACAGTTTTTTCCACAATGTGGACTGGATCTCATCGAAACACACTGGATCTTGGCAGTGAGTACTGGCACTAAAAAGAAATGGGCATTTGTTTTATAAGCAGTCAGTGTGTCCTAAATTCATTTATCTTTCGGTGTTAACTTCTCATATCAACTGATAATGTATTTATTTTTCCTCAAAGACAGTATGCTAATTTTAGGGGTAAATGTATAATCATAAAGTATTCTCACCACCTGAAGAAGCACTTACTATAGAGTACAGAGATAGCAGCTAAATACTTTGAAATCAAACTTGGCAATCACTGTTCTTTTAATATTCAATCAACATTTACGACTAAACCCAAAGCTGCATCTATGATCAATAAGCTAGCAAAAGGCTCTGCTTCTAAATGAAAAATGGAACAAAACAACCATGAAATTTACAGGAAGATGAACACAATAAAGATGAGAAGAAACCAAATGACAGCTCGTGCAGAAACCTCCCCAATTTCTTTAGTGTATACATTAACTTCTTTGTATTCCTTCTATATTAAGCAATCTTTATGTGTAAAACATTGTATGATAACTTGTATTAAACAGTAAAACTTCAGGAGACAGAATTTCTGAAAGGAGAACACATTTCTCCAAAGGCCATGAATAACTATTAGCTCAAAACCAAGAGGCAAACTATTTAAAGAATTATGTGAGTGGTCTCCAAAGATGCATTTCAAATTTATTCTCCCCTTTTCATTCCAACATTCACAGAAAACATGTTATGAGAAAATTGCTCAAAAGAGAAAGTCCAGCACTCAAGAAAATGAGGACAAATAACCAAAATCAGCCCTGGCTCCTGCATGTATGATTTACAATAGCGTTTGATTGCATGACCACATGCAGAACCTCTCTATCTTGACAATCTAACAGCCATTCAGATTTTCATTATCATTTGTGGCTCAATGTATGGTTCTTAGGGCTTAGCTTACTAAAAATTATTCAAACCTTACCATGAATGCAGATATTTCCCATTCCTAAGCATTTTTACCTAACATGCAGCATCCAAGCGCTTCAAGTATACGTGCTTCAGCATCCTATGTGCTCTCCCTCTTTCTGGAAGTCACACTCACTCACTAATCACTGGAGAATAGTTGAAACATGAGGAATAGGGTTTACAGCCTCACCAACATACAGTAATTGACAACAAAATAAAAGGTCTCATAAGTCTTACAGAAAAAGTAGACTAAATTGAGAGCAGCAGCATTTCCCTGGTTCTTCAATGCTTGCATTTGCAATCCTACTTACACTTTTAGATTAATCTTTATTTACAATTATCTCTACAGTTATGTCCATAATCATACGGCTGGAAGCTGAAATAAAGAAAAAGAAACGGGTCTTTAATAATCTTGTTAAATGTTTTAATTTCACTTTAATACCTTATGTAAAATCAAGTATCAATTCATTTTCCAGCAATTTAGATGCATTTTTATTCCTGTTTTTTTTTGAAGGACACAACAGTCAACCATTACCTCCATTCCAGCCAAATGCAACAATGCAGAGTAATCAAATTTGGCAGGCCAAGAGACGGCTGTGCACTGCTGCAGCTACAGTGGTCTATGCTCCAGCCACAAGGTTTTTACTGCACCCGTGCATATACACTAACTCTTGTTTGTGATTTTTCTACCCCTCCCACCCATGAAACTTTCTATTACCCACTTTCCTTAGAAAACACATATAACTATGTTAAATAGGTAATAGGTGCATATATATAATTTACAACAATTATGAATAACTATAATTATTATATGTTTAATACCTTTTCCTCTCCATGTCTTATGGTTAGAAACAACAGAAATGGTTATGGTTAGAAAGTAACATATATCAAGGTAAGACCGAAGGACACTTCCTGATTCCACATGGACAACAGTGGCATATAAGCTGCCAAAAGGACAGATGTCCTTTGCTTTTCTATTTTAAAAACATCTGTCTCCTACAAAATGAAATCCAACAAACAGGCTTTTTAGTTCCAGTAAGTGCCCTTTAGGGATGATCAGTCTTTTCCCTTCTAAGTTTTAAACATGCACACAAGCTTGCTCACTCACACCAAAGCCAGATTGCTATTTTCCCTACCTCCTTTCCCCACCCTACCCCCTTTTCTCTGTTTTCTGTTCTTTAAAAATAAAACAAAGCCAAAACAAACTGCCATGTTTCCTCAAAATACATCTCTTGAAGACTAAAATCAAACCACACTACTATTTGCCCCTATTTCAAGTGCAATTCTGTCATAACATCATATTTGCAATAAACCAGGTCTCTCCAGTTACAGATGAAGAAACTCTCAAACTCCCGTTTTGATTTTGGATTAATTCCTTCTTTCCCTGCTCTAATGTAATTAAGTGTTCAGTATATTTAGAGCACAAAAGAAATAGTTTGAAAGCATCTGCAGGTCAGCCACTAGTTTCCCCTGAGCAAATTCTATTCTGTTTCCTTGCTGGTCTTCTGTTCACAGCTAGTCTGAATCCAGCATTCAATAAAATCTATTTCCCATGTTTTAATATTGCACATGTACTTCACATGTACACTGTAACACATGCAGTAGACTGGATATTGTTCTGAAAGGAAAGAGCTCTTTGTTAACTGTAAATGTCAAAGACTTAACATTTATATCAAGAAAAAAAAAGAACCCCAAACCCTCCAAATCCTCTCACAATTTGCCATGAATTTCAGTATTGGGAAGGCAGCGATTCCCTTCTGTTCACTAAAATAAAAGAGCCTATTATGGCCTCTCATATCAATACCTAAATAACATTCTCCTACAAAGCAAGAAATGATAAACCCACCCTGCACAGTTTGCCACAACAGGACTTGCCAAGGACACCAGAAGGTGACTTACATTTAATTCTGTCTCGATTTGAAAAATCTATTAAAATCTCCATGGTAACTCAAAACATATATTTCTCCCATAGAGTATGATTAATACTTTGTAATTTCTGTTTTATAGTCAACCTTTTGTTTGTTTGTTTGAGAATACCTAAGAACTGTCTAGCTGATGCTAATAACCTTAAATGACATCATAAATCTGTATGTGGAAGTAAATGAAAGGTACTGCAGATATTACTCCTGGTTATACTTTTCTTTGAATCCAATAAACTAACCATAAGTTTTGTGTTCTGCAAAGGAAAGTAACTTTCAAACCAATTATAGTAATTTTTCAAATTTTAATGATAAAAGAGTTGCTTACAAACTAATCTTATTTTAGTCTCATAAAAACTTATGCCTACTTCTAATTCCTTAAAGCTCAAAGACTTTCACAAATCGCCAGGAGAGACTGACTGCATTAAATCTCTTAAAAATAGGGAAGTGAAAAATAATAATAATGGGAACCCTTTATAGTCTTAAAATACGAAGCACTTATATTGAACTTCAACAAGCCAGTGCTAACAGGCAGATATACTGAACTGCATTGCATTTTACAGCAGTGACCTAATAAATATTGTGTAGATTCTACATGAGGACTGCTGCACCAGAGAAGAAACAGAGGTCATGACATCCATTAAAGACCTCCAAGAAACTATGGCTAATTAATTTATGTAACTGCAAGCCTCAATTTAATAAAGCATGAGAAGGACTTCCACTCAGCTTTCCAAACACAACATAATTAAACAGCACAAAAGCTTACGATTTTAGGTACAAAAAAGTGCCTAGGTAATGAGTAGACATAAATCATTGTGACACTTCTATATTGTGGTTTTTATTCCAGTCCCCACAATTCAAGAAAGATGCAGACAGACTGAAGTGGGTCCAAAGGAGGCCCATGAAGATCCAAGGGCTGGAGAACCTGCCCTATGAGGAAAGACAAAAGGAGTTTGGTCTTTTCCCCCTGAAGAAGTATGCTCAGGAGGACCCTCATCGCAGTACTCTAGTACTTAAAGGGTGGTTACAGATTGGATGAAGGCTCTCTCTTCACAAGGAGCCACATGGAGAAGCAAAGGGGCAACTGGTGTAAGTTGCACTGGGAAAGGTTTCATCTCACAAAAAGTTTTTACAGTAACAATCATTCACTGCAATAACTCCCCCAGGGACACTGGATGCTTCCAAGATGCAACTGGACAGGGTGCTAGATAATCTCATCCAGGCCCCCCTTCCCACCAAAGGTTGGACCTGATGATATTTCAAGATTCATTCCAATTTGGCCTATTCTATGGTTTATGATTTTTTCTCCTTCCATGACTGAACACATAAAATTATAAAAATATCCACCTTATGCATACAGCACTGAAGTGTTCATCACCCTGCATCCTCCAAATCATTCTGCACGTACCCTTCGCAACCCAATCAGGAAAAAGGTTCAAGTATTTTCTAGTAATCAAATGGCAAATCTGCTAAACCCCTCCAATTAGGTTGCTAAGCAATCAGCTGCTTTCCCAGTGCACTGCTCCCTTTGGTTGGAACTAGATGATCGGTTGGAACTAGATGATGTTAAGGTCCTTTCCAACCCTAACTATTCTATGATTCTATGAGAAACTGAAGAACTAGATGCTACTAGAAGTGGCAATATTTACTCTTAGTCTCCCCTGTATTCCGTGCAGCACTTAATGAGGCTATCAGCTGCATCAAACTCATAGCTGAGGTTTTGGCCACATAAAATAAATATATAAAAATATCCATAATACTGTCATATATTAGATCACATGAATAGATAACAAAGTGGTAACTTTTGAGTCTCCCTCTTAATGTCAACCACAGCCAGACTAGCTCTTAAGATTATTTTTAGATGTGTCTTTCACAATATCTGAACGACCATCCTAAAGGAATTTCCTATTTTTAGGTAAGCTTGAAAATGACTCCGAAAAAGAAGAGAGGACCAATACCAACGTGCAGTACCATTATGTAAGTACATCTTGGCACAAGCACCTCATCTTTCCACGAGTTTGCTTGTACAGAACCGTAGGTATGCACGAAATATGCTCAGCCTTAACTTGAAGGAATTCTGTTCCTTCAAGGGGACCTTCTGAAGCGACCTCAGGTGCAGCATGTCTGGTTTGGATCACGAACAATTTTTTCTGTCTACATATTTTACAAAAAACCATCAGCAGTTCCAGATTTTATCAGATACAAAGCAAAAGGCATCTACCTAAATAAAAAAGCCTCAAAATCCTGTATTACAAGAGTAAACTACCTTAGTGATTCAGTGAACAGGTTTTGGTGGGGTGTGTCTGTTGGTTGGTTTCTAAGATGAGCTTTGAAGTAAAGCTTCAATTTTAGGGAAACCCTAAACCCCTCAAATCAGCTTCAGTTGTGCCAAGTCCTGTTACCCACCCTCTTTTCCTTGATCGGAACCCTCAGAAAATTTAAAAGGAGACAATACAAAATTTGTTTCAGATTCAACTGGCAAAAATTCCTTCCATTCCCAATGCCATTAGGTCCTACTCCTAAAACTAGAAAAGAATTCACTCCACGCTTTCCCCCCTGCTCTCCTGCTGCGTAAAAGTAGCAAACTATCTTTCTTGAACTGATCTGACCAAATTCTAAATTGGGCAGTTATGTTTGTTCTCTTTACAGTCATCCACCATTTCAACTGAAATAGTCCTCACATCACATCTTAAACTCTGAGGAATTTTGTTTTACTGTTAAAATAGCTACTATGCTCCAACTGTGAGTTTCAGTGATCTCTTTAAGCTGACTTAACTCACAGGAGTCTTGTTTGACCTAATTAACAAAAGCCGACAGAGAACTTGCAGATCTTCTCAGAATTACTATAAAAATAACAAATCTTATCAACACATACAGAATGAGACAGAAAGTGATCGACTTTACTGGCATTATTTTGCTGTCTCAGTGAAAGTCATACATTCATCTGGGCAACTACACGAGAGCTGCACACGTACATTTCCCTGCAACAAATGCAATTCTGCATCTTTATTCACCTCTGTGCCTACAGAAGCCTCCCCAAGCCTCCCCAGGGTTCATTTTATCTTTTCTGCTCTCTCTTCCTTGTCCCTTTGGAGTAGTCACAAGAACAAGCTCAGCTTCCTATAGAAGTACCAATAATAATCTTACTTTTCTATCCTCTTCCACTCCATATTAATAAAGTATTGGGGAAGGGAATCACTGGTGTCCTTTGTTTGTAAGCCTTTGTAATACTAAGAAAGGATAAGCAGAACCTGTTTTCAATTTCTTAGGCTTCCCACAAACCAAAATAGGCATCCTGTCCAAACTAATCTGAAAACAACACAGAGTATTAGAGCCACGCAACGGTAACATAGATAGAGGGTCTAAACACTCACTGACAGTATATGTACATATGTGTGTGTGTGTGTGTGTGTGTGCATCTATCAGAAACTCTACCCACCTCCCCATCAATTTGGTATACAGTGTTTAAATAGCACAGATTCTGAACACTCACTTCCCATTAACTCCTTCCCAAAGATTTTGTACAACAGCAGAGAAAGTACAAAAACCCAAACCCAATAGGTTAAATAAAACAGTGACCTTTTTGACAGAAAGCAGTTACTAAATCTCACTGTCCCTGTGCTCATATTAGAAGCCAGGACACAAACAGATCAGAAAGCAAAGAACTGCTTTTTTATTTTCCAGTGTCATGACACTGTATCTACCTGCACACAGACTATACATTCAAATAGGGGGACAAAATACACTCTTTTCATAGAATAGTTTGCATTTTAAGGGACCTTTAAGGATCATCTAGTCCAACCCCTGTGCCACAGGCAGGGACATATTCAAGTAGATCAGGTTGCTCAGAGCCCCATCCAACCTGACTGAATGCGTCCAGGGATAGGGCATCTACCACTTCTCTGGGCAACCTGTGCCAATGTTTTCACATTCTCATTGCAAAAAAATTCTTCCTTACATCTAGTCTGAATCTACCCTCATGTGTTTTAAAGCCATCACCCCTTGTCCTATCGCAACAGGCCCTGCTAAAAAGTCTGTCCCCAGAACCATAAAAGTCGTATCAGTTTTACTCCTTTAAAAATATGAAATATTGAAGTTCTATTAATGATTACTCAGTAACAAAGAAGGTGATTTTTAGGTAGGCACAGAATTAACTAGGTTATCATGACTGCTACAGGAAACATCCACTATAAATAGCAAATTCCAATAGCTTCCATACCAGCATTACATGTATCCTTTTCCCTTTCCAATTTGAAAGAAACCTCTTGCATTTCCAAAATCTTATTGTTTTGCTAGCATTTTATGAGTTATAATACCAGAATCCAGCTACCAAGAGCATAACATACTATCGAAAAGCAAATAACACACCATACATCTTTTTATTTCAAATTCATTGTCAGCACAATGATCAATTGTCTGACATTGTCTGCTGTGCTGACAATGAGTTTCGTGCTCTGAGTTCCTTTATGAACCTCCTGCACAAAAATGCCTTTTTCTCCACAGTCTCAGCTTCTAGTTCTGCTATGACTAGCACTTTGCTTTCACCCTGATGGCAAAAATTACAGAAATATCACAGCCTAGTGTAGTATAGTGAACTCAGGCTAATCTGTCCAATATGCGTTTTACAGACAAACTAAAATGACTGCACAGCTCTTATAACTCAAATCTATTCAAGCTTCCCCATGCACAGTCTCTTCCTAATAATATCATGGACTTTGCGGTCAGAAGGAACAGAGGAAAATTGCCAATACTTTACACAAACTAATTTTCTATGACTGTGTCTCTCAAAATTGTGCTTCACTTTGCCCTTCCATTTCTCAGTGTCCTCCTCCTCCTCCCTCCAGTTTTTTTTATCAGCTGAGCTATTTTATCTAGGAACAACACAGCATCCCTCTTCAGACAGCGTTTTAATCACTCCAGGTTTCCTGGGTATTACAGTCCAGTTCCTAGTGTTTAACTGAAAGGGAAATACAAACCTGACAATGGATCTCAACAACAACAATAAAGCAAGTTCTTAGAATTTTTGATTGAAACAAACTTGGGTCATTCAAACCATAATCCAAGTAAGAATTGTATATCAAAGCACAAGAAGAACATTTAAGCCTATTCAGAGGCATTAAGAGATGCTGCACATGTTGTTTGACAGCTGTCTTACAGTGCAATGCTACAGAATAATGAAGTGCTACTGTTACCATTTATAGGTACTGACCTACTGAAAGCATCTGCAAGAACAATTAGCATTTGAACTTTCACTACAATAAGAAACTCTCCTACAAAGCTGACGAGGCACAGCAGCATGATAAATAACATTAATTAGATTTCTTATATGATTCTTATTACAGTTTGGGAATAATAAAATTTGCTGCTGCTGCTGATCCAACAACAAGCAAGTATTGCCATTTAGTCTCTTAATGCACTTTAAGATATGACCTTACAGCATAGCTTCTAGCCTGAATACAAAGTATAAAATCCTAATTCCAGCTTTGCCACATCCTTTTGTGCACCTCTGTACAATTCCTTGGGCCTCAACTTTACAGTCTGTAAATGGGACAAATTTCTGCTCCCCACCTAACAACAGTGTAGATTGTTCTTTCAAGTCAGAAAGGCAGCAGTACTACATCAGTAGTCTTCAATATAAGAAAAGACTAAAGGGGTCAAACACTGACAGCTTTGCCCAGGGAAGTTGTGGAGTTCCCATTGACAAGAAACTCAAAGCCTGACTGGATGCAGTCCCGGAGAACCTGATCTAGCTGGCCCTACTTGAGAAGGCAGTTGAACCAGATGATTTCAAGAGACCTTCCAACCTAAACAATTCTGTGATTATTTCTAGATTAGATATCCCCACCCCTGCCCAATTTCTGGAAGAAAGCCACCACAAAAATTTTCTACTCTGAAGCTCTGCTGATTTCTTTCATAATGGAACAGATGCTTCCTTCTGAAGTTCTATGAGAACACTAAATTCTTTCCCCTGTTATTTAAGAATGCAATAATGTTATATGCAATGTTACAATATGTATAATGAGCTAGAATAGAAAGAAGTCCCAGAAAGAAAATCACTAAGCGAAAGTTTATAGCTAGAGCTTTCTCCCTCCCCTCACGGAACTAGTTTGAACACAAAAAAGAAATGGATTAGTAGAGAGGAAGTATAACTCATTTGTAGGTAAAACGATCCCCCTTTCTCCAATTTAGTACCACTGTCAGTATTACTGTTGTCCTCTTCATCTGACACTGGGGAGAGAGAAATCCTACAGGAGGAAACCAGAAACAATTGCTTTATTCATACACCAGAGAGGTAACTATTTGAACTGGTAAAAAAGAAAGAATCCTAGGTGTAAGAGTGGCATTAAAAAAGTGTGTATACTGTGTGCCATGCCCCCAAATTAGGTCAGATGCTACTTTCCAAGAAAATTTCTTCATAGGCTTATGATCCCCATAGCAGAAGTGAGTGCAACAAAAGTAAAATTTACTTCATGATAGACTTGATTGCTTTCTGAAGGGAGCACAAGACATGGCTGCTTATGCTAGAGATACACCAGACTCATTTAACTCCATCTTTTCTGGTTTTATTTCCTACAGATCCAACTACTGCCACTTCAGGTTTAAATAAGGAGACAAAGTTGCTGTACCTCTACAGAGATGTATTTCTCTAAAGTAAGGAAAGAAAGGACACTGATACTTGTACAACCTACGGTTCTGGCTTTTAATTACTAAGCTAAAAGGAGAAAAAAAATAAAACAACCAGAAAAAATATTTTCAGATGTGCAAGTTTTAGTTGCTGTTCTATGGGATTTGGCAATTAAGAAGAGAACAATGAAAACTGAAGCAGGTGACATTATGTGGCAGCAACTGAAAATTATATAAAATAGATGAGTATAGAACTCAAGGCATTATCTTGAGTTTTTATTTCTAATAGATGAAGGAACAATTGTACAAAAACACCTCCGAGTTCTTACTCGTTCAAACTCTAGATGCGAAAACAAACACATACTGTCTGAATAATTCTTTGAAGTCTTTGATGGGACTTACAGAAGGCTTCCACTTTGTGTTACTAAACACACATTATTTCTTTCCTATTTAAGAACACTAATTTGTTTATTTATTTTTAAACAACGAAGCTTTCAAATCCAAAGGCAGGATTTCAAAACTGCTGAAATTTCCACTGTGGCCCACGTGAACCTCACCTGATCAGCGATCTGCAGCTAGCGGACCCCCCAGTAGATAAGATGAATCTAACAGTTCTATGTTGATGACGCTTTTTCCTAATTGACTGAAATGCAGGCAACATATCTCCAAAGATATTTGAGGGGTAAAATACAGTGAGGAAAGTACTGTTCTTACCACATACAGCTGTTTCCAGAGCACAGCCCATTCTTGCAGTGTCGCTGTGACTTCAGTCACAACAGAATCTTCAAGTGGAACAACTGTTTCATATTGCCTAGACAAGAAGAGGGGAAAAAGTTAGGAAAAGTGCCCTGGAAAAGGTAGAAAAAGAAATAAATGTCAGCATAGTAATTTGTGAAATGCTACAACTTGAATTTGTTTGAGTTTGTCCAATATAAAGGAAAATATCTTAAGAGAAACATTTTGTTTGAAGCAACTCCAGAGTCGTATCAGCTGCTCCTCCATTACATTCTACAAGAACAGCTTATATAAAGCATTTTCCAGTTACCTGTTCAAAATCTATAATTTCATTCTAATCAAGGTCAATGAAAATACTTTTAATAATTACAGCATGTTAAATTAACTTCCCTGTGAAGTGGGGTCTTCACAGGTTTGCGTCCCTTCTCTCTAAGCCAGATCAACCTTTTTTTCCCCTCAAATTAATATGTTAGCCAATATCATTAAATACCCAAAAGATCTACCATCTATTAATCTTTCCTATCCAGAAGACTTTTTCAATATTGCAGG
Organism: Ara ararauna; assembly: GCA_028858755.1. Taxonomy (NCBI): domain Eukaryota; kingdom Metazoa; phylum Chordata; class Aves; order Psittaciformes; family Psittacidae; genus Ara; species Ara ararauna. The sequence goes on along the minus strand of CM054385.1, from coordinate 19,067,853 downwards.
ACACTAAGGCAGATGACGGGTTTCTTCAATTATCAAGCCAAATTCAGTTCTTTTCCAATATCCATAAAATGCCATTACAGGGAAGGGACTCAAAATAGTTCAACATCCCATTAGGAAACCACAGAAAACTAAGCGATGAAAGGAATCACACTGTACTGTTCAGCTAATATGAGAGGAAAAATCAAAACCAATGAAAGGTGTTTTCCTAAATATTATTTTTAGAAATGGATTTATAAACTTTTGGCATGAGTGAAAAATAAAACATTCTGGAAGATCAGCCTTCAACAGTACGGCTGGATTTAAAAGGAATGCACATCAGGACAACATGGACCATGTAAATTGAATGTTTTTCATCCCTATAAACCCTGCACTTCCTCTGTTATACCTACTATATATTAATAATATTACACTGGGTCTATATCTCAAATATAAGATTATTATATATCATGCTGTCCTGGTTTCCTCTGAGATAATTTTCTTCCTAGTAAGTGGTATAGTGCTGGGCTTTGGATCTAGGATGAGAATAACACTGACAACATACCATCGTGAATTAACCCTCTCCTGGGTTCAGCTGTAACCGTTACTTTTCTCCTTTTTAGTAGCTGGTGCAGTGCTGTGTTTTCAACTTTAGTTGACAAACCCCAACCAGCCACACAGCCATTCCCTCCCCACCCCATGGTGGGAAGAGGAAGAGAATCAGGAAAAGGTAAAACCCACGGGATGAGAGAACAACAGTTTAATAATTGAAATAAAGTAAAATATTATAATAGTAAATGCCCCTTATAAATTCTGAACTAAGTACTGCAGGAAACTGGTCTTCCCCCTAGAAAAGTACACATTAGGAGTAGTCATTCTATGCAATACATATCATTTTATTATACCCCATATTTATGAAGCATTAGTATTACAGTTGCCCTTCATAATCTACACAGTCCCTTTGAGGGCAAACATACAAAGCAAGACTATCAGAAGTCCGATTTTTCTACAGGTACTTCACTAAATGCCATTTAATGTGGTTTATGTTCCACATTTACTTTGTGGCCTTGGGTCACTGTCTGCAATGCTGCACTTAACTCCCCACAGCAGCCTTAATCCAGAATATGCAGGTTAGAGAAGCTGTGAAGACACAAGACACTGATTTCAGGAGTCTCAGTCAATCTCACAGGAAACTTTGCAGGTTTTAGAGCCTACTCACAGTAAAATCTCTGACATTTGACTGCCATTAGTATTGCTATTCACATTGACTAAACTAAACCTACCTTCAGCAACATACAAGCTATATATAAACACAGTGAAGGCACAGTATTTTCCAGCAGTGTACTTCAGTCATTCTTTGGTTTGAGATGTGGCAGGTCGGATCCTTCTGCAAAGTAACATGGCTACCTTGTCAACTATGTCTTACTGAAACTCTGCTGATAAATGAGACGGGCTGTCTCCGTGCCAGTGACTCCACAACAAACAGGAACACAGAGAACTTTACCAGCGAAGAAACGAGCAGAAATAAAAAATATTTAATAGAGTTCTTGAAAATGCTTGTGTTCCAGGTGCTCATAAAATTGTAACTTTAGAGGTACCAAAAGTGAACAGGGGTAACCAAGAGAATTGAGTCTTGCTTTATCAAAGACAAAAAAACTCCCTAAAGCTCTGCAGAATTACATTTTATTTTCAAACCCTAATACACAAGCTATGATGAACTAAAACCACTCCTATTACTTAAGATTCCCTTCTAGATGAGAAGCATTGCAGCTTCTTAGAAAGATGGAAAAATACTCACCCTCTGTTACTGACGATTGCTTTTTTCAAGTGAATATAGTTTGCAGGAAAAATCCCCTGCAAGAGAAAAAAGCCTGTACATTACAAAAATACATTTGCAGTTTATAGTGTTCATATCTTAAGGCACAATAAGTAATTGTCAATATACCTATCAAAAAAACCCAAACCCTCTAACACTGTGTCAAAGAAGATGCCAGTCAAAAGTCACCAAGAAATTAGCCACAATTCATCACATTAGTCCTTCTTAGTGCAGGACTGTACACTGAATCAAACCACCTCACAGCTGCCTTGGAAGGGACAAGACTGATTCAAAAGCAAACATTTACGTTTGGCCAATTGTATTCCTACTGCAAAGACTGAGTGAGCCCAATACTCCAGTAAAAGGTGATGAGCAGGCAGGTAGAATGTGTGTCAAGTAGGAAGAGTTCAGAGTACAGCTTGCAGTTAGCAGAAAGGAATGAGTAATAGAGGCAACTACCCAGAACATTTAGTGTAGAGACATAAGTTGGCCAGGACAGCCAGAGAAGTGGCTACAGTGCAGTTTGCAGCATCATATCAGCATCCTCCCGGACCACGCCTCCATATGCTATGTTACATTAGATAACGAGGGCATAGGTTTAAAAAAATTTCATTACTTGCATACACTGGAGCTATCCAGTTTTCCTCCCTCTTTCCAGCACAAAGCTGTTTAAACCCACTTGGGCTAGCTCCAGTTATGTGCCTTCTGCTGTTCCCATGATGGTTGGATTCTACCCTTGCCTGTGCCATTGTGCTCTTGTGTGATGAGACATGACGAAAGAGGTAATATAAACCAACTTTTCATAGCAGTCCATTATCTCTGTGAAACGCAGGGCCCTGAATCCCCAGAGCAAAGCCAGTGTGTAAGACCAGTAAGCCTGCACTTTCATGGGCATACAGGATCAGCATTGGTAATCTTCAGGTTAAAAACAACTGACAGCCTCTGACAAAAATGTCAGTGCTCAAGTCACACTTCAGCTTTAAATTTTTAGAGCTTTAAGCAGTACAATTTAGGAAGAAAAGTGTCCATGGAGGGGCTGAAAGGAATACTAAGCAAAGATGATTCAAAATGATAACAAAAATTCCTTTTTCATAGGCAAGACTGAAATTGCAGAAGGAAAAAAGATGACTCTAACAGAAATGACTTCATCAGAAAAAAAGCAAATGTGCATGCTGTCAGCCACACAAAAGTCTGGAAAAGGAAGAAACGCTACTTCAGTTTCTGGTTTGGTTCACTTCCAGTTAATGCCATTTATTTCTGTGATCCTGTACTGGTTACCAAAGAAACCAAGGAAGCTTTGAAGGGCTCTCCTATCACAACTGAACATACAGGCAAGCAGAAGTCATACCAACACACACACAATGAATGAAGACTTGCCCATTAAGAGAGTATTATAGTCATGAAAGCATAATACAGGTAGTATACTATTCCACGATACAGGTAAGCATGAGGAATTTGGTACTCTCCTTTTTAAATAAAAGCCATATTTAAACCAAAAGACAATAAAGTGATGCTTACATAGAAGCAACTATTTACCTGTTTGGATATATACATTTACAAAAATATACACGCACTTGCAACTAATTCATATCAGAACACTCAAAAATTCCTCCAAGAGCAATAAAGGGATATGACTGGAAAACAACCAAATGCAGTGCTTAAAGTACAAAAAACTGAAAAAAGAACAAACTCACAATACCCTTTTCATCAGACTTTTTTCAAAGTTGTCTTAGATTAACAATGCAATTTTTTAACCATGTTCTTTAAAAACCCTGAATTAAGCAGTGCTAGACCCCCCATCTTTGCTTTTCTTAATGAGCATTAGAAATGATGGAAAGATTACATGGTACATGTCAGGAAGTTTTCTGATCCTTTAGGTAACTAAAGTGTATTGCTCTCTCAATTTAGAAAATAAACCCAATCCTCCCACAGGAAAAGAAGTTAGAGAAGTAAAACCCTAAGGGTGAGGAAAACAAAAAGTTTATTAGGTTGCAACAGCAAAATAGATACAATCTCCCACTAGATTAGAAAGATGTATATACGCTTACCTTTACATTGGGCTTCTTAATGGAAACACCTCTGTACCAGCCTGAAAACAGAAAAACCACACTATGTTAATCTGTGGCACTGCTTACTTCACACAGAAGCAAAGTGACTGAGAACTATGCAGCCACTGAGATCATCTCAAAAACCAGCTGTGTCTCACAGAGGCCAAAAGTATCAAAGGGTTGGGTTTTTGTTTATTTGTTCTTGGGGTTTTTTAGTTTTGTTTGGGTTTTTTTGTGGTGTTTCCTTTTCATTTTATTATTCTTTTGCTCTGCAGTGATGACAAGCAATTAAGAACCTGGAATTCCCAACAGGAATAAAAGCAGCTTAGTATACTTAATTCACTGTACTCACACTCATTAGCCACCGTGGCAAAGATGCATTCAGCACTCCTGCAAGACTCTCAACTGAACGCTTCCCTCATGTGCTGGTACATAAGCCTTTTTGTAGAACTTATTTTAATAAAATCTCCAGATTTTAAAAACCTGTCTTTTTGAAGACAGGAAAAGCCATTACCATGCATTTCTAGTGTTGTTTAAACAAACGTTAAGTCCTCTGTATGTGTCTGATCTTTTGTATGCCTGTGAGCTTAGAGAATAGACTTTAGAACCTAAATTCACAAACTCTATTTTTCTTGTATTTGTCAGTTAGCAGCCCCAGACGGTTCAATAAACCTGGAGTAAAAGCCAATGCTGCAAAAGCTACCAGTTGAACAGAACCCAATTACTCCTATTTTGCACACGTGAAAGTATCGTCACCGCATGCAAGATTCATCAGGAAAATGGTGCTGAAAACACCATCCAGTTCAACAACAGAAACAGAGCACACCTCAGTCATCATGGTAGATGAGCTGCTCCTCCACTCCATAAGACACACAATACTTGAATTCTTGTTTAAAGTATGCTGCTCTCTTCATATCTGGGTCTAATGCTTCAGCCCCAGAATGTAAAGCTAACTAACCAACCAATAAGAACTGAGTCTGGCAGACCCCACAGGAGCATGGATGATGATGAGTTCCAGGGTGCAAGTTTTGTGGAGAAGGCCTGGCCATGCCCAACCATCAGAGATCTACAGGCAAAGTTCACCAGGCCCAGCTACTACACAAGCAGCAAGTTCAACTGCCCGCACATCATCTTCTACCCACTGCAGCCCAGTATTCACACAGGCAACAACACAAGCTTGGTAAAACTAAACTCGGATAACCTAAAGCCACTATCCTCAGAAATCTTTTCTTTTAGCCAACAACTTCCTACTTATATGTTTCTCTTCCTACAGAGAGAGGACAGATCTGATTTAGTACCTGCAACATTGAAAAGACTGCTAGGAAAACTTCTCATTAATTTGCTATGAAGAATAGAGAAGAACAGAACAAAGTAACTGTATATTTTGTTTCTCAGAAAAAGGACTTCATACTTGGCTACACTATGGCATGAGTCTCATCATGATGCTCAGAAGTGGCAAAGAGTACCTTGATTTTTGTTTAAAGACAGCCTGCTAGTCTTGATGCAGTTTTATTAAGGAAATCTGAGTCAATATAAAAGAAAATAATTGATGAATCCAAGACATACACAAATCTTAGCATGGAAAAAAATTAAAATCCATCTTCTTTATTACACAAATTTCTCACTAAGACAGGACATAACAAAAAGATTTATTTTCCCATGAAACGACTGCTTATACTTTAAACCAAAACTGTTTTCCATTTATTTCTATAATTGATCAAACTTCATGGCAATCACATCAATATAAATAACATGCACAAACACCACATGTAGCTCCTTAAAATGGGTAATTTCCATAAGTCCACACAACTGTGCCTGCAACACCTGCTTTTGAGTAACAGATGCTACATATTTTTAAGGTCACAGGAGAAAAAAAATGATGCATCTATCCTATGATTCATTGTTACCAACATTAAATCACAGCATTCTGCTAACTTTTACATTCATAGACTCTGAACCTTAGAAATAAACATACATTTCAACTTTAAAATATACAGAATGGCAAACTTGTCAGTAAATATGGAAAAAAAGTGGTTTCATCTAAGTTTGTTGAACAGCACTGTAGAAGTTGGAACACAACCCAAGGTGTCTATTAACAATTTAGATAGGCCGGGTAGAGGATAAAACATATATCCAAGAAAACTACCTTATTTCCAGGTTTCCTGTTCTTAATCTCAAAACAAACCCTCAAAGCTGAAACGTTATGTGTTTATAGAGCTGTAAAAAACTGGAATGGAAGCGCCCTTAAGAAATCACCCAGCTCATGCCTTAAACCTCTCCTCGCAGAGGTTTTGCCTGTTTTCAACGGTGTCCAGTAATTTGTTATGAGGACTGAATAACACAGCCCTTCCTTGCCTGTGGAAAATGATCCACACAACATTCACCAAACCTAAATTCCAAGGTGTTTCTGCACAGTATTCCAAGGAAATAGAGGGTATTCCTGCTGTTCCACACCAACACAGATCAGTTTAAAAGTGGTGGTGTTGCAGAGGTTACTTACAAACCTAGAATATTAATGTTGATGGCAAACCTAGAATATTAATGAGATGGCAAATCCTCACTGGACAACCTATTACAGTGGCTCAGACAACATACATGCACTTTGTAAGCTGAACTTTCTTTGCTGCTATTTGAATCCAGGAGTTTTTTCTTCTGGAGACAATGGAAAACATTTTATTGACTTCCCTTTTGTAGGTACTTTTGTGTATTTGAAAATTCTTCTATTTCCCTTTTATCTTGCAGATTGTGCTCTCCAAATCTTAGTTTTTCCTTGGTACATTTTTAGAATCACCCTTCTCTAACTTTCCTCCAACTCCATGCAAGCAAGATAAAGTAAAAAGAAGAGCTCACTTTTCTTTAAAAAACATACAGAAAATTACATCTGCATTACATTTTTCACTAAAATGCACTAAACCTTCATTCTGGAATTAAGTCTTAAGTAGATTAATACTGATCTCATAATATATTTTAAAGAACATTTATTTTGGAGGTTTCAATCACAACAGTCAACAAATCCAGGCAGGTGCTTCAGCTAGTTGTGATTAAAACATGTACTACATAGCTAAACCTCAATATTGACTACGGTCTTTCGATGTTACTATATTACAAATAAGTAGTTGTTAACTCTTTATGGCATTCATTTTCTAGTGGCACGTGGATTTTAAGGGTTCTGACTCCAAGAAAATGGTGAGAAAGATGGGATTTAAAATTTAAGAATCAGAAAAACATGGCTATGAAACAACCAGAATTTTGTGAGCAAGATGATGTGAAACAACAGGCATAAGTATCCACAATTTGAACAGATTAACTATCTAGTAATTATCAGTAACTAATAAGAATTTGAAGACAGATGAAGTTAAGGCACAAGACCAGAGCTGGAACAGAGAAAAGCTGTACTTCAAGCACACGATGCCTCCCCCATCTAATTTTCTGACAGCAAAGAATATCCTCAAGGTGCTTGGCCTGATGGATGACTTAGGGAAAGGAAAGACAGATAATTCTAACTGGGTTTCAAAAAGTAAATCTCCCATCCTGGGTCTGGCTTAGGATGGAGTTAACTTTCTCCACAGCAGCCTGTCTGGTCATGCGTTTTGGGTTTGTGGCTAAAACACTGCTAATAAGAGACCAATGTTTTGCATTTTGGCTACATCTCAACAGTGCTTGTACAACACCAAGGCTTCCTCTCTTTCCTGATTTTTCCTCTTTTTCAAGGCCCTGTCCAACCTGGCCTTGACCAGCAGAGGAATTACCTCCGCTTTCCCAATTTAACTGATTTTGAACACCTCATTCTTTATAGCTTCACTATGCCCAACACAAACTTTTAATCCAAGTACTCTAGAAGAAAATAGAATGAATCATATCAATTCCAGTGTGTTCTGGACAAGTCACTGTATCTTAAAGCCCTACTCCAACTTTGTTTTCACATGGGCTGTACTGCACAGTACAGAAGATAAACCCAGCGGACTATCCAAAGTGATACAACCCCACTGCACACTGATCCATTCCAGCTAAACCTACCACAGAGCTGAAACAGGATGCTTCTTAGGTGAAACACAGAGCCCAGGAAAGCACACAATCATTTGCAACCACTTTTTTCAATACCATCCAACAACATTTGATAACAAGCTAAGAAAAGTAAAGAGTAAGCTGACATACAGCTCTGCCCCCCGTATAGCCTCCCCAGCAAATAATCCCTCAAGGAGCTGCAAGAAGAATTACTTCCATGGTAATAAAATCTGAGGAAAACAGAAGGAAAAGTGCCCCATTATGCCTGTTCCCCGGCACATCAAGACCAGCACTTACTTATGTTTCCTTGTCTGTGCGTATATTCACACTGTAGGCTACTTGAGGGCCAGTAATAAAAGCTAAATTACTTAGCAGTATATGCAAGAATGTGTCCCCAGCCCTTCCCTTTGTTTCTAGGGCTTTTTCAGCTACAGAAAGCATTAGGTTTCCTGCTTGGCTCCCCTGAACCCTAGAATTCAACAAGGCCTCTGAAAAGCGGGACAGAAAAATGGATTGTCACAACACCACATATTAAAAAAAAGGCTTAGGTAAATAACCTATCATTCACCTACAACTACCTGCACAGATGGAAATTCACAGTGTGGGAAACACGAAGCCAGAAACCCACGTACTCTTGAATGAAGAAAAGCAGTCTTTCCAAAGATGGATCTCACTCACAAGTCTCAGCAATACTGCAAGCTTAGCTAATAGCAAAAGGAGCTCTGGGACAGGCCCACACGTCTCAACCTCCTAGTTTAAGCAATTAGAAGAGCTACCAATGTTTTCTGATCTCAGAAGTGCCTTGAACAAAACAGGATATTATTTCTAAAAGCCACCTCATAACCTTTTTCAGATTTCCACTTAAATGAACAAGAACTTAGTAGCAGAAAAACAAAAGGGTCCTAATTGAAGGGGACTGAGCTCGTCTCAGAAAAATAAAGCTCAACTACCTGGGTTAAATAAAGTCCCATCAGCTGCAGACTGCAGTATCGTAACAAGCAGAATTCTGAAAATAAACTACCCAAGGATTTACAGCAAGTCCTAAGGCTGCACTTGGCTCTTAAAGAAAGCACCGCAAGGAGATCCGGTTTCAAGAATTCAAACCTTCTTTGCCCTACAAAAATAAGCATACTTTGCAGTAACGTGAGTAACCCTCAAATCTCTTCTAGGAGGAAAGCTCTATTTTACATAGAATGGCCACTAAACAATTGCTTTTCCCTTTTAGCCAAAATATAACTAGTGTGCACAGCTGAAGGCACTCTAAGTGACCCAGAAGAGGGACTGTAACTGTTTAACAAAAGCTTCTTGATGCTGAAACCACTCAATGCCAAGACCACCCTGTTCTGAGCTTGATGCTCCCAGCAGTGCCAGGACAGGACAAGTGGCAGATGAATACCTAACCCAGGCTGCCAACACCATGTCAGGGAGCAGCCTCATGCCAGCAGAACCACAGGAATATGCTAACGATGAACTCAGAAATGCTGCAAGAAAAGCAGAAGAGATAGAATGCTTTTTATCTTGACCTTAGACAAATAGAGGACCATCAAGAAGCCACTCCTGTGCTCCAAAGACTAGTTTAAGAGCTAGGCAAGATCTTCTGCAGCAGCTGTGTGGGTAAAAGAGACTTCAGCTCCACTGGCACATTCCACAACAGGCAAAGAGGAAATGGGATGAAAAGGGAAAACAGGTATCTCACTGGAGATCTCTTTCTCAGGATAAACCCATATTACTGGGAGTGACTCAATTTGGCCCAGCCACAGGACAGCAGGTGGAAGGAAACATGCATTGTTCCACAGCAACAACAGACAGTGTGAAGTGCGATTCCTCACTCATCTGCATGGTACAACTTGGAAGCATGGCAAAGATTATCACTTCTCAAAATAAAGCCCTGATTTCAAGCTGTATCTGCTGCTTAGGTGTTCCAAATACCATAAAGCCTTTATTTGGCCATGCTGCCACTCCTGGAGTAACAGAAATGTTAAAGATATTACATGCATGGCTTAAGAACACTGTTATTAACATACACACACATTAACACCATGCAAATAAATACTTGTGCGGATACCAGAATTGGCATGGGTAAGATAATACCCTTAACTGGCACTTCAAGCACCAGCTAGTGTTTCTTCAGTGAGTATATGAGAGTCTCAAGGTAATAATTAAAGTCACTGAAGTTGTAACATTTTTAATCTGAACAAACCTGCTCCCCAGCAACAAAAACAAATGGATAAAACAGACATTTTAAATTTTACTCTGAATGCTGTTAGTTACTCACAGCCACTGCCAGCAGCAGGGTTACAGCTATTTGACTTGAAAAATAGGGTGTTCTTTAGAACATGCAGCCCATGTGTATTTCAATAAAGGAGTATGCTCATGCATTGTCAACTGACAGAAGAAAACTGTCTTTCAGCATTGACAGATGGCAAACTATTGCCATACCCTTTCACCTCCTCAATGCATGGCATGTAGAGTAGGGAACATCTACATATACTATATATGAAACAGAATACTGCTTCAATTCTCTCTCAAGTGGCAAGATTATAAGTGGAAGGGTGTAGAGAGGGGAACAGAGAGAGGGTGAAGCTGCGAAAGACAGGCATGCGTACAACTGAGGTCTTGATAACTTTTGAGTGAGACCAGCCAAGGATCTCAGAGTCCTTCATGCAAACAGTAACTATAAAACTACCCAGCAACATCACTTGCTTTAGAGACAGCATCACATTACATGAAACATGGATGGAGCTTTTGGTAGCTTCAGAGGAAAGGCAGATGCTATAGTACATGGGTTTCAACCCTGTCACATTAAACTGGGGAGGGGGGAATGCAATAGGAGACATTTGTCAGGTCTAGGCAGGGTGAGAAAACAGCCATTTAGACTTCTGTGGGCTGGTATGAAAGCATGCAGAATGGCAGGCACACAAACTGATCGAAACTCAAAAATTCCAATTTCAGGCACATGAACAGATCCAGAGTAACAACTATTTCATTGCATTTTATTTTAAAAAATGCATACACAACCATAATAAAAGTTAAATATGTTATCAATTGGTATTCAGATTTATAAGACTCAGAGACAAATACACGTGTGTATGTGCGTGTATGCATATATATCTATTCCTTTATTCTACAAATATGTATAAAACTTAGCCGCAGAGGTACCTGACAACGTAGTATATGAGATTCCCTACATTCCCTACTCTTTCATTCAATTGCTCTAAATGCAGCAACTGAATGCTTTGTATACCAGTCACTACAGAAGAGCACTTGCTCTTTTGGAATAATACTACAGTTATTCAGTAAGTCATTATGATTAATAATAAGCACATTCAGAAGTATAACTAGTATCTGAATCCTTTGGAGCCCTGAATTCTTCAGCAAGTCTCTGAAATCATTCTTCACGTCACTAGAAGGTTTGTGTGTCTGTGAATCTTTTTAACCCAGTGCCATGGGTTCAGCAGCAGCAGTCATTTTTCTCCTCCTTGGTAGCTGGTGTAGCGCTGTGTTTTTGATTTTGGGCCTGGGAACAGCACTGATAACACCAGTGTTTCGGTTACTGCTTAGTGATGTTTTGGTCTGGCCAAGGACTTTCTGAGTTTCATGCTCTGCCAGGGAGGAGGGGAGCCGGGAGGAAGCAGAGACAGGACACCTGACCCAAACTGACCAAAGAGGTTATTCCATACCACAGCACATCATGCCCAAGATGGAAGAGCAGAGACCCGGAAGGGTGGGGGTGCACTGCTTGGTCGGGCTTGGTATTAGGTGGTGAGAATTGTATTCTTTCCTTGTATTTGCCTTGTCATTATTATTATTGGTGGTAGCAGTAGTGATTTGTGTTATACTTTAGTTACTAAACTGTTCTTATCTCAACCTGTGGGAGTTGCATTCTTTTCTATTCTCCTTCCCATCCCTCCAGGAGTGGGGGGCAAGAAAGAGGGGGGAGTGAGTGAGAGAGAGTCTGCGTGAGTTAGGCTTAAACCACGACACCCAGACAGCAAAGTCCCTACTTAGTAGAGAATTATGCACAAACTGCTCCAAGAAGTGAAGCTGAAAGAGCAATGGATCTTCTGTCAACTCCCTCACAGCAGTGACCCTTATTTGCATGGGCTCATATTAATTTATCCATCTTGTCTGACAAAAGAATCCTGGGAAGTAAGGCAGAAGGTAGAAGATGAGGTATGTTTCATTTTAGATTTTCAAGGCAAACCAAGGATTACATTGAAGAACCACTCAGACAAGAACGCTTCAACAAGGGATACTCTGTTTTTCTTTCAAGAACCTACTTTGCACAGCTAGTGTGCTTCTGGCATAATTCACACATACAAGAGCTGCAGCACAAACCATCTGAATATTCAGATGAGTTTCATCTTGGGCAGTTGCAGATACTATAATCAAAATTAATATACCTTTTTCTGTATGTAAAGTCCGGGTAAAGGCACCTTCAATAAAATGACAGGATAGAAGGCTTAAAAAACAAAACCAAAAAAATCCTGTGCAAACAGCTCCTTCCACTCAGGAAAGCACGCTGTCTGAGGGCCTCCCTTCTCAGCAATTTGAAAACTGGCATGAATTGGCTTTAAGGAATCATCCTCAAAACTACTGGCAAAGGAAATACAGAACCTAATTATTACAACACTGTAAAGAGACACTGGATTATCCTTTTGTTTTCCTGTAAGCAACCTGCTCCTTTGAGATCCTGCTTTTATTTCCCAGGGTTTTGAAAGTTTGCTTGATTACCAGGTCTTATTTGAAAACACCATGACTGCTTTCAGCAAGAGCCACTGTTTTATCTTAGAGTTATACTATCCTATATAAAGTAATAAATTTCTCCTGAGCTTGCACCACGTACTATTTCACAAGATCTGACAGAATGACTACAATCACTGCATGGTGCTCGAGCAAAGCTTAGCCCATTACACCATGTGTGGTTTTTTTAAACAACATTATCATTTGCAGGTATAATACTGCAGGTATTGTTCACAGCACACTTCTTCATGGATTAAACATCACTATTGCACTGTACAACTCTCATTCAACAGAATTTTTTTTACACGTGTAGGTGAAGAATCTACTTTCCTGTTAAAAATAGCATGCAAGAGGTCATTTTTTCATGGAGTTGAAGTTAAGTCAGTAGCTAAAGAGACAAAACACCCAAGAAGAAAAAGGCATCTAGAGCAAAAGATAGATCTAGGCATGAGAGAAGAAAAGCAGCCTCCTGATAAGCATGCAGAAGGTTTGTGTAGCAACACTAACACTGGAGATGAAAAATGATGTAAACTTAACAAACACAAAACCAAACCTACAACTCTGTGTTAATTTGGAAAGTTTTAAATGTGTGGATCTGGGGTTTGAATTTGTTTTAACACTTCAGGATTAAGGTTACTTTATTCCACCTCAGTCAACAGCGAAACATGTTCTCATACTGCATCTTGTCAACCTACTTCTCAACAGACATGTTTTACACGACTTGGTTGAACATTAGGATAAAAATAATTCTCTTACATACAACAAGTTCAATCACACTGTTCATGTGAATAAAGCAAAAGGATCAGGACATTCAATTTGTTAACACACAGACATCTCCAGCCACATAAGTAAAAACTATAGCTATACATTTACAACAGCATTTTCCTTTAGGTACAAAACCACACATAAAGATAAATGCAAAGCAATCCCCTCTAAACCCATATTCTTTAAATTTTTCACTATGTTGCTCCCAAATGATTTGCTAACCTATTTCTTAAGTAACATTTTTCATGTGTTCAAATGTTCCTAAATAATACACACTGATACACTTAATTGAAATACAGTAGCACTGAGAAAAATATAGTAAAATGAGATACTGATTATATATTTTACATTATGAAAATTCACTGCAAGACCCAATTACAGTACAACAATCAGGTCAGGGTTCAAGATTTTCTGGACAGATGGTTAACTTAAAACACACTGACCCCCTATCAGACTGGATTAGTGCCAAGAGCACTCAGCCTTTCCTACGGAAAGTGGGTCAGATAAGGTTTTTTTAAGTGCTTTGATTTGATGCATCATGATTTGCAAACAACTTATTAAAATCTGCTAGATTAAAATATTTGCATATTCTTCTATAAAAAGTGGTATTCCTTCTTGGAAATCACACTTACCTTCACATTTCTCTAGGATCTGGACAGTTTCACCTAGTTCCAGGACCAAGCCTTGCGGTACCGTTCCTCGGAAGCTGCATATCACTAGAGGGTGGGGAAAAAAGAGAGACACACATATGAGGGTTGAATCTTTGTGTGAATTTTTCTCCTAAGCATAGCACTTTAGCTTACTCCTTACATAAAAATAGCTATTACGTAGCTGCCCAGAAAACCTGTCAGCCAACTTTTCCCCAGCAGGTATCTTTATTTTGGCCCTTATCAGAAATGGAGCTTAGCAGCAACATAAAAGCTGTGCTTTTTAAAAGAGTTTTGAATTAAGCAAGTCTTGTAATCGCTTTAATCACCATGCTCTGATTCAAATTACATACAGAGATTTCCTTATCTCACAATTCTTCCTCTTAGTAACAGCTCCTCAATGGAAAAGGCAGCCCTAACTGCAAAGATTACAATAGGAAGTCAGCTGCAGGAATTACTTTCCTCCAAGTTGAAACTATCTGAAGTACCATCTGTGCAATTAATACAACGCAGAAATTAGGAAATGAAATGACTTTAAAAATCAATTTTAAAAAGTTATCATTATGATTTATTCTTTAACTATAGTTATCAAAATACAACAGGGACATGGACATGGGTAGTTACTGAAACATAAGATGGCAAAAAAAGGATGAATTGTAAATAAGGCCCACCCCCAGGCCTGTAACACCTGTTTATCAGCATTCAAAACCTCACTTAGGCACATATTTAATTCAATCATACAAGAACCTTCTCCTAAGTAAATATATGCTGAAACAGAGTCTGTCCCATCACCTTCACGCGCACACCAGAGCACTCCGAGGGAAATTCCACGAGTTGAAACAGTGACCTCCAGTGGGCATCATCCTTCCCAATTTATGAGAACAACGCCATTTAAATGCAAACACTCAAGCTATGGGTGAGATGCTCCCATGGGATGGAGCTGCGTTTCATCTCCCCCCGAATGCCATTTTGTGTCAAAGCCACCAAATCCCTTATGACTAAAGCCTCTCTCTGCAGGACTTCAAGCAGTTAACCAAAACTTTTGAACTCCAGGGGAAGAATAGCATGGAAACTAAGATTATCAGCTGCCCAACCCAACACAAGGGATGTTTCTTGAGCCTTGAATTTAAAAAAATATAACGAGAAAAGCATTGTGAAAACTTCCACCAAAATAAAACAGTTTCAACCTGTAAACACAGATCTCACAAAGGGAAAGGGCAAACCCCAACAAGCTACATACCCAAGGCAAATACCCACACACATGACACCAATGAGAAAGAATTTAAATCAAAATCTGAAGAGAACCAAACAGCATCAAACATTTGCTCTCCCACAGTGAGACTCAATGCAGTGTTTCGTTACAGAGCAAAAAGAAAACAGGGGTACCATCAACAAACCTAAACTGTTCTATCAGCTTGTTCAGCCCAGAAGTCACTGCTGGTTGGATGAGGTTGTAAAGGCTTGTTTACAGAGAAAGGAGAAACACAACAACTGCCTCCAGACGGGAGTAACCCAGACAACATAATCCAAGGAAAGCACTAAGCTTGTCAGCATTCTGGACGCATTCTTTGCCCATGGAGAAATCATAAATATGGATTTCAACCAAAGAAAAACTACTTAATGCTTCTCCCAAAGTGCAGGAACACCAATTGCCAAACACTTAACAGGCAGGACACAACCAAACCTCTAACAGCTTCATGCAGTATTTTTGATGCCAGTACCCTTTAAATACAGAATATTCTTCTTTCTAACAGGCAGCTTTACCAGAAAGGTACAAGCACCTTTGATTTTAAGCTGCTTTGCAAAATAAAATCCTATATTAAACCAACATAACTTTTCTGTACAGACCAAAGTCTAAGTTGTTTAAGTTTTCCTAAAAAATCCAAGTATGTCTCAAACCCACACGATTTTAAAAATCCTGGGTGAAAAGCTACCACTGAGAACACCAGAAAAATAGAGATGTTAATACAGTAACAAGATACATTCATTTATGAGAGAAATTCTGAATACGTAACTATAAAAAAATATATATATGACCATATCAAATCAAATTTTCAGGCCATCTTCAACTTTTCTGAACATGGCAACCAAGATTATCATGACACAGAGACACCAGTCTCAGGACATATGAGTTTTAGTGGTTGTAGGCAAATGAGTAGTTTGAATTATTGAGAGATTAATGACTGACTGATCTTACTGAGTCTAACAAGTAACAGTCTGGAAACCATCACTGCACGTTAACACTGCATTTCAAGTGTTGAACTGGCAAACAGCTGGCTTCCTATGACAATTATTTACTGTATGAAAACTGCTAAATAAAGAATATGAGGAAGAAAGCAAGCGGGTGTGATGCAGCTACTAATACTCTGGTCATCAAATACCTGCCTCTTATCTAACAATAAAAAGTGAGCTTGGAATAAAAGCCAAAGGAAAGGTAGCAGGAAAATGCAGTACTGGTTTTTTTTCCAACTGCGGATATAACAGATTTTGAAAATACGGCCAAGAATAAAGACTTCAATATATTTAGGCTTACAAGAATCATTCTAATAGATCTGTTAGTTTATAGATACAAACTGTCTGTTTAGAAAGGGGTTCTACTGCTCACACAAAAAAAAGATTAGGACTCTACTGCATCAACATGTAAACGGCCTTTTAGAATTCAGAGTACTCTATTACTAAGAACAGCCAAAGCTCTGTTCTTAGGTCTACTTCAGTCAAGAAAAAAAAGACTAAACAACCAAAAATGACAGAATAGAAACGAACTGATCCCATCAGCTGCAGATACAATCAGGATGAGCATTCTCAATTACAAAATAAGTTCTCATACAAAAATAACACCCCCTCATGTTCCTCCTGAATTCACACAGCAGTACGAAATCTAATTTCTTCATCGATAAATCTGTTGTCAACCATAAATTACACAAGTCTCTTCTGCTTGACCATTTTAATAATCAATAGGGGGTGTGAAGAGTAATATGCATATTTTCAAAACAATACAGGCCAAATCTCAAGCACAGCTGAATTTTGCAGCCACATTAACTCCAAGTAAGGAAAAACTAAGGAACCCAAGTAAAGAGACCAAATACATCAAACCATATCTTGTTAAAACTCTTTAACAAGAACACAACATGTCTGAAATAAAAAATAGTAAAAATAGCTACTGATTATTACAGAATCTTGGAAATTAGAGGCTATTTTATAATATGTGATCCCAAAGTTACTTCCAAAGTTACAGATGTTACTCATTTGTTAAGCTAAAAATGCATTATACAACACAATCTTATTGGTGAAGTCACTTTCAGATACAGAATTCTTCTTAGCAGTACTATACGAAAAATATGAGCACAAATGTGTGCAGGAAATATGGAATAATTCAACTATTCTGGAGAAAATAATTCACAGAGAAGATTCTGATAACTGACTCCTGTCCTTCCCACAGAGAAAATCATTAGAGCATATGATCATCTACAAACTGTCCATCAACCAAAAGGTCTACAACAGTCATCTCCTCAATCACCAGTACACAGAAGTAATGCATCATCAAAATAGGCACAGAGCAAACCTTTTACCCACCAGGTAACAGATCTGAATGATTCCTCTGGGATTCCAGGACAGACTGCTGAAATACTTAGCATCTATTTTCCTCTATTAAACCTCCTTGCTACCATTCAGGTTTATAAGGAGGTCACAGTTTCCCCGCACAGAATGTAATTTCAGACAGCAGTTAAACCTAACCTTCTGCCAAAGAGCACATGCCACTTTCAAGAATTATCTCCAAGCCAGAGGTTCCTTAACTGTGGTACCTGAACTGTATCAAAGTGGGCCACAGCAAAATAAACCCTTCCCTCTGCACCTCTGTAATTTATCAATGAGAAAAACACAAACTAGTTTGCATAAGCAGCTACCCTCAAGCTGCAGCAGAAAGTATGGAAGAACTGGGGGGTATAACATGTAAGAACTGATGGCATTGGAATAACAGTTTGGAAAGCCAAAGATCCAGGAGAGGACAGACTCAGAAGCATTTCACTTGCCGATGAACATATGACTATGGACCCTGACACAGTATAAGCCACTCCATTGTAAGCCACCAGCAGTAAGAGAAACTGCTTCAAAAGAAAAAAGCCACAGAGATAAACATGACATCTTAAGAAAGAGTCAGTGCATCTGTGCACAGCTTACTGACTCCTTTGACATTAGATATCTAAAGGAGCTACTTGCTATGTGGACAAAGAAGATGCAGTTGATACAATTCAGTAGGCTTTACAAAATAAGTTCTCAAACAGTCCCTGTCAAAAGCTCTTGCAGAAGCTGAGCGTGGCTGTGATAAAGTGGGAAGGCATTTGCACAGATAAATGACTAGCAAAAAGATATGAAATACAAGTAGCAGCTGGTTTTCTCAGTGAAGACAGATTGACCAGCAAGCTCTAATGGGATCTCTGTTGGAGCTGTTTCTGTTTGAAATATTTCTAAATGCTTCAGAAAAGCTGATCGTTTAGAAAAGTGACAAAGTTTGTGAAGCCACTCAAGCTATTTGGGGTAATAAAGAGTTGCCAATGGCCCCAAGTACCATAAACGGAACTGGCAGATGAACATCACTGAGCTCATCTACAGGTTGTTTCATAAGGGACGAACAATCCTCACCTTACATAGAAAAAGACTGTCTCTCCCCTTGCTATTACCGCACTGAGTGAAACCCTGAAATGTCATCCAGAGTTCTTGAAATAAGCTCAATGCTCAGCCACTGTCCAGCATCATCTGCCCTGACCACTAAGACATCCCAGCAGAATGCCATCTTGGAGGAAAAAAAGGGAAGACACTATTACCTCTACTACTGCATAAAATCTGCAGTGAACCCCCATGTGACAGTTTTCCACTCCCCCCTTTGTCTAAAAGGTTGGAACAGATTAAGAAAACATAGAGAGCAAGGCAAGAGAAGGACTGCATAAAGGCTTTTGTATGATTGTTAACCAAGACAGGACTCTACCCCCAGTAAGACTGACAGCTGAAAGGGGTGGAGAGACTGCTACTCTCCATTGTAACATTGCATGGACAGGGTGAACAAGGAACAATTGCTGATCATCTCTTCCAGTACAAAAAAGCCAAGCAGGACTGTCCCACACGACATCCTTGTCTCTAAATTGGAGAGATATCAATTTGATAGGTGGACCACTCTGTGGATAAAGAACTGGCTGGATGGCTGCACACAAAGAGCTGCGCTCAATGGCTCAATGTCCAGCTGGAGACCAGTAACAAGTGGTGCCCCACAGGGATCAGTGCTGGGCCCAGTCTTCCTCAACATCTTTGTCAGTGACATGGACAGTGGGATTGAGTGCGCCGTCAGCAAGTTTGCCGATGACACCAAGCTGTGTGGTTGATACGCTGGAGGGAAGGAATGCCATCCAGAGGGACCTTGACATGCTTGTGAGGTGGGCTGATGCCAACCTGATGAAGTTTAACCATGACAAGTGCAAGGTCCTACACCTGGGTCAGAGCAATCCCAGGCACAGCTACAGGTTGGGCAGAGAAGAGATTCAGAGCAGCCCTGCAGAGAAGGACTTAGGGTGTTGGTCGATGAGAAAATGAACATGAGCCGGCTTCAGTGTGTGCTTGCAGCCCAGAAAGCCAACTGTATCCTGGGCTGCATCAAAAGAAGCGTGACCAGCAGGTCAAGGGGGGTGATCCTGCCCCTCTACTCTGCTCTTGTGAGACCTCACTTGGAATATTGTGTGCAGTTCCGGTGTCCTCAACATAAAAAGGACATGGAACTGTTGGAACAAGTCCAAAGGAGGGCCATGAGGATGATCAGGGGACTGGAGCACCTCCCATATGAAGATAGGCTGAGAAAGTTGGGGCTGTTCAGCCTGGAAAAGAGAAGGCTGCGTGGAGACCTCATAGCAGCCATGCAGTATCTGAAGGGGGTCTACAGGGATGCTGGGGAGGGACCTTCATGAGCGACTGTAGTGATAGGACAAGGGGCAATGGGTTCAAACTTAAACAGGGGAAGTTTAGATTGGATATAAGGAAGAAGTTCTCTATTGTAAGGGTGGTGAGGCACTGGAATGGGTTACCCAAGGAAGTTGTGAATGCTCCATCTCTGGTGGTGTTCAAGGCTGGACTGGACAGAGCCTTGGGTGGCATGGTTTAGTGGGAGGTGTCCCTGCCCCTGGCAGGGGGGTTGGAACTAGATGATCTTAAGGTCCTTTCCAACCTTAACTATTCTATGATACTATTAAATAAAGTACTTTTCCACACAGTGCATAAACTGTGCAACTCCTCATGAGATGCTGGGGATGATAAAAAGATAATAAAAACATAAATCACTTGTTCAAAAGCAAATAGGGCAAATTAATGAATGTGTAATACCTGAGGCTCTACAAGTCCCTGACCCAGAAAGCACTTCAGTCTTGGGAAAGCATCACATATGCCTATCTCGCTGTGCTATTTATTGTAAACGCCTGTTGCTGGTCACTCTCAAGGGCAGGACACTAAATGAAGTGGCCATGTGGCTGGAGTGTTATGACAACTCTCGTACTGGGATCTGTATTGGGATCACAGCCCGAACTTTTGCCACCTCTTGCTGTCTCTTGATTTGTGACCTCGTCTGAACAGTATTACGGTAAAAAGAGAGAATACACTTCACTCTTAAGAGAAATGCTAAATTACTTTTCATGTGTGCCATTATTCCTTTCTGCTGCCTGCCTAAACAAACAAAACAGCTGTTTCCACTTTTGCTACGATACAGTTTAAAAAATGGCTTCCTTTCGTAATTCCTTCTAATTCAATTCCCAATGTCCCAGCTTCCCCACCCAGTCTCACCTGGGTTGCAATTCTTCCACACATCGTTTTTCTTCTCAAATGGATTATGTCAATTATGTGATAAATATAGTAATAAAAATGTGTCGCATTTTTTGTATGAACAGTGGGAAAACCCAAAACAAGAACAGGTAAATGAAAAAGCACTGTCCAGCACAATACAGCCAGACACAGACCATGCAGCATCTAGCTGCTAATTCCCCTGAAACAGCAGTTTTTCTTAGCATATACATAGAAATGTTTTGCAGCACAATGAACTGCCTCAGGCAGAGGCCTTCTCACACACTTTGGTTTTTTCAACCTATTTCTATACATCGTAGTTAAGCCTACAAAAATATTTTGACATAGCTTAATGTTCTATTTATAAGATGAAATAACAGTTCAGCCCATAATAAGGAATTTGTTTATTTTCATAAACAAACAGAGCCCTTTTCCTGCCCTTTCCCTCCCCACCATCCAAGATGTGCCAATAGAAACTGGAAGTATTAATTTAGATGAAGGCTGAAAAACAAAATCAGTTCAGGAGTTTTCCATGTTTCCATTGTCCCCTCTTCCTTCTCCAAATCTAAATTAGGTTTCTCTAATCATAAAGTTGGACTATTATTTATTTCTCATGTTTTTTCTTCCCCAGTAGAAGTCCTTGCTGCTAGAAAAGATCCAATATGCTAAAACACATTTGTTTATTCTAAGATGGTGGGGAGGCCATGGTTTAATGAACTCTATGGGTTATCTTCAGGGAAAACACCACATTTCATATTATCAGCTGTGAACACGCCTTCTTTGTTTGTTTCACTGGGTCTTCTTTAGTTGCATAATGTGACAACAAAAAGTTCTTAAACTCCTTCCACTGGAATAATCATCACTTTGCAAACTTTCAACAAATCTCTACTTATTCATTACTGGCTTCAAAGGACACAAGTCCTTGGCCTTTGTGACGGTTTTCTCCAGTTCACAACTGTCCTGGGCTCAGCTACACAGCACTGCACCAGCTACCAAGGAGAAAAATAACTGCTATAGCTGAACCCAGGACATCAACTCATTATTATTATTATCTGTCTTATTAGAATTCTGGTAATTTACAATATTTTTAGCTAGTGCTTGCAGAACAAGCATTTCAGATTAAAGCCTGCCATTTAATTTCTGTAAATGCTTTGTACTACACTCAGCCTGCAGTTATTCAGGTTCGGCACTGATCAAGTCCTAAGTATATCTTTGACTAAATTAACTTCTGAAGGAATGGCATGGGTATCGCATGGAAGAAGCACAGCTGCAGTTGTGTTGCTCTATACCCAGATTACTTAATTCCATATCCTACCAATTCATGATCACAGTCAGCAGACACTGAATTGTGTTCTATGCTACAAATGTCAAAGTTTTCTGATGGTGTAATTTATGCTTTGTAACACATCACCATATTTTAAACTCACAACTCTTATCACAACAGCTAAGAATCTGGTGTTCGGTTTTACTTTGGGCAAACACATATAGCAAACTCTTAAATGGCATAGTCCGTATAAAAAATTTCATATTCAATTACTAGTCATTCTCACTATTACTAGTTAAGATGGAATAAGTCAATTCCTGAGCATAAGACTGATTAATATTAATTAAACTTTAAGAAAATAATTACTTTAGACTAATAAATTAATGTTATGATGAGGATGTTTCTTCCCTTAAAATATGGGTTTTGTATTAATCCATCTACTAAAAGTACGTAGTAGCAAGCAGTATATGCTAGTCTTAACAGCTGAATAAGATAAACTTCTTATCTTTAAAAGATAAAATTTTCTTCCCTGTAATACCCAGATGATAATTAAGGCTCCATGCAATATAATGTAAGAGTCACTGAAGTAGGTGAGGTGGCTTTAAACCCTACATCTTTTCCTTAACAGAGGCTAAAACAGGAGGTGGAGAAAGGGTGTAGCTTTCCCCAGCTTGAGCCATCTGTGGATTGAGACTTCCTAAAGTAGAAGGTTTTATTAGTATTAATTTTATATATGTATTTCATAGCACTTTCTATACTGCTTCTTCTACAGAGCCAGCCACGTATTCTTGAACCATATCAACATCACCCCAGAGCTCCAAGTTTCACTTCTGCATCATACAGAAAGCAGTTTTTAGTTGCTGGGATTTGGCATCACCAATGCCTTTGGGAACTGTGTTAAAACCAAGTGAACAATCAATTTCTATTCTTCCCCTATACAGTATTTATGCATTTAGAATCTTCCAAGCTACCTTTTCTTAATAATTTCTTTTCCAAGAAGGGTGACAGATGCTCATTATTTGTGTTTAGATCTGGCAGACAAGGCAAAGTGTCTAAGCCACAGCAATGTAACTGCACAAGGAAAAAACCCAACATTGACAGAAGTTACCAGGCAGAGGAAAAGACAGCCAGAGTTAAGGTTTAGCTTTACCTTTCTCTAAGGCAATTGTGCTGCACAATCATGCCTACAGGCAGCAAAGAACTAATACTTTCCAAACAACCACATACTTTCCAGCCTCAGCCCCTCAGAACTACCAACCTTTTCCCAACAGAAAGCGGTAGTTCTTGCAAACAGAAAACTGTGAGTTTAATAATTTAAGACAAAAATATAGTTTATGAAGGAAAAAATTCTCAACATTCTAACAACGAATTAAAGGCCAATATAATTAATTTTTTGTGGAAGTGCCTGATTAAAGCTGGCAGCCTCATAAATTGCACAGTTAGACTCTGATGATATTTGACAAGGAAGCAGAACCACAAGGAAATTAAAATGAAAACATTTTCATTTTATTCTACAAATACCCAGAAGAATGTTTTCACCTTCCCAGTACAGCTTCCAAGTATTTAAATGATTAATTGTGGGTGAGAGTTTCAATTATTTGCCCAAAATGATTTTATACACACAGATTTCTTTGCAAGTTCAGGCCACATTTTGCGAGAATGCTGACAAAGGAAAGAGGGCACAAACCCCAGACTTCTAAAACGTTCTGCTATTTAAGCAAGATTGACAATATTAAGAATTTAGGTATGAAGGACAGAACACATCCAATTAACTACCCAAATAAAACACAAGGGTTTTGCTGCAAGGGGCATTTCTTGCCGAGTATATGGGTACACATGAGACAGAACAGTGCTCTAATCCGATTGGAATTGCCAGCACTAATGTAATACACACACACATACAAAAAAAAAAAAAGATTATCAAAAGCTGATTAAAAGCCATCCAAACATTACAATCGAAGAGTAGGGATTAAACAAAAGACACGATTTAGAAGAGGGCTAAAGAATTTTTGACCTTATTAATGGTCTAAATGAACTTTTATGCAAAACCTTGAGGAAGGAAAGTATACTTCAGCAATCTGTTACACTGTAGGTTCTGTGTATTACCAAAATTACACTGCAATTAAGTGAAGGTATTTCAGGTTGGTTAGGGAGCAGTGGCAGTTGCTAGGCAGCATCTGCTCCTGTCAGAGATGCTTCTTTGTGCAGTACAGAACCTCAGCCAGGAATACTGCCACCAATGGATTATTACAAGGCAGCTTACTGCCATCACATGGCATCTGCAAAGTGCTCAAAGTGCTGCCTAGCAACACCGCCTCTTTCTACTGAGTCATGCCATCACTATGAAAATATTCATGTAAAAAAGAAACAGATGCCTGAGAAGAAGGTGATCATTCACTAGCAAAGTGAATTATTGCTAGCATCCTTCCCCTACCCTCTGAGGTAAAAATAGAGATTAGGCTGGAAAATCATGAGCTGTTTAAAATAGTTTTGCACATCCTGGTGGCATGAGGTAGAACTGAAAGAACAGACCAAAAGCCCACAGCCGTGTCCACTACCTTTACCTATATCAACGGACTGATTACGAGCTTTTAGCTTTGCAGGCATCCATCCTAGTTACTCATCCCCCTCCTGTAAATCTGTATCAGCTCATTCAACTTCCACTTTGGCAGCACCAAAGTCCCTCACCCATACATCATTCCCTCTCTGTGGGAAGTAAATGCAGCAGTTTCTTTTTCTCCCTTTTAAGCAGAGACAAAGGCTGTTTCAGTTTCTGAAACCCTTCTCCCTCTTTCCAGTACCTAACTTGCAAAGAGAAGAAAAACACTGACTATACCACTCTTTGCATAGAGGAGTGCGGAGTCATTCTTCACTGTTGCGTTCCTCAGAACGCAAATATGAGCAAGAAATGGCTGCACTTCACTGCTGAACACTAGGAAACAAAGTGAGAAACCAGTCAAGTTTTGAATATCCTGAAGGTTGAAGGTTGCAGCACCTCTCTAGCAACCTGCTCCAGCGCTGTACCATATGCATTGTGGAAACTGATGTCCCTTACTTTAATTCACTATCACTGCTACTCCTTTCACTGTGCAGAAATGTTTGGCTCTGTCTTCTCCATAGCTCCATAAAAGGTTGCTAACCACAAACTAGACCCCTTCTTATCCTCCTCTTCTACAGGTCTTACCACCCTAGATGTCGCAAACATTCCTCTCTCATTATTTGCTCCAGCCTCCTAACCATTTCTCAATCTCACCCCTCATCCTGTGAGGTACAGTGCTCTAGATGAGGCCCCAAGAGTGATTCCCCAAAGGAGGAAATGATCACTTCTGTCAACATCCTGGTCAAACAGGAATGCAGCCTGGTATGCAGCTAGCTACAAGAAAGCATCACTGATTCATGTTCACATATGCAAAAATATAGGTATTATCCCACAGCATTTTATATACCATCCCATTTTATACTGACTACATCATAAGACTTTCAGTCCTAACTGTTAAGTAAGTTCATAACATGCTAGTTACCTTGACATTTATGGTCAGTAAATGAGGAGTAGGAGAAAGGGAAGAATAGGGCAGATTTATAAAGTATATTTATCAGAATACGAGCTCCTGCATCTTAGTTGAAAACTGTGTTTTAGCCTGTATTTGCTTGTCTATCACACAAGAATTTTTGTGGACATCTCAAGACAGCTTAGAAGACTCCTAAAAAACCTTTCAACCCACACACAAGAACATTGGCCCTTTTGGTAAACTATTCGCTACTAAGATACAAAAAAAATGAAGTATTTGCCTGACATAATTGAAGATGCTTTATTTTTTCCATGAGACCTAAAGAATTTTTACCTCTTCTAATCTTGGCTTAAGCAAACATACATTATTTAATGATGTCAGCATCATCTGAAACACTGGAAAAATCCTTTTTCTCTTATTGCATCCTCCACCCAGGTTGAAATAATTTTTTTCCTTCATTATTAAAAGAAGATGACTGTCTTGTGTCAGCAACCCAAAATGTAGTCACTCCAGAACTGAAAAAAAAAACCCAAAACAACCCAAAACCAGAAGCTGCAGTTTAGGGCCCTGTTGGGATGCATAAATTGAGAGAGCGAAGCCTATTTTCTAACCCACTTCCGCAGAGTCAAAAGAGAAGCTGTTTCTGCAAGACCAATGCTTCGGAAGCAGCCTTCCATGGTGTAAAACCCTTGGACCACAGAGATAACCATATACCTATCAGAAAGGGAAAAAAACCCACCCAAACGATATACCAAAACATCAACCCAAAACAAAGAGCAACTCTGATTATAATTCTAATCAGATCAACACACTCAGGCTGAAACAGAACAGCAAGTGGGCAGAACGGATAGCTGCAGATAACAGCACGCATGACAAGGCGATGAGGAGTACTAGTGACAGCAGAGCACAAGCTGTTCCAAGCGGATGCTGAGCTGCGTGGTCAGCAGACAGCAGGTCCAAGCACATCAGCTCACAGAGCTGGTCTCTCTGTGCCGAGGGCCAGCTCTTCCCATACTAATGAGTCATTGCCAGAGGAAGAGACAGTAAATGCAGCCTTCAAACAGAAACATGAGTATGTAGATGGTTCACCTCCTCACTCCCTTCATGCCAGGTGCACAGGTAGATACAGTTCCATTTTGTACAGGATGTATGTTATATACAATAACTTACATAAATGAGAACATGTGCACTGGTGAAGTGGGCAACTTGATGCAAACATTTCCACAGGCATTTTCTCCACAAAGGAGGAGATGGGTGAAATAGAAACGTCTCCTCCTATCCTCCCAGATCCAGACACAGTTATTGGAACCATACATACTGCTTCTTACAGAGATTATTAACACTGTCTGTGATAGTCTCCTATGAAAGATTTCCTACTTCCTTACAACTTGTTTTGGTAGGCCACACACCCCATCAAGAAAAAGGACTGTAGACAACCCAGTACCCAAATATGCCTGTAAAAAGTTATACGTGGCTCTCAGTGGGCTTCTATTTAACAGTTCTTCTGGTTCCCCTGACACGTATGCAAGGCTTCATTTATCAAGAGGAAGACTGAAAGTGCAGGTACTCTACATTAACCGCTGGCATAAACATCTCATTCATAACATGACCAGAGGGAAGAGCAAGGCCTCTGCTGTTCAAATACACAGAAACAAGAGCATTCTGGAACAGCAGATCACCTGCCAAAGCTCATTGAACTACACTCCAGCATGCTGGGTGCTATCTTCAAAACAAAGAAAATAAAACAATTCACCACTCCATCAACTACCTACTGCCAACAGTTAGTGTTTAAGTGCATACACCTCCTTATAATATCTAGACAAACCTTTTATTGTTGTTTCAGAGAGTAAGTGATATCAACTTACCTCTGAAAGCAGAATGACGACCTGCTTTTAATTACCCGGAGTTAGCTGGCACCACTTCATGAGCTTTACTTAAGGCCTAATATCCAGAAACACGCAAGAAATGAAAATGTAGTCAAATGCTGAAGTGGGGGACAAAAGGCAAGTCTTATCTTTGTAATAAGTAATCACAACTACACTGGAGAGCGCTTGGTCTGCTCAAACCCACCGTTACCAGTCTTCCTAATACCCTCAGTAAGTTTTGACTAAAAAGACTTGTTTAAACAAACGCTAAAACACATCTAAGAAGAAGGAATTACAGCTAAAAAACCTTAGGAGATGCTTTCAGGATCTCAGAAGAGATCGTAACTTTCATTTTGACATGAATAATCTGAATGCAAGTTTGGTTTTAACATCAGTCCCTTGAGTGAGATATTTCATCTCCTCGCCTTGAGGTTCAGTGATCATATAGAGTTTGAAACAACAAAGAAAATAAAAAAGTACTGATATTAAGGCTGATTCATAACTTAAAAATAATCAGTGAAAAGACTGCTGTCAGTTGCAACTGATTTTGAACCTAGATCCTACTGTATGCATCCCTTAGCCTCTTCATCAGTGAGTATCACAGCTGAGAGAAGAACACAATAAACTTAATTCACTACACAAATTAACAAAATTGCGCTGAAGCAGGAGAAAGTTGCATCAGGCTCTTAAACAGCTGAATAATCTTCCAAAGACTTTTCATTCTTTGGTCAGTGTTTTCACATCCACATCTGAAAAGAGCTCCCACTTCTCAAAAGAACAAAGCTATGAAATGTATATGGCCACTGATAACTACTTGCTGGAGGTCATCAGGCATTTACAGCTTCTCCACATATGAGCTATGTTCCAAATAATTAGAATATTAATCAGAAAAGCTTGTGTATCTACATGTTGTGCACATGAAGACAAAGAACTCTTCCTCATTCCCAATTATCCCCTTTCCGTGGTCTTTTAAAGGCCATCAAATACCTGGTACAGAATTTTCTAGATCACAAGTACTGGCCATAGTTCTTACATGCTTCCCTGACGTTTACATTGGAGTCTGACTTTTTCAGCACAGAACTGCCGAAAAGAAGGGCTTTGAGAGACAGCGAGACTCAAGTCCAGCTGAGCTGTGCTATTGACTGGAAACTAAGAAACCTACCTTCAGAAGGATTAGTAAAAATAGCATCTTTCTTCTCTTCCTCCTATATAGAAGTGCAAGCAACAACCTGCACCATCATCACCCCACACTCACACACCAAATTCCTATGCCTTAAATTATTCAAAAGAGAAACAACGTCAAATTTTCCACACTAATTTCACACTGAAGAATCTCCCTTCCTGTACTACAGACTTGACAATGAATTTAAACCCAATGCAGACAAATAAGTAAAACCAAAGAATCACCTGTATTTTCTAAGAACAGCGAACATTCAAGGCATGCTGTCACACACCATGTTTTTAATTGTAATTGACACCTGCTGCATTAAAAAGGAAAGAAAAAGAACTGGTTTCCTACCAATAAATATTCATATTCCTTTCCTTTCTCTCACGGTCCCATGACAAACCAAACACAGAACCATTGGACTTCTGATCTTTCACTATTCCCAGTCCTGTTCTTGAGCACTCCTGTCTATACAGCCCCTCCACATTAACAATGCCCCTTCACATTCTCCAGCAAACAATCAAAAAAGTTGCTTCAGGAAGAGCCCTCACAGAACTTTATTATCCATTCTTTTCACCAAGTCAGTAGCTGCTTATCTGCGCTACTATCCACACTTACTGTAGCAAGTTCTTTCTTTCCGACCCAGCCATCGATTTTCATTAAGTCGGTAGGAAATGTATGCCCAAGATAGTCAATTCTCAGCATAAATGTCTTTCATCACTGGATGAGAGGCATTGTTAGGAAGTCCAAATGTTCAGAAAGAAAGCCTGAACACTTGGACTTCCAACCTTAGGAAACTGGTATGAATATAAAATTAATTCTGCATTGTGGATAAGGTCAGAGAGGAACCACTTTTGCCCTCCTATTGGTAAGCAGCTGAAGTCTTGAAGGTCTTAACTGAATATGTAATATGGCTTACTACAAATAAATAGATAAAACTGCTCTCACAACCATCAAAGCATCAAACATTAAACCCCATATTGTGATACTATCACTTCTTAATCTAAGATCACATCCATATTCCCATGCAAACCACACAATAAAGTGCTAAATACACACATCATTCCTTGTCCTTGCAAGCAAGTTGAAAAGCTGTTTCTCAACCTCATTCCTCCTGTATTTAGAAAGTTTGTGCTGATTTCTACTGTACATGTATTTGTGGACAACTGGTATTCAGATTATCTCAAACTAGTAGTATCTTACAGATTAATGAGATATCTCATTCACTTTTGCAGACTCAGTATTCGTAAGAGTAACCACAATGTCTTTTGGCTAGTTTTTTCTAAGATAAATGACCCAAAATATATTAATGTCTTCCCACAAAATAGTGTATTTTATCTCCAAGTTATATCACAACAACAGAAATACAGACTTATGCTAGACTGAAACTAAAATTACCCACTACATTACTAAACCTCACTAAACTTTCGTGTCTATGCTGAAAGTCTCCAATTGGGTGCATCTTGGGAGTTGCTCTTTTCCAGAGACATTTCAAGGTGTGATTCATTTCTCATTCAGCCAAATAACGCATATACATTTCCTCTATGACCCCTGCTTGACAAACTCTTTTGTTCATTCTGAAATCCTAAGGGCAAAAAAAAAGCCCTTAGGGGCAAAGCACACAGATCATCTGGTTTTCCTGACTAATGAGCAAGTCCCCAGGTATTGCCACCACCTCCCAAAACAGCGCGGCACAGAAGGTTTACAAGTACATCCCTCCATGTAGCTTTGGTTCCAGGTCTTCTCACTGAAGAATATCCTTAGTCACCTCCCTCCTGCTGCCAGGCAAGTACAGTTTCTGGCAATAGGGGACAAAAGAGAAGGTGAAATACAATATATGTCCCATAACACAGAACCCAGCTGCAATGATTGATGTCACTTCCCAGAATATTGAAGATGGACTTTTTCCTATTATGGGGGAGGGACTTTTTTCTCTCTCTCTGAAACTTTTCATTTTAAACCTATAACAAACTGCTTCAGTGGTACAGAGAAGTTGCAATGTCGATCTGTGCAAAGCACTTCCTTGTTTAGCAACTGCCTTCCATGGGAACAGGTAGGAAGAGAGTAGAAGTTCTGCAGTCCTGTCTTTCCGAACACAAATATGAGTTGGGAAGTGTGCAAGCCAAAATTTAGTGATAGGGTAAGAAAAATAAATCAAAACTCATGATAGTGATCAAAAAGCAGAAGCTGCAGCACAGAACTGTAACTAGGACATTGCAATGTTACATCTTTTCTTAGTAGGAGCAAGGCGCAATTGCTATAATATTAGTTATATATATTCATGCTTATGTATTTGGGTTTTATTGCTACCAATAAAGTGGTAAAAACAAGGATAAAAATTCATTTTAAGTGATACAATTACCAGATTTTAACACCAATTCTTTGAATAAACTAGGAGTAAGTGTTGTTTATGCAGGCAGCTTTTCCTTCTTCTCCACATATATATTTAATTATTGTCTACCATACAAAGTACAGGATTAACCACATTTAAAAACAAACAAACCAACCCCTCCACTTTCATGTGAATCACCTAAACGTGCTCCTTGCACAAAAATAAAGCAGCATAAACTGACAGTCTAATGAAATACATAATCAGCTCTCACACACTTGCCAAATTTTAATTAGCAGTTATTTCCTAAAGAGTTCCCTCTGCTTTTCTTTTAATTCATTATTATTTAATACTTGCTTTAGAAGACTAATGTAACTAATCAGATCACTTTAGTAAATACTTTCTTAGAGAGAGCGACTGCTTTAAAAACACTAAAACACTAGAGGGCTAGAGAGCTAGCTATCTTCAAGAACCAATTTGGAAATCTCACTCCTTGTTTTCATAACTGGTCATCTTCAGCATCTGTGGAAAAACTGTCTGCCTTTCAACAGAGTCGGAAGTTCTGAAAGTGTAGTTAGGATCAGAGCCACTGAACATGAGTATTTCCAAATAGAACAGAAGGGAATTATTCACAACGGCTACCAGGTAGTTGCTATAGTAGCTGAGAAATACAAGCAAAGAACTTCAATGTTGTTCGTGTTCAGCTTAATTACTTATTTATAAATGTCCTGAGTAATCCTTTAATATTTTTGTTGCAGAAGTATACAATGACTTGCATAAGAAATGGGCAATACGATAGCATTCTACAACTGTAAGCACTGAAAGCTTTTTTCAATCACAGCTAGACAAGCAAAGAGAACTTCAGAATGCACCACTGGATGTGCACACCAGTAAATTTAACCTGCTCTCTCGCAGTCAAGAGCATGAGCAAAGTCAAGTGCCTGGTAAAGGGGTATCTGTGAAGAGGCTCCAGCAAGCAGGTAAGAAATACTTTTGGCTTAAACTCTTTGAAAGCCACTGCAGAATACAAAGCCCTTCTGTACCCACATGTTGAGAGAGAGAACTTGGTGTCTTTCTGAAGGAACAATTTCCATAAATCAACATCTCTGAGCCAACTACCTAGATAAGAAGATGACAAAGACTAATTTATTTTCAAAGAGATGAGCATTAGAATTAACTACTCTGTATGATATTTTCACTTTCCTTGATACACGTGGACAGGTATGTACAGTGCCTGGATGCCCACACATACCTTTGTATTTCACCTGAAAGCTCTTTGTGGTATTCTAGTTGCAGAAATAACTCCTTTTTTCCCTCCCAACTTACATGTACAGAGACATAAAGTCTATTACCTTAATCCACAGGCAGACCAAAATTTTTCATCGTTTAACAAGAGCGCAGAAACAACACACAGGGCTTTTTTGTGATAGACAGTGGTCAAAATTAAACAACTAAAGCCCAAGGCATAACCTTCATACCAGCAACTCAGGAACTCATGCCAAGAAAATTATTTTTGCAAATATTATTTTATTTGTGAAATCAGGATAACTTACATCAGGAAAAAAAGCCAAAACAAACAACCCAAATTCCACCACCCCATCTATAGACAAGCTTCTCCGAAAAACGCAAACCCAACCACTCCAGCGAGCAATGACAGATCTACTTTTGAAATACTGGTTCTCAACTGAGACTCCGCTCCCCACTTGTAAACTCCAGGCCTAAGCAGCATTTTTCACCTATTCTCACTCTTTGGAGGCTTATCAACTAAAGAAAAGTAATTAAAGCTGCTCAAGAATAAAGCAAACTTGCCCAGAGATCACCAAAATTCTTCAGACTTAGCCATTATCTCAGACCTACTGATATATGCGTTGTCTGAAAAGGAAAATCCAACTTCACAGGAATATTCTCAAGGCTACAGACTATTCATTAACACTTGTTTTCATTCACCGTCTTCCAGCTGCCTCTTTCAGACTTGTTTACAGCCTGAATGAAGATTTCCTACCCTTTCCTCGCATGCATCTGCGTAAAAACAATTAGTTCACCTACTTTTTGATTCAGGTAGCATACGTGTTTTCTTATTTGAGAACACAGGCCAAACACAAACAAACAAAAATGAGTCTCAAACCCTGCAACACAGCAAAGACAAATGACATGTAACCGCAACAGAGGAAAACCAACAAGACTTGAAAAATTAATGTTTTGTTTTTCCAAGGTACCTATTACAATGACACCAGCAAGTTTAGTACTAGGACAACAAAGATAGTCTTTACCAATAGGTAAGATATAAGCAAGTCTGGATGCTTCGTATTCTCTGAACATTCATCGGCTAAGGCATAACAAAGCTTGTTAACTTTTTACACTTCCAGTGACATAGCAACAGTACTGTAAGTAATGACTTGTACTATTTTACCCCAGTTCTGTATATTGCCCTTAGATATGAACACTTAGAGGTTCTCATCTAATACAGTATGGCTTTTATAAAAAAAGAGTGAATTGTGTACTTCTATTCATTATAAATACACTCAATGTACTAAATATCTCTTGCAAAGTATAAAAAACTAACAGAAAGTACTGATCCATTTTGTTGCTTGTTAACGACTTGCTCAAAACGTGCTGTAAATATTCACTGGCATTAAGTGCCCACAAGTCAACTGTCCAAATCCCACTTTGACAGTCCACGTTCACAGGCCTTTGCAGCAAATTTTTGATATTTACTTTAAATATTTGCAGAAATTGGTCATTGCTACACACTGTGGAACTTAAAAATCAATATAAACAATTGGTAAGTATAAATTTAATGAAGCATTTAGGTAACTAAAGAGGGCAGATGCTACCTACGTGCATTATCATCCATGTAAACAAGGTTGGGTTTTATAAATTAGAACAAAATAAAGGAAAGGGAAGTTAAGGACAGGCTGTGTCCTCCTTCCACCTCACGAGGTGTTACATTTCTGCTCTCCTCAGAAATTACCGCACACTAAAAGTACCAAAACAAACAAACCCAACGCTACCAGTGATGGTCTTCCCCACCGGCGAAAACGAGATTCGCGGTGGCAGTAAGACCTGATTCACCGCTAACAACCTAAAATGCCGACACAACGCGCTCGGGAGCACAGGGAGCCGCTGGCAGGGCGCGCAGTGCGCCACGGGCATCGCGGCGCGGCCCGGCCCGGCTGAACGGAGCCGCCGGCAGCACCGGGCCCGCGGCCGCTGAGCAGGTGCATCACCGACGCCCCCTAATGCCACCGCGCCACAGCCGTTCCCTCGCCCGAAACTCCACATCAACAAGATCACCACAAACCGCAGATTAAAACGGAGAGGAAAAAAAAGGAATCGCGGGCTTAAGTAGATTAAGCGCTCAGCGACTCGTTTTCTGATCATTTATGCCACCGGGACCCGAAAGTCGACTTTTTTCTCGCGGCCCGTGGCTTCGCGGCGGAAGAACTGGGGGCGATAGCCCTCGTCGGAGCACACGCTGACGGGATGCCGGGCTCTGCGGGCAGGGGAGGAGGGGGACACAGCCCATCCCACTGGCCCCTGCAGCCTCCCAGAGCCCCACCGGCAGAGCGCGGGGGACGGGGCCCGCCACCCCTATTCGCCATCCCCCCGCTCTCTACCTGCGGGGCACCGGGAGGAGCAGCGCCGCTGAGGCGACCATCGCCGCCCCTCGGAAAAGCAGTGGCGGACGAAGAGCGGTGGGGGGAAGCAGAAGCCGCTGCCTCCCCCTCAGCCCCCGCGGTCCGGCCGCTGCGGAGAGCCGCGGGAGGGGGGTCGGTGGGGCGGGGGAGGGGATGTGGCAGCACCTACCCACGCCGTATTTCTCCTCCTCGGTCGGGCTCCACATGCTGCTGCGGCGGCAGCCGACCTCGGCCGCGGCTCCCCTGGTCAGTTCGAGGCGGGCGAGGGCCGCTCATGGAGCGGGGGCGGCTGCTCCCGCTCCCCCCTCCGCGGGGGCGCTGCTCCGCGGCCGCCGCGCCGGCAGCCCGAGCCTCACGCTCCGGACGGGGCCGCGCTCAGGGGCCGCTTCGCCGCTGCCGGGGGGCGGGGAGGGGGGAGGTCGCCCCCCGCCCGCCCGGGCAGCAACAGCTGCCGCTCCCCTCAGCGCCCGGCGGGCACTCGCCGCCAGCCCAGCGCCTCTCCTAGCGCGGCCCCGCCGCCCCAGCGGGCTCCCGCCCCGCCGACGCGGCGGCCCCGCGGAGCTCGGCGGCCCCTCAGCCTCCTCCTCGCCGCTCCCGCCGCCGCCGTCGCCACCTCCGAAGGACTCCGGCTGCCGCGCCCCCCCCTCCCGGTGGAGCCCTGCGCGCATGCGCGGGTAGCGCCGCCTCACTGCCCCCCCTCCCCCCCGGTCGCTCCCCGCCCCGCGCGGCCGCACGAGGCGCGCGCGGGCGCGAGGCGCGGGGGCGGCGCGCGTGGCCCGGAGGGAAGGGGGTGGGGGAGGGGGCTGGTCCCGAGGCCGAATTCAGCGCGGGTGGAGGGGATAAAACGGTGCTGCGCGTGCCCTCGTCCCAAGGGAATACCGTCTGTGCGCCGCCGCTGCGCGGAGGGGATGCTCCTCCCGCCAGCCGAGGCCTCGGAGCGGGACAAGGTCCGCAGTCCACCTCCTGCTTTCATGGAAACCTTTCCAGGTTACTTCAAGCAGTTAAAGATAGTTAAATTCAATCATCTTAAACGATCTAATGAGTTATTAGTTTGAAAAATAAAGAGAAATAATGG
This sequence comes from Ara ararauna, assembly GCA_028858755.1. NCBI lineage: Eukaryota > Metazoa > Chordata > Aves > Psittaciformes > Psittacidae > Ara > Ara ararauna. Next base: position 19,032,195 of record CM054385.1, on the reverse strand, counting down.
ATTTCACTAACTCTACAGTGGCGGCAGTTGAGGTTGGCATTGGAATAGAAAGCGGACCTGCTGTCAGCACCCTAATTGGTGATGCCACCAGCGCTTAGATCAAAATTCATCTAATACTGTGGTTTAATATATTGTTTGAAATTAATGTCCAAGGCTTCCGAGGAGCTGGCAAAATTCTGTAGAGGTTGCACAAGGAATGGTCATGCAGAATTTGAAACAGTTCTTAGATTTCATCCTTGAGTTCATCCTTCACTTTCGCTCTTTCCATTAAAGCCAATCTTGAATTCCTCACGGCAAATTAAAAGCTGATTCATGTAATTCAAAACTGCTCCTGTATCTGAAATTCTGATCACTGCAAATGCTCTGCCAGACAAGTGACTTTGCTCCAGTCGGAGCCTTCCCAAAGCTAAAAGGCACAAAACAGCACTTTTGACGCAGCATTTTCAGAAGCCTTTGCAAACAAATTGGTTGGGGCGAAGTTTTAAGATTGCACTGAACTTCTTAATAACGTAACTAAACTTCAGCTGTACCCACCACTTTTTATAGACTATCTGTTCTATCATTATATAATAAACCAGAGCGAAAGTCATCAATTTGCACCGCAGAACTTAGGTTGCTGTGGAAACCTTCATTATTTATTTTTTTAACATGTTCAACTTCTGTTTCAGCACGGAGCAGGGGACAGCTTTCTGTCTGTGCTTTTGTTTGCTTTTGGGCTGCTGGGTTTTGCTTTCCTGTGCAGAGTGCAAACAGAAAGTGGCCAGTAAGTAAGCATGGCTGCGCATTATTGATTTAGAAAAACCAACTTGTTCAGTCATACCTTAATTCATATTCACATTTAGGCATATGTATTTACAATAGCTTCATTACTTTCCTTCCTGAGGCACTCCCACAGCATGCAGAAATAGCTTTTTGAAGGGACAAAGCCTGACAAAGTCATTGAGCTGCATCTGTTGGAGATAGGCTGCTGCTGGGCTCAAGATTTCTTTTATATATATATATATATGCATATGTCAGTAATAAATACCTCTTCATCTGTTCCTAGAACTTTGGGAGCAGAAAACCTCTGTAGTGACAGGAGATGGTTAATTCTTCCAGCCTCTTCATTCTCTAGCTTCAGCACTTCATGGATTCTTCTTGCTGCCCAGTTAACCTGCAGTTGAACAGAAACTCCTCCTGCTTTAAGAAAAAACAGCAGATTTTATTTCATTTTGTTCTTCAAAATACTACCATGTCTGAGTGGACTCTTACAGTAAATATGGAATGAAGGTGAACTTGGGAAGACAAGGTGAGAACCTTGCAAGGTTAGATAAACCCTGAGGGGAACACCAAAATGGTCGACAGAATGGGACCCACAAGGAACTAACAGCATACAAGAAACATTTTGTTTAAAGGGAACTATGCTATTTCTGGATATGTAAACGATAGCATTAACAGGTCCAGTCCTACTGATGAAAGATTACTTTGATTTGAAATACAGTACACACTATTACGTATTTATTCCTAACACTTCTTTGCACTACTGCTGGTGATGCCTATTTTTGAACAGCAAGAGTCAGTAGCGGGGCATATGACCCACTTCAGGAAGGAAAAAATGAGTGTGTGTATTTCACTGTAGAGTCAGTGGAATGCAGGTTTGCATAACTTGAAGTTACCAAATATATTTGCACCCATTCCTCTGATACCTGCATTCACCAGTTGGATGAGTCTCCTATCACCTCTACATAAATACTGATGGCTTTAGTAAATACTCTTAGCTTAAGTGTAGCACAGAACAAACATCTCACCGTGTGAAAGAGGCAGAGGCACTAATCTCCCAGGCAGCAGGGAGGTATTCAGGATCACCACGTGCAAAGGAGACAGACCAAAGCAAACAGCGACCATTGCGCTGGGCTGCAGTACAACTATTTCTCCTGTGTTCTTCCTCTCTTAGAGCTCACTCCTGCCAACCTCAATATTCATACCACTCTGTAAAGCATGGGAAAAGTATAGTAGTATTGTGCAAGCATAAAAAAGAAATTCTGAGGGTTATATGCTCCAGGATTTTTTCTTCTGGAGGTGTTTTTATTTTTTCTTATCATAAAAATGGCACATTTAAAAACTACTACTACAGAATTAGAATCCCATGCCTTTATTGGATTATTTAAATGTTTTTCAGGTGATATTTTTTGGATTTGGGCTTGGTTCTGGGGTTTTTTTTAAGAAGTTTTAAAAAATAACTTCAGGAATTGAACTCAACGTTAAAATCTGCTCTAAATGTCAGAGCTCCTACAAGAACAGCTCCTGTTGGTGGATATCATGGATCCCCAACACTAACAGGTTTCAGAGAAAAGTGGCCTCCCCTTGGCAGAAATCTTCTGAGCTGCCATTCTGAGTCTGTGCCACTCAACTTCTGTGTGGCACCATATGGAAATAGTGGCAAATACACAATTCAGGACTTTATTTAACTGAATAAGTCAAATTAGAAGAAAAGCACAAATCACTTTAAGTAACACTGGTGAAAGTTACTTAATGTCCACTGCATACAGGAGCTGTTATGTGAGAATTACGGTGAGTTGCTTATGGTTAAGTTACTGCAAACGCAATTGTCCGTAACCAAACAGAATACACATTAATCTTTAACACAGCATTAATTAAAACACATTAAATAGTTCATCTTACATCATACTATCTTGCCATAATATAGATGTGATCTGAAAGGCAGCTGGCTCGGGATTGAAGAGATCTGACACAGTTTCTTTCTCTTAAATAGATCAAGGGAACTGTACAATCCTTTCAAACGCTCTGCAAAGGACAATGGAAGGGCAGAGTGCAGAAAGCACAGAGATTCTTATACCTCCCTGCAAGCAAATTTTTCTCAGTTATTTCAGCCTTAAGGTGTCATGGAACACATGACCCTCTTGCCCTCTCTTTCAGGTAAGAGCATCCCCATACTTTATACTTTCTCCGGGCTATAGATCCTGCTACTTCTACTTCTATTATTACTTCGAACTCCTGTTTTAGAAACATGGCCCTGAGCCCCTGCTATCAGAAAAAAAATCAAGGATGATTTTTAACTGCCTCTGACAGTCAATTTGTTTAAGTTACCTCCTTTTCTACACTTGATGTTCCAACTTTGCATTTCTGTTTCTTTAAAGTTCATATTCTTTCCCTGTTGCTAAGATGGTTTAAGCCATTAAACAACTTGACTTCCCCATTAAATTATAAATTCCTCACCTTGCAAGGAGAAACAAAAGGAACCAAAGCAAATACGCTCTACCACCATCTCCGACAACCTCGCAGGTCCTTTTGAAGCACCAAGTGTTTCTTGCTTGTGCCTCAAAATAGGTATCCACATGTCCCAAGAACAGAGCTATGCTTCCTTTGATGCAGTAATCTTCTAAAACTTTCAAGCAGGAAGTCTCAGCTTCTGATATACAGATCCAGATTATATTCTTTGTCTTATTGCATAAGGCCACTTCATGGATTTTTTCCTCACAAAGAAAACACCAATCCATCACATTAGGAGTCTAATGCAGCAAATGACAGCAGTTTTCAAGTATCTGTGCCCCACAACTTCATTCATCTAACCATTCTTTCATCAGGATAATTTCTGATTAGTGCTCAGCACTGGAGAAATGCTTTAAAGGCCATCATCTTAAGACTCCTTTTTTTCATGTTTAATTCAGAATGAGCTGCCTGTAAGCAAGTCTGCTCCCAAACCTCAACATTTCTCAGAGTGTCAGGAAAGGAAAGCAGACCCCTACCCGCCAGGCAGCACTTCCAGCCTGCCGTTAAGTCATCACTTCATCAGCTACTCCTTATCTCTGAAGTAGAAGCTCATGACTGAAAACAACCAACACACATTTAACTTTATTATGTGAGATGTTCCTAGGATTAACAGAAGGTTACACCTTAATTACAATAGTTCCACTGATCCATCCCTTTAGTACCAAATTTTTTCTTTCATGAAGAATGAGAGTCAGCATAAAATATCCCAGTACTCTTTCTGTTTCTGGTGTTATCTTCCTCAGAGCAAAGGTAATCTAAAGTCATAGTGGGCAGAGCAACAGGTAATCTCAAAACCCTCCAGAACTTTAGACATTTGGAGTTAAGCCTTACCTAAAAAAAACCCCAAACACAATAACACCAACTAAGAACAAATATCACAACCTGCAGTTACAAATAAAATGTTAGAAGTTACTTCTACTCCATTTGTAATCTTGCTTGAAAACAAATCATAAAACCAGAAAAGACAAGAACTTGTGTAGGGACAAGCATGGATCGATGGTGTTATGCCAACATATCACAGTTTGAAGTTTCTCTGTTGCTTGCCCAGAAGGCATCTGGATTAAGTCAGGACCCCAATTTTTTAGGGCTTTTTTAGCACAACAGTAAAGACTGGACTGACTGATGTGTAACAGCAGCACATCAAGTACAATTATCAAAAACTCCCAGTGTGGGTGGTAAATATTTAGTAAGCCGGGCCTTTATTTAAAACACATCAGAGATTATACCAAAAAATGTTTTCCTGATACTACACAGAGCTTTTTGTTCTTCAATTAGTAAAAAAGGAAGAGAGTCATTTCAGTCATGTTTCATAAATAATTAAGAAATTTAAGAATACTATTGCAGCCTCATTCTCACATATCTCTAATGTTCTCACGATGGCAAATTACCTATTAGAAGAGTCAGAAATCATAGAATGTTAATTAGCACTTTTGTGACAAATTGATGTCTTTTCCTATTAATTTCTTTTAATATTCAGGGTATAGGAAGCCCTCCAAATTAATAATTAGCTCCTGTCTTATTTTTTGAAATGAGAGTACAGAAACATTTGTGAACTCTTCTTGTGAGCAGGCTCTCTGGGTCTTATTTCATTTCTGACCTTGTGTATATTTTATCATATTTTTCTTTATTGCCTTGAAAGAGATCTCTTTCATGCTAAGAAATTTATCCTATTGAGTGAAAACATCAGAGAGCTGGTTTCATCACTCTTTGAAATGCAATAGGGTTGCCATCCCAGAGGCTGCCTTAACTGATTTTAGTGCTCATCCAATCAAGTCCTCCCCAAATCTCTACAAGTGAACATGGTTGGGGATATTTGTTGGGTTGTTTTGGGTTCTTTTTCATTCGTTATTTTAAAGTGCTCTCTCTAATGTTATTGCTTTGTTTCAGGGAAAATTGCACCTTGGTTCACAAGAACAATCTAATACACCTCCAGGGATTAGTGGCTGAGGAATGAGTTCAGAGGAGGCCACGAAGATGCTTTGAGGACTGGAGCACCTCTGCTATACAGGCAGGCTGAGAGAGCTGGGTGTGTTCAGCCTGGAGAAGATAAGGCTCTGGGGAGACCTTAGAGTACCTTCCAGTGCCTAGAAGAGCTGACAAGAAATCTGGAGAGGGACTTTTTATAAGGGCATGTGCTGATAGGACAAGGGGGGATGGCTTTACCCTGACAGAGGGAAGATTTAGATTAGCTATTAGGAAGAAACTCTTCCCTGTGAGGGTGGTGAGGCACTGCAAAGGCTGCCTGGAGAAGTTGTAGCTGCCCCATCACTGGCAGTGTTCAAGACCAGGTTGCACGGGGTTTGGATCAACCTGGTTTAGCGGAAGGTGTCTCTGCCGTGGCAGGGGGCTTGAACCAGATGAGCTTTAAGGTCCCTTCCAACCCAAACCGTTCTGTAAGGACTAAACAGTTCTAGATCCTTATTTACATACACTGTGTTGATCTGTAAAAAGAAAAAGTGAGCAGATGTATTTAATTTTGAACCGGCTGAAAGGTCAAAACAGCCCTTCTGTGCCACGCGTTGGTCACGGCAGCCGCACGATCAAATGAAATCAGAGTCCCTCTCGCTCTCTGCCCTGCTCAGGGCGGTGCCGGGGCGGGCGCGTTCCCTGCCGGGCCGGCGGCGCGGGCGCTGTCCGTGGTACTGCCGCAGGGCCACGCCAAAGGCATTGACTCCTGCGGCGGTCGGGGCTGCCTATGGGGCACCAGTCCGGGGCCGTTCCCAGCGACCTCCTGAATTCAAGAGTTGACCATCCTCCTCTGGCATACACCACTTCAGGCCAACCTCCTGCAGCCATTCTGGCAAAGGACATGAAGTCCCGCTGTTTCCATACCTCGGCTTTTCCATGAAGAGAGCACTAGCTGGCCATGTTGGTCAACCCCTGAACTCAAGGATCAGCCTTATATCTGGTTGTTGCCTTTTGACCTGTACAGAGAAATATATGATCTTGAAATAAAACTAGCACTAACAGAAACAATAGGTAAAAATGGAATTTAGAAACACTGCAATGGATAATTGGAAGTCATGCTGGACCTATCAAAAGTCATCCCATTTTTTCTTATAGGAATGATGGAGCATGCAGTTTAGTTGTGGGCATATTATTCCAGTCCAGCTACTGAGAAGAATGATTATGGAAACACACAGTCATGGCAAGGTGCTCAATACCCAGGAAACACTGCTTAACAATTTCTATTAATGTACTGTCCATGTGAACTACATATTTATATTAAAAAAAGATAAAAGTTCTATATGCTTACCTGCAAAATTATTTTGGTTATTTTAATCTGGATAAATACAGTATTGTATTAATGTATATTCAAAATAAATAAAAATTGTATTCTGATAGCATTAGAGAGCCTTAAAACAATAAATATTGCTAAGATTGGAACAATTAAAATGCAATTAGTTCAATAGATAGTCAAATCACATATCTAACTGCTGATGTCATGTGCCCAAAGTGAGATTTTCCACTTAACAAGTATACGATATTTAAGGCTTCATATGAGCTTCAGATTCCAAAATGCATTTGAAATATAGTCCTTGTGAAAGACATTATAATATTCATATGTTTAAGAGAAAGAGATATCTTTTACTTGTGTGCCCAGCATGCCAAAACCATTTCTGTCTCCTGTAGAGCAAAGTTTGTCTCATGCATGCCTAACTCACAGCTACATCCAAAGATACTCACGTGTCACCTGTGTTAACTGGAAAAAAATGACAAACTTACTTTAAGAGCTTTGACCTATGTAATGTAATTAAGATCTTCTTGAGAAGAATAAAAGAAATAGTATTTTGTTACCTGACACAGCAGAACAATTAGTCATAACAATTACATACACTGGCATATCTCTTGAGTAAAAAGGATGACGTTGCTGTAAATCCATCCAAATACTTATATCCAGCTCTGAGAGTGAATCAGCACAAAGTGACCAGCAGCTGATTCATCTAAATAACAAAAGCATTGAGCACTTCAGCAGCTATTGCCACAAGGACGTAGTCACTAATTACACAAATACACTCTCCAGCCATAATGGAGTACGGTCAGACTGGCACACAGCTCTTGATATATCCAACTACCTTCTACTCAGAAGCAGAGAAATGGAGTTAGATTACATTCATATGTCTTCTCAAGGACATTGAATATTCTCTGTTCCTCAACAAAGTTCTTGACACTTTAGCAACAGAGTAAGTACACTGCTGATAGTTGTTCACAAGGCAAAAAGAATATGGATTGCAGTCATCCTCCCACACCCCAGCTCAGTGAACAATCATTGTCTAAACTCAAGTAGTAAAGACTTAGCCCAGAGCTCCTCAAGATGCTGTTTAGGTATTACAGACATGCAAACAGCTCAGTCTATACAAGAACACTTTCCTGAAAAACAGAAAGAAATGACCTTATATCATGAAGTGACTGAATCAGGAGGTTGAATCAGAGGGAGAAAAAGCCTAGGTTAAGCAGGCTGTCCTCCGAATGAGAGAAATTACCATCTAAGATTGTGCAGGTGCTAGGTAAAGGCTAACAGTATGTTCTTTGTCTTCTATAAAGCTATGCAATAAAACTTTAATTCTTTATGTTGCCATTAGCATATTAAATGAATAGCAACATAAATCTACATAACTGTCAGAAGCAGAAGTGCAGCATTCTCCAGAAAAGCTCCGAAAGAAACATTCCATCTGAAGGCAAGCCACTGAAAGAGGAAAGCACACCCATACTGTGAAGTGGCCAGTGTCAGGCACAAAACCTCACACATGGGAAACATAACGAGGACAGAAGTTTAAATGATCGCTCAGACACCAGCTACGCCCCAGGTAGTGTTTCAGCCACAAAAGCACAACTTTGAAGACTTTATTAAACCCATTCATTCCTTCAAAAGGAAAGGAAGACCTGGAGAAGCGTTTTCAACAGCTATTTTTTACAGACATACTTCTACCTATCACACATGACACATAGTGAAGGATAGATTCAGTTACGAGATCTATTTTTCATTTATGATTCATGAATTATCCACCATCAGGTGGACTACCATCAGGTTTTGGATTGGCTACGGCCACTGCAACCTTCCTACACAGGATAAACAAACTTAGGTGTTTGTTTAGTAGTACTAAACCCAGCAACCAAAGTACAAATGTAACATCCCTGTCAAGTAAATACACACTGCAAACAGACTGCTTGACTAACCAAACCTGCTAGGATTATGTAGATAAAACTCAGGTAATTTCTAGTAACTCCTTTTTTCTCCCTATTGGTGATAGAGAATGACCTCCATGAATTTAGACTTAGTATATACACTGCTGCAAATGTTGTCCTGTGTAGAATGATCACATTTTCCTGTTACTCTGAAACCTTTCCTATTGGTGTCTGATACACGTCTCATTCCCTGCAGTTCAAAATATTGCTTTGTTCTCAAAATGCTTGACTGCATTAGCTGGAGTTGAACCGTGACAGCTGTTCCTTGCCACCCTCCAGACAGGATGCATTCAGCAGAGATTTAAGATTTCAAGCCGCTGTCTGGAGGAGCTAATGGCAGGATTTCTAGAGGACAGGTAATCTTCCACTAATACTAATTCTACTGCAACCTGGTAAAATCTGTTGTTCACCCACTAAAATAAATTCACTATTCCTTACTAACTAGTCTGGAATTCCTACTGATTGCTGCAGTTTGCAGGCTGCTCATTCTATCATGAATAATGAAGTCAGTGTAAGCATCTTTTATCAGAGCAACTCATGTAACTTTGAGGGGACAGACACATTTTTGTGCACACAAGCCACTGAAGAAATAATGTTATTAAAATGACTAGCAGTGCATTTAAAGAGCAAGGACTAGAATCGATTACACGAATATACCAAGTTATAGTTGGAATTAGGAAATGCAGCTTATCCCTGAAGAATAAAAGATATAACTAAAAAAAAGGGAATATATAACAATATGTTATAAGTGAAATATTTTGCTGTTGGGTGGGAGATAGCTGCCTGAGCCACTCATAATTAACCCACACGTGTAATGTATTATTTAATAGAACCTGATGAAAACATCTAAGGAAGATTATAATGAAAAGTGATACAATTAAACTGCAGAAATACAGATATACTTGTGTTATGAAACAAGGGGACAATAGGTTTAAGAAATGGAGGTAGCATGGACAAAGCACAGCTTGTCTGAGCCAAAATAATTTTGGAGAATGATGAGCAAACAAGTGAGTTTGGTCAAGATTTTCAGGAGCATTCTAGGATTGGATTTAATTGGAAAACTTTTTAATTTGCTTCTGGAAATTGTATCAATATAGGAACAAGCTTTTCAGACAGAGATGGGAAAATAAATGTTCCTGTTAGTGGTGGTATCTATATACTCCTTAGTGCGAGAGCTGACAGATTTCTTTCCCAAATGTTCAGCAAATTCACATGAAGTTGATACTTTTGTGAATGTGATTTTGATTTGCAACAAGGACATTACAAAAGAGTAGATCAAACAACCTTGCAGTGAATGCACATTCAATTGAAATTAAATGGAATGATGAACAAACATTGGGCTCAATCTTGATTTCAGAAGAATCTTTGAGTAACTATGGTAACTATTTTACTGAAATTAATGGGGCTGAAAAACTTATGAACCTGAACATGAAGGTCTAGAATGTATTTAATTTGTAAATAGATTACTATTTCTAAAACACAAATACCAAGCAAAGAGACTTCAGGAAAAGTGGGCTGCAGAAGAAAAACTACCCCAAAGAAAGGTAATAGTGCACATGAGAAACCTAAAAGGACTTAAAAAAGGTACGATGTCACAGAGACAGGTACAACTTACGAGTGTACAATGTGAAGGGAGAAAGTCAGAACTTCCAGAAATCAATTTGAATTAAACTTTGGAAAGGACAATAAAAGAAAAGATTTTTCAGGCCATGTTTTTTAAAAAAAGCAAAAAGGGGGACTATCCTGCAGTGAAAATGAGACCATCTTATTGCCTATTAACGGTAATCTAGGAAAAAACTCCCTTTTTCTATTTTCAGTAAGCACGTGTGACAGGTTCACATGCTGAATGGCAAATCAACACCAGCATTTGGAGTACACATGAAAACAATTACATGTAGGAGGCAAAAGTCAAAGAGCACAACGCAGCATAGTCAGGATGCTCACAGTATCCAGCTCCAAATTCTGAAACATCCCAATACCTTCGTCTCCTTTCTGAAATCTGAAATCTGTGATATATTTCCTCTTTGGATTCCAGTCTTACAATGAGACAGATTCATTACCTGCATTTAGATGCAGAACAGGTGATCCAAGCAGCTATTTCCTTAGTAGTCAATCATCTGCAACGTGCAAAGTTCTCAAATGTTTTGAGTGAAAAGCTACAGGGAAATCAGAAAATGTGACAAAACATAAGCTTTATTTAAATATAAACTAACTACTTTCCTAGATAAAACTATATATAATCTATGATCTGTGATATTCGATGAGACACAAGGTAGAAAAAAAAAGATCTTTTTTGGAGCTGACTTTTTTAGAGGTGTGAGTCCCCGAAGGGTTCTTTCTGAGATCGTATTTTCACATAGTATTTATGTTAATAGCATTTCCACAAAACCCAGAAACCACATTAAAACAAACTGACTGCAATACAATGTGGAAGATCAGTAGATCAGAGTGTTTTGGGAAGAAATGAGAAATTTTAATGACAGAGCAATCAGTATGGGATAAACCCTAATAGAAGAAAATAGAAAATCACGCTCTCAGAAATGACATCTGCTGTAAGCTTAAGATACATTGGTTGAAGATGACTGAGGAGAGAAACAGCCTGTGTGGGGCTGATCACAGGATCAGCCTGTTTTGTGGTGCAACCAAGGGGTAAAAAAAGCAAGCATGGTACTAGGATGAAACAGGACAAATCTTTTCATTGAGAACAGATTGCTCAACTAAGCCTTAGTAAAAACTGTAAGCAAAAAGTCAGGAGTACTTTATGTATTAACGTCACCCATCTTCCAGTAAGATTAATGCAAGTCCAAAGAAAGGCTATTAGAACAATTAGGTAAATGGAAGGTCTATGACAAGAGACGAAGAGAAGAAACTTTGCTGGTCTAGCCAAGAAAAACAAAGAGAAGATGTAGTTGCTGTTAGGAGATCACTGCCAGTCCATCCAGTGTTCATTTGAAAGACTGTGTTATACCGAAAAAGGTATTATATTGCTACTGTAATAAAACAAATATTTTATTCAGCGTATTTCCCTTATTTTTTAAAATACTTTTATCACCATTTTCTTTCGGAGGGAGGAGTATTCACGTATCATGTAACAATGATAAAAACAGACAAGAAGTAATATCAACCTGCCTGGCTTTTTGCTGCTGTAACAGGACACAGATCAGGTGCAGGAGCCAAAGCATGTACCCAGAACGCACATTAAACAGTTTGCACGGGAGCAGACTTGTTCTTCCCAAACACGGAATATGACTGATGCAAAGAGTAACCTCTTACAGAGACTTCAGGAGAAATTTAGCCCAATAACAGAAAATACCATATCATCTACTGAGCATAGCCAAGAGCAGTTGTGAACTTCACATAATATTACAAATATTATACTGAAAACGACACAGTGATCTACAAGAAATACACCCATAGTACATTAGCTTGCTTACAGCAAAGACAGAGAGACAGGGTGAGCTACCTGCAGTTGAGAAGTCACATTTTTGTGTTTTATTCTAAATACATGTTTATGGGAATTGCAGCCTAGGAAATCCTGATTCAGAGGCGAACCAAAACCATATGATTTACTCCAGCAAGCTACGAAATAGTGATGAACGCTACACACGGAGCTTTGCATGCTGAAGCTGTAAGACATCTGATATACTTTCAGGAATAACTTTCACTGATTCAGATCTTTACAATCCACAGATGCCTCATTGCTCTAGGATTATTTGCTGAAATATTAAAAAAATTCTATTTACAAGGACTATGAACCGTAAGAGGCTTAGCACTTCATGTCATAGAAATGTGTTTGCCAAAATGCTTTTGGGACAGAAGTATCATAGTATTGAAAACCATAATGGTAATTGTCATTCCTAAAACACCATTGATGTGCATCCCGGGCATTGCAGATCTACTAAAGACTAACAAAACACTCTGAAGATTTTACTACTGTTACTAGCAGTAGCTCAGTCCAGACAACTCGAATGAAGCAACCAGATGATAATCAGCTGTAGAACTGATAATAACAAACCTCACCCTGCTACAAGTCTCTGTGAGAACAACATGGAGTTTGGATGGACTCAGATGAAAAGGAAAACAGTTATTTCTAACTAACATGAATCTAATCTTACCACAAAGTTTTGCATCCCTTTCATATTGTAACATACTGCGCTAACTTGTGATACCCACCCTCCCCCAAAGGAAAACAGAAAAGCTTCATGGAAAATAACCAAAAAAGATAATTTGAGGTCTGAAAAAAAAAATAAAATAAATAAAGCTTCCTAAACCAAAGATTTCAAAAGATCAATCTCTTCAGCTCTATCAGGAAGGAGTGTGAGACACGATCAGTGTCTAGGAGCATATACACCAGGAGATCTCTGATAGAGATTTCTTCAAGTTTAGCAAAGGCATTATGAAATGAGAAGGCTCAATGCTGATGACTTATTCAGACTGGAATAGCTGCAGACTTTTAATCACAGGAGTAAATGAGAAATGGGTACAACTTACCAGAACATGGGAAACAGTTTTTGTGTTTCAGCTTTTTACTCCAGGTTGGCTGTCACTGGCAGAATCGTTCATTAGCTCAACCAGAAAGGACAGTTTTGAGGTAATTCTTACCTGAAATTCTCAGAGCCATGTTGTTCAAGGTAGGTTCTTATTACCATTTTCTATAAAATGAATTATTAAGTAGGTGATCCTCACTCAAATTTATTTTCAGTATTGAAAATTAAGATGTATTTATATAAATATACTAGCGCATATAGATCTTGTTTTAAAGTTACATCACTAAACGCTACATGTGGGGTTTTATGATGTCTATTTTATGGAAACAAACTTGTCCAAGAACTAAAACCATTTTTGCATCCTTTTCCACAGAGAATTTCATCTGTGCATGAGTCAAAGGAGAGAAGCCTCATTACATATTGCTTGAACGAGTCTAAAAATAAAAACGATGTCCACAAACTTTGGCTTCTTTGGAATTTTCACAGCCAGGAAAAAAAATGTTTCAGCTGTGAGGATCCTGTGAATTTTCTTATTTCTGTAGTTTTAAACTTCCTTTAAGGCTCAATAAACCAAAAGATGCTACAGAGCTGACAGCTCTCACTGGCATATTGACAGACTACGCTTAGTCTCAGTGGGCAATACCATCTACATTTGGTTTTAAGGAGAGAACTACAGGTCTGCCTGTTCATTTAGGAAATGCAGCTGGCTGAATCTCCTCGGAGATTTGGAATGGCTCAATAAATCCTGGAAATGATGGCTTAGTGAGCAAGGTGTCGGTGAGATGGTCAATACTGACAACATATTAACAGTTGCTAAGTACACAACTCTAATATCTACTTAACCATTACTTATGCTTGTTTTGTTATCTGGCTATCCATACCATTGCTCTTTCCTCTCAGACTATGATCAGTCTTCAGTCTTGATTCCTGTGCCAAAGGGTGCGAGGCTAATGGGGTCTCACACCCCTTGGCACATAATTTGTTGTCACATTCCTGTCTCCCTTGCAGAACAGGGCACTGGACAGGGGTAGTACCTGAGGGCTCTCAGACCGACACTCACTCCCAAGCAAATGACTTAAATGCAAATGAATCCACTATCTTCTGCTCCAGCCTTCATACTCACCTGCTCTGTGCTAAGGTGACCAGCCTTCCACAGTCTTCTCAGGCTTCTCTTTGCGTAGAGAAAGGGAAAAAGAACTTCTTAATACTCTGTAATCTCTAACAGCTTTCCTAACCATGTACTGCCTTTGAACCACACAATCCTTGAATCAATTATCAAGTGGCTAAGAGTCGGATGTTCAGAAGGCAGAGAATGAATTTCCAATAAGATCATGACTTTGAGCACACTTTCCAATTAAAAAATCACTTTGCGATGCTAAAAGCAGACACAGTATTTCCACACCTGCACACTGGTTCTTGCTGCCAAAGGGAGCAGACTGAGGGGACCTCTGTGTGACAGCTCCCATGGAGCAGCATGGAAAATGCTCCTCTCTGGGCAGCTTTTTTTGATTCTTCTCCATGTTACCCTTCTGAAATATTGCAGGCATATTTCTACTCGCTGCACACAACATTCAGATCATGCTTTGCTATTTTGATGATTCATTGCATCAGCTAATGCAGTAAATGTTTTATGGGATTTTTTTGTCAGATTAGGCTGAACCTACTGCAGTACTACCAGATCAGCAGTCTTTACCAATTACTTACAGTCCTAAACGTTTACTGTAGCAAAGGCCTTGATTAAAGTGCTAATAGAAAAGGCATCATCTCAGTGATTTGGAGAGTTCACTTCTGTGTGAGACTTTCCAATACATGAATCCATGAACTCAGCTGCCTGAAGTTACATGAAAAGCTCAGATGCAGATGATAAAATTGGATAGATTAACCTTGCATTTTCTTTCAGTAGTTATATGCAGCAAGGTACCTAAGATTTGTAGGGACCTGATGGTTCCTGTTAGCTGTAGCTAGACAGGTACTGTTACTTAGGACACTAAAAATTCAGTCTGCAAACTGCTCTTCTGCTTCTTCTGTCAATGGCCTGTATACTGTGCTATTGGGATCCAGGTAATTTATCTAAGATACAGTCACAGGAGCATGCCTGCTCAGTAACCTTAACTGAAACAGTTGGCAAGAAGCCACGAGGATGATCAGGGGTCTGGAGCACCTCCCATATGAAGATAGGCTGAGAAAGTTGGGGCTGTTCAGCCTGGAGAAGAGAAGGCTGCATGGAGACATCAGAGCATCCTTCCAGTATCTGAAGGGGGCCTATAGGGATGCTGGGGAGGGACTCTTCATGAGGAACTGAAGTGAGAGGACAAGGGGTAATGGGTTCAAACTTAAACAGGAGAAGTTTAGATTGGATATGAGGAAGAAATTCTTTACCGTAAGGGTGGTGAGGCCCTGGAATGGGTTGCCCAGGGAAGTTGTGAATGCTCCATTGCTGGCGGTGTTCAAGGCTGGATTGGACAGAGCCTTGGGAGGCATGGTTTAGTGGGAGGTGTCTCTGCCCCTGGCAGGGGGGTTGGAATTAGATGATCTTAAGGTCCCTTCCAACCCTAACTAGTCTATGATTCTATGATCCTATGATCTTCAGTTCCCTGAGCACAGAGCAGGAACAGAAATGGAGAAAAGTCAGTAATGAGCAGAGCTATTTCTCTGACCCTACTTCTCCATCTCCAATGAACTTCCCAAAACTGGGCCAAGGAAAAACCTTCTCAGACCACAGCCCTACTTTCTGTTCAAGATTCACATGCATGCTGTCAGCTCAGTGTTCCTGCACTGCAAAGTGAGACAGGAGAACTCCTGCACAGCAAAACAGTTGGTGCTGAGAACCCGGCATCAACAATATCTGTCACTTTGGATAAGCTCTGGTGCAGACCCAGGAACTGACATTCTCCAATTGCTTAATGGACATTAACTGCATCTCATGCTTTGAAATGAATGTTATCTCATGGTAGACCCCTCTGAGATTAAAAATAGTAATCTCAGAGAGCACTGAGTTGGAGTAAAATGTAAACTGGCTCTAACTTTCTTAATTTCAGTGTAGAGAATTAGGCTTTGCTTTGAAGGCAGCTTGAGAGATACAAAACAACTGATATGAACCTTCATATAAAAAGGTACTTTTACCACAGTGAAGGTTTTTTGTGGTAAAAATCTTTTCCCAAGGATTTACCACAAAATCTTGCACTGTGTGGAAGAGGGAACACATTCCCCTGTTCTCAGGGCTAAGACCAAGAACTAGTGAAGTAGAATGAGAGGTTGCTTCTGTATCCTCCTTAGATTGCAGAGCCACAACGGTAAGGCATAGATAAAAGGAGATTCATCTGTCCTAGGAGCAGATCTAATAATAATTGAGTAGGACATTTATCACAGAAAACAGAATGGTGAAGTTGTAATTTACAATTAGCTCCAAATCAGGTTAGAGATAAAAATATCAAGCTAATTGGCTTGCCAGGCAATATTGAGTGGGAGGACCCTGCAGGATTTCTGCAGCCTTCATTTCCTGTGACTGTTGCTTGACAGAGTAAAGCTGGTTTATATGAAAAATGGCCTTCAAGAACCTCATAGGAAGGGATACAAAGGAATTCAAAGAGAAAGCCCACAGCTTTCCTACTACAGGGACAATCATTTACATGGGCAAAAATATGCGCAGTTTGTTCAAGGATGGCTGTGCTTCCAGACGAGCTAATAGAAGGAGAAATTCCAGTATGGAGTTCCTATGAAAAGCGGCTGTGGTTCTGCTCTCTCAATTTCACTCCTGTGGTGAAAACTGATGTTAAAAACCCCATATACCGAATACTGAACTCGTATGATTGCATTTCAAAACACACACAGAAGTATGCAGTTGACTAGCAAAATCACCTGACATTTTTCCTCAACAGCATTAAAGAAGCCTAACTTTTGTAATTTAATCTCAAAATTTGTTTCAAAAGCAATCTCTATTCTTCTCCTGTTAGTCCAGTTCCAGCTTTGCCATTCTTGCAACCAGCATCAGTAAGACACCCCCCAGCAGAGAGAAATATTCACTTCACTTCTGAGCTACCTAGAGCCTGGCTTTATATTTCAAAGGGATTCCTCATCTCCCAACTTTGAGAGAACTTGAGAAAATAGACCCCTACAATCTTCTAAGACAGACTGTGCGGCTCGGCGCTAGCAACTATGGCCACATTTTACTCTGCTGAGTATCCTCTATGCTGAATGCTTCAAGAAACAAGCACTGAGAGTGCTTGTACAGCATACAAGCTTTTCAGAAAGCCTGGTTTGTAACTACATAAAACCCCCTGAATCAATGAAGACTGTGCAGAGTTGAGGCATCTCTGTTCTGTTACCCGAGGCTGTTGTAAGAGTTAGTTTAATTAAATTGCAATAGCAGTGTATAAATGAGATGTGAAGCTCATTTTGGGGCGTATCTAAATGGGAACCTAAATAATTATGGTTTATATGGACACAGGTAAAAGAAAATTTAAATTACACTAATTTAGATACAATACTGAGTTTGGCTTGATTAAAAAAGTTTTAGAGATAAGACTTTCAAGGTGCAACTTTCAGCAATGCCCACATCTGATTTAAAGTCAAGGGAACTGTCTCAACATATAACTGTTTAAATATTTTGGCATTAATTCAGATGAGGCTATGTGACATGTTTTAAAACTATACTAAATAGATGGAATATACTTCAGCTCCCTTTGGCCCTCAACAGACAGAAGAGGAGCTGCTGCTCTTATGGGCACAACGCTTGCACGCACACATGCACAGAAACAGTTCCTACCTCAAGGCAATCACAATCTAAACAAATACTGAGACATGAGCTAGATAGTGCAGTAATATATAAGCAAAATACAGAGGTGGAAAATATTACATCAATCCCACTGTATATAAGGGTTCATTTAAAAAAGAAATGACAATAGAAATATGGCCCAAACACCATAAACTGTCAGATGCTCTTATTTACAAGCAGGGGCTACACAAACTTCAAAAGAGCACTGCTTTCCAGAGGCACCACAGGACTGAATTTGATGCGCACACAGCAAGAGTTTTGATCCAAGAATTTTCACTGAACTCTAGATTTGAAAACAACCATCGTATGTAAACAAGGACCCAAGGTCATCAACCCTGGAAAATCTCAAAGATATAAGCACGGTGGTTCTTTCTATTCTTTCCTCACCCCTCTGTTGCGCTGAGAAAGAACAGAAACATTGCACAATACACAGCCTTTTGCATGCATTTGCCTGGTGTACACTTTTCTTGATGGATATAAGTTGTAAAGTTTCACTCTATGAATACTGGCAATGAAACGAGAGAAGCCAGAGAGGCATAAAGGAAATGGAAAAAATCTATAGATTGTCCTCCTTTGGGGGAAAAAAAAGGTCACTTGGCTATTACTTGCAATTATTCCCAATGAGGATTTTCTGAACCTTATATACAGCATGACAGGTCCATCTGTGAGACACTTTAATCATTGAAGTTATTCATGCATCTTGATTCTCCTGCCCTGAAAGATCCTTCCATATGGAAATATATAAAACCACATAATTTCTGAACAAGACTTCAGTATATCCAGTTCTTGTTCTATCAAGACCTCAGTCAGCACATTTTCTGCTCATCAGTTTCCTTCAGACAGCAGCAACATATATATTTTTGGTGCAAATTAGTTTAGCTCCACCCAAATAATTACCAGCAGAGGAGCTGGCCTAATGCATGTCCTCTATCAGACTACAATATCTTCGAAGATGTAATTTATCTGCACATCCTGCAGTATAAAAGACTTGTTACATTGAGTCTGAAAGGAAGTTAAGTTTACTTAGGTCTAAGACATTTTTTATCAAAGAACCCCATCCCCAAGGAAAATAAATCCAAAATCACCACCAACAAAAAACATCCAAATTTTCCTTGCTGCACAGGATATGAAAGACTTACTGGGATAATGTTCTGTTCCCTTGCAGAACTGAAGTGATTGCAAGAGAGAACAAAAAAGGAAGATCAGAATTTGGAATTGCTAGAGAAGTACACAGTTTGTTTACTCAAGAGATTATCTATTAGAAAATACTTTTGGAAATCACAAATGGAAAATAATCCATATTGAACAAAAAGATGAAACTTCGGTCTTTCACCAGCTATTACTGAATTTTCCTCAAAGTAATATTTCTACTCCTGCCATTTCGAATGCGAAAACAGTTTTGCATACAAACCAGTCCGCTCATTAAGGAAATTCAAATATAGATAAAAATCTTATAGCTGGCACTATTACCTGCTAAGCACAGCCACCTGCCTGTACCAAAATCTTCCCGTATGCCATATCCGCTATCGTTCCCAACAATTTTTCCTCCTTCTGTTTCTTATATAAAAATAAAAACTAAACAAAAATACAACCAGCATCAGCCCCAGCACTCCTGGCCCCAAATCCAAGTGCCATGCCTGCTTATATTCTTAGAAGTGGCCCACTTTGAATCAGGCAGCTGGGGGGGTTACGTGGCTGCACATGTTCTCAAGAGACATGATGGAACACAGATCACGCTGCAACTGTATTGACACCAAAGTCTTGTTATGTTACCTTACAATGATTGATTGGAAAGTTAAAAACAGGATTACTCAACTAAAATGAGAATTTGCAATGACAGAAACATAACGAGCTTTCTTGTTAAGGAAAAATCTGGGACTTAGATCAGCACAAGAACAGAAGGAGAAGAGGCAGTCTTCTAGCACAGATAAAACAAAATGGTGCCAGCAGCGTGTCCTCAGACACAAACACGACTGAAGTAGATGACGACAGCTTGGTAGCCAGAACTGTGAAAGATATTACACACAATCTTACCCCAGTAATAGGGAAAAAAAAGAGTTTCAGGGTTTCTAATCCTCTCCAACAGAAAACTCTTAGAGAAAACTCAAGTAGAAAGGTGAAAATAACAAGCAAGGAAACGCTGTGCAGTTCAGAGTATTACACAACTACAGCAGGGATGTTAAGATACATTTCTGCCGCTGCTAAAGGATTCACCAGAATGTGGCAAAAGGGCTACAGAGAAACAACTTGCGTTTGTGCATTCCTTTCGGCATTGAACTGTTTTTTCACATTCCATGCTGTCCTAGCTTCCAGCTTCTCCGTGAATGGTAGAACAAGCAGGTTCAAAGCTGCAAAGGCACATCGTCCAATCAGCCGTAAAGCTTCATGATCTGGATTCATAACCAGAGAGGCAGACAAAGCTATTCTCCCTGCTGAAATAAATACATGAGACTCCACTGAAAGCAACTGCAAGAAACACCGGTACTTCTGCCTAACAAAAACCAAGATACCTGGGCCTCTGCCCTAGGGAAGATCTGAAAGAGTATGGTGCACAGCCCCAGCCCCAGTACTGCAGCCGGTTTACACCATTCTGTAACAGAGAGGAGCAGAAGATCTTTATGACACTAGCCAAAGGCTTACTCTGAAATGGCTTCAAGCACTGGCACAGCCAGACATTCTCTAAACGTATGCTATTGGAGAGAAATGCTTGCATGTCACCATATGGATTTTTTTATGAGATAGATATAGATATATATTGCTGTTGGCTTGTAAACTACAATAAATTACTTAATCACCTTCAGTTACAGCTTCTGTATTGAAAAGAAGTTTTAGGCTTGTCTTTAGCTGAACAGATGGATTCATCTTTCTTGTAAAATTCTGCCTAAAGCTTGTTAATGAAACCCAAGAATAATGTTTGGGGACGTGTTTGTTTCCTTTAGATGAATTCAGTACTCAGTAACTTAATTGTTTATAGATTGTGTATTTTCCCCTAGTAGACAAGGATCTTCATATATAGCTACCCTTAAGGTGTCATCACTTTTTGATACAGTCTACATGGTTATACTGAGTCTAAGCTTCTTTCTTGTCATACAGGAATGAAAATGCTCGTGTTCCTAAAATAAAAAGAGAAAGCAAAAATTTCAGGGAGAGAGTGGGACACGGTCCTATATACTTTTCAAAAGAATGATGGGTTTGGAGAAGAATGACTCACTACAAGCAGCAAGACCTCTTTTATGTCCTAGCCTCGAAGAATAGCTTTTTATTCAAAACAAACAGATCCAAAACTTCTCACAGAAAAGTAAACAGCTAAAAACCCAGGAGGCTCTCCTTTTGCACCTCTTTCTAACCAGTGTCAGAAAGGAAGAGGAACCGGTAGGAGAAACATAAAACAACATCCCTGCCTCTAGAAGGCTGATGAATCCTGTGAGAGGCAGCCAGCTCTTCATTTTTATCTGTTTGGTCCTGTCAGATTTGAATTCAGCAGGAACATCATATGGTACCAAGATCAATATTGCTGGTATATTTTCATCTCCCCAAAAGCAACATATTTTCCACAGTTTTTATTTTAAATTCAACTGAATTATAGTTATTCCTGTAAGTTATCATCTTTCTAATAGCAGCAGACCTGGCAATGCTGCTGCAAGAGCTGCGGGATATTACGTACTATTTTACTCAGCTGAGGAAATCCATTTAGACTTTTATGATGAGTAGTGCAACACCAACACAAAGGGACATTTAAACGGTATAAGAAAAAACCCTCAGTTTTCACTTCCACAGCAATTAAGCTGACTCTGTTTCCTTCTAGGACTCACTGAGGTTTCTGCTATAAATGTGCAAAAGCAGAACTAATACTATTCACTAAAGCTGTTCTGACACTTGACAATCAGGAGCCTCGGTTTTCAGTTAGTTAGAATTTTGACAAAC
This sequence comes from Ara ararauna, assembly GCA_028858755.1. Lineage (NCBI taxonomy): Eukaryota > Metazoa > Chordata > Aves > Psittaciformes > Psittacidae > Ara > Ara ararauna. Next base: position 19,010,553 of record CM054385.1, on the reverse strand, counting down.
TTCATCCATTTAGCCTCAATATTTTGATGCTGAACATCACCTGCAGGGCAATTTGCTTTCTTCTCTTATCAATGGATGGTTTGATGGTAACAACATTGGGTGACAGATGGTGACAACAAAGCTAGAATAGGGAAAACACATTATTTTGCTAACACAAAAAAATGAATCCTGGCAACTTCTGAAAAACAACTGACACAACTTTCATCACGCTTTCAGCGTCATGCAATGACCGTGCTGCTCCTGAAATCCACATTATAACTCCATCCGCTTTCTAACTTCATCTTATCTGGGAAGCTCTCAGAAGATGGACCACCACAGGCTTCTCTCTGCTTAAAAGAAAACAATGACTGCCATGGCACACATGCCAAGAGCAGTCTCAAAAGAACTGGGGAAAAAAAGCACCAAGAAAACTGGTCCTCAGGGAGGTCCAAAGGAATAAGCTGAAATCCTCACCTGTTAGTTTTAGAAGACTATCAGATGAGTATCAGAGTAAATGTAAAGGAATGGTCTCGTAGTCAAAATGGCTCTAAACTGGAGTTGCAATTATTTTTGATGCATAAAAAACTTCGCATACACCAGAAGACAACAGACTGATCACTCAAGTTATTCTGGTAATCTTTATGCATTAAAAATTACCTCTTTATTGCACTTCTCTGCAGGAATATTTTATTACTTTATGGAATAAATGGATTTCTCCTTGGAAAAAACCTTCTCTGTTTTCCCCGTATCTTAAGCTAAATCAAACAAAATGATCCTGCTGGTATTCTTTACTCTATATTGCTACTGTACTTCCTTCAAACTAAAATTCAAATCTAATCAGGTTCAAACTGGAAAAGAGAGCAGAGAGCTCCTCTGGAGTCTTGTCAAAGGGAGGGAAGTCCCAGCCACACTCGGGTGGAAGCTGGATGGAAGGTTGTACTTCACTGGAACATCACGAGAGGGACAAGAAAGTTTGGTCCGTTCACTTACTGACTGTGCAGAGCCAGAGCCAGAGGGCTGGAGAAAGCGCTAGCTGAGAACTGCTCCCATGCAGAGGCAGAGCTTGGGTGGGCTGGGGTGCGCAAGGTGCAGCTCATGTGAAATCTCTCTTGGAAGACAGAACTTTCAAGTAAAGCAGTCTGTTTCTTAACACATCAAAACAGGCTGCTTTCCCAGGCTAGCAAGATTCTCAGGCATGCTTACAGAAGGGAAAAGCTACCACTAAAAAGGCCTATAGGTATTTGTATTTTAAACTTCTGGAGTCAGAATTTAAGGAAACATCAACTATGCAGCTAGAAGCCAAAGTTTCGTTAATACTCAAGAGGATCTTTGAAGTTTTATCACACCCACATAATGGCTGTTACACATGGCAGAAGAGTTAAACAAAGGAGGAAATGTCACTCTTGACACCTCTTGCCTGGTACTGGATACTCTTTATTCTGAAAATAGCAATGCAGCTAACTGGCAGTACTTGCCAGCGCAGCTGAATTAGCCAGAAAAGCTGTCAGGGAGGTGAGGAATCTCCAAGTCTCTTTGCTGGCTCCAGGGCTTGTTCCGCAGTGGCACAATTATAAATACGCAACTGTAGAATCTCCTGCGCTGCTGGTTCTGAAAACAACAGCTCAGGCTCTATTTTCTTTATGAATTTCACCCAGCGCTCCAATTAATGCTGACAGGCACTGCGCACATACTGAGGGAAGCACAGACTCGCTTCTCTCCCAGGTAAAAGAACTTCATTCAGATGGCCCATACTTAAAGATAGAGCACGTTCTTCAAGCACGTGACTTTCAGACTTACTACAGATGTCTGATTCTTTGAAGTCACCTCTCCTCTTCACTGTTTAGTGATAGTAATCAATTTATTATTGCATTATAAATAATTAATCTACAGATCAGCAGCTAGACAAAATGCAAATACCAAAATGTTCACAGAAAGGATGTGTAATTACAGCTGAGAAGCTTTTTATCCTGCCCATGGTCCTGCCAGTTCTCACAGAAGTGGCAATGTTAGGCCTATCAGCAATTCATAGCAAGAAATTAAAAGACCAGGATTCAAGCAAAGGAACAAGGGATCAGCAGATGAGAACCACATGGTTTGATTTAAGCTGACCCTCTGAAACCTATAATCACATAGGCACAGTTTTTCTTTACATAAATCATTTTGCATATTCTTTTACATAATTTTTGCATACAATGTAAATAGAGTTTGTGCATTAAGATATGGTAGCTCCCAGATTTTTATTTAGCAAAAGGGTCTTGGGGAACTACTTCAAAGAGAGAAAGGGCGAGCACACAAAGAGCACTGCAATGACAAAAACATGCGCAAGGAAAGAATATGCTGGTTAGATTGTTAGATAATTCTAAGAAATTGTGGCTACTGATCTCAGTGTCTCTGTCAAAAGCCTGGTGTTGTTACGTTACCAGCAGCAGCCACTCACATATCCTGTTCTTCACATTGCTGGAATTTAATCTTTTCTGATTCACCCTTCGGATTTTGCTCTCTGAGAAGCAGACCAGATGGGCTCAAGTAGATGTTGAAGGTATGAGCACAGTTCCCGAAGTAAATGGCACTTATAAAATGCAAAGGTTGCATAAAGGCAAAATGCAACAAGAATGACCCAGAAATTTTGGAGGCTACATTTATTCCTTTCTTCTCTTCACAAGCCATCCAAAAGAAAAAGCTGAAATACTTGAGTTACTGCTACGGCCAGGCTGTCCAGTCTAATTGGATGTGAGATCACACGTTTTGCTGCGCCAACTAAACCTCCACTACCTGATTCCAGATAATAATAGCAATGCTATGAAAATCAAACCCATTTTGCCATAAAGCAATCCAAATCAGCATTTACCATCGGGTTAACAGTTTCTCTTTGAGAGGGTTTAATACCAGAGCAAATACTTATGTTGAGGGTCTCGTACTTTATGCCTACCAACAGCTAAATCATTAGACATCATTGACTAGAGCAGTGGATGGGGTGCCTGACTAAAAAGAATCTGGCTTCTTATGTTCCCTCAAAATTAGACACTGTCTTATGAAATGAGACTAGACAATTCTAATGCCAGCACTTTGCAGTCATTACAGGTATATTAATTTGTAGATAATCACCTGAATTATTGCAGCACTTCAGTCTTCATTGAATCAGTTTAGTTACTGCATATTTAGTCTCGGAGTAACTTAATTTATTCTTATTCTGTTTGCAAGGAAAACATCCCATTTCCTAGATTTTGTGATGGGCTACGAACATAGGCAACCTCAGATAAGAAATCTCCCCGGAACTTGGCTTTGCTTGCAATTTAAGATTTATTTACATCTAAGGAAAGTTATGTCCTGAATGCCACACAGTCTGTGCCTCTGTGAAACAGGCAGAATAGAACCACATGAGAAATAATGGAGTGATGAAAAGAGAGCAGTATAAAAACCTGACTGCCCTGCTCTGAATGGGGAGAAGCTGCGCATGAAGATGATCACTACTGGTGTTTCCCAGCTTTGCATTTGGGACCACTTTTATTTAGTATTTTAATTAATAGTGCTGGCACAAGAAGTAGGAGAGCACTTGTGAGAGTTCCTGACAACATAAGGGAAACATAGTCAGCATACGCAGAACAGGCAGAGGCGAAGCTTTACACAAGAATCTTATTCGTGGATGATCTTGTTTAAGAGAATAATCAAACCAGATAAAAATTTAATAATACACAGCTACTAGTAATAAAATAAAAAGATTACCATAAGCCTTTGCCTTACCTGTGGCCAATGACAGAAGAAAAGAACATCTTTATTAGTAAATCTAAAGCTGATTCAAAGTCACCTGTGTGACACCACCATGAACACTGCAGTGCCATGCTGGGACTTAGAGAGAAAGGTCAAGAAGAGGTAGAGGAGTACCATCAGGTAAGTTGCCTCCTTTAGAACTCTGGTAATGAGGTTTTATAAGTAATAATTTCCTGCACCAAGACCAGTTTGAGGGACTACTAAAAAAATACAAGGAACTGAAAGCCTACCTTTTGTAAGGAGTAAGGCTGGCTTGTCTAAACAAAGGCTAAGAAGAGAATTATTATTGCTTTAAGAACTCAGCTAAGTGAGGAGGAAAGGAGAAAACAATGATCCAGGCTAAATAACACCTGCATCACAAATTAGTGGACAGAAACTGGTTGTAGCAAAATGAAAACTGGAATAAGATTCCATTACAGTCTTCCAAGAAGAGTTTCAGGGACAGCTCACATTTCTGAGACTAAGCTTAATCCTTTCGCCAAAGGGATTTATACTGATATGACTGCTTATGATAGAAATGGCTTCGACTCTCGACCCAGGCGGTCCCTCTTCTCTTTATTTCCTTGGAGATTTTAGAGAGTGGATTTCCTCAGGGCTAGCACAGTATCAGTGTATGTTATCAGGCAGAAAACAATGTGCTACTTCGAATCTGATGACACACGGCTGGAATTTTAATTATACAGTGCAGTTTTAGAAGGCTCAAACTCCTTTCAAACATCAGGCTGCAGGTTTTTAAATGGATTTGAAAGATGGAATTCCAGAAGTGGAATATTTCAGAATAACTGCGTACTCAGACGTCTTTCATTTCTATCAGAAGATCACTTTAATGCTAGTTCGTTGGTAAGTCCACCGAAGATTTGCTGGCATTTTGGGTTTCTCTTAAGCAATGGTAAGCAAGCCTACATCCTATCACATTAAATTCACTTAGCTTTATCCAAATACCGCAGTGATCATGCTGTCTTCTAAATATAAGACACTGAGCTGATAAACATCAATTCACCTTACAGGTGTTTGCATTTGAAGTAGAAATTAATATTTCACTTGGCAAGCCCTCTGGTACTCTTAAGATAAAAGCTATGTAAAACATGATCTCTCATATGATTAGTACACCTTGATACGAGGTGCAAAATGTGAGCTGTGCGCCACTTGTATAAAGTCATCGTTCTGCACTTAGGTATCAAGGGACTTACAAGGCTACAAGTCCTCAGTAGTTCAAACTAGTTGGAAACTTGACTCTTCATGGTAACTGTAAAGAAAATAAATGATGTGCATCTTCCAAAATAAACGTATGAAAGAAAATTGCACTTGTTAAACTCTAGTCATAGCTGTCTGTGCTGTGAGAAACTGCACAGAGTAAACAATCCATTTTGCTGTACAACCCTCAGCAGGCTAAATTAATGAACAAAAAGAAAGCCCAAAGCCACTTTCTATATCTGTAGCTTAGAAACTTCATTGGTGTTGCATGCACACATTCATTCAGATAATAACACAATTTTCATTGGAGATAATGAAGTCAGATGATTACCAATGTCATTACAAAGATAAAACTACATTTTTGAGCTTGAAAAATGGCAGTTTTGGAAAGGCAAAAAGCCCATGTACTTTCATATTAGGCATAGTTTGCTTGTCCTAAGTTCAGTACCTCCTAAGCATTAAAAAAATAACATTGCCTTTCTGTGGTTTTCATTGAAACAGAGCAACCAACACACACAAATAACCCCAAACACAAACTCCATTCAAATATCAAGATATGGAAACATAAAGAAGAGGCATTTTTAGTCTGTTTTCTCATCAAAACAATGAACCATGAAAACAGATTTTGCTTGAAACAGTACTCCTATCTCTTGTCTTTAGCTTTTGTTCCACCCACAACCTGTTGGTTGATTTGAGAAGTCATCTAGATCCTATAAATTCACAAAACAAGCAGTTAGAGGGGAAAACACTGATGTGCATGCCTTCCTAGCAACAGCAGAGAGAGTCCTCATGAACACATAAACACCACATGGAAAAGAACAATCATGTCTTCAACCTGCACCATATATGACACTATGGTCACTCAAGCGAGATGTGAATGCATAGGAAGGCAACATTTTTATTAATACCAGTGCTTCCAGATCTACTTCTCTGATGTCCCAGCATAAATATAGTTTTTCAGTAAGATATTTTATATATACATTCTTATGCAATTGCAGAACCACATACTCCATTATGTAATATACAATGCAGCCACAAATGAATTCCTGCAGAAATAATGCACTCATTTTACCCTACCAAGAGGAGAGACACTCATAAAAGTACCCAGAGGACAGGACCTAGATGAGAAGACCTGTGAGAGGACACAGAGGGTCATCACACTGGCCTCCTACTTTGAACATCACAGCTCACAGTGGAGATACAACTTTCTGCACAACTCAGGCAAAGAAAGTCAGGCATCTAAAAGCAGGTTTCACAACAGCTAATCGTAAAATTCTAGACTAGTTTGGGTCTGAAGGGACCTTAAAGCCCATCCAGTTCCACCCCCCTGCCACGGCCAGGGACACCTTTCACTAGAGCAGGTTGGTCCAAGCCCCATCCAACCCAGCCTTGAACACTGCCAGGGATGAGGCAGCCACCGCTTCTCTGGGCACCCTGTGCCAGCGCCTCAGCACCCTCACAGCGAAGAGCTTCTGCCTAAGATCTTATCTCAACCTCCCCTCTGTCAGGTTTAAGCCATTCCCCCTTGTCCTGTCCCTATAGGCCCTTGTTCAAAGTCCCTCTCCAGGTTTCTTATAGCCCCTTCAGGCACTGAGAGCTGCTCTAAGGTCTCCCAAGAGTCTTTTCTTCTCCAGGCTAAACAAGCCCAACTCTCTCAGCCGGTTTCCATAGCAGAGGTGCTTCAGCACCTCTTGTGGCCTCCTCTTGACATGCTCAAGCAGGTCCATAATACATACAGTAATGCAGTAATTAAAGCAACCAACAGTAAAGACTGAAGAGTTTTTCTTAAATCGGATCCATCCCTGGTCTAGCACGCTTACAAACCTGAGACATCTGGATAAGGATTTATCCGCACTGGACAGTGGCCCACAGTGGAACAACAGAGCTAGTGCTGGACCTGGAGCTAGTTATGTAATTCAAGGGTTGCACAAACACTAAACAGCTTTGATGGTGGAAAAGTGGTTTTGTATTTTATCCAATAAAGAGGGACCAAGTATCAGCAGCCCTGGGAAGTGAAACTGAAACCTTCCATGCCTGGCCTCCCTAGCACACCATGAAACCTTCAATCTTCCTCATTCCCTGCAGCCCCCAGAATCTTGACTTTTTATTTTCCTAGCCAGTGGCAAATTTCTGCCCTTATAGCAAGCGACTTCCCTGGCAAATGAGTGACAAAGGTTGCAAGTCCATGAAGCCTGTAAGAGACAAAGAGCCTAGATCTACCATTGCCCCGCAGGGCACTTATCACCACTGCTTTCCCCTTCTGCTTTGATGCTGCTTCATGCTGATCTGAATGGTCTCTGTGCGCACATCACACTAAGGTCAGATACCTCAGAGGCTACAAGAACACCTGAATTTATTAATCCCAAAGGGAGACAAGTGCAGTAGGTGATTATTTCAGATTTTCTGGAGTTCTTTCAAGAAGCAAGAGGTCAACGTATAATTACAATACCCTTCCTCCACTCCTGTCCTTCTTTTGCAAGGAAAGGTTGCTCAGGAACACTAAGTGACTGCTTTTTATACATGTTTACATTCTGAACATGCCACACAGGAAACGAGAGAATCAATAAAAGCTATGCTCTGGAAAAAGTTATACAGCTTCTTTTTCCCAGCTTCAAAAAAGGAAACAGTAGTTTACAGAGGAAGCATTCTCTTGTGTTCATATTACCTTTCTAAAGTGGTACTATATAATATTCTTGGATTAGAGCTGAAAGAATACTCAATGTCATCCTCTAAACAATGATGGAATTTGGGCAGATTTCTCTATCCAGGTAACACACGGGATATTCAGCTTTGCTTTAAAACAGACACAGAAGTACGTATTTTCTAGAATCATAGAATATTTATCCATGCAGAATGCAAAACCACATAAACACATGCCACATGAACAAGAGTCCAAAGAATCCAGTTTAACAATGAAATGTTAGTTCTAGAGGAAGGAACCTTTTGTTCCTTCCCTTCTACCTGCCCCCAAGAAGCCCTTGAAGACATCTCTGCCCTCATCGTGTGCAACCTCAACTTCCTCATTGCAGCAGAAGAGAGTCTCAAGTTCAAGTTAAAAGAGCTCAGGCAGCGGAAAGGGAAAAGCTGTTATTTCTAGTGGTCAGGAACCTGGTGCCCTTTGAGTACATCTCAGCTACTTAATTGATGGAGCTTCTGTTTCTCCCTGAGCATGTGCGTACCTTCAACACACTCTCTTACATGCTGTTTCCAAAAAGTATTTTACAATGGAAATACAACTTGCAGTTGAATTTAGGCCTGCAACAGCCAAGTAACTTTTCTCCGGGTAGGGCACTTAAAAGCAGTTCTCAGGCTCCCTGCAAATCTCTAGACCACAACCTGGTAACCCCTCTGAATCAGAAAATGTTGTCTCTTCTGTCTCTGGAAACTGCAGGTTATGGATCTGAGGACTGAAAAAGATGCCAAATTATTTCCTTTCTCCTCACAGAGCTCTTCTCTTTACCATTAATTCTAAAAGTGAATAGGTGCTTTGTTGCTGGACTAAATTCCATAGAACTTACCCTGACCACTGTATTAATCCTTCACAGGGTGCTCTGAACAGAATGCTAAGCCCAAACGCTATCAATAAACTTACTATTGAATAATGGGTTATCTGACTAAAATGTTCTGTAAAAGTAAGAATAAACACAAACAAGATGTGTTCTGGTTCCATTCAGCCATTCTTCTGATGTCTGTTCTTCAGTGGTTTTCACTGGAGGATGCCCCATGTCAAGCCGCACTTCAAAGGAACTGGATTTGGTTCTACACTCTTTTGAGTTAGGGGATGCCAGACTTCAAATCCCCACATGTCGTCTCAATTGCATTTCTCTTTTCAAATCATGCCACTGTCATTGGACTGAGAGTTGAGACCTTTCCATTCTGGCTGGAAAGCTGCAGTTTGCTCTACATTCATACATCATTTCCAATGTTTTTTGCCTTACAGTAGGAGACAGAATATGTATTACTTAATGGCTGTTTTTTTCCCTTGCTGTATGGGCTTTAGTTAATAACACAGGATTGGGATCATAAAATTTATTTAATCCTGATTTACAGGAATGGAACTGTCCGCCTATATGTCGAAGAATGTACGAAGTTGAACCATACTTGACGTGTGTTTCTCTTTTTATGTTACTTAGCTGGAAGATAGCTTACACTATTTCCTACTTGGGATAAATTACATTTCATCGGGAACCTCTATTTTAGATTTGTGAAACTGCAATGAAATCAACATGAATAAAGGAATTCTGAATACCTCCAAACTTTACTTTCCCTCATATAAGTTTAAAAACCTCTCAAGGTTTCAAGAGAAAATGAGACCGGGGGGACCTCATTAACCATAACCTTAATTTCTTATGGGAAAGGATGAGCAGATGTTAACATCACCAGCTGATTTCAACAGGTAATAGAATCATTAAATTTGAGTAAAATAGTTATCTGCTGAAGTTTAAAATATAATCCAAAACCTGACTATAAAACCTCCATATATTGCACAGTGGGCAGAATAAGGGCTGAAGATTTGCCACTGGACACATGGCTGAACTCTAAGGTCAAGTACAGACTAATCAGGGTTTTAGTCGGTAGGATCCTGTTTCTAAGAGCCCTTCACAGCAGGGACAGGAAAAGTGGCAGTTCTGCAGGAACTGTTCATCACCACCACGCAACAGCAGCAGCAGGAAGCATTCCCGTCTATGGGTAAGGTTCTCATTAAGCAAAGCTTCCGGGAAGGCTTACAAACTGCAGCTCTGTCCAGCTCCAGCACACTTTCCAACAGTTTCCGCTGAATACTGTCACTGCCACAAAACTGTCTCTTTCTGTGCTGAATCAGTGCTTCCAGAACAGACTTGTGTTTGCTATGCAAAGCCATGTGGCAAAGGTCCTGGTCAGAGATGATGCTTTTTCAATGAATGCAAAGGGAATTTATGCAGGGAGGAAAGAAAAGAGAATACAGAAAAATAAACATGACGAGACTGGGAAGAAAGAAGAAAGTGCCACCTGAATCACAAAATGGAAGGTTAGGAACAGATCCCTAATCCTAGTCTGCACACCAAACCTCCCCCAAGGCAAATTCCTTAATTCTTTTAATTTCATTTTCCTTATTGGTGTACAACTTGCTTAATAGGAACCCTGTAAACAACTTACTGTTCCTCAAAGTACTCTGAAGCTAAAAAATGCGTATTAATAAACATGAGACCGAGATCTACTAAAGAAGGACAGAAAAGAGCACAGACACAAGAGGACACACACACAAGAGGACAGATCAGAGAAACTCGAAGAGTAATTAGAATAATGTGGAAAAGATTCTCAGATGATTTGAGCTATAGGGCAGCAATAAGAGAGAAGTCAAATAAAACAGGTTCAGAAAAATATAACAGCAAAATCCTTCCAGCCAAAACTGTCTACAAGAAATGCCCAGATGGGGGTTTTCAGGTAACCTTCTGGTGACCTTCTTTTAGTTTTCATTATTCATGAGAAAGGGTTACTTTCCTAATCCTAATTCATTTTTAAGAACAGCAGATTAACAAGAATGGATCACTATCAAGCCCAATCTTCCAGATAACAACCTCCTAGCTCTAAATAATCACTGAAAGAGGAGAAGAGGAGCCACAATAATTTTCTTGTAATGCTGTTGATAGGGAATATGCATAAAAATAGCACAGAAAGTTCCTACAATGCTGCATTTTCCGAACAATTTTGAGGTTTTATCCTAACGTAAAACCAGTCGAATAAAAAAGTAATCTTTATTTATTATACCCTACAGTGTTAGCCACATACCGAATTATGCAAGATAAGAGGAAAATTGGTTGTCTATCTAGCAAGTTAAATCAGATTAAAATAGTGCATGAATTTTAAGCAGAACTGTTCCTACACACACTTATTTCATGGGAATTTAATTCACTTAGAGGGAATCAAGCTAAAAGAACGAGGCTTACTGAATTCTCAGTAACAGGGTCCCCAAATTAAGCAATGCTGTGTCTCAGGTGCACTTTTCAAGTTCACTTAGGCCCTAGAAGTCATCTGAGCATTTAACACACAACACTCACCTGCTGTGCCTCCTTATATGCTGTTAACTCAGTTCCTGCCAAATCCTATGTAGGTACAGCAAGTATTCAAATATCCCAATTTTAATATGTGTACATATGTAGGAATACATACAAACAAACACACCGTTTCCCATATTTTACTGAGAAAGATACAACCCAATCTAAAATCCAAGCTCCTGAAGTCTTAGAGAATTGAAATTTGAACCATAAGCAGAAAAGGGAAACGTAACAAATATTTACCTTACAACATCAGAGGAAGTTAACAAGTGAGAGGTGTTAAAAGGAATAGTACTGCTGATGCTACACGAAGAAAAACCTGAAATCTGTAAAAACCAACAAAAATATACCGGCCATTGTCCAAACCTATGCACCCGTTGGCAACAGACATTATATCTGATATCTCTCAGTCCAACATCAAGATCTCCTGCATCATGTTTGCACAAATCTCATCAGCTGCCCTTCGTGACTGCCTGCCTGCCTTCTAAAAACAATTGAGTTGTTTTTTCAAGGAGTAGTGCTGGTTCTAGAGAATTTAGAGGAATTTGGATGTCACCATTGATTGCTCACAACTTAATTCTCATTCATCAGTGCAAGTTTTCTTTCCTGCAAGTAGAAACACAACCTACCAAGACTGTAATGCAATGCTCCGTTTGATTCACTGCTTAAACAAGCTTGAGAAGGAGGAAGTGGCAATATCTGCTGTTTCTAGGTGATGCTGTAAGATCACCGCTCGGTGTCTCTAAGTTTGTAGATAAATCTCCCTCTGACACAGAGGGAAAAGAGTGAGCTAAGCAGTGAGGAGCCTTCCAACTTCACATGTCTACAAGACAAACTCAGCAAATCTTGTTTGCTCCCTCAGATTTATTAGATATTTCTCAAAAGATTTGTGTGCAATCACTGCCTGTCCTGAGATGTTTCATGCTCGGCTGGTCATCACTGCACTGCCTGTAACACACAAGTCCAGTCTGTTATCAGGCCAGGGAAGAAAAGCCATTTTAATCAGATAAATCGACAGATGCATGACAGGCTCATAAATTTTCAAGTGTGGCATAAAAACTAACTTTAAAGTATTACTTCCATGAGTAATTTCACCCCCTAATCAAATGAAACTTAAAACCAAAATACAATGAAAACCACAATAAATAACATCACAAAAAAAGTAATACTGTGCTTGAATACAACTGTACTCTGAAAATATCGATGCATTATGTATGAATCCTATGAGTGACATAGGAGCTTGTCATTGCAAATAACAATGAATTGCTATCACAGTCACCGCCCTGACAATGTGCCTGGTGCTTCCCCTCAGTTCTTACTGAGGTTCCATCAACCGAGTTCTTACTGTCAGTTCCATCATCTCCCTCCACCTCTTACAAGTATGCTCCTAACCCATTAGCTAAGCAACACGTACACATACTCCCTTCCTGGCAATGACAGTGTGCTGCTACACATGCCACACACGATGCCAGGATCTGCTTTGTTAGAAGCAGTGTTGTGCTTCCCTGCCACAAACTCTTCTGCACAACTTGCCATAGACGACCCCTGAAATGTTTGCTGTGTTGTCGTGCTCCCAAGGTCAATGCTCATAACTGAATGCTGAGATGTCTTCCTTTATCTGAAGCACACCATGGAAACCATTACAGATAAATATTATTCCCTGAACAGAAGTCACTGTGGTACTTTATCCGAATACCCAGCTACCCAGGCAGTGGAGACGTAATTCAAATCCCACCTATTTTTTTCCTTCCAACATATGAAGATGGGACCTTGTCCTACTTTTGCAATCTCTTTCTTTTAAGATTGATTTATGGTAGCAATTTTCTTCCATCTGCATATCCATGAAACATTGGGAACCTGCAGCAGAGCATAAGCTTATTCTAAAAATAAGGCGGCTTCATAAAAAAATGAAGCCATATAAGAACACCCATGGTGAGCTATGAGTACATTACACAAAGCACAATAGGGACCCTCTATGGAACACAGCAGTCCTAAAGTATTCTAGGCACATTTTTATCCTTAGCAAGCAGATAAAAGAAGACTCTCAGTTTTCAAATCTCTACAGGATGAAAAGAAATTCACCTTGGATTAGGGTAAATACCATATATTAAAAGAGATAGACAACAGATTTCTCTATGGGGTCATTTTTCTCATCAGCCGATTCTGATTTTTCTGTTACCGATTCATGACTGCTTCAGGCACTTGCACTCTTAACTTACTGGATCAGTAACACAGAATTTATAACTTCCTTTTGAGAGAGCAGCAGAGATCACTCACCAGCATCTACATGGAGGCTTTAAGGCTTTTACATTTTGTTTTGGTTTTTGTGGGCACGTCCTATGGGTAAAGCATAAATAAATACCCAGATAATTTCTTAAACAACATGGGAAATATTTAGGTACTGATAACAAAGTGAACATGAAAGGGCTAATCTAATAGCTATTAATACTACTTAATTTTAACAGAACTGGACTGCAAACTCCATGTATCAAGTTTGCCTACAAATGAGGGAAAAAGTTATTTAGAATGTAAGTGCACTCCCTGCAGCGCTAAATGAAAGTGACCCAAACCTACTACTTCTACAGCTGTCACCCCACTACAAGATGGTTCTAAATGCCATTGTTGAGAGCTCATGATATAGATCCAGCATCTGTGATGCCATAACTATAGATGCCAAGGTTGGAGAGAGAGAGTACAGACACGTTTTACACCAGGAATGAGTTTTAAGGGTATTATGAAAATCTCATATAGGGCTGATGCCGACAGAAGGAAGCTTTTTTGCAATAGCTCTGGTTTATAGCTAAGCAAAGGACTTCCCACTGAAGCTGTCAAGTCTGCTTCTTTCACAAGTACTAAATTAACAGGGATTAAATGTTTTTATTTTTAATACAAGAAAGATGTTCTTGGACTTCCCATTACAGGGCTCTGATGCAGCCCTTCAGGGCGTCTGTTAGCACAGCATGCACAGGCCAATTGTTTAAAAAACTCCAGGAATAACCACTATTAAAAAGTTCCCTAATCTCAGAAAGCTTATCAGCATCATTTTAAGTTTACAATTAGACATGCTTTAGTAAGGACATCTTCCATAAAGTAATGCAAAGCCTGGAAGAATGTAGGTTGGGTTTAGTGCATTGTGTATGGTCACTGGCTAAAAAAAAGTACAAAACTCACCTATTTGCAGAGAAGCTGCAGTACAAAGAGTCCAAGAACAGTGATGACCTTAGAAAAATTGTGTTGGCCAGTCTACTTTAACACTAAGAAACAGCTGACTTTGCCCTATGCCATCTCCATGCAGAGCTCTCACCGAACTTCTGAGGGAAAGCAAACTGCTGCAAAATACCGCAGTTGTGATCCCACTGAACCTGGACCTAAACAGGCATCTTGGTTAAATCCACAGGGACACAGGAAAGAGTGAACACAGTCTGCCTTGCTGAGCTTGCCTATGGAATAACCTGTTCAGTGTTCAGGCCAGACCAGTCACTGCTAACATTTCCTCAGAGTTAAAAAAAAAAAGGCTGTGAATTGCTGCAACAACTCTGTCAGTTTGCTTCCTCTGCAGCTAGAACAGAAAAGTTCCGTTAACCTTTTCTACCTACCTAGAACACAGTCATTGATTCCTCATGCAAAAAGCTAGCTTATAGTTACATAAAACTGCAAAAAGGGGAGGCACCTAGAGGACCACCTGCCATCATCTTGTGGGAAGAGTAAATCACACAATTAAACTGCAGTTACCAGACAGTGATATTCACCTGGCTCAAAATGTATTTTCTTTGTAATTTATTGGCAATTTACACTTTACAGTTAAGGCATAACTTCCGTTCAATGAACAGGAGAAATGATCAGAATCAGTATTCTGAGTTCAACTAACTTGTACCCCACCACCCCAAGAGGGCCCGATCCATGCACCTCTGTGCTTACTCTAATGCTCTGGGTAGACTCAGATGATATTTCAGACAGTTACTACTAAAAAACCTTATTCCTTTACCAAAACTTTACTTCTTCACCTGTGCTGTTACATCATCACACTTAGTGTTTCCTAGTCAATTTGGCCAGAAGAAGGACCAGCTGCAAGAAAAGGAGTGGGCATTCCCATTAGTCTTGGCTGCCACACCACAGACAACCAGCCCAGGTGTGTTACCATCTCAGAAGATCCCATTTGCCAGTCTGTAGGATCATGGTCTTTGGATCCCCCAAGCTTCCTTCCTTCCCATCTCTTATCATCCATTCCAAAATACTCCTCCAAATTTTTCCTCTCTATCATCTAGAAAAGCCAACCCTTTTGATCTGCCCTGCAAGCCTTCTGAGTATGCTCATCCCTTCCCAGTCTCACAGCCTCCAGGGAACAGCAAAATGTCCAGGGAAAACACTTCAGGACTACCGTGAGAAGAGAAAAAAGTGCAGATAGGACCTGAAAAGCCTAAGTGCAGCAACAGGCTCCTTAGCAGCTCTGTGTAGGAACTGCTAACAAAACATGGAATCAGAGAGCATTTCCCTCCTATCTCAGACAAGTAAGTGATCCCAGCTGCTTCTCTTTGCAACAGCAGTGAATGCATTTCCATTTCTGACGGTCTTTGGGGCTGCCAGCCACACTCTTGCTCTCTGGAGAAGTAGGTGACACTATAGGTGACACTACTTTGTTGCACAGAGAAATGGGAGCATTGACCTTAGATTGTGCTTGGATACGAACCTTAACTGCTCACTTGGCCTTCAGTTTAGAAACCATATTTTTTGCCTGCTGCACTGACCTAAATACTGCAATGTTTGGTTTACAAACATGTCAAGGGAAAACTGGTTTTGCCCTTGCTCTACATTTCCCTCTCTCTTCCCAGTTTAGCATCTCTAATATAATTCCTTTACCCATATTACAGAAACTACATTTACACATAAAATATTTTAGTCATTTGCTGGAATTCATAGGCTGTGAGTGGGCTTCATATCCCACTGTTTAAACAGTCAGCACTGAATCAATTTATTTATATTAAATAAACAATTTGCAATTAAAAAGAAAGCACATTTAAAATGCTGCTGCTTTGATTCATGTTTGCAAGGCTATTTTTTTAAAAACAGAAATTCAGGCTGACAAGAGAAACGCCTGTTGCCACAGTTTACAATTTACAACACAGAGAAGAACTCACCTCGTCTGACATTCATTTTCATTCCACTGCCTTTTGTTCCACCAGACTACTCCCTCTGCACACCTGCTCTCTATCTCCATTTGTCTGATTAATTATCCTCACTTCTTTGCTACAGGCTCTGATAAGGTCCTCTTCCTTTTCCAGCTTCATCCCCATTTTTTGCCTCATGTGGCTTAAACCTCCATCCTAGACATAGTGGCTCCTCTCAAAAATGGAATGACACAGAAAGTACCAATAAACAGCTTTAAATAAAGTAACAATAAATATCAGAACATGTTGTCTGTGTACCAATTTCAGGAGAATTTATAAATTAAGCAGATTTCAGAGCAGGAGCTGGCTGAGGGGTTTAGGTTTCTATGTGTTATGTACTCCCATGAAGAAAAAGCCATATTCAGAGAGGTCTTTATGACAGTAGTACACCTATTATTTCCCTTAAATAACACAGAAATTACTATCAATTCAGAATCCAATACAAGTGCTGAGCAGTATTTTCTGTATATGAAAGTATCACATAGGTGCATGTCAGTTTATTTTTTCCAGCATCAGATTTGCTGGTAGTATAATTAATTCTTCCCAGGATTTCCACAATTAGCATTCCTCTCTTATCCTGCTTTCAGTCTGTCAAACCTTGCAGAAAATTCCTGGTGTTATGCTAAAACATACCCGTGCTTCCTCACTCATGTAGCTTTCTATGTGGAAACTTTGTAGACTTTTATGAGTAAACAATTCAAAAGCAGATACATGACCTTCACAAAGATGGGTCAGAGCGTTCCTCAGGAGGCTGCAGTAGAGGATAAAGACGGTCCAGTGCTGAAAGTGCATCTTTGATACCTAGTTTTGTGTTCAGTTTCCTTCTCTGCCCAAAGTTCATGTAACCTTTCCCAGTCTTTCAGTTCCAGATTCTGAGGCCAACAAGTCCCTGAGTATCTTTGAAATCAGCGTAGTCTCACTATTGCACCTTCATCACTTCGTAAGACTGGGAGGAGTTTGAGCATGATTATAAGCATGGGCATTTGAGAGACTGGCAGCATACAACATGTCAGAGAGGCTCAGAAGGTAGAAAAATATTTGAAAGTAGTTTTGCACAGAAACATTTACAAGGAATCATAGAATCATAGAATTGCATAGTCTTATGTTGTCATCAGCAACCCTTTTCATTCACGCATCTCTAAACCAACCTGCACTTATCAGATGCCTGTTTGATTCTTTTGCCCTGGGGGGATTTGGCTACCTGTAAAACTGAGCCATTCTTTCCATTTAACAAAGAGAATCAAATCACATATGTCGGGATGGTGAGATGGGGGTGTCCTGACAGGAATATTTGGCCTCACATGTCCTACCTTATTTTTTATTCTTTAAATTCCCCTCTGAGCACGTTATTACTGCCTGTGAGTCACTTCATTAATCCGGAGAGAAGGCTAGAAAACAAGTGAATAAACACCCTGCTTCACAACCTTCTGTCTGCACTGTTTACTTCTCTGCTAATGAATGAACAGCGAAAAAACAGAATTAACCTAACTGGGGACATTCAAAGGGACATTAGGTCCCCTTTTTCAATAGCTGCTGCATGGGTCTGCCAGTGTTTAGACTACGTGACCATAGGGTGATCTCTGTTCACTCACAATGACAGTGTGAATCATAGAACCACAGAATAGTTTGGGTTGGAAGGGACCTAACTCCAGGAAAACCGTGGAAAGGGACATACATCCAAGTCAGAATTAAGAGCACAAGAGTCTTTTGCATGACCATACCTTTTCTATGAAACAGTGATTTAAAAAATCACTATTTGTATTGAACATGGAACAGCTGTAATACCAAGCACAGGACCCTGTCTCCAGCAGCACAAGGTCAGATCTCTCATATGCGCTGTGCTGGAACTCAGCACATGCTCGAGCTCTGCAGCTCACTCTGCACATGGATAGGGCTCTTCATTTGTCACGAATACGGCAGACCATGGCCTGAAATGTCCTGCTCCCCCCTTTAGAGCTGTCAGAGTGATCCTATCTCTAGTGACATGAATAAAGATAGAAGATGAAGGACTAAATGAGAAACAAATTACTGTAGCCTCAGTTCTGCCTTCCAATGCAGGAGTCACAGGAATTCAAGGTCTAGCCTCTGCTATCACCAAGGCCTGGATTTTATTCTCCTCTGCAGTCCTACAGCTGCAGAGACAGATACAGATGAACTGATGCTCAGTGCAGCCCACTCTTCATCCCAACTCCTTTCAGCTTCACCTCCTTTTCCTCACCTCCCTCGAAAGTATATACAGAATTAAACATTAGGACTATTATTTCAAACACCACAAGGTGTATAATAAGTCCCTTTCAACTTCCAAAGACAGGAATATAACACAGTTCCTTCATAAAACAAGTATTTAATGCCCACAGAGAGCATTGTAAACAACATCCAGATTACTATGAATTATTTCAAAGCAAGGCATGCTGCTAAGTCTGTTTGTACACTTTACAAGGCTTTCCTCTTTGTTCCTACACATGCTGAGATTTTGGAATTTAGTCTAACGTTTGTATTTCTGCACTTCGGTGCATAGCTGAATATACTCTGCTCTGATCTGCTTTCAAAGAGAATCTATTAATTTCTATATCAAGGAAGACGGATGTTCAGCCCTTGAGCTAAACATACAACAGGACATGAAATTCAATATTTGGCCATTCCCATACGATTTCTTTTCCTGGTCACACTGTTTAATGTGACAGCATCTTGTACACATCTTGCGCACGTGAGTGGTGTATTTCCACTTCTGTGACAACTGGTCACAGATGAAGTTCTGCCCCTGCAAATCATCACACATAGGTGTCTGCCTAAAATATGTTCAAACATTTGTTGTAGAAATTACCACCTACCTCCCTGTGTCCTTCTATATGAGAAGAGGATGCTGTAGATGATGCTGTCCATGCTGCTGGGGTTGGACAGTGTCGTGGTTTAAGCCTCTCTAACTCACGCAGTCTCTCTCTCACTCACTTCCCCCTCTTTCTTCCCCCCCGCTCCTGGAGGGATGGGAAGGAGAATCGAAAAGAATGCAACTCCCACAGGTTGAGATAAGAACAGTTTAGTAACTAAAGTATAACACAAACCACTGCTGCTACCACCAATAATCATACAAGAGAAAATACAAGGAAAGAATACAGTCGCTCACCACCTATACCCATCCTGACCAAGCAGCGCACCCCCACCCTTCCAGGTCTCTGCCCTCCATTTTTTTACATCCTGGGCATGACGTGCTGTGGTATGGAATACCTCTTTGGTCAGTTTGGGTCAGGTGTCCTGTCTCTGCTTCCTCCCGGCTTCCCCTCCTCCCTGGCAGAGCATGAGACTCAGAAAGTCCCTGGTCAGACCAAAATATTACCAAGCAGTAACTGAAAACACTGGTGTTATCAGTGCTGTTCTCAGGCCAAAAGTCAAAACCACAGTGCTGCACCAGCTACCAAGGAGAAAAATGACTGCTGCTGCTGAACCCATGACAGACAGAAAGACTAGACGTCACTGGTCTATGACATTGCCACAACACAGACTTGTGTCACCTGGACTTCTCAGGACTTACAAAGGCAGACAGCCTCCAAACCTGGTCTGAGCACTGACAACAGACACACTGACATCTTTGTGCCTGACAGCATTTCAGATCAAGAGTTACTGTTTTTCCGTGCTCCTTGATAGCTTGTGACATACCAATGAACACAAACCTAGTGTTCAGCAAATAAAATAGCTTTTCACTAACGCTACAGCTATTTTGATGGAACATAGTTTCCTTCTTACAATCCAACTGTGTCAGGAGAAACAGAAAATCCCCTCAAGTATGACTTTATAAGTGGTCAGTCAAGTGCTAACCACCGGTGCACCACAGACAGTCTGCTTTCCCCCTCACCTGCCACACAGTTCAGTAAACCACAAGTGGGGAAGACTGCCAGTAACCCTTCCTAGACACTGTATGCAAGTCCAGCCCTCAGAGCAGACTGCTCACACCTGCTCACCATTTGCATTACAACACAGTTCTCATTCTATGCTAACACCTTCTCTCCTCCAACATATGCCTACTAGGACTGGGCCTGGTCTCAGGGACAGGATGATAGGAAATGATCTTCCAGGCAGCTTCCCACAAAACTAAAGCTTCCTATAGAGCTGAGGTACAGATACTGACCAATGTGTACAGACAGACAACTACGTAGTTTTATATGACCTGCAGGCTTCTTTAACACAGGCAGTTCTAGCCAGAACTCTTCCCAACTGCTTCTCTTCTCTTCCTTGGACTAAGCAATGTCCAGTGGCTGATGGGAAAGACATGACAGAGACATGAAACCACAAATGTACTGGCAGTGAGAACCTTGCTTTAATGAGCCTGTGGGAAGAAAAAAGTGAACCTGACAATGAAAGTTCAGACGGAATTTTTTGAGGCTTTGCACCAGAGTATGTACTTCTACATACGTAGATATAGATTTAATTTGTACTTCTGAATTGAAAGCATTAGGCCCACAATACCTGAAGTACTTTCATGTGTACTTTAGGATATATAACTTCAAAGATGTAAGCACACAAAATCAGTCTTGCCATGGTGGTCAAACAGACCAGCATGCCTCCTAAAACCAGTAATTTTAGTGGAATGGTACTTCCAATTAATAGAAATTTGAATGAAATTTCTCCTTTCTTGTACGCAGTGGGTAATCCTAATCAAGCAAGCTCAAGGTTTTCAGTTGTCCAGATAGTTTAATTAGATTCTTTCACATTATTACTTAAGCATACGCACTGCTACATGGCACACAAAAATCACCTTTCTTTTTAACAATTACGAACTTTCTTCTCAAGTTTTCACTGGAAATAATTTTCTGAAGTTGGGAACAAAATCAGCTCCAAAGGGAAATACACGATCTCAGGAATCCTAGACAGAAAAGTTTCAGGCTGAAAAGAAATGCTTTAAAATTAATTTGCTTACACAGAACACCACCACCATTTAGGTTTTATGGACAAATAAAGTAACTCTATATAGTAGACTGGAGTTATGAGAAGAAGGTTTGTGTGTGCGTGACTGTAGATCAGCTAGGAAAGCAAACAATATTAACTAATCCCTTCTTATTACTGAGTTTCTGTTAGCCAAGCTAACTTCAGATGATGGAAGTTTCAAGTGATAGCACCAGATGCCTCATGACAGAGTCATAAGCACTTTTTGAGCTTACTAGAGAGTTGTTCCAGGATCCTCAAGGAAGAGCTTAAAATCTGACTTTGTACAGGAACAAGAAATTAATCGGGAAAACATCTGATAACTCTACAGAGTGCCAGCCAAGGTTTGAGCTGGATGCAGAGACTATTATGAAACAAGAAGGCAGACCTAGCTGAGTCACTTTATATCAGGAAATTCAATTCCTTCCTACTCCTTGGCTTTAAAATATCCTATAGCAAAAAGAAGCTTCTATAGGATTTTTTTTATGTTTAAGAAACCGAGATACTGCAGTCAAGTCTCCCTAAAGGAACCACTTGTGACTTCCAAGCAGTGCAAAATACACCAAACTAACAAAATCCAGAAGATCAAAGGATTTAAAAGGAAAATAACTAGACCACCTCGTGTAACTCTTTCTAGTTAAATGAAGTATTCCACATAAAGACTTAAAAGCCAGAAGGAGGAAATAAAAGTATTTCTACTTTAAGTGGCTACTTCTTAGTGAGATCATGTACAACCAACACCAAGAGGTTTTGGATTAAGTTTTATAATCCAGGGCACTAGCATGGTGCTTTACAGAGCTGGTTGAAAGGAAAAAAAGCTTAAATCCCATGGGAAACAGGATTTTAAAGTAACAGAATTTCCCAAGAAATTTAAACATGTTTATTCTGTATAAAGCTGAAAAAAAAGGCACAGTTTAAAACATTGCGTGTAGGAGCTGAAAGGGCTGATGACTTCACTTATACCCCTGCATTCACCACAGCACCTTGGGGATAAGAAATGATGACGGAAGAACTGCATCAGCCTCTGGGAGGTCTCAGTGAGGAAAGCACAGCAGAGCTGCTCATCACACCAGCAAACAGGGGACTTTGATGACCCTGAAGGAAGACTAGCAGCTTTTGGGTTACCTCTAAAGGAGGCACCTGTAAATACTGGAGAATATACCCCCAGCCCATTCTCAAACAGGCAGAAAAAGTATTAAGTTCCAGTTGGGTTCATTTCTTTGTGGAGGTCTTCTATCACTCTCAGAGAGAATATTCTTCCTACCATTACCCATCCCTTGGTACTTTCCTCCTTACCATTTTACATACAATGGAGTTTCTAGTTTCCTGCCAGGCAATGGATTTCCTTAAAAATCTTCCAATACTTTACACCACAAGAAGTTCAGAAATAAAAGAAGATGTGGTACAACTTAATGGAGCCAAAAAAGAAAACACACTGCATCATGGAACGTTAGCCTTGAGACAACTAATTAATTTTTACTCAAGACAGAAGTCAAGCACAGACTGAGAAAGTGCAAGATAGAAATGCAAAATGTCTGAAAGCAAAAAAGAAAGCCAACCTCACCTTGACAAAGTTTCTGCAAGCAGAAAGGGAGCTCACTCAGGCAACTTTGGAAAAGCAGAACTTAACCTGCAGCGCATATTTGGTTTTAGTTGCTCTTAAAAAAAAAGGGCTACTTATATGGGGTACTAACAGCATTTATTCAAAAGTCTCATTTCTAAATATCAAACTGATGTTTGAGAGTGGTGAGGCACTGGAACAGGTTGCCCAAAGAAGTGGTAAATGTCCAATCCCTGGCAGTGCTCAAGGCCAGGTTGGACAGAGCCTTGGGTGACATGGTCTAGTGTGAGGCATCCCTGCCCATAGCAGGGAGTTGGAACTAAATGATATTAAGATCCTTTCCAACCTAAACCATTCTGTGTTTCTGTGAACTCAACCTTGCTTTAGACTACCACAGGAAGGAAAAAAAAAAGTCTGTATTGTAGATTTCTCTTTAGGGAAACATAATTATTTTGGATTTCAGGACCGGCTCCGGTTGGAGCAGCAGCTAATATCCTAACCCCAATTTCCTTGAGCATTACTCAAGCAGTAGCATTTTTATTTTAAAACCCCTTAGTCCTCCTCCCCCACCAGTATTTCTCTTCTAACACATTTCATTCTAATTTTAGTCTTTTGAGAAGTTTCTTTTCCAGATCAACCCACTCTTTTTCACATTTAAATAATTTTCAGTTTTTTAAAGAGCTCAGCTTTAGCAGGTGTTTCAGTAGCTAAGCAATAAGAAATCTCTTGAGAACATCTTCCATGTTTCCCAAATGGATTACCCTGTTTTGGGAGAACAGTATTAAGCAAAATAACCATGCCAGTGAATTTCAAAACTGAAATAAACCTGCTAAGATGCAAAAGACAAAAAGACACACTCCTCAAAAGAAGCACTTGCCATGCTCCCTGTTAACAAATAAGGAAGGTGCAAGAAGCAGCAGTGGTTACAGTCGCAATACCAGTAATTAACTTGAATGCAGTAAAATTCAACAGAATAAATTTAGAATCTTAATATGGAACAAAATGATGCAACTACTCCTTTTCTGAATTATTCAGCTTCATTGCAGCCCCAGGACCATGAATGCTAAATGGTTTGCAACCATGAACCAAGTTAAGTACATTTCAGTGGCTAACAGTGGAAAAACCCACATGCTGCCAAAGCAGCAGAGACTTTATTGGTAATTTGGGCCCACAGCCCCATACTGCTAAAAACATGTTTATTATTAACAGATCTGGAAGCTGAAGTGAAACAAGGTCAAGACACCTGCATACTCTCTCCAAGTACCACCCACCTGTGGCCCTTCATGTCACCTCCAGCTACTTGAGAGCTGCATTTTTTCATTTGTGGCTCCTGGAAGGTAAATGCTGCAGTACATTTCAGCAATTTCTTCTTATAGTGTCAAGTAGTCTGAGAAGCCCACTGACAATAACGCCTCTGTGCCTTCATGCAGTTAGAGCAGACCTAGATCATAAATGTTCATCTACAGTCACAAGGTTATCTTCCATATTTTCCTGGACTGCAGGAACATCCTCTCCTCCTCCAGTGGAAAAAAAGTCTAATAAAACCTTGAATCTAGCTTGCTATGTCTCTGCAGAAGTACCACTTGCAGTAGAAATGCAAGTTAGAGTAGAACACAACAGCAGACATACCTTATTCTTCAACATGGTATATCATCCCCCATTTCTACTCCCTTTGCCTCCTTAATTCTTCTAATCACACAGACTGAAAAAACTAATCCTATTTTAAAGCTGTACTTAATGCTCAAAATGCATTTTCTTACCCAGTGCAAAGACTTCAGGGAAACATTTCTTCAGCAAATGTTATGACCTGGGCTTGCTCTAACCTCAATTTTCCAGATGCATGTAAGTATGTTCCTGAACTAACCTGGCTTGTTAGCTTGCAAGAATTTTTAACAACATCCTTTTTCTTTGAGGTTTCAAGCCTGTGTTCTCTGTCTTCCAAGTTTGCTTCCTTGTCTTTCTTCTGTTTAGGCTCTCTAGAAGAGAATCAACTATTCTCAGCTTCATTCTCAGCTCTGCCAGCTCCACTGCTGACAATAGCCAGGTGTATTTGGGAAATACTGGAACCTAGGAAAAACAGAATTCTGGTAGTTCCACAGAAAAAGTCTCCAAAACATGCAAATTCATTCCCTTCTTGCCTTCACTCTCTTTTTCCCTGTGGCTGAGAGTGTAAAAGGGCACTGGTCAATGAGCTGCGGTACATCCTCAAGCGCAAGTTTTACCCCATTAAGTATAGCAGAGCTGGCTCCCATGGCTGGCCTTATCTTAGGCTAAGCATGGAAATATATCAAAGCAGCTGGATTCAGATTCTTCCCTGCCTTCAGCACAGGTTTAAAACAGTGAAGGTGCTTATGATCATGGTCAAGGAATTAAAAGCTTCAGATTTCTGCTCATCACTAAATCTTCCTTTTCTCAAAAGTGCCTCTGTCTAAACATGGACCAAAGAAAGTCTGAATTGAAAAAGAGGACAGGAAATTAGATCAAACTGAGTATGTAGCATTCTCATTATCCCTCATGTCAGACAAGTCAGAAACAGTTACATAATTGGGCTTCCAGACTCTAGGCAGTGAAGTGTTAAGAGAGAAAAGCAATCCCAGGACTGCACGCTGGGTTTTGACAAATAGAAAAACACAGAAGTAGGCCAAGAGCTTGCCATCAATGTTAGTTTTTAATTGTACCACGTCAAAAAAAGGTTCATGTTATGGCACACGTGGTCTAAGAGGTAAGAAAGTGTGTAGTGCAAGAAATGGAAAAGTGAGGGAGGGAATCTGATCTGTGCTTGCGTACACACTTGAGTGTGAATCAGAGGAAGTACACTTGGGAGTAAGAATGCATGTCTATGACGAGTACAGTGCAGAGAAACACAAGTGGAAGCAGTGGTCCATAAGCAATTGCTATGAAAAGCAATGGGGGTGGGGAACTGTGCACAGCCCTTTTTTAGCTTCTGCTGTAAAAAAAATAAAAGACCTTTTAATCTGTGCTCTCCTCGAATCCTTCTCTATTGACCATTCATTTCTTCTTTCCCTTCCCAGCTCTTTACCTCCTCTATATGGCTGATGAATATGCAAATGTACGATCAGTTCTATAATAGCCTATCCTTTCTAAAAACAGGCTATAAATTTGGATCCTAAGCAGCAGGTTCTAAAAAGACCATTATACTATAAGGCTGGGGGAAGAGGCAAGACCCAAATACCACCACTAGCACATCAGAGTTCTTTAGAATGCGTGTGAATGCGGCTAGAAGGCGGGCCCTTCATCTAACAGAGCTAGCAGCCAGAAGGGAAAGCTCTGCTGCACAACTACACATGAACCTCCTCCTCCAGGCTCCTGCAGGGCAGAGAGCACATGCTAGCCCCAGGCAGGGCTCCCTGCAGGCTTTGGCAAGAGCATGAATGTGACACAGAGCCCGAGATCCCGCAGGTTTTGGATTTGATCGATGCCAGCTACCGGAGCTGTGCGAGCCCTTGGGAGAGCCCCGGTTCTCAGCTCAGCAGCTAGGGCCCTGCAGCCACAGAGGGGCACACAGGCAGTGGAGGCTGTGCTGTGCACACACACACACATGCTGCCATGGGTGTCTGCAGGGAGGTACAGACATGTCCAGAGACAAACACTGCTGAGGGAACATGTGCACCCCCAGGAAGGGGTGGCAGCAAACACAGCCCCCAGACCTGGGCCCTGGCAGATCCTCAGAGCTTCAGTTGACTCAGACACAGTTAACACGAGAGCAAAGCTCTGACCCCCTGCTCCCACTGTGCCACAGGAGGCAGCTGTGTCACAAGATGGATGGCAGTCTGAGAGTGCATACACTGCAGCTCAGCTGCTTCCCAGCTTCCCAAGGAGTTGCCTCGCTTCTTCAGTAAAATAAGCACACTTTGGTATAATACTTGCATACACTTCCATGTCTGCCATTTTGAGGCTCTCCTCAGGTTTTCACTGGGCTTTACAGTATTCCTGGATGTTGTCACTGCAGGGTAGAAGGCAAGAACTATCAGTCCAGATTTAATGAGATGCTATTGTTCTACTATACAGGGACTGAAAGCTGAAGGTGCTGTGCCGAAGTGCATCACTTCATCGCTCCAGCTCCTGAACTGCAGTGCGGTGAAGACTGGAGCCCCACAGGAAGGAACCAGGCCCAAATGAGCTTTACAGTTCCCCGTGGAAAACAGCTCAGGAACAGATACATGTCTTCAAGCTCCAGACTAAACTGACAAGATGCCAACCGTAAATTGAGTGCTCCTGCTCAAACTTAGTGCAAGACAGTAGCAAAAACATGGGCTGCAACAATTCCAGTACCAAAGCAGCCAGGACTTCCTGCATTACAATGGGTTGCTCTATGAACTAGGACGGGGGGAGCATGCATCACCCAGGTGGGGCACAGAGATGGGAAGGCAAGAGTCATGTACATAGCACCCTCAAAAACTGGGCTAAAGGGACAGAAACTTGGATCTGGCTCTAATCCCAACTGCTGCACCCTGAACATGTCACAGCTCTTTGTATTATAATTTACAGGTAGTGAATAATATTTGCATAATTCACAAGGGTAATATATCAGGACATGCTATAATCACAGAAATACCTACATTCACAAAATAATTTTAACACACATTTTTTGCAGGGGCTGATTTTAAAACCAAACCTTTGTAATCATAAAACCCGCTCCAGACCGGGTAGCCTTTGAACGTGGACATCGTTGAACACTTTCCTTCTCCCCTTTCCCATCACCTTCAACACAGATGTACCTTGCAAAGCAATACAAACTGCAGCATCTCAACAAATCAGGGATGACAGGAGGAAGGAATGTTATAACATGATTTATTAAAATCAGTTTATAAAACCCTAGGGCCAGTTCACAGAGAAGAATGGAAGTCTCATCCAACATTTTGAAGATGGGAACAGGGCTCCCCAGAAAAGGTCCAAAGCCTTGAGCTGATCTTCGTTGGGGGTGACCAAATCTGTTTGGTGGTCAGATGTGGCAATTAGGATCCTCTCTGGTGCCTTGTTTTCTTTTTTAACCTTCAACATTCTTCTGAGCCTATTACCACTACAGTACCCTGTGTGCCTACCACAACGTTATTTTTGCCTGCATCACCGGAAGCACAGAATTCCCACCCCAGACTCTGATAATACTTTCACAAATATTTGTTTCACCTCAACTTCAAAAAAACCCCACAAAACCCAAAAAACCCCAAACAACCAAAATACAATGAGAGGAACTATTTTGATCACAAAATAAAACAAATCAGCAGACCAAAGCTAGAATCCCATAAAACAAGGATAAAAGATGGGGGGTAAAAAAAAAGGTGCATATACTCAAAGGTGATCTCTCTTAGGTGGCAAAAAATCTTTGGATGCAGAAACACTGACAAAGCACTGCAAATAAAGTAGCATCCTCCCCTCCCTGACCCCAGGAATAAAACCAACCCCAGCACCCTAAAACTTGCTATGATCAGCAGATGTCAGGCACAGGACCTGGAGGTAATTACCAGAAGGGATGCTGGCAGAAACCAGGGTCCATTCACAGGACATGCATTTACCACTTCTTCCTGAATTTCAGTAGTCTCTCTTCTAGAGCAGTCTCTTGTACACAATTGCATGTCCAGTTGCACACCCTAGAGGTTATGGATCCAAGAGGAACAGCAATATTCTCTGCAGGATACTTTCAACTAATTCAATCCTTATTAAACTCTTAACATAAAGTACCATTTAAATTAAAAACATTACAAGAGGGATGTGACTGGCACAGACAGGACGCAATGGTTACAATTTCAAAAACTTACATGCTATCAAATGAAAATCCAAGACAAACTTAAATCTTCACATGAGCGTAGAGGAAGACTTTATAAAAATGGAAATGTATGGATGCTTTTTTCCTGTAACAGGAATAACTGATTACTGTTTAGAGGTGATATTCTGTAACTATAGGAGGTAAGTTTGGAAGTACTTGACTATTACCAACTCTAACATGAAATGCTGTCCAGATGCATCCATAATAGAGCTGCACCTGTGCTACTCATATAAAGAGCAGTGACATTTTTCTCCTTTCTCATTACTCATGTTTGAACTACTAGAACTCTCCTAGCAGAACACTTGGCATTTTTCTATTCCCAAGTTTAAAACAGTAGCAGAAGTTACTCTTGTAGATGGCTGTTAAGGCCTCAGTGCATTAGTATTCTGAGACTGCCTCCTGATCTTCCCTCTTATCCAATAGTTAAAGCCAGAACACAAACCCGTAACATTTCTGGTATTACTGTCCCTTCCCCAGCAAAATGCAACAGAATCATGTCATATATGTTAGCCTTGAAAAGCAAAGCCCTGATTCAAGTTAGAAAAATGTAATCATTCACACTGCTCCCTCTTGGCAGGATAGCTTCTTCATGATCTCATTGCCCAGATTTGTGATACGGACTGAGTTGATCAGACTGATTTTCAGTTGTTCCTTTTAACTTCTACCCTCCACCCACAGGTCCTTGGCTTCTCTTCTCACTGGTTATTGCACCCTGGGGCTGCAGAAGAGGTGCCTGCCTGCTTCTGCTTCTTACGGCGTTTGTTCAGGAGGCGGTTGTTGGATGTTTTCAAGTCTTTGATTTTCACCTGGTCATAGTCCACTCTCATGGTAGCCAAAGCACTAGTCATCTCCTCCTGAAAACAAAGAAGCAATGTATTGAAATCCCTGAGGCAGTGAGTATGCAGCCACTTCCCCCCCCACTACTGCGCTACTGCCAGGAGATGAATGTACAAAAAGGAACCCTCTGTTACACGATGGCCAGAAATAGCTGAGCCCTTCCTGCTGTGGTGGACTATGACTAAAGGCTTCGTTCTACTCATGGACTCATCCAGGAGGAACTATTCACACAGTGTTTCATACATGAGCACGCAGGACCACACTCCGCTGGCCTAAATTCCACCATGTCTCTCTGCAAAGCATTTCTTACTGCCTGGCTCTGTGCATTTACCAGCCTCTGAGCCAGAGCTGCCTGTACCAGACTCGGAATGCTTCTTGCCTTGCTCTCTCACCAAACTAGGGTAGCAGGAACTGGAATAAAGAGCCCACATAAAGTTGCTTAAAATTATGTGCTTCAAATTCACGTGCTTCCTTAGTTTGAATTAATGTTTAATTGCAGGCAAATTTAAAACTTTTAAATGAGGTTGTGAACAACAAGATGTTAATGAACATCTAGGCATTTAGTTCAGGAAATGGAAAATGATTAAATATTATGGGAATGTCAGTGGCCCAACGGAATACCTCTGGGACCTAGACAAAGCACAAGAATGGAAATGAAGAAGGCTGAGTGAAAAGATCTGTTCGATCTCTTTGACTTAGGAGGCAAAAGTTGCCTAGGTCTCTGAAATTTTACTATTACACAGCTCAACACCTGAGCCTGCTGAGCTATGTAAGGGTACATCCGTGCCATCAGTAATTTTATTTAAATCCTTTTAAATACATGAGTAATTTAAATACAATCAGTAATCAGTAAAATACACCTCAGGAATGTTGCAATTATCAACATGCCAAGCATTGTAAGTGGAGAAAATTCAGAACTAATTGTAAAAGCATGCCAACCTGATAAAGGCCAGCAGGAAAGAGTTAAGGCTTGCAAACAACTTTTAGTCTGCTCTACAGTTTCACTTTGCAGGAAGCATTCAACCGCCAGCAGTACAAACTGTAGGTGAAGCACCTGGTTAGATTAAGGGAAAGACAGGTACAGTTTTTCTTGCCCCTGATGTCATAACAAGGCTAAGGCTATTTAATGCTGGTTTACAATACAGGAACAGAGCAGAAAACCAGAATGCAGCTCAACCGTCCCACCCTGTCCCCCTACATTTCCATCATATTCTTCACTGTAACAAGCTTCAAACTCCCTCAGCACTGTCCCTTCTCCTCTGTCATCACATACAGGGGCTCAGCAGGTAGCATCATTAATACCTGTGACATTTCGCACAGCTGCAAGGATGTCAGATGAAGCTCAAATAGCATTCTGGTTTTTAACATTTATATACACTACTGTTCTCTATCCAAGACTGTTTATGCTTCCCTTGTTAAACATGGTTGTATTCAAACTAGCCACGATCTCCAAGGATCGAGGAGAAGCCAGCCCATCTGATCTCCCACCAGACTTAACATCAAGAAATCTGAACTACAGATTGACTCACTTTAACTTCATCCCAGTGGTCTTTATCCTCTTGCAGGACCCGTGCAGTATGAAGAGGGGTTGGTGGCACTGCCATTGATCTCTGAGAAAAGGGAAAACACAAAACAAGTGTTGCGCAAAATCACATTTGGGAAGTAACTGCTTGTTCCCCTGTGTATGGAGAACATAAACCTCTACCTAATGTCCTTCAGTGGCCCTCATTATCCATGCTTTTAAGCACTCTATAAGCAAAGTCATATGTGAGGCAGAAAAGGACTGTAGTCGTCACATAACAGTATCTTTAAAGAGCAATCAGTGCCAAGTTTCTTTGACTCTGCTCCTCCCTAGTTCAGCCAAGTGTTTGATAAATTTTTATGTTCATTTTAAATTTTATCTGGCATTTCACTATTCATTAGCCAATGTTTTAAAGTGGTTAATTGACCTTTACCTTCTAGGATTTGTTAGGACCTATTTTCTTGTACATATACATTAACTAAGATTGCCAGTTTATCAGATCATAAACGTGCCCAGAAGGGGAAATTATACCATTATTCAGAGTAAGGCACAGTTCAGAAGACAATGAATCACCTGAGATGCTCTTCCACGTAAAACCAAGATCTATGCTCACCTGCCATGGAAGATCAGTAGATACCTTAAATTAGAATATGATACAATTCCTAAACCACGAAGGACAGTTCCCTAGCTAAATTCAGCAAGAATCATGGTATTTTCTTACCAGTCTTGTAATTTCATTTGGATATTCTATCTTCCTTATGTTTTCTACCCAAACTTGCTGTCTACTGGCATCCTACACCAGACACAGCTACATATCAACAAAGTCTAAGGAGATTCCTGTATACATCACTGTAAAATAAGTCTTACATTGGAGGCAGTGCTTAGACTCCACTGAGCTAACAGCAGCATTGCAGTAGTTCCAGAAGAAGAAATCCTGACTCCTGCATGCTCTGGAAAGGCCCCTAGATGTCCAGGTATAGTTTTATCAAGTCCATCTGGGACAAGAGAAGTAGAAAACCAGCAGACAGGCTTGAGTAGTGTCCCTGAGGAGGTGTTGCAGGTGCCCTCCTATCTGCTGTGAGCTGCTACTTGATAAAACAATCTTACCTACAAACTAACTGCCAATTTTTGCATAGTCCACAATAATGCTTCTGTCATCCATTTCATGAAAAAAAAAAAAAAAAGAAATTAAAAAAGAGGAGAGACAAACATCCTCCTTTCCTGCTTGTGCAAGGCATCACCCCAGACATGTTCCCACTTTAGGATTTAGGAAAAAGAACACAGCCATTCGCTATGTTGGTCTTTCCCCCTCTCTCCCTCTGCCTCAGGGGAACGATAGGTTCAGCAATAAAAAATGCCAACCTGCAGCTCCTAGAGCATTCTTCCAGGAACAGTATTCTAGCCCGGCTCTTTGGTGCAGTAGAATCTATAGACCTTGTCTCTAATCTCCTCCTTATTAATTGGTTATATGCATATTTCAAGTAACATGTGTCACTGTAGGTGGTAGCTTCCTTAGCTATTAGGCACTCATTCTGTGAAATTCATCGCCTGCTGACTTCTGAAACACCTCCTTCTTGGGCCTTCAAACACTTAAAGCTGGAGGTATTTATTCTGAACAGTGATTACAATTTTATTTGGTTAGAAAAGACGGAAACATTGTCTAGGTTCTGTTCTAGTTCTAGGGAGTTTTTGTAACCTCCATTTCTCAGCTCTCCCAATTCTAAATCTCCTTCATCGGGACCTTATACAGCTACATTTCTGTATGATTCTTAGGGCTTTCAGATCTTCCAAAGACACTATAGAAATGCTGACTATTAGCCAGGCCTCTTTCTGCACCTACCTCTGAGGGTCAGCAAAGTTAGAGAAAGCACTATGGGAGAAACAGCAGTACAAGTGCTTCTGCTCCTGGCTGATGATTTTTTGGGCAGTGAGAACAAGACCGGTGTTCTTTCAGGCACAAATGTGAGAAGTACAAGCTATTATTTTGAGTGACACTTACAGAGCAGAGATGATATCCTGAAACTCAGCCTGGTAACTCCTCGGATTCTTGCGTCTTGTTTGAAATACATTAATACTGTATTATTAGAATTGTTTGTTTGGGGTTTTTCTTAAACCCAAAATTATTTTTTAAGGAAAAGTAAATTCAACCAAGTCAGGGAATGAAACCTGAGCTGGGACCATTAATAGCTCTGTGTACTGCCCTACCTGGCAATCTCTCCCAGGGCACTAAGCTGAGACCCTGACTCTTCCCTCCAGCATTTCCAAACTCTGCCAAGGATGAGAATCCCCACTAAGCGCAGGATTGTGTTCACACTAGCACAGCTATGCACAGTGGTGCCTGAGACCACTAATAATAGCTCTCTTCAAATCCTGCACTGATGAAGTAAGTACATAGAGTTTATTTTTATATTTCTGAGGAGAGTAACACATGCATATGCTGCAGAGTCAAACAGTGACTGCCTGCTCACAGGAGACAGAGATACATTCGACTTTTGCTTCCAAGAATGCTCTTGTGGGTGTCTGTCTGTATGTCCTCTAGTAACACCAAGAATTGTGGCTCTGCAGGCAGATGATCCTCTGTGGAGGGCACAGTAAGTTAATTAAGTTATTAGCAGTAATCATCATCCTTCTCTTACATGTAGCTCCACATAGCACAGT
This sequence comes from Ara ararauna, assembly GCA_028858755.1. Taxonomy (NCBI): domain Eukaryota; kingdom Metazoa; phylum Chordata; class Aves; order Psittaciformes; family Psittacidae; genus Ara; species Ara ararauna. The sequence continues at coordinate 18,977,132 of CM054385.1, read as the reverse complement.
AAGTTCTGCAAGTAAGAATTCATCTCGGGAAAAGGGATCTGAAACTCACATTAATCCAAGGGTGATTCATAAACTGAGAAACTGTCATCCTCTCCGTCGGGTCAGTCTTCAGTAAATGGCGAATCAGTTGTTTGGCTGAAAAACAGGGCCAACAAAGGCATGTTATAGCCTAATGCTGTGCTCCCAAATGACCTTGAGAATACAAAGACCTGCTGAATGAAGAAAGATAATGTTGCAGAACTCAAAACACCTACCTATGGCTATTAGCATGTTAAGAAGCCATGTACAGTGTGGTAGGCTACTATGCTTAAAGAGTCAGAGCAAGAAAACATCCAAAACAAGAGGTATGAAGGAAAGACAAAGGACTGTGGATTCCAGCTATGCTATCTTCATCACCAAACCAACTGTCTGGAGAGCAAGAACTTGAGAAAAAGAGGAACACAGGAACAGAAAGCTTCCATGCTGCCTGTCTGAAAGATGGTAACAAGCTTGGCATTATGGGCTGAATGAATGCGTAAGCTGACGTTTTGAGAAATGGCACACAACAAAAACTAGCACACGTTGTGGAAAAAAAAAAAAGGACAATAAACTCTTGACAACCCAAAGGCCACTAAGAGGACAACAAAGAAGAAATGGATTGCACAAACAAGCTTTGCAGCCGCTTTCTGTGAACATGGTATCTGCCAAAGCAGGAGTGCTAAGTGGCAGAGAGGAGATGATGAGAGTCTAGACACGTTTCATTAATGCGGGTGGACAGACTGGAAACACTGCATCCAAGTGACATTATTTAGACAGACTTACATATAACTTCCTTGGGATAACCTAAAAAACCTTCTAAATAAGAGTTCTCTTTCAGAAACATCAAATGAAGGATGACTAACTGCTTGTAAGGAGCTGCCAGAGGTACAAGTTTGTCAAGTGAGGCTGCAAAAGAGTTTTGCAGTAGAGATAACCTAGAATCTAAAATGTACAAGGAAAGAAAAGGAGGGAACCACAGAAAGAACCCATTAAAATGATTACAAGAGCTGGAGGGGAATTTAGAGGAAGTCTCCATAGTTGATGCAATGATGGAATGATTGAAGAATAGCATGACAAGAAGAGTACCAAAGAGGGAAAAGAAGCAGTCTGCTGAAGGTGCCTGATCATCCTAAAAGAATACACATAAACTAGCTGATTTAACAGGTTCAAAGGTAGAGGGCACCTATCTTCATTCAGCAAGCACACAGAAACCTTCCAAATTTTCCAAGTGCATGTTCTCTCACTGAGCTCCCCTAGAATTTTAGTAACTGCTATAATAACAACAAGAGCCAAGCCAGTCAAAATATTAAGCCAGAAACCTCCAAGTAAAACATCTTCCTTATTAATGCTCAGTAGCTTGTGCTGTACCTGCAGCCACGAGATCCAATGAGGGGTTAAAATGCATTTTTTAATGTAATTTGTTATTGCTGAACAGCAGACAATAACAGGGTGCAAGCAGCAGCAATGTAAAGGGCTTGTTAGAAAGACATGCTCAGAGGTTGCTGACTTTCCTCTCTAATAGGAAGGGCAGGTGAGACTTCCAGCTCATCAGACTGTCAGAATAAGAGGGAATCAAAACCATCCACTTTCAGGACATTGGTTTGAGCCCATCCAGGTCACAGCTGAACAGCAGCAGATTTCGGTCAACAACTTATACAAAATAAATTGTTGAGCCTCATTTAAGTGGTGGCTGGCAGGTTCCCACATCACAAAAAGCTAGCAGGAAAACTTGCCATCCTTGCTGGCTGCATCACCAAGGAGGGCAAAGACTGAATAATTTCTTAATACAGTTTGCCTTTCTTCCAGCTCAGCTTGCATTGCAGCTGTCCTGGCAGTCTCCTTTCTCAGGATTAGAGACTTCTGTTCCTCTGAAATGAGGGTTTCATCTCAGCATTCACTAGCACTAGCTGCAATGTGGAAGTTTTCAGTAGTCATTTACTTTCTGTAGCACTGTTCGCTGGCCAGTATCTGAGTTCCAGTTGTTCTCTGTATCACCTTGCAAAAAATAATTTAAGGTCTAAACCAAAAGGAAACATAACCTAAGACAGGCTTTTAGAAGCACACCACCATGCACATGCTCATCATTACCTTCCTCTGATACCTCAGCCCACTCTGGATTGGGAAATCCATATTGCCCCATCCGAATTCTTCTCTTCATCCCTGGAGAAATGGCTTGACCAGTGTTTGAGTAGAATGGAGGGAACCCACACAGGCTGGAAGAGCGCACAAAAGAACTCTCAGAACTCGGGAAGTCCTTTCAGCTCTTAAAAAGGCCCATACAAGGTTATATCCTTCTGCAGGTTGCATGATCCTAGTGACTAATTACTGGTAAGTGCAGATTTGACAAGATGTGTCCTTGTGTTCATCAAGCATCTTTCCAAATACTTACAGAATATACGTGATGACACCCAACGACCACATGTCACATGATTTGTCATACTTCTCGGGACCAAGGACTTCTGGGGCTGAAGAAGATTAAAACCAGAAATTAAGAGTACCAGATGTCGCCTTTCATCTGCATTACCTTGTAAATAGCAACACACTTCAACAACAAGTAACAGATGCATTAAAAAAATGCAACTCAATGCAGGAACTGGGTAGTATTTTCTACTGACGAGCTCCTAAACATATCTGATATAGCTTCAAAACAGGAGCAATGGAGTTGGCAAAATGCCCTACTCTTCACCTTAGTGTCTCTCTGCTCAAGAGAGTACTAAGATTACAGAAAAGCAGAAGGAGCTATAGCTAAATGTGTACAGGGAGACACTGCACTAAGAGAGGCAGGAGCATATGTTCCAGAAATCAGAACAGAAAAGACCTATTTGAGCTGTGATAAACTTTTGAATGATACCTAGCTGGAGTGTGCTTAGCTCCAGCAACTACAGAGCACTCTATTTTACTTTGGCCTCCAGAGTATTATATTTTTCACGAAGTAACGAAATTATAGAGATACCCATTTAGAGAGGATGCTTTTTCTTTCCCCCCTGAGGCAGGTGAACTGGCAGAGAGCTTGATTTTGTAAGGAAAATGATTCTCTAGACATGTGAGCAATCATGCTGGTTTATAAAAAGGTGTTGAGAAGGGAAATGTCAGCTTGTTTATAAACAAATATAAAGGCATAAAACCCTGTATCTGTAAATTCCTTCACATTTTATCACTAATCCCATCTTGCAAAAATATAGAAGAAACCAGCAGAAAAAAATCCTGCTATTGTAATTAGCTGCTAACAATGAATAACAATACTTTTCAATACAAAAAAAGAAAACCTATAAAACTTACACTGTAGAGTAGAAATAGTTCTTCCAAAAAAAAAAAGAAAAGAAAAAAAAAAAGCCCTTTTTTCTCTCCAACACAATTCCAAATGTGGACTGACTCAGTCATACCATATAGAAAATGACTATCCACCCAAAGACCAAAAGCAACGTACTCTAAAATGAGGGCAGAAAGGACAGCCTACTGTGGCTTTCACTACACACTGCCCTGTCTTGGGACAAAATACAGGCAAAAATTTAGCTGTGATTAAGTCACATTGGTCTTTTATTAGTAACTCCTACATTTGTCAGCTTTAAGAAGCTTTATAGCCGAGTCAGGGATCTCCTGGTTCTCTCCTATTGCACTAGTTAAGCTAAGGGAAGTTTTGCAAGGAAACACCCAAACAATCATGAAGCATAGTTCAATTGTGGCTTTTATCAACTCACTCAGAGAGAACATCAGGATTACTCAAAGTGTAATCAGAGGCAACATGTTCTCTCTCCTTGATCCTCATTTGTGTCCCTTGTTAAGGCTGTTTTCTCTGCAACTAAGGAAGAAAGCAAAAGCACTGAACTGTATTGGAACTAGACTAGGCTTGGGTTGGACCTCAGTTTAAATTCTGCAGGCTACCTCTTTACATTACATCCACAATAGAAGGTTTCCCATCCATTCCTACAGTCCACAGGCCCACTACAAGGGGAGAGATGACAGAATGAAAGACAGAAACAGTGAATTTTGGATAACTTACCCACATAATAAGGAGTGTAACAGGGGGTCTGCAGTGCATTTACCGAGGTTTCTTTGGCAAAGCCGAAGTCTGTGAGTTTGAGTACAGTATCCTTCTCTTTAGACGTGTAAAGCAAGTTTTCAGGCTGAAAGACCACCAAGAGAAAGGATAAAATAGGCGACAATGAAGAGATGTCTCAAATGAGCTCAGAGATCAAACCATTCTCGCTTGCCTGGATCACCACCAGCATCTGTGTCTTGTTACTTCTCCCACATCCCTGCACCATATCATGCAGAAAGTACTCTCCCAACATGTAGCATTTTCGCTCAGACTAAGGATCAACATTCTTCTTGACATGGTATTTAGGAGAGCAAATCACAAGACTCTCATCAGGTCCAATGGATTCTTGAACCCCTCTCTCTAATTTACATGCTTTTCTAGGATTGTTCAGTCTGATCAACACACCAGTTGATCTGACAGCACTCTGCACCACACTCAAGCAGCTAGTGTGGAAAACAAGAGAAGTCATCATCCAAACTCTCTATGAACAACTGACATGACTCCATCAGAATTAACTGATACAGACACAGCCTCCTTCCTGTCCCCCACCTCCCACCTCTGCCTCATGAAACCAGAGTTAACTCCATTCTAGCTTCATACTCCATGAAGGCTTTCCAAAACCAGAAGTGGCACAGAGGGAAGTACAAGTGTTTGTGCACAACAGCAGGGACAACAGCCCATCTCCAGAACCTGCAATTGTTTGAACCTGTTTTCCAGTTTCTCAGTTTTAAGGAAGCTACACCCTCTCTCATGTTAGTGTTTAGGGACATACAGAAGAAGGAAGGGCTTGAAAGAAAACAGGATTTAGGATTGGAACCAATGTGAACTATTTCTATGGGAGTTCACTGAGTGTGGTTAGGGGGTGTTTGGGGCTAAGTGCTTTGGTTTCTGCGGTGGGATAGGCAATGGCGCACAGCTCCACGCAAGTGAGCAGATTTTTAGTCTAAACTGTTAAGTCATTCTCCAGTTCCTACCTAAAGAACCCTCAAACATCCCACTCAGTGACACCGAGCGATGACAGTTCTCCCTCCAGCTAAACACACAGAAGCATCTGTAGAGAATTCAGAAACTCAGAGCTGCAGAATCAATCAGGTGCCTCAGTCAACCATTATGTAACCTGCTCTCCACCACACTGCCTAACCACCGTGCTGGAACCCCTCGGTGCAGCTCTCTTGCTTTTGCTCTTCACAGAATGAAACCAAAACACAACACTACAGACCCTGTCAAATCTCCACAAGAAGATCTGTGTACAAACTGTATCTCATAAAACACAGCTCCACTTGGTAGGAACTGGGAAACTCCCCATTTTCCCAAACATTTACATATACTATTAAAGTAGTTTGGATGCATGGAATTGTTATTATTCTTCCCACATATGCAGGTTCTCCTGTTTCTGAAGGAAAAAGGGATATTTTGTTTGTTTTTTAGGGTTTTGGGGGGTATGGATTGTTTTTCTTACACAAGTAAGATTCAAAAACCAACTAAAACCTGGTAAAGGCTGTGCATCGAGGTATAGCATCCAGTATAAGTTGACTTCAGGCAATGTTATTTTCTTGTTAATTAACTGGATTGCAGGCTTTTTAATTAACCATCTATTACAAAATTCCTCTGCATCCTGTACACAACTGGAAGGCATTAACATACAGCTATTCTGACCTTTACCTAGCTGCAAACTAGGGGTGAACAGATCCCTTCTCACACTGGCACGGGAAGGGGAATACTCTGACCATCTGATTGTACTCCTAGGTCTATTTAAACCATCAATGCCCATTTATTTTTCTACCTTATGCTCTTTTCTCCCTGCCCACACACTTTCAGGCCTCACCTTGACATCTCTATGGGCAATGTTCATTGAATGCAGATACTGGATGGCCGTTCCGATATCTCTCATTATTTCAGAGGCCTCTATAAATACAATTTTAGAGAAAGGTCACATTAACATTCCCACTGTAACTCAGGGACATGCTTAGGAATGCTTATGACTTACAAACAGCTTGCTGGAATACAGGGCTAGCGTCAAGACTAGAAAACCTAAAATTAGCCCTAACAGCTGTGTTTTGGTTTTGCAGGCAACCATTCCCCCCAAGTCCTGGGCTGCTCCTCCTGAGAAGGCACTGAATGGAACAGTTGAGATCCTGCTTTTTATGAGCTTGTAAAGCTGTGCTTTCATTTGCTCGCCAGAAAAGCAGCAAGAGCAGAGCAGGTATGCAAGCAACATGCAAGACTGAGGAGAAAGAAGCCCTAACCAGGACATGTCCTCCACTGCCCAAGATAGAATTTTCACTCTCAGCTTGAAGTTCAGGAGTAATAGGCAATAGAAGGATCTAACAGATCTTCTAAAAATAGAGCAACACAGCAATTTTAGGATCGGCCACATCTTCATTCCTCACTGTCTTTAGAAGTTTTTTTCCCCAGGAGAAACAAAATCATCAGTTCAATTCTGCAAAGCCCAAATTGCCACCTTTGAAATACTGTTTTTAAAATTCAGTGTAACCCCCATGGGAAATTGTAGTGTTTGGTGAGCGGCCTTGCGGTACTCTTAAAGGCTGGAAGAGCTCAGTTACATAGGGAAAGGTTTCAGAGCAGGAAGGAGTGACATTCCCATTGTATTAAGTGAGCATTATATTATATCTCTGCTGACAGGGAAACAATTAGGAACTTTAATCTGGATCCTCTGTTTTCTGCATAAGCAGAAACCTCAGCTGCAGTAGTGAGAGCGAGTTAGAAATTCTCATGCTGCAACCCAGAACCTTTTTTCACATGCTTGAGACTGAAACTGCACCACGTCAGGCAAGGACAATCAGAAGGCACAAACACTCATCTTCTTCAGGGAAAAATCTCCTTCCTGGCCTAGGCCACTATCCCTGGCTCCTAATGGGAAGTTGTGGCGGATACATATACAGCCAGTGAACCTGGGGAATCCAGTGGAACTGGGCTCGTTTATCTCAGGAAAGAATGGAGGCGGTTTTGCTGTTTAAGACTCCCAGATGATTTCTGAGTAAGTATTTAGAATGCTATACAACGCTACCTAATGTAGAAAAATCATGTTTTTAGCAGAGTGGAGTCACTAATGATCACAGAACCAGTTTTCCTCCTGGAATTTGGCATTTTAGAGAGGAACAAATACAGTTCCTGAAAATGCTCATTTTCCCTGCACAAGTCTCTAACACCACTTAAGGGCTGCAAAACACAGGATCAAAAAAAAAAAAAAATCCTGGCATCTACACCAGACTTGCAAAACAGTCACAGTAATTTACAAGTTCAGGTGTAAATTTGTCTTCATTTTGTCAGGATTCTAGTTACAAACATTAACATTTTTACTCCTGAGCAGAAACAAGCCTTTATCTGGTGTGAATGGACAAGGAGAACCACCGTCAAGTACACCTGTGGTACTCTGCAAATAATATATAGCTAAGAGAATAAAAATGGCGAGATTAGCCTATTGCAAGCTCTGTCACTGACTCATAGGAGGTCTTTCAATTTGCACATAGCCCCTGTATAGATAAGCAGACTTGTTTACAGTGTGGCTAATAACACTTCCTTTCAAGTAGTACTTAAAACCCTTGACTAAGAGATGTTTCATCAAAAGTGATTTGCTCATTATGTTCATCACCTCACAGTATAGCTGTGCACAGTGATGTTGCTTGAGGAGCAGCCAGAAGAGAAATCACAGCAGGAGCTGCGCTGATCATGTTAGAGGTGGTCTGGCAGCAGACCAGGGACTTGAGCAACAGAGGCTGCAGTGGTTCAGAAATGAAGAAGCAGAGCAGATTTGTACAAAGAGTTTTCCTCTAAACCTTCCACATGGTGCCTAAACTTGGTCATTTCTGGTAATTCCTGATTTTCAGGAATTTTGAAAAATAACTGCTTAATACAGAGTTCAATAGAAAATAAATAAATAATTAATTATCCAAATCAAAGCAAAATTCCCATAAGGGAACTAAGCAAGGGCACAGAGAAAAAGAGAAGCAATCTTTCACAAACTTCAACTTTGAACTTGTGAATTTCACCTCTCTCAGTGAAAGCTTGATCTCCTCTCTCCTGGATCCTGCTAAACAGCTCTCCTCCTTCCATGCTGAAACAAAGAACACAAAAAACCCCCACCTTACAAGAGCAGTAAAAATCAAGTTAACATCTGACTATGCATCCATATAATCACACAGAACCATGGCAGGAACAGATTACAAAAGACTACATGCTGCCTCCAATGCCAATGCTTCCTGAACATCACACTCATTTGAATCAGTGCACAAAGCCATTCTGATATGGAATGAACTGAAAACAAAACAGTAACAATAAACTGAAAACAAAACAAGACCAAGGAGTTCTGATGCTTTCAGTTTAATGTACCCAGTCACAAGGAAGCTTGGAAGTCAGATATGCTGGCACTGGGAGGCTGATAGTAATCTTGTTTTTCTGTAAGGGTGGGAGAGAAAAGAAAAAGAAAGAAGGAAGCAAAGATAATTTGTCCCCAGTGAAGACAACAATAACTTTGGTATTACAGGTCAAGCCAAAAGCATAGCAAAAAGGAATATGTCAGATCACTGGATTTACATCTGAAATCGATGACAATCACATCTAAGCACATCATATTTGTAGAGACCTCACTTGGAGTATTGTGTGCAGTTCTGGTGTCCTCAACATAAAAAGGACATGGAACTGTTGGAACAAGTCCAGAGGAGGGCCACGAGGATGATCAGGAGACTGGAGCACCTCCTGTATGAAGATAGGCTGAGAAAGTTGGGGCTGTTCAGCCTGGAGAAGAGAAGGCTGAGTGGAGACCTCATAGCAGCCTTCCAGTATTTGAAGGGGGCCTATAGGGATGCTGGGGAGGGACTCTTCATTAGGGACTGTAGTGATAGGACAAGGGGTAATGGGTTCAAACTTAAACAGGGGAAGTTTAGATTGAATATGAGGAAGAAATTCTTTACTGTAAGGGTGGTGAGGCACTGGAATGGGTTGCCCAGGGAAGCTGTGAATGCTCCATCTCTGGCGGTGTTCAAGGCTGGGTTAGACATAGCCTTGGGTGGCATGGTTCAGTGGGAGGTGCCCCTGCCCCTGGCAGGGGGGTTGGAACTGGATGACCTTAAGGTCCTTTCCAACCCTAACTATTCTATGATTCTATGAGACATATCTCTTAAGACTGTATTAATAATTCAATACTTTAATGAGGACAGCTGACACGGACTACAGGGAAAACTTATTTTCAGTTAAGGTTTCTCATAGAAGATACTGAAGCAGCTCTACATTTCCTTACCAGTTCCATAAACACAGCAAAAGGTTTGCTGTGCAAACCCAAATCCCACTGCTGAGAAAGCTCACCCAACTGCCACCTAAGCAAACATATTCTCCCATTCCCTCCACTCCCTCAAAGGGCAATGCTTGGTGGGGGCTGCTGTTGGTGCATACCATTCCATGACAATGAGGAGGCATCTCTTTCCATGATGTATATTCTCATAAACATCCAGAACATGGACAATGTGGGGACACCCTGATGCTCGCCAATGATACTCTACTTCCTGACGGGCTTTTGGGTTGTCATACAGGAGCTGTAAAGAAACAGAAGAAAGGAATGTCAGTGAGCCAGTTATCATTCTGCTTTAAATCGGCACCTATATGTATTTGAGCTCAAAGATGGTGGCAAAGGCTACTCTTTGCACTTTCTCCAGCCGAAGGATGACAATCCATCATAAGACTTTCATTATCTCTGGGCTGTCCAACTTCCTAGGTTGAGGAACACAGAAACAACTGGTCCCTTGGAACTGGAAGGACCTTGAGTGGCAGTAAGGAGAGATCTTGAATCTGAGATGAAGACAGACCTATCTCTCCCACCTCTGGATAGGAAATCACAATTCTTTTCCTACTTGTTTGCAGTACTTGCCAACAGAGAAGAATCCCTCTGCTAAGGACAACAACCTTCCCACCCGCTTGGAAAAGAGACTTCCAGGTTCACTGCAGATCCTTTCAGTTCAGTGAGATTTAAAACAATGAGGACTTTCACACCGACCCTGAACATGCTTAAATACTACATAAATTTCTGACCCCATCAGGGTCAGAAAGGGATCTTTAACTATCTAGATGCTCAAACACCTTTCTTGGTCACGTGCAAAGCCAGGTTATTTTAAAGGCGCTAATCTCTAGAGGGGAGGTAAGAGCTCATCTTTACTGATTCTGCAACCTTGTCCACAAGAAATGTGTACATGGTTGTACACAAGAGGCCCTTGCCTATTTGAAGAACTGCTCTGCATCAGAGCTTTTGTGCTGAATCATGCCTTTTCTCATCTGCGTCATCTCTCTAGACACCACTAACACTTTGTGACACTCTTTTCTGTACATTTGTATGGTTCCTACACAATACAGCTGTGATCTGAGTTTGGTAGTAATATAGCAATGATAATTGCAATGATGGAGTAGCAACAAAACTGATGGTATATAAAGCATTGTTAAATGCACTGGAACAGAATAAAAAAGAAGCCAAGAACAATCATCTCTGATCTATTCGCCTTGGAAAAAGACTACAACAACTCTGAGGGACATACAATGCCACTGTTTTCAAACAGACAACAAAAAGTATCATTGCTGTACTATTAGGCCTTGGCCTGAAGCTCTACACACTCATATTTGCTATCAGGTCTCAGTCAAAACACAACTCCCGTGTAATTGCTGAAAACAAGTATAAACATGTAACCTGTCATTAGGGACCAATGAATCAGACTAGGATTGCTTTTCTACCCAATTGCCAAGCTAAGGCACAAATGGTGTCACAAGCACCTCTCAATATAGGGAAACTTAAAGGAAAGAAGCTGCAAATTCTGGTTTCTTTATTGATTCCATTCCAATCTGTACCACTGGGGAAAAAAAAAAAATCTAAAAATACCCCAAAAAACCCAAATCAAACCATAACCCAAAACTTACAGTGGTGCTTCAACATCCTTTTCAGCAAGACACCATAACCAGGAAAGGCCTGTAACACATCACAAAATGCTGGGGAAATGCTTGGGAACCACTTGGACAGAAAGAAGGCAAGAGGCTTCTCCTCTTTTTGAGGCTGCGAACAGGAAAAGGGTGACAAGTACTCCCCTGCTGAGGGCATTTTTGTGAAGCACAGAGAGGCTGGAGGAGGGGACGAGTGGCCTCAGGAGCACTGAAGGGGCATGGAGCCCCACCACTGTGACCACTCTGCAGGCTCCCTAAGCTCTGCTCCAAAGGCTCCAGCATGATGCCAGATTTGCAGCAGTGCAAGGAGCTGTAGAAGCTTTTCTGCCAAGTTCAATGCCCTCGCAGCCAACCCACTTCTTCCACAGCTGTCATTCTGCACCCAAAGCACACCCTTTTGAGATCACTATCCGCCTCTTCCTTCCTGCTCCAGCCTGGCTGTGGCCTGATTTCCAACACAAATAACTTCCTAAAGAAAGAGATGGCTCCAATCTGGACAAAAAGCCCATTAGCAAGTCCAAGCCAGTTGCTTTACTTCTTTCAGCCATTAGCCCATTCAGCAGCTTTTCCTTCACAGCCACTGTGCTCTAGCTCAGTGGGACTGTCTATCAGCATTTTCCCCTCTGCCCTTCTGAGTTTGGGCTGTTGCCTAGAGGTCTCTTTTAAAAGTTCATTAAATTACGTGTGCAACAATAAAGCCCAAACACTCTCAGGACTAACCAGGCCGTTTAGAAAAGCATTATAGGGTCTACTGCTTGGATGTGACTGGATTAATGCCACTTCTGAGCCTCAAAACTTTCTCACCTATCCTGTGCTACTAATGAGACGTAACCATTCTCTTTACAAACATTAACTGCCCTATAAGCTATGTATCCTGTGCTCCCATAGTGCAGAGGTGTTGTTTTTCATGTTTGTACCAAACACTTATGAAAATTGCTTCACAGAATTGGATTCTCACTTTCTAAAGAGCTTTTACAAGGCATTTTGATACACACAAAGATGCTGCAGTTTCTTTTTTCCACCCCTAAAAGCAAGTTTCATGTACTCCTTAGTGCCAAGTCTGAATGTACTCATGTCAAGATGACACCTGGAGAAGCAGAGAAAAGGAAAGGCAAAAATAAAGAGCAGATACTCGTACCAAGCAACATCTGATATATCAACCAACTGTTAACCTTTGGATTTCTCCTTCTGAGCCTTAAAAACAAGTTAAATCTTTTCCTTATGTCTAAAACTGGAAGCATAACTATACCTTTTAAGACATCTTAAAGATGCAGACACCTGTAAAATAAAAGCCAGGCAGGTTGAAAACACCAATTCCTACAAAATGTAGGTGATGATTTAAAACCACAGACTGAAAGTCTGGCCCTGCAGTATTTGATACACTCGCAAAGAACATAAATGGACATTCTGCTGTCTTACTGAGCCTGAAGAGAGGCTGTGCCTCTACTGCTGCAATAGGTTTGAGCAGACTATGACCAGGTTGCCCTGACGTTCTGCACAAGTGCAGAGGTAGCTCTGAGCAGGTAAGTTTTGCAGCACTGTGGTTCATGCTGGTTTGTAGAACACTGTCAGCTCCAGAAGTCCCCAGTCATCCCTCTAGAATTCCCACACAGTTCGGCAGTCACAGCTTGTCACGATGGGCTGTGGGCAGCATCATGAACTGACCTAGCTTCAAAAATAAGACAAACCCAAGAGACATGCCCCATTCTCCAAGCTTTTCAGGAAGCCACATCAGTGATCCCATGCACAGTGCATGGGATCTGCATAGCAGCAGCCTCTGCATAGCAGCATGCGGATGCCCGTGTCTGTGGTCAGACAACACAGTCTGGAACAGAAACTGCACAGTGGAAAACTGTATTTTTGCTGGAGATCAGCATTACTGAACCTAAAAACAAGCAGATGAAGCAAGCATTAACAGCTACTCACAGAGAGATCACCAAAACCAGAGGTGATGAAAGGCAAGAAAGTACAGGAGCTCTAACTCTTGGTGATTCACACAACTCTTCTTAGTATCTGAAAAAGCTGGAGAGGGAAGAGAGCTAAGCCAAAGGGTGTGTTCAGCCTGCTTCTGAGGAACAATGGTGCAGGCAGACTGCCCAGGATGCTCTGGGTAATTCAGGACCTGGGCAGTGGAGGGAGGCCTCATCTCATTGTTCTGAGGTGAAGGCCTAGCTCAGTTTAGCAACCCCATGCAGAAACAAACTACCCAGCTGTGTGAAACCTCCCTCTGCAGAACCTCAACAGAAAAAAAGAAAAGACAGGAGACTAAAAAAAGCAACACAGTATCTTCTGATTGCTTTTCAAGGGATTCAGTGTTGTGTAAGCAAGGAAGGATAGCAGGTACTCTCACACCTTAAGGGCCTGATATATAGAAAATAGCCTTCTAAGGACTCCAGGGAGCGGCAAGTGATTTTCTGGACTCTGAAACTTTAGCAACAGAGAGAGAAGATATCCATGGGCACAGGTATGAAACAGGCTGAGGACAGGAAGCAGTGACTTTCTCTGTGACTTTAATATGCACTAGTGGGTTACACAGATTATTATTACACCTGCTGTCTGTTCCCTATAAAGGCGATTAAGACCCCCACATATGCCATTTATTGATTTTAAACTTCAGCAATTCCTCCTAGTTCCAAACAGTTGCGGTGCTTGAACTGGAACTGTTAACAGCCTCAGCTCTCATCTATTGCACATGCCACGTTAAAGCGGCACCTGACACTGCAAGCACCTTTTACTTACTTGCACCAGTTTCAGATTCTGAACTCTCCCTTCAGCAAACAAGCAGTGTGATAATCTCTACACTATCTTCCTCCCAGGAAGGTTTCCCATTATTAAAACAGAAATGGGACAGCAGAAACTTTCATTCCTGGGGATACTCAGCATGTAATACTGATATATAGGCTCTTAAATGTAGCTTTATTTATTTTGCTAGCTGGGGGGAAAAAATGGGTAAATGTTTGACTTCTTTTGGTTTTTTTCCTCTTGGCATGTAGCTCTCACAAAAAATGCTGAATCCTGCAAATAAGCCTTGGAACCCAAATTCACACTGATGCACAGAAACTAACATGGTTTGCTGCAGAGCAGCTCTTCCAGGCTTTCTTTATTCAAGAGGGGCTGATGGCAAAAGGAGGCTTGGATAATGTTTCTTTCCTCTTCTTTCTCCCCTATGCTACAAAAAGAAGAGGATTAGAAAAAAATAGAGCTATCACTATGGCTTTGAACATTTTATCTTTTATTATATCCTGATTATTTGCACTACATCCATTAATAAAATGTTAACAATCTTTATGCGTTTCTAGATCTCTTCACAAGGGATAAAGCCATTCTTTGTGTTAGAACACTAAAGGGATTGAAATTATCGAGGTTTTCTTCTTCACGCACCAGCACTGCCAGTCAGTCAAGCTGCAGCAAGAAGCATGTGGCGCCTTGCAACAGCAGCCCAGCAGGCAGGGAAATCCACACATGTAAATCCCAAAGAAAGCACACACTGAATTTTTTCTTAACCTAAAAAAGAAGACATTTCTGCTCAAATTAGCACTGAAGCATCAGTCAAGAGACAAGAGACAAGCACTTTGTGCAGGGTAGGCTCAGGCGGTGGATCATCACTAAATCTTTCCCTTTTCTGCTTTTATTTAAAATCCAGCTTAGGCTATTAGAAATTAAATCAGCTCAGAGGCTTCACTGAAACAACCTGTCATCCTGATTCCCACAGAGTTGCTCAAGCTGCTACTGCAGCTGGCATTACCCAGCATCTCCATCAGTGCTCAAGCAGACAGCCGCTCCCAGAGGTGGGCTCCTCCAAGTTCATCAGTAACAGTCAGTAATAACAGACAAGCGGTGCAATCCTGCAATACTCTTGCCTGTGGTATCTAATCCTTTCACTCAACCTACTGTGTAACAGGGTTTACCTTCTGCAGTGAGGGACCCTTCTTTATCCACCTGTGCTCTCCATGCTTCCAATCTCTCCTGAGCTCATCCTTTGAAATGGCAAAAGCTACAACAGATCTTTGGTATCTTGCCAGCATAAGTAAGATGAAGAGGGCTCAGAGGGGACTGCTTGCATGTGATGTCAGAGTCGCGCTCTGAAACCAAATTGCTGCAGACACACAGGGCTTCACATTCCTTAAGCAGGCACTGTAAGAGGAAAACAGGAGGGAAGAGTAGAACGGACAAAAAGAACAGGTTAAGATGTGCTCCTTTGTAAGAGTTGGTGCACTGGTCATGCAGCAAATCCGCTGAAGAGTTTAGCTCTCTGAGCACTCCTGCTTCTCCTTCCCCAGGGAGCACACATCACATGAATATTATTTTGCTCCAAGCCTCTCTCCTGTAGTGAATCAATCAGGTCTTCTAAAAATCACTTTGGTGTGATTCTGAATGTTATTTATTATAGTGGTATTCAAATCACCACTGGGCACTCAACATGATTCTACAACCCGAGATAAATAAATGAGACATATCACTATTAATTCTCTAATTACACATGCATCTAGCCATTCACTCTGTAAAGGTCAACTGTCTTTGTTCATAAATGCTAGCAAATATGGCAAATACAACTGAAATGGCAAAGCAGTGTGCCAGTATACATTTGAACATGCGAAGTTAACAAAAGGCAGGCATAAAAATGAGCAAAAAAAACCCACGAAGAAAAGCTACTGTCCTGAGGAATATCTGGTAATATTACACGAAGCTATTTGAACCGCGGTGCCAAAGGTATGCGACTGTACATCCAATACTGTGGGACATATACAAATCTAAATAAAAAGCATGCCGTGCATTTTGCTACAACCATAAGATTAGTTCGCATTTTAATACTGCACTTGCTCTGCTATGTGGATGCAAAAATAATCCTTACTGGCACCTTAAGATTCCAGTTAGACTCCGCTGTGACAGCTACAAACCAGCTACACACAGCTTCTACTTTATTCAAAATATTGCAACTGTAGTTTAAAAGAAAAATAAATCACCAACAGCTGCTAACATGCTGCTACCAGACAAGAACATCCTCAAATGCTTGTTTACAAGTGAAGGCCTAGAGATTATCTCTTCTCTCCACCTTCTCCTCCTGACAACTCCTTCCACTGAACACTGCTGTGTAGCCAGCACCGACAGCAGCAGTCAATACCTGCAGTCAATACACAGCATCCAGGGAGACCTGCTGTGAAGGCCTTTCTGAAACCCAGACGCACCAAAAGCATCCTTTCTTAGCCTGCTTCTTTAATATGCATATTATGACCAACCAAGGTGAAACAAAACTGGGCACTGCTCTGAAGCTCTTTCAGCTCTTGGTTCTAAAACCTCTTTTTTTCTCTGGAGATAAACAGAAATGCAGGACCAATAGGGAAGCCACAGGATTTGGGTTCACACTCTTTCAATGTCTGATCTTTGGTCTGTGGGACCCTGATATGGTTCTGCTCCAAGACAAGATGCTGCTCACCACCACAACCATCATCTGCTTCCTCAAAGGATTGTGACTGTAGCACCCACAGGCACACAGCACAGGACACCTGGCAGCTGCAGCACCTAAACCACAGTGTGTTCAGGCTGATCGCTCTGCAGCATTGCTCTGCCTACAGGGCACTTAGGGTATCAGCATAAGGCCAAGTTTCCCCTAAACTTGTACAACATAAATGCCTACAATAAGTTGGGGTTGTAATTAAAATAATCTGGAGCTCCACCACTGTATTTGCTCTTTGTAAATTTCTGAGTTGAAGAAAACCTAAAATCCCAGCTGAAAACTATGACACTTTATAGTTTCACTCTAGTGTCTGATACGAGGTTTGCCTTTGAAAGGGAAAAGAAAGTGAGGAAAAAAAAACCAAACCCTCAACAAAGCCTTCACTCCTGCCAGCTATGAGTTCATAAATTCTCATAACAAGGATTCAGGTGACTTGGCTTCAGTAATTCATATCTCTCAGTCCTTGGCTGGTCAAAAGTAATAGAGCTTGCTTGTGAAACTCTGCTATTTAAGAAAATTCCAACAGTATAAAATACTGTGGCATTTCCTCAGGTCACAAGCCCATCAAACTTTCCCTCTGCTTTGACTTCAGCAACTCTAGAACAGTAAAGCTAATTCAAGACTATAACCTTATCTCCCAAGTGTCTAATACCTTTATATGCTTGAATCAAAGCATATGAAAGATCACTCAAACCTCTGGGTAACAGTTTTGCTACCCTACCGTAGTGAAACTTCCCACAGTGAGGACGCATCTTGCCTTTACAGGAGTCAGAGCTGTCCTGGGGCCAATCTGAGAGACACACAGATTTCCACAAGAACTGTGGCCATCACAAAACCCTCTCATTTGTTTTTTTAAGTGTCAGTTGTATTTCCTTACCTTTACCTCTCTCCTGTGCAATTACTGCAATGCAGCAATACCCCCAAAAAGCATGATAGCACTTCATGAAATGGGATGGAACATGTGTCTGCCAGGATGTGACCCTTTCACACACTTCCCAGTGTTGACAGCCACAGTTACAAAGTTCCATTTTAACCACCCCTAACACCCTCTAATCCCAACAATATGACTTGTTTTGTTATAGATATGGTCTTACACTTCTGTTTTCCTTTAAAAAACAAACAAACAAAAGAGCAAATATTATAGATGTTATGCAGAGTGCTTAATGCTCATTTCCACACAAACTGTCATGAAACCCATCTGTACAGCTGTGTAGGACAGCAGGACAATGATACCAGGATTAGCAAGGCATGGTGTACCTTTGATGGAGCAGGACGTGGCAGAAGGCACAGACCAGAACAAAGAATTACTGAGAGGACCTAAGCCTGATGTTCTATTTCTAGTCTTCATACTAATAAGTGGTATCAAAACTAACACAGAAGTGATAATACTGAACAACATAGAAGCAAAAATTAGCAACATGCTTAATCTCATTAACAACCGATAACAGTAGCTCCAAGAGGAGCCCGTGATGCTTCCAGCCTTTCTCTATAGCTCTTGCATGTGTGACTACAGTCATAAAGATTAAACCACTCAAGAACCCCCAGGAAGTCTTTGCCATCCTTTCCCAGTACACAGAGGCTCTTTGGGGTGCACGCTGGATTCATGCTGTAGGCACTTCCCATGCATGTGCCTTGTCACTCTGTTCTGCACCCTAGCCCCACATTTTAACAGTTAATACCCTAATGAGCTTCCCCTCGTGATTGCAGCCATGTTCTCCTCTGCAGCTCCACCATTTGGCAGCAAAATTCAGAATGAAGAGATCAGCCTCTCATACCACTGCTTGCACACCCAAACTCCCTTTTAGCTCATGCTCCCTCCGTTTCCATGTGAAGTTAAGATTCATCCATGCATGCAATGCTTGGCAATATGCCACACCAGGGCAGTTCTCTCTGATGTTTTGCTGTTCTTCGTCTTCTTTCATGTTTGCTTTCTCTACACCCACATTTGTGCTTTCTGCCACATGATATACCAGGCCAAGCAGCATCTCTCTCTTCTACCATCTACTTCAAGTAATCCTAAATCATTCAAACACAAGAGCCCAGAAACAAAGAACTCTCAAATCTTCCTTCTCCCATTCCACAGGGCTTCTCTTCTTTTAAGCCTTACCTTCACTTACCACACTTGCTAAATCCCAGACATCAGTGGCACTCACAGAACCTCAAGTCCCTCACTTACTGATACTTCACCCAGTTCTTGAGAGTCTAACTCTAGTGACTGTCCAGCACAACATCAAACATGCAGTCCTGAAAGCTCCCACCTGTGGGAACTTGGCTTGTCTTCAAAACCAAAACAAAGTCCCAAAACCTTCAGCAAGGACACTGGTAAGATTTCTCTTCAAATCATTGCTATATCTGCTTTTGCACTTACGTTTGTACAAGCTCTGCCACTGGCATTTGAAAGCAAAGATCTAAAGCTATTGAAAAGTCACAACTCAGGAGATAGCTCAGTGGTTGATGGTTTGAAGTTCCATCAAGCATGAAGATCCTCAGAACTGCTTATTGCATATAGCAAAAAATATGACAGAGAATGGTGTGACTGTGAATGGAAACAAAACCCTGCAGCATTCAGCAGAGGACAGACATGCAAAGGAAGCCATTAAGAGAATGAGGAAAGTAAATTTCTCTCCCAAGACTTCTTGTGCATATTTTGAATATATATTCTAAAGCCAAAGAAACTATTACATAGGAAAGGAAAGAAATAAACTGGGGGAAGGGGGAATTCAACAGATGGAGCCAACATAAGCAAGTGACAGTGCAGTCAACCCGTTATTTAAGTTGCAGTTCTCATTGATTCATTTTCCTCAGTGCACTAGCTTGGCCACCCAGGGTTCCAGCTCTGCTTTGCCCAACAGCATCAGGATCTAGCAGTCAAACCATCACTTTTCTCCCAAGTCCCAAAGCACATTCCTGGAGCAGCTCATGCTTTACAGCATTCACTTCTTAAGTGCTCTTTAATATCCAAGACACTGGAGAACACATTCTTCCTAGAAGACATACTTCCTGGAAGTGGCAGCTGCCCGGTCATACCAAGCATAACAGTCCTTCCCAGTTCCTTTCAGAAACCCTCAAGAAACACCATGTAAGCTGCCTTCAAGGAAGATTCCCTTACCACATAAATGCCCCATCTAATCTAAACCCCTCCTGAGCCACAGCTCCCCTTCATCCAAACCTGTTTAGGTATTTGCTCAGTCCATCCAGGCTCCCACCCTGCCTGGTCAAGCCCCAAACCCCTGGGAGGTTCTCCTTCAACAGCCCAGCACTTCTGCTAGCCCCAACCAGACTTTATCTGCCCTAAGCTCCAGAAGGCAAGGAATATCTTTCCTTTGTGCTGCCCACTGTATTTCCGTTTTTAGCCACCCAGCCTCTTGCTAAACATTCTTCATACTCTGAGATATGCTGTGGAGGGAGAGGTAGCTGGTGCAGCGCTGTGTTTTTGATTTTGGGCCTGGGAACAGCACTGATAACACCAGTGTTTTCAGTTACTGCGTGGTAATGTTTTGGTTTGACCAAGGACTTTCTGAGTCTCATGCTCTGCCAGAGAGGAGGGGAAGCCGGGAGGAAGCCGACACAGGACACCTGACCCAAACTGACCAAAGAGATATTCCATGCCACAGCATGTCATGCCCAGGATGCAAAAGACAGAGAGCAGAGACCCGGAAGGGGGGGGGGGTGTGTGTGCACTGCTTAGTCAGGCTGGGTATAGGTGGTGAGAATTGTATTCTTTCCTTGTATTTGCCTTGTCATTATTATTATTGGTGGTAGCAGTAGTGATTTGTGTTATACTTTAGTTACTAAACTGTTCTTATCTCAACCTGTGGGAGTTGCATTCTTTCGATTCTCCTCCCCCTCCACCCGGGAGTGGGGGGAAGAAAGGGAGGGGAGTGAGTGAGAGAACAGGCTGCATGATTTACGGCTTAAACCATGACAGGTCTTTTTGGCGCCCAACATGGGGCACGAAGGGTTGAGATAACGACAGGATTAATAGCCACTCGTCACAATGCTGATTTATTGGCTCTCAAAGTTGTTGCTCCTGATTCTCTTGAGTTCATGGTTTCAGCCTGCTGTACCTTACTTACAGCCGGTATTTGTTATCTTAGCATTTTTCGGATATGGGTTTTGGGTTAAGGTTCTTGTTTCATTGTACTTTACTGGAGTGGCTTGTAATATGGGCGGGCTCCAGAAGCAGGGGGGAGTGGATATGGACTAATACCTGGCCGCCCGGATGCTCTTCACTGTCCTGGCCCTCGTCCTTGCCTCCGTCTTCACAAGGCTGTGGGGAGCCGATGGGGGGCCGCCCTGGGAGCCACCAGCGGCCGAAACAGCCTGGGAGCGCGGCCCCGGGGATCAGGAGGCCACGAAGGAGGTGGCAGAGGGGGTGAGCCCCAGCAGCTTGCTGAGCCCCGCAGCTGCTGAGCAGCGGGAGGGAGCGGTGGAGGAGCCAAGCCCTGCGCCCAAGCCCAGCCCCGTGGCGGCCGAGAGCATCCCCCGGCAGCTGCCCGCAGAGCCCCTCAAGCCCAAGCCCCAGGAGGATGCAGGAGACCACGCAGCACTTCCCAGCAAGGCAGAGGAGGAAGATCTGGACTCGGACAAAGAGCAGCTGGTGGTGAGAGAGCTGGCAAGCACAGCAGCTACACCAGCCCCAGTGACAAGTACAGCAGCCTCATTTGAGAGTTCTGAAGGGTTTGAATGGCCTTTGGGTACCCTTGAGACCTGCCTGCTGATTGTGATGGGGATCACAGTGTTGGCATGCATACAGAGTGTGTTTTACCCATGGCCATTTTGTCTGGTCCCCAGAGTTAAGCAGAGTGGGGTGTGGACCATGTCTTGGGTTAGACTACGACGTAGGATGACCAAGAGATTTCCTCTGCAGCTGGACAGTCATGAGTGGCAGTGTGTGTGTGACAGTATAGGCGAGTATCTAGTCCACTGGGCCCCTCCAGTGCTTTGGAGGCGTCGGAGATGGAATGCAGCTGTATGGAGTCCCCAACAACAAGCAGCAGAAACTGCTGAAGGGGAGAGTGAATTGCTTTGAGCCTGGTGGGCCCATGACACCTCAGGCCATCAGGGCAGAGATGCAGCATACAGATGGACTCATGATCGAGGGGTGGGCTTAGCAATGGACACTAGTGCCCAGGTTATTCACAAGTGTGAACACTACACACAGCCTCTCCTGCTCTGAAAGGCTGTTAAAAGAGATGGAGCCTGACATCATGGACTGGATGGACTCAGCAGCTTTATAGGGATTGGTTTATGCACTAAGGGATGATCTCTCTCCCTCTCTGTGTGTGTATGTATACATATACATGTGATGGTATATTGAAAATGTGGGATCTGAGCATGATGTGAATGGTATGGAATAAGGGGTGGATACTGTCCTGAGTTCAGCAGCAGCAGTCATTTTTCTCCTTCTTGGTAGCCGGTGCAGGGCTGTGTTTTTGATTTCGGGCCTGGGAACAGCACTGATAACACCAGTGTTTTCAGTTACTGCTTGGTAATGTTTTGGTCTGACCAGGGACTTTCTGAGTCTCATGCTCTGCCAGGGAGGAGGGGAAGCCGGGAGGAAGCAGAGACAGGACACCTGACCCAAACTGACCAAAGAGGTATTCCATACCACAGCACGTCATGCCCAGGATGTAAAAACAGAGAGCAGAGACCCAGAAGGGTGGGGGTGCGCTGCTGGGTCAGGCTGGGTATGGGTGGTGAGAGATTGTATTCTTTCCTTGTATTTTCTCTTGTATGATTATTGGTGGTAGCAGCAGTGTTTTGTGTTATACTTTAGTTACTAAACTGTTCTTATCTCAACCTGTGGGAGTTGCATTCTTTCGATTCTCCTTCCCATCCCTCTGGGAGTGGGGGGAAGAAAGAAGGGGGAGTGAGTGAGCAAAACTGTGTGGCTGAGAAGCTTAAACCACGACAACCAGAACAGAGCAGCTTAAATTGAAGGGCAGTTTCTTGACAAAGTCAAGAATATTTCCTTCACATTCCTGAATAACTTTCTCTCTGCTCCCATGTTGTGTTGGCTGCCTCATGACTACACATACAAAAGGAAGAAGAGAAGGATCCCAAGAATATTTGGAAGTCAAATGTTTTGCTGCCTTGGCTAAAGCAGCACCATGCTGAGGACTGCAAAGGGGTCATAAAAATGAGATGTTAACAAAAGCCCTGCTGAACCAAAATAATTCCAGGAATTTAAATCCCTTTCATCCTTCCAATCTGAAACATACATCCATTTCTCTCTCTTGAGGCACCGTCCTTTCCTCCCCCCATCCCTGCAGCAGTATCTGCTTGTGGTACACTGCAACACTGGCTCATTTCCACAAGTCAGCATGCCTGAAAGAAGTCTGGGCTTGCGGGAGGAGGGAGTCAGAAAGCAGGGGCAAAGGAGAAAAGGGACTCGGAAGACATTTCTGGCCAAAAGTCACACCTAACATTAGTACTGTGGAAACAGCTGCCCCATGAAAGTGTTAATGACTTCTGAGGTGATGATTTCACAAAAGCAATGTGCCATACAGTATCATTCTCCCAGATGTGTCAGGAAAACATACCCACACTAAAGCCGTGTTAGCAAGAAGCAGATTGTCTGAGTTGTGCAGCTGCTGGGCTCACAGCAGAGCCGATGCAGCGCTCCACAGCAGGCAGCAGTGAGGACAGAAGGCACTCGGCCATGATGTGTTTCCCATCAGTTGAGAATACAGATCCCCAAGTGGAGACAGGAAGGGTAAAGGGAAACCTGCAGATTTTGAACATCATGCACCACTCTGTAAGACCTGGCTGATACTTGCTTAATAAGCAGGATTTTGCCCAAGAGCTGTCAGGTGGGAGTTATTTCGACTTTCATGCGTTAATCCTTCTATCACCAAAAATCACAGATTCACACAATGGCTTGGGTTGGAAGGGTCCCTTTAAGGAAGGGACCTTAAAGATCATGCAGTCCCAAACCCCCTGCCATGGGCAGGGACACCCAAATGCTTGTGTATTTATTTACATGTGGCCACACAAGCCTTTTCCAAGCTGTGGCCACTTTAAAAACCTTTAGAAACCTTCTCTTGGTTTGTCTTCACCATTTGATAATCATGTGTCAGAAGATGAAGGAGGGGGGCATTTGCCCAAATTCATAGGCACACTTACGACCCTCCTGTTATAAGGGCTGCTCACAACCAGCAAGAAACCAGCTCTGAAGAGCACCCCAGCATCCCTACCCACAGCAAGATTCTTGACTCTCATGGTTCTGTTTTGGGTGAGAGAAGAGAATCCCTGAAGGTCCAGTGGAAGAACATCAAGACAGCGATACATGGTTCTCATCTCACAGCTATAGTACAAGCTCAGCCACGTCAAATGCCATCACTTCCAAAACACTTCTTAATACTAAATGATGACAGCGACTATTGCAGAATCTGGAGACATTTTTCAAACCTTCACGCATTAAACCTTAGAGCTTCTGAAGTCTCAGTTTCTTCTTTGCAGCTGACTGTTCTAAACTAAGAGGCTGTGATATTTTGAATATGGGGAATTTATAATCATCCATCACTAGCTGTATCTCCAACTGCAAGATCAGAATGATTTTACTCAAAACTAAAAGTTTCCACAAAAAAATATAAAACAGATTGGTAGAGAAGCTTCCCCAGGCTCTGGACAGAACTGCCATTCAAACCCACCAGGAGACCCTGCATTTACATACCAGATAACCAACAGCTGATTTGCCTATTAAGTCTGGGTGCACAATCCCCTTCCACACCCTTGCTGTGCCTGCATCAGGGTCTTACACTTCACTGCCCATTGCCCTTACAGCTCTTATATGGAACTCTGCTTGTCTACAGTCTGCTACGCCTCTCAGTTTCCACTACTGGGACACAAGTTGGCAAAGTAGGGACATAGCCCTGAATTCCTCAGACCCCAGTTATGTGGCAACCACTATTTCATGGATGGGTATGGCTATTCTCATTTCTCATGAGAAGTTTTAGAAGTTCCTGGGTGTTTCTAACTGCAGAGAATACATAATTTTTTTTTATTTTATAAAGTTTTCATGCAGTCAAAATACCGTTTCCTGTTCAGTTTGAAGGGATGTATTTCTAAAACCAATTATCACAAAAGAAAGGAAAAGCCTTAGTGAGGAAACCTCCTCAGGGGTACATGCACTCATGTGTGGGGGGTACATGCAGTGTGAGGGGGATTCAGAAGAGAACCTGAGAAACAAGACACCTCTAAGGCAAATTTCATGAGTGCTGGCAGAGCTGGAGACCTGCACTCCAGGACTCTCACAGGGTCTCTGGGGGATGCCATGCAACAGCTGCACTTAGTTTCTAGAACATACACTGACACAGCAAGCACTGGAAAAAATATTACTGCTCATTTCCCAAAGGACAGTTATATAAATACCTATGCCTGCTCTGCTGATTTATCCCTGGGAGCCTTAGGTGAAAAGACCACAAGAACCTGGGACTTGGAATAGGAACATGAAGCCTTTTCATAACAGGTTCTAATAGAGGGTGTTTCAGCCTCTGCATCAGAAACAAAAATTATCATGCCTTTTGAGAAAGATGGAATATGGTCTGGCTGCAGCAACATGACTGAAGTCTGGATGCTTAAGCGACTAAGCACATATTTTTTGTGACAGCCCCTCTAACCCCTCCCCCCCAAAAAAATGCAAAGCAACATTATAATGCATACATAGCTTCAGATTTGGATTAAGCAATTATTTGGGAAAGCTTAACTAAACAAAAACCAGCCCAAGAAAGGCCCCACTGCAACCGTTAAGGCTGCAGAGCCTCTATGTCTTTGGAAGCTTGGATATAAATGCTACTCCCCTTTGAGCTCTGTTCCCCTTGCAACTCTGCAGGCCTGGCTCATGAGTCCCCTGCTATTTTACAATACATGCAATAACTTTGTTCTCTGATAGATACAACCACCCAGTTGTCTTACACACCTTGTAAAAGGTACAAAACCCAACAAATACCTGGAAAAAGCCAAAGAGAGAAAGATATTTAAATCCCAGGATCCACCAATACTCCCTGGCTATTTAACAGTGAAACGTAAAGGTTCCATTCTGTAAAGATGCTATCAGATGTAAAGATTACAGACTGATAGATTACAAATACTCCACAGTACTGTAGATTCTTGCAGTCTTCCTCAGTTCAGATTTCATTTAGGGCACTTCATAATATCATCTCCTTTGACTACAAAAACCTTTCAAAAAACATTTGTTATTGCCTGTCCCAAAAGTCAGGACACTCAGTCAACAGTCAGTCACATTCTTCTTCCTATCTTTGACCTCTGTGCTGTTAACCTGTAAATCCTGTTGCCACGGGTTTCCTTATTATCAGCAACCAATGTGTTTATTTATTGTACATTTAGCTCAGAAATCATGTCTCTAAGTTTTTACTATTTGAATAAAGGCAACACTAAAGTTCACTGCGGTAGTCCTACCAACTGAACACATTAACGCAAGTAGACATCACATGCACACCCCATGTCTTTCCCCCTCTCCATTCCAGCCCATGTGGAGCCTCCCACCTCTCCCACAGGCTCTTTTCTCTCCTCAGACCATGCAGAGCTGTGGGTTTAAAACCTCCAGGTAACGCTTGGATTTTTCAGATACATTCATATTTTTTTAAAGAGCTAAGCTGTCAAAGCCATGCCACTAAAAACTAAATGGGAAAACAGCCCCTTGTTTTCCCACCAGCACCACTTGCACTGTATTGTAACCACTACACACATTCGGAAGCATGTGTGATGCAAAAGAAACTGCATGGCAGTTCAGAAACCTGTAGTGCTGATCCAGTCTAGGCAAATGAGGTAACTTTTGTACAACAAAATGAAGAAAAAGAATGCTGAATCCTCCTCTTTGCGTATTCTTAACAACAACAACAAAATTAGCAGTAAAGCAGGCAAGGCCCAGGTTGCAGTTTTCACTGAAGAGGCTTCAGTGAAAGAGAAGAAGAATAGCAATGCTCTACTGGAAGTGATTGATAGTAGAAGTAAAAATAGCCCTACCAGCAGTTGCATCTCTGAGCGGTGTTTATTGAAAGCTGTTGTGCAACAGCCTTCACATGCTGTGTGGATTGCAAGCTTTCTGCAGCTCATGACCCTGGAAGCACCTGTAAGGTTATACCACGGGTTTTTTCTGACAAAGTAACTGGCATACAAACGGGCAACATGTGGACTGGACGGTTAAGAGGCTATGCTCTTGCCATTAAGACACTGGACTCAGGAATCTCGGATCCTTTTCTGGGTCACAGACTTCTTTTGGGACAAAAACTGCCTCTGGATCTCACTTCCCTCGTGTTTTACTGCAATGGGGTGCTTCTGGCACAAATTGTTTCAGAATCTCTAAAACAGAGATGACAGAGGTTGTAATAACTCCTGATAACATAAATTCAGTGCATGCAGCACACTGTAGCAGTTTCATCATTCTGCTGTTTCCCTGAATTTTCTCTGAACCATTTAATACTCCCTCAGTGAATACATACAAAAAGGTTGTAGATGAAAGAAGAACCATTAGCCTACCTTGCTCCTGCTACCAACAGGTCTCTGTGATAGTTAACAAAAACAAAATACAGATTTCATGATACGATTAAAATTGCCCTTTTAGACATTCTAGCATTAGTGAATTCCAGGACTGAGGTGCCCGAGTAACCTGAATATTGCTCTCTTTGTATGTCTGTATTAAACACAGTATTATTATACACTATTCCTTCCTTTTCAACTTCATCCTTACAACAGGCAGAGTACAACCTGAACCTAACAGCGATTCAAGTCAGAATGCAGAGTGACACGAACTGCTCTCTGGAGCCTCTTCCACCTCCTCTTCATTTTACATAGAAACTGGAAAGTGCAATATAAGAAAGAGAGGTCTTGAGGTTACCACAGTTGAATGCTACTCTCAAATACCTGGATTCTACTCTTATCCCTTTCTGATGTCTTATGCAATGCTCAGGAAGTCAACTGAGCCAAGATGTAATCACTGATCACCTGCACCTCATTTCTGAGAAGCCTGAACTGCAGCTTTGTTTGCAAGGTGCTGGGCACTCCCTGCTGTACCAGAGTTTGGGTCTAAAAAAGTTGGCTTGAGCTAACATGTAACCTGCTATTCAGTGCATGGGGTAGGGAGGAGCACTCTCATCCCAGTTATTTCAAGTGGAGCTCCCAAAATTCAGTGGATACATTTACTCTTAGAAGCCCACCCTATTCCTCTGCTCCCCATATGCGAGGTAAGGACAATGCAAACTTACTTTAAAGCAAATGTTGTGGAAATAACAGTGATCCACATTAGAGTGAAAACCACAAAGCACTACTAGGAGGAAATGAAAAAAACTGTTGTCAAAGTAGGTCTAAAATAACCTGAAGTAAAGAAGTCTCATCCACACACCGAGCAATGACAGTGAAACCAGCTACTGAAACCAGTCATTTAACAATCTAATAATTGTCTGTGCACTGCAAAAGGCTGAAGTGTGGTAGAAAATAGAGTGCAAGACAGTCAAAGTATATAGGTAGCATGGATCCTGAAAATCACTACATCTGAATGCTCAGTTTCCCAACCCAAATTGCTACTTTAGGAAGCAGTTATGTGTGAGAGATTGTCTAGTTTTTGTGGTATGCTTTTTTTTTCCTTTTCTAGCAACAGCAAAACAACCCTGAAAATAACAAATCCCCTTATGCATCTTCATACCAATATCCCTCATGACTTATCTGCAGAGCTAAAGCTCACATATCCACTGCACAGACCTCTGCCAGTCAGCTAAAAAAGGAGGTAATGACAAAACCAGACTATAACAACTTTGGATAAACAAGAGGGTGTCAAACATTTTATACCAATGAGTTTTACAGCTACTGATGTCTGAGAGAAAGCAGGGCACTAGGAGATTCTGGGATGCAGTCCTGCCTGGAGGAGGGAGCACTGTGCCAAGCAGCTTTCTACTTATCTTCCGGAAAAAGAGAAAATAAAAACCAACCAAACAAACAAAGCCTCAACCCTCAGGCTGGTACCATCTGCACCTCTCACCCCTTGCCTTAATCCTGTCACCCTCTGCTAGCAAGCCTCGTCACCCAAATGACCTTTTTTCCCCCTCCTTGAAACTAGTACCACAGCCCTCACTCTGTCAGATCTTCCTTAGTTCCTGTTGTCTGTTTCTCTACCTCCAAATCCCAGAGGCCAGTTACTTTTTTCCTCATTTTCCACCCCTTGGTTCCCTGTCTCTGCCTCTGTGTCAGGGCTCCTCATTCAAACTCAGCCTTGCCCCTATGCTCCATCATCTAACTGCTTCTGTCTCTGTGTCCTGCTCCTTCAGTAATGCCTCCTCAGCAGATCTCACTCTCTACCACCTCCAGGCCCCTGCTTCTCCGCTCCTCCTTCACTCTGCAGGTACCCAGCAGATCTCTGTTCCTCTGTGCCTTTGGGGACAGTGGAATACTCAAAGGCCAACCTAGAGATTGTTTCTCTTAGTACCTCTGTCCAGAGCCATGATAGATTACATGAGCGCAGGGATTCAATCCCTTTTTCAGGCAGCAAAATACCTGCTCAGTTGTAGTGTGCACCATGCCAACTGCAAATACACCTGTGGTAAAGTGAATTGTCAGTAGAGATGAACACATCTCTATTGACCATTAATTTGGTTGAACTTGGGATGACTTTAAGGGTGACAAAGAAAGACACTCCCAGAACAAAACTCCCCCCTCAATAACTTCAAATCCAAGTAACAGCCAAATTACTACAAACTTAATTTGTATTTAAAACTATTTTTTCCTCTAGGCTTATTACTGGCAATGGTTGAAAAAATTCTGCCAAAAAAACTCTTGCAAAACCACTTCTCTTCAGCACAGGAAACACCATCCTTCAAGTGTGTTAGAACAGTAAGATAAGAAGCCACGTAGACCAAGGCAATCCCACCGGGAAGCTAAGCTATGAGCCCTGCCAACAGGCAAGGCTTTGGCCAGCCCAATTCTGCATCTTTCCAGAGGCACAGTTGAGTTCCCTGGTAAGAGCACTCACACCACTGACCTCACAAGATCATAATTTTTTGATATTAACATAAGATTTATCACATTAGTCACAGTTGTGATGTCTTCACCAAGACAAACCAATCTCTGAAGTGAACAGATATCTGCCTGAGCAAAGACAATGACCTTTGCGGTTATTTTTGTTTCTTGCCACCATTAACTCTGATACTTCCCAAGAAGCTAATCAGATCAGAAAACTAATCGCTACTTGATCTGAGATGTCTTTTCCTGATGCTGCCTTCAAACCATATGTATTCAACTTTCATCTTTGCTCACCCTTGCAAAAACCCATTAAACAGAATGATCTATTCTTGGAACAATTCAAAGAGTTGACGGTTCCCCATCTCTCTTGATAGGCAGATCTGTCACTTGATGCTGAAATTTGCAGGGTGCAGATGGGAATTCCATCCACACGTGAAGTAGTTACAACAGCAGCACTACTGTAGAGACACAGATGAACCCCGATGCGCCAAATACAACTGACTGTCTCCAAGTGCAGCTGCATAGGAGGTTCTTCAACTTTTTAAATGCTGCTGCGCTGTCATTAGTCAACCCCCCAAAGGAACAAACTTGTACTCAAGTATCAGTCTGCACCATTCCCAGCATTTTACTTCTGCCTATTCCTCCCATGTCTGGAGAGCTACATTGCTTCCACTTTGTTTTCATTTTGTAACACTGTATTGATTACTTTGCTCTGTACCTTTTACTTCTGCTTAAAAATCAGTTACAAAACCAGAAGAATTGTGACTTAACACAACTCTCAGCATCTGTTACTGTAACTTCATTTGCTTTGTTCAAATTCAGACGAATTTTTCTATGAAGAATGGGTGTAGCAAAGAACCAAAGGCTTGAATAAAAAGCCTTGTGACTTTATTAGTGTCTGCACAACCCAATAACCAAAACTAGGCATTAGCATTATTTCACCACTATATTACACAAAATCATGCCATTACATTGCTTTTTTAAAAAATGAAATTTTCTATCACTTTGATTTTGGTTTATTTTAATTAAAATAATAAAATCAATACTTCAGACTCATTTATTCAACTGTCTCCTTTTCCAGCAGTGGTCATTGTCTTTTAAACCAGGTACACTTATTAGCTGTTATTTTCCTCAGTTCTGCTGGGCGACACTAGATGTGCATGCCTTATATTTTTTCTGTACAAAGTCTAAACATAAGTAATTTGTTGCCTCCCATTTTCCTATTTCAAGCTAGCAATAAAATGGGTGAAGTTAGAAAAAGCCTTGGAAAGCAGATGCAGGGACTGTGAGAATGAAGACCTTAGGGCCACTGTAGGAGAGGATCAGGTTCGAGATCATCTTAAGAACCTGAACGTGCACAAGTGCACGGGACCTGATGAAATCCATCTGCGGGTCCTGAAGGAGCTGGCAAATGAAGTTGCTAAGCCCCTGTCCATCATATTTGAAAAATCATGGCAGTCAGGTGAATGCCATGATGACTGGAAAAAGGGATACCCTTCCAGTATCTGAAGGGGGCCGACAGGGATGCTGGAGAAGGATTCTTCATTACAGACTGTAGAGACAGGACAAAGGGAAATGGATTTAAACTTAAACAGGGTAAGTTTAGGTTAGCTATAAGGAAGAAGTTCTTTACTGTAAGGGTGGTAAGGCACTGGAACAGGCTGCCCAAATAAGTGGTGAATACTCCATTGCTGGCGGTGTTCAAGGCCAGGTTGGACAGAGCCTTGGGTGACATGGTTTAGTGTGTGGTGCCCCTGCCCATAGCAGAGGGGTTGGAACTAGATGATCTAAAGGTCCTTTCCAACCCTAAGTATTCGATGATTCTATGATTTATTTCACGCTGCCTTACTTTTGGGCTAATTAACAACATTTTAAGAATAGAAGAGAATTTTAAATAAACATAGTCAAGCTAAAGATACCAAAGACTATTGGGCCAGTTCCGTGCTATGCTTTGTCTAATGCTTATGTCTTTTGCTGAAGCAGAGACCCCAGTTCAACAGCAAGATCAAGGGGAAGGCGGCTGACGTACAGTGTATAGAAGCAGCTCGTGGCGCAGCCAAGCTTCCTGGAAGGCAGTGTTAACAGTTGGCTCATGTTTTCAATCAGCTAACTCCAGACACCATATAAATTGTTACTGCTCACACAGAATGAGATGTTGTAGCTTCAGGTTACAGAAGGCTACAGTCTTTGATACCTGCATTCAATTTCAGGTTACAGCCCTCTTGCTAAGAGCTTGAGCTGGGCATCTTCTTATCATCTGTGAGGTCATCATTCCACATCATCCTCTCTCACCTTTGTACCTGTGACAACCTCAACATAGAAACCATCTGAAAGGTGGCAAGGAAGATGCCATCCTGGAAAACCTACCTGACTATGTGTTAAGGAAAACTCAGATTAGTGGAGAGCATGCACACTGTTAGAACAGATGCACACATCCCTTGTTCCTGTGTAATCAAAGCCTGTCCTTTACAGGCAGTTGCTCTGGAGATGTGTACCCCAGAACAGCTCTGTAGGCAGGCAACACTGCTGCTCAGTACAACGTAATGCACTACTCATAACACAGTCTAGGGAGAAACAGACACAGGGAGTATTTCCCCAGTGCACTCCAACCCTTTTAAAGCTGCATGGAAAAGTAACAAAGTAAACAAGAGGTAATATTCAACTGTTTGCATTTGGCCAAACAAATCTGGCCAAACAGTTTAAGTACTGGATGAACATAACTCCTCAAGTTTCCCATAGCAGCACTTACATAAAATAAAATAACTCAGTAAAATTTGGTATGTACTAGACAGTGAAAGCTTTATATTTGCAATTTTTTTCTCCTCACACATTTGTTAGCTTTTAAGATGCAAATTATAATTCTGTCTGGATAGACAGGAAAATGTAAATGTTGAAATTGGAACATAGATCTCACAGCCCCAGTGTTAAACCAGAGAAACATGGGTTACCACCCGGTCATCAGAAGCACAAATGCAGCACAGTTATGTTGAACATATAGATGGCAGTGGTATGCCATCTATTTTAGGACTACTTCCTATATCCTTGATTTATACTATGCATGGAAGCCTGAGTATTTCCTGAAAACAGCAATGCTTATTGACTTTATTTTCACAGCCAGTGAGAAAACAAAGAGAAGGCCAAAACCAAACTACTAATTCAAGCCAAACTCCAACAGACTCCTCAGGAAGGCGGCAAAAAGGAATTTAATGTTTTTGGTTTAGTTACTCATTCTGCAAGTTTCATTTTGTTGGATATTTGTATTTAGCAAATAAGCCTCTAGTGGGCTACGCTTGCCTGTAATTAAGGTTTATTTGTGACCCTTTTTCTATATAATACAAATTCTGGCTCTCATGTTCTCACACAAAGATATATATAAACATGCAAAAATGGCAAACCAGTGTATTTTACTTTGGGCTAGCAAGATCTATGATTTCAGAAAACAAGAAACAAGCAAATACTGTACCAGAGCTTACATATAACTAATAAAAAAACCCAAGGAATTGTTAAAAACTAACTAATTTGGGAGCATATCAACAGCGAAGAAAATCACTTCTACCTGGCCTCAGAAAATGAATGCAAATACTTGTTTTATACTTAAAGCAATTTACTGTTTTCTTCTTCAGTGTAGGACTTATTACATGAAAAATCCAATACTGAAAACTCCTAATTTAGGTGTTTGGAAGAAGATTAACAGCAAATTTAATCCTACTTTGGAAGTACAGTTTCTATTTATTGAATGCTAAATGGATCCGAGAAAAGCAAAAGGGAAGAATTGTGAGGAGCAGTGTCTGACATTACTTCCCTCTCAGATAATTTTTAATAATAAAATGGAAGTTTTGGGGTGGAAGGAAAAATTGACATTTACTGACATTTAGCAGTGAAAACGTAATCTTTCCAGAGAATGAATAGCAGAAAAAGGTGGGGGTGGAAGAGAAGGGAATCAACTTCTGCCCTTATTACACAGAAGAAAAAACATGGAGAAGTGCCTGAAATGAACCGAATAAAAGCACAATACTGCGAATAGTTGCAGATGAAGTTCTCCCAGCCATGAAGGAAGATGTCAGAGGTCCCAGGAATACTGATTTTGGGCTCCCAAGAAATATTCCCTAAAAGACAAGCAGTCAGCTACAAACCATTAATGGTAATCAGTCATCTTGAACTGGGAAAGAGATCACTGCTCCTGATGGCAATGATGAGCAACCAGTAAACACAGAATCAGCACAGCTCAGAATCTGAACAGGATTCTAGTCATTTAAGAAAATACCTTCTAACTTTATTTTTAAGAGGCAATCAGAGAAGAAGAAAATCATCATGGGTTTTGTAGCAGGAACACCAATCACTCCATGAAGACGCAAGCTGAAATGCAAAATATCAGCCGAGACTTCTGTGTGA
This sequence comes from Ara ararauna, assembly GCA_028858755.1. Classification (NCBI taxonomy): domain Eukaryota; kingdom Metazoa; phylum Chordata; class Aves; order Psittaciformes; family Psittacidae; genus Ara; species Ara ararauna. The sequence goes on along the minus strand of CM054385.1, from coordinate 18,943,317 downwards.
TCATGCAACAAAATGCAAAAAGGAATCTAAAGACTGACTACAGTCCAAAGGCATAAGGTATTTTGATTAATAGCTTGAGGATTTAGATTAAATGTGGTATGAAAGGGTAAATGATGTTGATTAAAATTAATTTATTTTTTAATTAAAGTGTTATTTGAAGGCTTCAACAGACAGCTTAAGACAACTCAATGTAGCCCGATTTCTCAGTAGGGTCAGCACATTAGAAAAGGCATTCCTCTGAATCCTCTGAAGTTATGTAGTTGAAATTGAGGGAACTCTACTCTGGTGAGCTCTTTTACAAAAAAGCCTGATGTACTAGAGAGCTTTGAAAGATACCATCCTTCAGAGAAGGCGAGGACCCCTTGGGTAATAAGAAGCAACCATAAAACAGAGCCGTGATTCATATTAATAATATATTAACATGGCTAATCTCAACCAAAGAGCATTTAATGCTCTTGTACACATAACAGAGAAATAACATGCAGCTGTCAACTGGTAATCCCCTACGCAGCAGGAAACCAACTGAGGATGGAACACATTAGCGTTACTCATTTTGAATGTAAAACAGCACAACGTTCCTCAGTGATGTAGGTGGTGTGTCGTGCACATGAGAAGTTGGTGACTAGCAGTGATATTAACAATCCCAAGTCATCCCTGCTTTAACTTGCTCAAATGCAGGTCAGTAGATCAGTTTTAAAAGACAGAAATGACCATTTTGGTCTGCTGTGTCAGAGCATCCTCAAGAAACAGAGATGAAGGAATGAAGAAATCATACCTGGAACACACAGAGCTTATGTTAGACAATGGTTGTTCAGCACAGTACAAGGTCACAGCACACTGAACAGGCTCAGGTGTTTGAGTTCACAAAGTTTACCTGAACAAAAGCAGAGAGCACCAACCTCCACATGACCTTTGATGCTTTGGATAGATGACATAGGAGAAACTCCACGTTCAGCAGGATCACAGATGCTTTCCCAGCCTACCCTTAGGGGACTGCCACACAGCCCTTTCTCACACTGACTTGACTCTACCCAGGCTCCAAGCTCATACCCTTCTCTCTCTGCAGAAATGCTCTCCGGTGAAACACGCCCCTTTTCTTGTAGGATGCAGGTGAACTTCTACTTTAGTTTTTAAATTAAACAGTCCTACATCGTTATTAACTCGCATTGCCAAAAATCAAGACTGTCAAGGATACCAAGAACCAGTTTGTGATATTTTGATTTCATAAAAGATTATTATTGCTGTGTTGGTTGTTTTATTGAACCAACACTTGTGAGAACTTTCTGCATATTCCCCTGTGAGACTTGGCTTTTGTGCACAAACACTCAAAACTGCAGTCATTCACCCTCCCTCACACCTCCACAACAGTGATTCAGACAGCAGAGAGGTGGGAAAGACTCAGAGTTAATTGCTCTTGTATAAAGTCTTATCAGTAATGTATACTGCTGTTTTCTCCTCCTCCCTACTGCAGTAAGAGGTTCGGTTTTGTAGATCTTGAGTCTCACATCCCATTTTTCAACAGTAACAGGCATATTGGCCCAGGCCTAGTCAAGCAGTTACACTCACCTGCCAAAACAGAGGCATGCCTGGCAATCAGGGTTTCTGAAATGCAGCTGGAACTGAAAGCTGCTCATTCCCTCTGCCTTCAGGAGGCCTTCAATCAGAGCACCTCAGCACCAGGAAAAAGTTATTACAGAGCTGAAAGACTGGAGGAAAAAAAACCACTTGATACCAATCCACCAGAACAGACACTGTTTCTAAATTAATTGACCTTTCCTCATCCACCACTCTCACTCTGTCAGTCTGCTTCCCTGCACTCTGGTGCCAGAAATCCTGGGAGATGCTACTTGGTAGGTTTCTAAACATAAAACAAACTGAAAACCCACCCAACTAAACATGATAAGCCTGGCAAAACATGTAATTCCAGTAGACAAGACACCCATCTATGGAGTTTTGCCTTCGTAAGAATGACCTGGGTACCACAAACTCCAGAGCAGAGCCAGATACTTGTTAAGTGACAGAAATAAAAAGAACACAAGCAGTTTGCAAAAGCAGGTTATGATTCTATTCTAAGTTGCAGATACAAAGCTTAGTCTTTAAAAAAATTAGTAATAGGCATCCAAAATTTGAATTAAAACCGTATCTGCATTTGTGTATGTGATCTCATCATGTATCTGAGCAAGTTTAAAGCATTAATTTCCCATTTCACTAAAGTTTCAGCTTCTGAGTTCAGCTGCTTTTTACCATAATTTCTATTAAAAGTGAAAATAAGCACCAGAATAAGCCAGGAAAGAAATTCCAACATTACACTGTTTGCATTTCCATGGGTCAGGTCTAGCAAAGTGTCTTCCTGCCCTTCATTAGAGGGAAAAAAAAGCCGCAAGTAACAGGGATCTAAATAAGAACAGCCATTGTGAAAAATCTATCTCACTTTATGTTTATACCCTAGTTCAGACAAGAGCAACTTGCCAGAAAGTCACACCCTTAGATGAAACTATTATGCAAGTGATGGACATTACCCAGAGCCACAGCCACCTGCAAAGCTGAGCCCGAAGCTCCTCCTCCCTCTCCTCATCCACTCACAGCAGCAAAGTGTAAAATATACTTAACACAAGAGAGGCCTTCTGAAGATCAAAGCTACATTATTTAGCCTGACAGGCTTGTAATTACAAGTTGTAACAACATGCTCCAGAAGGAAACTTGTACAGTTTATTGAAACTATGTTTTTTTAACGTGGCAATACTCAGAGCAGGGCTGCTCTCTCTCAAGATCTTCACAGCATTGCTGCTATTCACCTCCTGAGGCAATGAAATCCACAGGTTAACTATGTATGAGAAAATAGTTTTAACCAATGCAATTTTCCAAGGTCAATAGGAGCAAGGCTTAGCTCCCATCCTAAGGGGATGAGTGTCTCAGCAAACCCATCCAAGCAGGTTTAATCAGAGCAGGTCTCACATTACTGGGCAAGGTAAAAGGACTGATCATTTTTCATGTTATCATTCATGAGCAGACATTAAAGGTGTGTCAAAAAGAATGGTGCTCAACTCTCCTCTATCACAAACTTACTGCTACAGGTTTTGTGTGTCTGCAAGTGCTATTTTGTTCACAAACAAACTCTTTGAAAAGCAGAGGACAGAGCAGCACCCTTCAGAACAGAGTGCTTGAAAGAACAGGAAGCTTCTACGCATCAAGGAACCATCAAGCCCTGTCATCCTCCCAAGTGTCAAATTTTGACTGTAAATTGATTGGAAAGGGAAGAGTAGAACAAAATGAAAGGCTTTTACTCTTCAAAGAGACAATGGAGATGTTGTACTGTAGTGTGGCTGCAGCAAGGGCCTCCACTGTGGCAAGGCAGCTGAGCCAGAAACTGCAGCCCCCTCCCCTCCCTACCTTCAGCACTGACATCTCTGGGGTTACAGCCCCGTTGCTTGGAAACCAGACTGCTCTGACAAAGCCACATTGACTACCGGCAACATGTGGGAAAGCGGAATAAGGCCCAGAGAGAAATTCATCCTTTACAAGAAAAAGAAATACATTATTGGTTAAAAATGAAGCAAGTAAAGAATAGGATTTGTTGTCATTAGAATTATAAGCAAGCACCACACTTGCAGCTACAGCAGTGCCTGAATGTCAGGCCTTATGGCACTGCAAATGGGATTTTAAGGATTCTTCACCCCTGAAATTCAGGGTAGATTCGGTGCTAAGGAGCCCCACCAGGTGTGAGGCAGCTGCTCCCTACCCAGTTTTTAACTGCTCTCCTTTGAAAACAAAACTAAAACCCAGCTCCACCCCACTGTACAACAGAAACCAGGAGCAGCTACAAATCAGTGCTCCAGAGCTTTCGCAAGGCTCACAGCTGATCCACACCTAGGCAAACCACAAGCCACAACCTAAACTCCACCACTCAAGACAGTTCCGTGGGTGAGGAGCATGAGTCACCCCACACCCTGCCCCTTCCAGTTTAGGTATTTGAGCAGTGCTGCCCCCAAAAAAGTAAATCTAAAAAGTTTTTCTGAGCCCTTACAATGGGCTTAATAAATCTGTCCTCAGCCCCAGCTGACTCAGATCCCAGGAGCTGCCTCAGGGCCTGTTCCTTGGAACGCCAGCGTAGTTAGGAGAGTATTCAAAGCAAAAAAAATAATCCTGGGAAAAAGCCCATGGAGAAGAGCCAGAGTTTGAACTGGCAAGACTGAAGATCTGCGAACAGCGCAAGTTTAATAAGATTGGCTCCTTAGCCAGAACATCTGAAATCACTCCTAAAGATGGCACATTCAGGGTGGTTTGTTTGGGGTTTTTTAAGTACATTCAGCAGCAAACTTTTCCAGAGGAAAAATTAGCTAATTTAATATTTGCTTTTTCTCTTAAAAGGCCATGAAAACCTCAGTGCAAAATGCCATCTATTACAAAGCTTCAGGAACTCGAGGGCCACGCGTGATTGACATGCTGAAGGAGAATTCTCTCCCCCTTCATTCCTGGGGTATTAAAATGCTGGAGTGTTACAGCTTAATCTCATTTATGGAGCTTTGAATCATCTTAAGTACTTAGGAAGTCTGTGTAAAATACCACAATCCACACAGTTTATACACTCTAATCCAGACAGACTGCACCACCAGCTTTCACTGATAATGATGGAAAGGCATTCTCATGGTTTTCCAATGAAGCAAATTGGTCATCTACAACACTGGCCAAATCTCTGCCACTTCCCTTTCCATGAATGTGTCCATGTCTTCTCACAGTGTAACAGCCACAACACAAATCTTTCACGGAACTTCACTGTACCCAAAGCAATGAGGGGAGCTATGCAGACAGCTGTACTTTTGCTATTAGAATATTACCCATGATCCTATAGTCTGGCATTCTAAAGATATATTTAACATGGAAAAACTCTTCACAAGAAAACATGCACACCACATGAGAAATGGGAATTTTTTCAGGGTCAAGCAAATACCGAAATGTAGCACATAATTAAATAATAATTAAATAAATCAATGATTGCATCTTTTTTGTTGTTGTTTAGAAAGAAAATCACTAGATACTGTTAAAACAGAACAGTCTTTATGTGTAAGGGATTCACCTACTAACTTACTCGAATTCACACTAGCTCTTCCTCCCAATGACAGTGACATCTTCCTTCTCTATGCATGAATTTATCACAGCATGAAGATAATCTCTTTATTCGGTTGAGACTTAACTGGCAGCAAGATATCATGAGATGTCATTTATTCTCAGACCAGGCTGCTACCACAGACAGAGAAAAATATACTAAGGAAAAGAAAGCTGTGTGTGAGCCATGATGTTCCGTTGTGGCCCCAATCCTTCCAAAATTTTGAAAGTCACTATCAGGTTTTTCCAGTCTGGGCATCTCTTTAGGTCGTATCACTGTAAGTCAATGAGGCTGAAGTACACTTGTCTTGTAAATGAACTCTAAAATGCTTTAAATTATTGTTCCCTTCCACTAAAGCTGATTTGCAAAATCTAGTTATCTGTAAGAAGCCTTCCAGCTAGCACGAATCAGCAAGGGTTTACTTAAGTTAAATGGAATAGGGGGATTTAGATTCTAAGGGGAGGAGGGAAAGACAAAGAGAAGGGCTCTTCTAGTCCAGAGAGGATGTCACTTCATTAGCCCTGTCTGACCAACACATATGTATGTTCTCCCTTCAGCAACTTCGCAGTTGAAATAAGACACGTATCTGTAATACTTTCTCAGATCTTGCAACTGAAGGCAGGGCAACACACCTTGATCTTCCCAAGCTTTGCTGCTACACCAAGTCAGGGTATAACTTGTGCCAGCTTGCTCGTAGACTGCAAGAGAATACAGAAGATGCAAAGCAGCATCAACACAGTTTTGGGTTTGGTTTTTTTTTTTTTTCCAAGATGTCTTATTGCTTTATAACATTTGTCTTTCTGCTTGCACTTTTTAGGCTTCATGAAGTGCCACTGAACCTTGTGAGAATTTACTACACATAGTTTAATTATATCAGACCAAGCCTGTCTTATTTTTACCTTATTATTATTTATTTGCTGTATTTCAAATAAAAAGAACAGTCAAGAATATCAGGTCTTCAAAGTACATTGATAAAGTCCACCTTTTTTAAGTTAACTGGTCTAGCTGACACTCTGGAAGGTGTCATTCTGGTCCAAATACATACAAAGTGCTCAAAGACTCAGGTCTTGAATGACTCACTGGTTTAAAAAGCAACTCTTGTAGCAGTAGAAACGACCCACTTTTTAATCGACTGGATGTTATTTTAGGTGTTCCATGCATATTTACATAATACTTACCAAGACTGGCACTGAAGGATAAAATTCAAGGACCAGTCTCACGCTATCCATATTTCAGGTACTCCTCCAGCCTCGGGGCTGCCATTTAACTAGAACTTTTCTGAACTCATATTCATTCTACACCATATCTTTGGCTTTGATCTACAATACACAGCTCCTGGAGTTTATTACTCATACTCGGCTGCATTACTGACATGAGTGTACTGTAGCATTAGATAAACTAGTATAAATTGGCTACAGGAAACATGGTAGGTAAAACGGAACTACAGAATACTTCACTAGAAAGTGCTCATTTCCTCCAGAAACACACAGTCATTCCACTAAAGCAAGAGCTCCTTCATCCAGCATAAAACCTAACCAACACTTGGGTACCCAGAGCTCCCCCCTCAGTTCTAGCTTAGTACAACATTATTCCTCCTAATTCTAAAGATGTTGAAATATTTCATTCCCAATCTGGCATAATTTTTTTCTCTTCTAAAAATGCCATCTGTAGCACCTAAGAAGATTGTTCACATTTCCTATTCTACACTCAATCATCAGCCTAAAATAACCTTTGTTTTCACTGTATGCATTGTGTTCTCCATTGCTTCCTTCTTTTCCTTAAACATCATCTTATCTCAGACAATAAGCAGGGTATTTTACAAGTAACAGCTATTTAAATAACTTACAAAACAAACACTTCGGACTGTACAGTCTTCCAGTTGTGAGCAACCATGACCTGACTACAGGGTATACTAAGTGAAAACAGACTATCCAGCAATTAGCTTATGTGATGTAGTATTATTTAATGCAACCAGCAACATTAAAGTTGAGTGAAAGGCAGAAATGTAGCTCTAGACTAAATGAAATTAAGGTGATGAAGAATGACTTACCTTTCTCCACAGTGATTCCACTTTGGAAAGAACAACAACATTCTCTACATAATCCTACATGTATCTTCCAAGTCATTTTAGGACTTCTTTCTGCAAGATTTCTTTCTCCATTACCTGTTTCCCTTCCTTCTAATCACAAAGTTATGCTAATACTCCTATGAATAACAGTAGAGCCTCCTACTCCATGATCAGAATTTGTATCATTCATCAAATGTTCAAATTTACCAATGTTAAATCTAAAAGGCAAAACCCACAAATTTTTGTGTTTGCTTTTTGCTTTACTTAACATTTAGGCTTCACCTATTTGTCTTCACATTTTCCATGAGGCAGGTCATTGCTCAACTCACTGCTTGTTCTAGAGGATAAGGCCTATGTTCACTTAAGGGCACTGTTTTGTGGTGGGAGTGGCAGTGCTGGGCTAACGGTTGGACTCCATGGTCTTAAGGGTCTTTTCCAACCAAAGTGATTCTGCAATTCTATGAGCTAGCAGGTCCATTCATATCTACTACACCCTAAGCTAGAAGTCTCAGATGCCTGGAAGGCAGCTGCAGTATAGTCACAGGGCTTAGGGAAGAAGTACTTCACAACTGCTACACTGTTATCCATGAGAGTTTTCATACCAAAAGTACCAATACTCTCATAACCAGTGTACTTTGCTTTCCTGAAGTTCTAAGGGTCTTTGCTTTGCTGCTATGCCCAATTTGTCCTTGCTTTTCTTCTCCTGGAAAGAAGCAACATCTGTTTACTTCAGGTGAATAATGACAATGACACTTAACACTATTTTGACATTCTGAACCATCCACCAAAGTCCTGAAGCTACAGATGCAGAGAAGTCCCCATATCCTTGCAGAACACTCTCCAGCTCTCTTTTATCAATCCCACTCTGAGTTGTTTCTATCATCTTTCACAAAAATGAAGTAGGTCATCAAATACATTGAAATATTATTTTGACATCACTTAGCAGGAATGTGTGCCAAAAAGAAAAAGAAGTAAGGGAAAAAGAAAGAAAGAACAAGAAAGTATAAGTTGGGCTTTTTTTAAATGGGAGGCAAATCCAAGGAGTTCACATTTATCCTCACAGGTAGTCAGCTATTTTGGTCTCCTCCTCTCCCTAAAAACAGGGAGAAGTGTGAAGAGCAGCAGAGAACACTCAAGCAGATTACAGTGTTAAAGGAGTGGAGGTTAAATTTTAGCCCCAAAAGGTAAAGTGAACAGAAGGGGGCAGGCTGGCAAAGAAGAGATAAAATTAGAAGTGTGACTAGACTTCACTTGACTGCTATTTCTGGATCAAGTATGGGGAGAGATCTGAGAAGGTTTTCTATTTGTAAGAGAAAGAAAGATCAACACATAGCTGCCTTCTAGAAGGCCAGCCCTGCACAGCAGTTTTGTTTATGCTTCTACTTCTCTAAATCCCAGTGCTCTCACAAAATGTCATTATGCATCTAAGCAAGCACCCAGACGAGATTTTCTGGAGCAGGACAGCAATGCGTGTGGCATTTCAATCTAAGGAAACAAAGCTGGGAGCACACTGGAAATGCGTGTGGCAAATCACAATGCCAAGCAGAGTAAACTGAGACACAATACTTGGGGGGTGGGGGGGGAGGGGAGGAACAACAAAACCCTGTGGTAGCTCTGAGAGGATGTCTTGTATTTTCCCACTCCAAATGATTAGTGACATTCTATCTGGGTCCAATTATGGACACAGACTAAAGAAGACAACAGGGACCTCCCAATTTCAGTATGTAGTGCTTGACTGACACATGGCTCTGGGGATAAATATTTCTGCCTGTTGGAGCCCTTTCCTCTTGAGTACCCCAGTTAAAATTCCTTCCATTGAGTAATTTCCACCCAGATCCTGGCTGCGCTGGGTTTGTTCCCATACAAAAGAAAACCTGCAGGCAGAAAGCAATGCCATCTGCCAAGTCAGAAGCGGCTTTAATGGACAAGTGTGGTGTGAAGGGGAACAAACTATTATGCTTTATCTTCAGCAGCAGGAGTGATGTTTTTCCTTTCCCAGGAGTAGGTTACAGTGAGCACGTTCATGCCTGAAGTATTTGTCCACAAATATACATAGATATCAACAGATTCTGCACAAGCAGCCTTCAGAGAGTAAAATTCCATCCAGCATTCCCTTTTTCTCTTTACCTGTCATGCCAGCTGTTTTCTTCCTGCGACAGCTTCATCAGCCTCCACTTTCTACTCCTGTAAGTGAACGACAACCCTGCCATCACAGCTAGGAAGTATAAGCAGTGGCAAGGCAGAAATACTAAGGCCTTACTGTCCCTACACAGAGAATTCTGCACTGAGGCTGTTTCTCAACATTCCTAAATTTCTTGTCCCTCCTCCATAACTGTTTTGGCTGGATGGTTTGCTCTGAAATCTCATCTGGAGCAGGTTTGACTGGATGGTTTGCTCTGAAATCTCATCTGGAGCAGGTCTGGGATCTGTGTGGCACAGTTCAGGTTTCACAAGAAGCAGCAGAAAAAATTCCTCTGAATATTCTCATCCCTGCAAATATCTCCAGGGCTAGGAAAAAAATCTTTCTATTCTTGCCAATTAACCAAGCACAGTTTTTATCCTTCCTTGTTGGGTAATCTTCTCATTAGAGCATCTTTGGAGAGAATAGTGGATTCTCTCTGGGCTGCTGGCAGTTTTACTTAATTGCATATTTAACTTTTTATTCAGATCTTAAACGCACAATGATGAGAAACACATACATGCAAGCAGCAAACTATTATCTGCCATTTAAACTCCCTAGAGAACTCATAAAATCTCAGTATTTCTGTCCCTTTCAGAAGAAAAGTGCAGCCATTCCAGAGCTGGGCAGGTGAAGATGACAAACACACATATATAACAATTTAGTGATACATTCTCCATCCCTAACAAAACTCCAGTTTGGGAACAGGGGGGTACTTTGGTCCTTAATATATATTAAAAGTTCTGAGAAAAGTCAGCCAACTCAACCAGCGCTAAAAATTAACTAGTATTAGAGGATCTGCTGTAGGTTCCTCCTCTCCACCAGGCATAGGATAGTCTAAGGGCACAGCAACATTAGTCCTCTTATCCTCCCCACCCAACTCTGACTAATTAAGTAGATGCTACCATCCAAAGGGATTTATTTCCCATTTGATCCCAGAGTTACAGAATTTGCTCCGGAACACACTTGTTACCACTGGATTGTACTCTGGAGAAGCAACTTCATTTTAAAATGCTTCCAGCCCTTATGACTGCAAAATCTTGAAGTATGAATGGTCTATAATTAGCAACAAACCCACTGAACTCTTCAAAAAACAGCAGAATGGCTTCAGCATTTATTATCCTTCATCACAGTATGCCAAGTATAGAAATTAATGTTGATAGCACTTCAGACAGATCTGATTAATGGATCACCTCAGAGTTGTAGAAACCTGACATTCTCCCATGCAGGAGCAAAAACCCCAGTGGTTCCAGTCTGTTTGCCAAAACCTCCAGTATCCCCATGATAAAGTTCTATGAGTCAGCTACATGACGCCAATACAAAAACCAGTGTGGTAAAAAAAAAGAGTGCTGGAAGCATGTGAATTCATCTGCATGTTACCATATTATAAGCTTTCCTAGTTCTCTATTAAAAATCTATTCAATACACAAAGCTACCAGATATTTCCAGTTTGCTCCATCAAAGTTCAAGGGCTTTGCTGGGGACAGTTGTAGCTTGGTAAAGTTAAGACTCTACCCAGACCCTGAGAGACTTTTCAGGTGACCACTAGCAGACTTGCTCTGCTGTCAGCAAACATGGACTGTGAGGTTTAACAAAATGAAGGGTATCCAAAAGCCTTCTAGACATCCCAATTAATCAGATTAACACCAGCAAGGACTTGGTAGCTTTCTTAAGTATTTCCCATGACAATTATTTTAGCTGATTTTCAGTCTCACCATACAGAACCACTCTGGTCCTCATTTGGGCTGCTTTTTTTCTAATGATGTGGTTTAAAGGCATCAGAGATGTCTTCAAGTTTAAAAGCCGCAGAGCAAAAGGCAGGTAAGTTTTATGTTCTCTAAAGAATGGTTATTGCCCCATTTATTTAAGTGGCATTTATCACCTTAAATATCTACTAGACTTCCTTGGCATACTGTTGTCATCAGTGCTTTGCCAGGTGAAACCCTTCTGCAAATGGATAGAAATAATAAAGAGGAGAAAAAGCAAGTAAACAACTAGAAATGCCCCTTAAGAAAAGTCTTCAAAGGGAGGAAAGCCTGAAGATAAATGAGCATTTAAACACTTCCCCATTTAGGACTATTTCATTGCACAAGATCCAAAATAGTTTCCTTCCCAAGCATTGCATAATATGTTCATTCAAAATCTAGCAAGTTTTCTCACAGAACACACAACACTGCTCTCTCCCCCGCTTTTTTGTCTTTTAAATATGAACATGAGATTTTCACAGCCGATAACATTCTTCTGGAAACTCACACAGAAAATTCTGGAAAATATTCAAGTTTGAATTACAACCCTATAAGTAACAGCAAACGTCTCCACAGAGTCAAATTCTTCACGCAGCACTCTGTGAAACGTAAGCAACAGAACAAGTAGCTTTTACAGGCCCTTAGGAGTGAACTCTGGCCTCGAAACTGTAAATAAAGAAATAAAGAAAAAGCCTACATACCTTCAAAGCACATTTCTGGCCTGTCTCCTTGTTGAAACACTCCAGCACCTTGCCATTGATTCCTAACCCTAGCACCCGTTTGGAGAGTTTGTAGTCATCTGTTACTGCGTGTTTTTTTATCTCTAGCTTGACATGGGCCTCTCCCCCAGGCAAAGATTTCACGCTGCTCTTGCTATCCACGTGACTCTGTGGCTGCGATTCCTGTTCACCTTCACTTTGTTCCATATCAGGGAAGAGTCTGAGATGGCAGCGATACCCAACAGATTCCCTGTAGGGTATCCTCAGCAAAGTCTCTCCTCTCAGGTGATCAAACCAAGTGCTTCAAACAGTCCATCTGCTGGCCATTTAGTCCTGAATAAAAACGTAAATGGGTATTAGTAACTGATGTCAACTAACCTTTCTTGCACCCAATCGCTTTTCTCTCTCCATCTCTTAACAAGATGATCAGGTGCTAGAGAGACCAGCAGTGATGTTCACCTCAGGAAAGCACACTTGGTTTAGCTTTACAGACCAGTCATCCCCATTCCAATACTCATACACACACATATATGTATCTCAGTCTGAAGTTATACATTACTTCTTTTACTGCAAAAAGTGTCTGTGCTGAGTCATGAACTAAGGTCTCACTTAGCTAACCTCTGACACAAGAAGCTTATAAACCTCCATCAACAACTTGCTGCCTCTAGGTAGAAACCTCCACAACAGTCCCCTGCCTTATCTAAGTTACAAAAGAGAACCACAAATACCTGGGTCAAACCCAAGGAGGGCACTGCCTGGACAGGTATTAGACCTGATGCTGGGCCAGCATTTACCAAATCTCCCTGCTCCATAGAGCACGGGGCAGAAGCTGCATTACTGAGAGGACCATCAAACCACCCAAGGAACTGGGGTATGTGGAAATGCAGCGGCATGGCTCCCAGAGGCGAGGAGCTGCCGGACAGCACAGGGGACCAGAAGGCCCTGACCTCTCCAAACCGCAGCCCCGGGGGAGAACCGCTGCCAGGGCCTCCGAGCCCTGTCATCACGGCTGAGCCACGAGCAGGCGAAGCGGCGCGGGGAGCCCGAGGCCGCTCCTCACGCCGAGGGTCTGCGGGGCCCGAGGCCGGGCCCGCACACCGCCGCCCCGGGCTGCGGAGCAGCTCCTCCAGCGAGGGCCGGCGGCGGGGCGGCTCCCTCAGCCCCCTCTCGGCGCGGCAGAGGAGGGCGGGAAAGGCGAGAGGCGGGAAACCCTGACGTGAGGTGAGGCGAGGCGGGCCCCGCGGCGCGCAGCGGGGAGGCGGCGGGGAACGGCCCGGGTGGTAACAGGGGAGCCCCACGGCCGGGCCCCGCCGAAGCACGGTTACCTGCCTGTGGCGGCGCGGCGCGGCCCCAGCCGAGGCTTCCCGGTGCGGAGTCCCGGAGGGCGGGGTTTGCCTGGGCCCGCCCCGGCGCCCTGGGCAGGTGCGCGCCACCTCCCCCCCGCGCTGAGGGGAGCCTGCGGGCGGCGGCGCCCGGAGCGGATCGAGCCCATCTCGGGAGAGCCCGGCTGCTCCCGCGGGTTCGGGCCGGACCGGGCCCCGGTGGGCTGAGGGGGGAGCGCGGGGCCCCGGGCGGAGCTGCCTCACCCGTGCGGCTGCGTGGGGCGGGACGGGCGGTGCGCGGGGACAAACGAGCGGGTGGCGGGGAACGTGGTGGTTTTAAGGCACGGGCCACGTCACTCATTTGCCGGGGCAAGCGGCCCCGCTGGAGCGGGAGCGGCGGAGGACGGAGCTGCCCCGGCGGCTCCGGGCTTGTGCCGCAGCGCGCCCGCGCGGTGGCGGGGCGGGAGGCGACGCCAGGCCAGGCCAGGCCAGGCCGGGAGCAGCGCCGGCCTCTTCTCCCCGCCGTCCTTTTAGGAACGGGAAAGCATCGACACGTTCCCTCTGAAACCTGTTTCGAACGGTGAGGCTGTTGCTATGGAGCAAAGCCTAGAGACTCGATACTGGACACACTAATCCTTCATGCGCTATGGTTGCCGAGATAGTCGGTGCTGTTATTAAAGGCGACCTTTTCTGCCAGATAAGCAGTCGGTAATTCTTGGATCTTCTGTATGCACAGTCAGGATATTAGAAGTGATGGTTCCCACAGCAACTGTCGCTCATCACTGGTGCACAGGGTGCAGTTACAGAGATGTGAAACGCTGAGTTTTTCCGACATGTGAAGATGAGTCATGCGTTGAAATGGAGCTGTGTTTGTATCGCTGGAAAGAGCTGAAAGTTCACATGCTTTACAAGTTAAAAATACATTTGTCATTTTACATAACATAATGGCATCTGGAGTTCTAGCGGTTAGGGAAATAATTAAAAGGGCTAATGAGTCCTTTCTCCAAGGAATAAAAACTAGTTCAACTTAGCAGGATGCAGATCTGCAGCATATTGCCACGTGATAGGATGCTACAGCTATTCTGCCTCAGGTTTCCCTTCCAGGCTTTCAGCAGTTCAGCTACTGAGAGGCCTGATCCCCTACTTCTGTTCACCTATTCTGGGCTAATCAAATCCCAGAGGAAAACGGCTATTTCCAGCCTTTCCTTCTCAGGTTTGGCTTCCAGCCTCCCTAGGCTTTGCACCACCTCCCACTGTGACATCTCAGGGAAATGTATACGTAACTGTAAGCTCCCAGGCTGCAAACCTTCAGTAACACTGTTCTGCAGTCAGCAGCTTGCTCTTATTTCTCCTCCCACAGCTTCTGTCTGTACAGGCTGGTTTATTTGTCCTGGATGGTAATTTCCTTCTCTTTGCAAGAGGTAACTATAGTCCTGTAGCCAGCTCTCAGTCACTGGGGGCCAGACCCTTCAGAAAACTTCTCAATCTCCCAGATCTCTTCTGTATTTTATAATCTGAGAAATATACTCACACTGATGTGTAAGTCCCATTCCCACCCCACTTCTGGTCTTTCCCTCTAACTCTTGCACATGGCTGACCAAAGCAAGCAGAAGTTACAATGACTAGCACATTGGAGTTTAGCAGAAGGTAATTCATGGCCCTATTCTGGGAAATATTAAACACTGCAAAAAATTCCAAACACATGTCTACTCAAGGGGTTGCTATTTTTTACAGTGTGTCAGAAGCAAGGAATTTCATTAAGAAATGATGACTCTTTCTAACTATTACAAGAATGAGCTCCTACAAAAGGAGCTTTGCCTAGAAAGAAAGGAAGAAAGATGAGGGAATAAGGCAGGATTCTTCTGTGTGAAGATATTTGATTCTACATGTCTCAGTTACAAACAGTCTCCCACCGAGAAGAGTTCAAGTGGTAGAATATAAAACACATTTTTCAAGTCACTGCTGGAATCGGTGCCTAACTGAAAGCTGTGCTTGTTTGGGTACACTACTCAGTATTGTCTGTATATGCTCTTAGCAAAGTTCACTGTTTTACCAGGAACCAGTAATAATTTAATCAGGGCAAAGACCTTAAAATTCCAGTGTGAATCATGGTTAATAAGGCCTTACAGCAACCCTCTGCTAATTTCACCCACCATAAACTCTGAAAAAGCCTTCCCAGCACCAGCCCAAGGATCAAATAGCCTCACTGTACACCAGGATAACCACAGCTGAGGAACAAAGAGCAAATACATTCCCTTGTTTTCTGTGTTCATTGTTTGTCTTGGATAGGCTGTCCAAGCACAAGGCATATCTCTACCCCAGGCAAAACACACATATTATGTGCAGAAAATCTCTAAAACTGCTGACTGACAGTATTTCTCAATATCTAAAAGTGTTTTCAACAGAGTGTTTTCACAAGTGACAAGATGCAATCTGATACTGTAAGTAACAGCCAAAACCATCCCAAGCTCTTGTGCTAAACTTCAGAATCTCTGTCACTGGACATCTCCCCTGATCATGCTCAGCTGATACTGGTTATTCAGAGTTACTCTGACCATGCTGGGCAGCCCCAAGGCAGTCTGGTTTGGGTGCTGCACCAGTGAAATGACTGCTACAGTGACCTGGTGTGGTATTTTAGGGGACTGGACCTGCAGACCTGTGCCAGGTACCTGCTCTGAATTCCCACACTCATAAATCCTGGTCTTTGCAATCCACGCACAGTTCCGAGAACATTCCTTTGTGCAACGTCCTTCTCTTAAGCTACTTAAGGTTTTATAATTTCTCTGACGAGCCCTGGGAAGCGCCAAGCATGCTGGGTCCAGGCACACAGCTAAGAGTTAACATCTGGGTTAACCACTTAACCCCAACACCTCTGGCGTCCTAAAGGCAAGCAAGCGCCGTGCGGTCACCTTGGCCGCAGCTGCCCCCCGGTCTGGCTCCGTGAGCATTTTCCACAATGTCTGCTTTAAATGCCAGTTTCACATCTCCCTGAGAATTACATCCCTTAAGATCAAAAACTTACCCCGTGAATCCTGCAGCTTCTCTCGTGCTTGTGGCAAGTTAAGGTGTGTTAGCATCCTTTGGACATACTGACGGAGGCCATGCTGACAGGCCCACTGCAGCTGACTGAGCCAGGGGACATTTTTCATTGAAAAGAGGCTTTTTATTTATTTACTGATGTCTGCTTTTTGAGGTTAAAAAAAAAGCCCAAGCACAGTACTATTACAGGGTAACAGCCCACTGCGCCAAAAGTTCTTTCATCCTCACAAAAATCCCTAAAACTGTAAATTAAATATTAATCCTGTTTTTAACGAAAATTCCCAGCAGCAGCAACACAAAATGACTTATTTCAAGAGCGAATTTAATGGCTCAGCCGTGCCTGCCTTGCCCCAAACTAGAAGAGTAGTTTATAGGAGAAAATAACCAAACAATAAGGCCCTAATCTTGCAACAAGATTTGAGGAAGCAGCCCCTTTTCCCTAAGCTAGTGCGCTAACCAAGTACATCTTTGTACCGTAGCCAGCACTTTGTTCCTTAGTTCATAGAATCAAAGACTGGTTTGGCTTGGAAAAGACCTTAAAGCTCATCCAGTTCTAAACCCCTGCCAACGCAGGGACACCTTCCACTAGAGCAGGTTGCTCCAAGCCCCACTCAAACTAGCCTTGAACACTGCCAGAGATGGGCAGCCACAACATGCTTGGGCAACCTGTGCCAGTGCCTCACGACCCTCACAGTAAAGAACTTCCTTATACTGAATCTAAATCTCCCCTGTTCACGCTCATAATGTACTGGAAATCACAGATACTTGGTTTACACACAGAAAGCACTACTGTTGAAATACAGCAGGTTAATTTTGGCTATCCCACTGGCTATTGCCACTGCCTTTTGAACATGCTGTAGCAATTCAACAACAGCAATATCTGGTTTCAAAGACATTTCAGACTTTCAAATATTGCGTTTCTTAACAAAAATGAAATGAAATATCTGAGTTTGCTGTCATCTGGAGAGCTAAGGAGGCTGATGTCATCAAATGTTCTTTAAGGGATAGCATATTTTGGAAGAGTAATACTTAATTGGAATGCTACAGTTACCTAAGTTTATTTATATACAGAACTGATTCGCATGGAGGTCAGATCTTTGATAGCAGTGTCTTGTGGAAATCAATATCAGCTATGATAAGAAATTATCACCATCAGATGAAAATATTGTGACTTGTTTTTCTGAAACACTCCTTTCTCTGAGTAATAGCTATTTATATTTTTCTTGTGTTATGAGAAATCCACTCTCTGGGATGTATTATATAGATGTCACCAAAGAGAAAGTCCTCTCTATTATCAGGTTAAAGTGAGGACACAGCTTTGTCTGACAAAGCTTATTAAATCTCTCAGGAAGTTCTTCAGAGACTGTGTCTGTGACACTAAAAGAAAGGAAGGGCAGCTCTACAGAACAATATTGTGATATGAGGGAGAAGAAAAGCTTCTTGTAGGATCTTTAGTGTAGTCTGTCATGTACACAGTGGTCTGGAAAGAAAGACTATGTACATGGTTTTTCTCCTGTCTTTCAGTTCTGCTCTGGAGATGTCTGCCTCAGACTTACCAAGTCAAGAAAGAAGGGAAAAAATAAAGAGAAGGAAAAGCCCAACAACAAGCTACAAACTGAAATAGTTTCTCTAATCCAAACAACTGGGAAAGCTCAACAGCAAGCAGAGCAACCTCTTTTCTCTCTGTGGCTGAGGTAACACCAGCTTATGAAGTTCTTTTATGGGCAGTGATGTTTACCTCATGCTTTGTGATCACCAAACTAGAATAACTTCTTTTTTATTCTCAAATCCTCTGCCCTGACCTGGGATTATAACATGGTTTCTAGGAGGAACTACAAATTGTAGCTATGAACCAGCTGCCAGTGAAGGAAAGGGAAGTCTCAAGAGCATCAGTCTCACTATCTGGAAAGCATGTCCTAATATCTCAGTTCCTCACGATCACTTCCTCCCTGTAATTCCCACATACTCACCAGGCATTTTTCCACAGAAATACAGGTGAAGCTAGAACAGTTACTTTTATAATCCTGGACTCAGGCACCTTATTGCAGATACCTTGCCTTGCTTATCACAAATGTTTTGGGAGGCTCCAACCCCTGCTCCTCCACTAAGAGTTGCTGCCCAGGGATCTCAGAGCAGAAGGAGCTCTGGGACAGCTCATTTACAGAGGGAGTCAGACGTCTATTTCCTGAGCGGGTTGGATATTTCCATTTCAGCAGAGAGAAAAAAAAAGTGACAGGGGTTTTCATAGAAGCATCATAAATCAAAAGCATCACAAGTTTTCCAATATCTACACAAGATGCTGCTTAATTTTATGCTGCAGTGGAACACAAGAAATTGATCTCTCATTTGAAAAATACCATGCAGCTAGTGGTATGACAACAGTGTCCGACAGTCCTGGGTGGCCTTTCAGGCCTCTCAGGAAGGCAGTTTTTGCAGAAACACACCATTTGATCCAGGCAGAAAAATCTCTAACAGATAAGCATCTGTCAGGGACTGCAATCATCTTCTAGGCCACCACATGCCAGCACGCCTAGGGACACTGAACACAGTGAGTTCCTTACAGTAACACCAAGGTGTCTGTAGTCTGAAATAAAGCCCATTGCTGTCCCACACTTCTCACGGAGCCAGCTCAGATGTGGCTGCCTCCATGGCGCAGCTCATCCACACACTGGAGACTTCTCCATTACTCCACAACAGCCCAGGAAATCAAAACCACAACAGTAAATTCATCACCCTCTTGTGTCTTGATTACAGAAACTGGAGTGCCCTACTCGGCAACGAGACGGTCAACCTAAACAAGAACAGATGCTTATTGCTGTAATGTGTGTTGGGTCGTATGCTACTCTTTAACATTACCACACAGGTTAGGGTCAGAGATGGCTTATGGCCACACAGCAGCCAGAGGGGTGACTTTCAGTCTTTCATATACAAGCTTATAGCGAAGGCAAATCTAGTCCTCGAGACAGCTCTCGAGAGTTATGATTCTGGATGTCATTTTTCTTTTTCACCAACTCTACAAGGTTATAGAAATGTGCAGCTGAAGCAGCGTGACCCGGCCGCAGTGGGAAGGGGACTCTGGCCGCCTGCCTTCTCAAACACACATTCATCAGTAGATGGTGCTGTTGTGTTGGGGAACTTCCGAAGGGGCCGCCTGGCTCTCGATTTCTGGATTTTCCTACCTCCCTGACTTTGTTGTGAGCTTTCTTTGATAACTTTCATAATAAAGCCTATCACTCAACAGGATTACTTGTTACTGTCTCTGCAGTCTTCTAATTCTTCAACGCTGAACCCTGAAGAGCCATTTAGACCAGTATAAATTGTGTTTAAACAACCAACTTGTTGAAATGGTAGCAATTTATATTGGCTGTGTGCAGGTAACCAACAGCACTAACCCTGGGGTATGGGCAAAGCGGGCACACTGCTCTGTTTCCTACCGAGGGCATTACCAGTGCGTGAGGAATGCCAATGAGGGGCAAAACAGTTAGGTAGAGTGACGAAGTATTACTGAACGCTCCTGACTTAAAACCCATCACTAACTCTGTAGATAAAATAAGCCAGGCATTAGCTTGAATACTGGTTTGGACTGGGCCCCTAAAAAAGTTTCCAGTGAAAAAGAAAGCTCCTTTCATTAATACTCACACACATCAGTTACTTCAATTTAATGGTCATCTTTCAGGGTCCTGTAGGACTCATAGAAAGAGCAGTGTGGGTCTAGTGACTGCAGAGGGAAACCACTGCATTGGAAGGCAACACATGCTGAGCAACGTAGGGTCTGCCCTGGTGTGAACACCTACACTGCTTCCACGGAGGACAAATACACCTAGCTGCTGATGGAGACCCTCCTTTTCATGCAGTGTTTGCACTGTAAGTTAGCGCTGTGCTCCTGCTCCCGACATACGAATGGCTACTCCACCCACAGCAGAGCCCGCACACAAAGTCTTTTCCAGAAGATCACTAGATGGAGCCCAATTCTAAGTACAAAAGCAAGTAAAGCTCCCTTCTCAATGCCTGCGCTGGGCTGCAGTGCTCCTGCCTTAGAAGCACAACCGCTGAGACCTCTGTGTCCCCTCCAAGGCTGAGGACAAAACACCTTCTGAACATGCTGGTTAACTACAGCTTGGGGGAGGCAGCACCCACTTCCTACTCTCTAGGCTAGCTCTGTTCACATCCATTGTGCTGCTGCACCACCAACACAAGGTTTTAAATCACGCTGAACTGAGATAGGAAGGAGCTCCTGCATGCAGGCATTCCCCTGCAACCCTGAGCCAGGACTACGCCTTTGAACGATCTTTTGACGGTTGTGCTCGCATAGGGCAGGAGAGAGGACTGAAATTCCTCTGCCAGCTCCTCACCTCTCCTGTGAATTCACCCACATCCAGATGATGCGTGAGCTGAAGTCAACCTCAGGCTGAGGCAAACTGGTCAGGGAGACATGCTTGATGACATTCCCGTCCCGCTGGACAGTTCTTAGAGGGCCCTCAGCACCTCTCTTTGGACAGCTTGGTACTGGCAGTAGCGCTTGTTACAGCGCTGTCATGTAGTAAAGAACAGGAGCGGAAACGTGCAGAAGGCTAAGCAGCAGTTAAATAAAACAGCAGGAGGCAAAGGCTGAGTAAGGAGCTGAACTGAGGCTTCCTGCTCTCAGGCTCATGTCCGGCCTGTGAGAGCAACCTTATCCTTACCATCACCTTCTCCTCCCCTCTGTTCCCGCCCCATCCACTTTGGTTCCGAACAGCACAGTGACGGGTATTTCTAAACATTCACTGTACTTCAGTGGAGGTGACAGACACTCCACTCTCACGTTCTCTCTGCTCTCTGCTATGTGAACAGGTGGCAACTCATGGCAGGGAAAGAACAATCAAGCTTTTGTGTGATTTGAAAAGAAAAGGCTCAACAAGGCTATAAGTAACTGAAATCCTTCCTCCTAGGTTACCCGGTTCTGACTTGACAATGACCTGTAAACGCAGGATTAACTGGTGGGGGCGGTCGAACCTTCCCCAGGAGTCTGAAATCCAAATCCACAGGGAATTCCCAGATAACCAAGGCAGGAAACCACCCTGTGCAGCACGACAACCTCCCATGGAACCCCCTTGCTCACCGAAGGGGGATGCAGAGCCCGTTCTCACCCCCACAACCACCACGTCCCTCGGCACCCAACCGCGCAGACGTCCCCATGACCTAGAGAGGAGCTGCGAATGCGGGGGGGATGCTGACACGCGGGGGGGATGCTAAAATAAGCCGGGAAAGTTACAAATGCACCCAGAAACAGCCCCGATGCATGAAACCGGACGGCGGCGCGCGGAAACACGCGCGTGCGAGAGTGAACGCTGCGAGCGCACTGCGGGGAGCTACGAGACCCCCCCCCCCCAACAGCGATCCGCCGCTCCCCGCGGCGCCCCGCGCTCCACCCGCGCGATCCCGCGCATGCGGCGGGCGGGAGCCGCGGCACCGCCCATTGGCGGGCGGGGAAGGCAGCCGCGGCGCCCATTGGCGGCCGGGCGGCGGCGGCGGCGCCCATTGGCGGGCGGGGGGCGGCGGCGGCCCCGCGTTCCTGGAAAGCTCTTGGAAACGGATCAAAGGCGTTTCCGCGAACGCGCGCGGCGGCGCCGGTCCCGCACGGCCCCGCCCCGCCGCGCGCTGCCCGCCGCGCTCCGCTCCGCTGCCCGCCCCGGTCGGCGGCGCTGACAGCCCCGCGGCCGTTACGGACACGGCTATTTATACCCTCTGCCCCCCCGCCCCTTCCCGCGTGGCTGCTATCGGAAGAGTGATGTGAATACAATGCGGTTCCAGGAATCCCTCGCTTCCTGGAACAGATTAAAAGGGGCACACAAAAGATTAGCGGGGAGGCTTTTTCCCTTTTTCTCCCCGCCGAGCCTCTCCACTCGGGCAGACAGGGCCAACGCAGGGCGCTGCCCTCCCGCTCTCCTCCCCCAGCACCCTTATTTATTGCTATCTATTTATTGCTATTTCAGAGCGCTCTGGATGTTTTTTTCTACCAGACTGCTCTGAAGGAAGATTAGTTCCGCTTTAAACAGATGTAATTTCCCCTTTCTCTGGTTATTTTTTAAACTTTTGTTGCCCTTCTGTGGTAAGCAGAACAAGAGCACTTCATTTTCGGAAGCACAGAGGGAGAGGGCACACATCTTCCTGGCTGAAGTTGCTGAACGCTCCGTGGAGCCTCTCTCGGACAGCCCGATTCTCCTTCGGCTTGGCTTTCTCTGTGTCTGAAGCGCATCCTTCAGCGGAAGGGGTTTGCTGGGGCTCTCCAGCCTTCTCTGACTGTGAGCACCTAACCAGAGGCTGGGACTAGCTTGCTCCGTCAAGGAAGCAAAGAAAAAGGAGACAAGAAGAGGAGGAGAAAGCATTTCCCACCTCCTTGAAGACTTAATGCTTTTCCCTTGGTCCAGGAGTGACATGATCCTCTGTGTTCAGGGGTAAGATACTCTGCAACCTTCTTTTAAATGCTGTGGTTTGATAGTCGTAATTAGTGAGATTCCCGGGAATAGTTTTTCAGCCCATGTGAGTCGCCATGTGTGATTGTAGTGGAATAGCAATGGTTTACACTAGCCCAGTGCTGAGTTCTGTGTGTCCTATGTATCAGCTCTTTAGGTTCCATGGCTGAAATCATGGACCATGAAATATTCCCGATTTCTGCTGACAAGCTACGTGGTGTTCAAAGTCTTGGGAGGAGTACAAATCAGTAAAACCTTGGAGTGTGTTGTTCAGTGGCGTCTGTAACACCAGAGGGGACACCAACCCAGCGCTGTAGGGCTTCTTGCATGTCCCAGCAGCAACAAACTGCTTACAGGGAAAAACTTCCCCACAGTTCAGGTGGTTTTGCCTATTTCTAAGTAAATATTTATGTTAAACTCATTAATTTAATTTTCCAATTGCTTTTATGGGTAAAGATTAAACGTATGTACATATATACAGACCTACCCACACACAGCATTCTGTAGAACGAAAGCTGGGGGGGGGGGGCACGTGTATGGTTACACCACTTTTGGTCAGTAAAACAGGTAACAACCACGTCTCTTCTCTGGTATCAGTGTCTGGTACTGGCGTGCTGGCACTTCAGCGGCTCTGTGACCAGCTAAAGTCATCAACATGCATTAATACCTGGTCTGCAGGAATCATTCGGCATTTTTACACACACTGCGTTATTTGGAAGGTGTCAGCATTTGTTTCAGCCTGAGCTGTAGCGTCAGCATTGCCCATGCGGGTTTTCCGCAGAGGCAACGTATTTGCCTCGTCTGCTTTAAATGACTAAAGCATGGGGATTTTTCTGCTATATACCCCCCCCGGTCTGTTCCACAGACACGCAGAGCTCATGCTTACCAATACTTTCCTACGACTCAAGTGGGATTGTTTTCACCCGCATTTGCAGTCCGCTACTGCAGTTCCTATAACTCTATAGGCAAAGAAAATTCACGTTTCAACTTGGGCTTTGTGAAACCCTTATGTGAAGCTTTTCTCCAGGATTAACATTTCAGAGCTACTGCTTCCCTTCACTCACTAAGAACTTGTTACGTAGCCTGACATATAGATGGTTGTTTCTTAATATCTATTTTAATGACAACTTATTACTCAGTTTTCACTATCCTATAGGATTTCATATAGCCGGGGCTCCATGCTCTCTCAGACTGAGCTCCCTTGGGAGTCTTGGGATGTGGCTGATGGAAGGGAGAGCAGCTCAACGCACTTTTTCTTGTACTATTTGTACTGTGTTACAAAGTTTAGCTTATCAGCAAAGGACCTGCAAAGCTAACACTAAATGCTATCAGGCATATCTGATTCTCTTAAACTTTCCTGGCTCTCCATGGCCCGTAGAAACACTCATTGCCAAAGCACAAGGAAGTTCATTTGCTGTTTCTCTCCAGACTCCATACAGGCTGCCAGCTAGACATGCTGTATTCTGTACATTTGTTTTCTTCTGCATGGCAGTTGTTGTACTAACACTGTACTCTGCTCAGTCCTGATCCTCCACATCTCCCCTCTACTTTCTTTCATACAGGCGCTCCTTATTTTCAAGTACTTACTGTGCCCCATTAAAGGGCTGACTTCTCGTGCAGTACCTTTTTCAACAAGTCCTTATCCCAGAAAACTCTTCTTAACCCTCTTGCAAATGTAACTGTGTTAAAACTCGCAGCCTGTTGTTACTGATCCCTCCATTCTCCCTTCTGTGTGCTGGGAGCTGCTCTGTTTGGTCACAGCAGCAGCTCCTCTGTCTTCAAGCCACACACAAAGTTGTTTAAGACGCTGTTGCCTCCCAGTCTATGAGAATTTCCAATTCCCCCTCCCTGTTCCACTACATGGGGTCTGGGCTCCTTCAGCTTCAGGTGGCAGAATAAGGCAGCAGAGGGGAGCACAGTGGGAAACCTCATCTCAAGCACACAGGCTCTGCTTTGGAGATCCACAGTGGCTCTACTAAACAAACCTACTGGCAAATTCACACAGCTGATGTCTTTTGGAGGACTCAACTGGGAGCTGGTTCAGCCCTTGAAATGAACAACTTTCTGCAATGAATCAGGAGTACGTTTCCCTGCGTAACTTTGCTATCTCTTTCTTCCTTCCCGGGCTCGTAGCCAATTCCTAATTCCCTCTCAAGAGTCGGTGTATATAAAACGTAGTTCCATGCCAGGAAAACAAGAAAAGTTTTCTTCCTGTTCAAAATCAAAGAGTAGCCAGAAAAATCTTCCAGAAGAAAATAAGTACAGAGAGATTCGGAATTTGGACTGCAGTGTCCAAGTTCTGGGCAGTGAGCAGTGCAGGACTGATTTTACTTAACATTGATTGCTGTCCTTTTCAGCTCAGTGAACAGTTGGCATAAGAACACACCTGAGGGAGAATGCTCTGCCAACAGACCCTCCTTGCACAGCACAGACTGTTCTATTACGTTCAGTACAGGGAAGGATCTGGTTTATAGACCTCTTTGCTCAAAATGGGGGGAAGTGGAGAACCGCAGGAATCTCCTCCCCCTGGAACTCAAGCAGCTTGACACTTGCGAAGACCATGACATTAAGATGGAGATAACCAAATATCTTTAAAAATGCAGCCCTCAACACCTATGAATGTAGCTCAGGTGGGACTTGAAAGAGAACCCAGAGGTTTCCCAACACCAATATTCAGGTAGAAAAGTCTGTTCAGATCTACTGCTCTGTGAAAGCCACTGAAAACACAGTCCATGTGATCAAGGGTGCCTGGGGAAGGGCAAGCAATCCCTTTTATTAGCTTTGGCTTCCTACCACCCATTAACAGAAACTAAGCATTGAACATCAAATGCCATGAACGTCAAGTATACACCCTGCTTCTGAAATGTGATTTGACATATAGAAAAAAGAATGTTCTTTTCTAAATACTAGTGGGGTTTTGCCATGTACTGCAACACCCATACTTAGGATGGTGGAGTATAGCTGTAATCAAGTACACATCAGTTGACAACACATTTATATACATACCTGAAGTATCATTCTTCACATTAAGCACAGAGAAGGAGGAAGATGAGAAGGGAAGTGCTTATGACTTCAGTCACCTTCCATGCCTCATTGATATGGGAGGATGAGGCCGCTGCCTTTGCAATCACCAGCAGCTCCAGTGGTCCTGTGATGGTCTCACGTTGAGGACTCTCAATCTCTCTGGAAACTCACCTATCTTACGTTAAGTGTCTGAAAGAATGCCTCAAGCAAGTGAGTGCGTGTGGGTGACACAACACAGGGCATGCAGCAGTACAGGGCACCCAGAGGCAAAGAGCCTAGGAGAAAAGACAGACTAATAGTTTTGTTCAGGAGCTTGCCTGGGGATGAAGACTTCCCTGGCCCCCAGCATCTGCCCTCCCCCTGGAGCTCTGCTTTCCTTTAGGAATCGTGCTGCAGAGAAGGAGCACCTATGGCCCATGAGAGCTCCAGGCTTTGTGAAACTGCACTTAGATGCTGGATGGCTACACTGAGACCCTCTTTAGGCCACAGAGGGATTAATGTTCATAGCAGCCCCGTCATGGCAGACCCTCCTCCTGCTGAAATCCTGCAGGGATTACAGCTGCACTGAGATCTCTGCCATGTGGTTGAACACTAGGGATTGTGTGGTGAACAGGCTTAGCTAAAACAAGAATTCCCATTATTCTACTGTAAGATCAGCTCACCCTGATTTCTAACAGACACATTTAGGATCAGGTCACCCTTGAGCAGGAATCGGGTAGGACAAACCGGAAGCTATTCCCAATTCTCCTTCTAATTATGTTACAGAAGATGACTAAGAAACCCAGTGGCACAAAAAGAAATGTTCCAGCATTGTCGTGGTGCAAGTGAAGCTGTAATGATGCTGTGAACTTTACTGCCTCTGAAACTACACACTAAAAGGCAACATCTAAAAATATCAGGTTTAAAATCAACCTAAGTTACAAGATGGATCACCTTTTACAAAGCGGAAGAGGCCAACTCTTTCTCCCTGTTTCCAACGGCTCATCTTTAGCTGTGTAACTTTCTACCCCTTTCCTCTCTCTGTTTGAAACATTCTCATATTGAGGATCTGCTTAACATGTATGTTGTGTGCACTGAACAGACACTGCAACCTATTTCAAGGCAAGGAAACATAGCAGAGTATGCTCTTCCTTTCAGACCTCATCCTTTGCTGGCGGAGGAAAAGATCAGGAGAGTCTCACTCAGGGGCCTTGCGGTGGAACTGTCAGAGCCCATCATGCAGCCTCTCCCAGTTATGGCCTTCCAGGAGTCTGCACCTGCCTTTGCAGCACCAGTTCCAGACAGCAACCCACCTCAGATCCGAGACCCTGAAGAAGACCTTCTCTGTATTGCAAAAACCTTCTCCTATCTTCGAGAATCTGGTAAGGTTCAGCTCACAAAGTCATGGCTGCAGGGAGCCGACTCTGCAGTCTGAGCTCCAGCAACCATCTCCTGATCCCACTTCAGATAGGAACCTGGCTCTGTTAAAGCCATGGCTGGCTTGTGGATGCACCAAATGTATTTTCAGTCTCTACAAACTTGTATCCCGAAGTAATTTATTATTAGTATAAGCAAAAGCTTTGTCCTTTATAACTGAGTCAAGATGGACAATTGCAAAAAAAGCCTCTCTTTCTCTGCAAACTGCAGTAGTTGCAAGAGTAGTCATGCTCATCCCCAGCCCCAGCATAGGTAAGAAACCCTTAGAATGAAGGGTTCCAAAAGCCCTAAGAACTAAGAGATAGTCTATTTCTGAAGGTCTTACTGAAACTGGGCTTGGTTGCTTACCAGGTTCTGAGCTCAGCAGGCTTCAGAGCTCCCCTAAATACAGTGCCAGTCCTTTAATACATTCTTTGCCTAATGAGTTCTTTCTCGGATGCTTTTCCAGGTTGGTACTGGGGATCTATCACTGCCAGTGAGGCTAAGCAGCATCTCCAAAAGATGCCCGAGGGCACCTTCCTGGTACGGGACAGCACCCACCCCAGCTACCTGTTCACACTCTCTGTCAAGACAAACCGAGGTCCCACCAACGTGCGCATCGAATACACTGACAGCAAGTTCCGGCTAGACTCCAACTACTTGTCCAAACCTCGCATCCTGGCCTTCCCAGATGTGGTCAGTCTTATCCAGCACTATGTCATGTCCTGCACAACAGAAAGCAAGAACGAGGCTCCTTACCCGCCTCCGTCTCCTCTACCTCCCCTGCAGAAAGAGATGGCAGCAGCTGCAGTACACTTGAAACTCATCCGGCCTCTTGGCCGCAAAGACAACATCCCCAGTCTCCAGCACCTCTGCCGGCTGCGGATTAACAAGGCTACAGCCAACGTGGACCAGCTCCCTCTACCCAGGCGGATGGGGGACTATTTGAAGCAATACCCCTTCCAACTCTGAAGCATGGCCATTACACCTCAGGCATGACAGACATGGACAGAAGTAAGAGAAATCTGTGTCTTTGTCCCACTGAAGCACGGCATCAGGTGGGCACAGTAAAGACCTGATTATCAGCAGAGACTGCATCAATCTTTCCTCTCCCTTTCTTTCTAAATCCATTCCAGCGCCAGGGAGGAGCTGGTTGTTTCAGTGAACAATGGGACACAATCCGAGCTCTGAACCTCAGGCCGCGCCGATCAGGCATGGTCACACTACTTGAATTTCAGAGCTGCTGTGACACCGGCAATGTTAACATTGTTATTTTCACTATTTATTTCCATGGCAGTTTCTCTCCTCATAGTATTTTAAAAGCACCTTTTACTTTATTATTTTTTTTTTGTTTCTTTTTCTTATGTGGAATTACAGATAGAAGAAAGTCCCCCAGCCAAATGACAGCCAGAAATCTGTGGGAATTTGGATTCACATTCAAATAGCAGCTGTTTGAACCTGTCCCTGTAACAGGTCACAGGAGTCCATTCAAGTTCCCCCAGACTTCTGGGTATGTGGGACTCAGACCCACCTCTACAGAGGTAAAGAGTAATTTTTTCTTTCCCTTCCTTAGCTCCAGGGGACTGGGTATCATAACCTCAAAGCACACTGGTAGCTTCCAGAGATGCATTCTGCATCACAGGTTGTGGACAAGAGACTTCTCCAAGGAAGCCCTTCTTCCTTGACAGCTCTAAGCAGAGCTTCTCAACATTGAGCTTGAGCCAGGGAGACTCACCCCAATTTTTTTTCCCTTCCGTCTTCTCTGTGTCTGTGACAAAACATTTAGAAACAAGTAATCAGAACCCCAACTTTCGTATTTGCAGGCTGGTTTCAGAGCGCTCTGCATTTGGCTTGTGTTTTGAAAGTGCTGGTTCCTGACATTACCCTTGCCTTGAAAGCAAGTGTGGTGTTCAGAGACAGCTCTGCTGAGCTGCACCAGTGACAC
This sequence comes from Ara ararauna, assembly GCA_028858755.1. Classification (NCBI taxonomy): domain Eukaryota; kingdom Metazoa; phylum Chordata; class Aves; order Psittaciformes; family Psittacidae; genus Ara; species Ara ararauna. The sequence continues at coordinate 18,914,325 of CM054385.1, read as the reverse complement.
ACACAGCTTCTGGATATTTATTTATTTATTTGGGGGGGTACCAAGTTAGAAGCACCTCAGCAGAAAGAGCTGTCCTTCCTCTCTGCTAGCACAACGCCAGACTGCAGTTGCTCTGCCTCTGCCAGCAGTATTCAGGAACCACGCAGCTTCAATCAGAGCAAGGCTCCAGCACACACTGGAAATCACAGTTCAACGTTTCTGTTTGCCTAGGTCCAGACCTCTCCTCTCCCCTTCTCTCACCTGCATGTTGGATATCCTTCAGTAGCTTTTTTGCTCTGGGTTTAATTCTCACACCCCTGCAAATGAAGCACAATGGCTTTCCCTTGCTCTTTGGTGGGTAGGAGGGACAAACAGCAGATAGGGTCTCCCCAGACTAAGCATAGACAGAAGTTGCCCCTCCTCTTCACTCGCTTGATCCCATCGCCTTCCCAGCCTGTAGGAGCCAGTCCACGCCATCAAGTGAGAGCACAGAAGGGAACAGAAAAGGTCTGCAGAAATTATTTTTCAGCTTCTTTTGCCTCTAAGACCCTGTAGCTTGACCACACTTGAACCAATGGGACTGTCTCTCTGAGGCTCTGTAATTAGAATAGACAAACCCCAGCTACACCTGAGGGCTGGAAGAGGAGGTGGAAAAGGATGGGATGGTGACTCAGGAGATGAGCTCAAAAAATGGGTGGAGTATTCCCATCCTATCTTAAAGCTGCCCAAAGGGACAAGCTGGCCTGATGTGCTCAGTCACTGTCCTTTTTTTCACCACATTTATACAAGTTTGTGCTCTTGCAAGCTTTGGTTTTGATACTTTGATGATTGACAGCGTGCATGTGTGATGTCAGATTTGCTTTTTATTATATCCTTCCTTCTTGCCCCATATGGCAGTAACCGTGGGAAGGCACCAAATGAGAATGAAAACTTAGGACAAAACAAAACAGTGTTTTGGTTTGGTTTTTTAATGATATAAACCATAAACCACTGAAAAGGCTTCCTTTTATTCTAACACCTCTGTCTGCCTGAAGACACTGGGAACAAGGGAACCACAGCTCTTGAAGGAGCAGCAGTGATCTCAGGAAGCCCACATGGCTCAGCCACAGGCTTGGTATCTACAGCATGTGAAAAATCAGTTTGAGAAAGGGCGAGTTGTTCAGCTCTGAGACTTGCCTCCCATTCAATGTATTCTCTGTTGGGGTAAGGAGGAAATCAAGCTTGCAGGTTTGACCACGCTGCCCCAGGAGAGCCCAGCTAAAATGGGAGAAGCATGTGAGGAGAATGAATGCCTGTTCCACCCCCCGCAGGACGACGCAGAGGCTGAGCTGAAGGCTGTAGGCTCACATGGGCAGGGACCATCTCTGTTGTATGTTTGTTCCGCATCTAGCACAATAGGGTTCTCTAGGTGCTACTGCAATACCAAGAATAAACAATACCGTTACTCCAAAACCTCAGTTTCTTCTCTCTTGAGACAGTTTGTTAAAAATCGTTTGACTTGGATTTTAAATAAACATTTTAAAGATATTTTGAAGCCACTCAATGTAAAAGTCTTTGGGAACATCCAAATGGATGAATTCAGTTCCTACTCACAGGAATGCTCCCCAGGAAGACTGGGCAAACTCTTGACCAGTTTTTTTCGACAAGACACAAAAACCTTTAACAAAAAGAAAAGCCCTTCAGATACTGGGAGAGTTAACACCAGAATCAGCATCAGTGTGGGCCTGGTTTCTACCACACACAGATGAGCAGCGTCAGACCACAAGTCCCAAGTTAGTATGGGTTGAAGGAACATTCTTTAATGATGCAGAAAAACACAGCAGTGGTTTTGGCCTTGCTTCTGTGTGCCATAGAAAACCATTACAATCTAGGGGAAAGGAGACGGAACGTAACTGGAAGTTTGGCAACTTGTTTAGAGCAGGCTTCAAGTTGGCCCTAAACATCTGCACATGGTTGAAAATCAAGTCCATAAAGGGCAGACCATGCCTTGGGTGGGAGACACAGCATCAGCTTTCCCTCATGTGCTGCTGCTGCTGCCAAGCCCCAGTCTCCTCGTATCTACAGTCTGGCCCAGCACCCCTTCCCCTCCTCATGCACGAGGCACACAGCTGGGAAAACCACTGGGAGCTGGATCTGCCCTATGGTGTCAGAGGCCACCTCATCCCTCCTGCCTCTGTAAAACCAAGGGAATACCTTGAGGTGAGCCTGCTCCTGGCACATGACTCCACTGAGCCCCCTTTGCACTCACCTCCAGGAGAGATGCTCCTGCCACAGTGCCCCCATCCTGCCCAAAGCAAGTCATGGCATGCTCTAAACCACTGGAAACACCAAAATAAGCTCACAAAACCAAAAAAATTCCACTAGTTCCTCTCTGTCACTCTCTCTTTCTGAATCCCCTGGCTTCAAAGTTCAAAATCCTGCTTTAAACTGTTTCTAAAGCATGTGCTGTCCTTCCTATGCCAGTCATGGGGCAGGCATTCAGTAGCGAACATTGTTTCCACAACCTCATCAACGTGAGCCTATGGGTAGATTTCCATTGCACACCAACCAGGAAATGTTGGCAATGGAATAACCTGCTCAAGCTTAAGTTGTTAAACAAAACCAATCACATCCCTCTTGGGTTTAGTGAAATGTGGAAAGCAAGGTAGACAGGGTAGAAACAAAACACAATAAAGCAAGCGCAAAAATGAAGACAAGAGGAAGGAAAAGCTGCATCCACCTTTGAAAGGGAACTCTGAAAACCCTGGAAAATACTGCAAAGAAAGATGCAGCATTTCTGACACATTATTAAGTGATTTCTTAATTTCTTAGTTGGGCTAAACTCTCCCCCAGCTACATACATGAAACCCTGCTGGTCCTTTCTACAGGCTGAAGGCAGAATCGATTGGCACGAGTCAAGCCAACACATAACTGCAGTCACACATGGGTTTAGTGCATCGCTGTTATCTTAATGACTCCCACTTCTGCACCTTCAGCACATTTTATTAAAGCAAACAGGCTCATGTTCTGAAAGCTCCCACGCTAAAGCTCCGTGCAGACTGAGCTGATTTTTACAGCAGAGTTCCATATCTCTGGAAGCAGGAGCATGCGTGGAAATGTAGACTGACCTTTGCCATCACTGAAGGAAAGCTGCCACACCTCTCCCAGTGACACCTGCATAGGTTGCAGAGCCCATGCATGCAATTTGGTTGGATTCTCTCCTGCTTTGCAGTTTCTGACTACAGATAGAAATTTGGATGCGGAGCCCTCACTGAGAGTGGACGAAAAGCAGATTGACAGGATTGGGAATAGAAGTCCCAGTCCATGACTGAAACCATGCTGCCATGGCTCACTGCCACAGCACAAATACCCTGCAGCTTGTCAGGCACATATGGTAGCATTTTCTGTCTTAAATACTCAGCTTTCTGAAATGGCAACACAGGCAAGGGAAAAATCACCCATTTATGTGCACGTGTTCCTATCCTCTCCAGCTTCCTGAAATCTTACTCCTTTCCCCACATCCTCTCAAGTTAATAACTTCCCTTAGCCCAAGCCAGATGAACCAGCAAGAAATGAAGTGAATCAGCAGAGTGTATTTCATTCTCTTACAACAAACATGTTCAGGTGTTGCCAGCTATCTACCTACTCCATGGCATTTCTAGTGCAAATTCCATTGTCACTTTAGCGTGCTACCTAAGGAATTAAGAAAATGAAAATCAGAATTAACTGGACACGGTATGTATGGTTCTTCTGCTCTGCTGGATCTCACATTCAAATCTGTCAGATGTTATCACAGTCCCTTCCTGCCTCTCCCTGCTGACTGCTGAAGCACCTGCAATCCTCATAGAAATGCACTGTCCTCTTCCCCATTCATGAACTCAGCAGCAGTGCCAAGGTGTGGAGCACGTGGTGAAGTAGTAAAGTACCACCAGTAAAGTGGTGCCAGAGCAACTCGGGATGACAAGTAACATCTTCCAACTCAGTTGCTACAGCCCTGTCACAACATTTATATCTCATTCAGTGAACCCCAGCTATCATTCACAGGAGAAAATGAAAGATAAACCCACCAGACTAGGCTGCTCTACATGAGACAAACCAGCCAAAGGTAAAAATAAGATATTATTTTAAGAGATCTGCCTTGTCCTTGGGCAGAAATATTCATCCTTTTGCCTTTTTCTGTTCACAGCAACATACCATTGAATTTGAAAGAGGGAGTACAAGGGAAGCCAGTCCTGCCAGTATTGCCTAACGGCGCAATAGCAAAGAGAGGGCTTTGCAGTTGCTAAGCGTGTTGATAACACATTCAGACTCCACCTCATTTCTTTTGAGACATGTCTATTTTCTGCCCACACCCAGTGCTGCCTATTTATGTTTTTTATAATCACGGGTGCCAGCGAATGTGCACGCAGGAAGGCACGGCTTTATCTGGAGGCTAACGCTGCCCCGTGTGAACCCCATTTCCATGTTTAACTTCTGCTTCCTGAGAAACACAAGCAGCCCACGGCTTCTGCTACGCCCTGCACAAACAAGTAACACAAGTGGCCCTTGGGAGCGGGCATAATGCTGCAACATCAATCAGACAGCCATCATCATCTCTGCTATACATCAAAAACCAGGTTTCAAGAACAATGACAAAGTAGGCCTAGGAATAAAATGAGTCTTTCCGTATTCACATCACATAGACTGATCACACAAACATTCTCTTCCAAATTTTAGCAAGAACTAGGTTGTTTTGGTTTGTTTTTTTCACCTTAAAAATGATTACTTTGTTCAGAGGAAAAGGCTGCTGGTAGCAGGAGGTAGGCCAGATGGAAGAGAGATTATTTTAACAGCCTCACTGTTAGCCTGGGCATTAATCTTCAAAAGGAAACTGTGAAAAGTAAGTAAAAGATAATTTGGATTTTAGATAATAACACAACAATTAATCTTAACATAATAATGTAGAGGGCTTTTTAGATTGGGAAAGGGGAGGGCATGCAACAGATCTTCATAAATTTAGCTAATATTCATTAAAGATGAGACTTGATGAGAAAGGAAATTTTACTGCAAATCATTTGTGGCTTAGTCCTTGCAATCTCCTGTGGCAGTGGTCATGGTCACAGCTGGAGGCAGGTTGTTGGGCTTGATGGCCACAGGTCAGCTCCACACAGAGCTGGTCTTGCATTCTGGCAAAATCATCATTTGAATGACTTAAATACAGAAGAGACCAACCGCAGAGAAAGCAGCCTGCCCCAGCAAAGGAAAGCATCCAGCCAGATCTGCTCCCATCGGATGCACCAACCTAGATTTGCAGAAAGGGGCTTCCCCTTGTGAACAGGAACTACTCTCACCCTTTTGCTCCTCTTTCCCAGCCCTCACCGGCAAGGGTTTTCTCCTGAATGCCATTAAATACAGTGTAACTGCACTTTGCAGCAGCTCAGATTTGAGTTGCAAACATGAATACAATGTCAGGCTTTGTAGGATAGCTGTTTTAAGAGCATTATCAAGGCAGGAAAGGCATTTGCTCTAATGTACCCCTGTATAACTGCAGTGACAATGAAGACTTGAAAAAATACTGGCTACTGCACATTGGATTGTTCAAACATATAATCAGAGAGTTGGTATTTCTCAAAACCCTGCACTATAAATCTGCCAGAGGGAAGGACAAAGGAAGAGTTGGTCAACCAAAACTCAGTGGCAGAGCTCAGCCCGGACCCGAGCTTCTTGGCCTCCAGCCTGGCAGCCTGCGTGACTCCACCATGTGATTGCCTTGACCTAGAAGATACGCTGCACCTTTTCCAATCACAGCCATTGGAGAAGTGCTGCTCTTACGGAAACAGCCCTGCCTAGGAAAACTGAAAAACAAAATGGGCTGAATCCCATTCACTTCCCATTGAGTGCGATGGGAATTCATTTATGTCAGGAATGAATGTGGTCCATTTCATAGGCCCAGTTTTACAGACAAGGATTTTATCCCTGCTATAATTCTGACATGAATTTGTCATTACAGGAAAGTGCAACTTTGAAGTGCAGCTTACCTTGAGCCTTTCTTTACACACTGCTCCACCAACATGCACACACTGTAGCCTGGACATGTCTTCCTTAAAAGCAAAAGGAAAGCTCATCATGCATTGTACAGTTAAGTTCTGGCTTCCCTTGAATTCACCTCTAATACGCCTGTCAGAACATCTGCAATGCCACCTGGAGGTGTAAGCATTAATCCATGGAAAACTCAGCAGACAAACCTGGACTGATCTCAGGCAGCTCATTTCATGTTGGCTAAGACAGAGCTCCCAGTGAGAACCCCTAAAAACCACAGATCCGGGTTACATTTGTGACAAAGAGGCAGCAAGACCCAGTACAAAGCTCCTGGGACACACTTCCCATCCAGCTGTCCCTTGCTACTTGTTCTTCATGGCCTCGCACAATGCAAACCAGCAGAGAGATTTAATAGCTGATCAGAGAGACTGCATAGCCTTTAATGTCAGGAGTGTCTCTTCCCTGGAACAGTTTGAACTGCAGTTTACAGAAGGCAGAGCTGCGTTTATACTTGTCAGAAGTTACCCAACTTGGCAACGACTCTTCCCATCATGCAAGTGCCATTGCAGTCATTGCCAAACACTGCAGAGGCAGAGTTCAAAACACTACCTCCAGGACTGTAAATATGTTGAAGAAACATGTTGCACAGTGCACATGTTATGTGTTTGCACTTGTCTGAAAGTGTTAAGTAGTAATAAAAGGTGGTGTTAAGATTCAAATGTGAATCTGAAAAAGCCTAAATCATGACCTGATATCGCCAGGGAACTTTTTGGAAAGTCTATGTAACTCTCTTTGAAAATAACTGTCTTCTCTTCTAAGCCTTTGGATTTGGAATGCTTCTCACATTCTTCTAAGATACTTTGCAATTTACCCCTCTTTAATTCCCCTCCCTCCAGTCCTGTCTTGTGGAAGTCATCTTGGCTAGCAGATGCTGGGCTTGGAAAAAACACATAAAAATACACTGCAAGGCAAAAATCAGCTGGGGGCGAGCAGTTCCCATGTGGGGCCAACATAGGGACTCTCTAATACTCTTTTGTCTCCAAGAATATAGGAGATTGAAGGTTTCCCTTTGGCATGCAAAACCTCTTCTTGCTGATCGAACCCTTAGGAGTGGAGTTAATGTGACCTGCCAGGCTACTGGCTCAGGGGTATTCACAAACAGCAGTTCCAAGCAAGAGCGTGCGAACAGAACAACCTCAGTGCCTCAGGACATGGAAAACTAGCTGGGAGAAAGAGTTTGGTCATTATGGAGGAGGGGAAAACACTTTGCTACAGAAGAATCTGATTCTGTTACAAAGTGAAGAGCGGCACTTTCCACTTTTCACTGTGGATCCCTCAGGTGACACAGAGAGCACTGGTACACCACTCCTACAGCTGCCTGTTACTTGATTCACTCCATCTCTCTTCATCCACGTCATTTTCTGCCTGACATACTCGTGCACCCCCAGGCTGCATATAACCTTCTAGCTTGGCTCTGGGTTAGGGAAAGAATTCCACCATGCCTTGCCAGTCCGTGGGCTGGGCAGGGAGGAGTCCAGATCAGCACATTCCCTAGTAAGTGGGTCCCTCTTGTTTGGATGTGCCATGTGCAGAAAGTCCCTGAAGACTATTACTTACTAGATTCCTTAGCTCTCTGCGGCCTGGCTGTACAACACAGCATGTCCTATGTTAAGAGATGAGCCTTTTATACACGAACCAGCACAAACTAGGCACGCAGCTGAAATTAAAGTAACTCATGCTAGTGTCAAGTCAGAGTGACACGGACTTGTGTAGTACACAAAAATGCCACATGCTGGCTTCTGTTGTTTCCTAACATGGAAGTGTATAAGCAGGTTTTGACACAAAATATGCATTGAGCATCATGTTGGTATTACTTCTTCATATAAATCAAGGTTTTGAAGGGAGGGTCCATCACAGCTACTGGAAGGGGAAATTCTCCACTCAGTCTTGGATGGGAAGAGAGGCGAGTTCAGGAGATGGTCCACTCCACAACACCAGATAACCCCTGCTACACATATCATTGTTATTGACTAATAATAAAAATAAATGTATTATCTTGCTTCTACTTCTTATTCCGCTTGCAGGAGGCAACGAGCAGGATTTTGTATGTTTATTTTGTGTTTTCCTTTGGCCTATTATTACTCTCATAATCACCTCCTTTGTCTCAGCTTTTCTTAGAGGAATTAGTTGATGGAAGAGAAATACATCTGTATCAAAATGCTTCTTAAACCAAGGACAACCCTTCTCCTGTGAGCCAAAGGAAGCATTCTCTTTTTATGCTTGGGCTAAGGGAAATAAGTAACTGTCAAAGAAGTTGTTTCCTAATTATCTCTTCCCATTCCCCTACCAGCAGCAGCTGCCAGCATCCCTCTTAGGTGGAATTAAACCCCCAAAGACTTACAGCAAATGCTGTATATCCTTTGGTGATCCCTGTACCCAGCATCATTAATTCTTATCGGAGCAGAAACAGAAAGCTCTCAAAATTCTCTGCAGTTATTGACAAAACAAATGACTTAACGAAAAGGGAACATGTTACAGAAACTGGTGGATTCCAGGGAGCCAGCTGTCTCCTCTAACAACCCAACAAATACTGGATGACGTACCTAGCTGAGGTCAACACTCCTCACAGGGCTTACCTTGACCAGCTACAGGGATATAAATACTCCCTGTGCCTTACTGTTCTGCTGTGTTTGCTTTCTAGGATGGGCACTTTGAAAGATGATATCACAGGAAACCAAAGTATAAAGGAATTACTTTATTACCCTTGCACTCAAACCTTCCTATGGCTGATAAAATCAGTACAGCAATGCTGCTTCAGAGGCAATTGGTGATGAAAGCCTACAAAAGGAAGCATTTCAAATTATGTCAGGGAACACTGATTTTTACATGAATCTTTTGTCTTCAGAGATGGCTTTTTGATGCAAAGAGAGATGAAGTCAAATGAGATGTATATGTTATGGCATCAACCACAGGAAAAGGGGGAAAAACCAAGCCCTTCACCATCTCTGTCATTAGGCATTCCTGCCAGCTGGAACCAGTTCCAAAGAAAGAGCCCAGCTCAGTATGGGGAAAGACACCCCCAGAATCATACGTGTATGTGTGTGTGTGAAGAATGCTAGTCATGAAATAGTGGTCACATAGGCTCTCTCCAGCTTCGTCTTCCAACCCCAGTGTCTAACCTCAAGATCAGTACGTATGTCAAGATGAGCGCTAAAAACCCACATGAAACATGTTCTGAAGTCCTACTGCATGGACACAAATCCCTTCACTCACTCCCTGTCCTGAAAGAATCATGGCTGTGATACTTTTTAACAGCAACAAGGAAAAAGATGGTGGTACGCAGGGACTAGCAAACGTAGAAACAGTTGTAGCAGTGGGGGCAGTATAGGGAAATAGCGAAGACCTCAGCAATCTACATACAAAAGTCTCTGCATTTTATTATTTTAATTGTTTGAATCTCTGAACCCCAGCAACGTTTTTTAGGGCTTTTCGCCGCCTCCTTTCCCAGCTGAACAATGTGCATGTCCAGGGAACATGAGGTAAACTGGAAGATAAAGGAGTTTCTTCTTCTAGGCAGAAAGATGTTGGGGCTTTGTGTGTCCCCTCCATGGCCTCCCGTGGGGAGGCAGGAACTAAAAAGCTGAGGACACAAGGACTGAGTGCACATTTCCCACACAGTACTTGACACAAGTACCTGGGCGAGTGGAGTTTGCATGTCGTCCTCCTTTCTGTTCCCCAAACTGGTGATCTGCTTCCATATCACTAGAAAATGTCTGAGGGATGCGAAATTATCAGTGGTGACCAACCTGACCTGGAGACACACAAAGGCAGCTACAAAATGCAGCAGCTGAGGACAAAGCAGGACCATTAAACACACTTCAAACCCAACACAGTTACCAAGTAACAATTTGACATCTGTTTTAAAATGACAGCTCTCCCTGCCGAAAGTAGGTCATTTCTCCAATGTCAAATTCAAACCAGACTCACCATAGCTGTGTTTACTCAAACCAGCTATTCCAGCTATCAGGCAGCTCCTATTGCTATCTTAAGCGAAAATTAATCCTGCCCACCTTACTAAAAATCCTCTGAACAACCCAAGAACAGAGGCTACGTTCAGATCATTCCTTCATCCCCAGGGATGACACAGCACTGCACCAACACGTGGTGGTGTAGAGACAAAAGCTGCCTGTGGGTGCCTTGAGAAGGTCCTCTGGGTGATGGGCACAGGGGACCACACTGAGCTTGAGTCCCACAGACTTCTTTCTGTGACCTAAAGCCACAGCTCGAAGTCTCGCACAGAGCCCCGGGCGACGCGCCCGGCTGGGAACCGCCGCAACGGGAGTGCCCTTTATGAACAATGGGCAGCAAGCCGGTCACCAAATGAACGCGGCTCTACCCAAGCCCAAAGAGTCTCCTGCAGTGCAATGTGAAAACAACCTCACAAACAGTTCTGGAGAAATGATTCCAGCCAGCACACAAGGGGCTGGTTCTCGGCGCTGCCGCCCCTGCTGGGGCCAAACACATACAAGTAACCTTAACAAAAAGCAAGTCAGGCCCAAAGCTACTCTGTACAAAGGTGACTTTTCTTGCCCTTTGCAATGTTGCCTCAAAGCTGAGCAAGAACAGTTTGTAAATGGCCCAACCTCCCTTCTTCCCAGCGCTGCCAGAGGACAGGCAAGTCCATCAGACTGGTAGGATGATAGAGGAAAGCACAATGACTTAACTAAATCTGTCCTCTTGTCCATAGGGCAATCAACCGCATAGCCCCACGCAGAGAAAATCCCCACATTTCCAATCCTGGCTTTGTGAACTTGGGAAGTAAAGCTGTCTCTTGGGCTCCAAACCATATACAGGTCTCCCCTTGGTCCTTTCTCAAATGGAAAACACTCCAACTTCACCTCTCGCCCAACAGCTCGCACCCTATGCTTTTATTGCTCTTGCACAGACAGAAGCACTCTGCTTGGTGGAGTGATGAAGACAGCCCACCCTTCCCCATCGTGGCGGTGGGTATCTTGCTGCTGACTGGGGTCAATCATAGTTCCTCTTTGAAAACTCCCTCTGATTTAGCAGGAGCAGTGTAATATTCAAGTACCTGAACAGGTCTGACTCCCCATGTCAGCTCGTGAAAGTTGGATTCTGTTACTAATTACACCTAGCTACACCCTTCTGATGACACCTATTCCACCCTGTGTTTGCTTGACAGATGACAAAGATGATTTGCTTGCAAAGAAACCAACTACAAAACAGCATTTCACTCCTGCTGTCTCCATACACTTATCTGAGTAGTTTCATTTCCCTGGGCTGTTAAATGTCAAGTACTTCTGTTATGCACACACTTACTTTTTTGAGTCTCCAAAGCAGATCAAAGGAGCTTGGAAAGATAATTTTTTTACTGTAGTCAACCTCCCTGCTTGGAAAGGTACTTTTTGCCCCTTCACATGGTGCAGTAATATTTGGTACCATATGAATGATACCTTGGGCTTGATTTTCCTCCCATGGTGTGGTGAATGCTGTGCAGCTCCTAGCAAAGTCACCCAAGTTATGGAAGTGTGTGTGAAAGGGCAGTCCCACCCACTACGTGCAGCAGGGACCGCAGACAGCCCGGGGGGGGGGGGCTTTGATGTGGGAATGGAGGAGCCAGTGGGGAAACTCATGTTACTGGGCTGCTTATGCATCCTAGGGTGGGACATGAAAGCAGAGCTGTTTCTGTCTTTTCACTAGCCAAGAAGATGAGTTACATTTGCTGTGGTTGAGCAGGATCCAGCCACAGATCAAGTGTAACACCAATAGCAACATGCCTCTTGCTTCTATTTAAACTTTGAAGAACCACCTCTGCAGGCAAGAAAACAATTTCAGATCTTAGTGCCAGCGGAGCTTGCAGTTTGAGGTGATGCTTGCCCTACATGGCCAGAGTGGGAATAAATCCTGAGTGGGTTACTTGTCGTGCCCAGAGCCTGGCAGAACCTGCAGGAGGGTGGCATAACCCTGCACCCACAGAGTATCTCAAGTCCCCCATGGTTCTGGTCTCAGTTTCAGACACAAGGTAATGAAATCATTTCAGCAAGTTATTAAGTAATATAAAATTGACCTCTTGGAAGACACCACAAGTACAAGGAGAGCAGCAAGCACACTATAAATCCATGCACAGGCTTAGTGCACTTTGACTTCCCGATAAAGACAAGCTCCTGAACTCAAGGCAGTTGAAGCCGTAGGCTCCAAAGGTCTGCTGTCTTCCTGCTGTGCAGCACACAGCAACAAAACTGCTCTCATGCAAAGCAGGTACATGCACTTTCCTACACAGCAGTCTCAGGCTGACAGCACCAAAGCAGGAGCACCTTCCCCTGCTTGCTCAAAGCTCAGGCCGCACCAAGGACACTGCTCTCTGCACTCACAGGCATCAAGCTGAGGTGGAAAGCAAGTCCCAGATCTCTCCTTTCTACCGCTATTTCCAGATGGTGGCATAGTCAGATTTACATTTAATGTTAATTTCCTTAGGCCTCTGCTATAAGGACTCAAGTGGTATTGCTCCCTTCTTCCCTGAATGCCCTCAGACACTAAGCAGAAGGCATTTGTTTCAGATAAAAGAAGACAGAAGCTTGAAGTGACTCTCTAAATACCAGAACATGTGGGATGATAATGATCCAAAAAGATGAGAATAGGCCTTATCATCAGATCAGCTCAAAGGCACAAGCCAAGGAAAAGGCCAGATCACAGCTACGAAATTTGCAGTTTGTTTGGTTCTTTAAAAGCAGGGATGCAAGTACAGTGCAAGTAAAATAGTGAAAGGGAAGGAAGACATTATACAGATGGGAATACAATCTAGAATTAAAAATCTCTAGTGTAAATAAGGAGTGAACAAGTTATCTGCTGAGCTGCTGAGTCTCCAGAACAAGAAGGATGCTGACAGTACCCGCAGGGTGCCTTGCAGCACACAGCAACATCAAGAAAGGATGGCCCAGTGCCTTTACCTGCACAGCGCTGCAGGGAGCATTCAGACCCTATTGATTCAGGCTGTGACTGAAGGCCTGTGTAGCACTATTGCTCCCTCCATTTCTCTGTCAGGCTGCAGAAAGGAAACTAAATGAGCTCTTAAACCCATCAAGTCTCCTTCAGCCCTCCCCCAGACTGTCAGGTTTCTGTGGAAAGCCCATTGCTCCCTGGGGTCATTTTCATTGCACTTGAGCTCTTCCAGGAACTCAGACATGCTGACAGCAGTCCCTCCTCTGCCAGACACCCAATCAGCTCTCCAAGGGAGGCTTTTCTAAAGCAGTCCATTGAATATGTTTTATTAAAAACTGAAAAAAAGGAAGAGAAAAAATAATAAACACCACCCACTGCTTTGCTCTATGGGCAAATTCTGTGAACCAGAAAACCCAGGGGGTAAGATGCTAGACACAGGATCAGCTGGAAATTGTGTTTATGGAACCGCACAAAGCTGATGATGAACTTTCCCTGGTATCTGGAAGGGACATAAGACCCATACCCAGCCTGTACCACCCACTTTGCCAAAGGGATGCCTGGGTTTGGGGATCGATGCCTGGAAAAAGCAGTGAGATGGCAGTTTCATGCACTTTTCAGTGCAAGCGGTGGGGCAAAAAATGACTCAGAATCCATCATGTGACAGGAACTGCTATTGACTACGCAAACCCATTGGCAGCGATTAGCACACCAAAGTGGTGGCAATAAGGCCAAGGACACTGAGCACACACTATGTATTTGTAGATCTCCAGTTGCCCTCTCTATGCTGTAATAACTCATAAAACAACTTATCTTGCTGCTGCACTGGGTTCCAAAATTAATCCCAATGTTATAAGGACCCAGAGCACTGCAAGGCTGAGAGAGTCGTACCTTGTTTACCTAAAAAGTGGAAGGGGACATACAGGATGACCCCATTCAATCCCACCTATACTCCCTACAACCTCACTCAGAAGTAAAAGGCTATCTCAGAATGGACCAGAGCAAGCATGGGGCTGAATGGGAAGGCACCCATCAGGCACTGGCCATGGTTTTACGGGCCTGGGGACACAGGGTCCCACAAAAAGCTATGGTGCTCTTGGGACCCAAGCTGATACCATCGTGGCCATGTAAAGAACAGATGCAGGAGCTCAGACGAGCTCTGGTTTGATCATCTCTGCAACCTGACTTGTTGCAGTACACAAACATCTCTCTGGACTTTAAAAAGAGACAAAGTTGCTCACTGCATGGGTATGAACATAAAGACGGAGCAGATAGGAAACAAGCTTTGAAACCCCATACACATCACAGTTCTTACTGCAATGGCAAGATAAACAGAAATACAGCGACATACCACAGTTATTTCTAGCAATTGGCTTCCACAGATTTTCCATGTGAGGTTTTCTAAAGGATCTATGAAAAAGGATATTTATATATGTTAGATATTGATGTACAAATCACTAAAGGATATGTACGAATTACTCCATACATCTCTATCCTACAAAACAAAGACAACAACTCCTTACCAGGCAGCACCTCTAAACTCCAGTTTGGAAGTGTTCACATGGAATTTAGGGAGGTGAAACACATTATCCATAAACATAGGCTGGACAGGATGTGAATGTTATTGCTTGCTTTTTTACATTACACTGGGCTCTTTGCCTAGAAGTTCACATCTCTCCTATGTGAACAGTGGATTTCCAGTGCTGTGCAAGGTGAAGGGCTCAGGCACAGATAATCATCAAGTGGAAGGATGAACAGAGTTGAGATGACATCTTCAGTGTCTCCCTGATACCTTCTATTTATGGGAGTAAATTCACGCAAAGGCTGTCAGATTCATGAATTCTATTTAAATTCCTCCAGCACTTGCAGCTAGAAAACAACATTATCAAATTCCTCATATTTCTGAGCAGGAAACACCCCAAATAGCCCCTTGCAGATGTGGCTGCCCTCCCCAGGAAAGCCTCAGAGCAGGGAAGGGGAGCTCAGTGAAGATGTTCTCACTATAGCAGATCATCCAGCTGCAAAGGCACTAGGCCACACTGCATGCACTCTCCTGCTCAGGTCTGCAGGCAGCATAGCTACAGCTGGGCACTAGCTCAGGTTCAGCCTCTGCCTTGTGATCTGCTGTTATCACAGATGGTTTGTACAATCGTCAAGCTGCTTAAACATTTCCTTTGGACTGCGAAGCACCAATGAAGACAACTGTTACTGCATTACTGCAGGATATTGGGTGTTTGTAAGCCTATCCCCTCCCTCTGTTCCCTCCAACCTTCTCCCAGATAAACAGTCTCATGCAACAGGAGAATAAACTAACAAGTGAGAAGGCAAACAAACAGGGAGAGATATGCAGTATCAGGAGGGAATTAATACACTGGTACTACATCATGTCGCAACCATATGGCACTGTGAATACCTTTGGAGGCCTTCCACCCACCACTGAGCAAGAAATCTGCACAGGCTTCCCCCAAAACCCACCTGAGAGTCAGTCTGTGGGGAAAAGCCTCTTCCAATGATAGTGCTAATTTCAGATTGGAGCCATGTCTCCCATGGCGAACAGAACAGCGAGTCTCATACCTTCTTCACCCTTCCTAGACTACCACGAAGAGACCAGGACAGTTTTTAAAGCTTATGCTACAACTCTTCTCGCTACTTTCCAGTTGCTCCAGACTCCCTGCTGCCGGCCCGCAGGTTCCATGGAGCCCAGCAAGCAGGATTTTCCACAGCAACTCTTGGCACGACAGCGTGGCACAGAGAACACCCAAGAGGAGAAAGGGCAAAAGCTGCTTTGCTCAAGGAGACAAAACAGCATCTGGCACAACTCAGCCACAGTGCCATGGATAGCCAGGCCAAGCTGCAGAGGATGCAGCCATGCTCAGATTCCCAATCCCAGGCACTGCTCATCACTTGCAAGGAAACTTGCTTAGGCAGGAAATAATGATGCATTTAACGCCTGGAAGAGGGCATACTCCTCTGTCAGGACAAAGGGAGCATTACAGCAAAATATCTGTATGTTTGGGGGTAGGATCTGTCTGCTTTAGGATACTGGTTTCCCATAGGAAAAGCAAGCTAAATATCTTATCCTTCAGATTAGATAAACAGTTAACTCACTGATAGCTACTTTGAGGAATCACTGCACAGCTTGTTTGAAAGCAAACAGATGAGAAAGATGAAACTTGTTTCACCTTTTGGAGATGCACACAATAGACAAGTTATGCCCCATCTTCAAACCATACCTTTCCTAGGAAGAAAGTAAATAGAAAATGCAAGAACGGCTGGATCAGAATCACTCAAGACTTTGCAAATGAAAATGGTAACTGCTCTACTACTCTATCAGAGCAACAGCAGCAAGAAGTTTGTGTCATCCAAAGTCACCTCTACCTTGGCAGTAAGCAACATCTGAAATGCAGTTTCTATCCACTAAGCAATAGCTTCTGACATTGCATATAACTGAGAGAATAATGACATGCGGCACCTGATCTATTTAGGCCAGTTGCAGCAGTAGAAAGAGAGAAGCCATAACGATCTCTCTTTTTTTAACCTGGTACAGAATTTCTCCCTCGGCTCCATCTTGACTCTCCTGCAAAAAAGCAACAAGTCACAAAACCAAGAAGGAATCCTGTGTATTTTAAACATATGCCCACACCCAAAAGAAGAGTGTTTGATGAAGGAGAGAAAAAATAGAGACATGAAAGAAAAAGCTATGTACATTGTTCTAGCTACATTCAGTTACAATGAAGACACTCTAAGAGGCCTGAGAGTAACTCCGTAAGAGAGTTAAGCAAAGCATCTACAAACAACCCAAATATATTGCTTTCCCAGTACCTCAAGGACTTTGCACAGAAAGGTCACTAAAGAGAAACTGAACCTGTTAGGAGAAGAAAGAAGATTCCAGATGAAGAGTCTACAGGCAGTCTTTGAAAGATGGCTAAGTGTGTCCACTCTCATTCATCAGAGGCTGCATCAACTACACACCAGCAGACCCTCGAGACCATGAAGAAGCTATAACAAGGCAGCACCCTCCAGCACAACAGGGAGGAGGCATCAGGTACAGGGAGATGGCTTGAGAGAGGGCAGACTCTGGAGGGCATGGATTAAGGATTTGGTATGAGCACGTAGAGTGCAGGACGCCCCCCACACCACGGACAGGGGGGATGCTCTCAGTGTAGCCAGCAGAGCTGCTCCTCCCTGGGGCACGGCAAGAATCATAGAATCATAGAATAGTTAGGGTTGGAAAGGACCTTAAGAGCATCCAGCTCCAACCCCCCGCCAGGGGCAGGGACACCTCCCACTAAACCATGCTCTGTCCAACCTGGCCTTGAACACCGCCAGGGATGGAGCATTCACAACTTCCCTGGGCAACCCATTCCAGTGCCTCACCACCCTTACAGTAAAGAATTTCTTCCTCATATCCAATCTAAACTTCCCCTGTTCAAGTTTGAACCCATTATCCCTTGTCCTGTCGCTACAGTCCCTAATGAAGAGTCCCTCCCCAGCATCCCTATAGGCCCCCTTCAGATACTCCCAAATTCCAGTTTGGCCACCGGGCACAAACCCCTTCGGCACCTTTCTTCTACACCCTCCCCATGGCAGGAATCTGCCCACATCTTCACAGAGCACATGATGTTATTAAAGAGAGATTATCTCAGCACAGCACTGCAACCCTTTGTTATCTTTCTAGGAAAGAGCTAAGCCTTTTGATCTCCTACCAAAAACTAAAAAGCAAATTAAATGTTAATAAAACCTTAATAAAGAGCTACTCTTCTGCATTTTAATTAGCTGTTCATAGAAATCAAATGCATCTAACAGACTAAGAAAATGAAAGGCAAAAAAGGAAGTTGCTATGGCTTTGATGAAACAGCCATTCCAGCAGCAAAATCCTGTGAATCCATTAAGGTTTTTTACATAAAAAGCAAGAACATCTGCCTCCCTCCAAACACATGCATATGCTTCTCCCCAAACCAAGGGCATATGTGAGCTGAAAAGATTTTGCTAGCTCTTCCTTTGTGAAAGTTTCTCTACAATGGAAAAATACACAGGAAAAAAAAAAAAAAAACAAAAAATAGAGAAGCAGAAAGGCTCAAAAGCAGTATCAGAAAGCCTGAGCAAACACTCGGAATCACAATAAATATATGGGAAGAAAGAGGTCTGGAGGCTGACTAATACCTTAGAAAGACATTAAATGTTGAAGCAAAGAAAAAATCTGCCACAGCATCTAGGGAAAAGCTGATGGCATTAAATGAACAACCCCAGGAGACACTTGCTGGCTGGAGCACAATGGGACAAGGCTATGGTTATCAGCTCGAGTCAGAAAAGAGCAGCAAAACTCAGGGTCAGAGGTGGAAGAGAGTTCGCAGGACTTCTCCAAGAGCAGTGTGCAGTGATAATATCCCAATAAAATGCATGGCACTGACGATGTCAAGGCCTACAGGACCCATCTGTTCTGGCCTGGGAGAAGAACAGAAAACGTGACTCTTTGCATCTGCTCTTTGAACAGCTCGCAGGGGGTTTGACCACCTCTTCCAGGAATGCAACCCTTCAGCGTGTGCACTGCATGAACCCAGACAGAGCAGGCACTATCTGCAGCCTGCAGCACTGCTACAGTGACTTACAAAAGTATCTTGCAAGCCAATACTCGACTTCAACACTTTCTTCCCTCAAATCTCTGCTCATGTGAAGTTGACCCAGAGCAACTCAGTAACTGCACGTACAATATGTATTTAAAGTCCAGCACTGTGAGAAATCCACTCCTCCCAGGCTGCCAGCAGCATGTGAAATCATTTTATCTTGTAAATGGGCAGCAATAACAACATTAATTTGTCAGTGTCATGCTGAGTGTTTTCCTTAGAAGCTCTGCAGGGCTTGGGAAGAAAGATCCCGTTGCCTCCTGCTTTGGAAGGAGGGAACATGCAGCAGGCCTGAACTCAAAACAGGCAAATGATTGATGGGAGCCATGGCACTAGGAAGCACAAAGTGTGGCACAGCAGCACAAGCCAGGCTCAACCTTGATTAACTGCTGCTTGCTTAATTTATTCAAGACCATGTGGTTGTGGGAGGTTTCAGGGTCTGGAAATCTGTCTGAGCTTCTGGCACCCTCTACAACTGCTACCAAGGAGATGATGACTGACAGTGGGAAATTTTGACCTTTTAACTCCATATCCCTTTTCTAAATTCCTGTGGTCTGGTATCTCCTGTGTAGCAAATTCTTTCTCTCTCTGCCCCAAGAAGCCAAACAATTTACTGTAGTACAGTTCTGAGCGGGGCATAAATCTCCAGGCCCTTATGTCTGTGGTAATATTCCCAGTCCCATGGCGTGAGTCCAAACTTTCGCCCCCTGCCGCTGGGGAGCCCCAGGTCACTGGACGAGCTCTTTTGCCATCCTTGGAATAGCAGCGAGAATTCCCTGAAGCGTCCCGTGGGGCCCAGGGCCACAGTTCCCGGAACTGGCGGCTGCTGACTCTGCTCAAGTTCTTCCTAGAACCGCCGGGCCTTTGCTCACCCCCCAGGGCTGGGGGTGCTCCATGAGAAGAGGGGCAGAGGAGGGGGAGGAAGGATGACAGGGAAGGCACCACGTCGCACAGACCCCTCGGCTCTCCAGGCATTCCCCTATCCTATTGCATGCGAATCCCGGGAGGATTATTTTTACCTTAAGTGCTGGGGGGCACAGGGATGAGCCAAGCTGTAGCCTGTCCTCACGGTCAGCTGGCAGCAGAAGCTCTCATGTCTTCCCCTGCTCCCCTGCCTGGTGCTACCTCACTGCTCCTGACATACCTTGGCTTTGCTTTCAGTAATTCCAGCTCCTGGGTTTGAAAATGACTGTTAGAGGTGGTAGCCATGCCTAGCATCACACCAAAACTCCTTTCCAAGCATCAGCACACATTACACCCAGAAACGTCAGCAGTAACAAATATCACTAGGAAGAGATTTCCCACTCAACAGTGAGTGTTTAAACTAGACTAAGCCTAACGCTGGCAACCTACATTGGGAATGATGATCATCACCAGCTCCCTGTACGTTGGCTGTGTACAAAGGCTGTACGGTACTGCAGTCGTGTCATCACACTTCTGAGAGTGTGCGCCTTTTATAGAGCAGCTTTTCTACATCATGGCTTTCCCAAGCATTCACATGGAGCCACCTCAGTTCCTAACTCTGCTCTAAGCAGCTGTGTATATAGCCCATCACACACCTAGCTATAGAACTTATTTCTAGGGTATAGATGTCTATAGGGTGAGCCAGACATGCCTGGGACGAATTTCTTAACTAACCACATGCAATCCCTCTTGCTTCAAGAAAACCGTGCCAAGGTGATGGAGAAAGAATTGGGCCTTCAGTGCAGCTTCCCCCAGCACAGCATGTAGCTGCAGACAGACAGCGTGTTCAGAAGGAAGCTCTCCGAGTACCTGGCTGAAAAATAACAGCCAGAAAAACCCAGGACACGGGGGGAGAAAATTAGGAGCTGAAAGACAGTAAATAAATTGAGTGGGTTTCCTTGCTCTGACAGCACACATTTTTCCTTCAATCATCTGCGCTGCGATGAAAGGTGATGATATTGCTCCATTTACAGAGTTTTTCCTGGCCTGTCCCCAAGGCCACAATACACTGTGTTTATTTGGTTTTCATAAGGTCAAAGAATCGTATTTGGGTAACACAGAAAGTTTACTATGGACTTTCACCTTCATGATCTTCAAGTGTGGCCGTTGCCATGAAAAATATTTACTGCTGCTTACATATACTGGGGGGGGGCGGGTTTGGAAGAGAAGGATTTCAGTCTCATTCCACATCCTTCTCAACAGCTTCTTAAAAGATTATTTATTACATGCAAGAGGAAAAAGAAGAAAATGTCAAGATCTAGACTTTACAGTGTTCCCAGAGCACAATCCTGGTCCTCTCAAGCCAACGATCACAGACAAAGCACATCCAGGTTGTTGTTCAAGCTGATCTCTGTGGAAGAAATCTAGCAGTAAGTACTGTTATTATGGACCACCATAATACCAGGGCAACTGTGTTCACATCTATGTTTAAATAGGTAGACAGAAGCTGCAGTGAGCAATGCGCAACACTGCCTTTTCCATGGGACACAAAAACCCAATGGCATGGCTTATCAGCTTACTTTATGAGATTGGAAACCTCAACAGGATGAAACTTCATGGACCCACACTTACAAACCGTACTTTGTAAAAAGAGGCCATCAAGCACACACACCATGCAAAAGGTATCTGTCTTACTGTCCTCATCCCCAAACTCCATGGTCTATTTGGTGACAGTCCTTCTTCTGTGTGTTGCGGCTGCAGAAACAGCCAGACACCAAGAGGATCAGAAGCCTGACAGTGGTCCACAACTTGGTCTCACTTTTCCAGAAGGAACAACTGCAAAGGAAACCATCCCTTCAAACCAAGCACAGAATGATGGGCAAAATCCTATGCTCCTGAGGTCAGAACATCCTGGATGAGGAAGGATATGAACTGATGCTGAAGTCCCACCAACACTGTTTCTGGACAAACCTGCACTGGCTTTGACTCAGCAGCACAATCACTACAGTGACCACATGGGAATGCAGAGTCTGACTTCCCTCAGATTCAAGTCCCCTTCTGATGCAGAAAGGGAAGAAAAGACATCAGAAAATACACACTGATTTTACCAGAGGTATCATCAGGCTGTCTTATGCTTACATGGTTTTCAAGCTGCAGTCCTCAGAACGTGGGGGGTTTCCATGGATTACTGCTAACATCCATGAAAGATGACTAATTAGAGGAAGCCTACTGTCAGGAGGACTTTCTGATGGGGAGTTTTTGAGTTACTCAGGCCATAAGTTTTGACAACCAGGACCCTAAGTGATGAGTTGCAAACAGTTTCTCTGGGTCTCTGAATGCCTTGGGAGGGGAATGACAGGTGATGCTCTTCCTTCTCCTACCTACATACTGAGCTATATTCACTCCTTCTTAATTTAGCTCCTCCTGTTAAATACCAAGCAGCTTCCTTGAGTAATCATCTCTAAAACTGAGACTACAATACAACAGGTCCTAAACTCTTGCAGATGGCAGACAGGTGAAAAGGTTTAACCATGCTCTTAATCCCCCCTGACTGCACTGACATGATGCAAGCAGAAATCCCTTTTAGAGTGGCAGGATAACAGCATCAGGTGAGCTGCGCAACAGCTTTCAGGACAATTTTCTGAGAAGGTGGCAGCTCTACTCAGCTGTACTACAGTGTGCCTAATAGTAACCTACCTCTTAAGTACTGACATATAGCATATGATGTATAAACATGTATTTTTAGTAAGCACACAGTTACATAGAAAACACCTTAAATCTGCTGTTTAAGTTACAGTTGCTCTAGCTCAAGCTGCTATTAATTTATAGACAATAGAGCTAAATTAACTCTTGCTTGGGCAAAGCAGGATTGGCAATTTTATTGATGTCAGAGAAGATGCAGGAAGCACTCCAAGAAAACCATTTTTTTCTGTTTAGAAAACCAGCTATTTCTTATGCTTGCTATTCACCCCAATTCTGCTAGCCAGAACAGTGCAGTTTTGAATCCCAGCAGCAAAATATAATCAAAACAAAGCAGAAGTGATCCCACCCTTCAGGCAACGCAAAACCGAGTACATAACCCTTCCTTTGTGTATTGACCTCTTAATACAGTGTGTACCATCACTGCTGCCAATTTGCACATGCAGCCGTACTCAAGTCTGAGAAATGGCTGTCCTTAATTCCTTTCTCCACAGCTTTAATTGTGCCACTGCTTTATCTTGCCTATGACAGGACTGCAGGGCTTCCACCTTTTCTCAGAGAATGGCTGATCAGCTGAACAAGATGTTCCTTCCTTACTCTTTAGTTCTGTCTGCAGCCATAAGGCCTAATTGCACAAACTATAAATAACATCTGATCCTCAAGATGGTGCTGAAACTCACTCATTATTGCTACAGCATCAGACACCTGCCTTTTGTACTACATCCCATGTGATGGAGGTGTAAGAAAGGAAGCATTTAGGAGAAAAGAGTAGGTCTGCAATAGACTTTAGGAACCCTGAATTCCTGATGAGCCAGTGAAGACTTTGCCTCCAGCATAGCGGATGGAGCTGTGCCCTGCCAAGGACAGCAAAATGCTGTGAACACCCACTGAGGCCAAAGCAGCCCTGGTTGCACTGTACGCCCAGCCCCTGTCACAAAAGCTCCTGCACATTTACACACCATGTAAAGCTGGGAAGAAGCAAACATTCTGACATTAGTTGGAACCATGGAAATCAGTAACATACAGAACCAAATTAAAAACCACATCAATTCACACTTGCTGCTTTTTTTGCCTGTTTTATTCAGGCCATATTCCACTCACTCCCTTCCTTCACAGCTGTTGTTTTCACCCTTCTCACTCCCTGTATTTTTCCACTCTTTAAAAGAAAGTAGCTCCCCAGTCTATTTCTAGACTTCACAATTCCCTCAGCTTCTTAATTCTTCTATCACACATTCCCTCCCCATCTTACACATTTTCCAAAGGGGATTTCCAATATCCTTTATTTCCCCCTCAACTGTTTGCCGTTTTCTTCTGATCTCAACACAAATCACAGAATCATAGAATAGTCAGGGTTGGAAAGGACCTTAAGATCATATAGTTCCAACCCCCCTACCATGGGCAGGGACACCTCCCACTAAACCATGCCACCCAAGGCTCTGCCCAACCTGGCCTTGAACACCGCCAGGGGTGGAGCATTCACAACTTCCCTGGGCAACCCATTCCAGTGCCTCACCACCCTTACAGTAAAGAACTTCTTCCTTATATCCAATCTGAACATCCCGTTTATCACCCATCCCCAGACAGAGTTCCATACTCTCCAGCCTATCCCTAACATAAATAGTAACTCCCCCTGCCCGTCTGCCGGCCCTGTCTTTTCTAAAGAGCCTGTAACCTTCCATTCCAACACTCGAGTCATAGGAGCTATCCCACCATGTTTCTGTGATGCCTATTATACCATAGCTAAACTAAAAGGAATGGTCACTGCAAATGCAGTCAGTCATTTGCCTGATCTCATACCACTGCATGGTTAAAAATAAATGAATAAATAAACCAACAAAAAGCATCTTCCCCTTTCTTGCTGTTCTCCGTGCCTCTCTCTATTTCTTCTGTGTTCTCAGAGTTTGAACAAGAAACCCACTGAAATTCTGTCCAAAGAAACACAGCCCATTTCTCAGTTAACTTCTTCAGCTACCACTAAGGTATCGGCTGTATTTTCCCAACAAACTACTTATGTCACAGCCTCATCTGTTGGGCTTTAATTACTACACATCATGTACTTCTGTCCACCTAGCATAAAATGCAAAGCCGTTCCAAACCTAACTATTCTATGATTTCTCATACACCTGGTTTCCAACCAGGGTTTTGATTTTCCTTTATCAATACTAAGAAATTCTCTACTTGCCCATTTTCATCTCCCAGCCACAACTATCATAGCTGGGCAGCGATATGATTTATCACCCCAGTTTCCCCTCTACTGTGACAGTGGGGTTGCTAGGACGAGGACTTGGGCTAAAACCCTTGAAAGCCTGACCCAGGCCAATTTCATCAATACTCAGTGATGGCAGTGTGCCTGTGCTAATTACTTTACTGCCAATCCGTTTATCAGAAGCACCCAGCCAGTGCGCTCATCTTTCAAGTCCTCTCCTGTGTCTCCAAGTGCTCCACCTTTCCTTCCTCTGCTGCTGAAACAGCTGGGTGGCACCTTCTCTTCTCACAGTGCAGTCTAAAGAGACAAGAAAGGCTCCAAGTAACAACATAATATATGCTCTAATGAAAATGCAATAGAAACCAAAGCAAGAAACCAAAGCATAAAGTGTTAAGATGCTTTAGATACAGACCAGAGCATCTTCTCTGTTGCTCAATATGGAAACATTGAGCTACTGCCTATCTGGAAGGGCAGAAGGCAGCTGGAACAGGGCAGTGTTGGAGAGCTGCATTCATTCTCCTCCCTTTCTTGGGAAAGCTGGGGAAATTAAGCTAGATCCAAGAACTCTTTCTTCTCCATTAATTGCCGCTAGCATTTTTGCAAGGCAGTCCCTCCCATCCTCCTTCCTGCAGTAACTTCAGCCAGCAGCCAGGCTCTTCCAGGAAACCAGACAAGTCAAGAGCAGAATCACTCATCTGCCAACCACTGATCATACAGCAGGGGCAAGAGGTTGTAAGAGGAAACTCATTTTTTAAAGAGAAGCTTTTACTGTTTCTTAGGACCTGGCTTCTGTGTAGTATGACACATAAAGAAACTCTTACAACACATACACAGTGAGGAATTCAGATTAGGGAAGTACAGAGAGAAACGCAGACAGCTCTGAACCAAGATGAAAACTTGCAGATCCTCAAGTGCATGTTGTAAGATGAGAGCAACAGGCTTGTACTAGGAACTGGAGAGAAAAATACCCCCTTTTAAATGCTCCTTAATTGGAAAGGCTGCTGAACACTCAGTTCATAATCTCCATGATTTTAACATTTGAATTTGAAGTGGGAGGTGGAAGCAAATGACCGCCAACACAGCAGAGTAACTCAGATCTCACCAGGGACAATCTTGAGTAACTGACTGAATGGAAAAATGAACTCATGTATTTTAAAGGGGTGAATTTAATTCAAAAATCTCAACCCCAAAAAGAGCTGTAAACTCACACTATTAATAATATCTCAGACTTCTCATTCATATTGTGTGCATACGGAAAAAGAATGGCAATGCACATTCATGATCTAAAATCTCTGACGGGTTTAAATAAGAGGTGGTGAAAAGTCTGTTACTATAACAGCCTGAGTAGCAGTACTGCCTTGTGCTGTGTTGGGAATGCTTACTTACAGGTTTCTCCCTGTAACTAACCTGAAGAATAAGTGATCAGGGATTACAACTCACAGGACTCTGAGACAAACTTGCATTTGATTTACTTAGTGAAGGTTTCCAAAGCTGGTTGTGAAGTTCTCCTTAATCATCTCCTGGGTCATATGCAGCCAAACACAGCTATACCTGAAGGTGCCTTAGTCATCCTGTGCACAGGCTGAGATTCAGCTCCTAAAATTTCAAAGGCTGCACAGTGTTCCTAAGTGCACAGAGGGCAATTATGCACTGACCTGAATGGCAGAGCTAGGAAAGATGAATAGAACAGAAAATATGGGACAGTTTACTAAAGGTTTGATCCATGACTCAACAGTTTATAAAGTTTGCGCAGGAAAGGCTGGCAACCTGAAACTGATGTAAAAATAGTGCCTTTTTGAACAAATCCAGAGCCATGTAACCAATCCACTGAACTTCGGGTTGCTACCGCATTGTGTTGCAACACTTTGAAACTTCCCAGAACAAACCTTTTGTCCTCAGGACAGAGCCATCTGAAATGAACCTGCTGCTGCTAACAGTGAGCTCTATGTACATACACACACAGACTGCTCTTCCTTCGCAGGCAAGAGCTATCCTCACTTGAGCATCTACACGTACACATGCAGCCACACACAGAGCAAACCGCACGTGTATGAGCTTATTAAATTGCACCAGCAAGAGCTTCACTAAGAGAAAGTTGCGGTCATGAACTCATCAAAGCAAAGCAACAAAACAAATATGCAGCGTAGCTCTTCGGGGAAGAGGGCATGAACAGGGAGCCTATAGATTAGATTTGCCTGGGCGCTGATGACTTTATGGTAGACAGGTGAATTGAAACCTGACTAGGGTAACTTTAGCCAGAGAGAGAGATAGAAATAAACAATATTATTCCTGGAAAGAAGGGGTAGTAGCTGTCCCTGTGCCAAAGTGCACTCCAGTCCAGGGCCTATTAGCTGTGGATTCCTTTCTGCGCTCCACCTCCCAGTGTCAGGGCAACAGTCCCAGGTCTTGACGTCAAAGCTGCCTTTTGTTTGCTGCACAGACTTTCCCCTTCTGCAGGCTTAGCAGACTGAGGCATGGAAGCAGCTGGGCAAAGGGCTCTATTCTGACCAGATCTGCAACATCAGCGCAAGCCTCCAAGGAAAGTCCTCTCCCCTTGTTACCAACTTCAACCTTTCCAGTGAAAAAACCCTTAGACTGGTTCAGTTTGTCTGAACTGTTTTACGTCTAAGCTGTTCTCTCGCGAACTCTTCCTGTGATTCGTGCCCTGTGTTTTATCTGTTGTGGTTTTATCTTGCATTATTTCAATTGCAAGAGCTGCCAAGCACGGACTTTTTCCATAAGCATAAGGCAAGAATGTAAAACTACTTTAACTCTCAGACATATTACGAGAAAACCTTTGCAGAGACAGAGGATGAACTCCCACCATTCCAGGATAGTACTCGGGAATATAAGAGGGGGAAGGAAGAATGGACCAGGTGTTATTATGAAACCCTTCCACCTCTCTGAGCACGGGACAGCTAGAGCCAAGCTGGTTGTTTTCCAAAGTTAGCAGAGGAGCCTCTCCTCTGCTAGTCACATCCAAGCCATTCCTTGCTCTTCAATCCACCCGACTCACACACAAGCTACGCTGTGGGAGTACAGGGGAAGAGGGGCCTGTGGTAGAATCAGCTGTGTCAGGTCAGGCTTCTCCTATGCTACTCCTAATAGGAATTCAACACTCTAGCCTATAGCTCTTTTTGTCTAAAGACAAAAGATTGTAGGTCAATCAAAGGGAGCAAAAAGAAATGGAAAAACACAGTCACTCAGCACACACCGGAACGGGCACAGTAATCAGCTGCTACGTATTTCCAAGAGGAGATGCCAGTCTTCTCACATGCTCAGTGTTAAGATCTGGCCACATGTGTAATCCCTCCTTTCAAAAGTGATAAACCTGACACTCTCTGGGATTTTCCACAACAGGCCCCTCCTATTCCCCTGCTGCTGAGACTCCCCAGACCATCTCCCTCTGCCCAAAGCAGCGCTCTTACTCCTGTTCTCCAAACGCATGTGCGCTGCAGGTTCTCCTTTTCTTCCCTTCTGAAGACTTATAGCCGGGGAACCTTAGGTGTCTTTCCTTCTTTTGTCTATAAAACCAGTACTTGACTGTATGATTCGTGCACAAGTACAGTTGCTGGCTTTTATATGACTATTATCTCCTGGCTGAGGCAGAGGGACATCACTGCTGGGATGCAGCATTTCTGAGCTAGCAGTAGCTAACAAGATGTGCAGCGTATGCTGCTGCTTGGAGGGTAAGGGGGGACAGGGGAATTAAAAAGGGAGAAAGAAGAAAACACCCTTCCTATTATGTCTGCTACAAGAGTAACAGAAAACAATATGCTGTACCCAGTCCAAAGCATTTCACGCCTTGTACAGAGTTAATTTCTGAGGCAGAATACAAGTTGCCTACATCTCAGTGGGGCCTGGTTGCCCCATGCCATCCTACTGACCTGTACAGAAAGCCAAACTTCCCAAAGAACTAAGCCACATCCAGTTCCCAGGGACAATTTATTCACTAACTAATGTGAGTAAATCTCCATTCAACACCACACACCCTGGGTAGGAGGCAAGGAGTCCCAATTGGAGTCTCATAGAGTCACACTTCCCTTTCCTGTCTAGCAGCCAAACTACAAGCATGCAAATAAACATGGGGACTGGGTGTCACATTTATTCTCTTTTAAGCTCCTTCTAGTGTTTTCAGAGAAGTCATACTGAAAAACATGGAAAGGCCTATTCATTTTTATGTGTCCTCTAACAGCAGGGAGGAGACCCAAGCTAGCAGGTCAGTAGGATAACTTTACATTACTGACTTAAAAGCTCACATGGGTGGTACCAGGGGCAGATGTCAGGAAGTCCGCCAGCTGCTACAGTCTGATCTGGAGCTCTGCATGGGAGTGCTGCACCAAACCCGGCTCTGACTTTCTATCAATGTGTCCTGGAAATGCACGCTGCCAGTCAGGTCACTGCAAAGATAAGGAGCACCTTTTAGACCTCATACAGATCCTTTCTCTCATATAAAGGCTTGACAGAATTGAGCCCTGGGGATGACTAGCAACTTGAACTTCAATTTATGTCACACGGTGCACTCCAAAATTAGGCTGTGATGCAGAGAGAAAGAATGTTTCCAGGTATTGAAGAGAGCTATTCCAGTAACTCAGCACTCTCCTCCCACTCCACTGAAGTAGGTGAGTGAGCGACACAAGCATTATTCCAAGTGCTCTGAACCCAGGAGTCAGATCTCAAGAAATGAAGAGACTGAAATGCTAGTAATAGAGGTGTCAGGGTGGAACGGTTGCATGCGGCTGGTTATTGGCCTTCAGATCCTTTGGAAAGTCAGATTTTCCAAGCTCTCCCTGTCACTACAACAGCTGAGAACTTGTTAAAAATAAAACAAAAAATAAAAAAATCATAGATCGACTCATCATGACAGAGAAATTACAAACCCAGAGCCTTTAAGAAAACCAGTAAGTATGCAGACAGCTAACAACTACCAGAGCATCCCCCTGAAGCTGGAGCCAGCTCTCCAAGAGCCAGCAGCAAGGCAAGCTCACCTGCATCGCCCAGATCATCTACTCTTGGCAACCAGCTGGGTGCTGGACAGGGTTTGTGCCACAGGAGCTCTGACCACTCCCAGCTCCTACCCCTTCTCTCTGTTCCAGACTCAGATGGTACAAGAACAAGCTGCCTATCCCATGAAGGTGATCATTCATGTGCATGTCATTTGTAGATATATAATGTGGTGTTTGCAAGTGAAAAAATACAAACCAGCCATGGAACTGAAAATGTTCTGGTAGGTCCCAGCTGTCTTAGCAGGCCAAATAAAACTCTTACCACATCCCCAGCACTGAGAGTGAGTGGCTCTTGTGCACTGCAAGAGCACAGGAGCTGAGTAGCACTGCCTTCCACCCAAAGTCAGGAGATATAGGGAGTATGAAACAGTCACTGTCATGGCTTGGAGGTCATGGCTGCCTTGACTTCCCTGTCTCTGACACTCTCTTTCAGCTTGTGATGTTGGTGCAGAGACCTAAGGAAACCTGGGAGGAAGTGAGTCAGGAAACCTGTTTCAGGGGAAGTGTGACTCAGAGGGCCTGGTGCTCTCTGCTCCCCGGCACCCTGGAGGAGGTGATAAGATTGTGTAATCCCCAAGATAACTTGCTGCGCATCCTAATTCTGCTGATCCTCCCAGGGGAGGGGTGCGTCTGCCGAGTACTGCACATTAGCTGATTTCTTAGAATAAACTGCGACAGCTCCCTGTGAGCTCATCGTGTGGGAGGGGGATGCTGGGCTCCCTGCCCGCACGGGCAGCAGAACCGGCGGCTACAGGAGCAGTGAATTTATCAGGAGCACAGCAAAGACCTGGCAAACCTCTTGTTTAGTCTGTTTATTCTCCTTTCACAGGCAGAGAAAAGCCGCAGAGGAACCAGCTATAATGCACTATAATAATATAATGCACCAGCTATAATAAAGGGGAGGCTTTAACAAAGAGAGAATTCGAGAAAGAAGAGGACAAGTGTGGTGGCAATAGGAGGGGAAGAGACTGTACAGTCAGGACTGGTGAGGGGTCATTTGAGGAGAGCTCTACCTGAGATACTGGGAGGAAAGAAGCCAGGAGTGAGGGCCAAGCAAGGGGGCAGAGAGGATAGAGGAAAGATTATAGGGAGAGTCACTTCAGAGTGATGAGGAAAGTACAGTGAAAACAAAATGCCCTTGGGATTGAGAGAACAAAGAAACGTTAACACTGAGGGGTTGAGGCCACCATTCATTTTGAGCTCTCACTACACACCAGAACCAGAGTTGCCATCTCTGAGTCTTTGTGTAAAGAGTACTCCTAGAAAACAACCAGAGCTCTGAAGCAGTGGGGTGGAACATGACACAAAAATCACTCTCTTTCAGCCATCCAGGACTGTCCCTATTTCTTCATCATGAAACAGGGACAAGCAGCATTAGCGCTCACAAGCTCTGCCCTTTGTCTGTGTTAGCACAGCACCTGGTGCAAAAAGGGTCTCAGAGCATGAGCAGACTTCTGGAAATCTGTGCTGCACAAGTAAAGCTCCCAGGCACCTCTGGGAGCTTGATGCCAACTGAACTTCCAAACTCCAACCCTCTGCTCCCCGGAGACAAAAGCACGCCTTTGCAAAGGAACTACTGATCCTGACCGAGGAGAGCAGGAAGCACTTGCTGTCCTGCGGCAGACACGGCCGGCACAGGGCACACTGCCACTACCTGTGGGCTTGCACAGAAACTTGCCATGGAGTCAGAAGAGGCCCCAGCCTGTTCAAACCCACTAAGCCGTCACGAACACAGCACCAGTTAGGAAAATCCAAGCCTTCCCACACAGATAATCCACTCCCAAGAAGCATCACTTTCAGAAGGGACTGTTCTGTGCTTCCCAGGAGAGCTTCACACTCCACCACACAAGTAGGCTCTGAGGCTGCAGGGGCACAGACACTGCTCATCTGAAGTAGACATACACTGTATTTCAAGCACTGTTTCAGAGTCCTAACCATGCGCCATACGGCACTAAAAACCACTATATAGTCTTTCAACTGCAGATTGTTATGCTCTTTATGTTTGAGTCAGGAGGCGAAGTGACCGAACCATCAGTTTCAGAGACTTTTACCCACACACAACTAAGGGGCAGCGAAGATACCGGCTGAGACTCAGAACACCTAAAGCCTATTTTCATTTCTTCCCCAACCCGTCAGCTATCCTGAAACAAACCACTGTGCATTCTTGGGCTCCAGGTCCCTTTTCTCCCTTTCTTTGCCTTGCTGGTACTGAACGCAAGTTTCCTGGGTGTTGGCTGCTGGACAGTATATGCCTGTAACAATAAATGCATCCCAAACTACAGAACAAATAGTTCTGTAATGGAAATAATAATGAGTACTTTGAGGTTCAAGCTTGGTATTTCTAGGACAAATGTCACAGCTCATATGACCTAATGTCCCAGGGCTATCCAGCCTGGAAAGAAGAGCTGCGTACAGGAACTGCATGCAGGGAGCAGGCAACCAGGCAACCAACCCTACAGCTTCTGGGACCAGAAAAGCAACATTTTATCGTAAAACTCAAATCAAAGCAAATTCTTATTCCTCACCCATGAAAATTCAAGGCTGATGGAAAACCAATTTGATGGAACTTTGTGGTTGTTATTATGGGTTCAGTGAGATCCTATACTGCAATTCCTTATTTCAGTGTGAT
The DNA here is from genome assembly GCA_028858755.1 of Ara ararauna. Lineage (NCBI taxonomy): Eukaryota > Metazoa > Chordata > Aves > Psittaciformes > Psittacidae > Ara > Ara ararauna. The sequence continues at coordinate 18,882,324 of CM054385.1, read as the reverse complement.
CAGTCTGTTCCTCAGAAAAAGGAGTATATTTTATTCCTGTAGGCAGCATCTGTAAGGCAATGGTGCAAGGACTGAAACTATTGATATCCTGCTTTATAAGCATGTGTTAGTTTTTCTGCCCCCTGCAAGCACTCACCCACCTTGCGGGCACAGTACAGTGAGGAAGCTGTGTCCAGCCAAGCAGGTACTCCTGGATTTTTGTTTAAATGATGTTTTGTGAGCCTGGCTCAGCTGCTGACACCTCCTCCCTACGCAGGATGTCTGCACTCTTCGGCAGCAGCTCCATTTTCCCCTTTGAATCTGTGCTGATAGCAATGCATCAGCAGATAGTTTATTTTTCTAGTTACTGTTTTTCAAGATGCTGCCTGGCCCAGATCAATTCCAAGAACTGAAGCAGTCAAAAGAAACTTCTACAGTCTCATCAGCATCACCACCATCACTGCTCTGGCACCCTCCCACGCTGCAGTAAGAATCTGCACTAACTAAAACGAGATGACACACAAAAGAAGGGCTGAGCAATGCACGCAGGGAGCTACCCCAGCAGCACCTCAGCACCCTGCAGACACCAGGGGCAGTGGGCAGCCTCCAGCACCATGCTGTTACACTGCCCCAAAAAGTGCTCATGCAGAAAAACCTGCCCACTGCTGTTTGTCCAGGCAGCTAACCAAACCACAGTGCTTCATCGGCAGTGGCAGGGAGAAGGCAGGAGATAGGCCTGTTCACTCAGCTCCCTCCCAAGAGGCCATACCCTTGGACAGGATTCACACACCACAGCCTCTTGTCTGCTTTGCAGTACTACAGGTTGCTGAGTGTGAAGCGTGAAACTTGGAAGGCAGCAAGGCAAGCCTCAAGTGGGGAGTCTAAACTATTTTCAGGCATAGAGGGAAAGGAACAGATTTTCTTTTTTCCCTGAATAAAGAAAGCCAGAAACATTGAAAGAGAAAAACCTTTGGACTGCTAATTTTCAGCTAATTGCATCCATGGAAATAGCAGTAGAAATGCTCACATCTGCTGTGTTCTGGTCACCTTAAACTGTTTTCTGGACCTTGTCAGATTCATCGCAGGCATCAAACTCAGATAAATTTGGCACTGGGGCTACAGCTGTGACAGTCAGAGCTGTGGAATAATAAGCTTTGAGTCACCCTAAGAAAGAAGCAAATGAGCCAGTGCCTTTCCAGTGATCCAGTAATAGTTTGTGTTTCCAGAGAGATCTCTGCCTGGGGACTCACAGGCATTTATGAACCCTCACAATCCCCAGCTGAACCACAGTTATCAGTACCTCCTATACTGCACAGGGCAAACCGAGGCAGAGGAGAACAGCACTTGGTCCCAATCATGCAGCAAGGAACAGAATCCAAATGACAAGATTACAAACCCCAAACTCCTCCTCCCTATCCATAACACAAATGCAGACCCTCATATAAGAAATTTCATTTAACTGACTGAAATTTACCCTACAGCACGCACAGTCTTTATATGGTTCTAAAAGCGCATTATCAAACCCTTTGCGCATCAGTACCCAGCACCATTATGTAATTACTCTCTTCAAGTATACCTTAACCAGGATAATTTGGGGGGATTTTGTGGCTGAGCAGTTTCTTGCACCCTAAAAGGCACTTTCCTTACTGAAGTGTGGAGCCCAGGAGGACACTGGCCACTGTCTGGGTGAACAGTTGCTCCTACTACAAATCTGATAGGCAAAGGGAAGAAATAGGAAATGACAGAATAAATCTAGGAAACCTGACTTACATCAGGGATACACTTGGCTGGTGATGTGACACTGTATTTCAGAGCAGCTTCCAGGCACATGGCCCCAGTGAAGGAAGAAAGCCGCTGTCACTTCCTAAGACAGCACATTCTGTAACCTCTGTAGCCTGTCTTGGTGCAGTGAGGGTTAATTCAGGCTAGCGAACAAGGGGGATGAAGATCAGCTCATCTTTTCCATTCAAGCAGAGCCTGCTACAGAAAATGCTGGTTTCTAGATGCTCAGTGTCTCAGTGACTTCCAGGAATAGTGAGCTAAACTCAGCTGCTCTTCCCAGCACCAGCTGAGGGGGCAGCAGGGGATGGAACACAGCCCTGTTCTTGGAAGGCAGGAAAAAATAAGGTTCTGGCAGAGCTGTGCACTCTCCTCTCTCCCCTCCCCAAAAGCCTCTTTCAGCATCTCTAATTCCTCACAGTACAGCTGGGTTGGTTTTTCCTTTTATCAGATAAACATAAGAGCAATGCAAGAAAACTGCAGGCAATTCTTAAGCAGAGAGAGGTTAAGTTAATCTCATAAATAAATTATAAGCTCATCTCCATGAACTCCCACATGTCCCATGATTTTGTGCACTTTAGTGCACGACCTACTGTACTCCTTAACATTTTCTTGATAGATAAACACAGAAAGCTATAGAACCATCCAGCTCATGGAAACTATTTTTGGCTGCTTTATCTTCATGCAATACAAATTCCAAGGGATGATTGGATATTTGGACTTGTCCCAGCCTGGCTGACTGTGAAGGGAGCAGACGGTAACCTCATTGCTATTCTTCTGTGGAAACAAACATCTTTTAGAGATGACAAGTATCTGGCTTGTAGGTACTGTACTCTGAATGAGATTCAGGGAAATAGAGCAGCCACCAGCTGCGAGGAGAGCCTCGAGGCACACACAGAAGGAAAACAGGAATCAGGCTGAGTTTGTTCCTCACAAGCTGCCCTTGAAATACAAGGCAGCAGCACAGAGCTGTGAACAGAGGGAGAAATCCTGCTGCAGTTCGCAGGCAGCAGCACGGCTGGAGGAGAATTCACACCATCTTTTATACAGACTCAAGTCTCCCTGCAGGAAAAGAAAAGAAAGGCTGTGACGTGTGTGTCCACAGGCCCCAGCTGAGCACCCAGCAAACGGGCTCCCTTGCCAGGCATCTTGGCCAACAGGCCAGGAATGAATGGGCCAGACAGCAGCTCAGACTAACAACTGGTCACCCCAGGACAGGGCCATGGCTGTGACGGGCACTGCAGGAGGAGCTGCTCCCTGAGATACACAGGAGCTGTTCAGCAGATAAGACGTCTGTCTCCAGTGCAATCAGTCTCTCACCCAACACAAGTGTTCCATGCACTTAAAATGCTGTGCTTTTCTGCTCATTGGGTGTGTTTTTTCTCCTGCTGCACAGAAGGAAAATGCAAATCTGCATTTACACAGGACTCTGAAGCTCCCTGCAATGCCAATGTTTAGAAGACAAGCAGGCTTCATTGTTCTCTTTCATAGATTTTGGGGCTATAAAACCAAAACCCACGCAGGGAACAGCACAGAGAGTCAGCAGCAAACTACAAGACCAGTTTACAGGTTGTCAAACATTTTCCACTTGCTGATTTCTAGGTTCTTAGACACCAGCTAAGACATTGAAGCACCCTGCTGTCCCTCTGGGACTTCTGAATGCCACCAGCATGACACACCATTTCTTTCTGCTACCTTCAATTAGAAACAGGAAGTGAAGACTTGGGCACGAGGCTCATTTTTAGCTGTGTGAAACTGTGATGACCCAGCTACTTGTCCATAAATCAATGTAGACATGCTGATTTACACTCTATGAGAAATGGGCTCATTAGTTAGAATTAAACAGAGGCCCAAGCCACACGATTTAAATTCAAACAGTGTTCTTGAACACCCTGTTCAGTCCAGGAACTGGGATTTGCTTGGTGCCTTCCTATATTTAGCATACAGTAATGTCATTGAAGCAACAAAATTAGACCTGCAAATAGACTGGTTTCTCAGTACTTAATCAAGGACCTTTTCCTAGAACTGCAGAGGGCTGAAATTAAAAGAAAGGAATGTGTGGTAATCAGCCCCATGGAGACAGGAGGAAACCACCATAAGTTTCAACTCCAAACACTCATCCTGGCCCGCTGAATAAACCCTTGTTCAAATGAAATGCGGCTTCAGTGACCCAGGCTAGGGATTGCATGAAACACTTCAGAGAGCACAGCCCACGCACAAGGAATTACTGAGCAGATGTAACTGTCATGGTCTGCAATTCACTGTACAATAAGAACGTCCTTGAACCCCTTATCCTTAATAGATGAAGGAAATGACTTGTCTGAAGTACCTTTGCAATAATGCTAACCTGTTTCTGTCAGTGGCTTTTATGAACAGCAACAGGTTTAGAAAACAGTGACTGAAAGACTAATCCAGTGTACAAACTGCATACAACAGGCAGCAACAGTGCTGCAGCAGCACTTAACAAAGCAAGAAAAGAAGGCAGGAGCTCGTGGCACCACACTTGTTCGAATTCACTATTAATAACTCTTACAAGATAAACTAGAAGACTCCATTTTCTTCTTTCTTCTTAATCCTCTAATTTTTACAGTGGGGCTGAATAGGAGAATTACATTTAAAAATGTCTTTTTTTTCTGTCACTAGTTTTCATGTTACTATTAGGAAGAGCTCTTCACATTCTAAGCTAAATGCTGGAAGAACAGGACAAAGAAAATATTCTCTAAGCAGAAACAGACATTTAAGAAGCATTGAAATGCTTCAGAAACTGTCACAGCTTGCAGCTGACAGTGAATGCAAGGAAGCATCATTTTTATGTATTTCTATAGCATCAGCACCTCAAGCCTCACAGTGCCAGTTAGGACATGCAAAGACACCATGCGTGCAGAGCTAAGTCACAGGAAGGTCCTTTAAGATGTATTTTAGAGCTGTGTCTTCTAGCTTTGGCAATACCCTTGAAGAGGTCAGTTGTACCTCCCCACCTCTTCTGCTCATGCTGTATGCAACTCTTCTGCAAACAGATGTAACAGCCTGGCATGTGCAGAGCGTGTCCCTAGAAACGTCCTCTAAACAGCTTCTGCCGAAGACGTTTTAGGATTGAATTTACTTCCCACATGTAGAAGCTACTGACTTGTCTTGGCAAATTTCTCCACTGTAATGGGGGAGCACTACTGGATCAAGACAGATGAGGTAGAAAGATTAAGAGCTCCCCTGCACTGCTTTCATACTCTCACCCCCTGCTATTGCAGGGGGCAGAAGGTGAAAACAGAGCAGGGAAAGTGAGAAAGTACAGCGAGAAATAGGACACAGGAACCAGACAACAGCAGCACAAACTTAAATCAGCCACTGTGCCTTTGATTCAGCCTGAGGCAAGACAGATGAGCAGGAAGGGCCCAGCCAGCTCTCCTTCATCACCTGCAGTGGAAAAGCAGCACGGGGCTCTAAAGCTGAATCTAAGAAACACTCGAAGCTCCAGATACTCAGAATTGATTATGTAAAGCCACATTAGAGAAAGGGTTTCTTGTATGGTGCAGTTGAATGCAGGTCCACGAAACATTACAGCATAATAAAGCCTTCATAAATATTAATAATTCCATTTATAGTTCCATTCCTAGTTCTGTTCCTTCCATTCCTCTAATAATTAATATTGCTTTCACATCATCATTGCCAACACCAGCTTGGTAGGAGGAACAAAAGATTAGGCAGAGAATCGTATTTGTGATGAATGGTGATGAAAAATAGCAGGTGCACATTAGGAAGTGTGAGAGTGCACAAATGGATTGGCCTAACCCCTGAGTTAACCTTGCAACACAAAAGCCTCTCTGATGTCCACAGATACTGGCATTTCCTAGAAGACTGAGAAGAAATCAGTTACTCTTAAATTACAAAACACTCACTGGAGACTGAGAAGAAATCAGTTACTCTTAAATTACAAAACACTCACTGGAGACACAATCATAGAATAGTTAGGGTTGGAAAGGACCTCAAGATCATCTAGTTCCAACCCCCCTGCCAGGGGCAGGGACACCTCCCACTAAACCATGACACCCAAGGCTCTGCCCAACCTGGCCTTGAACACCACCAGCGATGGAGCATTCACAACTTCCCTGGGAAACCCATTCCAGTGCCTCACCACCCTTACAGTAAACAACTTCTTCCTCATATCCAATCTAAACTTCCCCTGTTTAAGTTTGAACCCGTTACCCCTTGTCCTACCACCACAGTCCCTAATGAATAGTCCATCCCCAGCATCCCTTTAGGCCCCCTTCAGATACTGGAAGGCTGCTCTGAGGTCTCCACGCAGCCTTCTTTTCTCCAGGCTGAACAGCCCCAACTTTCTCAGCCTATCTTCATATGGGAGGTGCTCCAGACCCCTGATCATCCTCGTGGCCTCCTCTGGACTTGTTCCAACAGTTCCATGTCCTTTTGATGTTGAGGACACCAGAACTGCACACAATACTCCAAGTGAGGTCTCACAAGAGCAGAGTAGAGGGGCAGGATCACCTCCCTCGACCTGCTGGTCACGCTCCTTTTGATGCAGCCCAGGATACGGTTGGCTTTCTGGGCTGCAAGTGCACACTGCCGGCTCATGTTCATTTTCTCATCGACCAACACCTCCAAGTCCTTCTTCGCAGAAGTACATTTGAAAAACACATGTCCTCCAACTCAGGGAAACACACTCCAGTGTTTTAAAAAAAGCCAAGTTACCCTCCTATCGAGGGAACAGTGAGGAAATAGAAGCAGGATTACCACTTCTGCCATTGTGGTGAACCCATTCAAGCTGAGGACAGCAGAGCTGTACTGGAAGATGAATGAGAAGCTGTGAGGCAAAGCCACTGGGGAGGTAGGGGAGCATACATACATATAGATAATAAGTATCTCTTATCATACAACTCAAAGCAGAATCAGCATGTGAACTAGTTTAACACTTCACTCTTAGCCCTGCCTTCTTTTTCTGCCCATAGGCTTGCTGTTCTTTTGAACAGGCTTTTCCTTACTGTGGCATGCTTTTGCAGCAAGGAGCTCAAATGAACCAGCTGGTAAGTGGCATTCAGGCACCTGCCTGTACCTTTGAAGAGCTTCCTGGGGCAACACCTCATGGTTTTGTGCTGCAATTTGTTATGTAGGAGCAGTCTGGGCTTTCATATCTCATCCAGGCCTTGAGCCCATAGCAGGCAAATCCCTGTAACACGTCCCTGTGGAGGCACACAGAGCCAGCACATAGAAAGACCTGCCTATTGTTCTTATAAATCCTTTTCTGGAGCAGGTGCAAAGGTGGGAGAATTCCCTCAGCTCCCAGGTATGCTCTCTACAGAGCACCCAAGCCCTGCAGCTGGACAGGGCCACGGTATGCACAAAAGCTCAACAGCGAGCGCACCTTTTCTTAAGCAGGGAGGCTCGAAGCTGTACAGACCCCACGCTTCCTTCATCAAAAGAGGAATTACAGCTTCAGCATCTGCACCATCATTCAGAACATTTTCAAAGGAAATCAATTCATAAGATAAGCAGGAGCTTAACTCACCGGTGAACAGAATATCCAAGAATAGCCACCAGGCTACCACCTCCCACTGACACTTAATCCAAAATTGATACTGCTTTCGGGGGATGATGGCTTTGAATCTCAGCCAGCTCACCTCCCCCTCAGACCAGCAGCACACTGTGGCCTTTTTTGACCCAAAGCCTTTTCATTTATTTTCTATTTTGATTCAGTGGCTCTGAACAACCTATTCCTAACGGAGCTGAAGTGTCATTCCGGCCTGCAAGAGTCACGAGAGGCCTTAAATCCAGCAGGTACACAGAAGGATAATCCCCCACCCAAGAGCTCATTCCTACAGCCACAGAGAAGGAAAGAGCCAGGGGAAAAGTTCTTCACTCTAAACTCCCCATATAGTTGTTTTTCTTGACTAATCCCTTTTGGCATATTGAAACCCCAGCCAAGAATCCAATGTCCCGGACTTCCCCAGTATTAAAAACTGCCATCTGCAAACCACCTATCTTCTTAACACCACTGCTGGGGCTCTTGTCTGCAAGTTATCTGAACACGTACTTTCTAAAAAGCTTATTACTAGTGAGTGTTTTATAATACTTATTTCTTGAGGCCTAATAATTTAGAAATTAATTCATTATCCTCCTATGATTCTAGTGTATTATTCTGCTGTCATCCAAACACAGATGAGAACTACTCACTAAAGGCTCCTACTTATTTTCATCATCATTAACAATTGCACCATTTCCATTTCAAAGAGGCCTTACACAATTCTTTTCCCGTTTCAAGCAGGATGTTTAAATTCTCTCTCGTCCTTGAAGACAGCAGCCGAGGGTAATTTTACATTTTCCTTTTCCTTTCCAGTTTTCTGCACTTCATTTCTCATCTATATTAACTGCACCCCACTCTCCCTTCCACATTGCTTTTACTTTTCTGTTCCTAATACTGTCTTCACAACAGAACAACGATCGGCTTTCACGAAGATGCCTCTTTCCTGAGGGCAGAATCACAGTTCTTTTCATATAATGCACTGTTCCTAAAGAATATCTAATTCTAATTTTTTTTTTACTAGAAACATTCCCCAAGCTTAACTGAAAAAGTCTTTCAACTCTGGGTAATTACACGTCACATTATCAGCTGGGAAAGGCTTTTTGTTTAGATTTATCTTTAACGAGGTCACAATCATGCAAATACTCCCAACGTCCAACTCAGATGTGCTGGGTCTGTTAAAACGCTACCCAATGTTTTCTTGCAAGCCACACAGCACATAAATCCTTCCACTCTGAGAGGCTGCACCTGCCGATTTGTGGGACCGTCAGGCATTTATCTTCTCTGGGTACAGATTCCTGGACTTCAGTGGCACAACAGCCACTGAGACAATGTAGCAGCAGGGACTAACACTCACCTCCGCCTCCAGCACCAAGTGAGAACTCTGCTCTCCTTGGCATGCAAAGCCTCTTCCCACTGCTTCCGCTGGGTGCTGGGCTCAGAGCTAGACCTTGGAAAAATTGCTCCTAAAATGGGTGTGAAAGAAAGGGCAGAAAAACATCACGGCTGGAAACAGCAGAGAGAGAGAACGCAAGAACCTGAATTCTGCCCAGTGCTGATCATGATGCAGGCCAGCAGCTGGGGATTAAGACCCCACTTTGCCTGGGGGTCCTTTTGCAAGGACAAAAGGAAAGCAATGCGAAGAGACCATCAGTGAAAGGAGTAGAAATATCTTACTGGGTGTCTCTTCTGGGGCAGAACTCTCCTAGGTGGAGCTCAGAGGAGAGGAGAAGAGAAGGAGCACAGATACCTCATGCTACCCAACAAGTAACTGTTGCTTCTAGCATTAATTAAGTGTTTGGTTGAGCTACTTCCCCCAGCACCTTCACTGAACCATCCTGTGCAAAGCCAAACACAAATTCCCTCCGAGTTACCAGCCCCACCGGCACCAGATCCCTCCAGTGGGCTGAAACCAGGCCCATCAATCCTAGCCAGGAACCCAGGGTGCTCACTAAATCTCACTATGGGAACACTTCCAACCCCAACCCAAACAGATACTTGTCTACACCTCTTGCTGATATTCCTAGGTTAGAGCCTGAAATGATTCTTCAAAGTTCTTTAAAAAACTGCATTTTCTGGTCTTAGAGAAGGGTAGAGGGAGGTAGAAAAAAATCTGGGTTTGGAATCTCAGTGGGCAAATTAGTGGTTTCATCTTGAAAGAAGGCCAGGCACTTGGTGTGTTCAGAACTAACCACAGATATTAGGGTAACTTAAAAATCACCCCCCAAATTGCCCAACAAGATCAATGCTATGATCCAGCCAAATCTTTGCCCACATCTGACCTTTCCGAGGACTTCAAAGGGAAGTAAAAAACAAATAAACAAAAGTCCATTATGTATAATTAAGGGAGAGGCTCTTTTAAAGGCTTGTCTTGTGCTTGGACCTTGACTCTTCTGCTTTCCCCAGCCCCCTCTCTCCTATCTTCTCATTTTTTGCACAAGAATTCACAAAGTATGATTCTGAAGAATACAGCAAAGATGACAGAATACACCCAGGTGCTGAAAACTACCATGGAGAAGATTCAGGCTTAAAGGTAAAGACAACTGTCAGCGACTAAACAAAGACTCTCAGCTTCTCACTACATAGCCAGGCACTAAAAAGTGAGTGCTACAACCAGCACCAGAGCAATTCAGTACGCCTGTCACAATGTAATTGAGTTTGGAAAGGATGTCTGGGTTTCATTTAGTCCATCAATTTAGCTCAAAGCAGGGATAACCACCAATTAGACCAGATTGCTCAGGACCTTAACCATATGAATTCTGACACATCAGGTCTGCATTTAGTTATGTTGCAGAAGAGGAGACATATACAAATAGACCAAATACTGGAACAAACTAATAAACTGTGTCATTTCCAAATGAGTTCTTCCAGTTTGTAGAGTGAAAGTATTGCTACAAACCAGGACAAGTGTTTGGCCACAGCTCTTGAAAGCCAAACTGGTGGTTACTCTTGGATGTGGAGAGCAGCCTACCAGGAGGGAGAACAGCCAAGGGCTCCCTGATGACCTTCTGGCTTCCTTAAGTGGTTTCCAAATGTTACTCCACATTCACAGGCCATCCATGCAATAACAGAGTATCACATAAAATTGAAATTCTATCTGTTCAATGCTACATACATCCAAGTTACAGGAACAGCACAAAGCCACTAAAGAATTCTCAGATTAACATACTACACAATCCCATTTCTTTTAAAACCTCCTCAGCTCCATCCTTTACTATACAAATGGGGAACTGTTCTAAACTCTGAGGCAATCTGCTGCCACACTTGACATGTTTGACTTCCAATAGTTTTTTACTTAAGAACTAAGTGGAGAAATAAACCCGCGTTTGGTGACACTGCACTCTGACTCTGAACTAGCAAAACCATGGATGCCAAGAGGTAAAACTTTTCTTTGCAGCTTTAATTCCTTGCACTAATTACACTATTAAGTACAGAAGAAGATAAAGCACCCAGTCTTCTCTACACATAGTTACCCAGGTATGTTCTGCGGATACTGTACATATTCACTTACATGCAAAGTACATCCTACAACATGTATGCCCTGCCAGTGCTTCAGTTCAAATCTTCAAGCTCTTTTGGGATGCCATATAGCCTTACAAGTCATTATAACATCAGTTTTCTCTGGATTGGTTGCCTACGTTATCAAAGGTAACCTTAAAAGGACAAATAAAGAATATTGCACTATTCTACTTCTGGAAGCTAGGATCTACCAAGCATAGCACTCCATGAGAAACTGGATGAAGAGTAAATAAGGTTTACTTCAGCACAGAACACCTGAGCTCTTCACCCTGTGCTGCTTTGAAGCTGCAGGTATGCTTTGCAATGCACCAGTCTTCACTCAAACACACTGTCCTTGAGACATTTCTCCTATGCAGCAGAGGCTGTTAAAGAGGCCAGAGATCTGGCCTTGCCCCGGGACAAGAGACACAGACCTTCCTGCTTTATTTTCTGCAATTCTTTCATGCTTTACTAAATGTAATTGCTTGTCTGTATTTTATGAAGATACTGTTTTCACTGCAGTCTCCTTTAGAGCTCGGAAAGGTGGAATACAGGCAAACTCAGAAAGCTGTTATGCCCTTTGCTTGAAAGCATTAGTGCCTGTCCACCGGTTTTATTTCAATTCTGTGCTGGAGTCAGCTCACCTGTATAGACTTAATAAAGCTGTTAAAAACAAACCAGCCCTAGAAAATCAGGAAAGAGCAACGTGGCTTGATTTGTTTTCAAGGCTTTTTCACTCATCACGGTCTTTCCCACTTACAAGTTACATTTCACCCCAGCCTGCACTGTTTTGATACCTCAGCAATTCATTTAATTCATTACCAATGCAATGCAGTTTACAAGGGATGCATTTCTGGCACTCACTGGTTAGTGCCTCTCCACAATGGCATGGCTTAAAATTATCTCAAGGGCTCTGTGTAAAACCCACACAGGAACATCTCTCAGCTGGATCCACCTCCTGCAGGGATAGAAGCACTCTCCCAAAGTGAAAAGGTAAAGAGATCACCTTGATATGTTCGTGAACACACATGGCAGTGGTTCCTAATCCGTGGTACTGGAATCCCTGAAGGAGACTACCCAGGTCACAGTGAAGATATCTCCAGGAACAAAGTTATAGCTGACGGAGATGGGGTTTTGTAAATCAAAGAGCAGTGTGGGTCTTGACTCAAGACAGGGAGGATGGGTCCCTCTGGGAAAGAATATGGTAGCTTAAGGATTAGTAAAGTATACGATGGGAAGGTGCAAATGGGAGGCACACTTCCCTATAGGCACGGAACAGCGTATTTCCAGCAGCCACTGTCTCATGATCTGCCCTTGACTCCAGTACTTACAATGATGGCTGTTGCTAATACCTATGGCTGCTACTGCTACTGCCTGTGCACTACAGCAACACAAATGCGGGAATCCCTGGCACAGGTTACAACCACAGGCTGAATTCCTCTCTGATACCACTAAAGCCAATGAGTTCTCAGAAACTGTTGGCACATGTTCTCTCCATGACACACTGCTTAACAAGCAGCTCTTATTTTGGGGTGGCTTCAGTTTCAGAGTGATTTCAGTGTATGGCCCCATCTTCAATCTTCTGCAGCAGAGTGACACAGAGCTGGGTAACCGTGTCAACACCAGTGTCTGTGAAGACAGCTATATGGTCATGTAGTACATATGAACAGAAACAACAGTACTCAGGGCTGTTCCTATCTACTGGAAACATTCACCTACGCAACAAAAAGCCCGTGAGGAACACTTACATCATCTGGGTGTCATTTAACTTCTTTTAACTGAGACAAGTCTGTTTCAAAGCCCTAAAAACCCAACCCCTCCTCTCTGAGACTCTGATGACAGCCTAGGTTTAGCAAACAGCACCACTTCGGTGAGGTTGGCTGGCTGACATGTTACCTACTCCTTACTTGCAGTGCCATCACTCCATAAGACATGAATGGTCGTTTCCACCACTAGTCAGATTCACCCTAAAATCACAAGGCATCTTCCTTTTCCTGTCACTGGCCATGGCAATCATAAAATCAGAATGGTTTGGTTTGGAAGGGACTTAAAGCTCATCCAGTTCCAATCCCCTGCCACGGGCAGGGACACCTCACACTAGACCAGGTTGCTCCAAGCCCCATCCAACCTGGCCTTGAACACTGCCAGGGACAGGGCAGCCACAGCTTCTCTGGGCAACCTGTGCCAGTGCCTCAGCACCCTCATAAGGAAGAATTTCTTTGCATTTAACCTAGATCTACCCTCTTTCAGTTCAAAGTTTTAGACCACAGAGATCACCAGGAATGAAACAATACTGACAGTGACCAGGTGTCGTGGTTTAAGCTGTAAGTCACGCAGCCCGTTCTCTCACTCACTCCCCTCTCTTTCTTCCCCCCACTCCCCGGTAGATGGGGAGGAGAATCAAAAGAATGCAACTCCCACAGGTTGAGATAAGAACAGTTTAGTAACTAAAGTATAACACAAGACCACTACTGCTACCACCAATAATAATAATGACAAGGCAAATACAAGGAAAGAGAATACAACCGCTCACCACCTGATACCAAGCCCGACCCAGCAGCGAACCTCCCCCTTCCGGGTCTCTGCTCTCTGCTTTACATCCTGGGCATGACGTGCTGTGGCATGGAATACCTCTTTGGTCAGTTTGGGTCAGGTGTCCTGTCTCTGCTTCCTCCCGGCTTCCCCTCCTCCCTGGCAGAGCATGAAACTCAGAAAGTCCTTGGTCAAACCAAAACATTACCAAGCAGTAACTGAAAACACTGGTGTTATCAGCACTGTTCCAAGGCCAAAAGTCAAAAACACAGCGCTGCACCAGCTACTAAGGAGCAGAAAAATGACTGCTGCTGCTGAACCCATGGCACTGGGGGATTCCGCGCTGCTGCCCAGAGTAAAAAGCAGTCTCTGTGGATAAGTTTTTCTAGATCACACCCTGATCCTTCATCCAGGAGAACGGCAATTAGTTTCAGTGCTTTGGTAGGTTCCCTTCTGTGCAGAGGAGGCGGTGAAGTGAGAATGCTTGCAGTAATGGGAAACCTCTCTGAGGAAACCAAAGAGCTTTTGTCCTTCTTTATGGAACCTGTCTTGTTCTCTTCTGGCTGACTGGGTCTGATGAAGTTTGAGATGTGCTGCACAGTCTCCTACATACCAATGCTTTCAAGAAGGAGAAGTCTGAGAAGAAAAAGCCATTCATAAGAAAAGATGGGTTTTGCGAGTGCTTATTGAGCTGCAGCATGTAGCCTTTATGGTACGTGACTATTTACTTCTGCTCTAGCTGTACTTTAAGCTTTCAGCAATGACAGCTACAGTCCTTTTTTCATATAAAAAACACTCAGCATTAAATGAAATAGGTTTTAAGTTGAAATGCTGACTTCCAAGAAGAGGAAGATTCTTTAAGCAGCACTCACTCATCAATCCTGAGAAGTCAGGCTAAAGCCAAAAGGACCACTTCAGCTTGTGACCCATGGAGCCATTCTGTTCCCATGGAGCACTGCAGCCTCGGGAGCTACTTCTAAAAGTTCTTCTCATGATTTACTTCACTGTTTATCAGACAGCCAACAGTATTACAACTTAAACATATGCACTCCATTCTCAAACAAATATGCTGTCATTTTTCACCTGTACATGTACAGACAGAATTTGTTACAAATTAAGAGCTTTTTGAGAAACTGGGAAACAGATTTATTAAATTCATTCAATACCTCCCAGCCAATCACATATAAATGCTTTTAAATCTTTGTTTAGAACAATTACTCTTCAGTCAGATTGGCTTTTACCACTTGCTGATAATTCCTGGCTTCTCAGCCAATCAAACATAACCAACAACTGCTGTTCAAGAGGTATTATAATATAGTATCAGCATACTGTGGGTTTTGTGATGCTTTGCTGCTGCTTTGAATTGTCCTTTGCACAGAAATAGTGCTCTGGAAGGAACCTCCATGTTTTACCCACATATCTTTACTGCATTGTGATACTGACAGGAAAAAACTCTGAGGGAAGCATGTTCACTAAACCCAGTATAAGAAACACAGATGTAAAACAAAGCAAGAGAAAACAGCCAAAGACAACTCCTGGGACACAGCGTAAGGAGATGGGAAAGCCTGGGGCAGACCCCCCTTATTCCCTTGCATGACGTTCCCTTATTTTTAAGGCATTCCTGGGAGTCCCCTTCCAGCAAGCCCCAGCTCAGAGGGCAGAGGGTAGGGCAGTAGCTGTGTACCAACCATACATCACATTAGAAACAGTCACAGCAATTTACAGCTGCACACACAGCTCCCCCCAAGTGTTGTGTTTCATTTGTCAGCACCCCAAGGTGTCTTTGGCCTGCTGGGCCCATTAGAACACAAAAGGCATAAAAAGATATCATTGTCTCCCCAGCACTGCTGGTTTTACACTGTTACCACAGGGCACGAAGCACGACATCGATGGTGTAATGATGTTAAAGCAGGGCAGTAACTTACCTGGGGAGAAATTCTGAGTTGTGAGAGGATTCTGCCCAGACTTGTGCATCACTTCAGCTCCATTCATGTCGTTGAAACTGGTTTAAAGAAAGCGAAAAAGAAAAACATAATTTTACACTTTGGGTATATGTTCTTCCAGGAAAAACTGATTCACTAAACACATTGGACCTTTTTTCCCCCTTTAATTCAGCACAAGAGTACTATAAGCCCTTAATGCCTATATTGATCTAGCTAAATGCAGACATCTAACTGAAATTCTTAGAACATGAATTTCTTTAAGGATCTCTAATGGAGACAGAAAGGCACATTCTACTCAAATCTGCCCTATCTTTGCAATGCCCAGACTGCTCTGCTGGAGGATTCAGCATTTCTTAAGTTTGTAGGCTCACATTCTATGGCTCTACCAAGTTTATTCTCCTGTCCCTTCAAGGATCAGACGCAAAGAGCTTGATTACCTGGCCTGTTTGGAAAAAAGTCTTTTTAAGCTTCTTTCCGCTCCTTTCCCTGTGGCAGCTGAGCCCATTTTCAGCAACTCATTCAGGAGTTCAGGACCTGCTTCTGCATTTTCTAGACTTTATAAATGCCCCTAAACTGGGAGGTACTGGGGACTTAGGTTGCAATTTGCTGTATGATATGGACAATGGCTACTGCCCCCTTCTGAAATCCAACATACTCTTTTCTTCCTTCTTCCTCAAAGTGGAAAGAATGAAACACTTGTTCTGGGTGAGGCAGCAGCCCCTGACCTTGCAGAAGTGCTGTGAGAACCAGGAACTGTTGTCACCCTAAAGGTAAGAACCTGCTGATGGGCTGTGAAGGAGTTGCAGTGCTTCTGGAACCATGTCTCAAACTTTCCCTTCCCCTTCACTCTGTCCCTGCTGTGCCTGATGAAATCCCACGAGGATGAACTGCACTCAGCAGCTTCCCAAGCAGTGCAAAGAATGGGCTCCTCCCACTCAGAGCCATGGTCCCGCTGGCACACTCAGACAAGCTATGCTGCTCAGTGGCAGGTATAGCCAGTGCCTCCTGTCCTTGGTGTCACTGAACGCTGCATGTTTGTGGCCACCACCAAGGCCTTTCTGTGTGACACAGCTTCCTGAGCCAGCAGCAGGGCTCTGCTGTCTACTGCTGTGAAGGCTCATCAACCTCAATAAAGACTGGAGATGTTCTCCCCATGTGTAGGAGTCCTGTAAGCCTCGCAGCGCAGGACTGCTCAGGCACTTGGCCTTCCCTTGTTTCCCTGTTCAATCCAGGAACGGGTACAGGGCTCAGGCCATTGTTGGATCACTTGCTGGTGAAGAGTTTCACTTCTGGGCTTCAAGCATGACCACCACTGGCTACATGGCAGCCTGTAGCACAAAGGGGTACTTCCTTGGGAAACAAATGGGATGCAATATCCTAATTGTTTTACATCTCAGTGCCTCTTTTGAGTATCGAAATTCAACTACCACCATGTCATATGAGAAGATATTATACACATTTCTGTGAGTGATATAAAGCCCCAGCACTATTCCCTTACAGAGCACAAGATTGAGCCTGCCCACGTTTATGAGGCCACAGTATTTAATCTGAAATAAGACAGGACAAAGCAGCTCAGAGGCCCCCACTTTATCACAGATGTCTGATGCATTATTTGAAACCTGGGACCATGCTCCTAAACAAAACACATTTGTTCAAACGCAGCAATAGTGTGCAAAGAAATGGCTGTTTCAGTTGCCATTCCACTGCTACAGAAGGGAAACCGGTAATTTGCCACACAACCCTGGGATGCCTTTACTTTCTCCTACAGCTATTTTCCCTTCCCCAAAGCTTTCAGCACAGCCCATTTTCATGCTCCACTGTAAACTGGATCACTGTGTACCCTGTGCCATTCTTGCTGCATAAAAGCTGTACTGAGCATATTATTATTTGACATACTGTCTCTTCCGTATCTCTTACTAGATCACAAAGAATAAAGAGTTGATCTCAGCTATCAATTAACCACAAATGCCTGCTGCAAGTCTGAACCAAGCTGAGGTACAGCTATAAGAGATAAGCAGAGTTCTGAGCGATCTAAGCTGCCATAACCATCTCACAGTTAAGTGCAATGCATAACGTGCTGGTCAAACCACAAATTAGCAATAATAGGGAAACAATTCATATAACAAACAAAAAAAAAAAAAAAATCAGAACTTTGCCTTCAAGAATGGCGTTTTTAATCAAATGTTTTCAATATTTTTCTTTCCCAGCATGTTTAAGGACTATGCTATTTTTCCATTTCTTGTGCAGAGCTAAATAAAACCTTTTCTTTTTTACATATATTGAACCCCAAACATTTCAGTTTTCAAGGGCAATCAGGGTTGGCCCTGCTCTCCTTTCTGAAGACAGAAGTGTACTATATTTAGGTCTCATCTTCCAGGTATACAAGTAAAGCTGCATTTGTTTCCTTTTAATGCACATGAAACAATGAGATAAAACCAAAATGACCTTGTGCTGATATAGCTGTCTTGGGAAGCCAATCCTTTCATCTATGCTCAGTTTAACAGAGAGAAGAACACTAGGAAAAGGAATACATTCACTTTTTAGAGAACCCTACAATTAACTGTTTCACTGAAAATTAATATTAAGCACAATTCTCCACTTCTTCCTTCCTTGCCTGCATGGGAACAGTGCTAGCATTTGGAACAAACCAACACAAAACAAATACAACAACATGGAACTGTTGGAACAAGTCCAGAGGAGGCCACAAGGAGGATCAGGGACTGGAGCACCTCCCATATGAAGATAGGCTGAGAAAGTTGGGGCTGTTCAGCCTGGAGAAGAGAAGGCTGCATGGAGACCTCATAGCAGCCTTCCAGTATCTCAAGGGGGCCTATAGGGATGCTGGGGAGGGACTCTTCATGAGGAACTGTAGTGAGAGGACAAGGGGTAATGGGTTCAAACTTAAACAGGGGAAGTTTAGATTGGATATAAGGAAGAAATTCTTTACTGTAAGGGTGGTGAGGCACTGGAATGGGTTTCCCAGGGAAGTTGTGAATGCTCCATCACTGGTGGTGTTCAAGGCTGGATTGGACATAGCCTTGGGTGGCATGGTTTAGTGGGAGGTGTCCCTGCCCCTGGCAGGGGGGTTGGAACTAGATGATCTTAAGGTCCTTTCCAACCCTAACTATTCTATGATTCTATGATTTTTTCAGCACACTAGTGCAGCCCCATCATACCACCGTGCTGAGCAGAACTGACCAGCTTGCTTGGCCCTCCTGTCACAGTGCCTCTCTACCACCCTGTCACTGAGGAAAGGTCAAACAGATGACAAATTAATTCATACTTACTTTGAGACACCTCTACTCTATCAGGGAAATGTAAAGAAGCACTGCTGCAAACCAGACCTATACCCGAGCTGCTCCACATGCTCTCTGCAGTAGGCATAGTGCTTACACTTTGCTCCTGCCTGGCTATGAGTAACACCTGCATGGAGGGCAAGCATTTAGCAGCCCTCACAGCCAGGTGAAAAGCCCATTTGTCACAGATGCCTCAGTTACCAATCCAGTCACTTGAATACTTCACAGATGTCGTCCATCCCCAACATGGACTGAACTCAGCACAGAGCAGTGGCAGAACCCAACAGACACAAGCTCAAGAACCGGAATATTTTCCAATAACCTGGTCAACGTTTTTGTTGTTCCTTCAAAGGGAATAAAAAAAACCCCAAACTACTTGATGCCCAACCCATGATGCAACATGTAACATCATAAATACAGCGTAAACATCCTGCTAGTCACTGAAAAGCTTGATGTGAGCTGTCAACTTCCAATCTTCAAATAAGATTTCTGCCAGCAGAGACAGGAGTCTGGAGACAAGCACCCACATGAGCTGGTGTGATCAGAGCAAGTGATCCTCCAAAACCCCTTTGCAGAGATTTTATCAGAGCTGTCAAGACAGACAGGTCATGAGTCACCTGGCATGAGCCACACTTACCATTAACCCTCCCCCAGCAGTATTAGGATTTAAGGTAGAAAATTACAGGTGTGTAACAACCTGCTGGGTAACCAGGTCAATCTGCCTGGTTGCACTTCAGATACTTCCAACAGGTGTCAATGTGAATGGCTCAAGCACAGTTTAACCACTTTAGAAAAGTGGTTAAACCAAGAAGCATTACACCTGCATAGTAATGGGTTAGAAGAGAAGCACCTCACATAAGTATCACTGTGATAGCTGCAGCTAAACTTAACTTTTACAGATGATGTCCTGTCTCTATATGATATCCATTATCCTGACCCAGTGAAATGAAAGGCAAATGCCCCATCACCTGCAGGGACTGTGTAGCACTGCACCTCCTGGTCAACAGCAGAAGAATCAGACCAAAAGGTAGAACACTGAGGTTGGTGCAGTTCCTGATTTTGGTGTTTTTTCTCAGAGCATTACATCATGTTGGTTCCCTTCCTCAAGTGGATTTCCTTTCCAGAGTCCAGCACTACTGCCTTTAACAGCGACTTCAGCATCATAGAAACATCCCTTCATCCTCCTCCCTGATTGTTCAGCTACTTTTAAGTCTAACATTTGGGCAGCAGACAACACCAAATGCAGACTCACTTGCATTCAAATGTTAAAAGGAAGTGTCATCCATTATCCTAGATAGAGAGGCGGACACACTAAACACTATATCCACTTCAGCAGTTGGACCATTCTTCTCAGCTAGGCACTGAGCTCTACATTACAGTGCAGAAGCCTACCAAGGAAGAGGGAAAGATGGGGGGAATCCGCACTGCTAGCAGCCTTCTTTCTCATTTTATTAATCTATCTTCTAATGCCATCTGCTCCTCCTTTTGATTTGCTGCATCTTCACAAGAAGACTGCAAGCAGTGACTGAAATGAGCACTGAAGGCTCTCCGCCTCCAAAAGGGACAGGATTTGCCCCCTCAGATATTTCTAGACAAAGTATGATGACGTGGCACTGGTTGTAATTGACATATTTCCAGAACAGGCTCACACTGCTTGAATCTGAACCAAGCCACAAGCATGTGCTGAGTTCCATCCTGCCACGCTCCCAATCCACGGCTGGAAAGGGTATTTATAATTCCCCTGCAGCTGGCTTGACTTCCAGAGAAAGCGGCAAGGTCCAGTCCATCTGGTGTTGGAATTCTGCAAAGCAGAAGCAGCACCAGTCTCCTAATGCCTTAGAGATGATGGAAGAGCTTGTTTTAGTTCTTAACCTTTTCCTTCATGGCAGCAAGAAACCATCTCAGCTTGAGCAAAAACATTGCACTGGCACAAAGAATCACCCCAGCTGCCAAGCTAATTGTGGAGACAGGAATGGCTGGCAGGAGGACTGGACAGGAGATGGGGTGTCCTTTGTATCAGAGCTGCACTAATGTCCTAAGTGAGACCACAAGTGGGGAATGTAACCTTCAGGATTAAGACCTGTCATTACTAAGTGCACGGATTTTATCCTTTTAATGGAAAAATCTTGACAATCACCAATAGGAGCATTCAGATGACAGTGAAACTGTGGCTGGGTTTTTCAATACATCTTGTGGAACACATTCCAATCTCAATCAGTTTCTTAATCTGAATTTATGAACACACTCTTTGGGATTGATGTACTCCACTCTTCACTACTTATTGTCACATGGAAGCTAGTGCAATGAGAGCTGAACAGGTTCATGAGGTACCTCTTTGCAATGACCCCTCACCACTGGCACAAGTAAGTGGAAAGGCTGAAACTCAGCCTGAGGAAGGTGCTGAGTGTGTCATTCTGACAGGATAAGCAGGACTGCGTTTGGATGTGGAAAAAGGACCCCCTGGTTAGAAAAAAAGGCATTGAAATATCTTTCAATCAAAGGAGCTATCTCTCCTAACTAGCAAAACCCATTCAACTTTCTTTTCTCACCGGAGAAGTTTGCTTGGGTTGTTCCATGCATGTCTGCTTTTCCTTCCGATTGAGCCAGGGGGTTGACATCCGTTTACCAAGCACCTTGGTTTCATTAAAGCTATCAGTGAAAGAAGAGAAAAAATGGAGGAAGAAAGGAAAATAAATGGAAAGAAATACAGCAATTGGCTTTGACTATCCCCCATACAGACTATCTTCCACATCAAATTGACAGAAAGTACAAAAGAATTTCTGGAAGATCTCAGAAGGACACAGAGTTTCTTGAGGTCTTCAGCTTCCCAGTGAGCAGCATTTGTTGTATGCACTTCTATTTGCCAAGAGAGAAAATTGTGAGCAACTTGGCATGTAGGTAGGCTTCTTCCAAATGCGCCTATGTTGCTCAGGCAAACAACCTAAGGCAGCTTAAAACAGAGGTACTCTTGTCAGATCTGAACAGGCATTGTTTAGACAACTGAGGACAAAACTACAGAATAATAAGTCTCTAACTCAGTTTTTCAGGTCTTGTAGAAAAATAAAAGTGAAAGGAGTTTTTCCTGAAGACGACAGCTCTAGATCTTGTGTTGTCCAACCACAGGTTTTAACTTCTGGAAACCAGAGAGAAATTCAGACTGATCACAATGGTATCTGGAACATTTAACACCCCAAATATTCAGAAGAGTGAGGTAATGTTGTAGGAATTACTCCATTAACAAATTCAGATCATTTGATAACCTTCAGCTGATGGACCAGCACAAACCCAGGAACTTGTCCTGACCATCATCTTTCCTATTTTAATGTTGGAAGACAGCGCTGGGAAGAGCTATAGAGTAAGATTGCACTACTTTCCACACAAGGTATGTTAGAATGCAGTTTTGAGCAACCTGTTGTCTTCATTTGTAGTAGGCAAGACCAGGACTTAACCCTATCTTTCTTGACCTATTAGGTCAAATGGGGAGAAACATCCCTCAAAGTCAATAGCAGCTGCAGGCCGTACATCCCTAAGGCCTAGCTTTAATCACACCATTTCTGTGTACCAGGAGAATATGAAACCGAGATAGGGAATCAGCATGAGCACAGTAAACTTCACAAGTAGGCCAAATGGTCCAAAGACACTGAAAAGGAGCAAGCTAAGAGCTGAAACCTCTGCACAGGGACTGAAGGTGTCAAGCTGGACTGGCCTTGTCCTTGCCAGCTATTAGATCACACTGGTGTCAGGTCCTCGTGATTTCCTCTCTCCCTACCAAAATTTGCTGCTGCTCCCATGATCACTTGAAAATGCAAGGACAGAAAGCTTTAATGAGCTGGCGCAAGAGAAGCTGGCAACTTCTGACAGACCTATGACTTCTCACATCATCAGTAAGAGCCTCCTCTGGGAAATGCAATTTTTATATTAACTTGATCCCTCAATGCATTGACTCCATCGATCGATGGCAACTTCCCAATGCTCTGCTTAGTTTTCTGCCAAGTCAGGATCGAGCTGGGGGGCAAATAAGTAAAGGCTATTAGTAAGAGAAAAATGCTGTACAGAAAACCAAACTCAGCAAAGCCACACCACAGATACTATGGCAAAATTCAAAGCAGCAGCAGACTTTTTTCTTCAGATAGGCAATAATGCTCATGTTCCCATGAATGAGAAGTAAACTCTTTGCCCTGAATGCTCCTGTCTGATTAGGAGCTGAAAAACCGGTATGTGCTCTGCCTGCCCTACTAAACCTTCTGGCACTCCTCACGTTTCTGTCCAAGTGCATCTTCTGCTTATTGCTTGTTTCTTGCATTCTCCATCCCAGTTCCAAAGAATTGCCATTTCTGGGAATATCCTTCTGTGTATCACAATTAAGTTCTTATTTTAGCTGGATGGCTTTTTGCTTATCTATTTGCATTTCTTCCTCATTTTCTAGCCTGAAGAGTTCAGTTTGTCCTATAGGCGAGTGTTCCTCAGTTCTGACCTGGGATAACACCGAAGTTTTAAAAACAATTTCAAGAAATGACTTCATTTTCCCTTAATCCAAAAATTCACCAGCACAATTCCAAGCTTCTTGCAGCCAACAAGCAGGTTTGCAAAAGGATCCCAGCACCTCCTCTGACAAAGGCAGCTCAGCTAAACTTTGCTACCCTTCCTTCTACACTTGCATGCCAAAAGGCTCTCTTGGGAAGTCTCCAGCAAAATTGGAGGCATTCTTAAAATATGTCTTAAAACATATCCTAATATTTTATGAACAAGGAATTAGGAGTACAGAGACAAAGCAACTACAGCTGCAATGCAGACCCATGCCAAAATGGAGCAGAAAAAGGCAGCAACTGGGAAGTAGAGAGGGAAGATTTAGCACAGAGTCCTCCTGCACAAGTTTTGGTTCTAAAAGACGCTGTGAAAAGGCCCTAAACTTAGTCAGTTTGGTGAAGTCTCTGTTCTCGAACCTAGGTACAGCCAAAGCTGGATATGTGCACAGCTCAGCTATCCTGAAACTCCCCATCTCTTGCAGCCGACTTGTAACTTTGCTATTGATTCTTAATTACAGCTGCTGACTGCTTCCACCTTCTGCTGCAACTTGCCCTCCTGCCTAGAGTCTGGGTCAGGTTGTCGGTAGCATCAACATGTATAAAATAAAATGACAGTGTGTCAGAGATTTAATTTACTCTCCCTTCACTACTGCAGGCTCCTCAGGCTTCCTTACAAAGCTCCTTTGGTTTCCATTTCTCCCTTTGAGAGACTGCTCCAGAACCTCACTCCTGTAGTGTTTGAAAATCTAATTTTCTGGCTAAGTGTATTAATAGCAAATTTGTACCAATTTGTCCTTGTGCCAGCATTGATCTTTATTATAAAGATTTTTTTCTTCCCCTCTAGTATTTATTTTGCAACAAAGTGTTTACAGGGAAACATCACATTCCTCCCTGTCTTTGTTTTGCTAGGCAAAACAAGCTCATCTTTTTCAGTTTTCTCTCATCTGCAAAGCTTTGTGTCCCTTTCTCATCCTCACAGCCCTGCTCTGCACCTGCTCCTGCACAAGCTGTACACAGTGTTCTTGGCACACTCTTGCATCTTGGTTTTAAACTTCCCTGTTTGTAGCGGGACTGTCCCCTTGAAGCTATCCTGCGACGGTTTGAGCCCTGACACTTCTCCACCATACATCAAAGTTCCTCTGCTGCCTCCAGCAGCCTCCTCAGTGCTGACTTGGATCATTCCCTCCACTGCTCCCGCCTGCCAGCACCTCATGCACATCATTCCCACCCCAGCTGAGGACACACATGGTGTGAAGCTAGTGCCAGCACTCAGCCCTGAGCTCTCTGCACTTCCTTAGGGCTTTCCCACACACACTGCAAGTACTGCTCCTCAACTCTAACATAACTCCCACAGAAGACTCTCCTGATCCTGGGCCTCCCGGGTCCCCCTCCTTTGCTCTAGGCAGCTCTGACCACCACTGACTCACTGGCTTTCAACCCTGGATTTATATGGCTCAGACAGTGCTGACAGATGGACAGGGCCTTCCTTAGACCCTCTAATCCCTGTCCTACTTAGAAGTACACAGCCCTTAACTAGACTCTGCAAGCTCTAAAATGCAACAAAACCACTCCCTCAGAACGGCAAGATACATCCACCAAATCTTCCCTGCTGCCATGAACAATGGGAACATCTTTTTGCTAACATGGGCCAGTTCTCCTCAGGCTTCCTTGTTAATGAGACACTAGTTCCCTGCTCATGGGCAAAATTCCTGTTGTCCTCACTACACTGGGGCTTCCCTGTAGCTTTTAGTGTTGTAGAGGTAGCTGGGTTATGTTTCCCAGATGACAGCCTTTTGCTTAGCCTAGCAAAGATTAACTTTCAGCATAAACCCAGACAGGGCAAAAAGGGCATAAAAAACACCATGCAAGAAAAACAAAGGCATTTTCATACTTGCATGAAGAATCATTTGGACATAGCTAAACCCAGATCTTACCCTAGGGAATAAAGAATTCTTCCATTTTCCAACCCTCAATCTAAGTCTGTGAACTGGGGCAAGCAGGGACATCCATTGTCTTGTGAATATGAAATTCAGAGGAGCACGCCCATGGGAACTTGTCCAGGGCTGTTTCAGTGCATGGCCCCTCAAACTGCCCTCACACCCTGCCCTCACTTACGCACTGCTCCCAGGACCTTGCAGTAATATTGGCATTAAGGTCATGCAGCATAAACCAGTTCATGAAATCTGCTTGTTCTACACTAACTCAGAAACTGTCACTCATCCTCTTATCTTTGAATTTGCAAGCTGTCAGCATCTTAATATCTGACTTCAGGAGAGCTTAGACCTCCCTGTTAATAAAGTTGCTTTCACTGATACTATTAAAAAGAAAAAGGTCTCTAAATCAGTGCAGTGGGATGAACATGGCAGCCATGTCTTCTAAGGGCAGGCCAGATTTGGCAGCACACTGCTGCCACATGCTTGTCTGCTGGGACACTTCACATCTTACAACTACTGATGCCTGGGTTGTCTCTAACCCCCATGAAAATACCCTACTTACAAATCCCATTGCCACTGCAACCCTTTGCCATGCCACAGCCTTGATCTGCTCCTCCACTGTGAAAACTATTCCCAAATTAAACATGCTTGCTCAAAACAAACAAGCAAGCTGCTCCTATGGTATCAGCTGGTTTTCTTTAACTGTAGGATATAATAGTTGCATGGATTTACGGTAAGACTGATAAACTCTTCATCTCTGCTGTGAGCCACACTGGAATTTCTTTCCCCAATTCATGGCTTCCCACCAGTGTCTGCAGCGATAAATGCTGAAAGCCAACTGCAGGAACACCTTCCTTCACAAAAGCAGCAAAGGCCCACCCACTAGTCATCAAATCTCATGATTCGATCAAATCATGTCACACACAGCATGACAGGAAAGGAAACTCTGGCTCTATTAATTTTGTGGCCTCCCAGCCATGCAAGCTATCTTCCCTGCTCAGGCCACCCTGGAGTTTCTTTGGAACTTATTTGTGTTGTTTGTTTGGGCAGCACCTTGGAAAGGAGAAACAGGCATGACATTCGTCATTACCTCTGCATGGAGGGAAGCCTCCATGGAAGGGGTCCAACAGTGAGAACACACTGCCCTTTCCTCATGTGAGGGGCAGGAAAGACAGTAGCTGTTTGATTAGCATGCTCCTGCCTCAGGATAAGGAGAATTATTTCACACCTGATGTGATGTGTCACAAGCAGCACAAAAGCAGCATGGGAGCCAGAAAAGGGCAGCTTGTGGAAGGAAGGAATTTTTAGGTCTTTCACTGTAGAGACTTGGGTTTAAGTCATAGAGAAAAACGTCTTGGTCTTCTCTATTCACAATGGAGCATAACGAAGAGTGCCTTTGCTAGGACAGAAAGACAGCCAGTAGAAAAGCACCACCAAAGCATCCTCTTGGGAAAAAAACCCTTCCTTTAAGAACTGTTTGGGTGGGTTTTAAATTTGTTTTGAAAACCTATTGATTTTGATAAAAGTTCCTGCCAAAGCTACTTGGAGCAGCTTTGTCTCTGGCAGTTCAGAAGCTCTACTTCAAAACTTCCAAACTGTACATATTTTACCTTGGAGGTTTCTACCCCACATGCAGTGTTATTACCTTGCTCGAACATGACAGAAGCATGAAATATTTTATTACTTTTGAGATCATTAAGATGAATCACTGCTTACTACAGAATGAAATGTTACCTGCTTGTCTAGATGAAGGCATTCCCGGGTGTTGTGATGGCAGTGTCAGACTTTCATTACATTGTGAACAAGGGACTTCTTGATCTAGAGAGTAAGAGAATATGTTTCAGTCATATTAAGCAGCAGCTGTTCTAATTGATTAAAAAAAGGGAGGTGACTAACCCTTGGGTTTCCTTATACGTATATATAACATAGGTCACATACTGTGACCTACTACCAGTCTGTCCTTAGCAAAGGAGCAGTAAGCATAAGTAGTGCAACAGCTTACAGTGGATACAACTCAAACAGAAATCCCACAGCAAAACATTTCTAAAGCCCAAACCTGGGACACAAAGTGCTCATAAGAAATGTGAAAGACAAATTGTTTAATTCTGATTCAAGAGCGGGGGGGAGGGAGGGAAGGGGGAGTAGACACACAACACCAAATAGGCTTTACAGTGTCAGAGCTTCCCAGGAAATGGCAATTCTGAGTTAGGCTGATGTGCATTAATTCTGAGAAGCCTAAGCAGGATTTTTTGCCAGGACAAAGTCCAAGAGGCTCAGGATGGAGGGAATTCTGCAGGGACTCAGAGCACAAACAGAGAGGTTATGGGAGGTCAGGCACAGCTGGGTGTGAGAATGAGCCAGGGCTGAGCAAAGCTTCGGTGGAGGACCAAGGCACTGCCGGAATAGAAGAGCAAGAGAAAAAGGGGTTGCCTTCACTCTTCTGCCCACTGCCTGCAGCAGTGTAGCAGGTCAGACCTCAAGAGGGAGAAGTGTAATGGTCCTGTGTGGAACATACACCCCTATCCATCCATACATGGATGCTCAAGGCTCTAAGGGCAAGTGCCTGCACCTTCTCAAGGGCTGCTCAGGAAAAGGCATGCCATCCACCACAGATGGTGCCTCCCTTCCTGCTTTTCCAGAGCTGCATGAGCAGTGGAGGGTGCCAGCAAGCACCACCCACCGCAGAGACAGGGTTTCCAGCAGTTCTGTGACCAGGACGCCAACAACGGTCCAAGGGGCATTCATCCGGGTGTACTCATCTTTTAACTTTCGTGCTCATGACTCATGACCATTCCTGCTCATGACCTGCCCTGGACTCAGTCCTGGCCCTACTTAGTAACAAAATGACTTAACTACTAAATTAAATACTTAATTTAATACTTGATTAATTTCACTAAATTCTCCAGCCCCCACAAGCTGCAAAGGCCACCTCTGCACAGACAAAAATCTCACTCTCAAAGCATTTATGCCCCCTTTCTTTCCCACATAGGCAATGATCGATGGAAGAGCCAAAATAAATGAATAACTAACTACCTCTACATTCTTGGCTTTATTGCCAGTCAATAGGGCACACAATGAAGCCATGAAGCAGAACAGATGATATATTTGCTGGGCTTATGGAACTTACAGTGGAGTTTCTTGCACAATTCAGGATCTGCACCACGTGTGTGTTGTGATGCTGAACAAAGGCCTACTGTCTGCTGACACGAACCAGACAAAAAATGCACTGACCTGGAAGCTAAAGTACAAAATCTACTTTCAGCCTGACTGCCCATTGCCCATACACATTAAATGAAGAAGCCTTGTTTGAGTGAAGCATGAGCTTACTCTGCTCTCCTTAAGCAAAGAGAGCACATGCCAGTGCCATGACTCCCACACCAACAAACCCCAGCAGCAGCAAAATCATGTGAAGGAGAATGCAAGGCTGAACTGCCTTTTACATCAGGATGTTTCAGTCACAAGGTTACTCTCAGTTATCTACCACGGAGAAATTTATCAATGCAAGCCAACAACGTTGGCAGAGGGACAGTTACACAACAAGATACTGGCAGGGGAATAGAGTACTGAAAGCTTAGAGATGGAGCAACCTGCAAGAAAAGCTTCTAAGCACTATAGCAATACAAACACACCATGAGCTGCAAAGGCTCAGCGAAGGGCTCGAGAGAGGCGGCAAGCTCAAAGACAAAAGCCATGGCAAGAAGGTGACTCCCAGGTAAGTGGCAGAGCAACAGCTTAACGGCTTCCAGTCCCTGGAAAGGTTTAAGTCAATGACTGGATGCTTGTTTCACAGAACACAAACACCACAGATCACCAGGTGAGCCAACACCAACCCAACTGGCGTGAGTGGGCTGACTCCACTGAGGTCAACAGAGCTCTAGCAGCTTACTCTGGATTTACAGCTGGGACATCAAACCACCACACAAACCAAAGTAATTAATCATAAATCAAATGACAGGCCAGGAATTTTATAATAATTCAAGCCTTCTCCAACAACCGAAGGAATTGTGTTCACATTCTTGACAGTCGTGGATGAGTATTTCAAATAAACAGTGAGGATTTTGATGGCGGAAGCCACTGTTCTACCAGCACTGCTGGGGACTGCAGCTCTTGCAGCAGCTCAGGCTGTCAGGAAACGACTCTACTGCACAGGCACTGTGCTGTCACACTGATGGGCATACCCCACCGTGCACATGCTATAAAGTATATACAAAACGCAGGAGATGAGCTAACCATCAAGAAAGGAAGCAGCAGCAGCTGGGGAACTAAAATTATAGGCAGCAGCTAGCATAAAGTGGAAATCAAAATCTCCCACGTAAGAATTGATGAAGACATACCACTAGAAGCAGAGTTCTGCCTCCCTTACACTCCTACCTAGCTGTGCAGTTGGTGTTGATAGAAACTCAGGCAGTGGCATCTTTGTGACACACTGAGCAGTGCTCTGCTCCTGATCAACAAGGCTCCTCAGAGTCCTGTGACCTGTCTGCTGCTGCTTGCCCGTTGCCTGTGGTCCACCAGAAAGCCATCCACGCTGGAGAAGGAGCCCCACTAATTCTCTAAACTACAGGCATTAAGCAGAGATGCTCAAAGTCTGCCTCCCATATGTAAGTCCTCAGCTCCACACTTCCACTTATCATTTCAGAGAGGCAAGAATGGTAACCATCACTGTCTTCCAGCATACCAGGGATTGTCCAAAACCATGGATTAATGCAGCCAGACTTCAGGCCTCCCATTAACAGCATGAGGTACAACCCCAGTCCTGTGTCACAAGCTGTGAGGTCGCTGCACTGAAGCTGTTTCACTGGCACAGGGCTAGAGGCTAAAGCCCCACTTTGCAGCTGTGTCAACACTGAAGCCCTCTGTTGGCCTGAGCTCTTTCACTGGGGGCTGCACCTTGCCATGCTCCCCACACAGTGGGAAGCAGTGGCAGGACTGGTCTCCAGTGCAGACACAGCTAAGCTGGGACACAGCACCATCTGCAGGGCTTTGCCAAGGACCAAGCTCCCACCAGCTCCCCAGGGAAGGCCAGTGTTATCCTGGGAGATACTTCACACCTAGTAACTCTCCAAAACAGAGACCTGAGCACACACGCAACCACTCTCTTCAGCGTCCTAGAGCAAAACAAAGCCCTCCTCTGAAAGCATCACTTCAGGAAACAAATCAGTGTTTTGATACAGCTCCAAAGACCCAGTAAATTCCCAGAAAATTAAATGCATGTCAGATCCTAGATTACGCAAAGTGATGACTGAAGCACCAGCCTTGTGTGGCTCCAGGAAGCAGCTACAGGCTATGCCTCTGCAGAGAGCTCATGCGCTCAGCACAGCGCTGGCGTCAGCCGAGCTTCCCGCGCACAGGCACAAGGACAGCACAGGCACAGCCCAGTGCTTCAGCAAGGGTCTGGCAGTGCCTGTGGTTCCTTAAAACCACCAGCCCCCAAAAGCTCTGCAGTGCTTCTATACCAAAATTAGCCTGGGCCAATCTGCGTAAAGCACTGCAGAACACATTGTACTGCACCAGCGCATTCCCTCGGATGCAAAAAAGACAAATCCAGCCTCTGGGGAGGAAGGATAATTTTTCTCCTGTCTTGCCTATGAGAAGGTCAGCAGCACCATGTGATTTTCCAAGACATATAACCACTGCATAACGCAAACCCACAGAAATGCAAGCATTTTTATTACTGCGTCAGCTATAAATATAGGAATTTAACACTTGTCCTACTGGATTAGACCAACAGCCTGTCTCACAGGGAAAGTGGGCTGCTCAGAGCTTGGACAAGTGACTGATGCTTCCCAGAAAAGGCACACTGCTTTCTGCAGCCCAGGCACCAAGAGGGACATCTAACTCCAGCCTGCTGTAGGGAATCAGCCTACCCCTTGAAGAATGCAACATGATGCTGTTTCACATTCTCACAAGCCAGTAAACCACCCAGCAGAAGCTGTGCATGTTGCTGTCTCATACATAAACATTGCTAACACCCACAGGAAATCTGTGAACTCAGTTCTTTCAATTTTCAAACCAAGTCTGACAAACTGGCCTTAAAAAAAAGACCCTGAGCTACTATTTAAAAAATAAACCCCTAAAAATCCCCCCACAAAACTACCTTTTTGACTACAATTTGTACTCTCAGCTCTAACAGGCAAACTTGCCAGAAATCAGCTGGGCTGGAACTTTATTTCTAAACCTAGAACCACGTGCATTTTAACTGAACTTGTTTAAGTTCTCTCCTCCCCTAGATTTCCTCCACTGTCTTTAACCAGCGCATGTACTGCAGTTCAGAGAGGCTTGTAACTTCAAGTAAAGAGTGTGTGGGATGTGGGGAACTACTGGGGCTGGGGTGCACAGAGCGGTGGGGACAATAAACAGTGTGGGTGGTAGGATGGGCGAAAGGCCACTCTGCGAACAGAGCTGTAAAAGCCCTGAAGATGGGGAAAGGATCCAGTCAGACACCTGAGCACTGGTACATCAGACAGAGCTCGGGTCTCTGTGGAAAAGCAGGGCCAATGTTCAAGAGTTAAGGAGCAAATGAAAGAGTGGAGAGTGTGAGTGTGGGGAAGGGACCAGATCTATCAGTGCTCATGTAAAGTCCTGTGAATCTGCTGCAGCCTCCCAAACAGATGCAGTTTGCCGATACATCTCCTACCCACTATTTTGGCTATGTACTGCAGTTCAGCATGGACAGAGCACCTGATAGCACCTCCCTGGTACACACAGACAGCAGTTGTCACTGCCTGGACACTTCCACCCCTACCGAGTGCTCACTTCCACTGGCCCAGCAACTGCATCCATCCAGAGTGGAGAACCAGAGCATTCCATTTACTCTCCTTCCTTCTCTGGCTAGCTACGGTCAGTAAGGGAACTTATAACACTGGAAACAGCAACAACAAGCAGCAGCTTGAATTTAATCCTGCCAATATTTATAAAATGTCATGATGTGGACTGTCCATTTCAGGGACTTCTCTCAGTGTTGATTCAGGCAGCCCTACTCTTGAGTCATCCTTCCCAAAGAAACAAACCTCAGCTATTACCGCCGCTGTCAAGAGAATGGGTCCTACTCCAAACTCGGCTTGCTGTCAAATTCTGTACAAGCCATTTCACCTCCTGTTTTTCAACTTCTCCATCTGCAAAACTGGACTACTGATTCTGGACTTCTTTGTAAAGTCTGGCATTTAAAGGCCTTACATGGAAATTAGGCATCTCTATTATTACCAGAAGCAATGTGCAGATGCCAGATGTTTATTCAGGTCTGCCAGCATGTTTGAAAATGTAACTGCACAGCAATTCTTGTAAGGACACTGATCTGAAGCACTATCTTTATTACAGTGTTTAGACAGTTTCTGGCAGCATCCATCAAGTGTCAGGTGCTGTAGATTCACATGGTGCAACACGTGCACTGATCCTTCAACGGCATGTCACTCAGCAGGACTGTGAAACAAAAGCTGCTTTGCTGTTGCAGATCTGCTCCAGAGCATAAGGATCCTGGAATAGAACTGAGTTTAAAACGTACAGGTTACTCATGTCCTGTTACAGCTGCAAATCCATGTACCAATATAAGGCAGAGTTTGGACCTATCATCCAAACTGGTCACCTTCTACATAAACTTACTTCCAGGCAAAAAAACACAATAAAAAAGTGAAGTTCTTTTTAGGTGAAATGGGTGATCTGATATGTTGAGAAGCTGTGTTTTTATCTGGAGCTCTGAACGCTTCCATTGGGTCCTGAGATTAATAAGTCACTTTAGAGAGCAAACTAAAAAGTTTCACGTAGTTCCCTGAGGAAGGTGAAACACTTCTACATGCTCTGTTGAACTTCAGCATCTCTGGATGAATTCTGTATCAGGTCTGCCACTGCATGGAGAAGTCAAAGCATTATCATAGAATACCAAGTTGAAAGGGACCTCAAGGATCATCTGCTCCAACCTTTCTTGGTAAAGCATGACCTAGACTAGATGTCCTACCCCCCTCTCCAGCTGAATCTTAAAATTGTCCAGTGTTGAATGGAGCTTTGTTTTGCCATGCAGAGTTTCCAACAATCTCTTCAGTAAAAAGCACGCTGCAGGAAGTTATTTCTGGTACAGCTGTCACCTGCT
Source organism: Ara ararauna (assembly GCA_028858755.1). Lineage (NCBI taxonomy): Eukaryota > Metazoa > Chordata > Aves > Psittaciformes > Psittacidae > Ara > Ara ararauna. Next base: position 18,849,224 of record CM054385.1, on the reverse strand, counting down.
TTGTTTTTGGATGTGCAGAAACCTAGGCCTGTGGGAAAAAGAATACCAGAGCTTTAAGTGTTACTCGGGAGAACATGCCTCTACCTCCATCCTAGAAAAGCATCAATGATAGTAGCACCAGAGCTAGTCACCCCATTAGAAATGCTTACCTGCATCAGAATTTCTGACTCAGAAACACTTGCCAGGCTACCTCAGGATATGAGAAGGTTGAGACACTTGAAGGGACCCCCTGTTTTGTTCAAGACTGGCTTCAGCTGTGGACTTCCTCTGGCTGAGTTCATTCAATACATCAGGGTGTGGGGACATACTATACAAAGGGGACAGTCCTATAGCCAAAGCAAATATCTGAAGGTAAAATAGACTTACTTGCCACAGAAGTCCTTGTGAACGGCACGGAGGACAAGTAGTAAATTAGAGTGTGCCTGTAGCCAGTCCTTCACCATATTTGGGTGTCTGGGATCAACTTCCAGAAATACGCTCCTGAAAGGACAAATTTGGGAGTAGAAAATGGGAAGATGCACACATTTAGGTTGCTAAACTGATACAAATTAAGGTCTGTCTTTCTGGATGACTCCTACCAGTGCAGGAAAGGAGAGGGTCAGGAAACACACTGCAATCCACTAATCCTAAATTGGATCATAGCTGTCCCATGTAAGGTGCAGACTGGGGGCAATTCTCATGGTGCTCCTGTGTGTGAGCCGTTAAACCCTTGTATGGAGATGTAAGGACCCCTTCTGAACCCCATGCAGAGATACCACCAGCTCAGTCTTTCTGAAGCCTCCAAAGATTTAAGGCCAAAATGAGGTTTTAAGATACAAACGTATCAATACTGAGCACTAGACTGGCAGCATGAAGTTTCATTCTGTTATAAGCAGGGTGACATTATGTCCCAGTAGCAAGTCATAAAGTATAAGTTAGTACACACATTTTCCCACAGTAAATGTCTCCATAAATCAGTTACAAAACCACCACCAGCATTCAGCCCTACACAAAGAACTGTACAAAGGAGAGTGCAGCAGGGATAAGGGAACTAATCAGACAAGCTCAGTTAGTGTACCAGGACTAGCCCTGGACACTGCAGGGCTATTTCCATCTCTGGAACTAGATGATCTTAAGGTCCTTTCCAACCCTAACTATTCTATGATTCTATGACTTTGTGACACTGGCCCATTTCTGAATCTCCACTCCCATGATGGTGCAGAACCACCCTAGCTTACAGGCACGTGGAGATGATGGAACTGGTTACAGCTTGTGACAGCGCAGCAAGGTATAAGCTTAACAGGCAAAGAGCCCCAAACCATACTCTGTCCTGAGAATTCCTAAGTCCCACACCAAATACCCCCTATAAATTCACCAAACTAACTACAAGCTGGGTGTGGATCTCATTCCTGACCTTAAAAAACTTCCACTCTTCAAAAGGGGCTCCATCTCATAAAACAAGTAAAAGGGAAGGGGAAAAAAAACCACCCCATGAGACCAATCTCAGTTGCTGGGAAGTTCTGAGGAGCACCTTCTGTTCTCATGGGCACGCACAGCGGGAATTAATTCTTTTGCATGCATTATGCCTCTCAATGTTCCTGTTCCTCTTCTCAAAACAGCAGATTTTCAATGACCTCTCTTATGCTCATAAAATGTCAGGACTCTTTCAGCAGGATATGTGAATGTCCTGGTACAACAGACTTTTCAGTATGAACATGTTGATCTTTAAGCACAAAATGGATCCCACATGACAGAGAACAGTAACAACCCACCTTGAGTATTCACCCTAGAGAAACTTAACATTTAAGAAACTATCCCTGGCTGATCTTCTTTCTCCTGGATATTCAGCACTGTATCCTGGCACAATAAACAAGTTTCCCCTAATTAAAGGGTGGGACGGAAGTAGAGATGTACATCCATTCTCAAAGTGTTCTATACTACTTCTATTTCAATCAGTTATTCAGCTTAGAAAGCTCACGTTGTTTTGCACTCCCTCTTTCTCTGCTGCTCTCTTTCATGTTCTTTTTTTTTTGTTGCTGCTTTGACCTTTAAAGATTCCCACTTCACTAATGACTATGAAACACCACCACTGGTCAAGGAAGGCTCCCTTTATTAACCAAATTCAAGCTAATTTTGCTTATATATGACATTTTAAAAATTGTTATTATTAAATGTGGCAGGGAGAACATTTCTGCAACTCTTTTCCCCCTACCTTCCTGTATGAAAAGAACACAGAAGTTGTAGAAGTGAATGAAAAAAAGACATGAAGCTCAAACAGAGAACAGTGCTTACCCAGAATCCTTCAGAAGAGAAGGAGCCAAAGCCAAAATTGTTTTGATGACTCTCATTCCATCATCTCCCCCATCCAGTGCATCAAGGTCCTCATAGCTGATTGTGGGAATAAGAAGACATTAAGAGCAATTCATGTGGCATGAGGCACACCCCTAAGGATGCACTGCCCCAAACACAGGTGCACCAAACACACCTGAACTCCAGTACTCCTACAGCAGGTGACAGCACTCATAGCTTTTATGTAAAACACAGAGATTAAGAAGGCAGCTGCCACTAGGCTGAGAAACTCCATGTTGAGCACAAGCAGAAAACATCCCCTGCACTCTTCCCGAAAACTACAAGCCACCTACAGGCAGGGTAACACAGTTTCAACCTGTGGATCTGTTCCCTCTGGGCAAGCTGGACAGGGAAAGAGTGGGTTGTACAGAAAGGGATCACTTGCTTTATTTCAATCATGCCAGCAACCAGGCTGGGCTGCCCTCTAACCTAGCAGAACAAATTAGGATGCAAAAAGCTCAGCTTTCAGAATCTGCTCCAGTGCACATCTTGTAGAGAGGAGGATGCAGGCCTTTGTCCTGACATGCATGACAATCAATTCTGAGGAAGAACCAGCACACACAAAGCTGTTCCACACCCCAAAAGAGCTTATTCATGTTTGTGTTGGTTTGTTTGCTTAAGGCAATCATTGGGATGAGAATGGGTCACAGCATTTCCAGCCAAGCTTTTTTCCATCATAAAATGCTGCTCAGACTGCTTGTACTTCCTTTCATAAACTCACATCAATTATTAAAAAAAGCAGGAAAAATGTCCTGAGCCCATTTGGGATCAGGAGCCTGCTAATTTCCAATTGTGTGCTTTTTCCATTTTTCTATGTATTTAAAATGCTTTGGTATTGTTTCAGACCTGTAAGCAATATCAAAGTAACACTGCATTATTATAACTATAGGAACACACCTATACTGTGTACATGTATACTACATTTGCATGTTTCATGTGCAATTGTGTGTTGTGTAAGAAAGCAGACAGAAAGCCTTGCTTCATGGAACAGGAGAAGAAGAACCTCTTTGTCTGATTACCGGAGGATTTCTGCATCCAAGGAAGCCATGTCTTCATGGAAAACATATGGGGGGTTACTGATTATGAAGTCTACAGGGCCCCAGAGTAGCAGCTGCTTGGCAGAACCTAGAGAAGAAAATAATCACAACCAGCTCTCAATCACAGCAATCTCCCCTGTAAGCTCAGTGCCAAAATCCTACCAAGAAACTCTCTCCAGACACATGACCGTGTGTGTTTGGCTCCACCTTTCTCTAACAAAATGTTATCCTATTTCTTCTGGGGACAGCCTGGCCTGCTCATCGTCCCACCTTGAATGCAAGAGTGATAGAAAGCCAAGCCCAGGCACAGTTATCCTGTTTTCATATCACAGCCCTGCTTAGCAGAAGATGTTACAAATCACAGGACCTTGATGCTGTGGAGCTTTGTGCCCATCTGGTTATTAAGCAACAACTGAGACTTGAGAGAGCCCATAAAGAACTAAGAGGCAGCTTAGACCAGTTGTCAAGATGCTTTCCTCTCACCAGAGCTGCATAAAGACCTCTAATAAACAAAAGAGCCAGGCCCTCTCAGCAGTATCAACCACCCAATGGCTTGCTCTTCCTTGAGCAGACAAGGCTCAGCTCACTGTGCTCATGCTACTCTCTGGACTGACACATACCAGCCCTGAATCATGTATTATGTGAGCGTGGACCTGTCCTCAGGCAAGCCTCTTTGCTGGGCATTCAATCTAAGCTAAATATCTGGGCTCCCTCTAACAACAGAGAGACAAGCACATACATGTTTATCTAAAACATCCATGTCAGCATGGAATGAATTACACTCTGTTTATATTTGCCTCTCCCCAGTAACAGTAGAGAGCACCCATACACAACCTTTGGACACCTAAAACCAGGAACCTTCTGATGCAGGCAGAGACTTCTCTCAGCTGAACATCTGGCCTGGAAATCTCTGAAGGGAAAAGCTTCACTGGCTCACTTCTTACTAATTATTTCTCCAGTAACTCCAACACCCTCCTGACGCCTGCATTCCAAAGGGGTCCTATGGCTGTCTCTCATGCTTGCCTCCCCCATTAAAGTAAAAAGGGAGAAAGACAAAGGGGATTATAACAGTGAAAAGAGTTACTGTATGAAACATCTTGGTGGAGGACATGGATCCTGTCCTGGAGATGCAGCCTGTAAAATTCCAGATGCAAGAATAAAAGGAAAAATGATTAGGAGGAATGTTTGTGTGGGTTCATGAACAGCACATTCTATGAACAGTTCATTAAATGTCACATCTCTTATCTGATCCACGTATATCTTACCCCACTGACTGCAGCTGGATTCCTCTCAAACCACAAGGGAAGTTTAGGATGTGCTCTTTGCCCAAGGAACAAAATTAAAAGCAAAGAGCATGCTGTGCTATGTTAGTGACAGTCCAGAATAACCAGTTAAGAACTACTTGAGGGAGCAGATCCACTGGGAAGGACAAGGTCGACCTAAAGTTATAGACCTGTCTTGACTTCAGGCACAAAACGTTTGATACAGCAGCTCTAAACATCCAGCCACAGCACAGGCCCCAGCAGCCCCATTCTCACTAAACCCAAGGTGATGGTGCAAGGAGGATGCTGAGGGATACCACACTAGCACATCAGAGTAAAAGTGCTATTTGAGTGTGCAAATTTATATGTAGAGAAGCAATGCCAGAAACAAGCACAGCAATAATGATGGAGCCAGAGAAAGAAAGGTTCAGACTATACTTGTCCTTAACCTCCTAAGTGACATACATTCCTACTACCTGCTGCCTTGAGTTTCCCAAGTTCACAGAAAAGGATAAGAGTAGTTACCATGAAATGCTTGAAAACCCATGGAAGACAGACAGCCTGTAAGTACTATTGCCTTATTTAGGCTGCTGCCTTTGCAAAGCACATTCACAAGTCAAAGAATAAAATACTCAAGTAAACAAGCTTTTTTCTTAATTCTTACACTTTAGGAGTTCAACCAACTAAACATTCTCTGGTTTCCACTGGTGATAAACATGAACCGTATGTCCTGATACTGAGGACTCTTGTCTTTTTCAAACAATTTACAAAATATGGGTAATATGTGGGCTCGTACCTATGTGCGTTCTCCCTGGTGAGATCCACAGCAGCCTCCTCTTTATCCATGGCTATCACCCGGCTCTGGCACAGGAAAAAAACAAACCACCATCAACAAGGTTCCTGAACAGACATGTTCTGCCAAAAAAGACATGCAGCATAAAAACTGACAACTGGCTGTTCATTCCTGGCTCCTAAAAGCAACAGCTCATGAAGAATGCATCTCAGTGCACTGAAGGGATCTCGAGTTGCTTCTAGAAAGGTGACAGCAGGCACTCTGCAACACTGCAGCACCCTACCAAAACAGACAGGCTCCTGACCAAACCAAAGCTGACAACAATGGAGTCACACAGGGTCACCTAACATGTTCACAGCTCCTAGCAATGTGAGATTCAACACTGGCTAGTCTGGGTAGACACAGATTAAAGGAAGATCTCTAACGCAGACATAATCCCTTCCAGCATTAATATAACCACTTGGACATTGCCTCTGGTATTTTCCATCTGTTACACAGACACCTTTTGTCTAGATACTCCACTGAAGTCCATGCATCACATTGACTGCATGTATTGACTGCACATACCTGACAGTGTGTCAAGTATTGGAGAGTCCTCTACTGTAATTTAAGATACAGCACTACACGGTTAGAGATTGGTTTGACCTTCCATTCCACCTTGGGCTAAGCACAGGCAAAGGTCTGACATGGTTCTGTTTTGCTTAATGTTTTTTAAACACAGATGTCGGTAAGTATTTACATGGGGAAAGCATGCTTAAAGAAGCTACTTGTCATCTCAAGACGATGGTGAGACTAGCCATGATTCCTGGAGGGATTAATTTCACAGTTTGAGACTAACACCCACACACACGAAGCTGACCCTAAGGTGAGGACAGAGCTGACTCCATAAGTGAAATGTTGCCATTGTTTTCTCAGTACCCTACTGCCAAATTCTGCCTCAAGCATTAAAGACATCACACAGAGTGTAAGCTCCACTTAGCTGTCAGTGTGGCTACCACTAACTCTAATCAGTGAAGGCTCCTTATTTCTCTGGACACAGCTGAGAAAGGACTGCTATCAGTAACAGGGACAGCTGTGACTGACACAGCTCTTTAACTTAACAGGCAAGGAAAAGAGTGTGAAGTACAGCTCAGGAAATCAGAGTAATTACACTTTGAAGTCATGAAGCTCAACTATTAACCCTATCAGGTCACTGGTAGGAGGAACAAAGGCATCAGCCTCTAATTTTTGCACACCAAGTCTTTCACTTCTACAGGAGTAGGGGATGGCCACAGCAATTCTATTAATGAGAACAAACTGGATGGTCTGCAATTCTGAGGAAAGGGGAATATTTTTCCCTTAACCACATGTGATGAGATCTTGGATTCACTTCTCTTTCTGCTTACCAACAGTACCTCAGTAAGCATGTTACATGCCACAATAATCAGGGCAAGAAAGGCTTTGGTCACCCAAATCTGAGTCCCTTTCCTGCTCTTTTCACTCTCTTCAAAAGGTGTGGGTTGTTATCAGGGAACAAAAAGTGGTTTGGTACCATACCATGTGCTTGTCATATCGATCCCAAGAACTGACATTTCTGTGGTAATCCCTTTCCTGTATTCATTTAGTCTCCAATCTCCTAGAGACAAGATCTTTCGATTCACGGCAGGGTGATTTTTAGAGACGACTGCCCCATAAATTTGACTAACAGAGTTATGTGTTCATGTGTCAGCCCCTCTTGCCCACAGCCCAGAATATCAGCTTAAACCAACACTCACCAGTGCTTCAGGCTGGGGTGATTAATAGTGGGCTGTGCCAGCTGGAGAATGAACACGGTTGCTGCTTTCATTCTGACTGGGTCTCTGCTACTCCTGCAGACAGCTCCTAAATAGCCCTCTTCTATCTAGCATGAACATACAAAGCCTGACTGTCAGAGACCTCAGCTGCCAAAGTCCCATCAAAACAAAGAGGTTTGTCTGTGAAGTCTCAATGAAGACTTGGAGAGTGGGACTGTGCACTGAAAAAAGCTTACCTGTGGCAGTTTGTGCAACAGACTCAGAGCAATTGCTCCAGAGCCACAGCCAATCTCCAGGATCACAGGATGAGGGGCAGAAACTGGGAAGCAGAGACCTGAATTCTTCTCGTACATCAGAGATTCTTCCTCCACAACTAGAGAGACGAGATCCTAACAGAATGAAACAAACAAAACTCTAAGGGAGCTGATACGACTCGCACCTTTGTGGTCTGAGGACTAGAGTTTGAATATCTTGACTCTGTAGCTCAGTGAAACATATTTTTGTTGCCAATTTTTAAAACACAGATGGGAGCAATGGAACTGACATGTCAGAAGTCACATAGGCTCCATCTCCCCTACAGGGTGCTTTGATTAGTAACCAATTCCTCAGGATACAATTTCCCACAGATCCACTGAAATCTTCTAGCACTGTTGGGAAAAACAATAACCAAACAGCTGGAGCACATTATCTTCTGCAACACCATTTTATTTACTCCAAAATTCCAGCTTTCAGAATTTATAAGCTTCAAAATGTAAGATTTCTACACTCTCAGTATGGTATGTAATCTGGAAGCAAAGGTACAGCTCCTAACAGCATCCAAAACAATAATCCAACCTATAGATGAAAAGCAAAGGCAACTAATTACTAAATGATCCAAATGAGCAGCTCCCTGCATGGATTTCAGATTGTGGACTCCTACTACATCTTGTTGGTATAAAGTCACATGGAAAGGATTTTCATCCATGCTCCTGGATCCATAAACATCTCTGCCATCACTGCCTCCTCACTCCCATTAATCCCCTCTTTTTAAAACCCTTCAAATATTATATACATTCCAACACAGCAGGAGAGGTATCACAGATACAAAGTTCTATTGTTTGAAAATGAATGACTGGCTATAAGAAAGCACACGTGTGCCTCCCTCTGTCTGCAACATGAACTTCCCTTGCTATCCACTGGAGAAATCTAGTGGACAGAAACCTTATGAACACCATGAGTGCATCAGCAGCTTCAGTAGGTGCTCACAGCTCCCCACAATCCTTATGCTTTCATAGCACACCAATACAGAAACAAGACCTTTTATAGTGGCTAGGTTTTTGCTTGAGAGGTCTGCTCTTGGCTCCCCCCTGTAAATCCAGAAATTTACAAAGAATGATTGGTTTAATTTTGCCAACAAATGAAAGACATTACCAGGAAAATTATCAAGCTTCCATTTTTTACAAGGAATCTTGCATGTTCTTGGCATTAGCAGGAATACTTAAAGGCAGCATGTCCTGGCAGGCAGGTCAGCTTCTCTTCAGTAAAGCCAAGGCCTTTTTCAGGAGCCAGAACTGGGCAGGGTTGTACATCAGGGCATAAGCCCTTCCTTAGATATATCACCCTGACCGGGGTGCAGTGTAATAGATGCCTTGCGCAAAGCTGTAGTTTTTATGAAGATATTTGTTGCCACTGGTGATCCTTCATGCTAGGCCAATTTGCATTTGTAGTACGGAGGGAGGGAGGATGCAAACAGGTATGAAAATGAAGCATTAGAATAGATGAGCCTCCATGAAACATCCCTGGCAGCTGAGCACCTGAGACACGAGCTGTTTTGTCAGTACTTTCTGAGATTTTCCGCAAGATGTGAACTGCTTTTAAACATATTAAAGCGCTGTGCCCCTGCATGCAAGCACATACGCTGTGCTTAGAGAACAGAAGTGAAGTTTGTACTACTTCACAGCCTGGGATGGCATATTTCAACATTGTCTGGGCCTTGCAAAGCCAGGCAACTTCCATTTTAATAGAACCCCTGCCTGTTGATTCCTCCTGCTGAAAGAGCCTGAAAGCATAAATGAAAAGGAAAGATTTGGTTTATTTGAAAGCGTAAACACCCTGTAATTGTTCTAGTGACATTACTTCTTCAGATCAGCTTTCCTGAGCCTTTGGCATTTTCCACTGGGCTGTGTTAGGCCTTGCTGCTTCTCCAGTAGGCTGGCCCTGCCAACAATAGCCTTTCTGGAGCCACCGGCTCCTCAGCTTTCTTTAGGCTCCCTTTCACAGCCACAGCCTTTTGGGACCTTCAGGGTCTTTTCAGCAAGAAGCACCTTCAACTGTTTTCATTGTTTTCTCTTAAGTCTTCTCCAGATGTTGAGCTGGGAAGAGCCAGAGATGTCCATGCCTTTGTTCACCACATACTCACTGTCAACAGACTTCATGCTTTCTCCAGATCGTACTCTCTGCCTTCCACAGCTTTCGGTGCTCTCTCCTCAGCAATGAGCTCTCTGTACTCACACCCAAAAGGCCAAGAGAAGGAACCCACAGGCTGGAGGGTGCTATTCCCTCTCTCAGAGGTGTGCCTTCACTGCAAAGTTCAGTGAGTGACAGCTAAGGCAGCCTCAGGCAGGTAAGGAGCCACACTGCAGTGCTCATCCCTGGTCACCATATTGTTACTGGCACTGTGTTTTGCTAAAAGCCTCCAAAATCCTTGTTGCTGCTCTGGGATTCCTTTCCTAGACAACTACAGAGGAAAACATTCTTACAGGCTCCCAAGAGGACTGTGGGAAACCATTAGAGGACTGGACTACAAGTGCCCAGATAACAACAGCGAAAAATAAACACCTTATCTACCCACTTTAGTGCAAAAATGGCTTTTGCCTTTCAGCGAGCAGCTCCAGACAAAGCAGTACGAAAACACTTCTGCCCTGGAGACAGCCAGAGACTGCAGCTGGTTTGGAGAAGCAGGTGCTGATGATTCCAAGACCACAGAAGAAAAGCCACCCAAAAAAATTCCTGCTCTGCTCCTGAATCACTTTTCTAAACCCCAGCCATTTCTGGTCACTTACAAACATTTCCAGGAAATCTCTACAGGAACTCATCAGAACCATCTGTCTCCAGGGCTGATCACACAGTAGCACAAGTTACTGATTACAAGCATCCAAATGTAACTTTCCTGCAGTAGAACTCCTGTCACCATTGATTAACTTCCTTAAGGTTTACCATGAATAATTTCAAGCTTGGAGTTTTTAATGGAACTTCTATTTTACACATTCCACAGTGAAAGTATCTTTTAGAATGTTCCTATTGAAATACGACTGATTCCCATTTTTACCACACATGTATTAAAAAAGGTATTACTTAGGCTTTGTATCCCACTTCCTGACTCCTTTGCCTTATTGCCTGGGCTATTTCATGTACTTCTTACTGAGGCAAAGGCTAGTTCTCTCATAATACACTTACTTATCATAATAGCTCTAAATTAAAAGAAATTAATGTGACAACCTAAAGAAACTGCAGCCTTTTCCAGGTATCAGTATCTCACTACAACCAATATGTTCAATAATTATGAAAATAAATTCAGTTATTAAATAAACGTGATTGGCAAGCAAACCACAAGGTTTATTCTACCTGGCAAATTAGGAAAATAAATTACTAGTACAGATTATTCGATGTTGAATCAAATTTGCATTTATGTATTAAAAGCAAGAAGCAAACCCACACCCAAATGCACTGGAATAAGACATTTTGTGATACCACAGTCCTTGACTTACAGCTTTCACATAAACCCCCAATTTCCCTAACATCTGCAGAAGAATCAGAACACCCCAGCAAGCATGATCCAGAGTAGATGCAGGCAGCTCACTGCCATTGCACTAGGTTTCCTTTTCAGAAGTCATGAATGATTAAGTTACCCAAAACTGATTCAGAACAGTATTCTGCAGATTCTTCTCAGTATTTTTCATCTTTTAGCAAGCAATCCAGTCACAAGATGTCACTACTTGAAACTGATAAATTGCAGCACTTAGCAGAACACAGCAGAACCACTTTCAAATCTCATCTTGGGAGATGAAGTATTTCTGGCCATGCATTACAGTGTTCATAAAAAGACTACAAAATACCCTGCAGACATTCCTTACCTCCGTGCAAGAATCTGACTCAAGCCACAGCTGGGGAGGAGCAAGAGAGGCAGATGATGCACAAAAGTTATGCCAGTCCCAGACACAGAGAAACTGGGACAACAGCAGATGGCCGAAGGCTGTGGTCTTTGTGTAGGATACCCCACGTCTTCTCAGACGGAGCAGATTCAGAGCACATTAACCAGCTAATATAATGCCATCATTGCTAAAAACCATTTTAACCATCAATTTGATCACCAGCTCTAAAGGTTGAGATATGAAATTATAAAATTTCCATTGGGAAATAAAAGCACACATTTTGGCAACCAAAGGTAATTAACCTTTGGAATGTGTTAGGCAAATTCTCCACAATGTGACATTCTAAACTGAAAGGGCAGGTTATCCAAAAGGGCTTACTGTCACTCACACCATTTACAGGATTCAATACATCCTCCACTACAGAAAAAGGCCACTTTGGATAAAACAATGACTTGAAAATCACCATGTCTTTATAGTCTCTAAAGCCAGGAAAATGAGTTAACTCACTCAGGTGCCTTGTCCCTACAACATGCTGAGCACTTCAGTACCTTTTAACACTTTTATCCTCACAACTCCCATTTTCCAGAGAAGCAACAGTAAAACAGTGACTATCCAAAACTCCTGAGGGACTACAGCAGAGTAGAGCACTGAAGCCAATGCTCCAGAAGCCTCAGCCACACCTTTCCAATGACACCACTTTAGACTATAGGAATGGGTCCCACAGACTCCAGTTAGGAACTGGCAGACCTACAGTTGAGTGAGGGCAACTGACCTCCTGCCGAAAAGCAGAAGTCACAAAGATCAGAACCAGATTCCCACATCATCTAAACAAACAGGTCTTGGCTGTGCTTGAATTGTCTTTTTGGTTTCATTGGTGTAGATGAAAATCTGTAAATATGAAAAATAAACCCAAAGCACTGTATTAAGAAGCAAGTAAAATCATAAATTAAAAAGCATCTTAGAAATGTGACCCAGCTCCATATGTGCCCACAGCACATTAACCACTGGATAGGAGGAATGCTCAACTCTGTTATATTCAAATTCACATTACTGCTTACAGTATGTGTCATTATTGTCAGTAACAATACAGCCCACACCGAAAATCCTGCTAACCAGTGCTACAGGTACTGGCAGACCCACTTCTGTCCTGGAACCTGGCGTACACGTACGTGGGCATAAGTGTTGTATTTCTGTCGGAGTGGGGAAACAGAACATTTTGTAGATCTTTTCTCTCCCAGTCTCTGCAAGAAGCAACTCACCCCAGCAAAGACGGCTTTGGAAAGAGTGGAGGGATTGAATGGCAGACAGAATCAGAGAGAAACTAAAATCTTCTCTTTGCACATTTCATCAAATAGATGGGTGTACAGAGATGTTCAAGCAGCAGTGAGGAAGAGCTAGAATTCACAACAAAGGTGAGCTCAGAAGCCACTGCTGTTTCTGGGAGCAAATGTTACCTATGGCTAACATTGCTCCCCAACCATCCACAGCTTGCAAGATAGCCATGTGCCCTTCCAGGGCACTCCAGCAATGCCTGCCTGCTCCAGGGCCTTTTTGTCATCTGTTTCAGGCAGACAGCATGACAGTCAAGGCCATAGGCTGGGCTTAAGAACTGGCCCAGCTCAGAGCTCTGCCAAGTTATTAGTGTGACTGAATCCCAATCTCTCTGCTTGTTGCAAACTCCTTGCACAGTGATAATCAATGAACCTCCCCTTCTCTCTGATTTTAAGGATTTTGTGTAAATGAATACTCAAGCGGATGTCAGGCACAACCAGCCACCTCTGAAACCTGTGCATTCATGAGGCTGGTAAGCTAAGTGCAAAGTATCAGGAAGGGTTTTTGCATTACACTGGGCTGGAGGTGATGCAGGCATCAAGCAATGGGTTTTCAGGGACCTACCATCTGTTGCTTAGCACAAAACACAGTGGGGAGAAGGTATTTAGACCCTCTATGTCTTTGCCAGTAGTGAATTTAGTAATCTACTGGGAAAAATGCACTACATCCTTGGGAGGGAGAAGGGTATCTAGTCCTGACTAGCAAAAGAAATGCTTACGAAGACTAGAAGAGACCTATTACCTGTGGTTCCATACACGGGGGACACAAACAGTTGCCCCCCATGCTACTTAATTTCAAGCACTTGGAGGTTCTCAAGCTTTTGTCTTTTAGCCAAGCCACTCACGGCCTGCTCTCACCTTGTGATTCCAGGAAGTCTTGCTTCATTGCCAGATTCGCCCTAAGTTCATGATGTCATTTATTTGGTTTCCCCCCTCCCATCATCTCTGTTGAGCGAAACACAGAGCTTTGCAAACACCTCCAGCTTCCCATGAGCCTCTGCCTCACCCTTCCACCCACAACTCCTGGTCCCCAACCTCCCCCCCAGCACACATTCATGTCCTGACAGGTTCTCGGTATTAACCCCCTCCCTGTGGCCAGGTCTGTAGTTCACTGTATTTCTTGGAACCACAGCTGCACAAAAAAGCATGAGGACGTTCTGCCAGCACCCAAACCACAAGCTCCACAGCTGCGCGGCTCCAACCAGCAGACAGAACAAGGTCAGGCAGCTTTCAGCACCAAGACAGTTGGGAGGAAACAGCAGAGATTGTTGGGGCTACAGAGCTGTGCAGAAGTCCAGCGTGGAGGCAATCAAATGCCACAATCCAACAACAGTGAATAACCCATCTGATGTTTCTGTGATTAAAAGTACAAGGCTAAGGAAAACAAGAGGAGGGGAGGAATGGGAAAGGCAAGGGTGGAGGTCACAAATTCATACCGTACTCCCTAGAAGCACCATTTCTTTGTTCCTTACATGCTCTGGGGAAAACAGGGAAGACACAGTTCCAGGGGTACAAGCCAGGGTGGCAAGAGGCTTCTCAGGTTAGCAAACCGGACAAGGAAAGCAAAAGACACATGAAAACCTGGGTAACCTCTCTGCTCTCGCACCCTTCCTGGGAATGTTTTACTTACTTGTGTGCTTTCCAGAAACTTCTGTTCTCAGAATCCAGGACTTTCCATAGAGCCTGATCTGATATTAACCGAATCACCCCTCCCCTCCTGTTTGTCCACTTGGCTGCCAATCAGCACATGATAAAACCCTGGGAAGCCAGGCTGGAAACGTAACTTCATGGCAATGGCCCTAGAACATCAGCGCCACGTACCTTCCAAAACCAAGCCGCAAGTGAGCCCAGTACTTAGTGGGCAGGCAAGCTATGGCAGTTTTGTTCTGGGCTCTTCTGCTTGGCACCACAGTAGGAAAGAGAAAGTGCTGCACAAATCCCATGAAACTCCCCCTATACATACTAAGCAAAATACCCGGGTAACTCCAGAAGGAGCCACTGATCCTGAAAGAAAAGGTGGCTTTAGGCAGGAGCAACGACAGAGAAACAGGTATAGGCATGCCTAGCACTGAGCAAGGAGTTTGGCTTCTGTCACACAACAGGAGCAGCTCCTGATGTGTCAGGGCACATGCCAAGTGCTGTGTCATCTGTTGGTGAAGAGGCTGTGACAGCACCCAGAAATAACCGTACCAAAAGGCAGCAACCTTTACAACCCATACATAGCATCATTGTTTGGGTTGAATGCTAGTGCCCAAGAGAAATTACCACAGTTGTCACATCTAAACTTGACCATGCCAAGAGGGGCAAGAAGAGTGGAACAAAGGCAGTGTAAAAAGGCTGTACCTCGGGTCTCCAGCACAAACCTCCCTCTAGGCACATCTCTCCAGAAGCAAGGCACTTTGTTTCTCTGCAGATACTGGTACTGGTCACTGCCAGACACAGCATCTGGACAGATGCACTGGCCCAGCTCACTAATCCCTAGCTCTCAAATTCCAGTTACTTGGATGTCTGAAAGAAGCTAGAGTAGGAAATGTATTTTTACCCCCCTGTTCAGGTGGGAATCTGCTTGAGGCCCATCCTTCCGATTACAGCCATTCTATAGCTTGTTTTTCTCCAGTTCCTAGTCCTAAATCCTGCTCTCATTGCTGATGAGTTAAGCTACTCAGCTGAAACTCACACAAATACAGTCACTCGTTCAATCAGAAAAGGGAAATTAAAAAGCTAAAGGCTTCCCAGAGCTCTTTAAGGGCCAAAAAAAATAAATGGATTAACACCACAGAGATCTGTGAGATCACATTAGGAAAGTCTATATAAGTTAACCTGGGGAACAGGTTTGTGCATGGCTTAAATCAGCTGTTGCTTTCCCTGCTTTCAGCACAGATTTTTGCTTTGAATTTATGGTTTTGAATCTGCCCTGGAAATCACCAGCCTTGAAGTAATCCTCTGCACTAGCACGGCCTTTTTTTCCTCACACAAGAAGCCAGGAGAAAGTACTGCCATAGTTCATCTTGGTCAGTTAGCCAGGAACAGCGCTGTTACTTCCTTCATTTTCTTTTGAACAAGAAATCTGTCCTGGGGTAACATCCTGTCCTGATTTGAAACCGGCCAGCAGCAGAATCCTGCTAAGATCCTTCAGTAATTAATAACCCTTTCTGTTATAGATGTGCACCTTTCCTTCTGGCCTGCATTTACAGTGCTTGTTCTACACTTGTCTATGAAGCTGAAGAGACTTCTGTTACCAATTTTCTGTAATTAACCCCTAAGATTGTCTTTGATGAGCTAAACAGCCTTTCACAAGACAAACTGTTCCAGCTGTTAATCCACCTACTGGTTCTTCTCCAAACCTAGTTTTCCATTTCTTTCTCAACCAGTCAGTAGCAACTTAACTGGACATAATATTTTTGTGGCTATTCCACTACTGCAGTATACAGATTATTTAATCCTGCTACTTGTACTTGGCAACGCCCTGTTAACACACACAAGGATCACATTAGCCTGCTGAGCAGCCCATTGAAAACAGTTGCTTGTGGTCAGCCAATATCCCTTAAACCCCAAATCTTCCTCTGAGCACTTCTGGCACTGAGAAGAGCTGCTTTTCTGGCTTCTGAGAAGCCCCTCAGCCACAAGGCACAGGCTGCACTATTTGTCTCTGCATATAGAATCCTATTAAACACTTGTGCCTAGCTCAAAGGGCAATTCCAACTGCTCTGCCACAACAACAGGCTCCCTTTGTCATTCCCACTCCCTGGCCTCTGTGCCACAGCCCACATTCAGAAAATATTTTTCCCCCCAACATACTGATACAGTATTGTCCTTCACACAGGCAAAACCTGATCCATGTGAGGCCACAACAGCAACGCTCCAACTTCAGCACATTTGTTCACAGCTACATTTTGCAAGTAGCAGTCAATTTCTGATCTATTAAATAATGCCCTATTGCATTTGTGTTCAATGTACTTTATAGCAGTTTATATATATCTCGAGAAAGGACCTTATGCTACATACAAGATAGGGTACCACTACCCTTTTCATTTCCCAAAGCTAGTGACTCAGAAAGAAGCAGCTCCCCCTGAGGACACAAATGGTCAGAGGCAAAACCATGAAAGAAAGGCCCATCTCCCGTCTCCGGATCAATGGCTGCACTCACTGGACACTGTGACCTTTTGCACTTCCCAGAAAGTAACCACCTGTGGCAATGAAATTAGGGAAATGAAAAGTGCATTTTGCATCAAACCCTTCCTTTCAGCACCAATTAAAACAGGAAATGTGTACACTGCCTTGACATAAAGCACTGGAAAAAGGCCCCACCTTGCACTCTGTAGATTTGAATATGCATATCAGGAAGCCAAAAGCCTTCCTTTTCTGAGTGCTTGACCTCCTTGAAAGGTTAACGATTATGTTTAGCTAGAAGTAAGGTTAAACTTCATGAAAGCTTTTCTATGAGCAAATCTTTGACTAAAGTGCTTTCCTAGAACACCCCAGCACAATGACCGCCCTTCAGGTGACAGATGCAAGTGCACAGCAATGTTTTATTGAGCATCTTTATCATGGGAAAGAAACAATCTGTCTTGGGAAACAAAATAAAAGCTTGAAAATCTAAGTGGAAAAAGAATTAATTAGACAGCAACAGGACAAAGTTACAAATGCTATAGAAAGCATCAATGGTTTATGTGTTATGCAGTAAGGGCTTTCCTGTTCAGTGAGCAGGCAGCACCAGAAAAAAAGAAAATACTCTTCCCACTTACAACACAAAATTAGAAAGCTTCACTGTCAGGTGCTGTCGTGGAGGCATCATCAGACACAGATGACACAAAAGAGGATTAAACAAATGAATGGAGGGCAGACTCATTAGTGATTATGAAGCACAACAGTCCCAAATCCAGCTTTGGCTAAACCCAGCCCTTAACTACTGAGTGTCAAAAGACGTGGGGATCCTTCCATACCTATCTTTTCCCTTATAATTTTGCTTCACCTGCTGCAAGCTCCAGTCACACCCAGCACATTGAACTAGACTGAACCAGATCCCTGACGCACTAAGTCTTTTCTTATGCCCTCACAGAAGTTTGCAGCCACGATCTGTTCTGCATGACTACTGAAACTGTTCAGAGTGACACAGACTAGCAGGCAATTTCTTCCCCTAAGATGTCTCCCAGGCTCAACATTCATCCTCACAGTGTCCCCCCTCACAGGACAGTGGACTGTTCACATGACACAGCCACCGCAACAAAGCCGAGACAGAAAAATTACATAGGTGTTGAGATCACAACAGGTCAACGAGGTGTAACCAGGGAACTCCTGGCTGGCCTGAGGGTCAGAGGGGATGGTGGGACTGCGACAATCCTCCCAAGGAGAACTGGAGCCTTCCTCCCAGCAGCTTCCCTCCAGCAAGAACAAAACCTCAATGTCCAAGAACCTGACTCTACCCACACAGTAGCTGCAAGGGATAAAAAATGACCATTTGTTTCCAATGAAAAAAATAAGCCTTCATTTGCTTTAAAACACAGCATGTGAGAGAGGAGGGGATCAGGAACACCAGAAATCCTACCATATTTAATAGGAAACAGAGCTAGCAGCAACTCCGGAAGCCTAAGCCTGGAGTGCCCTCTAGGGGTAACAGAGTGGTGATACCTCAAACTACCTTCTTCAGAGGAGTCCTGGACAAACCCAAACCTTTCCTTAATGAAGTCATTATGAGGCTTCATTTAGCCTCTATTTGCCTCGACAAAAAAAGGAATTATGTATCCACGGCTAGCTGAGTTCTCCTCTTTGTCCTATTTTTTCCTCTGATCCAGAAGGCTGATGCCTGAGGTTTAGGAAACCCTGCTTTGGGAAAAGGACTTTCTCCCCCATTGATACAGTGACTGAGCAATGCTGAGACAGGGATTCCTTGACATTACAATAAAAATCACATAAAGATAATTCATGAGGCTGATCACACTCCTAAACACCTTCCCACTGCACAAGCCTGGCTCTGATGGGCACATGAAGAAAGCAGGCATGACACTGACTTCCACAAGCCCTCACAAACCCACTGAGCACTTGCAGCAGTGAGTCCAAAGCTTTGCTCACAGCAGGCTGGGTAACTTGGGGAAGGTAAGACTGAGTGCCGCTTACTAAAACTCTGCCTCAGCACAGCATGGCTGTGCTCACAGGAGTATCTATCAGCCCTGCACACCAAGAAGTTATGAGTGAATGCAATCAGCTTTGTTATCCCACTCAGAGCTTGAACAGGAGTTGCTAGTTTCCTCATTTTGGCTGCCTGTCCCTCCCCACCTGGATTCCCACAGCGCAGAAGATGGAAGCCACATGTGCTGAAACGATTTTCCCAGAGGAAGCAAATGGGAAAGGCCTCAGTTACCAGAGACAACTTAACAGACTCCAAAGAGGCGGATTTCACACAGGACAAAATTAAGCAGACAACTGAGCTTCTCTTTGCAAAGAGAAGTCCCCAGGAGCGAAACAATGCTGGCGGTTTATGTCATACTGTGTTTAACTTCATGCCATTACCAACGTGCCTGGGAGCAAGTCATAAACCTTCTGTTGTAAACAGAATAAAATGCGCATCATAAAACCCGCTCCTCTTTTCAGACTCAGAGTCAACAAGCAGCAGCATTTGCAGAAGCTACATAAATGTAAGTAGGAAGCAAATTTTGCAGCTGCTTGTGTATCTGCACTAACAAGTCAATTTAGGGAATCACATTTACTCAGCCAAGGACAAGCCAAGCCATGTGGCTTGTGTGTGCAGTCACAGATAAGCAACTTGAACCTGGGCTATCAATGTTGATAATGAACTGTTTCCTAAAGAGCAGGGATCATTTACAGACATTATTTGGGGAAAAGTTCCAGCACTATTGGTTTTAAGAATGCTGCAGACAAATCCTAAATAAGAAGAGAGCAACAGATGCAACTGACTTCAATATTTTTTAAAGGAGCTACTTCCACTGCTGCTTTAAAGTCCAGTGAAGCCTGGAAAAATTACTCTGATGAAACAAAACACAGGTAACCCCAATCCAAATACAGCACACACAGTTTCTAGGCAGAGATGATCAACCATTCCTTGCTAGCAGAAGGAAAGGATCTTGACACCAACTCACCCTAAGTGACAGGTTACACAGAGTACAGGGTTCCTGGAAGCAGCACATGCCTAAAACAATGTCCTGCCAGGTGCTGCTAAATAGCTGGATGTTGTCCCTGTGCTCTTCCTGTCCAAGTAACCACCCCAGCACCACATCACAAGAACACTCTCAGTTACCAACAGAGCTCCATTCCTGAGCCATCCTCATAAACTCCTGGCCTTCAATCATAATTGTGCTAAAATGTGCCTTCATAGTAAATTTTCCCAGAGAGACAAGGTTTAGGTTAAGCTCCTTTATGCTATGTTTTTGCACCAGGGTATGTCAAGGGTTTCAAACACAGCATGTTACATTGCACTGCATTTCAGCATGGGCCAGTGGAGACGCTTTTACCAAAATCATGCTTATGGGCACAATTAACAACATTCTCAAGCATTAGCCACCCCACCTTCCACTCCACACGCCTTTGTTTGAAGCCTGGCACTGCATGGAGAGAATTAGAGCACAGGACCAGAGGAAGCCTTGCCAAGAGATGTTCTGACTTGCAGAGCACACAAGTTCTCCCTCGTTTTAATGCTCACATTGTAGCCATGAATTAACAGGGAGTTAGAGGCTGGAAATACTCTCTTGAATCACCCCAAGCAGAAATACTGTTGGCAGTAACAAAGTTAACCATGGCTGGGCTCCAACTGGCAAAACTATTCCTTAGAGCCTTATCTCCAGACTTAATCACCATGGAGCGATCACAGCCAGACACAACAGAGAGCTCACACCTTCTCTGGACACGAGTGTAACCACTATGACTTAGGGCCCTGCCGGCTCTCAGTGAGGTGCTGCTGACACCCCACACTAAACAAAGGCTCTGCTTCCGAGTATTCTTGTACAGGCTGAGAAGAGAGGACGTCAAAATGTTGATTCCCACTAAATTGTCCAGAACCCTCTAATGGATTTTAGTAGCACCCTCTTTTTCAGAGGGCATAACAGAAGCACAGGCCGTCTTTGCCTTTGACTTTTGCGTAATAAAGGGTGTCAGATGAAGGATTCTGCAGACTGCATCCTCTCCAGTGAACTACAGCTTTCTTCACGCATTCCCAATACTATCTCATCCCCAGAAAAAGCAAAGGCAGTCTTCCCATCTCAAAGCCCACTCAGTCCTTGACATCTCTTCTGATACTGTCAGTAGGGGACATTCTGTCTGAATGAGTGGAGCCATCAGACTACATCGACTACATCTACAGTGGTAGCTGTCATGTCCTACCGGCTTGCACTATTTTAGTCGCCACATAGACAAACAAGTTCTCTGGAGTCCGTTATTATTTTCCAGTAGCAGCTTTCCACTACTGCAGGATTTTGTTAACAACCTTAGGAAAACTTTTGAGATTCTTATCCTTGCACCAAAGTACTAGGCCACTGAGGATACAGCAGCATAGGTTTTGAACTTCCAGGAGTCATTATCATAGCAGAAATAAGGGAAGAAAGCCAAGTCACGGGAAGAAAGCCATCAGTGGAGATGGCTCTCTGTGTAATTATATGATACATTAGCTTGCAATACCTCTTGTTCTGAGCCAGGAGGCAAAGTCCATCAGTTCCAGATCACAAGCTAAGAATTCCCCTCCATTCTAAAAGAAGTGATCTGACCCCCTCATCACTACAATCTCATGATATACAGGATGCCTTCACAGCAATATTATGATTGTACTCCATGATGTCATTCAGAGATTCAAGCCCACCCCCACCATGCTCCCCACATTCATACCTCTGTTTCAGGCCGAGGAATAAATACTGGGGGTCTCATCTTCAGAGACAGGTCCCGAAAGTCCCACTCACCAAGTACATACTGCACCGGCATTCTGTGGCAAGCAAAAGCAAGTGTGAACACTTCAGAACTACACCTTGTTACACAAGAAAAGCTCCCAATACCATGCTTACCTCATTACTAACACGTCACCCTTCTGAGAGTGAGCAACTAGACACCCCTAAGGCTCTCAACTGTGTGTGCAATGTGCACATGCACTGTAAGAGAGTTCCACTCCCACATAAGAGTTTGCCATCATGCACTGGACCCAGGGAACTACAGGCCAGTCAGCCTCGCCTCGATACTGGGGCAAGTGATGGAACTTGTTCTAGAGATTGTTTCTAAACATACCAAGTACAGGAAGGTGATTGGGAGTAGCGAGCAAAGGGGAAATCATTCCTCAATACCCGACAGCCACCCATGACAGTGACTAGCTTGGTGCATGAGGAAACAATAACCAAAACCATTTATCTTGACTTCCTTAAGGATTTTGATACTGTCTCACATAACATCCTCACATACAAGCTGATGAAGTACGGACTAGGTAAGTGAGGTGGGCTGAAAATTGACTGTACTGGCTGGCTTGGAGGGCTGTGTTCAGCAGCATGAAGTCCAGCTGAAGGCAGATCACTAGTGGAGTACCTCCTGGTGTCAAGAGAGTGGGGCCAATATAGCATAACATCTTCATTCATGACCTGTATAAAGTGACAGAGAGGTGACAGCAAATTGGGAAGAGTGGTCAATAGGCCAGATGGGCATGCTGCTTTACAGAGCGACCTGAGGAGGCTGGAGAAACGGGCTGACAGGAACCTCATGAAATTCAGCAGAGAGTAATGTAAAGTCCTGTAGTACAGGGGAGACATGGACATACTGGAGTAAGGCCAACAAATGGCCATTAAGATGATTAAGGGATTGGAGCATCTGACATACAAGGAGAGACTCAGAGCTGGGACAGTTAAACCCTGAGAAGAGAAGGCTTGGGCTGGATGAGCAGGGGAAGGAACCGCATTAATAACCATATGCATCTGGTGAGATGGAGCAAAGAAAACAGAGCCTGACTCTTCAGTGGTATCCAGAGAAAAGACAAGCACAATCTATTTTTTTAGATGAAATATAAGACAATTTCATCTAAATCTAAGAACCACTCCCCCTTTTTCTTTTTTTACATTTTGAGGGTGGTCAAATACAGGAACAGGCTCTCCAGAGATGCTGTATAACATCTATCTTTAGTTATATTAAAAACCAAATTGGACATGGCTCTGAGCAATGTGCTCTAGTTGATCCTTTAAGCAGGGGGGATGGACTAGATTTCCAGAGGTCCCTGTCAACCTCCATGATTCCATATCTATGAATTCTGGGGCCATGTTCTTAGCTGCTGCGAGGCACCATACCTCAGTGCTCCATGTAGAACAGCAGATACTTTTTGCAATCTTAAAAGCACTTAAGACACAGCAACTTGCAAGCCTGATTCCAGGTAGCTCTTTCACAGCAAACCCATTTAATTTTTGTACTAAGAGAACTTTTCCTTCACAGAGCAAGCAAATGGAGACCAAAGCTAGAGCAACCTCTAAACACCAAGGAAATCCCTCTTCAAAGCCTAGAAAGGAAAGCACAACAACCCCACAGAGCAGTATAGGACTGGCAGCTGAAGACAGGAGGGGCCAGGGCTCAATTTTGTAAGCACAGAAGGGCTTAATGAAAACGTACCCAACTCAGAGTCAGTATTGCCAGTTTCCTGCTCCTCTGCATCATCCCTTAAACCCTCTTTGCCTCCAGACAGGACAGACAGGTAATTTGCTACCTGACAACAGCAAATGTCCATCACTTGAGTGACCATAAGAGACAAACACAGCACTGTTATTTGACATGTCAGCTGCTAATGGTCTTCTGTCTTCCCTCTGCTGCCATTCTTCTGGCTTATTAAGGCTGAAGGAAAACCCTCCAAAGGAGTGACTGTAAGAGGATGCTCCTACCTTTCTAGCCGCTTGTTGCTCAGCTGCTGGATTTGTTCCTGCTGTGCTGCTGTAAGCGGCGTGCGGAGGCTTTTGGAACTCAAACTCTGAAACTGAAGACAAGGTCACATTAAAACCTGCCCACTTGTGCCACTAGGGCATCCTCTGCACCCTCCCAAAAGCATCCTCCAGGGAGACCCCGTATTCTGACAAACACATACGCCAGGGGCTGTTAGAAACCACAAATAATTAGGCAAACCTATCTGCATGTTTTAAACCAAACCTGTACAACTGTTCTTCTGCTAGTTTTGTGGCTCAGAAGAATAACTAAAATTAAGGAACATTCCACCAAGCAAGTCATTGTCCAGTGTGGGTGTGTATGCCATGGGTTACACTCCATCTCTGCAAAAGAGGGTATTCAAGAGAACCCAAGTGTTCTATTGGCATAAATAAACTATGCCTCACCCTCTGTGCAACCTAAGGAAGGAAAAGTTATTCTACTTCCTGTAGGAGATAAAAAGAAAGGTAAGGGATTCAACCAAAATGACAAAGTGAGAGGCACACAGAGACCATATAATTTTCCTGTTACTTAACTGTTTTTGCTCCTAGGACAAATGACACGATATATTCACTGGATTCTCGTGCTTCAGGGATCCCATTTATCTCAAACACCTTCTGCCAGTAGTTGACCACACTGGTGGCAGTCACGACCCCAGGCCTTGTGCTGCAGCTCTGCCTCAGAGATGACCGCTTCGGACTGAAGATTTGACTCCACCTCCCTGGCACGCACTGAGTTGAGAGACACAACAACCTCCTAAGCAGTGTGTGTGTGAGGCATCTCATTGTTGCAAAATCAGTTCCTGCCACCAGCTGATCCAGTCAGTGCTGAGGCTCACAGGACACTTAGTGCTACCACAAGCCACTGTGGCTAAGCACCAGCTGAGTACAGTCAATGGATCTCTTCACAGCAGCACAAAAATGGCACTGGTTTGTGGCGCTTCTGGCCTAGAAAATGAGACAAGAGTGAAGCACGGAATCAGACTCTACAGCTCAAGGAGAGTTATAAAGCAGGTATGTTAATTACAGCACCAGCTGCAAGGGGGATAGCTCCTCCTAACTTGCACACCGAGGGGTTAAGCAAGGAGATATTTATTACACACAAATATGCATATTCATTAGGTTCCCGAGAGAGCGGCTGGAGATATTACAATTAGTTTAGGTACCCATTACCATAAGTCTCCTCCCTTTTGGCACTTACACACTGCCCTCCGATGGTCGTGGGCAGAGGTCTTCAAGATGAAGTAAGCAGTCTTCCTCACGGCGCACTTTTCACCTTTGGCACAGTAGGATGCCCCAGTAATCACAATTAGCTGAAACCAGCCTTATCTACAAGTTTCTGAGAGCTGACAAAGATTTAGAGCAGTGTGACCTTCATACAAAATGTATTGCCAGCAGCGCAGGATGGGCAGACAAGGAGTATCCTAAACTAGCAGATACTCGGGAGTCGCTGTCTCCAAACTGACTGATAATTAGAAGGATGGAAAGAAATAATTCACTCTTGTTAGTAAGACTACTAAATTCTGTTATCACACCACAGACTTACAACACATTGTTCTCTTAGACCTAAGTTAAGTTAAAAGTATTTTAACCCTATGTTTTCCAGGCACTTGCTTTCCTTGGATCAAGAGAACAGCCTGAATCCCTTGGGCTAGCCAATCACTTGTTCCCCACTGACAAAATGCAGACTACTTGCTGTAATTCCAGCCCACAGGTAAAAAACCATCACACCCTAAGAATAACACACGATTTATCCCAACAGAACTCAGGTGACAACTAACCAGCTCAGCAGCTGCAATCCAGTTCTTTGCAGAACTGCCCATCTCCACAGGCCAGAGCCACAAGGAGGCCAGTCCGTGCCCATGACAGGGCAGAAGCGAGCGTGCCTACATACAGGCACAACGCTCTGCCTGCCTTTGGTCCCAGAAATCCACAGACACATCAATCTCCAGCTCCAGCCCTTGGCTCTCCACCCCACAAGTGGATCATTCTGGTTCCCTGCAGGAACACCTTAAGTCTCTCCTAGATTCCTTCTTTTATTCCTCTCTCTGTTCATAAACCACAAGTCCTGGGTTAGCAGGTGTGCCCACAGAAGACCTTGACTCCACAAGTCAAGGGTCTTCCACACTGTCACCATCCCCAGAGAGCAAACAAGGGGCCACAATGCCAGGGCTGAGCTGCAAAGAGCAGAGGAGAAAGAAAAACTCACAAGGTACAACTAGAGGTAAGGGAAACACTTGAAAGACACAAAGGCCAGTAAAGGCAAACCCTGCCAGAAAGAAGTCAGTCTCTTACAGAACAGAACAGGCAGAGACAGACAGAAGGAAAACAAACAAGATGATTGCAGGAGACAATGGAGATGAAGCTTTACAAAACAGCTGCTGCATATCAGCTTGGAATTGTGTGAGACAAACAAAACAATCACCCCACTTTCCTGCTGCGATCCATCAGAAATGAGGGCCTCCCTCCCCTCTGACTCACAGTCCCTGGGGCCACTGTGGGTTTCCCTGAGCGTCCATTTCCCATACCTCTATTGATTGCTGCTTTCTGTCACCCTCTCCAAAAAGCCACAACCTCCCCTCCTCCAAAAAACCACCACACAAACAAGTAAACAGCCAGGGTGCTGCCCTGTAGGACTGATGCTGCAGAGAGACCTGGGAGGCTGGGGCAGCTCCCACCTGGGTAGATGCTGGCACTCATCCCCTGCAGCAGCCCTGGACCATGCTGCATGGAGCACCTGCACAGGCAGCAGTGTGGGGCCTACCAAGCTCTTGCTGCACAGCACAACTGTGGGAAAAGTCAGGCCCTCCTTTGCAAAATCAAACCAGAGCCCAGCGAGACAGAAGAGAGCAAACTCTGCAGGAAAGGTCTCAAGACTGGCTTATCTGTTACCTCCTGGCAAGGCGTGGGTGCTCAAAGAGCCTGAGGATTCCCTCCTTACCACCTTCATTACCCCCCAGCAGAGATAAGCAGCCCCTATGAAAACCTGTCTTTACGTTATGCATAACAAGTCTGACAGCTAGGCTTTACCTAAGCAGCTCCACAGTCCAAAGCCCTGTTTTGGGGATACTACCAAAAGAGGAACACTGCAGGAATAAAACATTAACCATTAGTGTTAGGGAGGCAGCTAAATCTTTACTTTCCCATGGCTGGAACAATGCTGCCACTACTATCATTACTAATAAAGCAGACCAGGTACTGATGTGAGGTTCCTTGCAAGCTACTTCTCAGCGCAAAGACCTGTTTGCACACAGGCAGGGGACAGATGCGCTCCCACAGCTGTGTGGTTTGGTCCCACTCAACTAAGTCCAACACAAACAGTGGTGGCTGCTGAAAGGCTCGCCCCGGCCTCGCACTCCCCGTCCTGCCCATAGGCTCAGGCAGGAACTGGGGCCTGCACCGTACAAGCCGGTACCTCTGTGCCACGGGGTCAGTACTCGGCTTGGCCGGTCCCTAGGCCCGTACCAGGGCGGAGGTGCGAGGCCCCACTTGCCAGCCAGGGAGCTGCCCATCCACACCTCATGCTGGTGACGGAGCGGCTCTCGGGCGGCAAACGAGCCCCGCAGAACACTGCTGGGACCGGAACCCGGCTTTCCTTCCAGCTGTCCCGGCCCTCCCTACACGCGCAACACCCTGACCGAGGCCAAGCACCCCTCCTGGCACCGCGCCCATGGCGCTGGGCCCCTTTACCTGGGCGGCAGCAGACCCGGGGCCTCTCACAGGCGAGCGCGCTCGCACAGAGACGCCTCACCTCACGGCTACCGCCACCCGCGGGGCTGGAGGCGCAACCGGCTGCCGCTAGAAGCGGGGCCCGGGCAGCCGCCCCCCACACCGCACCCTACAGCGGGGCCTGGGGACAGGGTGCGAGGCCACCGCCGCACAACGCCGCTCGCCGCGGGCTGCCACAGCCGCCCCTCGCGCGGCCGCCGAACGCATGATTGACAGTGGCACGGACCAACCGCGGCACGAGCCCCGCGGGCCCAACCAATCGCCTGGGGCGCCGAGCGGCGGGGCGGGGCCTCGGGCGTGCGGCGCGGCGCTGCGCGCGGAGCTGCGGGGCCGGGCTGCCCCCCGCCCCCTCCGCCGGCGGCGCTCCGGGGGCCGCGGACGCCTCAGCAGGGAGCGCTCAGTAAGTGCCGGCCCCGGCGGGCAGCGCCCGACCCCGGCGCAGCGCGGGAGCGCGGCTGCCTCCGGGGAGGGGCGCAGCGGAGGGCCGGGCCGCGGGCGGGGGCTGCCGCGGCCTCCCGGCGCCGCGGACCCCGGTCCCGTCCCCGGCGCGTTCGTCCCGGCGAGGCCCGCCCAGCCCCGGCCGGGCGAGGCGCAGCGCTGCGGGTGGCGGAGCCGCGGGCGCGGAGCGTGACAGCAGCGCAGCGGGGAGCCGGCTGCGAGCCCTGGGGCAGGACCGTCCCCGCACGGGGAGCGCTGCGGAGCGGGAAGGGCCTTGTAACCCGTTATCCGTCTGGAAACTTCCTCTGGGATGTGGAAGCATCCCCAGACAGCCGCCGGCGGCACTGCCCGAGAGGGCTCCGGGTCCGCCCGGTCCCTACGTTTCTGCCAGTGCGGAGCCGGAGGAGCAGGGACATTGCTGGGGAGGGTCCCGCCGCCTGTGCCTGGGAGGGTTGGGACCGTGGGAGGGCGGCGGCTGAGGTGCTCCGGGACAGCGGGCACCCGCGGCCGGGGTTTCCCCTACCCGGGGGGCTGCCCTGGACACGGGTCAGCCCCACAGCAGGGCGTGAGGAAGGCGCAAGTTCACACACTGGGAAGCCACCTCCCATAGGCAACAGCAAGCCGGTGCTGCTCGCACTGCTGAATGACTTAGAGACACTTCATCTCGGTGAAGTAATGCAGAAAAAATACTAGTTATTATTTGCCTTCTTCATTCAGAGACCCTGTGAGCCATCTTCATCCCTGTGACACAACCCTCTATTCCTGGCATACCCGAGAGGAAGCTGCAGCACAGAGAGATTAAAACCAAGGCTCAGAAAAGCCAGCAGCCTCAAGCTAGTGCCTGACGTGATGATCTGCATCTCAGCGGGGTTGGCCACCGCAGCACTTACCAGAGACTGGTTTGGAAATGCTGGCTAGGAGAGAAACATGCTCTCCTTACTCCCAGACCCAGCAGAGCTCAGCATGGACCAGCCCTGGCTATGTGAGCAGCTCTGTTGGTGCAGGCAATGGAAGAATGCCAGCGGCAGCTGAGGATGTGGTTCCTCTTCTATTTGTGCATGGACTATGCTGAACCTGCTAGCAATAGGTAGTAGCAGTCCCTGGCCTAGAGCAGCCATCAGAGACTTGAAATGTGCCCAGCCTGCAGATCAAACTTCCAGCATCAGGATGACAACTGGGGAAGGAACTTGGTGGGAAAGATCAGCGGCTCCTAGCCTTAGCTTTGTAAGCCATGGGCCCTGCACTCAGCCTCCCCATCTGGTCCTCTGCAACCTGGAGCAGAAGGGGCTTGAGAGCAGAAATACCCTCATCTGGATGTAGAACTGGTTGTATAAGTCATAGAGGACTGCTTTTAGAGCTAGGTCTCTATGCTTGGGAATCCATCAGCATGGGCAGAAGCCCCCATTCCCACTTTGAACAGATTTTCTGCTGTTTACTTCTAACCTAGCCTAACTTTATTCAGAGGAGCAGTGCACAGCAGCTCAGTGTGTGGTCCATACTGAAGAGGTCTTACCCAAGGCTTGGTATCAGCTTCAACACCCAAGTTCCAGTGGTTTTTCAAAGCTAACGCCGCATTGAGGTGAAGGTGTAACCCATTTTGTTTCCATTATTCAGGAGCTGTTTATGATCTAGAGCCATACTTTGCAAAGGCCTTGGGCGTGCTTCACTCCTCTCACTTAGGCTCTTTTTCTACTTTTTGATTCCTTGGCTGTGGCTTTTTTAAAACTGTGAATTGTTGTAATGGGAAGTTTCCCTGAATAGCACAGATCAGTGATTGTCCCTGAGAGGCTGCTCCATCTGCCCAGTACCTGCTCAACAATCCCTTCCCTTTCCCTGCTGGGCTGTAGTTGCTGCTGCTGTGGCACTTGGATTTCAAATTTGCCATCTTTGTGCCCAGCTGTGCCAAACCTGAGCTCCACTGTGGTCAGAAATGGTCTGGGAAATCCTGGTGCCACATGGTTTAAACTCAGCGTGTGTGGTTTGGTGGTCAGCAAAGGACACGGTCCCTTTCAGCTGCAGTGAACTCGTGTCTCAGCATGGTGTTAGATGAGACCACGCCAAAACTGCTGTCTTCATGTTTCTCTTAGAACTCTTCGGAGTTGGACAGCTCCCACAGCAACTGCTGTGACACAGATCCTGCAGGTGGGAGAGATTTGCCTGCTCAGGGAGACACAGGACAAGTGCTGTGCAAGTGGAGGTGGCTACTTGTGCTGCTGCCTGACCACAGGACGGGCTGGTGCTGTTTGCCTGGTGTGATTCCTCTGCTGCAGTCATTACTGACAGAAGTTAATCATGCTGCTTAATGCAGTTATGGGCAGCAGTAAGGCGTCGTGGTAATGGGAACTGCACAATAACCTTGCCTAGAATAGAACAGAGCAGAACAATGGCTCATTTCTCTTTGCAGGCACATCTTTTTCTATTCAGAGCTCATTAGCCCCTGTGTCTGACTGCATTCCAGTCCAGAGATGTAATGTCTGTTCAACTGCAAAGAAATTACCAGAGGACTGCTGCAGTAGTTCTCTGGGTTGGCACTGCTCTGGTCCAGAGGCAGCTGTATTTTCATAAAAGCAGTTGTTGAACTGATGTTATAAACAGTGGGTTTATAAACAAAGTTTTCCAAATAATTCCCATAGGATCATCCCATGGTGTTTTGCAATTCCTGATCATTTGCACAATAGAAGCATGAAGCAATTAAAAGACTTTCATGTTTTCAGCATGAATAGATCCATCAAATTTCACAACTGCAAACCAAAATTGGACTCATTTTAAAATTAATAGTGATAATAAGCAGTGCATGACTAAGCTTGAGTGGGTGCTGTCATGGGGGACTTGAGAAATACTCCCTGCAACTCACTGCTCTAGGGAAGCTGCCTTTACAGAGTGCATGGGGTGAGGGACAGTGGGGTGATGGATAGTGCAGTGACTTACCAGTCACCAGTGCCTATCACAACAGGGAAGTCCTACTTTGGATGCAATAAAAGCATCCTGAGATACGGATGCTTCACAGCCGAGTGCCATTTTATTGGATATGTTCCCACTGATAAGGGGATCTGTGTAACTTTCCAAAAATTAACAGCAAGAGTCAGAAGCAGGAAAAGGCTGTATCTCCTGTGGTGGATAGAGGCCTCCTGGCTCAGCCTGGAGCAGACCAAAGATGTGGGGTTCTGGGGCTGTCCCTGCATGTATCTGCCAAGTGCCTGTAAGGAGGCAGAGCTGAAGCAGTAGGGGGAGAGTGTATCACTGACTTCAAGGAATGAGGCATGGCTTTGGGGGCTCTCAGCACCCCCAAAAAATCTTACTCTTGAGTGGGCATCTGTGAACTGCTCTCAACAATTGTACTTGTGAGTTGGGAAGCTTTGGAAAAAGTTCTGCTTGTCTCTTAAGAGCTCTGCACTGTTCATTTGTCTCATTCTT
The DNA here is from genome assembly GCA_028858755.1 of Ara ararauna. Taxonomy (NCBI): domain Eukaryota; kingdom Metazoa; phylum Chordata; class Aves; order Psittaciformes; family Psittacidae; genus Ara; species Ara ararauna. Next base: position 18,818,113 of record CM054385.1, on the reverse strand, counting down.
TCCTAGGTTCCTATGAAGAAAACCATCAGTGGTGATGCTACAGGACAGGTCTCACATGAGGGGCCTCAGTATGAAGGGCAGCTCTCTGCTTCTGTAGCTGATGGGTGAGGACAACACGTTGTTAAAAGGAGCTACCAAGAGCTGACAGGATGAGTTACAGCTCACCTTCTGTGCATAACTTGTATCACAGCACCACCACCACAGCCAGGCCAGACCCAGGGACAACTCTGGATGTGACTGTACCAGAAACAGCTACTGTAAGCCCTGAGACTACCAGTTTCAACAGCACCAAAATCCCAGATGTGGCCAGCACTGGACCCGGCCTGAGCACGATGCTGCTGTCCTTTGGGATCATCACTGTGATTGGGTTGGCTGTAGCTATGGTAAGAGAGCCCTGCTAAATGTTTTGTGGCCAGTTGAGGGTGGTAGAGGGGTTCTAGGACTGATTTGGGTTGAATAATTTATTTGCATTCTGCTAAAGGTCATCCAGAACTGCTGGGAACTGATCGTTCCTGAGATCCCTTTCTTTATAAGGCCTTTATCCAGTGCTTCTGTATTTCTGCAGTCTCCTTGAGGTCTAATCCAGTCGGGATCCTCAGCAGGCCTAGAGGAAGCCATGTGCAGCATCAGTGTTTATTTTTATTAGCAATAGGAAGTGCAGTTAAAAGAACACAAAGCAAATTCTGTTCTGACTTAAGTGGAACAGCTGCGTTGATTTAAACCTTGTCAACACTGGGGCCCTGCAAGAAAGTTCATCCAAATTGACTTTTAAAGCAGACTGTTGAAAGCATTTATCTCCTCTATGGTTGTGCCTTTTTTGAATGAAAACAGCCTGGATCCATTTTATTTAGACTCATTCTGGGCTGTATTTCCAAGGTTCTACTTGCTGGGTATTAGCAAAGTGCTTGAGGGTTTGCTGTGTAACTAAACCTGCCATTAATGCTGCAGGCAGAAGCTTTCAGAAACTATAGTTCTGGGCCTGACATGGGCAATGCAAGTGCTGCATTTCTTCTTCTGATATATAACTACATCATTTACCTGCCAACAGAGAACAGAAGGTAGCAGCAAGCTCCCATTCCTCGTATGAGGAAGAGCTTCACTAATACAGCCATCAGAGGAGACTACAGAGAGGGACTACTGCAACATTTCATTGCAGGCCCAAGGAGGAGTTATTCCAAAAGCCCTTAAGAACCTGGAAACGTTATCCTGGAAATGGTCATAAGTTCCCAAGAGCAACATCCAGCGTTCGTAGTTCTCAGAACAAGGCTCTGGAGGCCAAAAGCCTCCCTTTCTTCCCAGCACAGCCACTCTTACTGGCTGACACGAGGCAAGTCACTGAGCATGCCCTCTTTGCTTCTTCCCTTCATACTGGGGAGGGGGTTATAGCACTTCAGCACTGTAGGGAATTTACAGATGGAAATCACAAAGACAAGGTTCTTCGTCCAGTCTTAAACTGCAACACATGTCCTGCAGCCACCAGAAATGTGCTGAGCTACACCTAATAATAATAATACACCTAATACTCTTACTACTACTAACACACCTAATAACAGGCCACTCGAGCACTTAGTGTCAGACATGGTGTACCAAGCTTACACTGATGCAATATGGAATTTCATTTTTGGTTGTCACTTCTCCCTGTCCCCTGCTTCAGTGTGCAGTGACACCAGACTTGCTGCACCTCCCTTCTGTGTGCCCTGTGCCTGAAATTGCTCTTCCCAGATATTCCCCATCCTACTGGGGCTGTTATAATGATGGTTTTCTTTCTCCTTCAGGTTCTGTATATCAGGAAGAGGAAGAGGTAAGTGACATCTGTTGTTGGCTGAAGGGATCTCAGTGCCCCTCAAAATTCAGAGAATTGGGAACGAGACAGCAAGATGGGGAGACTGTAAGGGATGGCTGTCCAGGGAATCAGGAGTGTGTGAATGAGGCAGGGGTAGGGACACTGCAGTCATGGTGCTGACCCACCTTCTATCACCGAAGCTTCAAAGACTCTTCTGGAGCTTTGGAAAGGAAAACATGGATGAGCAGGAGGAGGTTAGGGATCCTGCAAACTCTTCATGCTTATCTATGGGCTGCACTAAAACAGAGAAAAGCATCACAAGGATACAAAGAAACTGGGAACTCTGTCATGAGAGGTGCAGATCTCACGTTTCAGCCATTCCCAGTTCCCTATGTTTTCCAACAGCCTGGGCAATGACACTGGCCTTGCAAGGCTGCCAGGCTGTTTAGCTGCAGTCACAGCAGCTGGCAGCAGCATAATGGAGAGGTGCAGCTATCTACCCCAAAACTTTGTGTCTTGATTTCCTTGTTAGGCTACTGGATAGAAATAGAGAAGAGAGCAGCATACAGAGAAACACGTCTTGATTCTTTTGTCTCTGACAGCAGAGACACTGGTGAAGAAGACCCATTAGATATGGTACGTTCTCCATGCTTGACTCCCGGTGCCAGGCCTGGCGTGGCCATGAAGTGAGCTGTGCTCACTTAACACACTCAAGAAGGGCTGCTGCTCACTGTAAAGTTCCCAAGCCAGGTCTGGGTACTGCCACAGGAGCAGCTAATGCTTGGCCTGTGAACATAGCACTGCTGGAGATAATGGTTGTATTGGCAAACCCATATAGAAGCAGGGAGGGAGTGTGTCATCCTGACACTTGCCAAAATAGATATTTGTGGTGACACTGCCAGTAACTACTCGTGTGTTTGCCACCCCCAAAACTCAGCTACAGCCTAAGGCAGGGCTCAGTGTTTTCACAGGAGCATGCCCACCCATCCATCCTCCATCTCTGAGCTGCCCAGTGTTAAGGAAGACCCCATGGGGTAATAGCTTATAGCTCTGTCACTTGGAGCCGTGATACAAGAGTAAGAACAGTCTGTCCACAAGCGTCAGCCTCCTGTGAGAATCTCTTTCCTGTTTTCTTTTTATTAGTTTCTATTTGTTTTTATGCATTTCAGCCCCAGAGTCAAAATAAAGTACAACTCTTAGGCCACTGGAGCCAGAAGTGGACTTCTGCTGGCAGACTTAGCGTGACACAGCAGGACTGGCTGTTGTGGGCAGAAGGACAGGGAGAAAAGTCACAAGTGCCTATTCAGTATGTTCCACTGTCTTTGTCCCACCACATAAAGCTTGATCTTTTAAGGTTTGCAGGAATTTAAATCCATGCCTGATTCCTCTGTGACTAATGCCTGCCAGCATAGCTTAGTGATGGCAATTAATCACTGTAACTGCTCTGTGAGTATCTTCTGCTCCTGCCAGCTGTGTGCAGTAGATTCTTATCCTCATCCCTGCAGGACAGGACATGACATAACCCTTATCCAGCAAGAGCAACAAGAGCAGAATCCCTTTACAGCAGGAGAAAGAGCCTGCAGAAAGCCTCAGCACTGGGCAGGGAAGGCAGCCTGAGCATCTGTCCTTCTCAACCAACCCTTTCCCTTCCCTCCTGTGGGCAGGTTGGAGAAGCTACGGCACCAGCTCATGCCCATGTACAACTTTGATCCCACTGAGGAACAGGATGAACTGGAGCAGGAGCTGCTGGAACATGGGCGAGATGCAGCATCTTCCCAGGCATCACAGAGCAAGGTAGGCAGCAGGGACCAGTGAGTCTGTTACTACAACCACTGGTCCCTACATTGCTTTTGGTACAGAGTCAAGGAGTTCTTTGTAGGGTTGTAGGGTAAAGAAATCGTGTAAGACCTCAGGAGTACTTGTTCCATCTCTGCCAGCCCTGGCGATAGGGGGCTTGAGCATTTTGAAGTGCTTAGGATAGACTGAAGGGTTAGGCAACTAGGACAAAGAGCCTGGAGAGGCAAAGTGCTGGCTGTACTCAACTAGGCAAGAGAAAAGGGTAACTTCAGTAATTAAGGGTGAGTTTACTTCAGTTTACCACCAGGGCACCCCAGTAGGATGTGCAGTCAGGAGCAGTGGGATAAATGTAATTTTCTGGGAGATGGGGTTTCAATGCCCTCAAAGTATTGAGGCTCCTTTGTCCTGGCCCTGAAAAGCAAGTAATTCCCACCCAGTTTTAAGGTATCCCAGCTTTGTCTAAGGATGCAAGTGTGGAACAAGGCCTTGCTGAGGGAAAGCCTGTAATCCTAACAGCCAACTGTGCTGCAAGCCCTGAAGAACACAGGCAGAAAGCCTGCACGTTGTTATGGCATGGCACATCTGGTGTTGCCAGCACCTCCAGGCCAACCTTGCTGGGCACAGAGCAGGCATGGCTCAGAAAGAGAGAAGGGAGAAGGGTTCTCTATTTGAATTTGGGAAGAGGGGAAGAAGACTTTGCCTTGACCACTTCTGAGCTTTCAAAGGCATGCAGCATGCTGAGATATTATAAAGTCATTAGAGACCACTGACTTACTACATTTGTGGGTTAGGAATGATCTTCATAACTTAGCCAATTGTCCACATGGGTCTTTGACAAGAAACTATCTCCTTCCCCAGTGTACCAAGAGTTAGGAGAAATAGGGAAGAAGGGTTTCTCACCATTGTTTGCAGCCAGCTTCACAGTGTTTTCTCTTTCCTTTGTCACCACCACCACACAAAAAGCCCCTCTGAAAGCCAGAGCCAACAGGCACGGCTGGAACAGGTATGTCTTTTAGCCAGTGATGCAGCCTCCCCTTAGAGTAGACATCTCTCCTTTCCTGAACTCTTCTCCAGCTGCTCCACGTTGCCCATTTCTTCCCTTGCTTTTCCAGTTCCAGGAGTTCTCCCAAACAGTTCTCGATTTCCCCACGCTTTACACCTTCAGATAACCTGCAGCAAGCGTAGCATGGGCAGAAACAGAAAGAGGAGATAATAAGTACCACTGTAATTATAAAATATTTGCCTTAAGACATGCTTCCTAATGTGCTAAAGAGCACAAAGGAGATGTGTGTATTGGAATATGAAAGTCAACATATTCCATACACTGGTCTGGAAAAGCAAGAAATACTGTTGTATAAAAGCAAAGGATCTTGTCCTCCTGAGTAGCACATCCTGGGAAAACATCAGATCCCTCTATTAGTACACAGAGAGAATTTCCTTTCAGGTAGCACAAGGAGAAATGACATGGCCAGAGTTAAACCATCACAGTAAAAGCAGATGCTTCCTATATAGGGACTGGCCAGCAGGATACCTGAGATCCCTGGAGAGCTTGCTAATGCACAGATACCTCTGCTTGGAAAATTTCAAGTTTAAAGGCTTAACATAAGAGAGGGAGAGTCCAGAACGACAAAGTTCAGTTTATGGCATGTTTTCAGGTCTTCTTGATGTTTCAAGTCATTTCATGCTGCGTCGATATAAATAATGAGACCCAGTAATCCAGTGATGTGGGGATAATTGTACTGGCAGGGGTGTGCTGACTTGCTCTCTGGCCTGTTGTATTTTCTCATCACAGCTATGTTAATGCCATGTTAGTCAGCCAGCCTCCCCTTAGCAAGGGGCAGAATGTAGCTACAATCCTGCGCAGTGTGTACCCGAGCACATGCACCCGAGCGAAGGCAGACTTGCTGGGTCTCATCTTTCACTGCTTCAATGCAGATTCTGCTGACAAGTCAAGGAGCCCTCCAGAGACCCAGCCGTCTTGTGTTCGCAGACGTTGCCAATGCCATCAATGCATGAACGGTACCTGCCCCTGCTCTGGGATCGTGCTGAGACTGGGGAGGATGAAGCCAACAAACCAGTGACTTCCCACGAGCATGGCCGGTCCACTGAGCCCAGCTGGTCACCCCTTTGGTTTGTGTTACAAATGGGCACAAGCACTGGGAACTGTGGTCACTTTATGAAGCAAACCCTATGTGACAGCACCGGTAATTTTTTGGTGTGTCTGTTACCACTAAAAGGTCCTGAGCCCCAATCTGGGCTGGTGCTGGCTGATACCATCTACCAAGCTGTGTGCTTAGGAGCAGTGCCTGCTTTGTTGTAGATTAACTTGTCAGAGCACATGGGTGCACTTTCTGGGTCAGGCAAGGAGGAGAAGTGCATGTTTCAGAGAGTTTCCCTGTTGGTTTTGTGCCGCCAGACCCCGAGGAAAGTGATGAATGAATGAGCCTCTCTGTACAGTGAGCACAGCTTGGGCAGATCCTGGAGTGGCGACTGGTGGCAAAGCCCTTTGAGCAGCGAGAGCTGACTCCCCTGGCTGAGTGCAATCTGAGGCACGCCACAGAAAACACATAGCATGGGCTTATCCCCCTTGTGGCATGTGGGTTGCTGATAAATGTGCACCCAGAGTGATGTTGTAGTACGGAGAAGTCACTGGCTTTAAACAGTGAAATGGTGAAGATTTGGCTGATTACATCTTAACTGAGGAAGTGGCCAGATATCCTAAACTAGAGCTGCCATAGAGAGGAGAATTCACAGAGCTAGAGGCAGGGGTGTCAGTGTCTGTCTACATGACTTGCTGCTGCTGATCTAGAAATAATGGTGCTTGGGCCACAGAGAGGTGTTGAGTAGAACTGCGGTTCCAATACCACGTATCCCCCTCCTGCTTTGGCTCAGGAAAGTTTCTACGGTGCAGAGTGATATCCAGGAAAAAGATTAAGCCTTGAAATATTTTCTGTTAAATAAGGAAAACCATGTATTGACCCAACATCACAACAGCCCCGTGTCTGCCCCAGAGGTGTCCGAACAATTGCTTCATCCTTCCTTACCTGCCAGGACCTGCAGCCAGAACCCCCTCTTCTTCCTGCTGAAGGAAATACAGAGCTTTGTGTCAGCCTCTGCTAATGCAGGAGGTAAGACTAGGCAGGTAAGCCAGGAGTTCCCTGTAACCCTGCAGCATCTCTGCCTGTGTGTCCTTCAGGGCTGCAGGAGAGTGCGAAGGGGTCTCTGGCCACCTTGGCATGGGTCCGTCCTCTGAAGAGCCTTTCTGTGGCCACCAGCCCCGCGTGCTGCAGAGCAGGCCAGTAGAGCCTGCGCACGAGCACGAGTGCCCAGCCATGCACTGATCACCGGAGTTTTTTGCAGTACATGCATTTGCCAGATCTTATTCCATCCACAGCACCTGTGAAAAGGGAATCAGGGCAAGCCAGAATGTGAACCCAGATCTAAAAGGTAGACTTATGCAAGGAGACACATCACTGAGTGGCAGTTCAGGTGCCATGTGCTTTGTTGCAAGTTTGGACCTGCCAGTTCGGTTTTGTTCTCCCAAATCTTGTTTTGTTCTTCCCCACTGTGATTTTGTTGGTTTCTTTTCCCTATTTACTAAATGCAGACTTATTCCTGAGCATGTACCACTGACCCTGCAGTGCACAGTTCCTTACCAGCCCTCCCTCCTTCACTGACACCCCCCAGCAGTTTTGCAGGGTTAAGTTGCTTTCATTTTTCAGTATCCCTCTTCCCTTTTAAAATCAGGAAGTTCTGGGAGCCTATTAAGGCTCAGAATGTCATTACCTGTGGAAAACAGCCCATCCTCCGTACCCAGGACACCTGGCAGGAGGCACTCCTGGGTTGCTGGTTGCTGCTGGTGTTTGCACTCCAAGGATACCCTTGAGAAAAGCATGTGGGTAAAAATACTGTAATCTGGCTTAGAATTTAGACACTATTGGTGGGTCTCCCCAGAGATTATGTCAGTGTGAGCAGCTGAGAAATAAATACATCATCGACATGCACACATGCGCACTTACCAGCTCCTCCATGTTCTCGGTGACATCGGATGTCTCCCTTCAGCAGCTGGCATGTCTGCTGCCTGTCACATTCCTGCACTCTGCAGCAGGACAGGGATGCAAGTGGCAGCAGGGGTCCATGGCTGCCATGAATCACAACGTTTCCCTTAGAGCTCTTAGGATTGGAACTTCATTTGTTGTTTTTAACTCGGTAAAAGACAAATGTAAGCTGAGCCGATTCCTCAAACCAACAGCCTACTTTGTGCTCTTTACCCAAGCCCATGTGCTGCACAAGCAGCTGCCACGCAGTGCATCTGCCAGCTCGGGTGCAAACACTTGCACCTTGTTCCACATGAATGCTGAGTTGTATCTTGTATAACAAACACACCTACAGAGGAATTCTTTTGAAGTATTCTTCCTGTAATGGTAGGCTTTGTCCTGTGATGACTGCCCTGAGATTAAAGAAGTACAGATAATAAGACTAAAAGAATATTGCGGGTATTTGCTTGGCTGGTACTGGAGTATTCTTTTAGTTCAGTAGCGTCTCCTCTCACAGTTCTGGGAAGTATATGTATAATTTTGCAGAAGCATTATGATGCAATTTAATTTAAGTGTTTTAAGCATTGAAATCTAATTAAATTATTTACATGAAATCCAGTCTGATTGTCTTTTTTGTCCCCCCATCACTTGCATTTTCCACAGACAACTGCTGGAGTGTATCCTTGGTACCCATTGGTGATTTGTAAGCAGTGAATTCCCCCACTCTTTCAAAGACTGAAGTAAGCGTGTAAAACCTCAGGACAAGCTCTTCAGGGTCAAGGTTTAGTGTTCCACAGCATGGAACCTCAGAGATCTTCAGGAGGGCTTGGTGCTTGGTGGAATAGTCAGGAAAGCAAGAGCTTCCAGCCTAGCAGATGCTGGGCATCCAGCGTGCAAAAAGACAAATTCCAACTTGTCTGCCATATATTCCTTAACCAGCTGAATTCCTGGATAAACTAGGGGTTCATCAGCTCACCTTCAGCCCATGTTAGCCTGCCCACACTGGGGTGAACACTTCAGGCAGCAGCAGCTCCATGAGGATACTGTTGGTGTATTTCAGATTTGCTTTCTGCCTCATCTTCTGGCCCACAGACCCCAAACTTGGAACTGATTAGGAAAGCTGTCGCATTGACTGAAGGGCAATGGCCAGGATCCGAATTAGCTGTATGAAAAGCTAAATGCCTGTATGACACGCACAACAACACAGGGCATAAAGAGACACAGCTGTGGAGACTTCTGGATGTACACATGAAGCAGAATAGGCTTGTGTTCCCATCAATCCAGTTACAAGGTACTGTAAGACATACAGGAGGATGCAATTAGGTACTAACATTGGGGTTTCAGGGCCTCTCTGTTTTCCTCCATGTGTTTTCCTCATGTTCATTATTCCTTGTTTGCACATAGATCTGCAGGTGCTCCTGAATGACCAAATTTTGGGTTAGCGTCCCTAAAGCACCAATTCAGGTGAAGAGAAACTCACCTGGCTGGTGATACACATGTGTGCTGAGGCTGTGGCACAGGAGGAAGAAGAGCAGGAGCCTGAGGTGCTACGATTTATACCTTTATTAAAAACAAACTCCAAGGCTCATTTGCAAGTTGCCAATATACTTTATGCCTTCACCAAAACCATTTATGAGAATCCGACTGAAATGACCTCTTATTTTTGACTGACTCAGACCCAAACTGAGCTTAAAAACACTTGGAATGCATGTGCTTAGAGGTAGGATTTGGCTACACAGAGACCATAACTCATTATATGGGAAGTAAAGAGTGGTTTATAATTTCAAAAAAGAAAATCTGGGCACTCCAATGTGAGATCCCAGCTCTGTGCAGTTGGCTGGTATTCTGCCCATCTTCAACAGGCACTGACTTTCCTTCCAAGGCTGCATAAACATGGAAGCTGAAGTTATGAATTCGGATTTCAACTGCACACAGAGTAGCTCCTAATAGTGTGGAATTCTGCTTGTTCTTGAGCACTTTTATTTTTATGGAGACATATTTTCTACTGTGGCTTCCCAAAAGAGTATTCAGAGGTAGCAAAGACCATAGATTTTAAGTACTTTGTATGCATGTCCCAGAGGATAGAGCTGACCTACAGCAAATGGATTTATGATCTAGCTGAGGCAATTTTTGTCCCTACTCCATGCCACCAGCTGAGAAAGCTCTGACTGGTGTCATAAGAAAAGCTGAGTCTCTTACAGATGCAATTCCTAATCCATTTAGGAGAAGCTGAAGTTCCAGTATTAGACTGTAACAGCTATTACTCTCAGGTAAAAGGGGCTAATTAAATGGGCAGTACAGCCTTGCAAGCAGGGTACTAAACCTGCCAATTCACCTGAAGAATTAAGTAAAGAAGTTGGTAAAATATCTTGGTCTGCCACTGGAGTGGCCTCGGAATGCAGACATGAACTGCTGCGGAGCTTGTGTGTCCACTGAGGAAGAGCAGCTCCGTAAGCTGAAGTCCGAGGAGCGCCACTTGGATCTCCTCATGGAACCATCAACAGTTACAGATCTGCGTGCATGATGCCCCACCTGGATTTATCCACACAGCAGGAGCAGGGGGTCAAACTCTTCCCATACCTGGCAACACACCTCATCCTATGGCTTAAGATTTAGGTCAGTCCCTGTGACCTAATCCGTTCAACCCTTGATTTCTTTGCTACGTGGTAGAGGAGGCACAAAGGTTATCTGTGATGCTGTTTTCTCCTGAGACCACCAAACTCCATACACAAGAAACTACTGCCAGGACAAACTGGACAGAGAATGAACAGGATCAGGACTGTCATCACTGCTAAACTGGACAACCAGGAAAAATGACCTAGAAGGAAAACAACCTTTTTTTCTTATCATCTGTCTCCAATCAGCCCTTCCTCTGAAATCTGCATACGTTTTCTTGTGTTAAATAAATACCTGCTAAGGGAACAGACCTTTGATGAAAGGATAATAAATGACTCAATATAAACTGCCATTTCATGGGTTCCTGCTAGACACTGCCATAAATTTAAAGCCAATTATGTTCTGTTGAAATATTTAACACTGTAAAGCTAGCCAATTTTACATCTTGTCAAATATAATTGAAATACCCACTTTGTCCCTTTAATAGGCAGGCGGAACATCCACTGATGGAACATCCAAGATGGAAAATACCACTGGGATTTCACTGTTTGCAACTGGATATTGGAAATCTCCTTAGTCCCTCAGAATTTAACAAGATGAGCTCTGACACCAAAAGCACAAATCTGCACACAATGCGAGACTGAGAACAGGCAGCTAGAACCTCACACCACTGGCTGCTGCTGTCTCCCAAAACTAAACTGTATCAGCAAGCTTTTATTTGCATAACTGCAACACTAGAGGACCCCACACACGTACCTTATGGACTGAAGATACAACTAATTTAAACCAAATCCCAAGGCTCTGCGAGGAAACAACCCTTGTGTAGCTGGTTCCTTAGAGACATACCTTTGGAGCGGTGAAATCCAGTGGCTGTGACTAAGCTTGTCAACACTGTGCACTTAGAGCTGCTATCACATTCAGGGGTAGTGCCACCAGGCTGAAAACTAACTATAAGAGACGGCCCTGAGTTGATAATGCTAGGATAAACGTTTCAGAATCAATCCCCAAGACATGAGGGTAGGAACTTTCCTCTAAAGCATGCAAGTGGTCAGCATACTGACCACTACAGCAACTGCATTAAGCAAGCTGGAAGTGCCATGAAGCTTTTTCTTTCAAATACAGTAAAGAGAGGACTCAAAAAACTGTCTTTCAGATGCAAACCCTATACACGGCTGGGTAAAACTTAGCTCTTGGGACTGCTCCATCAATCTACCAGAGGTGCTTTGATACAGAAGTTCAGCAATTAGCTGTGTAAACAGATTTCCATTACTGTATCTGCATTACTGAGTCAATGGCATCTTTCTGTTCAACTCTTGCTGTCCATAGCAGGGTAAGGCACCATGTTATCCAAGTATTTTCAAGAAAGATTAATATGCCTACAAAAGATACACTACAAACTGTGAAAGGCATTTGCCATTTCTTTCCCTGAGTGCCTGTTCGGATGTTTGAGGTAAGGCAGCAGACAACAGGAGAGAAAGCTTGGCCAAAGTTATCACAAAGGAAGAATCTGAAACATGACATTAAAATTCCTGTTTGCTTCCCAGTCCTCTGGCTTCAGCAAGGTGTGAACAGGTGGAATACTACTGAGCTGTGGCAGGGATGGTATTCGGAGACCTCCTAAGACCAGGAGTTTTGCCGGGCTTGGAACCATCTTTTCCAGTGATGCCTAAAAGGAAAGATAATGGGAGAGAGAAGGTTAGAGCTCTGGCTCCAGGAGCCTACCTGCCCAAGTGCCCCATTAGTGAGTCACTGCAAGGTTAAAAGGTGGCAAGGACGCACTCTCAAGCAACCAAAGATCTTAACATTCCCATTCTTGTGCCAGCTCCAGGCTAAAACCTGACAGAATGGCTTCCCTGGCAGCAGGCCTCAGCACGAGGCTGCTACTGAGAGCCCAGGAGTTACACTCTGTGTGAAATTCCCTGGCCTCTGCCCTGCAAACATACATAAGCAACCTCTGTATTTCTAAGTGCAACTCTCAATCCACATGAGACACAAAGTACCAGAAGTGCCTAATGTCATAAACATCAGGGAAGCAGATGCACAGGGGGTCTGAAAATAGTTGAGTGGGGGACATTTCTGGCTACACAGCCTTGCTCTGATCTGCACTTGGCCCCTTGCTTTCAGGAAAGCTGAGGGGGCCACTGGGAGGTGGCCCAAAGGGAACAAAGTGAGAGAAAGGAGTTTGCAGCTGCTCCATCGCTCAATGTACCTGAGAAGAACGTAGAGAAGGAAAGGAACGCAGAAAGGAGCATGATCCCAAGGCTGCTTCTGGCTTTAGACTGAGCCTTGGAGACTGCCGTAAAGCAAACTCTTTCCCTCTAATACCCATAGTTCCTTAGCCAAGCAAAGCTACTGAAAGAAACCAAGGCTGCTTTTGTGGCTTAGGATGTATGGAATCAGCTTCATCAATCATTCAGCAGTGGGACTCATAGGAGAGAAGACACATGCTCCTTTGCCCAGACAAACAGAAAACTTTAATAATTGAGTTGTGATTGGCAGCATCTGCAGGTAGCAACCCAGTAAAGCCTGAACTGTTAACAAAGCCCTGCCTGCTCCTGGATAACCTAGAGTCACCATAACCATTGCTTTGGAAAAGCAGAGCAGGCTCCCTAGGTAAAGGCCATGGGAAAACATCAGCCAACTTTAGAGCAGCTCTCTGCCCCATGGCAGGCAAGTCTTGCATATTTCCAGTTCAGCTCTTCCTGGTTCCTCATTTTCCCCGTAACAGACTGATGGAGAAGCAGGGAGTCAGTCAGGGTTTATTTCAGCAATTCTTAATGTTGCAGACGCACAGCCCAGGGTAGAACTCTTTCTCAAGGCTGTACAGCATACAAGCTTCAGAACGAGCAAGCATCTGTATCCTCCCATGCCCTCTTTCTAGCACAGCACCTCAAACATCCTCACCTGAAAGGAAAAATGAAATTAACAAACCCCACAATGACCAAAAGCTCTGTCTGTGCCTATAGCAAAAGATTAATATATGATTACAGACTCCTGCTAACAAATCTCAGAGTGGTAGCCTGCTGCAGGAGTAGCACAAAAGCTTGCAGGCATATAATACCTTGCAAACAAGCCACAAGGTCTATAGTTTCCAGTAAGTCAGAACACTAAGTTTCCCCTTTCCTGCTTTAGTCAGAACTTTCTAAGACAGGATTATCACTCACTCCATCTCAAGCTCCTGAGCAAATAACAACTGTTAGGAAGTTTTCCAGAGGATTGCCACGTTTCATTCTGTACATGCTTATCCCCTCAATTTCCTGGCTGTGTTTTTTCCTTACAGAAGTGCACACCTTCCCCAGCAGTACCCCCCTGCTCCATCCCTGCACTAAAGAGTGCAGACACACAGTGGTTTGGGCTGCAGTATCATGTGCCTCACTGCTGTCTCCCACTGACCGCAGCATCCGCTTATCCTGTCACATCTGGTTCTACCTCATTGCAACAGGAGGGAAACATATTCCTCATGTCACCGTCCTCGGTCCCACTCAAACTGAAAGGAAGAAGAAAGTCCCCACATGGGCTGTGGTTTTGGGTGATGCTCAAGAGCAGTACTGAAAGGCAGGGACAGGCCCGGAGGTGAGCTCATCACCCGTGAGCCTGTGGCTGTGCTGATGTCATCTCATAACTCAGTGGCAGGAAGTGATACGGGAGCAGGAGCCCGAGAGGAAACTGAGTTGAGCAGCTGAGGTCAACTGCTCTGGCATTGCATCATGTGGCTTTTCCAGGGACTTTCTAAGAACCTGAGGCTGGGTTTGGGTGCTCAGTGTCAGTTAGCTCGCTTTGCACGCCACACTCAACAGCGCTAACGGCCAGAGGGTTGAGGGAGCAGCTGTTCTGCATGGCAGAACAAGGCAACATCTGCCTCTCCTGGGTTGCTGGCCCCTTCCCCCTCAAGGGAAAGGATTTAATGAATAGCTTCCTCTGGCGCCCACTGAAGGCAGGACTCAGCTGCACGCAAGTTTGCCCGGCATCTACCACAGAAAAAGCCCTGAATGGACGGGCTGGACTTGGATTTGCACTTTCCTAGGGTTGCCGCGAGGCTGGGGCTCTGGGTGGTACAGCGCTAAGTTCCCACAACTCCAGCCCTGGCAGTGTTCAAGGCCAGGTTGGACAGAGCCTTGGGTGACATGATATAGTGTGAGGTGTCCCTGCCCATGGCAGGGGGTTGGAAGTAGATGATCTTAAGGTCCCTTCCAACCCAAACCATTCTATGACTCTCGGATAAGTTATCTGGCCAACTCATCTCAAAGCAGCTTACGTAACTTTGCAACCCTATATAGAAACTTGCCAGTGTTTTCATTCTCTGTGCTGCTGCTGTTAGTGGCTGGATGCTAGTGCAGAGAGCACTGCCCTGAGTACAAGCCAGGAAGGAGAGAACAAGACTATCATGGAGGCATGCTGGAGTTAATCCAGAATACTAGGATGTTCCAAATGTCAAGGGATTGCCATTTTTTTAACTCAGGTAAGGTTCAGACATTCACGATAGGCTATTTTCATTTTCTACAGAACACAGCCAGACAATTTTGCTGAACCTTACCTATAAGAGTGACCAGAACCTCAGATACAAGACTTCCTGGAAAGACACAGATACTCTTCACATCCCTCTTTTCTGCCTCCACTTCTGCTGAAGTAGTCACAACTGAATTAGATGGAAGGAATGTGCTACCCCTCCTGTTAGAATGTGCCTGGAAGCCTTCCAAATTCTCTTCTGTCCATAAAAGTTACCAGAATGACTGCAGCCAGCGCTAAAGCTTTGGGTTTGCTAGAGCGTGGTTTGCCAGGAGCATGGCTGCACAGTTGAGTCTTGTGTCATGATCTAGCTACAAACCTTGTGTGGCTGGCGCCGAGTTCAAATTCAAGTCACTGCTTCCCTGAGGATTTCCTTCCTGAGACACTCCTCCTTCGGCCACTGGTTGAGGCTACAAAGACAAACACCAGAACCAAACAACCCCCCCCCCCGATAAAATT